>OY998175.1:261509708-263909708 GCA_963921935.1 Galeruca laticollis
AAGGGTGGGATGACAAATTCGTGCTATTCCATTTTGCATGGCTAAAACTAGATTTATTTTTATTTTTTCGGAATGGTAAGAGTTGTAATTCAAGTATCGTCCTGAATTTCTGGGTTTCCGCGAGTGGGTAAACAAAATTATTATTAAATAAACATATCTCCAAGAGAAACGGTAAAAGTGACCAGAAGGACAATAAAATTCATCCTCAAACTTTGCAAGCAGACAAAGCAATGAAGCAGATTTTTAAATATATAGAAGGAAATGATGACTGCCAGTTTTCAATGAGAGAATAGTAAAGTAGCGTATTTCTCATAGCTCACTTTTCCCATACCACATACAATTATATGGAGAATCCAGTAAGGGTTCCTCGATGCCGAGACTTTTTGTACACAATTATTTACTTTTATTCTTCATAGTTGTGCCGTTGGAGGAAAAGTGTAGTTTGTAGCATGTGGGAAAAGTACTTTTCTCACTCGTGTGTTTGCGGCACTCGTCCTTCAGTCTCATGCCAGTAACTTCCACACTAGTGAGGAAAGTTGAACATTCTACACTTGCTGCACAATATACTGTTAACAACTGACCAATAAAAAAATAAAACTAAGTGTATTAGGTACTGTGAATCTAAATGCATTTCAATAACTCATGCTTTTACATTAATATTAATTATACATTAAATTGTACAGTACAGAATTCAATAACAGCAGTTGCACTAATCCATCACCTATGGTACAGATAAATGGAATTGATGGCTACGACGATAATATAAGTGATTTCCTGAAATTTTTTATTTTATATGATAATATTAAAACAAATCATGTCGTATATTTATTGGTACATAATATTTTACCTTTCATTAACATTTCAAGTTCTACGTGTAACTCACATAACTCACTTTATTATTGAAAAAATTTTCCAACCATTTGTTTGTTCTTGCAGGGAGTCAGTTGCTTGAGAATAATTGGATTGAGTTCATTGATGAGAAGTCAACTCAACTCCAAGTTTATTTCATCTGCATGAAACAAGAATACATAATGTATGATATTACAAAGTGTAAAATTATTTCCAAGAGTTCGGAACGAAAATTTCCATAATAAGAAATCCCACACCGTATGTTTGAATCTTGAAAAACATATTTCACGTTTAATTCTGCTCTTTTCCTTTATTCATTTTTCACTGGTGGGTAACGCCTCTTGGGGATATCAAAAGGAATCACCATGTTTTCGAGCTCAAGGTTGGTGTGAAGTAGAGTTAGGAAACATGATTCACAAACCGGTAAAAAACATTTTTCGGAATTGCGGAAGAAATAAAAAATGTAATATTATTCATCTTTGTACTTATTTAGAGAAGGTAACTAGAGAAAATCATTATTTTTTCATGAAACTGAGAAGTTGAAAACCGAATGTTGATATGTTGAAATGATCAATTATAAAATTAGTGAATATTACAAAGGTCATTGAGTAACAATAATAACAGTACATTATATATTGTTGAAAATCAAATTTGATTATGTCCACATAATAAAGAGATTTATTCTAAAAACAATGTTACAGTATCGGGACTAACACATAATGTATGCTTTAACCGAATTACTAATGAAAATGGAAATTCCATGAAGTAGACAAAGGATGCACCTAGCATCGAATTAATAAAGTCGGGATTGTTATGAAGCATTTATTTAATTATCTAACAATGTGCTAGAAAAAGACAACCAAACATTTATTGTCCTGCTTTTGCAATGGTGCATAAATGGAGTCGTAACATTTCCAGTGACGTAGGGCTTTAATAATTTTAGAACTGTCTGTGAGTATGGTATACGCACTAGATATAAATTGAGTGAATGTAAACGACGAGTACTCAGTGTGTATATATTTATAAAAATGCAGCTAAGCGCTTTCGGCCATTAGGTCATTCTCAAAGCTGTCGTCATAAAAAAGTTCCCATAACAGGTGTCAAAAAACATCCAGCTAATAAAATTGAAACAATGTTTGATGTTAAGTCATTGTTACAATAAAATCATTCAAAAAAAACATCAAAATACCTCTTTAAGAGGCTGTACAATTATATTTCACATAATGGAAAGTCCCATTCAGAAGTGTAAACTAAATGCTTTCCGATGACAAGTTTATTTAACTTTCCATGATGTGAAGTACACCCTCTTATAGGGGTATTTTAGTGTTTTTTAATGAAATAGCAATAAAAATGAATTAATTTAATGTGGTGAAATTATCAAAAATGTACTAATTATGTAAAGTAATAAAATGAAAGAAGTTTCCAAAAAGTTTTCAGAGCAATAATTTTTCAGGTAGTTACAATGTACAGTACTCGAATCGCTCGATGACGACGTCTTCAAAACTCCAGTCCTCCTCGTATTGGTCCAGTTGGGTAAAAAAGCAAAATACCAAGACTTCAAGGACAAAATACAGCAGATATGAGTCAGGGAAAAGATAACAGAAAAGCCCGATAAGAAAAAGGAAGAAATTAGCCTACTATATGAGAGTTAAACTGACTCATCGGCATTCCCCGTAACATACCATCGCAATAAATCCAATATAATTATCGAAATCCCACAGTTTTCCACGATCTCCGTATCTTAACACTGCAAGAGCCGAATTAATTACTGTATTAAAAAAATGTGAAAAGTCACTGTTCGAATTTGATTTGAATACCAAATTCTCCTGTGATTTTATTTTAACTTCCCCTGTATAACATAATTCATATATCTTGCACAGACCTTGAAGAAATATATCATAATTCTCAAACATTTAATTTCTCACACATCAACGATCAGACCACTTGAAGAAATATATCATATTTCTCAAACATTTAATTTCGCACACATCCACAAACTTCCATTTCAATGATCACACCAATTGAAGAAATATATCATATTTCTAAAACATCTAATTTCCCACACATCGACAAAATTCCATTTCAGCACTACCATATACAAAATATAGACGATTATTGTTCTAGGAATTTTTCTATTTAAAATCTCAAACTTTCTCACCCACCAAAAAAGACACACACGTGTACTTCCCACTCACTTTAAACTATCTATAAATAGGAATAATATTATATTTCCACCTACTTCCCAGTCATCATTCATCTCTTCATCAGTCAGACCTAGTACATAATGGTACTATTTTCATAAAAACAAACCGGCTTGAGATCGGTAACTTATGTTTACAATTAACACAATGTGATAAGTAACCAAAAGTGTAAAACTCAACGAACTTCTTAATTGTTCAAGCAAATGAACAAAATGTAATTTTCGTCAATATACAAGTGAAAGTGACATAATAGTTTGATTTAAAAAACCGCCATAATCCTACGAATACTACAGTGAACTACATATAACTAAACGGTCCTTCGAGTTAAGTAATCTACAACCTTCCGTTCCATTTATTATCCCAAGTGCAAAAAAGGTTAATAAAACATGGTCCTTCGAGCAGGATTGGAACAGAAAAAAGAAAAGTATCACAGCATTTGGAATCCAGAGAATAAATGATCAACACCCCACGAGTCTCAAACAGACAAGGAGGTATTTATGAATAAAAAAAGTTTTCGTATATCAGCTTATTAAAGAAATGTGACATACAGTGGGAGACGAAAGTCTGCACTCAAATACTTTCAAAATAATTAACATTGCCTTGGAGCTAATAACATTCTTTGATATTTTTTATGCAACATAAACATTTATATTATACAGTGTGATTTAAATAATTGCACTTTAATATTGATTTGGATTTATAATATCTTTCTTTGATATTTTTTGTGTAAGAGAACCAGTTATAACATACAGTGTGATTTAAATAATTGCACCTCAATATTGATTTGGATTTATAATAACTTTCTTTGATATTTTTTGTGTAAGGTAGGTACAAATAAAAATAAAAAATGGTAACTCTGATTTCAAATAAACATTGTCCTTACATAGCCCAGTCAATGACGCATTGATTGACATTTCATGTTAACTATTTATGTCAAATAATTAATACATCATTTACAAAATGGATTCATTAAAGACGCAACGTGCAAGTTGCAAAGCAGCAATTACTCGTATTTACAACTGGTTCCATAACAGTCTGGACGAGTCAGACAAGTATGCTTTCAAATCCCGAATAGACACCTTAGAGAAATATTACTCTAAATACTCTGAGATTCAAGACCAAATTGAAACCATAGCCGTAGATACCGAATTATAATTTGACGATAGAAGTCAGATAGATGAAAAATATTAGTCATTACACTGCAAACTACAAAATGCTTTCGAAAAATTAAACTCTAAATTCAATCAAACTAATTAATTAACTGTACATTCTCAGAGTGAAACTCATATTAGATTACCTTCCATAGAAATATCGAATTCTCAGGAGATATCACTTAATACACTGCCTTTATAGATCTTTTTAATGCACTAATAGTAAACAACACCCGGCTTACATCCAAAACTGAAAAATTCTACTATTTGAAATCATACTTGAAAGGTGACCCGCTCAATTTGATTTCTCAATTACCGGTAAATGAAACCAATTTTGATGTAGGGTTGGATTTATTGAATTCTAAATACAATAATACACGGCAGATTGTTACTGCCCATTTTAACCGTTCGACAGATTGTAATAACATCTCAAAATGTACTGCCCAACAATTAAGAACATTCACGTCCGAAGCTAGATCTATAGTAAAGTCATTGTTAATTCTAAATATCAATAAGGAAGAGTTATTTGATGCACTAATCATTCACATATTAAAAACAAAGTTAGATTATAATACAACAAGATCTCTTGAAGAAAAAGAGATCAAAATTTAATTGCTAGTGATACCTTCTTTGATTTCTTGGAAAAAAAATGTACGGTCCTGGAAAACCTGTTAACCCAAGATCCCAAACCCTAACCATTCACCATCAATGCAACAATCTCCAGAATATTATCGTCAAGAAACATAGTGTTCTGGACAACTCATTCACAATACCTAACGGATAACCCCTCTCTTACTCATTACATACATTCTTCCGGTGTGACCAAACTACTTTTAATACAAACTTACCCTCAAAATAAAAACTTACCGTCACACACATTCTCAAATCACAAAACACTCATAAAATCAGAACTTACTCTCACATTAAAGCATTCTTGCTCATAATTCATTATCAAACCAACACTTACCTCGAATAAACGATTCACTTTCGTACTTAACGCTCTTTAGTGCAGAATAGCACTCACTCACTACTTAATCTCTTTCTCGTCAAGAACGTAAAACTTTATGAAAAACTTAGACATATGCATGGACATTGAAAAACATATAAACATTCAAAACCCTGGACGAACAAAAACTTTGACACTTTGACATGAAACATACTTTAGTTTGAATACCTGGATAAAGGTATTATTGAAAAAATTTCTTCAATGTTAATACTTGGACAAAGGTATTATTCCTTTATGTGAATACCTGGACAAAGGTATTATTCTTTTACGTGAATACCTGGACAAAGGTATTATTCTTTTATGTGAATACCTGGACAAAGGTATTATTCTTTTATGTGAATACCCGGACAAAGGTATTATTCTTTAATGTGAATACCTGAATAAAGGTATTAAAAAGATACTTGGACAACATAAACATTTGGGTGACGTTTAGAAAAAAACGTCACTCCCCTTACTCATATATCACTTAAAAAATTACATTGACGACACTTTGAATTTAAAACAACTTGACAAAAACATTATATACATATCTTACCCTCCTTTTCTTGACGAGAACAGAAATAACTCTCCTTTACATTAATTAGAACATTTCACAAACTCATTCTTACCCGCAAAAGAGTCGGGTCCCCTTAACACAAACATCTATAATCATAAAAACATATACAAATTTATAGAAATCATCCGTCATCCTGCTACTACACAAAAAGCCTTCTCTAGACAAAATCTAGACACTGCTTCACTTTTCCTTGTACGCCAGGTGCAAACAAACAGCTTCCCAAATCTTTATCGCACACTACAAAAGAATCAACTACCCTCAGATAAACGTCTTATATCATTAAACCTTTTTATAGACAAGGGCAATCTTATTAGAGTCGGAGGGAGACTCTCCCATTCCTCCGTTTCCTACGAACGAAAACACCCAATTTTACTGCCTGCTCATTGTTATTTCACTACCCTGGTCTTACAAAAAGAACACATACGTTTAGGACACAGAGGTCCTCAAACTGTTCTCGCCAATATCCGTCTAAAATTCTGGCCCATTTATGGCCTACGTGAGATCAAACGCATCATAAACAAATGTCTAATGTGCCACAGGTTCAAGGCCATCACAGCAGAGCAAATCATGTCTGATCTACCTGCACATCGTGTAACACCTTCCCGTCCCTTCCAGACGACTGGAGTCGACTTCGCGGGACCATTCTCAATAAAGTCATCTCATCTGAAGCGAGCCCCGGTATCCAAATTCTACATCGCCCTATTCATATGCTTCTCGACAAAGGCAATTAATCTTGAGTTAGTCTCTGATCTGTCCACAGATTCCTTTATCGCTTCATTGAAACGTTTCACTTCTAGACGAGGACTTCCATCTGTGATTTACAGCGACAATGGCAAGAATTTTGTTGGTGCTAATCATTATCTTGCTGAAGTATCTCACTTCCTGACTAAGAATTTTTCTCCCATATATGATCACTTACTTACATCATCAATAGAATGGAAATTCATTCCCCCCAGATCCCCACATTGGGGTGGTCTCTGGGAAGCCAGAGTCAGAAGCGTTAAAACTCATCTGATAAAATTACTTGCTACCTCCACTTTTACTTTCGAACAATTCAGCACCATGTTGACTCAGATAGAAGCCATACTCAATTCACGACCCTTACATCCCCTTTCGACTGACCCTACTGACCTGCTGCCATCAACCCCAGGCCATTTTCTCATAGGAGCACCTCTAATGGCACTTCCAGATAAAGATTTATCCTCACTGCCTACAAACCGAATAAAATTCTGGCAACAATGCACTCATGCTCAACACAACTTTTGGAAACGGTGGTCTGTCGACTACCTCAACCAATTGCAAAACCGTCCCAAATGGACTACCCCATCTAAAGATCTCACTATAGGAACCATGGTCTTAATTAAGGACGATGACTCCCCTTCCTTGCAATGGCCTTTAGCCCGCATAACTGACGTCACAACTGGTAAAGACGGTAGAATCCGTTCGGTCCAAGTCAAAACCGCTTCAGGAACTTACACTCGACCAATTGTCAAAATCATTCTGTTACCCATGCCTGATTCCTCAGAAACATAAATAAGAGAAGTCATTTATACCTTGTCAACGTGACAAATCGCTTTCGTTGCACAAATAAACAATCTTATACGTAAAGAAGATCTCTCTTACATTTACTCTTATATTGGTGGTCACATTACTTGAACTTATACGATCATGTCACTTCATCAATTATTCACACATTAATTTTTCAAGCATTAAAACATTACTCTCTTACACTCACCCTCACTCTACAATTCATTCCTCCGCGTAGAAAGGGAGTAGCGCAAGCTACACTAGAGTTATCACGTTCTCCGAGGAAAAACGTTCCCTTTCTTACCCAGAACCATTCATTCTGATACAAAAAAAACCGGAAAAACACCCACATGAGCTTTCCATGCTCTCTCATGGAATTTCACATCCCTTCACAACTTGGTCCCCCTATTTGTTAAAATATGTCCGAGGTTCCTGGACCGTTACTCGTGAAACAAACTGGTACCACACTTGTCGAAATAGAATCGACTTATACATTCTCTTTCGTTTCTCTCATTATCTCATTAAACACTGGAAAGTCCGAGGTTCCTGGACCGTTACTCGTAAAACAAACTGGTACCACACTTGTCGAACTAGAATCGACTTACACATTCTCGTTCTCTTACTTCATCTACATCCACTTTCATGTGAATACCTGGACAAAGGTAATATTCTTGCATGTGAATACCTGGACAAAGGTATTATTCTTTCATGTGAATACCTGGACAAAGGTATTATTCTTTCATGTGAATACCTGGACAAAGGTATTGTTGTTTCATGTGAATACCTGGACAAAGGTATTATTCTTTCATGTGAATACCTGGACAAAGGTATTATTCTTTCATGTGAATACCTGGACAAAGGTATTATTCTTTCATGTGAATACCTGGACAAAGGTATTGTTGTTTCATGAGAATACCTGGACAAAGGTATTATTCTTTCATGTGAATACCTGGACAAAGGTATTATTCTTTTATGTGAATACCTGAACACAGGTATTATTATCTTCTTATCGGTTACAACTCTTGCCATTTCTAGAGTTTATATTGCTTACATTCCGATCGTTTACAACTCTAGTCCATTTCTAGAGTATATTGCTTACATTCTTATCGTTCACAACTCTATTCCATTTCTAGAGTATATTGCTTACATTCCTATCGTTTACAACTCTAGTCTATTTCTAGAGTATATTGCTTACCTTTTTATCGTTCACAACTCTAGTCCATTTCTAGAGTATATTGCTTACATTCTTATCGTTTACAACTCTAGTCCATTTCTAGAGTATATTGCTTACATTCCTATCGTTTACAACTCTAGTCCATTTCTAGAGTATTCTGCTTACATTCTTATCGTTTACAACTCTAGTCCATTTCTAGAGTATATTGCTTACATTCTTATCGTTTACAACTCTAGTCCATTTCTAGAGTATATTGCTTACATTCTTATCGTTTACAACTCTAGTCCATTTCTAGAGTATATTGCTTTCATTCTTATCGTTTACAACTCTAGTCCATTTCTAGAGTATATTGCTTACATTCGTGCCCTTACAAAACAAGAACTAGCATACATCTAGGCCTCTTGTTCATTCTTACATTCATGACGTTAGAGTCCTTACAACACTCTAACATCAAAACCTTATCATTTCTTACATTCATGATGTTAGAGTCCTTACAACACTCTAACCTCAACTCTTATTCATTCGTTACATTCATGACGTTAGAGTCCTTACAACATTCTAACCTCAACTCTTTTTCATTCGTTACATTCATGACGTTAGAGTCCTTACAACACTCTAACCTCAACTCTTATTCATTCGTTTTATTCATGACGTTAGAGTCCTTACAACACTCTAACCTCAACTCTTATTCATTCGTTACATTCATGACGTTAGAGTCATTACAACACTCTAACCTCAAATCTTATTCATTCGTTACATTCATGACGTTAGAGTCCTTACAACACTCTAACCTCAAATCTTATTCATTCGTTACATTCATGACGGTAGAATCCTTACAACACTCTAACCTCAAATCTTATCCATTCGTTACATTCATGACGTTAGAATCCTTACAACACTCTAACCTCAAATCTTATTCATTCATTACACTCATGACGTTAGAGTTCTTACAACACTCTAACCTCAAATCTTATTCATTCGTTACATTCATGACGTTAGAGTCCTTACAACACTCTAACCTCAAATCCTATTCATTCGTTACATTCATGAAGTTAGAGTCCTTACAACACTCTAACCTCAAATCTTATTCATTCGTTACATTCATGACGTTAGAGTCCTCACAACACTCTAACGTCAAATCTTATTCATTCGTTACATTCATGACATTAGAGTCCTTACAACACTCTGACACCAACATTAGGCTACTTTTACATCCCTATACATTTACTTATATAATTACATTGACAATTATTCACTTTCATTCACAATCTTGCATCAGAGCAGCCATCTCTCACCTTCCTTCCATTCTTCCCGCGCCCCCAATATGTTCGAATTTGATTTTAATACCAAATTCCCCAGTGATTTTATTTTAACTTCCCCTGTATAACATAATTCATATATCTTGCACAAACCTTGAAGAAATATATCATATTTCTCAAACATTTAATTTCTCACACATCAACGATCAGACCACTTGAAGAAATATATAATATTTCTCAAACATTTAATTTCGCACACATCCACAAAATTCCATTTCAATGATCACACCACTTGAAGAAATATATCATATTTCTAAAACATCTAATTTCCCACACATCGACAAAATTCCATTTCAGCACTACCATATACAAAATATAGACGATTATTGTTCTAGGAATTTTTCCATTTAAAATCTCAAACTTTCTCACCCACCAAAAAAGACACACACGTGTACTTCCCACTCACTTCAAACTATCTATAAATAGGAATAATATTATATTTTCACCTACTTCCCAGTCATCATTCATCTCTTCATCAGTCAGACCTAGTACATAATGGTACTATTTTCATAAGAACAAACCGGCTTGAGATCGGTAACTTATGTTTACAATTAACACAATGTGATAAGTAACCAAAAGTGTAAAACTCAGCGAACTTCTTAATTGTTCAAGCAAATGAACAAAATGTAATTTTCGTCAATATACAAGTGAAAGTGACATAATCGTTTGATTTAAAAAACCGCCATAATCCTACGAATACTACAGTGAACTACATATAACTAAACGGTCCTTCGAGCTAAGTAATCTACAACCTTCCGTTCCATTTATTATCCCAAGTGCAAAAAAGGGTTAATAAAACAGTCACGTTTAAACCCATAATTTATCCTCCAAATTTGAAAATAACTACACAACCCCACGTAATATAATAATTAATCAAGCACAACTAGTGATTCACTGCTTATAATGGACTTTTCGACGTTTCCTCATAACCCAACGATACAATAGATCCATCATAATCAAATAAAATTAGAAATTATTCACAATGTCGATGGTATGAAAGCCTAACAAATTAAGTTTTCTCCTCAATAACACCGTTTGGAAAGAAATCTATGAAAAAACAAATACAGTAGTTTATCATTTAAATCTAAAGTAGGTACATAATTTCCGACGTAATATGACATGTAACGGAATGAAATATATGATTTTCTATATTCGATAAATATAAAACTTCAGATGATTACTTAACTCGAGAAACGGCATGTTTGAGATCCTAGGCTGGAATTGTCCGACGACTCGAAAGTTACCAACCATTCCACGGTCCCAGTAGTTGGCTAAGTGACTTTTTCATAAACCAGACTACTGGTGCATACGTCTCCAAGAGCGCAGGTTTATGTAAGTAAGACTTCTACCACGTACCACAATTCTGATAGGACTTCCTTCTTCAACGAAATTATTAACTTCATACTCTCATAGCGAAAATCGTTCGTTCGTGACAGTTATACCAAACAATATTTCGGTCGAGTAATTTTTCGCATTACTATGTCAAATCATTCTCACTATCACTACTCATTTTCGGTTACCCATGTATTTATAAATGAATTTTGTAAATACTGATGTGAAATGTCAAATTATTAGACATACGTTAACAAACTTGATTCGGTCTTATAACTATTATTACACATAGAGTCTCGTTTTCTGCATTTTTATTTGAGTAAATATCATAAAATACGCGTTAGTTCTATGTGTATTTTGTATTTTTTTTTCAAGTGGTAAGTCGCTTTATATCTACCGTATAGTAACAACTAAATAATAGGCCATTCCATATGGCCAATTTCACTTAATATTTCGGTATCCAAAATATTTAAGCAAAAAAATGTCAACCACAACCAGCTGGACCTAGCTTCGCAACAGTCACTGAAAATTCAGTAAAGAAACCGCAAGCACCTACATCATTCCCAAGCAGAAATCAAGCTATTGTCATGAACGCTCTCCCAGACGTCGTCCTTTTTGACTACATTAAGGCAATCGGCAAAATTGTAACACCCAAATTGACAACTTTTGCAGCATATATTTCCTATCACCGTATATGTATATATCTATCTTCTGTATCCGTTATAGATAATCTTATAAAAAATTATCCTTTCGTTACCTTCATCAAGAAATCATACCAATTCGTAGACTTATCATACTGACAAAAAGATTGCTACTCTCCAATGTTTGACTCTCTATCCCTAACTCTCTTATCGAACAGGCACTTCAATATCAACTTGGGCTACAGCTCGCCTCTCCAATTTCCTTCATTTGATGTGGCTCCCCAGATGATGAATATGCACTCATTTTCAGTTTCTGACCATCTATTAAGTTATACTAGAAAATGAACCTTTTGCAATACAAACTACAATTGTAATCCCACATGAAAACACGAACTACAAAACCTTCATTACTTTGGACAATCTTGAATGCTTCCTCTGTAAGCAGTATGGAAACACCGGAGATTACTGCCCTAATCCACAAGATATATCCCGCAACCCCCCTTCACCTTCTACCTTCAGAGCCAAAAGCCAAGACATATTTTCTGGCATATAACATCCTCAACATTCCTCATCCGAAGAACATCCTGCCGATAAAACTTCTTCCATTTAAAAAAGAAACTACAGGACAACCCAAAATTTCAGATGGTTCAACACCTAACTTTTGCATTAAGAGGACACACTTCACTGACACCAGCCTAGACTCATCTCGTATACAGATTAATACTATTCCTCCAATTCTCGATCTTGAAATTACTCTATCAGGCCCTAAGAAGAAATCTAAAACTGGAAACAAAGACGTTTGTCCCTCTAATCAAGCCAAAACAGAAAAAATAATTGGTACCGATCCTGAAAGATTCTCACTATCTTCCGTACGGTTAACAGCTTTCCTAAAAAATTCTTTTGGCGGTAGTTAACATTTAAAAGAAGCCTATTGCTTCACCACTCATTGAAGATCTTCTACAAATATACCAAATTTTATGAGTTATATCTCTTAAAAATTTAATTACTAGATTGCAGTTTAAATTAAAACTCGCAAAAAACCTTAATGATGCTGTCGAACTTGCAATCCTATCGTCTATCAATTCAAACGACTCCAATCAGGAAGATTCCGATATATTTCAATACATCTTTTATCCAATGCATTTTCAACACTTTTTATATCTTGTTAATTTGGAAATTCAATATTTTACACTAGAACTGCGACGGATATTATCCACGCCTAGAACAAATTCAGCATCTAACCTCAATTTACCGCCCAGATTTCCTTTGTCTACAGGAGACCAATTTTGAAACAACTAATATAACACGAAGTGAATCTTATGAAGGATATAATTCTAATAGAAGTATTCGCCTCAAACTAAATGTATTCAGAACTAGTTCCTTTGTCAACAAACCTGGAGGCAGTCGCCATAGCGACATACTGCCCCAATAAGCTAACTATACGCTGCATATATATTCCTTCAGATCCTCCTCTAAAAAAAAGAGCTTCTTGAACTAACATATCAACTCTCCAGCCGTTTATCCTCACAGGAGACTTTAACGCTCACAACAGCATGTGGAGTTCATAAAAGACATTTGTAGGCGGAAAGGTAGTAGAAAATAAATTGAACTGTACAAATTTTTGCCTACTCAATACAGGGTGTAATAAACACTTCAATATTCCCTCCGGTACCTTTCTGCCCTACGCCTAAGCATAAGTTATCTCAAATTTGCCCGTTCTATGTCTTGGAAAACAGCTGATGAACTTTATGATAGTATTCTCTACCCAATAATTATATCAGACAATCAGAATGAAACAGTTTTCGAAAAAAGTTATTGGTGCCTCAAAGAAGCTAACTGATCTGAGTATTCCACGACAGTTGACACTATTTTACTCATGCATGATGCTTACGGTTTCAACAATATTGATAACTTGATAAAATCAATACCAGATTCAGTTCTCTCGGCTGCGGAGACCCACATTGGTAAAATGTCTTTTTTTCCCAATCATAGGGCAGTTAGTTCCTTGGTGAAACTCCTCTTGTGATGACGCAATACGCCAATACAAAAGAGCTCTGAACCAATATTTGAAACATAAAAGTACCGACAATTTTATTAGCTAGAAAAAACTCAATGCTGAAGCTGAATGCAGAGTAAGAAATCTTCTTGGAAGAATTATGTACCAACCATATATGAAAATTCCAACCTCAGTGAACTATGGAAATAAATACGATAAATTCTAGGTCACAAAACTAATAACAAAACTAGTGTTTTAAATGAAACTCACGGTTTCTAGTTAATTCCACAATAAAATATAAGTTATTGAAAATTCTAAAAAATTGACAATTGTTTCGATAAATCCATGACGATGATATTGATTTATCGAAACAATTGTCAATTTTTAGAATTTTCAATAACTTTTATTATATTGTGGAATTAACTAGAAACCGTGAGTTTCATTTAAAACACTAATATGAACAGATTCCACGAAGTAAGGGTCGAGACAGTTAATTTCAATAACAAAATTACCCACCGCATTTCAAAAGACTCGGATTTTGGATCACATAAACATATTTCCAATATACTTGCAAGTCATTTCAAAGCGAAGTCCAGGAATCACACGAATATCAATACTTCACCTTCTCAAGAAACACCTTCTAGTAACATTGTACTATCCGAAGATGTCAAGCACATCAATTCTCCTTTCACCATTAGCGAACTAACAACTGCCTTCGCCCAACGCAAAAACTCTGCTGCTGGTCCTGATGATATTTTCTATAGTTTTCTAAAATACTTATCCATGTATAGCTTTACTAAGCTTCTGAATGTATACAATTACATATGGACGTCACAAAAATTCACTTCTAAATAGCGCAAGTCTATAGTTATGCAGCTACTTAAACCGAATTAGTCACATATCTTGCCGAAATCTTACAGACCGATTTCACTTAAATGCTATGTGCAAATTATTGGGAAAAGATGATCAATAGGCGTATTTCATGGTTTTTTGGAAAAGATAGTATCATCCCAAAGGAACAATCTGGTTTCCAACGTCAGCACTTAACCAGAGATAATCTTGTACTACTACAAGCCCACATTTCCAGCGCAAATAATAACAGAAAAGGTGTAATAGCCACTATCTTCGACATTGACGAAGCATTTGATAACATCTCTAGAAAGGCAATTTTCGAAAAACTCACACAATACAACCTCACTGGTACCATATATGCATTCATAAAAAGTTTTTTAGCATCTAGGACATTTAGGGTTCCTGTTAACTCCATTTCCTCTTCATATATCCATTATAATGGAGTTTCCCAAGCCTCAGTTTTAAATACATCCTCACCATTAACAAGTTATGCGACAGTCTCCCTTCCCCGGTTAAATGCTCTCTATACGCGGATGACCTAATAATGTACTGCCATGTCAATACCAATGCCACTACTTGAGAAATATTTCAGCAAGCAGTAAATCCCCTACATACCAAAATTTCCACTCTAGGACTTGCCTTCTCACATGCCAAATCGAAAGATATTAAATTCAGTAGGAGAGCGCAAACTTGTATCGCCAGAATCACAGGCAACAACTTCCAATTACCTGTCGTAGATGATTGTAAAATCCTGGGAATGTTATTCGACTCTAAATTATCCTGGTGAAAACATATACAGCAAATTAATGGAATATGTCTTGAGGAACTGAATATTATTAAAACCCTCTCACATTGTCATTGGGGCGCGGATGAATCTACCTTGCTAAAAAATATAGAACCCTCATTCGTTCCAAAATTAAGTATGGAAGTCTCATTTACATGTCTGCAACAAAAACTATTTTACGTTACCTCAATAGAGTACATAATACTGCTATCCGCTTATCCCTGGGAGCGTTTCGGTCAAGCCCAGCTGAAAGTCTCTATTGTGAAGCTAATGATCCCCTCTCTGGCTGCGACGATAACACCTCCTTCTCAACCATATTGCCGCTATTTCCTCCAATCACTCTAACACAATATATCCTATATCAACATCACACCAACTTCATGACAACCATTCCTCAACTTATACAACCACTAATTCAAGACGTAAACCTATCACATTCTCGAACCCGCCCACTCTCCAACACACCTCCATGGACCAAATTTATCCCACAATACAATCTCTCTCTCTCTTAAAATTTAACAAAGAAGAAACCAATAGAGATGTTATTCGATCAGCTTTCCTTGAGTTGCTGAATAGTAAAGAATATAACAAGGTCATATATACGGACGCATCCACGACAGACGTAGAAATTGGGTGTTGCATAACTACGGTACAAGAATCGATCGGACCCTACAAAATATCCTCTATTCCTAGCGTCCACACGGGTGAGCTATACGCTATCTTACAAGCCTTCAAACATGTCCAACAACTTGAAATACACACATAGCCATATGCACAGACTCATTATCCTCCATCCATTCCATTAAAAATATATTTAGTAACCACCCCCTTGTCCAAGATATACACGACATATACGAGTATAAACAACTAAAAAGACAAACATTTCCCGTAAATATTCGCGACACAAAAACAAAGAGCCAAAAAATTTTACAGCAACTGTAAAGTACTATCACATTTGCAAAAGGTACATAAATCTACTGCCAAAAATGATAGTATACCATTCTTCTTCCTAAACTATTGCAAGAATATATGTACAGTACAGAATATTGAAATAAATAAATTTGGTACTCTTTGAAAAGAAATAGCTACATACCTTGAAATTCCTAATCCAAATTTGTACACCGGGCACTGCTTCCGCAGAAATTCTGCTACGATGTTAGTTGATGCGGGGGTGGGGGTGATATTACAATATTGGAGTGATAGGGTGAATGGCATTACACCGATATTGCAGAAGGTTTATTGATAATTCAGTGCAGAATAGAGTTAGTATATCCATTACGACACTCAACTCGATAATAAACAAACCACGCACTAAACAATAATATGTCGTCGACTTCTGAAATTCTCCCGCCTGGACAAATACTGCAGATGAATTAATAAAACTGCACTAATAATAATTTGAATATCTGTGAAAAAGTTTGATACTAATAATACAGTTTAATTTTTGTTAAAATGTTGATATGTGATTAGTTTGAAATTAGTTCTTGCTATTATTTCATTATTTTTATTGGTAGTAGAAATAATAATCTATACAGTGATTATGCAATCGCTATTAATACACTCCCCTACGGCTCGTGTAGTAATTTATAATTTCAAAGAAGAAGATACATACTCTTCGTCTGTACTCCATGTTTTTTTTTTAATAACGGTTACCTTCAAAAATATAAATATACCAATGAAATGATTATGACTATGTAACATATGAAAACTCCACCATATATAAACTAAATTTCAACCTAAAAACTGAGTTTTCGAAAAAAAAAACAATTACTCAAAGGTGCTATTTTAATCTAGTAACGAGATTAGTGCCTTACCACTCCAGATTAAATTTGGAGTTGACTTCCTAAGTTTCTATAAGAAAGTGAAACATTTTCAGCAGACGCAATATCAAATCTTCATTCGATCTTGTGTCTCTCCAAATAAGACACAAATTTTATCCCGCTTCATTATCCATTATAATTTATTATTGTTATTCTGTCCATTGCCCTCAACGTAAGTATTAGTTCTGGTTGATGTATCCAAAGAAAATTAAAGGAGAATAATTCTTAACCTTAACTTATTTATAATACTTTGATTTAAATCTAAAAATAAGTAAGAATAGACGGCGGGCAGTTTTCCTTCTAATTTTGTGGTGCATAGGTACTTCTTTCATTTATATGAAAATATACTGAGTGTCCCAGGAGTTCGTATCAAAAACTTGGGAGATTATACAAAGAAAACTCATAATGGTATTTAATATGAAAAACTTTCTTTACGCCCTTGGTTAACTATAAAGTTGGGAATAGAAAACGGTTTTTCATTTATAACTATTAAATGGCAGATTATAAATTAGTAAAATTTTAACCGTCCATGAACAACATAATTACATTTTTTTGGCGTCAGCGACAAGTCTACACTATATTTGTGATCTCAGGCATGGACTAAGTGCAATGGAGGATGCGGAAATATTTTGTCAAATATAAGTTTCCAGTTATGCAACAATTGACTTTTTTGATCATTTTTAGAGACACCAAGTTCTTATGTGACATCTCGATAAAATAAACGGTTCAAGAGATACGTGCAATTTTAGGACGCACTATCATATTTATACATTCACATTTTTCTTAACCTTTCTACGGTCCTAAAGGAAATTTTTATACATTGTCAATGGGTATGTCTGTACCCATACCAGATATTTTTCAAATTTCATTGTTTTTAATGTTAATCACAGAGAAAATTAAGACATATATTTCAATACCCTAGTATAACAGGCCTTAATATAAAAATAGTGCAAAGTTAGTTCTAGGTAAATTTAATTTAACATATTGTTGTGAGGTGTGATGTATAAAAAAATGGAAAGTAAAGCATAATCTGATATTTTTATTTACATATCGTGTGAATATTATTCAATAGAAATTTGGCAATAAGTACTAACATGTTCAGGATAAACAAAACATGACCATGGCTGACACTAGATTTTTTATCCTTTTTCCAAACAGAGTCTTTGCACCGGCAACGTTCCAAAATTCCTTCGGACCCTCCACTTGTTCCAGCAACTTCACGCAACTTTACTTTAACTTTATGTGGAATATTTTTTCCTATACGAATGCTTCTACATTTTTCTGTTAACTGGTAAGTAACACATTTCTTTCAGACAAAAACGCGTTTGCAGTTTTTTTGCAATATATTGCGGATTGACGTGTATATGCAATACATAGGCATTGATGGCTGCTAAATGCAAAATGTTGTGAAAAAAACAGACAGGTCATCTTCTCGTTCCTCTTTTACAGGTATAAGCGGATCCTACTTTGTCTGTAGTATCCACACCTCCTTCAGTTTTGTTATAAACAAAGATTATAGCAGGGTTTTTGTGTTCTTCAGAATATATCTCATTGTCGAGGTGCATTGAAAATAGAAACACCACAGTTATACTTTTTTTGGGAATATATGATACTAGTGTCATATTGTTTTGAAATACAAAAATGGATGAAAAGGTTTCTCTACTTTTATTCGGCTGGAACTCTACAGGTATAAAGCTATTATTCTTCCTGAGTGTCTCAATTAGGGTTAGTTTACGGTTTAGTAGCTCGGTAGCCAAGTGATAATCAGTAAAGAAATTGTCGGTTGTTATGTTTCGACCAGATTTTTCAAGATTTTTTACAAGCGACCGAACCACATTACTACCTTGGTTGACTTCTCGAGTAAACTTATTCGAAAAAATGTCAAAACATATCCTATCTGATACGTGACTGTGGCGGGGGAATTTTATTCCAGACAGTTCCGTCGCGTGCAGTATACTGTACATTTTCTGGAATTATTATCAACTAGTTCCATTTCATTTTCGGAAATGTTCAATTCATCTTCAACAATCATCATCATCATCATCAAACAGCCTGTCTCGTCCACTGCTGAACATAGGCCTCCGTTAACGATCTCCATTTATTTCGATTCTGGGCATCCTGGATCCAATTTGGTGTTACTCTTTTTATGTCATCCGTCCACCGGGTCGGCGGACGACCTCTGTTCCTGAACGCATGATGCCTAGGTCTCCACTCTATGATCTTTTTGGTCCATCTTTCGTTGGTCATTCTTGCGACATGTCCAGCCCAGTTCCACTTTAGATATGTTATTCGCAGGATTGCATCGGTAACCCCTGTTCTCTGACGTATCCGATCATTCGGAATCCTGTCTCTCAGCGTGACTCCCAACATGGAGCGTTCCATGGCTCGCTGGGCCACTCTTACTTTATTTACCGATTTTCGTGTTAGAGTCAAGGTCTCCGAACCATAAGTCAGAACCGGCAGAACACACTGATCAAACACCTTCCGCTTAAGGCATACGGGGGTTTCGGACTTAAAAATGTGCTTTAGCTTCCCATAGGCGGCCCATGTTAGTCCTATTCTTCTTTTGATTTCTCAGGTTTGATTGTCCCTGCCAATCGTAATATCATGGCCCAGATACCTGTAGGATGTAACTTGGAAAATTTATTTTCCTTCCACTAAGTAGTTTCGGCTTGGGACTAGATTTGTCATGAATTTTGTTTTCGATGGATGGATTTTAAGCCCAACTTTATGTGAAGCAGATGTTAGTCTCATAAGCACTTTCTCTGCCTTATCCAAGCTATCTGAGATCAGTACAATATCGTCAGCGAACCGAAGGTGACTGAAATTTTCACCGTTAATATTTATACCCATATTCTCCAACTCGACACTCTTGAACATATATTCCAACAAAGTGGTAAATCGTTTAGGAGAGATTGTGTCGCCTGGTCGTACAACGGGCTGCACTCTGAATCTATATGTCTCTTCATGGAGTCTTACGCTCGCTGTTGCATTTTCGTATATATGTTGCAGTATAGCAGAGTATATGTTGTCTACTCGGCAGTCGGCAAGTGCTTCAGACATCTCGCTGTGCTTGATGGAATCAAACGCCTTTTCGTAGTCCACAAATATTAACACGAGTGGCTTGTTGTACTCAATGGACTTCTCGATCAATGTCTTAATAACTTGCAGATGGTCATTTGTTCCGTATCCGGATCGGAAACCTGCCTGTTCTGTCGGCTGGTAGAAGTCCAATTTCGATGTTAGACGCTTAGTTAGAATTTTGGTGAACAATTTATAGAGATGAGAAAGCAGGCTAATTGGTCTATAGTTCTTCAGGTCGGCAATGTTGCCCTTCTTATGCATGCTGATTATGATTGCATTGTTCCAGTTCGTAGGTGTTGTAGCTTCCATAAGACATTTATTGAATAATTTTGTTATGGCCTTTAACAGTTGTTCTCCACCTTCCCTAACTGCCTCAATCACCATGTCGTCATCACCTGCAGCCTTATTGTTTTTCATTTCCGACATTGATTTTAGGACTTATTTCTCTGTTATGTCAGGCATTTCCTCCGATCCCTGGTTTAAAACTCGAAGGATGTCTTCTGTGCATCTCAGCTGTTCATTATTGCAATATAAATTTGCATAGAAATCTTTCACAGTTTCTAGAATCTCTTGTTTATTTAAGTAAACAAGAGATTCTTCAACAATATCTTACGTTAAAACATTATCTTCTTAGACAGACGAATTTTCTTCAACAACTATTCCTTCTTCGTTTTCATCACTGTCATTTATTTCACAATTTTCTAACCCATTTTCACTTCCAGAATCTTCGTAGCTCTGCATCTCTGAGACCACAATTGTGAAATGTCATTTTACAAAAGATATTCGTGTCTCAAAAACTGAGCAAAGTTCACACAAATCAAAACTCACTGAATCACTTTTTGAAATAGCTCACAACGTTAACGTCTAAAGAGCACAACAAGAATGAGTAGTGGCACATAAACACAATGGCCACAACGAATATAAATTCAAAATAGGCTTCAACCAAAACTATTCATAGAAAAGTGTCGCATCCGTTTGTTTGTAAGAGAACACGTGCTGGGTACAAGTGTACCCATGGATAAAGAAAGATTTTTTTAAAATTGAAGAAGTTGTACGGACATTTTTTACTGACAATAATCCGAATGTGTGCAGAATCAACAACTTGAAGATATCATAAAGTTGTTATAACCCAAAAATGTTTATAAGAAATATATGATGGTTTAAATTGAGCGAATGGGTCCAGGCGTACCCATAAATAGTAGAAAGGTCAATGTAGCATCCTGTATTATTAGTAAATTAATAATAAATCGATGCAGTCTACATTCACAAAAATAAGAATTTTCATTGTTCATGTATAGAAACATTATTAAAAACGAACATTAATTTATTAAAATTGAAAATAACAACAAAGCCCTGGAAGTTAATGCGGTTTTAAATAAATTACATCAAATGTTCAACATCCACATAATTCCTCAGTCTTCCACGATTAGAGCTTTGTACTTGGAATAACATTCCAGGATACTTTCAAATTGAAACCTATTATTTATAGGTAGGAATTAACTGTCTCGACCCTTACTTCGTGGAATATGATCATATTAGTGTTTTTAAATGAAACTCTTGGTCTCTAGTTAATTCCACAATATAATAAAAGTAATTGAAAATTCTAAAAAATTGACAATTGTTTCGATAAATCAATATCATCGTCAGAATGACGGAAGTTACATTTCATTTTATGCCTACCTGATGTTTAGTAGTTATTTTTGGCTAGACCAAGAAGTGACCTAACTTGTGATTGACTTAATATATGTTTATAGAAAAAAGAAGATGTGATATTACAAATATTGAAGCTTAGATATTATTAGCCCTATGGTGATATCCTGGATATCATTATTCCAATTAAGATCAGTATAACTGTGCAATGATATAGAAAACCAGGAAAACTATATCTGCTGATCTTTACAATTATCGCTTAAGAAGACAGTTTATTAGTGGAGAACTCCCTAGATTTAACTGTTCATTGACAACTTCATATTGTGGGTTTCTTAAATGTCTTCTAATTTCCAGTTCTTCAAGGAAATCCAATTCTTGTTTCTTTTCACAAATATGCAGCACTTCTAGTTCTGTGTTAGAAGTCAGGTATATATATGAACTCAAATGTCCAGCATGTAATGCTGTCTATTTGGGTCAGACCCTTAGGAATTTTGAAATACGATACACTGAGCACTCACGAGCATACAGGTTAAAACAACCAGATAAATCCCACTACGCAAAACATCTACTTAACACCAATCATTCATTGACACCTAACACAGAACTAGAAGTGCTGCATATTTGTGAAAAGAAACAAGAACTGGATTTCCTTGAAGAACTGGAAATTAGAAGACATTTAAGAAACCCACAATATGAAGTTGACAATGAACAGTTAGATCTAGGGAGTTCTCCACTAATAAACTGTCTTCTTAAGTGATAATGGTAGAGATCTGCAGAAGACGGCTCACACACGGATGGACCGGAGAAGACACTGGCAGTAACGCTCAGTACACACTTCCCGGGATCCACCGAAATACCAGTCGAAGCAACGAGCGAGGTCAGAGAAGAACGGCAAGTTGCCCGCGGTCTGGCAACTCGTGATAGCTGGACTTGTGCAAAGTCCATAGTCACATATGTGTCTGTGACATGGGTTATTCAATCTTTCGATTCCTTCAAGGCGCCTTGAATGGACGGAATTTACCATGTACTACTCCAAAAAAGCGCCGACATAATAACTCCAAGACTTGTGAATCTGTTCAGGCTAAGCCTAGCCACAGGAGTTATACCTACGATGTGGGAAATCTCCAAGGTGGTATTCATACTAAAACCTGGAAGACCCTCTTACGATACTGCAAAGGCCCATCGTCCGATAAATGTCTTGTCATTTCTTCTTAAGGCATTAGAGAAGATGATAGAAAGGCATTTGAAGGTCACGGTGATGGGTAACAAGCCGCTGCACCCTAATCAACATGCCTACCAAAGTGGCAAATCTTGCGAAACAGCCTTGCATAGCTTGGTGAGAAAGATAGAGCAAACCATTACTTACAAAGAAGTTGCACTGGCTGTGTTTCTGGATATCGAAGGAGCATTTAACAATACGAGCACTCGCTCAATATTGTCAAAGCTGGAATCCAGAGGCACAGACAGTACAATTACCCAATGGATAGAGAACGTGCTAAGTAGCAGGAGAGCACAAGCATCCCTGTGTGGTGTCACAAGAGAGGTGAAGACAGAAAAAGGATGTCCACAGGGAGGCGTTCTGTCACAAAAACTGTGGAATCTGGTAGTCGACGACCTTCTTGTCACACTAAACGAGCAGTGGTGGTATACTTAAGGATATGCTGACGACATCATCATTCTAATACATGGAAAACACGTGGGCATCTGCCTGGAACTAATGCAGAGGTCAATGTCCATAGTGGAGAGATGGTGTGATGCGGAGGGATTGTCTGTCGATCCCTCGGAAACCATCATGGTACCATTTACAAAACAGCGAATCGCAGAGATTACTAGTGTACCAAAACTCTTCTGCAATCAGATAAAGGTTGCCCGGGAGGCAAAATATCTAGGAATCCGGTTAGATGACAAGCTAACCTGGAACAGCCATCCAGCGAGCTAATGACGATGAGACGAGCAATTGAGTGCACCTGGGGCCTAACTCCGACAATGGTAAGCTGGTTGTACACCAGAGTAATCAGATCAATTATGGTGTATGGTTTGATCGCATGGTGGCCTAAAGTTCAGCAAAGCACAGCCGCCAAAACGCTTTCAAAAGTGCAGCGAGCTGCGTGTCTGAGCATAACAGGCAAGGGCACCGCAACCGCAGCATTGGAAATACTGCTAAACATCTCACCATTAGATCTTCATATACAGGGGGATGCTAAAATAGCTGCATACAGAATTCAGTTCAATGGCAACTGGTGCAAGCACCATGCTATGAAACATACTAAAATACACGACACCATGAGGTGCGACATCATCGAAATGCCACCTGACAGAATGCCCAAGGTCGTGGAAACTGAGATACCATATCGTGTCAACTAGAGTGGCAGATCCGAATGGGCCCAGGGAGAACCTCAACGCATGTTGAACAGTATCACCTGGTACACCGACGGGTCAAAAACCCTAACGGGTACAGGAGCAGGCGTTTACGGCGTCAGACCCAAGCAACTCATAAGTGTTTGCCTTGGCAAAATGAGGACCGTATTTCAAGCAGAAATAACTGCACTGATCGAATGCGGCAGAACATGCATAGACAGGAAATATAACAAAAAGACCATCTATGTGAACACGGACAGTTGGGCGGCCCTTTTGGCCTTAGTAAGCCACAGCTATACGTCGAAGATAGTGTGAGACTGTCACAATACCTTAAAAACCTTTGCAAAAGACAATAGAGCAATTTTCACTTGGGTGCCAAGCCATACAGGGGTAGCTGGAAATGAGGGAGCTGATAAGTATGCTAAAAAAGGAGCTCATCTCACCCTCATGGGACCAGAACCAGCATATGCGTTTCATACAGCGCCGTACGAACAACTGTTTCCAACTGGGTGTCGCTTGAACACCAAAAGCGCTGGAACAAAATCACGGGACATGCTCAGTCCAAAAGAATGCTAAAAGGACCATCGAGTTCCTACGCAGCAAATGCTTTTAGACTGGATAGGAAAGAACTGCGAAAAGTGGTATGGTTCATGACTGACCACTGGATATTCAACGCAGACCTAGTGAAAATGAGGATTGAAATAACAAATTCCCATTGCAGGATCTGTGGAGAAGCAGAGGCAACCGCAAAGCACGTGGTCATCGGTTGCCCTGCCCTGTGCAGAAGGCGAGCCTCCAGTCTAGAGATCTTCCTAAGAAATAAGGACGAAAATGCAGGAAAACATAGTCCGACGAATCTCAATGTTCGCTAAGAATTTAGGATGGGACTCTGCTTAATACCTGTGAGAGGTGGTGCACAATAAGCCAATTAATGACTGAGCGGCAACCATTAGGGCACCTGAACCCTAACCCCCTCAAAGATAAAAAAAAACGAAATGTTTCTAAATTCCACTATATAATGGAAAATTTGAAAAATCAAGAAGATATGACATTACATATATTGAAGCTTATATATTATTAGACCTATGGGAATATTCTGGATATCTTTCTCCCATTTAAGATCAGTATAATTGTGCAATGAAATAGAAAACCAGGAAACTATATCTGCTAATCTTCACAATTATCACTTCAGGAAGAAGACAGGTTAAAAGTGGAGAACTGTCTAGATTTATAAATTCATTGTCGACTTCAAATTGTGGGTCTCCTAATTGTATTCTAATTTCTTACTTTTCAAGAAAATCCAGTTCTTGTTTCTTATCACAAACATGTAGTACTTCTAGTCATGTGTCAGGTGTCAATGCATATTTGGTGTTCAATTGATGTTGTGCGTAGTTGGATTTCTCTTAATTCAATATGTATGCTCGTAAGTGTTCACTGTATCTAATTTCAGAATTTATTAAGGTTTGACCCAGATAGACAGCACTACAATCTGGATATTTAAGTTTATTTATACCAAACTTCTTTAATGGGGATATTTTTGTTTATTCATTCAACAATTTTGTAGTCACATTACTTTATGTTTTAAATGAATTTGTTCTATTTTTTGCGTAAGATTTTATCTTTCAAATATTATTAGAAATATAATCAGCATATGTGATGGTTTTGTAATTTATTTTCTTCAGTTTGATTAGGAAATATTAGTTGTAATACCATATTTTACTTTTTTTTATTATTAATTGATTTATTATATTTGATGAATAACCGTTGGATGTTGCCATTTATTAAATTGTATTAATTTCTCAACCAACATAATATTTGTTCATAGGAACTGAGGAACTGAAAATGCTGTATGTTTCTTTGAATTATATGCTGATCATTTATGTCGCATGTGATGATTGGAATTATATGGAATAGTCACATCTGTGTATGTTGGTTTTCTTTGAATTTATTAATCATGTACATTATATATGCATATATATATATATATATATATATATATATATAATATATATATATATATATATATATATATATATATATATATATATAAATATATATATATATATATATATATATATATATATATATATATATATATATATATATATATGCGACCGTCTTAGTCGTATGAAATAAAAAGAATATAATTTTATAAAATACGAGGTGTCTAGGTATATGAAACATAAATTTCGATTTTCTACTACACCTGCCTTCAGTCGAAATTTCAATAATTTCGACGTATTGACCTGACCGTTCTTCGAAGGAAAGAACAAACACATTCCTGGCAAATATCATGCAGAATATTGAATTACATCCCCTTCGAAAACCGTGACGTCGATCAGCCATTTTGCCGATACGGACATCTGTGGTGACTCGCGAATGATAGCGGAATGGCATAGTACACTGACGCGTTTCTACCTTCTTGGGTATCTTCAAGAGTGCCGTAATGCCTTCCAGTTCAGAATCTCTAATCCGAAATGAAGATACCGACCTCCGACAACTTCACTTGGCTCGTGTAGTTACACACAAGCGAGAAGCAGTCAGCTGGCGCCATCTTCACTTTCAGTTGCAAATCAACACCTCAGATAAATGCGACCGTATAAGTCGTATGAAATAAAAAGAATATACGCTCATAAAATACGAGGTGTCTACAAGAAACATAAATTTCGATTGTCTACTACACCTGCCTTCAGTCGGAATTTCAATAATTTGGACGTATTGGCCTGATTGTTCTTCGAAGGAAAAAACAACTAAATTCCTGGCAAATACCACGCAGAATATTGAATTACATCCCCTTCGAAAACCGTGACGTCGATCAGCCATTTTGCCGATACGGACATCTGCGGTGATTCGCAACTGATAGCGGAATGGCATAGTACACTGACGCGTTTCGAACTTCTTGGGTCTCTTCAAGAGTGCCGTAATGCCTTCTCGTTCAGAATCTCTTATCCGAACAGAAGATACCGCCCTCCGACAACTTCACTTGGCTCGTGTAGTTACACACAAGCGAGAAGCAGTCAGCTGGCGCCATCTCCACTTTCAGTTGCGAATCAACACCTCAGATAAATGCTACCGTATTTGTCGTATGGAATAAAAAGAATATAATTTCATAAAATACGAGGTATTTATATGAAACATAAATTTCGATTTTCTACTACACCTGCCTTCAGTCGAAATCTCAATAATTTCGACGTATTGGCCTGACCGTTTTTCGAAGGAAAAAAACAATTACATTTCTGGCAAATACCACGCAGAATATTGAATTACATCCCCTTCGGAAACCGTGACGTCGATCAGCAATTTTGCCGATACGGACATCTGTGGTGATTCGCGAATGATAGCGGAATGGCATAGTACACTGACGCGTTTCTACCTTCTTGGGTCTCTTCAAAAGTGCCGTAATGCCTTCCAGTTCAGAATCTCTAAGTCTAACTGAAGATACTGCCCTCCGACAACTTCACTTGGCTCGTGTAGTTACACACAAGCGAGAAACAGTCAGCTGGCGCCATCTTCACTTTCAGTTGCGAATCAACACCTCAGATAAATTCTACCGTATTTGTCGTATGAAATAAAAAGAATATAATTTCATAAAATACGAGGTGTCTAAATGAAGCATAAATTTCGATTTTCTACTACACATGCATTCAATCGAAATTTCAATAATCTTGCCGTATTGGCCTGACCGTTCTTCTCAGGAAAAAAAACTACGTTCCTGGCAAATACCACGCAGAATATTGAATTAAATTCCCTTCGAAAACCGTGACGTCGATCAGCCATCTTGCCGATACGGACAGCTGTGGTGATTCGCAACTGATAGGGGAATGGCATAGTACACTGACGCGTTTCGACTTTCTTGGGTCTCCTCAAGAGTGCCGTAATGCCTTCCAGTTCAGAATCTGTAATCCGAACTGAAGATACCGCCCTCCGACAACTTCACTTGGCTCGTGTAGTTACACACAAGCGAGAAGCAGTCCGCTGGCGCCATCTTCACTTTCAGTTGCGAATCAACACCTCAGATAAATGCGACCGTCTCAGCCGCATAAAATAAAAAGAATATAATTTCATGAAATACGAGAAGTCTATATGAAACATAAATTTCGATTTTCTACTACACCTGCCTTCAGTCGAAATTTCAATAATTTCGACGTTTTGGCCTGACCGGTCTTCGAAGGGAAAAACAACTACATTCCTGGCAAATACCACGCAGAATATTGAATTACATCCCCTTCGAAAACCGTGACGTCAATCAGCAATTTTGCCGATACGGACATCTATGGTGATTCGCAACTGATAGCGGAATGGTATAGTATACTGACGCGTTTCGACTCTCTTGAGTCTCTTCAAGAGTGCCGTAATGCATTCCAGTTCACAATCTCTAATCTGAACTGAATATATACCGCCCTCCGACAACTTCACTTGGCTCGTGTAGTTACACACAAGCGAGAAGCAGTCAGCTGGCGCCATCTACACTTTCAGTTACGAATAAACACCCCAGATAAATGCGACCGTATTAGTCGTATGGAATAAAGAGAATATAATTTCATTAAATACGTGGTGTCTATATGAAACATAAATTTCGATTTTCTACTACACCTGCCTTCAGTCGAAATTTCAATAATTTCGACGTATTGGTCAGACCGTTCTTCGGAGGGAAAAACAACTACATTCCTGGCAAATACCACGCAAAATATTGAATTACATCCCCTTCGAAAACCGTGACGTCGATCAGCCATTTTGCCGATACGAACATCTGTGGTGATTCGCAACTGATAGTTGAATGGCATAGTACACTGACGCGTTTCAACCTTCTTGGGTCTCTTCAAGAGTGCCGTAATGCCTTCCAGTTCAGAATCTCTAATCCGAACTGAAGATACCACCCTCCGAAAAATTCACTTGGCTCGTGTAGTTACACACAAGCGAGAAGCAGTCAGCTGGCGCCATCTTCACTTTCAGTTGCGAATCAACACCTCAGATAAATGCGACCGTATTAGTCGTAAGAAATAAAAAGAATATACTTTAATAGAATACGAGGTGTCTATATGAAACATGAATTTCGATTTTCTACTACACCTGCTTTCAGTCGAAATTTCAATAATTTCGAAGTATTGGCCTGACCGTTCTTCGAAGAAAAAAACAACTACATTCCTGGCAAATACCACGCAGAATATTGAATTACATCCCCTTCGAAAACCGTGACGTCGATCAACCATTTTGCCGATACGAACATCTGTGGTGATTCGCTACTGTTAGCGGAATGGCATAGTACACTGACGCGTTTCGACCTTCCTGGGCCTCTTCAGGAGTGCCGTTATGCCTTCCAGTTCAGAATCTCTTATCCGAACTAAAGATACCGCCCTCCGACAACTTCATTTGGATCGCGTAGTTACAAACAAGCGAGAAGCAGTCAGCTGGCGCCATCTTCACTTTCAGTTGCGAATCAACACCTCAGATAAATGCGACCGTATTAGTCGTATGAAATAAAAAGAATATAATTTCATAATATACGAGGTGTCTATATGAAACATAAATTTCGATTTTCCACTACACCTGCCTTCAGTCGAAATTTCAATAATTTCGACGTATTGGCCTTACCGTTCTCCGAAGGAAAAAACAACTACATTCCTGGCAAAAACCAAGCATTATATTGAATTACATCTCCTTCGAAAAACGTGACGTCGATCAGCCATCTTGCCGATACGGACATCTGAGGTGATTCGCAACTGATTGTTGAATGGCATAGTACACTGACGCGTTTCGACCTTCTTGGGTCTCTTCAAGAGTGCCGTAATGCCTTCCAGTTCAGAATCTCTAATCCGAACTGAAGATACCACCCTCCGACAACTTTACTTGGCTCGTGTAGTTACACACAAGCGAGAAGCAGTCAGCTAGCGCCATCTTCACTTTCAGTTGCGAATCTATACCTTAGATAAATGCGACCGTATTAGTCGTATGAAATAAAGAGAATATAATTTCATAAAATACGGGGTGTCTATATGAAACATAAATTTCGATTTTCTACTACACCTGACTTCAGCCGAAACTTCAATAATTTCGACGTTCTTAGTAGGAAAAAACAACTACATTCCTGGCGAATACCACGCAGAATATTGAATTACATCCCCTTCGAAAACCGTGACGTCGAACATCCATTTTGCCGATAGGGACATCTGTGGTGATTCGCAACTGATAGCGGAATGGCATAGTACACTGACGCGTTTCGACCTTCTTGATTGATTGATAGGGATCATTCAAGGCTTCCAACATTGGAAGGATTTCTAACTTATTTGGAGAATAGCAACTGCTTTCGAAGCTGTTTCATTACCAGACTTAACAAAGAATGTCAAAGAAAAATCACACGTTCACATAGCAGTTGGAAAAAATGATTTCAAATGTGCATTTTGCAATAATTTCAATCATAAAATTTATAATTGTGAAGAATTCCACTCTGTCAATATCAATGAAAGAAATAATTTCATAAACAAAAATAGCCACTGCAAAATATATTTGAACAAACATATTGGCAAAAAATGTAACTTAAAAGTAACTTGCAGAATTTGTAACAAAAATTCACATAACACGTTACTACATTATGAAAAATCTCCACCAGAAAACAAGTCAAACTCTGAAACACAAGCAGTTTCATCTACTTCTGCCTCAGTAAACACCACCAATGTGTCAAACAATACAGATATTTTGCTGCCAACAATTAAAGTTATTGTCAGTGCAAAAAACAATACATTCATTGATGCCATTGCACTTGTTGACAATGGATCCCAGTCATGTTTCATTACTGAAAATTTAGTTCAAAAACTAGGGTTAAAAACATATAAAAATAATTTAGACATTCTAGGTGTAGAGGACACCTCATTTGAAGTTAACAAGGCAGTAAATTTAAACATTTATTCAAATTTGAATAAGCATGAAATAAAATGTGGATGTGCAGTAGTGAACAAAATTACCAGTGACACACCAACACTCAAAATTGACGTTGAACAGTTGAATTTACCTGATAATCTTAGTCTTGCAAACAATGAATTTTACAAGCCAAAAAATATTGACATTTTGCTTTCTGCTGATATATCTTTCAGTATTTTAAGAGATGGTAGGATAAACCTAAACAATGGTTTTATTTTACAAAATACAACTTTTGGATATCTGATCTCTGGTACGTTTCCATCCTCTTCACAATCCAGAAATAACAATTTGGCTAAAGTATCTTGTCATTTAAGAATCAATGACACAAACAAGCTGCTTTCAAAATTTTGGGAAACAGAAAAAGTTCCACAGATTTTCAAGGAGTATAATAATGAACATGGAGCTTGTAAAAAAATATTTCAACAAACAACTTTGTGACAAAACAATAAATTTCAAGTAGACTTACCACTTAAATTAGATATCAATGAAATCAATTTGGGGGATTCATACTATATTGCATTGAAACGTTTTCAAAATCTAGAAAAAAGATTTAAATCAGACCAAAAATTGTTTGATCAATATAATCAGTTCATTAAGGAATATTTGAGTCTTGGTCATGCAAAGGTTGTAAATACAAATGAAGACAGATCTAGTGACACACCAGTATATTTTATGGAACATCATGCAGTAATTCGTGAAGATAAAAAGTCAAAACGTTGTCTTTGAAGGTTCCATGCTCACAAAAAATAAAACCTGTATAAACGATTTTCTTTATAATGGTGACATAGTTCAAAATGAGCTATTTGATATTCTGCTGATTTTTCGCACTTTTAAATTCATTATTTTAGCAGATATCGAAAAAATGTTTCGAATGATATTAATTATTCCTGAACTTAAAACTTTGCAGAACATTATTTGGAGAGATAATCCCAATAAGCCCATTGAGTGTTCGCAACTACAAACTGTAACTTATGGTTATAGAAGTTCCACATATTTAGCTACACCGTGTCTCAAAGAACTCGCGATTAAATATCAAAATGTTTATCCTTTAGCATCTTATGCACTCGAAAATTGTACTCATATTGACGATATTTTGGCAAGAGCCAACACAATTGAAGTAGCCATTCGCTTAGAAAATGAATTGAGTCATTTATTGAAATTAGGTTCCTTCAATTTGCATAAATGGGCATCAAATGATGACAAAATTTTGCTGGATATTCCGTTGCAAAGTCGATAACTGATGAAATTGACATTAGCAAAAACAATTATTTCATCAAAACTTCAGGCGTTTCCTATGACATCGAAGACGATTTTTTCGAAATATTCTCGCCAAAGGCTGAAAATGATGACTGTCTGACAGAAAGACAAATACTGTCATATATTTCCGAATTTTGGGATCCTCAAGGTCTCAGCGGGCCAATAATGGTTCAGGGAAAAGTCTTCCTACAAAAATTGTGGTTGAACAAGTTTTCCTGGGATGAGCTGTTGCCAGAAAATATTAAAGGACCTTGGCAAGAATTACAAAACAAACTTAAAAATATGCCAACAATTGAGGTACCCAGAGATGTAAAATTATACGGTGCGGGAAAAATTCAATTAATCGGTTTTTCAGACAGCAGTCTCATAGCCTATGGTGCTGTATTATATGTTAAAGCAGTTTTCAAGGATGAGGCAGTTGTCAATATATTAAGCTCAAAATCACGTATTGCACCAATTAACAAAAAATTGACTGTGCCCAGATTAGAGTTGAATGAAGCACTATTACTTGCTCAATTAGCTTTCAAAGTCTCCAACTTGCTCAAAATACAAAATAACAATGTCTATCTGTATTGTGACTCTGACATAGTATTAGCTTGGCTAAACACCGATCCAATGAGGCTCAATGCCTATGTAGCAAATCGCATACTAAAAATTCAAAAAACACATTCTACCTGGAATTATATTCAATCTAAAGACAATCCTGCTGACATTTTGTCAAGGGGTGCTGATCCTCTCGAATTTAAATTAGACTATCTATGGTTCAATGGACCACAATTTTTGTCAGACATTACTTTTATGCATAGAATCAAAGATTTCAATATTGATATCACTTATTCTCTACCTGAAGAAAAAACCCGCATTGTAACACCAAAAACTTCCACAAGTTTCTTGTTTTTGACAGATATTTTTCAAAGGTTTTCTTGAATTTCAAAATTGCAAAGAAAAATGGCCTACATCAATAGATTTATTCACAACATCAAAAGTCCAACCAATAAAATGATTGACAATTTAAAATAGGCGAATTAAATGACTCAATGACTATCATCATTAGAGAAGTTCAAAAAGAAAATTTCTCTGAAGAAATTAATAATTTAAAATCAAAAAGGGATTCAAAATCAAGCATTAAATCACTGTGTCCATTTCTTGACAGAAGCAACATTCTTCGCGTTGGTGGAAGGATACAGCAGACTAATATAAAATATGATCAAATTCATCCCATAATCTTGCCAAAAAACAATAGAATCACTGATCTCATTATTGAAAGAGAACACAAAAGACTCTTACATGCTGGCCAATAACAGGTGTTGAGTAGCCTAAATTTGCAATTTTGGATTGTGAATGGCATTAGAGAAGTAAAAAAGGTCTCACATAAATATGTAACATGTTTCAAAGCAAAGGCACAATGCTCAGAGCAATTAATAGGCTTTTTGCCGGAACATCGAGTTAACCCTTACAGACCATTTCAAAATTGCGGCTTAGATTTTTTTGGTCCTATTTACATAAAACAATTACGTATTAAAAATCCATCATAACAAAAAAATACGTTGCATTATTTGTGTGTTTTTCTATCAAGGCTATTCATATGGAATTAGTTTCAGATCTCACAACAGATACTTTAAAAGATTCATTTCAAGAAGTGGTAAACCTGCTAACACTTATTGTGACAATGGAAAAACGTTTAAAGGAGCCAATAATCAATTAAAAGAATTTTATAAAGACTTTGTGAATGTTAATAAAGAATCTTTAATCAACTTCTTAGCAGAAAAACAAATTAATTTCAAGTTATACCAAGTAATTCTAGTTTGGGCTTGTGGGAAAGCTCTGTGAAAAGTGCTAAGTACCACATGAAGCGAGTAATGGGCAATAGCCAGTTAACGTACGAAGAGTTCAATACTCTTATTGTTCAAATCGAAGGAATTTTAAATACCAGAACGATTACAGCCTTAACAAATGATCCCACAGATTCAAATTATTTAAGTTCCGCCCATTTTTTAGTGGGATGTCCTATAACCTCTTATCTCGAAACGTATGTGACAAATACTCCTGAGAACAAACTCAAATTGTGGAAAATTGTATGCCAAGAACAACAACATTTTTGGCAAAGGTGGGCCAAAGACTGGCCAGAATTATTAAGGTCATACCTGGAAAGGATGGCAAGGTCAGAGTCTGCGAGGTCCAAACAGTTTCTGAAATGTATCGGAGATCAGTGACCAAAATGGCAATTTTGCCCCTTTATAACTAATAATTATAAATAAATATATGTTGAAAAATATGTATAAATATATGTGTATATAAATTTAGTATAATAAGTTGATGTATAAAATGTAATGCACCTAAAATTATTAATTATTATATTCAACAAAAAAAATGTTGCAACACTTAGTAAGACTTCAAATAAGTCATCAAAATTTTTATTTTGTAAAATTCGGGCTTGTACCCACAATCATTTTAAACACACGTGAAATGCTTTGTAAAATTCGGGCTTGTACCCACAATCAGTTTAAACACACGTGAAATGCTTTGTAAAATTCGGGCTTGTACCCACAATCATTTTAATTACAAGCGAAATGCTTTGTAAAATTCTGGATTGTACCCACAACATTTTAAATATAAGCAACGAGCTTTTTAAAATTATTTGGGCAAGAATAACTACTGTTTGAAATAACAATAATTAATAAAACTGAGAGCATATGGTTTTAAAGAAGCCTGAGGCCCCAGCATGTTGCAAACGTTATGCAACACGGAATACACGAAAATGTATAAGTGTAAAGTTCATATCCTAGATGTCGTCTGCGGCAAGCATCTGAGGTTGAATCATGCGCAGAGCAAAAGATCGCCTGCGGCAGTATAACTCAAAACATGGTGCAAGCAAGAGCTCTGGTGTACGAACGCGTTGTATCTACGCTGTACCATAATTACAATGAATAAAATGATCGGGCTACTTCCCTCAAGTAGTAAAGTGTTTTTAATTCGCGTACAATCGGGCAAGTACCCATGAGCAACAAACCATTTCAACAGTGCAGTTGATGTGTAAATATGTTAGTGTAAATATATGTAAATAAATTGTACATAGAAAGTAACATCGAAGGAAACTTATTTATTTTAACACAGTCCACAAACCCATGAGTGATATGTGCGTAATCAAATTGTACATATCAAACAAATGGTTTACTTTATCGTTGTATTCAGATGATGATATTATGACAGTTTTGTTGGTCTTATCAGCTTATAAGCAATTGGAGGGCTGCGCAATGAGATCATCTATTTCTAGTAATGGAGGACCTCGGAACAACTGTCCTCTCAAAAATTGATTTTGAAATTCCATTTTTCTTTAGATATGTGGATGATTGTATCATTGCTGTCCCAGAATAACAGGTTGATAATATTATTAAAAATTCTATTCATATCATGAAAAACTTCAATTTACCATCGAAAATGAACAAGATCGTAAAATAAACTTCCTTGATGTCACTCTACACCACATTAATAATAATATTAGAACTGAATGGTATACCAAGGACACTTTGTCATCTAGGTACCTTAATTTTAATTCACACCATCCAATCAATCAAAAAAAATCTGTTATTATTGGACTGGTTGACCGTGCAATTCAACTATCAGACCCGGAATACAGAGGTAATGCTATCATCAAAGCCAAAGAAGCCTTAAACCTTAACAGCTACCTTCAGAATTTGTTAACAAATTATTTAAAAAGCGTATGAATAAATTATATAATTCAATGGAAAATATAAAACAAAATAGTAATAAAAAATATATCTCCATGCCATTCATAAACGGATTATCACAACAGATTCAAGGGCTTTTTGGTAAACACAATATTACCATATGCCATAAAGCAAATCAAACGCTCTCCAATAATTTTTCAAAATTAATATCAAAAACGCCGAAAAATAAAAAGAGTGATATAATTTATAAAATTCCGTGTAACGATTGCAGTGGTGTTTACGTTGGACAAACTAGCCAGTATTTGGAAAATCGAATTTAAGGTCATAAATACGACAAAAAAAATACAACATCTCTAACTTTCCACGAAAATTCAAAAAAACATACATTTAATTTTGAAAAGTCAAAAATATAAGGTCGGAACAAAATACAAAAAAGAGAAGAATTTTGGAATCAATAGCTATCCAAAAAACCAGCATGCCAATAACATTAAAAAAGATTTAAACAGCCTGAGTAAAATATATCTAGCAGTACTGTAAATAATTTTAATGTGCACAAACGTTGTGGATTCTTTGTTGTGAATGTTCTTTTTACTAAGAGTGATGAGTTATTTTATGTTTCGACGAAGTTCTTGATTGGACATTTTCATGTATATTGACAACTATTATTCTACGTTTTATATATATATATATATAAATATATATATATATATATATATTATATATATATATATATTATATATATATATTATATATATATATATATATATATATATATATATATATATATATATATATATTATATATTTATATATATATATATTTTTAAATATATATATATATATTATATTTAATTTATATTTATATAGATATTTATTTAGATTTGTTTGAATTTCATTTATTTGTGTGGCTAGCTCAGTTATTAATTATTTGATATATTTTATTATTTATTATTATATAGGTTCGAGAGCATGAGACTTTCTCTACTCTTTGAGTCCTGGCTTTGTTTGGATATATTTCGCTCATTCACAATAGAAATAAACACAAAACACAATATTTTCAATCATTTAATTTTATAATGAACTTTTTTTATTCAAATATATTTTTCAATCAATATGGTTACGCCTATGGAATTTACCAACACAGAATCATAAAGAATATATACTATCTTATGCGCATGCCCAACTAACAACGAACATATTCGAGACGGAACGAACGTTTCTTAACGACGCTCTGCACATAACGTGCAAAACTGATTATTATATCAAAGATTCATTTCAATTCAAAAACAAATTAAAAAATATTACACTTCCAAATAATTATGTATTAATTTCGTTGGATGTCGTAAGCCTGTATACCAATTTTCCAATCATAAGAATAAAATGGAAGGAAATAAAAAAATATACTGACATTCCCTTGGAAGAATTTATAAAAGCCACCGAACTTATATCAACTTCTACATATTTCATGTACGGAAATAGTTTATATAAGCAATTGGAGGGTTACGCAATAGGATCATCTATTTCTAGTGTTATTGCGCAAATAGTAATGGAGGAACTCGAAACAACTGTCCTCTCAAAAATTGATTTTGAAATTCCATTTTTCTTTAGATATGTGGATGATGGTATCATTGCTGTCCCAGAACAACAGGTTGATAATATTATTAAAAATTCTATTCATATCATGAAAAACTTTAATTAACCATGGAAAATTAAGAAAATCGTGAAATAAACTTCCTTGATGTCACTCTACACCACATTAATAATTATATTAGAACTGAATGGTATACCAAGCACACTTGGTCATCTAGGTACCTCAATTTTAATTCACACCATACAATCAATCAAAAAAAAATCTGTTGTTATTGGACTGGCTGACCGTGCAATTCAATTATCAGTCCCGGAATACAGAGGTAATACTATCATCAAAGCGAAAGAAGCCTTGAACCTTAACAGCTATCCTTCAGAATTTGTTAACATATTATTTAAAAAGCGTATGAATAAATTCTATAATTCAATGGAAAATATAAAACAAAATAATAATGGTTATAAAAAATATATCTCCATGCCACTCATAAACGGATTATCACTGCAACTTCAAGGGCTTTTTGTTAAACACAATATTACCATATGCCATAAAGCAAATAAAACGCTCTCCAATAATTTTTCAAAATTAAAATCAAAAACGCCGAAAAATAAAAAGAGTAATATAATTTATCAAATTGCGTGTAACCACTGCCGTGGTGTTTACATTGGACAAACTAGCCAGTATTTGGAAAATCGAATAAAAGGTCGTAAATACGACAGAAAAAATACATACATTTCATTTTGAAACACACAAAAATTATAAGGTCGGAACAAAATACAAAAAAGAGAGAATTTTTGGAACCAATAGCTATCCAAAAAAACCAGCATGCCATAAACAATAAAAAAGATTTGAACAACTCGAGTAAAATATATCTAGCAGTACTAAAAATAATTTGAATGTGTACAAACGTTGTGGATTCTTTGTTGTGAATGTTGTTTTTAGTAAGAGTGATAAGAATATTTTATGTTTCGACGAAGTTCTTGACTGGACATTTTAATGTATATTGACAACTATTATTCTACGTTTTGGGGTAAATAAAAAGGATTTTTCGTAGTATTGTATCTCTTAGTGAGAAAATCATTTTATTTTAGATGTAGATTTATTTTCAAAAAGGCTGAATAAGCCGAAACGTAAATAATCACAACTTAAACCGTCTTTTTGTATTTATATTTTGAAAAATGACCTAAAACCAAGAAAAACTGTAGATTTATGTAAATATAAGTGAAAGATCAAAGAAAGTATCCCACACATAAAAATATATATACAGCATGAGTGAAAAAATGCTAAACTACTCCATATTAGAACAAAAGTATGGAGAAGACCTGGTTCAAGATGTCAGGGAGTATATATATATATATATATATATATATATATATATATGTACATCTCACTATCATTTCTGCATCCTTTCAAAACTCATACATTTTAGCGTCCACGAGAAAGAAGCCAAATAGAGAACTGAAAGTACGAATATATTGTTGCTCACTTCACCCCGATCCCGGCAATGGTCTCAATTTTCAATAATCTTTTAAATAACCATATACGTTATTTTCACATTTTGCTATCATTTTTACGACCTTTTAAACGTTATTTAATGTTGCGTCCCTTGTATAGTTTACTTTCAAACTGCTGTTAATTTTTCTATCAATGTGACGTCCTGCAGTGTTGCCATATTTACTGCATAACTGACAAAGACAGAATAACGGTGAACCTTGTCGAAAAAGTGAGATGTAAACAACATCATACTTTCTATAGATAATGATTCATTTTTAGATACCTACTTTTACTGCGGAATAATTCTAAAATGCTTTTAGATATTTTTTAAGTTACTTTCTCAGGTATCTCGTTCCAAAAAGTTGTATTCTTTAATATATTTATTTAAGTTTTATATACTGGCTATTTTATTATGCTATGTATTTTTTCTATTTTACTTTTTATTCACTTAAAAAGTTAGCTATTGCCAGAAATTTCACTTGAAAACGCGAAGTATGTCTATAGGTAATATATTATTTTCTTTTCAGGAAATGCTGTAGCTTTCGAATCGCTCATGAAAACAGTGCTTTTATTAAGCGTTACTCATAGCATAATGTGTAATGATCATTTTTTCTGAGGTATATTTTCTTTATGGGAAGGAGTTTATAATAGTAAATAAATCCCATCTTCAACGTCGATTTATTAGTAATTATTAAACCTCTAATCGCTCCTCGATGCCCAGCCAAGTTTCGTAAAAGTCCGTCCTAGGTAGTATTTATTTTTATTAAAAACGTATGTAGAATTACCGGAATTGCATAAAATAGCGTATACACCTCTCGACTAAAGTGACATTAATCCCTTAGGTGGATTACTTCCCTCAGGAATCAAACATCACCCGCGGGATTAAATGGGCCACTTTAGTCGCTTGGTGTATAATATACTATTGTTTACAAATATGAGATACATTCAGACAGCTAAAAGATGCGGATTGAATGAAACGGAACCAATTATCATATAATTCCAAATAACTCTTAGTATTAAATGCAATCTCATATCTAATAAATGTTATCTACCATTTATATATAAAATAAAATTCAACGTCAAATATCAAGTAATACATTTTGAATAAAATGGCTACGTCTATTGACAGTAGCTAAGTGGTTGCTATGGAATCCGTGCGATTTACTTTACAGCCGTGCGTTTTGTTTTACCGTGCGTAATAGACGTCTTACATTGATTGCCGACTGTGTGTTTTTGACTACTTACAGGGGTGGTCGTAGGTAAAATAGTTTGATAACTATTTTATGACGTCTTATTGTCTGGCAACAATCTTGTGTTATAGCTTGTAGAAAAAGATTTACGAGTCTGAAAAAAAAATCGATTAACCGAAAGTCGCGGGTTTTTGAAATCAATTAATATAGTCGAAAATTCTATGAGTTGATTAGTCGAATAATCGATTAGTCGACTAAAAGAATAGTCCATTAAACGGTTATTGGATTGATAGAATAGACGATTAATCAGTTAGTCGCCTAATCGATTTGTTGACTGCTTTAATATCTCCTTACCAGCACAGCAACTTTGAATAAACTGCTGCTCTTGTATGATATTATATTCTCAAGTCACTCGCTAAGGGTATTATAGTGACCTTATCCCAGTGTAAATTAAGATTACTTGTAGCATGGCTAGAAATTTGAAATTTCCAATTCGCGGTAAAAAGATGAATTATAGTTCTTAAATTGGCTTCTGCCTCAGCCGAAGAAACATTGGCATAATGGCTTCTTTAAAGCAAAATTAATTGCTATGTCGCAACACTGCTTTAGGGTAGTGGCGATATTCATTGCAAACGTAGGGGACTCAAAGACATCTTTGTCCTTATTGTACTTTGCAATATTTTTAGTTGCCTCCACGAACAAATCAAAATGCTGTGGCTGTAGAGCATCAAACATAGAGTGAATAGATGGTTCCAGTTGCATGACTTCCAATAACATTTTTGCAAGTTCTCGCATTTTCCGTTGCTTAATTATTGAAGTATCAAATGCTGCGGTGGTCGATTTACTACAATAAAATTAGAGAAAGTTCTAAGAATCAGCTTGATGCATAATAAACATTTTTGGAACATTATTTACCTAGAGATTAATTGGCCACTTCTGTCACGATTTTGACATCAAAAAAGTTGATTTCTACTCTCGGTCTTAAAAAATAATCATTATTCTACAAATGCCAAGATTTGAATGTTTTATGAAGTGGGATATGATGCACGCATTCATCGACTGAAGCCGACAAAATTTAGAAGCTGCATCTGAATTATATTTGCAAATGTACTCCCATCGTTTTCAACCTAATCCAACTATTTTCACAAGATTCGGAAACATTTAAAAACGTTTGGATATTTATTGTAAAATAATATTAATATTAAAATTAAAAAAAAAAGTTCTATTGAGTGTTATGTGTTTTAACAAAATGGTAAATTCGTATATTTGATACTGTAGCCGCCAGCCTCCTGTGTATATATTCAAAATAAAATAAAATATTTAAAACCCCGTAGCAATTTCCACTGCACGGCCGAGAAACTATTGTGAATGTTGAAGTGAATGTCGTGTCGGCAAAAAAAAGTATAGCTGGAGATGTGAGCTTGTTACAAGAGATCATATGTGTTCGTCCGATGTCCGATTATCGCAGTCCATACAAACTGAATTATTTACAGATACTATTAAACTATTTCAAAGCCTACTTGTCAAATGTTTTCCGCCTTCGTTTATTCCATAATTATACAGAATGCCTTTTATTAATTTGTTTTCGAAAAGAAATAACTATATATTCTTGAAAAGCTTGAAAAAATCAGCAACTTAATAGAAATAAAGCCAACTATATATTCTATTTTAAAAAATACAAGTTAAGTTTATTGCGTTTCCACCGTTAAATTTGTCAGTATAGTATCAGTTTCTCTCTAATGCCGCTGGTTTCTTAGAGGCCCTAAAAAACCATCGAAAATGGGCCAGCCTGTACAAATAATAGGACGCGACACAAATCTTACTTACAAAGTTTTCCATTTTTTTACGGCACGGTTAAGACGTTCATTAATGTTTATTTGACACTAAACTACCCTTGCAATTATAGAAGTATTGGTAATTTGCGGTTTAGTTTTTCGTACATACGCTTCCCGCCTTTTAAATAACACATCAGCTAACTAACCATAAATCGTAAATAAAGTTCAGGCTGATATTCAAACTTTTTACAAATCACTACTACTAATACGGACGTAACGTTCGCCAAAGTTGTAACTATAGTATACTCCCGCATACTAAAGAAATGACTTTAGTTTAAAATGTATTGTTTTCAATACCAGACACTACGTTGCCAAATCTACTGGACGTCAGAATGTTATGAAATTGTAATTTTATGTATATTAAAGTATATTCTGGTGCACTACCAGCAGAAATTCGTTGAACTAAAACAATACGTTTTTCGTACATTTCCCTATCAACTTTGCGTCCATTTGACCTTGGTTGATACTTAAATATAGAAGTATCTGCAAAAGATGGCAATTTGACACCCGTGGCTAACCATAGTACTTTAGGTGGTCTATCTTTTCCATATGTTCTATGGGACAAATATTCATCAGAAATTGTCAAAAACGAAAGATGTAGTCTTGCGTAAGTTTACAGAGGATGCAGGATTAAATGCAAAAGTCATTCTATCGGATGCAGAAATGATAGTAAGATGTATATATATATATATATATATATATATATATATATATTATATTTAATTTATATTTCATATTTAAATAGATATTTATTTAGATTTGTTTGAATTTCATTTATTTGTGTGGCTAGCTCAGTTATTAATTATTTCATATATTTTATTATTTATTATTATATAGGTTCGGAAACATGAGACTTTCTCTACTCTTCGAGTCCTGGCTTTATTTGGATATATTTTGCTCATTCACGATAAGAAGAAACACAAAACACAATATTTTCAATCATTTAATTTTATAATGAAATTTTTTTATTTAAATATATTTTTCAATCAATATGGTTACGCCTATGGAATTTACCAACACAGAATCATAAAGAATATATACTATCTTATGCGCATGCCCAACTAACAACGAACATTCGAGACGGAACGAACGTTTCTTAACGACGCTCTGCACATGCGTGGATATTAAATAGATAGTATCATTGTCGCATAAAAGAATTTACGTTGAGAATTATATACATACACTAAATAAATTGTTGGAAGAAATAAGTTACAAAATTTATATATACAAATGGACGTATTATGTGAATGAAATAAGATGCATCTTTCTTATATGATTTGAAAATACGTAAGTACAAGCATTATTATATCATAGTATAGGCCTTTTTTAAATGATATTTAGAATTTGTCTAGTGAATAAAATACATAGTCTTTCTTATTTTTTATAGATCGATCATAAAGACGCAAGAATTATTATATATACATGAAAATAGTCACTGAATTAATACTCAAAAGTTATTATTCTTATTATTGGCCAATAATATCTAAAGAAGCACTGACCTGATGCCTGGATACTGGATATATTCCATCTAGATACAGGACTACGCCTTCCGAAGTTCTAGCTGCTGGATTTGTTGAGAAATTTGGATATTCTCACGGGAAAAACTGGTTACAAATACATGTAAGTGTTCTAGGTTTTATATTTGTGAAGAATATGTAGCTTTTATCATGGAAATTTGTAATTTTACTTAAATTTTCTGGAAAAGTTCCTCATCACATCCTCACATTTCGACGCCAAGAACCAATTCCCAACGCTTCTATTTGATCGTCAATTTTTTTATCAACAACCAATATATTGTTTCTAAGCTCACTAATTATCAATCAGTTTTTTGTTAAATTTCATTTAATCGAAATTTGTTATGTCACTTTCCACCAATCACATTGTTTCTGTAGCTGTCGAACTATTTCACAATTGCTACACTTTAGGAAGATTTTTGGAAACATATATAAATGTAAATTCCACTCGAAAAGTATCTGTTTTCTTTTACTGTGCAACTTATTTCAATAGAACAAATCTTTTGCTGATAGTGAAATTCCTTTTATATGTCAACATGGCAATGTCCAATTTTGTTTTGATATATATATATATATATATATATATATATATATATATATATATATATATATATATATATATATATATATAGGTGGGGATAACGGGGATTTCAGTCCAAGGAATCAAGGCGAAGATCTTTTATTTACAAAATGCCGCCAAGCTTTCGTGTCCTTTTGACACTTCTTCAGGGCACTATAATACATATACAAATATAAATATGATTTAAAAATAGAGAAATAAATATAAGTACTTACATGTAAAATATTTTAAGTAAATTCAATATAAATAATCATTAAAAAATTTTTAAATGTAAAAATAAATATAATTATAATATACTTGATGTCATATTTCACATAAGACAAATCGATACATAATTTGTTTGTTCGTTACTTAGTTATTTTAATTTTTTTAGGTTACTTTATAATTATTTAATGAAGTTTGAATTTGAGGTTAGATTATAACCTTATAAAATGACTTTGACAGATAATTTGTTTTTGACGTTAATAGAAAAGGAAATAAGGTTAGATTATAACCTGTGAAAATGACTTTGACAAATAATTTCTTATATTTTGACTTTAATAGAAGTGAATTTAATTTTTATGAAATAATCATATAAATAATGAAAAATTATCTATTCTGTTCAATATTCAAAAGGTAGCTATAAATATTACTAAGATTTTCAATGTCACTTTTCTTATTCATACTATTATTTGCCTTGTTGATTTCAACCATTTCAAGAAAATATCTTTTAGACATATTTTGTTCAGTATGTAGAACTTTAGCTTCATTAAATAACATTTTATGGCCTTAAAAAAATCAAATGTAGTCTATGAAATAAAATGCAATAACTGTGATCTTAACTACATCGGTACCAGCTCTAGAAATTTGACTAATCGCATCACATCTCATAAAAGTGATATAAAACTTAACAAAAAATCATGTGCATTAACACAGCATTCCATCGAAACAGGCCATAAAATGTTATTTAATGAAGCTAAAGTTCTACATACTGAACAAAATATGTCTAAAAGATATTTTCTTGAAATGGTTGAAATCAACAAGGCAAATAATAGTATGAATAAGAAAAGTGACATTGAAAATCTTAGTAATATTTATAGCTACCTTTTGAATATTGAACAGAATAGATAATTTTTCATTATTTATATGATTATTTCATAAAAATTAAATTCACTTCTATTAAAGTCAAAATATAAGAAATTATTTGTCAAAGTCATTTTCACAGGTTATAATCTAACCTTATTTCCTTTTCTATTAACGTCAAAAACAAATTATCTGTCAAAGTCATTTTATAAGGTTATAATCTAACCTCAAATTCAAACTTCATTAAATAATTATAAAGTAACCTAAAAAAATTAAAATAACTAAGTAACGAACAAACAAATTATGTATCGATTTGTCTTATGTGAAATATGACATCAAGTATATTATAATTATATTTATTTTTACATTTAAAAATTTTTTAATGATTATTTATATTGAATTTACTTAAAATATTTTACATGTAAGTACTTATATTTATTTCTCTATTTTTAAATCATATTTATATTTGTATATGTATTATAGTGCCCTGAAGAAGTGTCAAAAGGACACGAAAGCTTGGCGGCATTTTGTAAATAAAAGATCTTCGCCTTGATTCCTTGGACTGAAATCCCCGTTATCCCCACCTATATAGCATTTTTCAGTCGTTATATAAAAAAAAAAATTTTTTTATATATATATATATATATATGTTCGGAAAGGTTTCCGCGGTTAGAATTATGAACAAACGAACTAGGTTCACGGGTTGAACCGCGTTGGAAATTTGAAATTTCTCGACGTTTCGGCTTCCACTTTGAAGCCATTATCGAGGGGGGGGGGTAGGTTATTCGTTCATTAATCTAGGAAGTGATCCGATTCCGTAGTCTCAATCTGCCTACTCTACGCAACGAATCACCCCCTACGGCTAATTCCAAGGCCTCAATCTGCCTACTCCTTGGAATTTCACCGAAAAATCACATAACAATAAAATAAATAAATAAAATAATAATAAAAATTGCTTACCAGTTAAATCACCGTAGAACACTGACACTACACTCACTACTGGCTTGAAGCCGACTGACCGAAAAGTTGTCGGGACCGTGTATTTATGGGGGACCTATTGGCGGGTATGGTCTTTTTGGCGCGCGCGGTGCGTGTGCCGCTAGCGGGAGTAGTAATAGAGATGGGACGTTCGATATCCTGCGATATTTTAGGAGGGTAATTGTTATTCTTGGCGTAGGTCATGGTGGAAGGGGGTGAGGTGGTATCGGAATGGGGCGGGTGGAGAAGATGTTTCCAGGTTGATGACAATCTTTGGCTGTCGTCCCTGGTATTTAAACAGTTTGGACGTTTTTCTATTTCGATAGCTTCTCGAATTATTCGGGACTTAAAGGAGCGGGTTGGGGCGATAGTTATGGTTTTATCGAAATTGATTGTGTGCCCTGTTTGGACACGATGTTGGGCCAAGGTGGAAGAAGGATCGGAATTTCTGACAGACAATGAGTGTTCTTTTGCTCTAACCGAGATACGTCGGTTGGTCTGACCTATGTAGGTGCGAGGACAATCTAAGCAAGGGATTTCATATACTCCATGCTGTTCATTGGGAATTTTATCCTTGACAGATCTGATAAGGTGGGAGATTTTTTGTTGGGGTTTGAAGATTGTTCGAATGCCGTGGGGTTTGAAGATTTTACAGATTCTGTCTGTCACACCTTTTATGTAAGGAAGGGATATTTTCAATTGACTGTCTAAGTCGATGGTGGAAGGTGATGGAGTGGGAGTTGAAAATTTCTGAATGCTCCTGTTGATTTGGGATTCTTTGTAACCATTTTGAATTAGAGTTTGTTTTAGGAAATTGATTTCTGATGGTCGATTGGATTCGTCAGATAGAGATATGGATCGGTATACGAGTGTGTTGATGACAGAATTGAGTTGGGCCGGATGGTGATGGGAATGGGCATTGAGAAAACGGTTGGTGTGAGTGGGTTTACGATAGATGGAGTGTGAGAAACCATTTGGTGAAAGTTTTTTAATCATAACATCAAGAAATGGTAGAGATGAGTTATCTTCCACTTCCATCGTGAATTGTATACAGGGATGTACACTGTTCAGATGGAGTAGGAAGGAACTCAAAGTATCTCTTCCATGGGGCCAAATGACGAAAGCGTCATCAACATATCGTAACCAACAGCTTGGTCGGAGGGGAGAGGAAGATAGTGCCGAATTTTCGAAGTGTTCTATGAAAATGTTGGCCATAACCGGAGAGATAGGGGATCCCATAGGGGCACCTTTCAGTTGTCTGTAGAAGTTACCTTGGAATATGAAGTAGGTGTTGGACAAACAGTGTTTAATTAAGGAAAGACAATCTGAGGGGATGTGGTATTTAGTATCTAAGATAGACAAAGTTTCATCGATAGGGATGTTAGTAAATAAGGAGACAATGTCGAAGCTGACAAGGATATCTGTGGAAGAAATATCAAATCCTTTGAGTAGGTCAATGAAATGGCGAGAATTTTTGACATAGGATTGGGACCGTTCAGCAATTGGTTGAAGGGTTTCAGCTAGATGTTTAGCCAATAATTGGGTGGGGCAATTGAATGCACTGACAATGGGTCGAAGTGGGATATCGGGTTTGTGGATACCGATCCATATCTCTATCTGACGAATCCAATCGACCATCAGAAATCAATTTCCTAAAACAAACTCTAATTCAAAATGGTTACAAAGAATCCCAAATCAACAGGAGCATTCAGAAATTTTCAACTCCCACTCCATCACCTTCCACCATCGACTTAGACAGTCAATTGAAAATATCCCTTCCTTACATAAAAGGTGTGACAGACAGAATCTGTAAAATCTTCAAACCCCACGGCACTCGAACAATCTTCAAACCCCAACAAAAAATCTCCCACCTCATCAGATCTGTCAAGGATAAAATTCCCAATGAACAGCATGGAGTATATGAAATCCCTTGCTTAGATTGTCCTCGCACCTACATAGGTCAGACCAACCGACGTATCTCGGTTAGAGCAAAAGAACACTCATTGTCTGTCAGAAATTCCCATCCTTCTTCCACCTTGGCCCAACATCGTGTCCAAACAGGGCACACAATCAATTTCGATAAAACCATAACTATCGCCCCAACCCGCTCCTTTGAGTCCCGAATAATTCGAGAAGCTATCGAAATAGAAAAACGTCCAAACTGTTTAAATACCAGGGACGACAGCCAAAGATTGTCATCAACCTGGAAACATCTTCTCCACCCGCCCCATTCCGATACCACCTCACCCCCTTCCACCATGACCTACGCCAAGAATAACAATTACCCTCCTAAAATATCGCAGGATATCGAACGTCCCATCTCTATTACTACTCCCGCCAGCGGCACACGCACCGCGCGCGCCAAAAAGACCATACCCGCCAATAGGTCCCCCATAAATACACGGTCCCGACAACTTTTCGGTCAGTCGGCTTCAAGCCAGTAGTGAGTGTAGTGTCAGTGTTCTACGGTGATTTAACTGGTAAGCAATTTTTATTATTATTTTATTTTATTTATTTATTTTATTGTTATGTGATTTTTCGGTGAAATTCCAAGGAGTAGGCAGATTGAGGCCTTGGAATTAGCCGTAGGGGGTGATTCGTTGCGTAGAGTAGGCAGATTGAGACTACGGAATCGGATCACTTCCTAGAATAATGAACGAATAACCTACCCCCCCCCTCTCTTGATAATGGCTTCAAAGTGGAAGCCGAAACGTCGAGAAATTTCAAATTTCCAACGCGGTTCAACCCGTGAACCTAGTTCGTTTGTTCATATATATATATATATATATATATATATATATATATATATTATAATATATTTAATGTTCTACTGTTTTTATAATTATGTATTATATGATTTTTTTTGAAATTTGATTATTAGATGCTGTCGTTACAATCGTGGTAGTAACTACACTAATGTGAAAACACCTTTATAACTGAATATAACCTATTTGAAATTTTGACAGGAATTGTCAAATTATTATGCCCGGCTCAGATGAATATGAAATTTTATATTCTGAAAGATAAATAACTACAAAATCGACTTACTCGCTCTTACCTCAGGGAGGGTTCAAAGATTAAAAAAAATTAATAATTTAAAATTTTAAATTTATAAATTTGCAAAGAATATTCCAAAATTGTCAAATATACTATTGCAAATCTATAGTGACTGCTTGTTCAATATATTCTAAGACCATTAAATTATCTAATGACATCTACAATTTTTCTGTCACTGAAAATTAACTAAATGTCACTGATTATATCAAAAGTTTTATAGGATCCAAAATTTTTCAAATTCAATGAAATAGGAGTTGAATTAATACCAAAGTGAGTTGGAATCAAAAATTATATATTATATACCATCAGATAACAAGTGAAAATGAATTACTATTCCCAAAATATAATAAAGAACAATAATCGTCCTTTCTACGAACCTTAAAATTAAAAAAAACAACCTATATACTAGAAGAAAAACCTAATTAACTACTTATTCTAAACGTTCAAATCGTCGAAAATTACACTTGACGTGTATAAATGTCAAATAACTATATGCGACAAAATTGTCTATTAAAAAAAATTTTCTCTTCTCTTCAGGTGAAATTTTATATATCTTTAACGTTAATTTTGTCAGTATTCAAAAATGTGATATAGATGCATCTATCTTAATTTTATTTAAAAGCCTGTTAATTCTTGAAAAATAATTTATAAAATTTGGACTGGACTCACCAACTAGGTATCAGGATCACTCGTTCTGATTCTAAGCACGTCTTTCAGAATCGCCGGAACCCTTCTTCTAAATTTATAATTTAGAACCCGGAAAAATCACTAACACTATTTCAATATAATTATTTAAGGAATTATTCACGCACTGATCTTATCATGCTAATTATTATAATCTGATGCTATTTTAATATATCAATTACTATTATATTATTCAGCAAATTTGAGAGAACTCATATTAGATGTTCTCTTGAGAGGGGTTCAAAATCAACTAACTAAACTTTTTCCATGCATAATTCTGTTCTCCTTTGGTTACCAAAAAATTCCTTTTTGAAAAAAAATACAAATTTATGTTTTCATATAACAAAGAGAGATTTTCATTCTTTAATTCTAATTGTAATTTTGCTACCAGCGACATCTGTATTCTTTTTTTAAAATCTTTATAAAATCTATGTATCATTAAGTATCTTCTGCATTATTGTCATTCGAAATTGTAATGTCAAATTTTATTTGCATATTGAATCTTTTAAATTATTTATAATACATTGTATATCACTAGTATTACATCCAAATATGTACATTTTTCTTTATTTCAATGTTTTCTTTAGAATTTAGATAGAGTATATGTATTAAATCCCCCTAATAAAAGAATGATAAATCGATTCTTGCATATAATTATAATTTATCTTTCAAAATTGCCAAATATCATACTAATATCTTAGTAACATAGTTATATCTTTAAAATAATTATCTCTAAAATTTATCTTCAATCAAATTAAACTATTATTCCTAATTCCTATAAAACTTCTTAAATCTGCTATATCTATTAAAATTTCACGTAACATAATATCATTTGTTCAAGTTAAGTATAATATTTATATACCTGTTCTATGTTAAAAACTCCTCTTTCATTTCCCGTAATGGGGTCTAATAGTTGGTAACTATTTTGTGCTCCTTCGTTACCTACTACATAAGGTCCCTCAAACGGTAGCAATAATTTTGCGCAACTATTCTCTGATCTTTTTGCAACTTGCAATGATCTTACAATCACCAATTCTCCTTTTTCAAAAACTGTCTTCTTTTTATTTTTTTGGTTCATCCTTTTAATATATTTTTTAGCTTGCTTCTGCAGTCTTTCATTCACCGTATTCAAAACATCTTCCATTTCCAATTTTCGATTCACTATCCAATTTCTTTGGGGTATTGTGCCAGTAAATAAATATTCTGGGCATTCATTTGTAACACCATGAGGTATTTGGTTAAGGAATCTTTCTACGTGATTTAAATTATTTTCCCATTGACAGTGATCCTGATTACATAAAATTCGTAAGTACTTGTTTATCTCTTTGATGTATCTCTCAGCTGGATTTGACGATGGTTTCCTAATGCTAATAAAGTTCAACTTAATTTCTTGATTTTGACTAAATTTAGCTAGTCTTTCACTTTCAAAATAAGTTGCATGATCTAATATTATTGTTTTTGGCGTTCCATATTTTTTTATGTACATTTTTAAAATCTCTATCACAGTTTTTGCATTGGTTCTTTTGCATGGGTAAACTTTAACAAATTTCGTAAAAATATCAGTGATAACAAATATGTGTTTATTCTCTTGTATGCTCGGTATTAAATTGCTTATGAAATCTATAGCAACAATTTGTAATGGCTTCTGTGCAACTATTGATTTTGTCAAATTTTTATTGTGATAATTTTTTTTTTGCTAGTTGACATATGGCACACACTTTACAAATATTTTTGGCAATTGCTAAATCCTTTTTTGTTATATAGTTTTCTCTAAAAAGCATCCATAACTTCCTAGTCCCAACATGTCCATGTTCTTCATGTAAATTTTTCAAAATTTCCTTTGCATAATCTTGTGTAATTACAAATACTTCTCTATCTTCCAGACATTTATACCTTATTTCCTCTATATTAATAGCATTATTTTTATAATTTGATTCCAAATTTTGTTGATCTTTCCTAATTCTATCCAATGAATATAATCCTTCCTCTTGTAGCATTCTATTTATACCAATTTTATACTTTCTCCGTTCAAATGTGGTTTCTGTCTCTCTACTTAAAGCATCTGCAACAATATTCTGTTTTCCAGGAATGTATTTCATTTCGAAATCATATTCTTGTAATAATAAAATCCAGCGATGTATTATATTATTCGCATATCTATTTTTAAGCATAGCTGTCAAAGCTGAATGATCAGTTTCTATAATGAATTTAGCTCCTAATAAAAAAATCTCAATTTAGTGATACAAAAAACCACGCTTGCCATTTCAAGTTCTGTTACTGAATATTTCCTTTCATGCATTTTAGTAACCCTAGATATGAAACTAATAGGTACTTCTCCTTTTTCCTGTTCTTGTATCAGTACTCCAGCAAAACGATCAGCTGATGCATCTGTTCTCAAAATAAATTGTTTATCATATTGTGGGTGATATACCTTGAAATTATTTGTAAAATCTTCCTTTAGTTCTCTAAATGCTTTTTCCCGTTTGTCATTCCACTGCCATTTTACACCTTTTTTTAATAGTTCAATTAATGGTATTTCTTTTCTACTAAGATCCGGTATCAATCGTTTGAAATAGTTTAAAATTCCTAGAAACCCTCTCAAAGTTTTCAAATTTGTTGGTTGTTTATATTCTAAAATTGTCTTAATTCGATCAGGATCCATAGAAACTTCTTTAGTGTTCAAAACATATCCCAAATAATTTATCTCCTCTTGATAAAATTTACATTTTTCTATGTTTAATTTTAATCCAGCATTTTCTAGTTCTTCGAAAATAATGTTCAAATGCTCTTGATGTTTTTCTTCATTTTCCGAATATATAAGGATATCATCTATATAATGAAGTATGAAATTTTCATATTTGTTTAAAATAGTGTGAAGTGTTCTTACTAAAGCTGCACATGAGCTCTGTAATCCGAAAGGTACCACACAGAATTGATATACCACTCCATCTATCATAAACGCAGTATATTTCCGACTTTCTTTTTCTAAAGGAATTAACCAAAAACTATGTTTCAGATCTAATTTTGAAAATATGTTTGCATTAGTAATTCTACCAAATATACTATCGATATTCATGGGACTTTCGTATTGTTTCTTTGTGTAGCTATTGATATTTCTTGCATCTAAACATATTCTTATTTCTCCAGATTTTTTTCGTACACACGTAACTGCATTAATATATGGTGAATTTGATCGTTCTATTATTCCATCTTTTAACATATTTTCTAATTCATGGTATACTTCATCCTTCAATTTATATGGAATTGGATATGTCCTTACTTTGAAATTCGATATATCTCTATTCATTTCCAGTTTATGTATATATTTCCTTGCTACTTGTACTTCTTCATTGAATAATCTGTTGTATTGTCTTATCAATTCCATTACAATTTTCACATATTTTTGTTTACACAAATTTAAATCTATTTTAGGTTCTTCATTGATTTGATTCATTACATAAAATGTATCTTCTTCTAATTTGTTTGTTTCTTGTTTGAGGAAATGAATATCTTCTCCTTTACAATTCATCAACTTTTCTTTATAATTGATAATCATTTTGTGATTGTCTAATTCATCGGAACCTAATACTATATCATAAATTAAATTCTTTACGACCAGCATTTGTACTTTAAACGAATTATTTCCTATTTGTAATACCTCAATTATCATTTTACTTGTATCATATAGTTTTTTATTATTCGCTCCCACTAGTGATAATCTATTTGTATTTACCACCATAATATTATTTTTTTTGCACTTGTCTATAATCCTTTCACTTATCAACGTTACTTCTGATCCTGTATCTATCAGAATTTTACATCCTATATTTTGTATTTTCCCTTTAATGAATATTAAACCTAAATTGTCATGCATTTCCCCAATTTCCCCAATATCAACAAATTCTCTTGGATGTTCGTACTTAGAAAAAATAATATAATGCACGTGAAAGCGGTTTAAGTAAAATTTCTATCTACAGTTTGACTATGATCCTCATATCTTTCTTGTTCTTGTATTATGTTTACTTGTCTCCTGTCTCCTATTTCTTGATTTCTTCTATCATAGTTTCTGTCTTGGTTTTCCAACGTATCATTTCTTCTATCATCATTTCTTCTTTCAAAGTTTCTTCGATCATAATAATTATTTGTTCCTGTCCGTCTATCCTGTCGCCAATTTTTAATTCTGTCTTCATTATCATTTCTTCTGTCCGAATTTCTGGTATCTCTTCTATTTTCAAAGTACTTATTATCATTATTTTTATTTCCATTTCCATATCTTCGGTCTTCATTTCTATAATTTCTATTTTCAGTTCTATAATTCCTGTCTACATGTCTATCATTTCTTCGGTTATCAAAATCCCTGTTTCTATAGTTTCTATTTTCATATGTATTATTCATATCTCTTCTGTAATGTCCATCTCCATTTCCCCCTATTCCATTAAAAGTTTTAATTTCATTTCTTTTTTCATTATTACTTCTTTCAAGTCTGAATAAATAATTTGATAAACCTTCCATCGTCTTGATATTTTGTATCCCTATAGTTTCAGATACTTGTTGGTTGAAATGTCTGGAAATATATAACACCACTTCTTCTTCTCGCATGCTTGGCTCCAAATACTGTGCGTTGTTGTACATTTTCATTGCATATGCATTGAAATTTTTACTCTGGTTATAATCAAATTTCCCAAAGTATAGTTTCTCTCTGAAACTCGCCTGTTGTAGCTCCCCCCAAAAATATTTTAAAAATTGTTTTTCAAATTCTTCGACATCGGGTATTTGTTCCTCTTTATTGCAAAACCACAATAAAGCATGTCCAGATAACATTCCTCTAATAATGAATTTTTTCTCTACAATGTCCCTTATTCCTCTCATCCTACTTTTGATTATTTTGATAAATACTTTTGGGTGAATTACATTTATATTACCATCAAATTTCACTCCAAAGTCGATATTTCCAGTATACATCGTTCCAACTCCATTCCGTTTTAGATTATCTTCTATTTCTTCTACAGTTTCATGTAATTTTCTATTCATTTTCTCCAATTCCTGGTTAAATAATTTGTCTATATTTTCACTCCTTTTAATACACGTTCCTGTTTGTTCCTCTATCCTTCCATTTAAATCATTAAATTTCTTATTCAAATTCTGTTCATATATTTGCATTACTTCTTCATTTGTTTGTCCTTGTACTTTAATGGACTGTATCTCTTCAATTAAATTCTCATTTTGTTTCTTCACTTCTACTTGAATTACTCCAGATAAATTTTCTTCTAGGCATCTTCCTAGTTCTTGAACTTCTTCTACCACCTGCTTGTTTGTATCTTCCCTGATTTTAATGCCAATTTCTTGAATTTCCATGCGCAAATTTTCCTTCTGGCCCTTCATATCCTCTTTCACCTTTTCAATTTTCTTTCTAAATTCATTATTTTCTTCCCTAATTTTCTTAATCTGCTTTAAATTTTCAAGTTTTCCTTCTTCTATTTTCTTTTCCAGCCTGTCCATGTTTCCTGTGATATTGTTAATATCCCCCTTAATCTCCTCCCTCATTGTATACATATCTCCTCGTATATTCTTTTCCATACTATTCATATCTGCCCTATTTTCTTCAAATTTCCTATTCATATTCTCATTCATTTTCAAAAGAAATTGTTGCATCCAATGATCATTGCTATTTGTTCCTCCTTGGGGTTCCCGTCTACTATCCTCCTGTTCTTCCCTTTCTTCATCGGATCCACTTTCAACTCCTACCTGTTTACCATCTCTTAACGTCATTCTTTGTTCCATCGTAAATATTTAATTTTTTTTTATAATAATGTCAATAAATTTTTAATATTTTTATAATTATATGCACAGTTTTAATCGCCCCACGTTGGGCGCCAAATTATAATATATTTAATGTTCTACTGTTTTTATAATTATGTATTATATGATTTTATTTGAAATTTGATTATTAGATGCTGTCGTTACAATCGTGGTAGTAACTACACTAATGTGAAAACACCTTTATCACTGAATATAACCTATTTGAAATTTTGACAGGAATTGTCAAATTATTATGCCCGGCTCAGATGAATATGAAATTTTATATTCTGAAAGATAAATTACTACAAAATCGACTTACTCGCTCTTACCTCAGGGAGGGTTCAAAGATTAAAAAAAATTAATAATTTAAAATTTTAAATTTATAAATTTGCAAAGAATATTCCAAAATTGTCAATTATACTATTGCAAATCTATAGTGACTGCTTGTTCAATATATTCTAAGACCATTAAATTATCTAATGACATCTACAATTTTTCTGTCACTGAAAATTAACTAAATGTCACTGATTATATCAAAAGTTTTATAGGATCCAAAATTTTTCAAATTCAATGAAATAGGAGTTGAATTAATACCAAAGTGAGTTGGAATCAAAAATTATATATTATATACCATCAGATAACAAGTGAAAATGAATTACTATTCCCAAAATATAATAAAGAACAATAATCGTACTTTCTACGAACCTTAAAATTAAAAAAAACAACCTATATACTAGAAGAACAACCTAATTAACTACTTATTCTAAACGTTCAAATCGTCGAAAATTACACTTGACGTGTATAAATGTCAAATAACTATATGCGATAAAATTGTCTATTCAAAAAAATTTTCTCTTCTCTTCAGGTGAAATTTTATATATCTTTAACGTTAATTTTGTCAGTATTCAAAAATGTGATATAGATGCATCTATCTTAATTTTATTTAAAGGCCTGTTAATTCTTGAAAAATAATTTATGAAATCTGGACTGGACTCACCAACTAGGTATCAGGATCACTCGTTCTGATTCTAAGCACGTCTTTTAGAATCGCCGGAACCACTTTTCTAAATTTATAATATAGAACCCGGAAAAATCACTAACACTATTTCAATATAATTATTTAAGGAATTATTCACGCACTGATCTTATCATGCTAATTATTATAAACTGATGCTATTTTAATATATCAATTACTATTATATTATTCAGCAAATTTGAGAGAACTCATATTAGATGTTCTCTCGAGAGGGGTTCAAAATCAACTAACTAAACTTTTTCCATAAATAATTCTGTTCTCCTTTGGTTACCAAAAAATTCCTTTTTTAAAAAAAAATACAAAGTTATGTTTCCATATAACAAAGAGAGATTTTCATTCTTTAATTCTAATTGTAATTTTGCTACCAGCGACATCTGTATTCTTTTTTTAAAATCTTTATAAAATCTATGTATCATTAAGTATCTTCTGCATTATTGTCATTCGAAATTGTAATGTCAAATTTTATTTGCATATTGAATCTTTTAAATTATTTATAATACATTGTATATCACTAGTATTACATCCAAATATGTACATTTTTCTTTATTTCAATGTTTTCTTTAGAATTTAGATAGAGTATATGTATTAAATCCCCCTAATAAAAGAATGATAAATCGATTCTTGCATATAATTATAATTTATCTTTCAAAATTGCCAAATATCATACTAATATCTTAGTAACATAGTTATATCTTTCAAATAATTATCTCTAAAATTTATCTTAAATCAAATTAAACTATTATTCCTAATTCCTATAAAACTTCTTAAATCTACTATATCTATTAAAATTTCACGTAACATAATATCATTTGTTCCAAGTTAAGTATAATATTTATATACCTGTTCTATGTTAAAAACTCCTCTTTCATTTCCCGTAATGGGGTCTAATAGTTGGTAACTATTTTGTGCTCCTTCGTTACCTACTACATAAGGTCCCTCAAACGGTAGCAATAATTTTGCGCAACTATTCTCTGATCTTTTTGCAACTTGCAATGATCTTACAATCACCAATTCTCCTTTTTCAAAAACTGTCTTCTTTTTATTTTTTTGGTTCATCCTTTTAATATATTTTTTAGCTTGCTTCTGCAGTCTTTCATTCACCCTATTCAAAACATCTTCCATTTCCAATTTTCGATTCACTATCCAATTTCTTTGGGGTATTGTGCCAGTGAATAAATATTCTGGGCATTCATTTGTAACACCATGAGGTATTTGGTTAAGGAATCTTTCTACGTGATTTAAATTATTTTCCCATTGACAGTGATCCTGATTACATAAAATTCGTAAGTACTTGTTTATCTCTTTGATGTATCTCTCAGCTGGATTTGACGATGGTTTCCTAATGCTAATAAAGTTCAACTTAATTTCTTGATTTTGACTAAATTTAGCTAGTCTTTCACTTTCAAAATAAGTTGCATGATCTAATATTATTGTTTTTGGCGTTCCATATTTTTTTATGTACATTTTTAAAATCTCTATCACAGTTTTTGCATTGGTTCTTTTGCATGGGTAAACTTTAACAAATTTCGTAAAAATATCAGTGATAACAAAAATGTGTTTATTCTCTTGTATGCTCGGTATTAAATTGCTTATGAAATCTATAGCAACAATTTGTAATGGCTTCTGTGCAACTATTGATTTTGTCAAATTTTTATTGTGATAATTTTTTTTTTGCTAGTTGACATATGGCACACACTTTACAAATATTTTTGGCAATTGCTAAATCCTTTTTTGTTATATAGTTTTCTCTAAAAAGCATCCATAACTTCCTAGTCCCAACATGTCCATGTTCTTCATGTAAATTTTTCAAAACTTCCTTTGCATAATCTTGTGTAATTACAAATACTTCTCTATCTTCCAGACATTTATACCATATTTCCTCTATATTAATAGCATTATTTTTATAATTTGATTCCAAATTTTGTTGATCTTTCCTAATTCTATCCAATGAATATAATCCTTCCTCTTGTAGCATTCTATTTATACCAATTTTATACTTTCTCCGTTCAAATGTGGTTTCTGTCTCTCTACTTAAAGCATCTGCAACAATATTCTGTTTTCCAGGAATGTATTTTATTTCGAAATCATATTCTTGTAATAATAAAATCCAGCGTTGTATTATATTATTCGCATATCTATTTTTAAGCATAGCTGTCAAAGCTGAATGATCAGTTTCTATAATGAATTTAGCTCCTAATAAAAAAAATCTCAATTTAGTGATACAAAATACCACGCTTGCCATTTCAAGTTCTGTTACTGAATATTTCCTTTCATGCATTTCAGTAACCCTAGATATGAAACTAATAGGTACTTCTCCTTTTTCCTGTTCTTGTATCAGTACTCCAGCAAAACGATCAGCTGATGCATCTGTTCTCAAAATAAATTGTTTATCATACTGTGGGTGATATACCTTGAGATTATTTGTAAAATCTTCCTTTAGTTCTCTAAATGCTTTTTCTCGTTTGTCATTCCACTGCCATTTTACACCTTTTTTTAATAGTTCAATTAATGGTATTTCTTTTCTACTAAGATCCGGTATCAATCGTTTGAAATAGTTTAAAATTCCTAGAAACCCTCTCAAAGTTTTCAAATTTGTTGGTTGTTTATATTCTAAAATTGTCTTAATTCGATCAGGATCCATAGAAACTTCTTTAGTGTTCAAAACATATCCCAAATAATTTATCTCCTCTTGATAAAATTTACATTTTTCTATGTTTAATTTTAATCCAGCATTTTCTAGTTCTTCGAAAATAATGTTCAAATGCTCTTGATGTTTTTCTTCATTTTCCGAATATATAAGGATATCATCTATATAATGAAGTATGAAATTTTCATATTTGTTTAAAATAGTGTGAAGTGTTCTTACTAAAGCTGCACATGAGCTCTGTAATCCGAAAGGTACCACACAGAATTGATATACCACTCCATCTATCATAAACGCAGTATATTTCCGACTTTCTTTTTCTAAAGGAATTAACCAAAAACTATGTTTCAGATCTAATTTTGAAAATATGTTTGCATTAGTAATTCTACCAAATATACTATCGATATTCATGGGACTTTCGTATTGTTTCTTTGTGTAGCTATTGATATTTCTTGCATCTAAACATATTCTTATTTCTCCAGATTTTTTTCGTACACACGTAACTGCATTAATATATGGTGAATTTGATCGTTCTATTATTCAATCTTTCAACATATTTTCTAATTCATGGTATACTTCATCCTTCAATTTATATGGAATTGGATATGTCCTTACTTTGAAATTCGATATATCTCTATTCATTTCCAGTTTATGTATATATTTCCTTGCTACTTGTACTTCTTCATTGAATAATCTGTTGTATTGTCTTATCAATTCCATTACAATTTTCACATATTTTTGTTTACACAAATTTAAATCTATTTTAGGTTCTTCATTGATTTGATTCATTACATAAAATGTATCTTCTTCTAATTTGTTTGTTTCTTGTTTGAGGAAATGAATATCTTCTCCTTTACAATTCATCAACTTTTCTTTATAATTGATAATCATTTTGTGATTGTCTAATTCATCGGAACCTAATACTATATCATAAATTAAATTCTTTACGACCAGCATTTGTACTTTAAACGAATTATTTCCTATTTGTAATACCTCAATTATCATTTTACTTGTATCATATAGTTTTTTATTATTCGCTCCCACTAGTGATAATCTATTTGTATTTACCACCATAATATTATTTTTTTTGCACTTGTCTATAATCCTTTCACTTATCAACGTTACTTCTGATCCTGTATCTATCAGAATTTTACATCCTATATTTTGTATTTTCCCTTTAATGAATATTAAACCTAAATTGTCATGCATTTCCCCAATTTCCCCAATATCAACAAATTCTCTTGGATGTTCGTACTTAGAAAAAATAATATTATGCACGTGAAAGCGGTTTAAGTAAAATTTATATCTACAGTTTGACTATGATCCTCATATCTTTCTTGTTCTTGTATTATGTTTACTTGTCTCCTGTCTCCTATTTCTTGATTTCTTCTATCATAGTTTCTGTCTTGGTTTTCCAACGTATCATTTCTTCTATCATCATTTCTTCTTTCAAAGTTTCTTCGATCATAATAATTATTTGTTCCTGTCCGTCTATCCTGTCGCCAATTTTTAATTCTGTCTTCATTATCATTTCTTCTGTCCGAATTTCTGGTATCTCTTCTATTTTCAAAGTACTTATTATCATTATTTTTATTTCCATTTCCATATCTTCGGTCTTCATTTCTATAAATTCTATTTTCAGTTCTATAATTCCTGTCTACATGTCTATCATTTCTTCGGTTATCAAAATCCCTGTTTCTATAGTTTCTATTTTCATATGTATTATTCATATCTCTTCTGTAATGTCCATCTCCATTTCCCCCTATTCCATTAAAATTTTTAATTTCATTTCTTTTTTCATTATTACTTCTTTCAAGTCTGAATAAATAATTTGATAAACCTTCCATCGTCTTGATATTTTGTATCCCTACAGTTTCAGATACTTGTTGGTTGAAATGTCTGGAAATATATAACACCACTTCTTCTTCTCGCATGCTTGGCTCCAAATACTGTGCGTTGTTGTACATTTTCATTGCATATGCATTGAAATTTTTACTCTGGTTATAATCAAATTTCCCAAAGTATAGTTTCTCTCTGAAACTCGCCTGTTGTAGCTCCCCCCAAAAATATTTTAAAAATTGTTTTTCAAATTCTTCGACATCGGGTATTTGTTCCTCTTTATTGCAAAACCACAATAAAGCATGTCCAGATAACATTCATCTAATAATGATTTTTTTCTCTACAATGTCCCTTATTCCTCTCATCCTACTTTTGATTATTTTGATAAATACTTTTGGGTGAATTACATTTATATTACCATCAAATTTCACTCCAAAGTCGATATTTCCAGTATACATCGTTCCACCTCCATTCCGTTTTAGATTATCTTCTATTTCTTCTACAGTTTCATGTAATTTTCTATTCATTTTCTCCAATTCCTGGTTAAATAATTTGTCTATATTTTCACTCCTTTTAATACACGTTCCTGTTTGTTCCTCTATCCTTCCATTTAAATCATTAAATTTCTTATTCAAATTCTGTTCATATATTTGCATTACTTCTTCATTTGTTTGTCCTTGTACTTTAATGGACTGTATCTCTTCAATTAAATTCTCATTTTGTTTCTTCACTTCTACTTGAATTACTCCAGATAAATTTTCTTCTAGGCATCTTCCTAGTTCTTGAACTTCTTCTACCACCTGCTTGTTTGTATCTTCCCTGATTTTAATGCCAATTTCTTGAATTTCCATGCGCAAATTTTCCTTCTGGCCCTTCATATCCTCTTTCACCTTTTCAATTTTCTTTCTAAATTCATTATTTTCTTCCCTAATTTTCTTAATCTGCTTTAAATTTTCAAGTTTTCCTTCTTCTATTTTCTTTTCCAGCCTGTCCATGTTTCCTGTGATATTGTTAATATCCCCCTTAATCTCCTCCCTCATTGTATACATATCTCCTCGTATATTCTTTTCCATACTATTCATATCTGCCCTATTTTCTTCAAATTTCCTATTCATATTCTCATTCATTTTCAAAAGAAATTGTTGCATCCAATGATCATTGCTATTTGTTCCTCCTTGGGGTTCCCGTCTACTATCCTCCTGTTCTTCCCTTTCTTCATCGGATCCACTTTCAACTCCTACCTGTTTACCATCTCTTAACGTCATTCTTTGTTCCATCGTAAATATTTAAATTTTTTTTATAATAATGTCAATAAATTTTTAATATTTTTATAATTATATGCACAGTTTTAATCGCCCCACGTTGGGCGCCAAATTATAATATATTTAATGTTCTACTGTTTTTATAATTATGTATTATATGATTTTATTTGAAATTTGATTATTAGATGCTGTCGTTACAATCGTGGTAGTAACTACACTAATGTGAAAACACCTTTATCACTGAATATAACCTATTTGAAATTTCGACAGGAATTGTCAAATTATTATGCCCGGCTCAGATGAATATGAAATTTTATATTCTGAAAGATAAATTACTACAAAATCGACTTACTCGCTCTTACCTCAGGGAGGGTTCAAAGATTAAAAAAAATTAATAATTTAAAATTTATAAATTTGCAAAGAATATTCCAAAATTGTCAATTATACTATTGCAAATCTATAGTGACTGCTTGTTCAATATATTCTAAGACCATTAAATTATCTAATGACATCTACAATTTTTCTGTCACTGAAAATTAACTAAATGTCACTGATTATATCAAAAGTTTTATAGGATCCAAAATTTTTCAAATTCAATGAAATAGGAGTTGAATTAATACCAAAGTGAGTTGGAATCAAAAATTATATATTATATACCATCAGATAACAAGTGAAAATGAATTACTATTCCCAAAATATAATAAAGAACAATAATCGTACTTTCTACGAACCTTAAAATTAAAAAAAACAACCTATATACTAGAAGAACAACCTAATTAACTACTTATTCTAAACGTTCAAATCGTCGAAAATTACACTTGACGTGTATAAATGTCAAATAACTATATGCGATAAAATTGTCTATTCAAAAAAATTTTCTCTTCTCTTCAGGTGAAATTTTATATATCTTTAACGTTAATTTTGTCAGTATTCAAAAATGTGATATAGATTCATCTATCTTAATTTTATTTAAAGGCCTGTTAATTCTTGAAAAATAATTTATGAAATCTGGACTGGACTCACCAACTAGGTATCAGGATCACTCGTTCTGATTCTAAGCACGTCTTTTAGAATCGCCGGAACCACTTTTCTAAATTTATAATATAGAACCCGGAAAAATCGCTAACACTATTTCAATATAATTATTTAAGGAATTATTCACGCACTGATCTTATCATGCTAATTATTATAAACTGATGCTATTTTAATATATCAATTACTATTATATTATTCAGCAAATTTGAGAGAACTCATATTAGATGTTCTCTCGAGAGGGGTTCAAAATCAACTAACTAAACTTTTTCCATAAATAATTCTGTTCTCCTTTGGTTACCAAAAAATTCCTTTTTTAAAAAAAAATACAAATTTATGTTTTCATATAACAAAGAGAGATTTTCATTCTTTAATTCTAATTGTAATTTTGCTACCAGCGACATCTGTATTCTTTTTTTAAAATCTTTATAAAATCTATGTATCATTAAGTATCTTCTGCATTATTGTCATTCGAAATTGTAATGTCAAATTTTATTTGCATATTGAATCTTTTAAATTATTTATAATACATTGTATATCACTAGTATTACATCCAAATATGTACATTTTTCTTTATTTCAATGTTTTCTTTAGAATTTAGATAGAGTATATGTATTAATATATATATGTATATATATATATATATATATATATATATATATATATATATATATATATATGATAATTTGAAAATAATATTTATATTTATGAACATAAATTCTTTTATAATATCTTTTGCTCTGATTATTTATACTATTTAAATTCTCTAGTAGCAAATATTTCTTTAAATCCATCATCATTTAATATTCATTAATTTCATAAAATTTTATATACATTATGACATATAAATTATCTTTATGTTTTGATAATTTTCTATTATAAATTTATCTTTTTCTTAATACTAAATATAAAATTGATTTATATTATTACTGTTTCAACTAACTAATTATTAAATTAGATAACTGAGCTTGTTTAATTTCAGATGAAACAGCTGATTTCTTCATGACAACTAAACATCCATATTTGGGCTGATTCCATCTTCTCCATTATACTTGTTAAGCATTTTCTAATTTAAGAGAATTATTTAGGAAATTTCTTTATTTTTATTGTTGTTCCTTTAATTATTATACACAAATGATTTAATATATTCTGAGTTTATATGCATTTTAACTTATGATTGTGTTTTTCCTAATGTGTTTTCAACTACATAGTTTCAATTCATTTCAAATAATAAGCAAAATATTTTCAAACAGCTGATACTCTTTCGTATGTAAGATATATGGTTCAATATATATGTGTATAGATATATAAGTGAAGATTATCAGGTATGCGGTCAGTATAAGAATTAAAACTCCATCTTCCCATTCTCAATATTTAGCCATTGTTTAATAGCTGCATCAGGAGATGAGATTTTGAGAGTCAATAAAATGTGATGTACACCATATCAAGCTAATAACTAGACTTATTATCAGTCTATCAGTGAGAACGGGAATATAGAGTTTTAATTCTTATACTGACCGCATACCTGATAATCATCACCTTTTGCTTAGATTAATAGTACGGTCTATAATTACCACAGTAACATCTGTATTGATTTTCTGATTTAAATATATATATATATATATATATATATATATATATATATATATATATATATAACGCTAGTCTTTGCTGACCAGTTAGGAATAAAACTAAGAAATATTGGAAAATGCAGCAAAAGGGATAAAGAGAATTCTCTATTGGTTTTTATCCAAGCTTTCGAATATATATATATATATATATATATATATATATATATATATATATTATTGTGCTTTTTATAAAAATGATTTATTCGACAACAGGAGCCTACATAATTGATACAGCATATATCACACAAATAAGTAAATCTCAAAAATTATATCAATAATCAAAATAATTGTATGACAATTTTCGATAAAATCAAAGTCTTTGTTTGTTTGAACAAACAAATTGATTTGGATTGAGCAATCAGTGAATTGAACCGTAGACTGTATTGTCTAAAACTATTCAAAAACCAATAAATTGAGCGTATAATAAAATGTAATGCTTTGTTCTTGCGAAATAAAGATTTTGTACATACCTGTATATAAAATTTTGATATTGTTAAAGTTTTCATAAAAACATCACATCCAATAAAATGCAGTGATGGATAATTGAAATTTGAACAATTATCATGATTGGAGAATGGTTACCAAGGGGTTGTTAAGTGGAGGTTTTTTTGTTGACGAGGTATTGGGTCGGCAAAAAAAATTAGTTGCCGATAATTTTGGAGACTTTAATCTGAAAAAGAGAACAAAATAAGATAAATTCACATACTATGTCATGTCAAACAGCAAGTCGATACGAAATACAAGTTTTCACGAGCTGGTAAGTGAATAGAAATATATAAGAATTTATAATTTACTTACCCAATTTGGAGTTAAAGTTCCTGAAAGATCCAGTATTTAATTATTCAATTGCTATAATTAATTCAATTCCTGATTATCTGAGAAGCACGTGTCATAGGATAGTAGTGTTGATTAGATTTGTGGAAAATCCAAACCAAAGGAGAACTGCGAATTCGCGTTAATCAGAGGAAAAAGTGTTTAGATAAGTAGAATTGTAGGTTGTACAAATAATATTCATTCTATTTACCATATGAAGGTTACGTCATTTTTCATATTTAAGAGGAATATCCAGTAAATATTCATATGCATACTTTCTCATAAATCAATAACAATTTAATATCTATAATAACCTAATTGCAAATATTTCTTCTTCTTCTTGATTTTTTTTGGGCTATATCCTAAAGGATAATTTACCCAGTTTTACATTGTTAGTTAGTTATCTGTTAGCATACATAGAACTGCGATATTTCTATTTTTGCGTTGTTGCCAGTGCAACCAAATTTTTTTATCAAAGCATTATATTTTATTATACTGGTGTCATAATAAAAATTTATTTAAACATCTATTACATGGTAGTAATGTTAGTTGCATGCCCAATCTGATCCCACCTGAGATGAGAGCTATTTTGATTGCGACCCCGACTGAGCAGCGAAAATATAAATAGGTAATGAAAATAAATAAAAGTATAATTTGAATATTAATGTTATATCAAAATATAATAATATATTCAGTTAACGACACGGTACTTCACGTGATTTTAAAAAAAATTGTGTTTTAAATTTCATTACAATAATTATTTATCAAATGGATATTTTATTCTTTCTATGGTCACTTAAGATGTGTACATGTCGCAAAGTTCCACTGACTAGCGGCTTTGGTAATATGAAATATACTCTGTATTTTTTTAGGTATGCGATGTTCGTTTTTGTTATGCCCCTTAATTAGGTTAATTTTGTAAAATATGACCTTTCTCATTTATACATTCACGCTCTCTCACCAGACATACAAACTTTGAAATAATTCTGAGGTTTTTATTGAGACCACTTTTGCTATCAATTTCTTTCCTTCATCTGTACTATAAACGGTTTCTGATATTTGGTCATTTTTATTGGGACATTCGGTAGATACGATCATTCAAAAGAAATGAGGAGCAGCATAATTTTTTTTATTCTTCCAAACAAAATATCAACTTCTTAAAAAACTTTTGTTTCGTATAGTTGCAGTTTTGAGAGACTAGAATTGCCACTGGAGCATTATATAGACATGTTTTACACAGAATTTCTCAAATTTTTCTCTTAATTTTTGTCCTTGTCACCATTACTTGACTCTATAAGACAGAATTTGTTCACGATGATGGAATAATAAGAAATAGTTTAATGTTCACTAGACTATTTATTTTTGTGCTTCGGTTTTTGTTTTATCTTAATAAGATTTCTCACAAATGTATTCGGAAAAGAGCAACTCTATTTTATTACTACTCACGTTATTTCCATTTGTTAAACATGTTGGGCAATTGGAAAAAATCGCACAAGTGATAGTGTATCCTTATCATCTTGTTTTAGAAATATAAATAGGTACATTGAGCTCATAATACAATAAATTCCAATATGCATTCCTATATTTCAGAAAAACACAGAATCTCAACTATATAGACTATTAGACGTTTGCCTACAGAAATTCAATCAATACATTCACATCCTAATGAGGTTAGAGTGGAAATGTTTGTTGCAATTGCAACGTAATGTAGTGACGACGATAATACAGTTATTCGGTATTGGTATTCTCTCCACGTTCCTCCCTGACACGAGGTGCCACTCAATAAATGGAAGCCGAAACTAATTATGCTACAACTACTTAACGATCAACCCATAACTAGTGACCACAGGAATATTCCATAAATTTGATTATGTGTAAGCAGAATCTTATGATGTTAAATGACTCAGTGAGAATAGTAACTGATTGTCTTCACGACCATCAGTGAATATAATAATTCCTAAATAATTTCCAGTAATAGAATGTAAACATTCTCCCTCTAGAGTGAGAGTATTAATTCTTACACACATACTTCTATGTGGTTTGCATGAACTTTAATTCTATAAAAAGTGTTGAGCAAACAGGAAGGAAAGAAGGAAGGAAGGAAGGAAGGAAATGTTATGGGACAGGGTGCATCGACATCGTGATCATTTAGCACTTATCTGTGTTGGCGTTTGTCAGCCGTATAAGCCGATTTCATTACTATATTAAATTTGTTTTATGGTTAATGTTAAATTTGGAGACATGATATATTTGAAGGTGTTTAAGTTAAATATATCAATGCTTTCACCTTCAAGATGTATACTGTCTGCGATTGAGCGTTTCATTGAGATTGGAGAATCGTAGACGGGGCAGTTTGGAGATGGGTTGTTTTTGAGTAGAAATGAGTGAGTACGATTGGAGTGACCAAAAGCAATTCTCTTTATTTTTACTTTGTCTTTTCGTGTTAGTTCAGAAAAATCATAAGTATCGAAGAAGATGTTTTTTTTCTCGAATTATTTCTGTCTGCAATTTTATATTGACAAATGATTTGGATAAGGTTTTGATTGATGGGGGAGAGAAGGGAACTAAACTCTCCAGAGTTATACAGGAATAAGGTAGGTGAACCATCTGTAATAGCTTTTTTCGCTAGTAGAACAGCTCTTTCGTTTCCTGGTATATCTTAATGGCTGGGAACCTACATGAAATTGATTACTAGGTTTCTTAATTTGGAGATAAGGTAAAGATCCTGTATTTGAGTAGCAATATGGTGGTACGAAATAATTGTTTCTATGTGTTGTAGTGCGTTGGAAAAATCTGAAAATATGAGGGGAAGAGGGAGTTTTTTAGGACGTGTTTAATGGCTTCCCGTATAGCGAGAAGTTCAGCAGAGATAATTGAGTTACTTTGATGGAGATTGCATTTTGTAGAGGAGTTATTAGACTCCAGTTTCAGATTTGGGGACATCTGCGATTATGACGTAGTTTTGCTCGTATTTTGAGATAATGACCTCTGCCAGGTGGAATTTAAAAAATGAGTTGGGTAGAAAGGATTTCTCGAATGAAAGGAGGGAGGCGTGAATGGGCATCGAAAGTGTCCAACGGGAATATATTGGGGTTTATGGGTGCGATGATTGGAAGGATGAGTTTTATATTACTAAGTATGCGAATTAAAGGGTCATTTGACCCAAGGTTATAAGTTCTTCTAGCTGGTGGAGAGCATAGATGATATTATTGGTTTTTTCGATAAAACGTCTTTGTTTCACAGTGACAGACTATTTTATTATTTGGAATTATCTGAGTGTATTGATTGAAGGTGAGTTTGTGATGCTTTGTAGGCTTTTTGTGGAAGAGGTACAGAGGCTCATGTTGAAATTCGTAGTGCTTGAATTTGAATTGGGTTTAGCCAATTTTTATAGGTTGGTCCTGCAAAATCGAAGATGAAACTGTCATACATTAGTTCTAGAAAGATTACCGTCCGCTATATTTTGATGAGAGTAGCATAATCTGAACCCCAAGTGTAATGTGATAGTGATTTTAGAATATTGAGACTGAGATAAACTATTGATTTCAAGTAATTTGACTGAGAATTATAGTTCAGGCTAGAATCAAAGTGCAGTTCTAGTATTTTTATATTATCTTTGATAAGAATATCATCATTTTTTATTGAGATTGAGTTTAGAGCAATTTCTCTTTTTACAGAAAAATATCATTGAAGCTTTTGTGGAAGAAAAGGAACTGCCCGTGGATAATTCCCATTTCTATAGGCTATTGAAGCATGTTTGGATTTGTCTTTCAGATGATTTGGAGGTAGGGGAGGAATGGTATATTGGTCACGTTAGTTCGGCCTACATCTTGTAGAAGATGGGCGCTGGGATATAATTTGCGACGGAGTTGACGGATATGATGAAGTATGTAGAGCTAATGACAGAAATTTGAGGGATTCCATTTTCGAGTGTTGAGGGTGTTGATTAGCGTTTGTCGATTCTTAAGAAAAGAGATCTATGTTTTAAGAAACTAAAGTTCGATTCAAATTAGTTGATAGCACAAAGCGCCTATAATAAACGGAAAACGGAGGTCAAGTGTCTGAACTTTTTTTATCTCTTATTCATTTTGTACAATGTATCTAGACTAAGAAGGAAATTGTGACCAGTCCACCCGGTAATCGATCAAATAATAATAGGTAATAGAATGCAAAGGAAAGCATACGCAGCTAACCAAACGGTCCATAGCCGTAGAACTGGGTTATTTATGATTTCTGCTTAACGTTTATTATAATTAATATTATAATGAAAATACAATGTAATTGTACACTAAGATTTATATACACACTTATTCCTGGCAAAAATAGATAAATTATAACAAATAATTGCAGGTGAACATTATTATAACTATAATATATACAGCATTAATAACCAAATTCTTCATCAGAAATATCGTCTTGTCCTAAGTTAATAAACGGTTTGATCTCTGTAGTTTCGTCGATTAAGTTGTCAAGATCACAATTTCTGATGGTTTCCTTTCCGGGTGAGGAATAGGTTCACCGGGGTTTCGGCATTTTCTCTCACGTGAAAATATATAAATCGTTGATTCTCTCACCCCTATCATATTGGCACAGTTCGTAATTATGTCGCGAACAGAACTTGTGGGGTTTTGGTGCTCAAGAGCATCATAAACGTTCAGGATCAATGTTTTATTTCGCAAATAATTTGCACTTTTACTAACTCGTTGAATAGGAATTGGAGAAAAGCTTGAACTTGAAGCCATCTTAATTAGACGATCCGATGTTACTTGCTAGTTGCCCAATACTAACTACTCCAAATTTTTTCCTATACAGGTAGTTAGATTTAAATATTAACAGGAAATTGGGTTGTACCTGTATAGGTTACGGGGCAGGTACACAGAAAAAAGGAATGTTTGGATATAGCATAACTAAATAACTGCGGGATTTTTAGTAAAACTTTCTATATACCTGGGAAAACTTATATAGATAATACCAAATGAAACATTCTACTGTATTTCCAACTTTTGTCATGTATAATGAAATCACTAACTACTGAAATTTGGGAACATCTATAGTCAGTAGCTTGTGAAGATATTTACCAAGACATTTTAGTTATACGAATTGTAGAATTGAAGCAATATCACAAAAATATTTTTCTTAATTCCAGCGGGCATGTTTTTGAACCAAACAATATATTTTTTCTATCAAAAAAAATATGTTTCCACTTGAGTAACTCACACTAATCATTTAAGTATAATTTTAAATTAATTCCTAATTATACATTTGTTGCAAATAGCGATATTCTTGATTCAATACTACGTATTCTGAAATTTAATGAATATTTGAACAAAATCAATAATATTTTTTTCCATTTTAACAATATGTATTCTTAAATTCAAGTAAATATTTGTTTGAGTATTTAATATTTTCGAATATACAAAATTTTTTATTTGCTTCGATGGTGGAATACATTCTCAGATGAAAGTGACATTATTCTTACATAAAAAAACTCGAAGAATTGATTGGACGAATTGTAACAATTGACATCATCTAATATTTTCTTGCATCAAACAAATATTGGTCTTCGAATACAAATAAACTAGCGTTTTCTTTTAAATGATACGTTTACTTCGCCATACTGAAACAAGAAATTTGTTTGACTGAAATATATTATGTATGATTCAATACTTTCATTTTTTCTGAGTAGTTACGTCGCGCCTATGGTTTACAACTATTTTATGGTCCGAACCCCCGATCCGTGCTATCAACTCCATTGGAATAGACTTTAGGTATGAATATAGTAAGGTTTCCAATGAATTCAAAGTGTCTGAGTTGAGAAACGAGGCTATATAACCAAGAGTTGTCATAGGCATTTGAAAGATCGAGATATCGAGAGAAAATGCAATAAGGTGGTGTTGCTTTTGAAAGGAAGAATGAATGTCCATTTCAAGACCAGATATATGGTCTATTATGGAATGGGTCTGTACCCATTTTGATTGGTGTCTAAGGTACCTATAGATTCAATGGACTAGGATTGAAGGGCATTTAGCATTATATCCAATAATTTGCACAGATTATTTCTTAAATGAAACTAACTGTTTCTACCTTATTCTACAATATATTGAAAAATGGTAAACATTCTAAAAAATTTGACAAATGTTTCGATAGATTTACATTTCATGTAATGCCTACTTGATGGTTAATAATTATTTTTGGCTAGACCAAGAAGTGACCTACATTGTAATTGACTTGATATATGAATAGAAAACAGCAGAAGATATGATATTACAAATATCAAAGTTCAGGTATTATTAGCCCTATGGGGATATCCTGGATGTTTTTTCCCGTCTACAATCAGTATAACTGTACAGTGATATATAAAACCAGGAAAACTATATCAGCTTATCATTACAATTATAACTTAAGTAGACAATTTAGAAGTTGAGAGCTCCCTGGATTTATTTGTTCATTGACGACCTCATATTGATGATCTCTAGAGTGTCTTCTAAATTCTAACTCTGGAAGGAGAATCCAGTTCTTGTTTCTTATCACAAATATGTAGTACTTATAGTTCTGTGTTAGGTGTCTATGAATATTTGGTGACAAGTAGATGTTTTGCGTAGTGGGATTTCTTTGGGCATTTTAATCTGTATGTTCGTAATTGCTCACTGTATATGATTTCAAAATTTCTAAGGGTTTGAACCAAATAGAGAGCATTACGTTCTGGATCTTAAGTTTTTATATACCAGACCTCTTCAATGGGGATATTTTTGGTTTTACATTGACCAACTTTGTACTCACATTACTTTCTCTTTTAAAAAAAATTGTAGTATTTGTTGCCAAAGATATTTTCTTTGAATTATTCTTAGAAATATTACCTGCATACGAGTATTATCTGATGGTTTCGTAATTATTTATTACTTTAGTTTGTTTAGAGAATATTTGTTGTAACGACACGTTTTCTCCTTTTTAATTAAGTAATTCATCAAATATATGAGATGAATAACCGTTGGATATTGCAATTTGTTTAATTGTATTAATTTCTCTATCAAAATTATATTTGTTCGTAGGAACTGAATATGCTCTATGTATCATTGAATTACATGCAGTTAATTGATGTTACATGGGATGATTAGAATTATATGGAATATTGACATCAGTGTGTGTTGGTTACATGTAAATTGAATAATCAAGTACATTAATAACTCTTTTATTTCTAAATCAAGAAAATTGATTGAGTTATTGTTTTCAAATTCTAATGTAAATCAAATTTTTAGGTGTAAATTATCAATGGTTGAAAATACATCTAATTGTCGTTCACCACCTACAAGCGAATATTTCATCTCTTTATCTATTCCAAAATAAGAGATTTCTTGAAATGTTACATTCAAAGATTTTTCTTTCTAAATTTTCCATATAAATGTTTACCAAAATTGGTGATATGGGGATTCCCATCGATGAGAAATGAGATTGAGAAATTAATAAAATTGAACAAATAGCAACATACAACGGTTATCTACTACATATAATAAATAAATTACTTAATAAAAATAAGGAATAAGTGGAATTACATCCAAGAGCCCCTATTCGGAATAAATGAATTAAAAATTATAAAACCATAACATATGCAAGTAATATTTCTAATAATGTATTTAGCAACAAATGCAACAATTTATTTTAAAACATAAAGTAATGTGAGTACAAAATGGGAGTTTAAATTTGGGGTAAATTCATTCCAGGTCTGGATTTTACTGTTTTTATATTCTCTTCGATATTACTAATCTGCTGGAAGTTTATGAAATTAGTCTCTGTGGGGTGTCTTTTTAAAATCTGAAGATATTTTTTCCTTTTCATGGTGCACACTTTGTTCCACCGAGGAACAGAGATCTTGTGTTCTGAATATGTAATTTCTGGTACTAATTAAACTAAGGCTTGCAATATGTTTGAGCAGAGTGATTGATGAAAATTGTCAGGATCAGATAATGGAATGATATATGGTCCAGTTAGTACTATAGAAATTCCACATTTTTTGAAATTTTGTTGTTCTCGGAATGGATTGTTGGTTCCTAATGAGAATTGGAAAGATTTCGTTTCCATAAGTGTCTTCAAGAATTTCCCATTAGAAAAGTGGGGTAATAGAGGAGGAGAAAAACGTGCCAGTAAAGCTGCATAAGAAGGTGGGAGAATTGATGTTTAATACTGATAGATAGACAAGTGAAATTATATTCTCGATGATATGGCCTATGGGGGAAATTTGATTGGAGCACCAGATGAAATTATGAGCATTGAGACCTCCTACCAGAATGAAAGGGGGGAAGATGGGATAGTAAGGAGTTACGATCTTTGAGATAGATGTTTGCTGAAGTTGGTAAGTTTAAATTGCATATATTTGTAGGTCCATGAATAAAGGTTTTGATGACACAAACTTCTAGGTTGGAGATAACATTTATTATCTTGAAATCGGGAGATTGGTGGACGTATGTGGCTAATCCACTAACTGCAGGATTTCCTTCATGTCTGTTAGTGAATTGGACAGTGAAATTCTTTATTTTTGCTGACAAAGTATTCACTAATCTTCCATTGTCATATTGAAAGGAAAGAGTTGAATGCTGTAAGTATGGGTTGAATGATTAGGATGATATCATTGGAGGAATTTATCGAGAATGGCGAAAAGTGTGATGATCCAGGTCAAAATCGGATAGAGAGAAACTAGGTTATTATGAGTGAGTCTTATAGGATCTGTCCTTTAAGGTATTGGTTTTCATACCTTCATAACATTATTATGTAGGGTGTTAATGCGAGCAAAAGAGATTGAACTTTCTAAATCAGTTAATAACTGTATAATTAATTGTAAAGACAAATTTAGTATACTTAGGCTATTCGGTATACAAATAAATTCATCAAATTCAAAAATTAGATCGTCCTGGACCCTATTCAATTTTTCCACCTGTTTAGCTGATTATTTTTGATTGTGAGTTATGAAGTAATAGTTTTATTGAAATTCTCAATTGAGTGAGTGGATAATGAAATTTTCTGATGAAATTTTGGAATAATATTCCATTCACTATTTTGAAGGCTCTATCATACTTTTTGGCATCTTATTGATCAAGATTGCCGGAAATTATTTTTATGATGCTACCTAGGCCATTAATTAAACCTCGTTTGATTCTATGTGAAGGATAAGTAGTTTAAAATGTTCATTGTGCTCATTGTAGTTAATAGCGAACTCCATTATCAACATTTTCAAGGCCGTTCCAATGTAAAGTTGTGTTCTTCAATTAATGATACTATTAGTAATATTTTGATATTAAAATTCTAACCTATCTTATTATAAAGCTATGGTGGTTAGGTTATAATAATGAACAAAATCCTGTTGACTAATTTGGACTTTGCTGGGCCCAGATTTATAGAAGATACCCGTTGATTGTCTTCCAAGTTCTGTCTTTTTAGTTTCTGACTGTCGTTGTCAATCTGTGGTAAATTTTGAGTCAGTTTTTGGATTAGGCTTGATGTTCTTATTATTGACTGAGTTTACTGTTGCTTTGCTTCTAGATTTCACTGTTTTTTTGGCTCTAATCTTGGAAGAAGTTTGTTTCTGTTTTCAGTAGTAAAAATTTTGGTACTGGGTTCATAATTAATTGGGGAATTTTTTTATTCATTTCTACTATTAGTTACCTTTATTTTCTCTTAATAGCTTTCTAATAAAGTTGTTCATACAATAAGTTTGTTCTTTCGCGATGTTATTCTGTGTGATTATTCAGTAACGTTTGTGTATAGATGTCCATTTGAAATTCCAATAGGTTTTGTTCAGTTCTACTATGATTTGAAATATTGTATGGCAAAATAGCGCAATGCATATGTTCTTGAATTTCGAAAGAATGCTTGTATTTTTCTCTGACTGTTCTCTAAACTTGTATGAGGGTGCAATGAAAGCGTTCGATCCATCCATTCGAAGAAGGTATGTGGTGTTGCATAATGAATTAATACATTTTTCTACAAATTCTTTAACAAGTCCATTTTAAAATTCTGTACCACTATCAGATATTATCATATGTGGTTCTCCATTGTGAGCTATGATTTTAAGTAGTGATTTGACTCCATTTACCGCCTTTTTGGATAATGCTAGTCCATATTTCGAAAAATAATCAATTGAAGTATAAAAATGTTTGTCCATCTGCAAAAAATGTATCAATATATATAATTGCTAGATGTTTTACTCTTGTTGGTGTTAAACTGAATTTGGGTTTAGCAGTATGTCTGTCATACTTATTTATTTGAAAAGTTTTGCACCGATTTATATCTTCTTCTATAGTTATTTATATGCCAAGCATTGAAAGTACTACTTTGTTAAACGAGTCTGACAATTGCGAGATGAGCGAAGCGAGACGAGCAGCAGACGAGTCCAACGAAGTAGTATTTCAGCCGCGACGTACACAACATTTTTTATACGACGCATAAGATCCAAAACTTTTTCAATTACACGGAGGAATGAAAATAAATAGAAGAGAATTATAAATATTTTATTTATTGAACAATATAATGTACTTAATGATATTTGCAATGTCAATATTAATTTATTAATTATTTGCAAAAAGTAATGTTGATTGCACGTCCAGGACAATTATTAATATTCATTGGATTGGATGCAGATGGAATATGTAGATCTCTACTAGATATCAACTGTCAACTTTGAAGTGGCTAGAGTCACATTTAAGGAAGTTGAAGTTGTTTACTCCAGAGCGTCCCGAAAGTGTTTTGCAGTACGGAACTGTCACTTTCACTACATGGAACACTCAATACGAAGCTTTCGGTAGGTAAATGAATACAGAACGAGCAACTTTCAGATGGCGTTGTCTAAAAAATAATTTTTTAAAGTAGGCCAATAAAATCTTTTTCGAATTTTTTGTTCTGCTTCGTTAATACCTCGGCGATTCGTTTTTCCTTCATGACGATTTGTGAGAATGTCATTATTGTCCGTAATGGATGAAAGAACCGTGGAACATTGAACTATATTCTAAGCACTATCTTCAAAAGTGTGTTGTAATAAAGTACAACCAGTTTCGTAATGTGTATCTAGTGAAAAATGCATAGCATATTTAATTTTTGGTTTGACAAATTTCTTGAAAAATGTTATCATATTGTTGTCTAGGTTGTCTAAACACATATGAGAATGAATTCGTTCAGCTGGGAAAATTCCTTTATTTTTGGTTTGCTTGGCTGGTAATTATTATTATATCATTCATTCTAATTATAACATCATTTTATTTTTTAAATAATAAATAGGTTGTTCATTTAACGGGATTTCTAATCAGACTGCTGTGGATTGATTGTTTCGTCGTCTGATATTTCTCACTGATCTTCTTGAATGGTTTGTTATGGATCCTCTTGATTTTCTTGTGACTCATTTCTTTGTTGAGGGGGTTGATCAAAGTTAACCTGTTCCAATACTTCTTCAATAATTTGGTGAATTTCTGGTATGTCTTCGTCAATCAAGTCTGAGTGTTTGTCCTCAGGTGGATTATTATATAAAAAGGCATTTTCTTCATCTGGAGCTTCTAATATTTTATGCACGTCTTCGACGTATTTTGGTATATCAAATAATTCTTCTGTGTGTATTTCCACTCTCGTAAGGGCGTCGGCGTTTGTATTTGATGTTCCTTTATTTTCTTTAACAGGTATACGAATGGGATTTATTGAATAGAATAAAATGTATTCCTATCTAGTTGATAATATTTAGTTGGTAATACGGAATTTTCAGTTATTAATTTCGATACCGAAGAACCAATATTTACTTTTAACAGTTTCATATAGTCTTAACCTAACAGTCCGTCAAAATTTAAAAGTATAAAGTTTCAATTGTGACTTCTTTCTAATTTTGTAAAGTTTAGGATATCAATAAAATATTCTTGAGAATTAGTTTGATGAACTAAGCTTACTACGATTGGTATATGTTTTACATTATTTTTAAAATATTGAAAGCCAATATCAGGATTTACAAATGATTTTGTGGAACCGGTATCTATGAGGGGTTTTAATATTGGATTTCTGTATTGTCACAAAAAGTATTGTTTTCTATTACCTGTTTGGATTCAGAATCGGATCTTAGCGAAATTTTCCGACATAATATTCGGTATTATAATTAACGTTTCCACTTTCATAATATTCGTATATTTTGGTTTGCGTTATTGTATTCTTGATCATTACCTTGTTCACAGTTGAAAATTTTGTTTAGATGTCCGGTTTCTCTGAGGAGTTTGTTCATGAAAATGATTTATAAAATTTCGGCGAGTAAGAGTACTTTGAATACTTATAGGAGTAGATTTAGGAGGATTTGGTTTTCTATTGCCCATAGTTATTTGTATTGGTATCGATTGAGGTGTATTTTTATAAGCCCAAACATTTTATGATCTTTGAGGTAAGCCAAACACTTGTTGATTTGTGAAATATCGTTGTGGTGGTAATTGTCTTGAATTTATATTGATTGGACCTTGAAGTATGGTCTCTATTGCGTTCGATGTAATTGTGGCCAAAAGCAGGGCTGAAAAGATGTAGATGGTTGAGGTAATTGTGACTGATGTGTTACAGAAAATTGGGGTTTTTTATTAGAGAAGTTTTGACTGCTGTTGCTGCCTTTTTATAAATACTTATGATATTTTTTTCTTCTTGAATGTATTACACGACAGTAGCTAAAGTGGTGATTCGCATTGCTCTTATAGTGACACCTAAAGGTACTTTAAAACCAGCGAGAAAGATTGTAAAGCCAATTGTTTGAATATTTTTTTTTACTTCTAATAGCCATATATCGAAATAATTTCTCTAGCCATTGTATTCTTGGTATTATTTGAATTATTTAAATCCAAAGTATTTTCACGAATACACAAATTTGATATAAAGTTGTTAATATGTCTGCAGATGAATCACTCAAAGGATTGAAAGCAGAAGAACCTGTCATAGGTACTAAAAGAATAAGGATGACGTTTAAATTCATTCTACAAAACTGCAGGTAATGCTGTTTGATGATCTGGCTGGATGAAAATTTCAAATGTTATCACTCTAGGAAGGCACTCTGTAGAGCAATCTGTTTGATAAGCTTCAAACGCTGTTGATCCAAAATTGAACTTTGTTTTTCATTTTTACTCGTCGGAAAGGTATGTTTTAATGTCCACTTTATACACTTTTGCTTGAAGTTGGAATCGCGAACAATCGTTTAAAAACAACGAGTTTCTGCCAAAAGGACTCTTTCGTGATCCTACTGACAGCGCCAATCATGTTTACGAAAAGTGAGTATTTAAAAACAAAAATTACAAAAAATATATTACGTTAACTAAAAATAACAAAAGTGAAATTACAGAATCGAATGTATATATGATTGATTCAGATTCGATAAAGAAGTCTATCTTGAGAATTTGTAACATTAAAATGCAGAGTACGCATTATCAGCTTATTTTCTGAAACAATACGCCACTCAATGCAACAATGTATAATTTATTGCTACAATGTAACCAGCGGCAAGGTTCGCCTTAGCTCCAGCATATCAATGGGCGCCTCCTCCTCTAAGCCATCACCTTCAACAATATTGCGAGTTTCCAAGATATGATGAATGTGGTTCTTGAATTTCACTGATATCTCATGTTTAAGTAGTTTTTACATGGTAATTGATAGGTTTATGTTTTTGGTAGAAGGAATACGCATTAACATTCTATTATTTAGTATAACTCCTGAAGGGCACTTGTTATAGCTTGTTTCTACAGTTAAACAGAGTATACTGAACAAATTACTCATTATAAATACACCAATTCTCACAATTACACTGTACGACGGACGTTTCGATAACGAACTTGTCATGTTCAGAGACTGAAGGTAAACTTTTTGGTGTAATGGTAGTAAATAGCATTCTCACAATTATTATCAAAAACAGAAATCTGACTATCTTTTTCTTTCTCTTAACCACGATTAAGATATTGGAAAAAATTGAGATATATCAATATTTATATGAGTTGCATTCCTCATTTAGTAATCCTTTTTCTTCTGTTTTCAGGTGATACACTTTGTTTGGTAAGTACATATACGTTTATTCTTCTCAGCTCTGGGAACAACAGAATGCAAGATATATTAATTGATATAACAAAAAAACAGGTGTTACATTGATACCCTCAAATCATATTTAAGGAGCTTGATTCCTACAGAACCAAAATTACACTAATTCTGACATGAGAAACTGAAAAACTGGTATGAATATTCGATAGATTTAGCTGTACAGGAAATTTTCCACAATTATTATAAAAAAATTTCACATCACAACACACTTACTTCATATTATTGAAAACTGATAACTTTTTGGGCGTACATCCTAATTAGTCCTGTACTTGGTTTTAATATATTAGATTCGAAGTTCATCCCTAGTCTTACAAAATGCATAATACTGGTAGACAAAAAAACATTTTTCTTCTGCCGCATAAAACTGAACAGTATACTATAGTAGAATGAACCTATCTAAATACGAAAATGGCCAGAAAAAGGTAGTTAAGATATTTTGTTCTCAAAATATCTTTTAAAGGTTTAATTTTAATTAGAAAATACAACTTTATTGCTTCAGAGTTACAAACAGAATGAATGAGAAATGTGAGAACAATACAAAGTTTGTTTATAATTAAATGCTGACATATGATATACGATATGATATTATTATATAATATGCAAATTGACTTCACACAACTCCTCCCTCCTTAAGATAGAACAACGCCGTCATAGGGGTTATTTTGTTGGGGTTGGTAGTTAGCTTCTTTCTTCAGTTTTAAATATCTCCAGAGTATACAAGTTACGGCAGCTAGTATTAGGAGTGATAGAAGGCCGGGAATACTCCATACTGCGGGGTGTGCTTCTTGTTTTGTATTGGCTTCGTTAATTCAGCTTGGAGTCACAAATCTTTAATGTATTGAAGATCGATTGATTCTTATTTGATGGGTACTTTTGTGGATTTTTCTGTTTTCGTGAGTTCCCATTCAAATTTTGGAAGTATTAATGTATTTATTGCTGTTATTCCTTGGATATTACTAAATGTAGTTTTTTTGGTCCTGATTTCACATCCTGCAGGGATTTTGGATAGAATATTTTGTTTGACTAATAATATGCGTCTCTTATTACAGTTCGATTCAATCTTAATCGGCACACTTGAAGGTAAGGCTATGATAAAGTGGTCGTTAATTCTTTCAATCAGCGGGTGAGTCAAACCTGCTGAGCTTGCTCGACAGGTGGACTTTTCAGCTTTCAAAATTGGGATGATGCAAGAGTTTGGACTGATATCTTCGTGATTTAGGCATAGATGAATGTCGTTCAACTTCGGACATGGGACGTCTTCGTATTGATGACTGCTTGTACCGAGTATCGAAAAAGATTTGTCGGAAATGATTATGGAGTTGTGGTAGGGTAGGCTAATAAGACGAAAAGTTTGGTAATTATCAATTTTTAAGATAGGTAGAGTTCGTATACCGGCTAATTGGTAATAGTGAAATGGATTTTAGAATTTAAGGATTTTATTTTCTCCGTAAAGTTTTCTTAAATGGTCTATTAGTTTTAGTAGTACGTTAATAGGAATTATTGAAGTATGTTAGACTCCTGAATGAACAAACATAATGACATTTTAGAATGATTTGGCCTAAAGCGTTAGAAAATCTTACGTAGTTATATATATATATATATATATATATATATATATCTCCTGTAAAATTACTTAGTTCTGTGGACAATTCTTTTAATTTGATTTTAAATGAAAATTGATTTTTATTTAGACTTAGAACAGTTTTGTTGTAGTGGTCGATAAAGTTGAGATTTAAGGATGTTTGGAGTTCTAATTGATGTTTAATAGTATTTTGATTTCTAAACAATTTTTCTATTTGTGAATTATCTTTAATCTCCTCGTCATGTCTAGAATACCAAATAACCATTTATTGACGGTTCCTAATCCATTTATTAATCCACGTTTTTTTCGTTCAACAGGAGTCAAGTTATTTAATTTTTCTGTAGTTGTTATGAGTAAGTATTTAGCATAGGAAAATAAATCGATTATCATATTTTCATTATTACCTGAATTCGTGGTGATTAGGACTCGTTCGAGACTAATATAAACGTATTCTATATTTTGTAGTTGAGAAATTAATTGAGTTGTTCCGATATAGTGTAAAAATGTATGTTCGGTTTCAAGTATTTTAGCTGGTCCTAAGTCAAGTGGCATAATTGGGGTATCTATTTCGTGGATTTCAATGTCAGATGTTATTGGATTTGGTATTAGGATTAGAAATAGGGTAAGCATAAGGTTTAACTTCGTACTGTTCATAATTTTGTAAAAAATGATTTATTTATTATTGGGTTTCTTAACAATAGATTTATGAATCTTCTTATTTCTATCTAAAAGTATTTTCAATCCCAAGTCACGTTTTACTTTAGATTTCACGTGTCGCTGTTTTATTTTATTCCGCTTGGTTTCACGATTTTGGATAGATTGTCTTAGAAATTTACTGGATCTGCGTGACTTTCGTTGCATTTTGAAATTACTTTTTCTTTCAATGATCTTTCTGCTATTGCTTGATAAAGATTTGTAAGTCGTTGACGCCTATTTTCTGAAAAATCATTCATAATATTTTCTTCGGTGAGGTCGAAAGGGTCGAGTGCCTAAGTATCACCTAAGATTATATGATAAGGTTTACATTTACTAACTGAACGTACAGAATAATTATATTCTAGCACGGAAGATGAATAACTCGGGCGTTTTCTAATAGCGATAAATGAAATTTTCTACAATACTATCACTATTAGAGTTTCTCGGCGTAGTGAAGTGTAGTTTGATTTTATGTAACTCACAGAATTATTGTAATAGTTGGCAATGGAATTCATTTCCGCTGTCGCAGGTTATTGCTGAAAGTACGCCAAAATGAGTTATGAAACGAGAGAGAACTTCGATTATTCATATTGCGTTTACTGATTCTATGTAATAAGCTTGACCATATGTGGAGTCCAAAAATGATGAGAATTTTGTTTTCGTTATTTGTAATACATCGATGTGCATCATCTCAAATGGTTTAGTTGGGGTGAGAGTAAGTGAATATTTAATAACCGGGGGATGTCTGTCGTACTTGCTTGTTGACAAACGTCGCATGCGTTTATTACTGGGTGACGTATTTTTCATGTCAGGAAAGTAATATTTGGATTGTACGGCTTCGAAAGTTTCGTTGATGCTTCCGTGGCATGTTTTAGTTTCGTGATGATACTGCATAATTGGTTTGCGTTTTTCAACGTCTTCTACATCTCTGACAAATTTTCTTGAAATTACTAATTTGAATGCGTGATTTTTAAATATTTCTTGAAGTATAGTGATTAAGTATTGGAATTAATTCGGTTGCGGATTCAATGATATGTTTACAATAGAGTTTTTTCGGGTATATGAAATTTTTGGATACATGTTTGAGTTCTTTTTCGAAATAATTTGCAGAATTAACTGAAATACGCATTTTAGTATCAAATGGGGTTTCCTTAGTAATATTAAATGACTTATTTCCATTTTGTTCAATTACTAATCGATTGTTGTAGGAGTTGGTCATATTTCCGCTGAATAGTATGCTTAATATAGGGTTTTTTTGGGCTGAATGTACAGTTCCGTTATCGTCTGTTTCGCTGAGTGTTTTTTTGTTAGAATTTAAAAGTTTTTTTAGTTCGTTTATAATTCCTTGTTCAGCTGAATTTTGTTCGTCGGTGTTATTTTCGTCTATAAGGGTTCCTATTATTTTGTCTATATCTACTGGATTTCACATATCACATATCCATTGCGTTGATTTCTATTCGGCTCAAGGCATCAGCACTGGAATTTTGTGATCCGGGCTTGTAGTGGATGTCGAAATCATATTTTTCCAGTAGAAGTCGCCATCTTATGAGTTTCGAGTTGAGATCTCTTAGATTGAAAAGTTATCAAAGGGGTTTGTGATCAGTGATTAATCCAATTTTGCGTCCATAAATGTATCGTCGATAATATTTTACGTCCCAAGTTATCACTAAAAGTTCTTTCTCTATCATACTATAATTATTTTTGGCGGAGTTGAGCTTACGCGACACGTAAGCAATTGGTAGATCGGTACCGATTGGTCCTTGGCTTAGCACGGTGCCTAAAGCAAAATTGGAAACTTCGGGGGTAGCATTAAATGGTTTTTTGTAGTCAGGAAATTGTAGGATAGGATCATTTGTTAATAAATTTTTACAGAGTGCGAATGTTTCAATAAATTCGGGAAGATGTATATTTTTTTCTCCTTTTTTCAGGCATTCAGTAAAAGGTTTCGTTACTTTCGCAAAGTTCTTAATACATTTCCTATAATAGCATAATAGACCGAGAAATGATTTTATTTCATCGGAAGTTTTTTGTAGAGGAAATGGCTGTATAGCTTCTATTTTCTTTGGGTTGGGATTAACGCCTTCGGGTGTGATTACTTGACCCAAAAACACAACTTCTTTTCGGGGAAACTTCGATTCACCTAGTCGGAGTTTTAAATTAGTTCCCATGAGAATTCGGAAGAGTAATTTTAGATTCGCTATGTGTTCTTGTAGATTTGAACTGAAAATTATTATATCGCCCATGTACACCATGTAGATTTTTCCTTGAAGATCTTTCAGTACGTTGTCCATGACATGCTGGCAGGTGGCAGGGGAATTTCTGAGTCCGAATGGCATACGTAGATATTCATAATGCCCGTTTTCTACGCTAAAGGCTGTTTTCGCTATAGAGTTTTCATGGATCTGAATTTGATGGAAGGTCGATACTAGGTCTATGGTTGAGAAATAGTGGCATCTGCCTAGTCGATCTAGTACATCGTCTACTCGTGGGACAGGGTATCGCTTCCACTTTTCTGTAATCGATGACGATTCTTCACTTTTGTTTGTTGTTGTAACCTGTTTTCTTTGAGACAACCATATCGGACTGCTCCATCGGGAGGAACTCGGTTTAAATATTTCTGTTATCTAACATTTTCATTATTTGTCGTTGAACTTCGTCTTTGTGTATAAAAGGATAGCGGTAAGACTTTTGGACGGGTATTACGTCAAATGTTTTTATTTCTTGTTTTATTTCGTTCGTAAAAGTTAGTTTGTCTTTGTAAAATATGTCTTTGACGTTCTTGCATAATTCAAGGATAGCTTTTTTTTTCTTCTGCGTTGAAATGTTTGGTTCTAATAAAGTTTCGATTATTTTTATCAGAATTTTGTGAATAGCTATATTGTCAAATATCCTCGGTATAATAAAAGTTGAAATTTTGTTTCAATGTATTAGTAAGAGGTATTACTTTCAGTCGTTCTTTTATTACAATTTCAACACATTTATCACTGCGGTTTATTATTTCAGTTTTAGCAAAACCGTTTTCTGCAATAGTAATAGTTTCCGGAAAATAAAGGTTATCTATTTCTTGACTGAGTACTATGACTTCTCCGGTGAAACAGCTCACTGGGACTCTTACGGAAGCTATTTCGTGGGAATCGACAGATATTTTGAAATCTTTTTTATCAAAATCGTGGAAAATCGGAATTTGAGTATTGTTATTTTCTATAATATTATTTCCAAAATCAACACATATTTTAAGTTTTCTAATTACGTTCAAGCCAATGAGACCGTCAAAGTATTTGTGAAGTTTAAACAAAAGAAATAGTATCTCACAGGGTTATTTAAATTCAGTGAAAGCTGGAATTTCTGCTTTGAATTTTGCGTCTCTATGACCTACTGCTGTTGTAATTCTAATTGTTTCATGGAAAATAGTATTAGGGAAGAGTTTTCAGCAATGATAGAATCCAATATCGATTGCATACTACCACTATCGACTAGGTGTTTAATTGAAGGATTATGGTTTCTTATTCACGGTAATTCCGTGCTATTGCAATCAGAAAATTTTTCGTTTACGGTAAATTGTCTTCCTGTCTCCTTTTCCAAAACCTATTCAATATTATAATTTAGAGAGTTGTCATTATACGTGACGGGTTCTATGTAATCGGGATCATTGATATGAGTTTGGTTCCCGACGTCCTATGGATTTAACTCAAAGTCTGAGTAATTAATGTTTTAAACAAGTGAGTCTGATTCGATTTGAATTTGGTGCAATTCTTGCGAAATAAAATTTCTGACTTTAGTGGATCTTAAATACTTATTTGGTTGATTAGGCTTTAAAGTGTTTCGAAAGTTTATTGACATTGGTTCTGGTCTATTTTCTGGAGCTTTACCAGTTGGTGCAAAAACATTCCTTGTTTATCCAAATACTTGTCTATTGGTTGGGTAATTTCTAGTAATTTGTCGAGGTTGAATTGGAATTGATTGAATAGGAAACTGGTTAGGGTTTTTGTAATTATTTATTTGGTTCTGGTCATTAGAGTTCCGTATTGGATTTTGATATCTTTAGTTAAAATTAGTTTGACGTGTTTGTTGGAATTGTTGTTTGGGCAACTGATTTGGATTGACAGTATAACTAGAATAATGGTTATCATTATTTGGTACTTGTCTATTATAATTTTCTGAATTTATTTTAGTTTTCGAATGATTTTTAAATTTAAAATTATTTGTATAGTAATTAGAATTGTCTTCTTCTTTAATAAATGTAATAGCCGCTTCGATCGAAGCTGGACTCTTAATTCTAATTGTTTGTTGTAGCAAACCGGTTAAATTTTCAATAAGCGTTTTCAAAGCCATTTGGTCGTATTGTCTACGATATATTTCTTTAGTATTAACAGGCGTTTCTGATACTGAGAAACTATTAATTCTTTGAAACAGGTGGCTTTTCAAAACTTGTAGTCTTCTAGCAGAATCTAATGTTGATTCGTTTTTAAAAGAATGGGCCATGAGGTTCAGCTCAGAACGGTCTAGTGATCTTTTATCGTCAAAACATTGTTCTAATGCGTCTTTTAATAAATTCCAATTATCTAGTTCAGTTCTACAACCAACAAAAAGATTAGCTCTTCCTACTAATTTAGAACGAATAGCTCGTAAAATATAATGATTTAGAACTACATTACATATATTACTATATGTATCTATAAGAAATTGGCAATTCTCTATAAATTGTATGAGAGTTGAGTTATTGCCGTCATAAGGTGAAATTAAATCTACTGTTAATTTCAACATTTGAATGTGAATTTGTTCATTATCATTATGCATATTGTTTGGATTAATATTACTACTACTAACGTTTTCTTCTAATTTTAATGAATTATTTGAACTTGAAATCAATTCTTCAATATTTGTATCATAATCGTTCATTAATAAATTAACAACTATATATGTATACATTCTCTATTAACTAATGTACTATAATTAAAAAGTGAAGTATATTTCCAACCCGAAAATATTTTACCTATCTTAAAATTAGGAAGGTGTAATAGGAAAACTGGGTACTTACAGGTACTTCTTGAAGTTCTCCCTACGTGATCCTGTTTGCCCCTGGATGGTGTAGGTTGTTGTCTTTTCACAGAACCGGTCTAGATGCTGTTGTAACTTTCCGAAAATACGGAACTACGAATATATCCTAGTGACTGCACCAGTTAAGATATTTTGTTCTCGAAATATCTTTTTAAAAAGTTTAATTTCAATTAGAAAATACATTTTCATTGCTTCAGAGTTACAAACAGAATGAATGATAAATGTGAGAACAATACAAAGTTAGTTTATAATTAAATGCTGACACGAAAGAAGGACTACGTCAAGGACGAGGTTCAAGCCCTGCCCTATTCATAATATTAATGGATGAAATAATAAAAAACTGTAACCAAAAAGCAAACAAAATGTACGTATGATATTGAAATATGAAAGTGATGGAAACTTCAGACTATGCTTGTGCAGACAACATAGTCATATTAGCTATCGATGGAAAATGATAAGAAAAATAACACTTTGGTCATAGAGGCCAAAATTACCAAAAAATTATACAATATTGGATAGATACAGATACAAAAACAATAGGAATTACGCACTGGAAAATAGGTGAGAATTCCGTAATCGAGCAACATCCGAAGAGACAAAAATTGAGACGTGGCATATTACAAACTGTAGCAGCTACAAGAAGCGAAAGTGATATATTCCAATAAATTGATTAAAAAATAAATAGCATTTGACAAAATTTTGATTACAGTGTACCAGTTTCTGCGACAACCCGGTATAATACACACATAATAATTTCGTTTCAACGAACACAGCGATATTGTCTATCGTTAGTCAAAATATGCGCATAATTTTCCACCCTCAAATATTCAACCCTGTTCGGTGACTAGCTGAGATGTTACGAAACCGGCTTAGGAATTGTGAAACATTTTGACAACTGCCTTCGCACGTCCCATAATCTCGTATAGAATATTATACAATCTGGCAAATTCTGCCGCTATTCATAATATATCCGAATTGAGCAGGAAACTCACTGACGAGGTTATTGTCATCTATTTTCGGCTAATTTAAATCAAACTCCTATTTCCGAAGTAACGAGAAAAGCTGCTTTTGTTCAAGTACTTAATTAATTACTGTGAGTGGAAATACAAAGATATTTTTATGATTCCATTGAAATTGCTTCATGTATATTTTTGAAGTGATATTTGCCTTTTTTTATTTAAGCATCGACCGCTTAGGTCATTAGCGTCATTACGGTTTCAAAAAGGAAAGCATGTTATACATGAATAATATCTATATAAATCTCAGAACATCCATCGATTTGAGAAGTCATACATATCATATGAGGTTCCTAAAATGTCGCCAGAAAGAAGTTACACCTGTTGTCTTTTCGTTGCTAATTGGGGACACACAGTAATTAAGTGAGGGTATATTCTCATCCACTCCTCAAATGTTACTGGTAAAAAAATTATTGAAAAACTCGAAAACGAAATATCACAAATTTTATTTTTATGTTTTAAAATATTTTTCTTTCTATTAGCAACTAGTTTCAGCTTTCAATGGCCATCTTCAAGCTAAATGGAAACAGTAATAGGGCAACAAACGTCAAAGTTAAAGCGCTGAGGAAGGAAGATTGAGGAAAAACGTACAAGAAATTATGAAAATGTAAAATTAAAAGAAACTAAGTGTCTCGACCCTTAATTACGGGAATCTGCTCATATTATTGTTTTAAATGAAACTTACTGTTTCTAGATAATTTCGCCATATATTGAATAAAAAGTTAGAAATTCTAAGAAATTCGACAATTGTTTCGATATTAATTATCATCCTCAGAATGACATTTCATTTGATGCCTACCTGATGATTGATAATTATTTTTGGCTAGACCAAGAACTGACCTACCGTATGATTGAATTAATATATGTTCATAGAAAAAGGAGAAGATATGATGATATTACAAATAATGAAGCTGGCATATTATTAGCCTTATGGGTATATGCTGGATATATTTTTCCCAATTAAGATAATGGTGCAATGATATAGAAAACCAGTAAAACTATATCTGCTGATTTTTACAATCATCACTCAATAAGACAGTTTAAAAGTGGAGAACTCCCTAGATTCATTTGTTCATTAACAACAATCCTATTGTAGGTGTCAAGAAACATCCAGTGAGTGAGTTAAGTTTATATATACCAGACTATTTTAATAGGGATATTTTTGTTTTTACATTTAACAATTTTGTACTCACATTACGTTCTGTTTTAAAACAAATTGTTGTATTTGTAGCTAAAGATATTATCTTTGAAATATTATTAGACATATTACCAGCATATCTGATGGTTCGATAATTTGTTTTATTTCGAGAGTGTGTTCTGGAAATATTAGTTGTAATGCCACTTTTTTCTCTTGTTATAATTAATTCATTTTTCATATGTAATGGATAACCGTTGGATGTTGCTATTTGTTTGATTGTATTAATTTCTCTATTAAAATTGCATTCGTTCATAAGAACTGAATCAGGTTTATATATAATTTGGTCTAGCCAAAATAATGATTAAATATCAGGTAGGCGTCAACTGAAATGTAACTTCTGTCATTCTGACGATCTGACAATGATATTAAATATCGAAATCATTGTCAAATTTCTCAGAATTTCCAACATTTTTTTCAATATTGTGTGGAATTATCTGGAAACAGTAAGTATAATCTAAAACAGGAAAGTTTAGAGGTTTATTTGGAAAATATATATGCGCCTCCGTGTCTATGTTGGTTGTTGTCTCGAATATTCGAGATCTTCTAATATTACTGACACAAATGTAGCGTTTGACTTTTCTGTTGAATTCTATTATATTTTCTCATGTTCCATCCAACACCTTTGCTCCCAGGTTTCACACCCTTTCTTGGTTGTGCCGTACTGAGGACGGCTAATGAGCCAGAAACATTCATATATATATATATATATATATATATACATATATATTCATTGGCGGCGTGAAATTGCATACCCCCATGTTAAAATTGCGGGTAATGTGGCATCCGCGGTAAAGTGGCATCCATAATACGGATGCCAATTTGCAAATCGAAAAAATATAGTGAAATGGACTTGGAATTTCATCAGCTATCACATAAGGTAAAAATGAGCTGGAGTCTGGTTTACACCATATTTGAATGGATTTGTAACTAAAGTTCACAGAGTTTCTGTTGTTCGACGCTAGTCTCACTTATTTTTATATGCCGGATTGAATGAACGGTAAGACTAGCATCCATGTATATATTGACCATTTAGCGGACACTATGACTACTGTATATCTATTTTGTTGGCACTTGACATCCGAACAACGTTGCCAATTCAACGGTTCATCTTTAAAATGGATATAATGGTAGTAATCATAACAGTTACTAGTACAAATTAAATTCTCCCTCGCACTAATGATGGCATATAATTGAAATCATTGAAAATGGAACTGAAAAATTGTTGAACATGTTCTTGAGAATACAGTGTTCTGTTCATCAACTAAGGCAACGTGTCCAAACGTTATAAGAAATTTATCGATAACTTTACACTAATAATATTTGTCTATAAAAAATCTAAAAATCATCCGATTCCAATATTTATTCTTTGTGTTCGTTCTCACGGGATTATAAAAAAGTAAGAGAAAATCAGAAAATTGTAATCAAATGAACACAAATGTTCAAATATTCATTTTTGAAATAATCAAATTGAAAAGAAGGAGAAATTCTATTTTGCAAACCGAAGCTAACCTAACCTGACCTGGTGGCCGTGAACGTGTAAATTTATCGTTAGTGTTACATTATCAACATGCAATAAGTAGATACTCAATGAATCAACAAAACAATTGTTAGGTTCAGTTGGGTAAGGTTGAATCCACCGCGAAAGTAAATAATTCAAATTTCTCAATACCATAACATCAAACTCCCCATGATTCAATATTGATCGTTTTGAATAATGAGTGAATCATTAATGCAATGAAGACCACTATGTGGCAATCCTTATATCTATCAAAACAAAATTTTAGCAGTTTTCAGGATTTCCGATAACTTGATTTCTTGATTAAAGTTATAGCTTTTAAGTAACACTTTTTGTTTTATATTAATTATGAATTCTGCTTCAATTCCTTATTGCAACAATATAAATTTCTGATGTTTTTTGTAAAGTTATATTTTAAGTTACATTCCGGAATAGATCTTCCATATGAATAGTTAATTATGACGATAACCACGATATCAGGTAGTTTAAGTATGCTAAGGAATGTCAACAAACAGTGACAGATTTCTATTCCAATAATTAGGTTTCCGACATGGGTGTCATAGTTACTTGAAACTATGTAATGAAAATTGAATGTTGTTTTGAAAATATTCTCGAAATACATTGAGGCGTTTCTACTGAGAAAACCCTAACATATATATTTTGTTATAGATATGCAGATGACATATTAGCTTGTTTCATAGGCAGTGAACGACAATTAGATCCATTTTTCGATCATATTAATAATTCACACCCAAAAACTCAATTAACATTAGAAGTTGAAGAGAATAGCTCAATTAATTTCCCGGATTTAACAATTCAAAGAATTGATAATTCATTACTCATTTTACAGAAACCAACGGATACAATATTATTTTGATGGACAGGTCAAAACAATTAAAGAGATAGCCACATCAAACGGTTATCCATGGGGAATGACAAATAATTTACTCAATAAAAAGGAGGAGAGTGTAGCATTACAACAAATATTTCACAAACTAACTACATAAGTACAAAATTGTTGAACCAACGCATATGCTGGTAATATCTCTTTTAATATTTCAATACATCAATTTCTTTCAAAACAGGAAGTGATGTACCTAACTACAAAATTGTTAAACATTGCAGCGAAAATATTCCAATTGAAGAAATCTGTTATATAAAAACTTGAATGTCCAGAATGTGATGCTATCTAAATCGGCCAAACCCTGCGAAATTTTGAGATGAGACGGGATGGAGTGAACACTTAATATCGTACAGACTGAAATAACCACAAAAATCTCATTTTGCTAATTATCTACTCGACACCAATCATCCACTACACCTTACACAGTACCAGACGTACTACATTTTTGTGATAAGAAACAAGAATTAAATTAGAAGACACTTGAGAAACCCACAATATGAAGTCGTCAACGAACAGATCAATCTAGGAAGTTCTCCACTATAAAATTGTCTTCGCAGGTCATAATTGTGAAGATCAGCAGATGATAGTTTTTCTGTATTCCCATATCATTGCTTTGTGATAATTCAAAAAGAAAATACGTAATTTGAAATTGACAGAATTTGAAATGTAGATATAACAATTTTGAGTAATATTTATTCATCGTCTACATCGCAATGTATCATTGCGATGTAGTTCTCACACAAAATATATATAATAAAAAAAACTTCTTCCGCTCTTTGATTCAAACTAAAGAATATCAATTGTAATAAGAAAATAAGTCCTTGCATTCACTCAACCTGTTTAACCTGTTTATATTCATTGCAAATATAAACTACAATTACTGGCTATGGTTTATTATGAAACAGGTTCGGGTGCTGATTAATTAAGTCCATGACTTCGCCTTTTCTGGTAGGACGTTTTAATTTTATATGTCGCTTGAAGAAAGTTTCCGCCACTGTCTTTTGTTCAGTCGTCCAAGCTACGAGTTTTCGTTTGGCTCCATTGCAGGAGTAGTCTCTTGGACAAAACTGGAAGCGATAACAGGGGAAATTTCTTTAATTTCTTCCCCCGCATTTATATCTCTTGTATGTTCCTCATTCCCTTCAACTACATAATCATCAATATCTATTTCATCGAGTCTTATGCCTTTGTACGTCTCGAAGATGTTAGGTTGCTTTGAGAGCATCAATAATTTGCTGACCTTAGCAGTATGGTAAATATCGTCAGGCAACCCCTACCACTCAACATGTGTCTTTTCTGTATGTCCCATAAATGCAGCAAGTTGTTCTAAATAATTTTTTCCTTATTCGGAATATTTGAGCTACTTTCGAAGAGATGAAGTCGCCTTCTAATCGTACTTTATCAATTGATTTTTTCCTTTTCTTTGATTTCTTATCCAAAGACAATATTTCTTGTACTGATACGTTTCAATTTTGTGGTTGTGCAAATTAAGTTACAGGCTCTTGAAAATATAATTCGTCATGCAATTTAACATCATTTTGACCTACCATGTATATTAGGAAATCCAGTGGCATCTATATTGGAAATAATTAATAATATTGTACAGCCATAAACAATAGTAGATGGGTAATAAAAGAGGGATTACATTATTTTGTTGTATACTAAGAACATGAATTCTTATCACCGCATATTATTATGTTTTCATTTGTGACAGATCTGATGTCTATGTCAGCTTCATGCACTACAGACTTGCGTTCGTTGGAGCGATTCTGAACTCGGGTTAAGGAATCGTTCGACAGTCAACACGTTGGAGTTAAAGGTGTGTGATTCAGACGTTAGAGTTGGGTTTATTGTCTCAATTAGCTAATATTGGGAGTATGCGAGTAATTTTTAATACCTTCCCTAATTAACTAAACGTCAAGTATTTATTTTATTTTTGTGGAGCATGTCCCCGTGGTGTTACTCCGAACGCACTATCCCTGATACATATCTTTGTAACGCGATTCTCCGTGATGTGTCTATGCATATATTATTCTGTGATATATACTTGTTGGATATCTCAGCTCTTATTGGTTATTGGAAGCTTTGACATCTCGAGAGCATTCTGATTGGCTGGCTGGTTTGACACGAGACTTTCTGATTTTGCCTGTGAATATACTAGACGATTCATTGTTCGCTGGGTATATCGAAGTGTAGTGGGTTGAATTTATGTCACCAGTTTTGGATGAAATAATTGAATATTTCACCTTATATTAAGGGATGACCGATTGGTGATACACATTTCCCAGGTATCGTTAGATATTTTTGGAGTTGTTAGGAGAGTATAGACCTGTGGAAATACCATTTTTTTGGGATCAGATAATTCAACCGACAGGTGGTTTTTTCATGCTGTCATTCCAGTTAATTGTAAGTATCAGAATGTTTCTATAGTTTCATTAAGTAGATTGTTCTCAAATTATATCGTAGATGTTTTGTCCATTGTCTGATGAATTGATTTTGCTTTATAGCTGTATATTGTACATGAAAACCAATCTTGAAGAGGGTATATTGTTTCAGTAGGCCTTTATCACAGTACCTAGGGTAATAAAACCTTTAGCCCTATATATTTGGAACTCAAACTGGCCATTTGGTAAGAAATATTACAGTTTTTTATATATAGATGAATATTCTAGTAATTTTAAAGCGTTTTATCTTTGGATAATGTATTTTTTTTTGTTGATTGAAGGTCAACTGGTTTTATAGTTTAGGCACTCAGTCCATAGGTATTGGCTCCATATGAGCTCGTATCTTGTTTTTATGTCAAATGTAAAAATATTATAGTTAATATGTTAAGCTCGATTAGTATTATAATTTTTTGTTGGTCAAACATGAAATATAGAATTTTCTAGTTAACTTTTGTTAGCAAAATTAAGTAATATCAATATTAGTTGATTAGTCTTTATGATTAATAGAAGTCTTGCTCTTATGAGATTAGTGGATATTTCAGTTTAGAGATCAGTAATAGAGATTACTCATATCGGATATATGACTGCTAGAGGGAGTTAATCGATTAGGAGGTACAGTTTAGATTGATATTTTGTTTTGATCATTGAGACTGAAAGAAAATGTATAGAGTATTAACATATTTCTCATTTTAGGGTTCTCTGTTCTCTTCTCTGTTCCCTGTTCTCTTTTCTTCTCTTCTTTTCTGTTCTGCTCTTTTTCTCGTTCGTCAATCTTTACTATTCTGGATTTGGTTTTGGATTTCATTTTATGGAACAACGTTGAGTCAGAACAACAAACTTGTATGGGGGAAAACTTGGATTGTCACTGAAGAGTTCAATATTGGATATTATAGCATTCTATAGAAATAGTAGTTGGTAGCCACCACTAGCAACCATCAAGACACAGTGGATTTCACGCAAGTTTTAAACTCTGGTTTATGTAAAATACCTTTTTGCGCATAACACTTGTTTATATCCGTCAGTGTAGATTGTAGATAACTTTTTTATTACCGTAAGCCACTTGTGGTACGCAGTTTACGATACTTGTGTTGATCAAGTATTACAAATACTCTGATCAACATACACTATTCAATCAAACTTGTTTTACCATTTATACTCACATTGTGGATTGGTGATAACTACACCCACTGTTGTTAAATTTATAAACGTTACTGTGGCTATTCAATTTTAACATACTGAGTTATTTGAGTTGGTGGTAGTACGCGTATGAGCTCATATGATATTGCGCCATATTGTATTTTTAATATTTATATTCAAAATTTCACATTTAATTGCATAAACGTTATTTTGTGCCATAGATACGTATGGTATATTGTATTGATTTAACCCTATAATGTATTTGGAACTTAAGTATATAGTTTTCTCATTCTACCGGCTAATCGAGTACTCGTTTGAGAAATTTCATGTGTATGTAGGTACTGGTTTGTACATATTTATACCCAACGAACAATCCTGTAACATAGGATTTCAATCGGGGGGAATTACAGAATTTTACCAGGGGGGTTTATAGGATTTTACTTGGGGGGAATTAGAAGATTTTACTTAGGGAATATATAGGATCTTAACCCAGGGATATATAGGATTTCAAAGTACCATTGGGTACTAGTGGGTACAGCCTGTCAACCTTTTTTTTGTACAAATTGTAGTAGGATTGAGTTACTACTGGGGAGGGTTACATTGGTTTCAAAGGTACGGGATATATATTTTGGCTTGGGTTACTGGTATATATATATATATATATATATATATATATATATATATATATATATATATATATTTGTATATATATATTTTTGTACATCATTTAATCAAGGGGGAATTTCACTTACCTATGATAATTTGTGTTTATGACTTATGAGTCATGTTGGACACCTGGGGGAATTTATTGTAATTTTGTGGTACCTTTGTATGTACTAGTTGTATTAGTAGAACCTTGTAAGATCACTTGATATACTAAGCCAATTCATAAAACTTAGACTTGGGTAAGCGACATCTGACTTTTATTTCTCCACCTATTTGGTAGTCTTAGGGTGGGAAAAACTTGTGTAGGTAGTTGTGGGGAGGCAAGATTGCCTGGCGCCCTTTTACATTTATTTAGTCTATGAACAACGGACCCCCCCGTCTCCGCAAGGGTTAGAGGCAACGCTTAGAAGCGCGCAGTATGCACCGAGTTTTAGGTTCATAGATCTCAGAGTGAATAACGGTAGGTGGCAGTACCTGTATTTGATCAGAATGACATCTTTCTATATGTCGAACAAAATTGTCTAGTTTTTACACTGCAAAATAAACAGTTAAGTTTCCTTCTGATCCTTTCATTCTTGGTAGATGGAACTCAGCTAGCTGTATTGCAAGGTGTGTTATTTATTCTATTCAAATAACTTATACTTATGACGGAACCCCCGCATACGTAAGTGGGGGTAATTCCAAGTGGATTCGTAATAAGACCCTAGTTTATTGAAAAATCGGTAAATGGATGGAGTTTCAAGTCGTTTACCGGTACTTTTTGAGGCTTATTCATTTTAAAGAAGGAGTTATCCTTTTCCAAAAGTGGAGTTCCATTCTTTTTTCTTTAAATGACTTTGATTAGGTTGATCCATTCAGCCACGAATTTATTGTACTGTTTGTTATAATAGTCAGCATAGGAGGACAGCATAGTATATAGATATATTATGAAAGTATATTGTGAAAATTAGCTTGGCAAAGCAAGTATCATTCAGGGCCCTAATCAACCTAAATGGTGGGTTCTTAGGTGGAAATGTAATAAACAAAACTTTAAATAGTAAAAAAACTATACAGTACAGAGATCATACGTTTCAGTATAAGTTATGGGCTAATTCAATTTAAAAGAAGAGTCACATTGTTCAAATTCGACAAAATTAACCTATTGTAATGAGTTTGTTCTCTCCCTGTACATACTTTTCAAAATGAGGTTCGAGTTTTATTGAATTTTTGAGCTGGAGTGGGTCTAAAAACCTATGTCTATGACAAAATATTTGGGTTGAGCATTTGAAAGTACACAGGACGGTGACCTGAATACGACTTTCACGAGAAACTAGTAAAATACCGTATATCAAATATGACAAAATATTTCTTTTTACGATAACAAGTTGGAACAAATTGAAATCTAAGATATAGGATGTCTCATGTAAAAAATTCAACTTTTACGTTATTGAACAATTGTAATTAATTTTAAAACATGCTGAAATTGTATTTGGATGCATTCAGAAATATTAAAAATGAACAGCTGTTCAAAAGTTGAGGTTATTGATAAAGTTAAGGATATTGATTGAATTAGATTTCAAAAGCTAAAAAAAATACCAAAAATAATAAAATCGTTTTCTCATTTCTTAGAATAATTGAAATTAGATATAGTGCTAAGATATAAGAATAAAACAAAAAAATTCTTCAAAAGATTTAATGAAAAGGAATGTTTCAACAACAGCTATTATTCAGGTCGAGGATGGTGGTCGCCAATGGTATATTATACCAAGCATGGTCCATGGCATTTCCATTTCTTGTGAAACCACTCCAGCTCGATGAGGTCTCGCATATCATTAATAAAGAACTGAGAGACTATAGCGGCATAGAGATCCATCCTTTAAAGTCGCATTCCCCCAGTCATTATGCCAGTGTTGGTGTTCCAATGCCCAAGCTAATCTTCCTTGCCTACGCGCAGACAGCAATGGTACTCTCCTTAAAAGTTGCCTGGATCTTAAACTTGCATCACGGATTCTTCTTCTCATTGTTGAGATCGATAAAGCAATGAAAATTCTTCTTCCTACGGTTCTTTAAATATCACGAAGATTTCTACAAGCTGTTAGATAACTATCATCAATAACGCTTGTTTGGGTCCTTTCCCAGTTTCCTGGAACTAATCCTTGAAATGGCGCTTTGGGACGCATTTAGTCTATTCGCAACATCTGTATGTGTTGAGCCCGCTTCAAATAGCCCGAGAAGACTCTTCGATAGTTAATTTTTTCTTAGCATCATCAAAATTGACCAAACTCTTCAAAAAATTTGTTCAGCTGAGAATATTGTGAGACATCGACAACAAGCGGGTTTCTCTGATCTGCCATACTGGTGACTCTAAAATAATGTCCAGAAATTATAGCTTCTGTAAGTGGGTTTTTGAATCAGCTTTCAAAGTATTAAGTGTTCCTTCGAATTAGATTTTAATAAGGCACATTTTGCTTACAAGTTTCGATACGGACCCCTGAATATCATCACAATTTTAAACTACAACGGCTCATTTTTTGGTTTGTCCCAAACATTCTAGCGATACGTTCGAATGAATAATAATCGAACTATGGTCAAACAACTCATAGAAATGGATATAAAATGTTAATTACTACCAAGAAAGCACGATGCATTTAAATAACCATACACTTTACCGTAACGACTACGTTAATTCTAAATATATTTTCAGAGATGCCACTTCCTCCGTTACAAGTACAACATTTATAAATGACCATCAAATCTGCAGAATGAAAGTGATTTAATAAACTCAAATATATCTTCTATTCCAACATTGACAAATTATCAAGATGCTAACCTGTCTGTTAAATATATTTAGCAAATATACATTGGTGTATATTGAAGAATTCCTGGCTATATTTGACCGCTAGATATATATATATATATATATATATATATATATATATATATATATATATATATATATATATGTATATATATATATATACATATACATATATATATATATATGTATATATATATATATATATATATATATATATAGATACAGAATTAAATGGGTAAATCACGCAAAATAGGTTACAGAGAATGAGTGATAACCGTGGACATGCATATTTCTAGCTCATCAGCCGTCATCGGCACGGTATAACCAAGAAAGGGTGTACAGCTTGGGAGCAAGGATGTTAATGGAAACATGAGAAAAGACAAACAACGGATTTCAACAAGATAGATGTTAGTGTTTTCTCATGTTTCCATTAACATCCTTGCTCCCAAGTTGTACACCCTTTCTTGGTTATACCGTGCCGATGACGGCTAATGAGCTAAAAACATGCATGTCCACGGTTATCACTCATTCTCTGTAACCTATTTTGCGTGATTTACCCATTTAATTATGTATCTGTTTTATACTCCACGCGTTATTTTATCCTAATTGATATATATATATATATATATATATATATATATATATATATATATATATATATATATAAATATATATAACAACAAAGAGATTCATGGGTAATTCACGCAAAATAAGGGTTACTGAAATAGAGTGGTAACCGTGGACATCCATGTTTCTGGCTCATTTTGCCTCTTCAGCACAGCATAACCAAATAAGGATGTGAAATTGGGAGCAAAGATGTTAATCGAAATATGGGAAAACACAAAATAACGGATTTCAGCAGGGAAACCAAACGCTCATTTGTGCCTTCAATTGGAAGATCCCGAGTTTTCAGGACAACAACCAACATCGACACGTAGGCGCATATAGCCCCCGCTATGAACCTTCCGACCCATAGTAAAGAACAAAGATGATGTAGGAAAAGAGCGTGATATGTTAACAACAACAACAAAGAGATTCATGGGTAATTCACGCAAAATAAGGGTTACTGAAATAGAGTGGACATGCATTTTTCTGGCTCATTTTGCCAAATATATTTTTATTTTTAATATGAAGCCGGAGGCATGTGGACTTTCTCCCTTTGGGTTCTGGACGCTAATTCATAATTCTGTATAATTTCAGTGTTAATTAATTATTTTATACTGTTATGTTTATATATGCAAATTAAATAATTTATAAATATGACACTATTACCTTTTTATTATTATTATAATCAAGAATGATTGAAATGAGCTATCTTGAGTTGAATTTATTATGGATAGTGAATAAAAATACCAAATACTGTTAAGATATCTATTTAATGAGAATGATTTGAGGTAAATTTTGAACTAATTATTATACAAGAATTGTACTTGTACCGCCACTGTACAATGTACATGCGCTCTGAAAATATACTCGGCGGAAACAATGCCTGCGTCTGCGCATAGGAAGGTTCACGTACACTTTCAACTGATACAATAGTGAGGAGAAATGTATCATTCAGGGTCAATGACACATACACGCTATATATAAACACATATAAAATAGAAATTAGCAAATTACTAATCAAGGAAAAAATAAAATTGCATATACGAATCAATATAAGAGAAATGGAAATGAAATAGTGGTGATAAATAGGTGTTCATCCATGCAATATTAAGAAAAATGGATGATGAATGAAACTTATATATTACGTGAACAATAGTGAGGTAACATAAATATTATAGGTGAGTAAAATTTCAATTTTTTTATTATCGATATTGATTAAAGTTTTTATTTATTCATTAATGAAAATTTTATATATATAGCATCTTAAAATGCTTAGGCCTTTTCGTTAGAATTTTGTTATTTATTCAAAAAAATTATTTATCTCTCAATAGTTTGCCTTTGGATCCAAAGTAATATTTGAGAAACATAGACCTTCAGTCCTTTCTTCCGTATAGCTATACTGATGCGGCTTCTGGAGACTCCAACTTCTTGAAGATTTCTTTTTACAAAGTAAGGCACCTTTCTTCGCGTTGAAACTTTTTCACTTGACTTTATACACTTTCTGTTTGCTTTAGATAATAACTTGGAGGATGTTAAAAACTATACACACATATGGTTATAACCTCAATTTTTTCATAATTTATCCTTTCACCTTATGACAATGATTCATTCTATCTATTTTCCCCATTTTTGAGGTGTTCTTGTATTCACTAATTACATAAAATTTACAATTTAAAGAATCTAATATCATATATACAAATGTTCTGCTTTTATTCTTCTATTTTTATCTATATTATTTTTATATAAACTATCAATTATTTCAAAATTTGATTTTCCTATTTAACATTTTATTAGTTACCAATAAATTCATGTTGGCAATAAATTCCCTATTTTTCCGTCACTTCCTTTTTGTTAGGCTGTACGAATCAAATATTTAATTGACGTAAAGCTTGGCTGTGTTCCGTATGTCAAATGAATATTAATTGTTTTATACGTTTCTTCCTGATTATGACTTTTTATTATTAGATATAAATATTGATGATCTGTTATTAACTCTGTTTCTAATTCTATTTTATTTCATATATCAAGATAAGATAATGTTTGAATTCCTAGTGCATTCATACGGCCGTGTTCAGAATGTTTTTATGTGTTTACATTGACTTGACCTTGGATTATATTTATGAAGGTAATTTTTTAATTATTTAAACAATCCTTTTATTATTTTTATTTACTATCCTTAAATTCATACGATTACATGATTTCTATAATATTTACTAATACAATAGCTCATTTCATTCAATCGTTTTAGATGATTTTTTAATTTCTCACTAGGTTGTGTCTACTGATACAACATACGTTATTATATATTGTTTTTCTATCTGATGATATTAGTTATATTGTTATCCTGTGTTATAATATTAGTTCAATAAATATATATTTAGGTATATATATATATATATATATATATATATATATATATTATATATATATCATCATCATCATCATCATATGCAGCTTATTCAACCATTTTGTTATGGTGTAGCCTCCCTTTACAAATTTATATATTCAATTTCCATGTGGGCCCATTGTTGTCTATTGCTAGCTATGCGGCCCCAAGTTGATCCTGCGAGTTTCTTTATGTCGTAGTCCCATCTTAAGTTGGGGCGTCTTCTTCGTCTTTTCACGCCTCGGGGATACCATTGCCCCAGCATTATATATATATATATATATATATATATATATATATATATATATGTATATATATATATATATATATATATATATATATATATATATGTATATATATATATATATATATATATATATATATATATATATATATATATATATTATATATAGTTTATTTTGTATTCTTGGGATTGAAGACAATTTTTAAAGACATTTAACTAGTAGTTAATACATTTTTATTTAACGTTTAGGTCTTTCCATGACCTTCATCAGAAATAAAATTTTTGTTAAAACTAAAAAAAATGGTACAAGTTACAAAAAGAAATTAAGATTCTTTTTGTAACTTGTATCATTTCTTTTAGTTTTAACAAAAATTTTATTTCTGATGAAGGTCATGGAAAGACCGAAACGTTAAATAAAAATGTATTAACTACTAGTTAAATGTCTTTAAAAATGGTCTTCAATCCCAAGAATACAAAATGAACAATATAATATAATTAAATAAAAAATACCAGGAACCAAAGAAAGCGAAACTATATATATTAACATAGAGTGAAACCTGCAACACCCTGTATACAGAATTATTAATAATAGACTATATATTTCAAGTAATTTTTGGGCGCATTACGAATACGAAAATATTTTCTAAAATTGATTTAAAACACAGTTTTTGGCTGATTCCTTTGGATGAAGATAGTAGAGATTACACAGGCTTCTCTATTGATGGTGTGTTGTACAGATTTTGTGTAGCTCCATATGGTATACAAAGTGCTTGTTCGGCCTTGGTTAGAGCATTACACCAAATACTAAATAAATTTGAAGTCTTTGCACTTCATTATATCGACGATATATTAATCTTCTCGAATGATGAAGAAGAACACCTAAAACACATTGAAATTATTTTAAAAGAATTAGATAGAGCAAAATAAATGGTAATTTTATCAGGAAGAGATATGCTTCCTAGGTTATAAAATAGACCAAAATGGGATGTCCATGGATGAAGATAGGATACAGGCAATAATAGAGTATAAGAGACCATCAAACCTAAAATCTCTTAGAGGATTTCTAGGAATGATGAACTATTTCAATCGTCTGATACCTGATTTGAGCATGAAACAAATACCTTTAATGAAGCTTTTAAAGAAAGAAAATAAATGGAAGTGGACTGAGAAAACAGAAATGGCATTTAATGACTTGAAGGAAGCATTTACTAAACAATTGAAGGTTTATCATCCTAATTATGATCTACTATTCATAGTACGAACGGACGCATCCAAAGAAAGGTTTGCAGGAGTGCTATTACAGATACAGAATGGCATGAAGTACCCATATGCTTTGTATCAAGGGTAACGGAAAATTATGAAAGGAATTATGGAGTGTCAGAACTAGAATTGGCAAGTATAATTTTCTGTGTGACTAAATTTAGATTTTATTTATTAGGAGCAAAATTTACGATAGAAACCGATAATTCTTCACTTATAACTATTTAAAAAAAAACAGATTTGGCAACAGTAGAGTTCATAGATGGGGTTTAATATTACAGGAATATGACTTTGAAATTAAATTCATTCCAGGAAAGACAAATGTAGTGGCAGATGCGTTAAGCAGAGAAAGTAAGGGGGATAATAATAAAAATAAAAGAATTGTTAAAATTGGGGTAAATGTCATGAAAGATTTAGATGGAATATTTTCTTTAAATAGCATCATTGAGGACCAAATGGGATTAACTGAAAAACAGAAACGAAGAGGACAATTGAAAGGAGATATATGGATAAAGAAAAATGGGGAAACAGATTTATTTATAATAACAGAAAATCTAGCTAGGAAAATTTTGGAAAATTTACACAGAAGAAATGGACATATAGGAGCTAGGAAATTATGGTTACTATTCAGAGAAAATTACATTGGTAAAGGGGACCAAAGTATTGCAAAATTGATCACCAGTACATGCCATATTTGCCAATTAGGAAAAAGCAAACACAGGAGAAATGAGAACATAGCAAAATCCATATTAACAACAAGATGTGGGGAAATAATTGCTATAGATTTTCTGAGCAATTTGATACCCAGTAAACAAGGAAATTGCCATATTTTAATAGTGGTTGATTTGTTTTTAAAATTTGTAAAATTATACCCTACAAAAACAACAAAAAGCAAAGTCATAATGGAAAAACTATCAGAGTACATGAAAGAAATTATAAAACCTGAAAATTGTATGAAAGATTTAAAAAATTCTGCAGTAAAAATCAAATAAATTTAAAAACAATTAGTATTCGACATCCATCTTCAAATCCATTTGAAAGGTACATAAGAGAAGTGATAAAGTTTCTGAGAATAACTTTGTGGAATCAAAATCATAATAATTGGGAAAATCACATAGAGGAAATTCAAAATTATCTAAACGATTTACCGAACACAGTAACAATGGAAAGTCCAATTTATTTGATGAAACAATTGAGACCTCAAAGGAAATGGGAAATAAATACTACAGAAGAATTTAAAAAGGTATTGGAAAGAGTAAATAAAAATCTGCAAAACAATGCAAACAAATATCTAAGAAGAATGGAAAGAAAAGGAAAAGTTAAAACTACATTTAATAAAGGAGACTTAGTAATCGTCCGTGCTCTAAGGGTATCAGATAGAAGTAAACATGTATGTGCAAAATTGAAACCACCTTTTGAGGGACCATATGTGGTAGAAAATGAAAATGGAGTAAATAGTTATGTTCTAAGATACATAGAAAGTAATGAAATAAGAGGTGTTTTTAATATAAAAGATTTATATAAATACAATAATTAATGAAGAAGTTAAGAAAAATACAAAAGGAATTTTGTGAATATTTGAAGTAAAATTTGCATTCATAAAATTTTTCCTCCCATAAAAATTTGATAAACGCAAAATTTAGGGGATGTTAACATAGAGTGAAACCTGCAACACCCTGTAAACAGAATTATTAATAATAGACTCTATATGTCAAGTAACTAAAATTTTTGGAATTTGAATTTTTTTTAAAAAAATGATCTAAAAAGGAGACAATCTGTACCATTTACTATTCAATAGAGAAAGCATATAAAGGATCTAACTGTATGATTATAGAGAAGAATTAAAATAAGCTTTATAAGAATATAGGTGACATTAAAACAACTTCCATATTTAAAAGAGAGAATTTTGAAACGTTTGTTGCATATGAATGAAATAATAATAACGGATTTCAGCAGGGAAACCAAACGCTCATTTGTGTCTTCAATTGGAAGATCCCGAGTTTTCAGGACATCAACCAACATCGACACGGAGGCGCATATAGCCCCCCCGCCATGAACCTTCCGACCCATAGTGTTTTCCCATGTTTCGATTAACATCTTTGCTCCCAAATTCCACATCATTATTTGGTTATGCCGTGCTGATGAGGCAAAATGAGCCAGAAACATGCATGTCCACGGTTACCACTCTATTTCAGTAGCCCTTCACTTTGCGTGAATTACCCATGATTCTCTTTGTTGTTGTTGTTAACATATCACGCGATATTCCTACATCTTCTTTGTTATATATATATATATATATATATATATATATATATATATATATATATATATATATAACAGGAGGACAGTAACGGAGTACTGGTAACAATATAACAATATAACGGTGGGAAACCCCAAAAGAACCATGGAGGAAGCAATGAAAGTTTTTAGTTAGCTTCTTAAGTAAATTCCTTTATTCCAAGTTCAAGCTTTCGTTTGTGATTACAAACTTCATCAGGATTAAACTAAAAAATATATGGAGAACACTCCATTACAAATACGTATGAGTCAATTATTATTACACTCACCAGAATCAGCATTAAAGCTCTAAAAATCTAGCGAACACATGGCTAAAAGAGGTGTATGGAGACATAACCTCACATTTGGAAATAATAAAAACAGACTTTAAAAACTAATATGAAAATGGTAAAATATGTATCTGGACATGTTTAAAATCAAAAATACACGTAAACTATTGTCAACATTATTAAAAATCTACTAAACCAAAGAGGATGGATAAAGATTAACATTAAACTGTTTCTTTGCAGCTACTACTAATCAGGAAATGGAGAGAGCAGAAATACACATGTCAGAAATTGATTGATGTCATTTTTTTAAAATTTGGAGTAGTTCTGGTGTAATTATGCCTACTCCCAGTAATTTCTTCTAAACTATATACATTTAAATTGAATTCAATGGTTAAGTATTTCTGGCCAACCTATTTTTCTTAGTAAGTTGTTGTTGTAATAAGTATGTATACATTAAACTTAGCCATCTACGTCTTTTTTGTGGCTGAGAGTATTTCTGCATTCACACATCTCTTATATCTTTCGTTGAAATAGATTATTTTCTGAGTCGAGGATAATAGCATTTTCGTACTGTACTCTGTGGTCATTCTGGTTTGCATGTATACTAAGGCTAGTGGCCTGTGGTTTGTTTTTACAGTCGCTTTCATGCAAAGCTAATCTCTTAGATAATTTTTGGCCATTGTGCCCTATGTATAACATTCACAAGGGTTACCATATACGACGCCAGACTTTTGCAATTTTGGTGTTTTATCTTTTAAGTTAGAGTAGAATAGATTAAGTTTTTTACAATTGTAGTTAGCTACTACTATGTTATAATTGGAAAACAACCTAATCAATGAAGGAGACAAATTGTGTATATATTGCAATTTAGCACACCTTTAGGGTTCTGCTTCATTAGTAATTGACTTACGGCCAGTAATACCGTCTTTGTTACAAACCAACAAACTATTCACAAATTTTAAAGGATATTGATTTTTTATGAGTAAGTCCTTCAGAATTACAAGATTTTTTTGTACAAATTGTTCGTGACAAATTCTATTTATTCTATTTTTCATAGCTAAAACTGCATTAATTTTTTGCTTCTCTGGATGATACGAAGAAAAAGGTATGTATCTACCTGAATTAGTTGCTTTTCTATACCAATCCAGACAAATAACGTTATCGGTATTTCTAACTACTAATGTGTCTAAAAAGGGGACAAATGAGTGTGACTCCTCTTCCACCGTAAACGTAAGGTTAGAATTAAATGAATTGAAAATATTAAGTACATACTGTACTTTTTCTGCAGAAACAACTGTAAGTAAGTCATCAACGTATTGAAATATGAATGGAAAATCAAAATCAACTGTCTCTATTACAAAGTATCAAAGTTTGTTCATGACTATCTCAGCTATTACTGGTGAGGTTGCCCCACCCATCGGAAGTCCCATTTTTTGTTGATAGAACTTATTATTAAATGAAAAATAAGTGTTATTGTATAAGTATTGAACAATATCTAAGAATTCCCCTTTTGAAATATTACAATGTTGTTGTATACGAGCAAAATGTTCATCGAAAATGGTGGTAATTAAGGTTAATGGAATATTAGTAAACAATGATACCACATCAAAAGAAACCAAAACAAAACCCTCAGGCAATTTATAATTATTCATCTTTTCTGATAATTCAAACGAGTCTTCAATTCTAAATTTATTAAAGTTACTGAAGGCCTTGTCCAGTATTAACGATATGAACTTAGCTAAAGATTGTGTAGAAGCACCTATACATGATACTATCGGTTTAAGTGGTATATCCTCATTGTGAACCTTCGGTAAGCCATAATATTTAGGACAAGTACCGTTATATATATATATATATATATATATATATATAATATACATATATATATATATATATATATAATATACATATGTATATATACTGTACTATGTGTGAGGAATTTTAATTGTTTAATTGTAATTTTTTCAATCCTTCCTAGAGTTAAGTTATTAGGAGCTATAAGAAATAAACTGGTTCGGAGTGTCAATAACAACCGACTGAAGCTGATTAACTACGAATTGATTTTTTTCTCTTTTTAATTAACTGTTTCGAGTTTTGCCGATTCGGGCCTAGTTTGAATTAAAACTGTCAGATTATTTTTAAATGGACAATTTTAATGATTTCGAGGAACCAAAAGATGAAATAATAGTAGATTTTGTAAATCCAGAACGTGACGCATATACAGTGACAGAACGTATTAACCATGTTTAAAAATGAGATAAGGGAGAATCCTCACACCGTTTTCGATACAATTACAGGAACTATTTAAAAAAAATTATATAAAATATGAAATACTGAGCGCGAAACATAATAATTGTTTATCATTTTCTATTACATACATATTGTGCATCAAACTATTTTCCTCTACACATATTATGAAGTCAGTTATTGTAATTTCATTGCAGCCAACGTTAAAATAGTTTTGTTGTGTTAATTCAACGAATCATAAATCAATGGGTTAAGTCAGTTTGAAAGACATTTACACTTTATTTGTTGAATGAAACCTCCTAATAAACTTATTTTCCTGTCATTTTATTCGCATTTGAAAAGATCCGGCCTTACATTTACAATCTAGTATAATATAAAAATTTTCAGGTCGCTATGAATATTGGAATTATGGGAACCTATAGAAATAATGAACTCTTCTCAATAAAAATACAGAATATGGGAGATTTGGACTCTGCAGTAGTTATTAATGTTCTGGATACAAAAACCAAAATAGCCAGAAAATTCACGATTACCGGAAAGTTTGATCACTTATTCAAAAAATATGTGTCTTCAAGACCTCCAGATATTGTGACAAACAATTTTTTCATTTATTTTAAAATCGACTCTGCAAACAATAAGTTATAGGCATAAATAAACTAGCAACAAAATATAATTGCCTCATTGCGCACCCAAAAATATAAGTGATTCACCTAAACATTTAAGAATTGTACAGTTACTGGCGTAACTATAAATAATTTTATTTCTCACTTGATCGTTACTGTTTTATAATACCTTGGCAACGGTTGGTATTAACATACCCATAACGCCCGGGCGTTATGGACCATAACGGCCACTAAATGTTTTTTCTGTAGTTCAATGAATTATTTACTCGGAAAGACAGTCTCATTTACGGCATTCACTCTGTTTCCATTTCCATATCAGAAAATGGTCATACTCCGTCTCGTATAAGTGTTTGGATTTCACAGGCAGTAAATTTCCTAACGCTTTTTCAACTTTGACCGTCACATTCTGTGGGATATCCTCTTATTAACACAACCATTTTTAGTTTCCTCCACTAACAAACTTGTCAATTCTTACAAAAATGCAGTGTCGTTTTACTAAATAAACAACCCTTAACAACCTCTTCAATGTTTCCATGACAATTGCATAGAAGCTCTCTTGTGCTCAGTTGCCGACCAGAACGCAGTAAATACTATGAGAAGAAATTTACGAAGTAAACAACGTCGTTTTAGATAATTTTTTCGTGAAAAATAAAACCTTGTATGATCCACGATCCTAACGCCCATCGGGCGTTGGGATCTATATAACGCACATGGTACATAAATAGCTAATATAACACTAATCCAGAAAAGGAAAATCAAGAAACTAATATAAGCAGATATTTTGAATTTTTAATTATTAATCAAGTAATATTTGTTCGTTTTTTATTTGATAGTCGTAGAAAAAGTATAGTCTAAAATACGGGTGGAATTCATAATTCTACACACGTAGAACCGTTTCTCTCACCTACGGCTCGGGAAACAAATATTTCTACTCGTGTAGAATTTCACTTATTCCACCCTTGTTATAGAATATACTATTCTTTTGTCGTCTTTCATGTCCCATAACTCTCAAACTAACAGAGAATGTGATATTTTTAACGGTATAGGCGAATTGATACAAAATCAAAAAATGATTGAAAATTTATGTTATCAAAAACTTTTTTATTCCGTGAAATGAACATTCGAAATATCCCTTCTATGAAATTACTCATTTAGTATTTGTTATTCAAAAATGTATGAATTAGTTTCAAAACAAAATTGAATACATTGATCGGAGAAGAGAATTAATTGAAAAATACGATGGAACGGAATATAATTTCCTAATGTATGATGAGAGACTCTCGTTTGATCTCTTCAGGTACTTGCTAGCAAGTCGAAATAAAAAAACTCAATTTTCCACATTCCACGTATAAAGCCACTGAAAGATTCGTTTTGTTATGAAATCAACCAATTAATCATCGAACAAGATAGACAACCACTACATCATTCTCTGTATGGAACTCTTTTTCTCCAGTTTCAGAAATAAATCCGAGAATTGCTTGAAATTCAATACCAGCAAGGAAAGACTTCAAATATTTTGATATTCAGATAAAGAAATGTTCTATTCTGAATTGGTCATTAGAACAAAAATAAAATATATTCCAATTGTCATTGGCTTTTGAGATAGATTATCTAGTAGAAATGGGTCAGCTAAGACTACGATTAGGTTATATAATGCTATTAAGACGGAAAAAATATATTAACATATCATTGAGAAGTTAATCTGCGCAAAATTATGTATCTTGGTTTGTTTATAATTCTGTCAAACAATTGGGTGGAGTGATTGTTGAAATCAATGTCACAATAATATATTTTACGTTCAGAAACGTTTGCAAGAACAAATCTTTTGTAATGACCTGTCATGGTAGACGAAACATCTCCGACAAAAATAATGACAATGCATTTCTTAAAATATAACGACTTAAACATTCATAGTGGTCTAAACTTCCAAGATCCTAATGAGAATATTCATCAACATTTTCAAGTTCTCTCTACAACAATTTTGTATAGCTAAATATTCTTTATGGATAGATACGCAATTTCGTCAACCTATTTTTGGAATCATTCAAGCTATTTTAAGAAGAAACACATTAACAACGGTTTCATATAGATTTTTGACAGTTTCGTGAAATAATTTTCATAAAATATATTTTCTGCAATCGCTCATGAATGTCTAGTTCAGATTCCATAATACGCTGTTTTATTATTCTAGTCACTAGCTATGCAACAGATTTTCTCGGACCGAAAACGGTCCAACAAAATTATTGCCAGCCTAGGCCATCAGAATTGATCCCAACCTGTCTTTTATACAGGGTTGTACTTTAGTAAGGTATGGTGGATTTTAAACTTCCAAATATTACGATTTGAGCCAACTTCCTTTACTAAAATTTTGTTAATAAGAAAGATATAGGGTGTTCAAGGTGGAATTTTCAAGTATATTTTTTGCAATAACTTCAACGTTTTCGAACATTTTTCATAAAAAAATTAAAACTATGAGTCTGAGTATTAGGATAAAAAGTTACTAAAGATGCAAATTATAAGATGATCTAGTCCAAATACATATGTATTTGCGCCAACTGATCGAAACGAAGTTCGTCAAGTGATACTAATTTGAAAGAAAAATGGGAAATCAGTTGATTGTGATAATATAACAGTTGAAACACTTGAAATATTTCAATATCACATGGTACAACCATTAACTTATCTCTTTAACAATTCAGCTCAATGCGTTGCGTTTCCTACGACATTCAAGTATACTGTTGTGACCCCAATGTATAAAAGAGGAAGTGAATCGGACCTTAATATTTAGTTACCAAGATCGCTTATATTAAATTTTCCTAAGATATTAAAGAAATTGATTATTTCTAGACTTTTTAAATACCTGAATAAACACAAACCATTATCAAATCAATAATTTTGTTCCAGACAAAATAAATCTACTCAAGACGCTGTAACTGAATTAACATCTAAAATAACCTATTGACTAGGATACGCCTTTGATGCAGAGAATCACCCTTCACACTGACAACTATTGGTAGACAAAGAAATCCGAAACAATTCTCTAACAGCTAATAGACATCAGTTTGTAAAGGTAAACGATGTAAATATCTGTAGCAGAACTATTGACCTCAGGGTAGCGTTTTGGGCTCAACCTTGTTTAATAAATATATGTATATATATATATATATATATATATATATATATATATATATAGAATATTTCATAAATTTCGGGTATAGCGGTCTGTAGGCAATTAAAACTGCAATTTTTCTAATATTCTCAATATTTCGCCATTGTTTAACAGCTTCTTCAGGAGAAATTCTACGATTGATCCTCCGGAACCACAACAAATTTTATATAAAAAGTTGTCATTTATACCGCAGTTGTCTAACAAAATAATAGCGATTTTCAAACAATTTAATAACATAAAAATTTCAAAATATAACCAACAAAAAAACTCTAACCTATTTACAAAGCTTAAGGACAAAACACCACTATTGTACAATACCAATGTAATTTATAAACTGCCATGCAGAGATTGTCAAGGGTGTTACATAGGCCAAACGTCCCAATGGTTAAAACAAAGAATCACTCAACATAAAAGTGACTGCAGACTACACAAAAATACTTGTGCCACAGTAGAACACCACTTAAAGACAGGTCATAATTTTGATTATGATAATATAACTTTATTGGAAAAAAACAACAACTACAGATCTAGGTTATTCCTTGAAATGTATTATATCAAGAAACATGAAAACAACCTAAACTACAAACTTGATACTAACAATTTGAGCAATATTTATTGTAATCTTTTTAATTATTTTTAACATGTCACTCTGTATATTAACAACTTTTAAATTCTTATCACTTTTTACTATAATATATAAAAAACAGCAGAATAGAAACATTTTATATTAATCTATTTTTAATGTGTGTAATGTGATGCTAGTGCCCGTATCGGCAAAACAACTGTTGCTCTCTGTAAGTTTTTATTTATTGTTAATTTTAATGGGTTTTAAAATGTACATTACTAATTATTGTAGAATTTCTCCTGAAGAAGCTGTTAAACAATGGCGAAATATTGAGAATATTTGAAAAATTGCAGTTTTAATTGCCTACAGACCGCTATACCCGAAATTTATGAAATATTCTATAATTAAGTAACGGTCGATAACTTAATAAATTATATATATATATATATATATATATATATATATATATATATATATATATATATATATATATATATAAACGGTTTATTTTCATTCGGAAAGAACGATAAAGTTGCTATATTCTATACAGCAGATAAGTGGAAAGATTTAAAAAGGATTGCCGAAACCGATTTTTCTAGAATAAAATTACATGCCTTTTGGTAGCAATAATTTCGGAGTGCATTTATATCAGAGTTAATAATTATTACTGAATCAGATACATACCCAATATTTCCTGAAAATAATATCAAATATTTAGGAATCAAATTAGACCCGCATTTGAAGTGGTATACGCACATAATATATTATGTGGTTATCCTAAAGATGTTTTGTCATCAAACTACTCACGAACTCTACACGATTCGGTGGTGAAAAGTGGCGTTTCGGAACTACAGTGTAAGGTTCTGCTATAAAAACTCATTTGCACATACTTGAGAAAACACATATATCCATATATATTAGACCTACCACATATATACACAGAAGTAACTTACCTACTCATGCGAACGGTACAAGGCAAAGTCAGTTTTTTGTGGTTCTCTTTATGACAAAAACAGTGGCCCAAAGTTCTCACTCTTCTTTAGCCCCTAAATTATACAATACAATTCCGCAAGATTTTATGAAAATATTGAATATATATATATATATATATATATATATATATATATATATATATATATATATATATATATATATATATTATTAACATACACTGTATTAATTTACTTATTTTTTTATTGTGAAATTTATTTATAGATGTTTATAATTTAGAATTTTAGTTTTTTGTTTGGCTAGCTCAGTTTGTTTTTAATATTTTGTTTAATAATTTATTTTAATTAGATTATTCGGGAGCATGAAATCCTTTTTCCCTTTGAGTCCTGGCAATTTATACTGATGTAATAGTTGAAATAAAAAGAAAACACATTATTTAAAATCAATTTAATTATCAATGCAATATTTATTTGATAAAATAATATGCGACGCCAATGGATATATTGTACCTATTTATTGATTTTAATAATATCATAAATGCGCATGCGTGAAAAAAAACTAGTCATGCGCTTTAACATGAAACGAACAATTATGATATGTAAGAAGCATCTATATTATACAACACAATTTGTTGACGATGAAAACAATTGAATGGTTAAAACACATAAGAGAATTTATCTATAAATCATAGTTATATATGATACAAGTAGCTGTGGGAAGAAATTAGTTATATACATGGATAGAAAAATATGGAATTATATACAGATGGACATGGTTATAACATTATAAAATTTCAATCACCATATTTATGCGATTACAAAATGGCGTGATTAGCGTAAGTACATATTTTAATTTAGATAAAGTTCGGCCTTTTATTAAATTTAACGATTTATGCAATGAATATACTATATAAAGTCTGTTTCTTTCTTTTTTAGATCGATCATGTTTGAAAAAGTTTATCAATTTATGAAATTAAGTACTTAATTTGGATTTTGAGTTTTTACACTATTTATTGGCCAATAAATGATTTAAATACACTGACCTGTTGATCTTGAATTTGGAAGAAAGTCTCTGGATCCCAGGAACACCCACTGAATCTCCAAAAAAAAAACCAAAATTGTTGAAAATTTCGCAAATTCTTGTCGGAAAACTTGTTACAATTAACTGTAAGTATTTCTAATATTATATTTAACAGTACTTTAGGAGTTTAAATGTCTTATACCGGGAATATCTTTAAATTTTTAGGAACACTATCCCACACACACCTCGCTTCTTAACACCAGCTACCGTTCTCCTTAAGCGTCCCCTCGATTTTCCACTTTTTTAAACAAACAGTCTTTTGTTCTTTTCCAGATCACTATTCAAAAGTTTATTTATTGATTCACAGTTTGTTATGTCATCTTTTTTAACCAATCAGATATTGTCCTTTGTAATCAGATAATTGAAACTTCAATCACTTATCAAAACAATTTCATACATACAAATACATTAAAATTAGTTATACTTAGATACACTTACATAGTACAACATTCAATATTATTATTGATAGTATATTCTTGTTACATTCATATCAATTATGAATATAAATTCTCTTATGTTATTTGTCTATATGTCATTATTTGTTTATCTATGAAATCTATTGGATTATATTCTATTCAATATTTATATTTGTTCTTATTCTTAAATTAATGATTATAATGAATTAACTATAGTAATATTTGTTTTCATTTCAGATGAACAGCTGTTATGTTATGAAAAATAATCTTCGACTTAGGCAACTTTATTTACATCATTACATTGGTTAGGCAATATCTATATTTTATGTTATCATTGAGGTAATTCCTTATTTATTATATTGTTATTGGCTGTTATTTAATATATCTTTATTTGATATGTTGTTTAAATTAAGAAAAGTGTTTCCTTTTTACTTGTTTTCTTAAATTATGTTATTTTCATATATATTTCATACTAGCAAACTTAATTTTATAATACTACTTCTCTTATTATCTAAGATATCTGGTTCAATTCCCCTCAAATTTAAATTTAAATGATATCCATACCCTGGATATTTATTTAAATTTCAATTTTCTTATTATAAATGATTGATTTTATTTTATTCAAAAAAATTTAACAATTTTATGGCATAATCTTTAACTTTGTTTCTCAAATATTTGTTCACATTTTTCCTACTACAAAATCTATTTCTTTCAATAACTGTCTCCTAATTCTTTCCTTAAAATACACTTGATTAAGATCAATGTCAATTTATATTTTTAATATTACTTCATATAATACTTCTCTATTATCATTTCTTCCTAACATCCACTTATATATCAACTTACTTCTTTGTAATTACATTATACTTCTACATACTCCTCATATCATATTCCTTTTCAATATTCATTATTCAATATAATTAATTATTTCTTAAATTCATATATATATATATATATATATATATATATATATATATATATATATATATATATATATATATCAATATCAACTTCTTTATTCCTTCCTGTATTTTCAAGTAATCTATAAGATTCTAATTGACATTAAACATTACCTCCTATATTTTTAATCAATATCATTCATTATTATCCTTTCCTATCCTTTATTACTTACATCTTATTTCCCTATTTGAAAATGTGAACTTCTATTTGATACTTGAGTTATTCTTATTTTATCCCCTCTATCCTATATTCTTTAATAGTTTCATTCTATGTAAAACCAGTATCTCTTATAAATTGTTTCCTTTATTTGCTATATATATTGATTTGCCATACTCACAAATTTTTAAATTGTTTTAATTATAAGTTTTACCTAATAAAATTTTCTTTATATAATATTATATTTATTTTTTTAGGTTCTGAAGAAACAAACGTGATGAATTTAATTGGATCACCAGCTGCCAAATGGAAAACAAAATTCTGTCTAATATCTACTTTATCTTTGTACACTACTTAATATTAAATTTCAAATCTATCCTTATGACTATCATTTCCTTTTTTTAAGTATTATTCGTAACATAACATATATACATTCTTTAGAATTGTGTTACTCATTAATAATAAATTCTATGTACATTATTTATACTTGTGTTACTCATTAATAATAAATTTTAATTTCAACTTCATTTCTGTATCCTTTCCCTTTTTCATTGAATTGCATTTTCGTCTCCATATTTCATTCCTATTCTCTTGTTCTATTATTTAATTTGCTTTCCTTTTTCTAACCTTTTTCTTGCTTTCTTCTCTTGTTGTTTGATGCTCGATAAATTTCTGAAGCGTCTGTCTATTCTCTACTATATTCTTTTTAACTTTGTTGCCCCATATCTCATAAATTTCTTCCCATGAATCCATTAAAATTTGCGTTTCCAATTCTTCCATATTATTCATTTCACTTATTATTATTTTAGAGAAAGCTTTTGTATGAATCATAGTCATCATGTTGTCCCATTTTATTCCTGTTACTACATTATTATAAAAATTTCCTGAACATCCTATACCTCCTTTATTTCTTCTTATACTATCTTCTATTTCTTCCACTGTGTCTGTTAATCTTCGATTCATCTCTTGTATTTCCTTGTTAATTTGTCTACCTAAGATTTGACTCCTTTTTTCATATATTCCTGTCGGTTTTGTTACTCTGCCATCTAAATTTATAATTTCTTTATTCACTTTTTCGTAAGAATGTTGATTTACCTGTTTACTTACTTGTCCTTGTAATTTTATGTATCCTACTTCTCCAGTTTACTTCTTAATTTCTTTAAGTTTGCTTTTAATTATTTTAATAAACATCTTCGGATGAATAGTATTTATATTCCCATCAAACTTTACTCCGATATCCATGTTTCCCGTATAGATTACTCCACCTCCATTTCTCCTAACGTTGAATTCAATTTCTTCCATGCCTTCCTGTAATTTTCTGTTCATTTCTTCCAGTTCTTTATGAAATATTTGTCCAATGTGCTCGTTCCTCTCCTCACATGTTCCTGTTTGTTGTTGTACCTTTGTATCCAAATCCTTAAATTTCTGCTCCGCATTCTGTTGGTAATTCTGCATTATCTCTTCTATTGTTTGTTCCCTGAATTTCATATACTCCATTTCTTTCGTTACATCTTCTGTTTGTTTTATAACTTCCGCTTGGATCGTTCCCGGTAATTTTTCTTCTATACCTCTCTCTATTTCTTGAATTTGTTCTACTACTTGATTTTCTATCTGCTCTCTAATTTTCATACCGTTTTCTTGAATTTCAATCCGTATTTGTTTGTTTTGCTCCACCATATCTTCTTTCACCTTATTTATCTGCTGCCTACTTTCTTCGTTTTCTTCCCTAAGTTTTCTGAATTCTTGGATACTTTCAGTTTTCACCTCTTCTATCTTCTTTTCCAATCTATTCATGTTTCCATTCAAATCTTCTCTAATATTCTCCTCCATTTTGTTCATATCTCCCCTCATATTGATCATATCTCCCCTCATTGTGTCCATATTTGTCCTATTTTCTTCAAATTTCTGGTTCATATCTGCCCTCATACTATTTATGCTCATCAAAATTTGCATTATTGGATCATTAATATTCGTTCCTACTTGTGGTTCCCCTCTCTCTTGTATCCTATCTACTTGTTCTATAGTTTCCTCATCTGCTGTCATACTTTCTTCCTGTACATCTCCTTCTAATTGTTGTCCTTGTTCCAAATATACCGCTTGGTAATCTCCCATACCATGACTTCGTTCTTCCCTTTCCTCTTCCGAACCACTGTCTGCTCCTACCTGTCTTCCATCTCTCAACATCATTCGTTTTGCCATTTTGATTAAGTATTAAATTTTACAAATATAACCAAAATTTTTACAACGCCCCACGTTGGGCGCCAATTATTAACATACACTGTATTAATTTACTTATTTTTTTATTGTGAAATTTATTTATAGATGTTTATAATTTAGAATTTTAGTTTTTTGTTTGGCTAGCTCAGTTTGTTTTCAATATTTTGTTTAGTAATTTATTTTAATTAGATTATTCGGGAGCATGAAATCCTTTTTCCCTTTGAGTCCTGGCAATTTATACTGATGTAATAGTTGAAATAAAAAGAAAACACATTATTTAAAATCAATTTAATTATCAATGCAATATTTATTTGATAAAATAATATGCGACGCCAATGGATATATTGTACCTATTTATTGATTTTAATAATATCATAAATGCGCATGCGTGAAAAAAAACTAGTCATGCGCTTTAACATGAAACGAACAATTATGATATGTAAGAAGCATCTATATTATACAACACAATTTGTTGACGATGAAAACAATTGAATGGTTAAAACACATAAGAGAATTTATCTATAAATCATAGTTATATATGATACAAGTAGCTGTGGGAAGAAATTAGTTATATACATGGATAGAAAAATATGGAATTATATACAGATGGACATGGTTATAACATTATAAAATTTCAATCACCATATTTATGCGATTACAAAATGGCGTGATTAGCGTAAGTACATATTTTAATTTAGATAAAGTTCGGCCTTTTATTAAATTTAACGATTTATGCAATGAATATACTATATAAAGTCTGTTTCTTTCTTTTTTAGATCGATCATGTTTGAAAAAGTTTATCAATTTATGAAATTAAGTACTTAATTTGGATTTTGAGTTTTTACACTATTTATTGGCCAATAAATGATTTAAATACACTGACCTGTTGATCTTGAATTTGGAAGAAAGTCTCTGGATCCCAGGAACACCCACTGAATCTCCAAAAAAAAAAACCAAAATTGTTGAAAATTTCGCAAATTCTTGTCGGAAAACTTGTTACAATTAACTGTAAGTATTTCTAATATTATATTTAACAGTACTTTAGGAGTTTAAATGTCTTATACCGAGAATATCTTTAAATTTTTAGGAACACTATCCCACACACACCTCGCTTCTTAACACCAGCTACCGTTCTCCTTAAGCGTCCCCTCGATTTTCCACTTTTTTAAACAAACAGTCTTTTGTTCTTTTCCAGATCACTATTCAAAAGTTTATTTATTGATTCACAGTTTGTTATGTCATCTTTTTTAACCAATCAAATATTGTCCTTTGTAATCAGATAATTGAAACTTCAATCACTTATCAAAACAATTTCATACATACAAATACATTAAAATTAGTTATACTTAGATACACTAACATAGTACAACATTCAATATTATTATTGATAGTATATTCTTGTTACATTCATATCAATTATGAATATAAATTCTCTTATGTTATTTGTCTATATGTCATTATTTGTTTATCTATGAAATCTATTGGATTATATTCTATTCAATATTTATATTTGTTCTTATTCTTAAATTAATGATTATAATGAATTAACTATAGTAATATTTGTTTTCATTCCAGATGAACAGCTGTTATGTTATGAAAAATAATCTTCGTCTTAGGCAACTTTATTTACATCATTACATTGGTTAGGCAATATCTATATTTTATGTTATCATTGAGGTAATTCCTTATTTATTATATTGTTATTGGCTGTTATTTAATATATCTTTATTTGATATGTTGTTTAAATTAAGAAAAGTGTTTCCTTTTTACTTGTTTTCTTAAATTATGTTATTTTCATATATATTTCATACTAGCAAACTTAATTTTATAATACTACTTCTCTTATTATCTAAGATATCTGGTTCAATATATATATATATATATATATATATATATATATATATATATATATATATATAATATATATATATATATATGTATATATATATATATATATATATATATATATACATATATATATATATATATATATATATATATATATATATATATATATATATACGTTTAAAAAAAGTCATAAGCAATATATTATCGTAAATAGTAGAGTTAATATAATAAGTTATTGTGATAGTCAATTCTATTTAGACATACTCAAAAGTTCATTCGTTTAGCTATAGTAGCATTGGCACTCACCCTGTTTTAGATATTTATTCCTAGATATTATTGTATAGTCATTTTATTATATTTTATCTTAATATGTTTTGATACCGTAACGAGTGGTTAGTACACTTTTCGGTTCTCGGCTCTGTATAAATTATAAAATTTAGTATTTATTCATATTTATCTGAAAATAATGCTTATATTACATAGGAATTTTTGTGCGAAAGCACTAAGAAATGTTACATAAAAGTTATAGCCAATCGACTTTTTCGAAAACACGTGCGTTGGCGTTTCTACTGTATCCAGGAGGGGTAGAATATCGTGGAAAAATTACCTCGGTCTGGCTAGTCATCAACGTCTTCAACTGAACTAAATATACTAAATGAGGAGATAATTGTGACTACAAATTGGAGTTTCTGGATAAGTGAAATAGCTCTGCGCAGTAGGTTATAAAAGTATATGTTAGGGAAGTGTGTGCTCGATACCCAATATGTTTTCTTGTATTGTATCTTTTTCTTCGCTGAATCCTCCGATTTCATTCAGCGTAAAAGGTCCCTATGGACAAATAACCGTTGTGATTTTTCATCCAAATAAAGGTTTTTTTTTCAATTCACAACCCTCTTTTTCATTCCTCCATTGCTATTTCAATCCCAATTGAGTCTGCTACTATTGATATTCCAAGTATTTCAATACTTCTATAAATTTGTTTTTACTTTCTTTTATATATGGCCAAGTCCGTTTACTTATCACAGATTAGAGTGTAGTGTGGATAAAACAATATTTCTGTATACAATTTTAGTAAATTATAGAATGACATTTTTGAAAATATGAAATATTCAACATAACCTACACAATTAAACTTCTTCTTATCGTAATTGAAAAATATTCAAGAATATATCAAATATTTCTTCATAAACGGATTTCACGGTAGCATAGAGAGAAAAACTTCAAATAATATATCCATAATTATCTTTTCACCCATACTTAGATGTGATTTACCAACATTTTCAATCTTGAACATGATAAAAAATAATACATTTTCATTCGCTCACTCGTGGTGATAACTTTAGCAATCATATGCTTTTGATAACATACTATGCTCCTGATCTATGTTACCATGTCGACTGTAGGGAGATAAAACGCAGACTCATTTGTATAAATGTAAATTCATTGGATTTGGATTTCATAATGTTTATAGAGTAAATAGTGTAATTGGATATACATACATCCAGTTAATAGAAACTATCATAAAATTTGCAGCTTTGCAGTCATTAAATGAGGAATAATAGCATTTGCTAATAGAGAAAAGCTATTCCATTCAATGAATATTGGTGTCTTTCGGTTAATAAGGATGTGTTGAGTATGGTTAGTGGACCATTTTTCTCCTGGTGAATAATGATTTTGAATGTTTAACTAGAATTTGACAAGATACAATGTAAACTAGAAGTTTGCGGACCTCCAGAATTTTGGAATCAGTGGTAGGAACCATACTCAGTTAGATTCAAATGAAAGGTTCTACATTAATTGGTTTGCGGATATATATAACTTAACTTTTAATTAACTGAAACTGTGTTTTCAAAAACTAACTTTATTTCTAAGACAATACTAACACAACAATTTCAAATGCAAGACTGATATTTTTATTATAAACATGAATTTAAATAACCTCGTAACAAATACAAACTAAGCAATTCTACAATAATATTAGTACGTGATCAGCACAATATACTGTCCACCTAAGGGCAATGGTGTAGGTGACACCTCCCCCTTTAGAAGGAAGCTTCTCCTGGAAGCTGGATCCCATCTTGCGTTGGCTGCTGATGACTCTTACTTGTACTTGGAGAATGTTTCCTCTTATATATGATCCACAGGAAGGCCACTATCAATGCTATATAGAGAAGAATAGTCAAATACTGGGAATGTGAAAATTATGGTTTTCCGTAAATATTGGCGTTACCAATTGATTTGGAATGTCCTTTTTTTTCAAACTTTTTAAATCAATCTTCATTGGAGAAACGTGTAATTGATATAATTCCAAATTTAGTTCATTTATTACAAAAGGTTGTCCAAAAGTTTTTTATCGAAATATTAACTCTTGATTTCTAAATATAATTTTACATGCTGAAATTTCAATTAAATAAATGCCTTTAAGAGTTTTCACTTCAGTTTCTTGCTTACATTTTATGATTAACTTTTCTTCTACTGGAATTATTGCCAAAAATTGATTTATCTCCGGAATAATTTCAATGTGATTCTTAATTATTTAAATTTTTGTATATTGACAAAATGTAGAATTTCCTGCTAGCAGTATGTTTTCTTCGCAAATGGTTAGGACATTGAAAAATATTGCCGCGCGTGCAAATGTCATTTAGAGGTTTAATGACATTATTTGATTTTAGTACAAAATTTTGAATTAGGTATTAATGTTACGTATTCTGATTCAATTTCTGTAGGTATAGGTAACATATAAAAAAGATTAAATAAAATATCATAATTAATAGGTACCTATCGATAAAAAATATTGTATTTGATCGATTATTTATGAATAGATTAGATAATATATTTAAATTTTTATTGTGCATCGTATAATCTGAGATATTGATTACTCTATTTTGCATTTGCTTTATCAAATTAATTTCCGTTGATAATTTATGATATGAAAAATAGTTTATATATCTTCCTATACCAGTCTACTGTAATTATATCATTACTTCTTATAAGTCTGGTGTCTAGAAATGGAACAGATTGTTCTTTATCTTCTGTCTCAATAGTAAATTGGATGTAGTGATTATAACTATTGAATTTTCACAATATATCATCAATGCCTGTACTACGTAATGCCAATATTATATCGTCTACATATTTTTTTATAAAAGAAAGACGAAAAGATAGTAGAGAAATAACACTGTTTAACAATTCATCCATAACATATGTAGCTAAAACTGGAGATATATTTGCTCCCATTGGTGTACCAAAAGTTTGTTAATGATACTTAGTATCAAAAGTGAAAAAAGTATTATTGAATAAATTAGTGATAATTTCTACGAAAGTATTTATGTTTATGTTACAATATAAACGAATACGTTCCCAATTTATTTAATGGAAGTTTCATTTTAATAAGTAATTGTGAAATTTGAAAAGAATCTTTCACAAAATATTCATTATTGCAATCATATGCATTAGTTAGTGTATACATATATGTTATGTATGCTGATAAATGTTCTGTAGGAATTCCCATAGAAGCTCTAATAGGTCTGTCTCACTGATAAATTAGGTTTATGTATTTTTGGTAAACTATAGTATTTAGCTTTAGTACCATTAAATGTGGTTAATTGTGTTTTGTATTTATATCTATTTGATTGGAATCAAATAACTTCTTAACAAGTTTGTTACATGATGTTTGTAATGATAAGATAGCATTAAAATTTATTCTTTTATAAGAGTTATTATTTTCAATCAAATCTAATGATAATCTTGTATATTATTCTTTAAACATTATTACAGTAATATTACCTTTATCAGACCTTGTTACAACTATTTCGGAATGTTCTTTAGAAAAATTTTTTTTTGAATAATAAATAACGAAAAAAAGATGGTTGTGTTTTCTATAATGTTGAATGAACATAATTTGTAATTACATTAGTTATTCTTGCAGTAGTGATAGAACGAGTGTTGATATCTTTAATAATATTAAGGGTATTTTCAACCTCTGCTAAAAATGATTTTACTGGGATGTCAAAGCCTAAATGAGGTTCTATTGAAAATTTTGATCCTAGAGATAGGAATTTATTAATATCATCATGAATGTCTGAATTTGTAAGATTTTTTATCCAATTAGGTTGTGTTATTAGACATTCTTTGATCATATTATCACTAAGTGCATTACATTTTTTTATATTAATATACTCAATTCCAAGAAACAATTCATTGTATTTTATATTTAGTCTATGATTAAATTCATAGAAAATTAATTCAGCAGTTAAATTTATAATGGTTGATTTCGATTTAACAATATCATTCTCAAGATTGTGAATAATTGAATAATAATTATTAATTTATATATTTAAAAGTTTGAAACCTAACCTTGTATTGTATTGATCGTTCTTGTTGGAATTTATTTCTGGTCTTAAAAGTAATTTATTTATAGGTTTAATTGCATTTTTGATGTGATTAGTTGTAAAACTAATTTTTCTATACTTTAACAGGAAAATTCATGTATTGATTGCTTCAGCTAATTTAGTTTTTGTCCAATTCTTAAAGTTCTGTACAGCTATTCATCCATATCTTTGTTTGATGTTGTAGTAGAACCCCATTTCTGAAACTTAAGACGGAAGGTTACCCTAACTAGTTTCGGCAACGAACTACTTTCGTCTATATATAGGAATTTTATTGAATAAAGGTCCTTCATTTCCAACAATTTGTTCATTATTCGCAAAAGGACGCGTTTCGACTTGTTAAGTCTTCTTCTATTTCGACTAAAATGTTACATTTTCATTGATACATAACACATAAGTTAAGAAAGATTTCACAAAATTATGTAATTAAAAAAATAAATAATCACACAGAGTATACCAGATTCCTTGTGGAGATTGCAGTGAAACGTTTATTGGTCAAAGCGAACAATATCTTCAAAAGAGAATACAAGCTCATGAATATTCAAAATCTGATGTTACAGCTTTATCCAATCACTCTAATAATACATAATACATTTGATTTCGACAATGTAAAAATATTAGCTGAAGAAAATAATGGAAAAGTTAGAAATATACTAGAAATGATTGACAAAAAAGATATAATTATTATTATTAAAAAAATCGATATTTGTAATTTGAATGTGATATATCATGGTGTCTTAAAGAACCAATCAATTATTGGGAGCTTCTGCACCTTACTATAATATATACCTGTGAGATCATGCAAACGCGCCCAGACCAACACCACACCGCTTTAGAAAAGGTAAACAAATAATCAACTTTAAAATAAATGATAAATTTTAAGATTTTACTGACAATACGTACAAAATGTAGAGAGAAATTTAATTTTGAACATTCCATGTTTTTAACAGTGTTATTGAGGTATTTGTTTCATTATTTTACAGTAGAACTCCAATTATCCGAAACCCGACTATCCGAATCGCCGATTATCCGAATCACTTTCAGAAAAAAATTTGTCCAAAAAAAGTCTAAGTGCGCTATTATTCTTCCCCCCGCGAACCCAGTGTTTGCGCGTTCGCTCACTATTGTCCTTCCCTCCGCGAAGTCAGTGTAGGCACAACACGTGGTATGAGTCCCCGCTCCAGTTCCGGCGCATTGCAGTCACGGCGCACCTGTCATTGTTTGTTTTGATTGACCTTGCTCGAGGACGCTACTCTTTCGCTACGGCTTACTTTTGTTTGTGCGTGTACAATACTGTATTGTTTTTTACCATGGCTTCGGAAAGAAAACGTGTTGTGCTATCGTTAGCGGACAAACTGAAAATTATAGAGCAACTCGATAAAGTTGTAACGGGTAAGAAGTTGTCTGAGATTTATGGTGTTGGACAAGCAACAATTTGTGACATTAAAAACAGTAAGTCAACACTTTCAAACTTTGTTTCGGTGCTTGAAAATGAAGATGGAAGTTCCTCCAGGAAAACAATGAAGACAGCAACCAACAAAAATTTGGAAGATGCCGTGTTTAAATGGTTTTTGCAGCAACGTTCTATGGGAAATCCGATTTCAGGTCCAATCCTTTGTGAAAAAGCCAAAATCTTAGCAGAAAAGCTTGGTTATTCATCTTTTAAGGCTAGTACCGGCTGGCTAAGGAACTTTAAATTCAGGCATGGTATACGCGAGTTAGATTTGGCTGGTGAGAAGCTTTCAGCAGACTCTGCAGCTGCTGAAAATTTTATCGAAAAATTTAAAACTGCAGCAGAATCCTATAATCCGGAGTTTGTTTATAATGCCGATGAAACTGGCCTTGTTTGGAAAGCATTACCAAAAATCACTTTGGCTTCTAAAAGGGAATCTAGTGCCCCTGGACATAAGGTCAGTAAAGAACGTGTTACAGTGCTTAACTGTGCCAACTCCACTGGAAATCATAAACTACCACTTCTTTTGATAGGAAAATCAGAAAATCTAAGAGCATTTAAAAACGTAAAAACACTTCCACTCTTCTACAAAAGTCAACCCAAGGCCTGGATGACTGCAGCTTTGTTTGCCGAATGGTATGATGAAGTGTTTATTCCTGAAGTGAAGAAGCACCAACAATCGGTGGGAAAAGAAGGCAGTAAGGTGCTTTTAATTGTTGATAACGCACCCACTCATCCTACAGCAGAACTGTTGGAAAGAGAGAATGGGCAGTTTGAAACGACGTTTTTGCCTCCCAATGTTACAAGTTTGCTGCAACTCATGGACCAGTCTGTTATTGAAACAATGAAGCGACATTACAGAAGGCAACTGCTGAGAAAACTGCTGAATATTAAGAATTGGTTTTGGCAAATCATAGCAAAATAAATTTAAAGGACTGCTGTTACATGGTAGCGGAAGCTTGGAGTTTGGTTACGGCAGTGACGCTAAGACGTGCGTGGAATAAACTGAAAGGCCTACCGTCTGAGAAGAACAAAAAAAAAGAATCTGAAGAAAATGAGAAACAAGAAAATGGAGAGGATGAAGATGATGAAGATGCGTTGCCACTAGAGGAAATAAGAAAAATGATTGTAAAAATTCCTGGTTGTACAGAAGTAAGTGCTGAAGATGTAGGAGAGTGGTTGTGACACGTCTGACCCTGGTTTTCAAATTCTCAATGACGATGAAATTGTTGGAAGTGTGAGAGAAGATGTTGAAGTGGAAGTGGAAGAAGAACTTTCCGCTGATGTTGAAGTAGACGCTGGACCATCAGCTAGTGAAGCATTTGACGGCCTCGAGACTACTTTGAAGTGGATGGAGCGTCAGCCCGAGTCTGACCACTTGCAACTGCTCACCGTCAAGCGAATGCGTGACCTGGCTGCCCGAAAACGGATGAAGAACACAAAACAGCTTACATTGACGGAGATGTTTCAAAAACAATGATTTTTATTTCTAAACTTGTACATAAGTACATTTTATTTATATTTAAAACATGTGAAAATATCATGTTTCTGTCATTTAATTCAATAAAAAAATAGTGCAATATCAAAACGTAGCTTTTTTTCTCTACAATGGCAATTTTTCTAAAAAAACTCCGATTATCCGAATATTTGATTATCCGAATGGGTCCCGGTCCCCATTAATTTGGATAATTGGAGTTCTACTGTATATACAAAATTTTCTAACGCCTTTTTTAACTTACGTGTTTTGTATCAATGAAAATGCAAGATTTCAGCCGAATCAGAAGATGACTTAACAAGTCGAAACGCGTCTTTTGGCGAATAATGAACAAATTATATATATATATATATATATATATATATATATATATATATATATATATATATATATATATATAGAATAATTCATAAATTTTGGGTAAAGCGGTCTGTAGGTTATAAAGACTGCAATTCTACAATTATCAGTAATCTACAATTTAAAACTTATTAAAATTAACAATAAATAAAAACTTACAGAGAGCAACAGTTGTTTTGCCGATACGGGCACTAGCATCACATTACACACATTAAAAATAGTTGGATATAACATGTTTCTATTATGCTGATTTTTCTATATAGTAAAAAGTGATAATAAGTTAAAAGTTGTTGATATACAGAGTGACACGTTGAAAATAATTGAAAAGATTACAATAAATATTGCTCAACTTGTTAGTATCAAGTTTGTAGTTCAAGTTGTTTTCATGTTTCTTGATATAATATATTTCAAGGAATAATCTAGATCTGTTATTGTTTTTATCCAATAATGTTATATTGTCGTAATCATAATTATGACCTGTCTTTAAATGGTGTTCTACTGTGGCACAAGTATTTTTGTGTAGTCCGCAGTCACTTTTATGTTGAGTGATTCTTTGCTTCAACCATTGGGACGTTCGGTCTATGTAACAACCTTGACAATATCTGCATGGTAGTTTATAAAATACATTGGTATTGTACAATAGTGGTGTTTTGTCCTTAGTTTTGTAAATAAGTTAGAACTTCTTCGTTGATTATAAATTGAAAGTTTTATGTTATCAAATTGCTTGAAAATCGCTATTATTTTGTTACACAACTGCGGTATATCTGACAACTTTTTATATAAAATTTGTTGTGGTTCCGGAGGATCAATCGCTTCATCATACATTTCAGTGTTGTATAGCACTTTTTTCAGCACGTTCTTTGGATAACCATTATTAGCAAAGATCGCAAATAGTTGGTGGAGGTTCGATGCCAACCATTTTTATAACTGATATGTACTACCCTCATTTTCATTGCTATTACGGTGTTCTAAATTTGTGATTTGGGGTGACTTGAAAAATAATTTTTAAACCTGCCTGAGTCATTATTGGATAAAAACAATAACTACAGATCTAGATAAGGGGCAAGTTTCGTTTAGCCGAAATTTGTTAAAAAAGAAAAAAAACTATTTTTGTCATTGAGATACCTCGGGAAGTATGTTACTGAACAAATTTTGCCGCGGAAAATGCGCTGTTGCCATTTTTTGAATGCGGTTTATAAGTAACGAAATGAGATACATGAAAATTTAGAGTTATTTTATATTGTAGACTTATTTTTAAGCACCGATACGAAAATGAAAATCCGCGGAAATGCGTTGTTACGCCACTATACAGTGATCCTCTTCCCGACCTTTAACACAGATCAATGAATAATATCTATTCTTATAAACTTAATATCGCTATGGTCAATAAATGCGAAAATTCAAAAAAAACTGTCAATAAAGCATAAAAACGACAATCCTGATAAAGCATAAAAGGTAAGTATGTATACATTGTACATATATGTGAATTTGATATTCTATATTCAGTTGAGTTAAATCATTTTGTTCATGTTTACGTTCATATTATTTACCAAAATGTCGACTCAAGTTCACGACAAGAAGGTTATGATTACATGGTTTGTTGCATAAACGCCCCTTATGTTAAACCAAATGTGAAGGGCATGGTAACAAAGCTGATATTTTTTCCCTTCATTACCATGGGGAAATAAATCTGGGCATATACAATTGTTCAAAATCAGCAAAGTGTCGGCCAGATGAAACTGTCGCAAAAAACACGTGGTTTGAACACATCCATTTGTCTTCCGAAATGGAAATAAGGTACGTTTTTTTCTTCTCTAAAAAACTCATAACAATATTATTAAATATTTTAGAGTCTCGTTTGGTTTTGCACATAACGAGTCGTTCTAACGAAATCTGTTTTTCTGTGAAATATAAGGCGCAGTAAGAAGGTCAAAATTTCCAATAAATGCAAAAAACCGCACATATATAATATTTCCCACCCAGTACCCCACTTCACTCCACCATCCCGAAAGTATCTAAAAAAGTTGAGAATATTATAGAAAACTTCGAAATATTGAAGATTTCCTATTACACCGCCCTTATGATAAATTTCCGCGGAAAAAGTTCTATAGAACTTATTATTCAAACAAAAATATGTAGTTTTTATCTCCCTATCACATTTCGGCACTTATAAACCCGGAAAAATCAATAAAGATTATTGTGATCAAAAATCATTTTCGAATAAAAATTAGTTCACATCGTTATATTGAATGTTTTTACGTCATTCTATAACAAAAAACCTATTAAAAACACCATAAAGTTTCGAATTTTAGTTAATAGTAGAAAAATTAAAAATTCGAGTTTCCTCAGAAACGAAGATTTTCCGCGGAAAAAATGAAATTATGTAGTGCTAGCTTTCTTGTATAGAATCATCCTATAAACCGATATTCCATGTAACTGATTTCGGCTAAACGAAACTTGAGCCTCTAGATTATTACTTGAAATGTATTATATCAAGTAACATGAAAACAACCTAAACTACAAACTTGATACTAACAATTTCAGTAATATTTATTGTAATCATTTAAATTATTTTTAACATGGCACTCTGTATATTAACAACTTTTAACTTATTATCACTTTTTACTATAATATAGAAAAAAGAAAAAACAGCATAATAGAAACATTTTATATTAAACTATTTTTAATGTGTGTAATGTGATGCCCGTATCGGCAAAACAAATGTTGCCGTCTGTAAGTTTTTTATTACTGTTAATTTTAATGGGTTTTAAAATGTAAATCACTGTAATTGTAGAATATCTCCTGATGAAGCTATTAAACAATGGAGAAATATTGAGAATATTGAAAACATTGCAGTTTTATTATCCCACAGACAGCTATACCCGAAATTTATGGATTATTCTATAATTAAGTAACGGTCGATAACGTAATAAATTTATATATATATATATATATATATATATATACAGGGTGTCCCGAGACTAATGGGAAAAAAGTCAGGAGAGTATAATATGAGCCAAAATAATGTTAGTACTTCATATAAACTTTTACTATGCATGCCCTCGTTTTCGAGTTATAGGCCTCCAAAGTTTTAATTTTGAATTTGGTTTTTATTTTTATTTTTTGTACTAGTTATTTGATCTTCATAAAATTTACGGCAAAGCTATAATGTAAGTGTATGTTTATTTTGGTAAGGTAAACGGATAAGGTAAACGGACTACTCGCAATGGTTAGTGATCCAAAAAATTTGCAGGTATGGCACACCCTGTATGAAATTATCGAAATTCACTTCCCCACACATTAAGCTAACGAAAAGGTACTCTTGTTGGAATTCGATAAAATAAGCCGTTTGGCTAATATTTACAGTTTTATTAATGCACTACGTACAAATCTACCTAACTAACTTATTAATACGATGTCCAGAATTTACTTGCTTTTAATCAAAATTACGAACATAACATTATTAAACCATTGAGAAAACCTCAAAAAACACAAGTTATAAAACAGTAGACTAAAACTAATTCCTAAACAACAACAAAAACTAACGTTATTCTAATAAATGTTCAATATGAGCTCCTCCCACTTCCACGCACATTCTAAGTCTACGAAGGTTGTTTCTTTGCACTTGAAAGAGCAATTTCACACTATTTCTAATAACATTGCAGTGTAACACAATTCTGTCTATTAAATCTTGCCTTGTTTGCACAGGTGTTGCGTATACCTTACTTTTGAGATAACCCTAGAGAAAGAAATCCATAGGATTAACGTCTCCTGATCGCGGTGGCCATTGAAAAGGGCCTCCACGACCAATCCATCTATTAGGAAGCCTTGTGTGTAAATGCTGTCGTACATCTAAACTGAAATGAGGAGGGGCCCCATCATGCATGAAGCATAAATTCCTACGAGTTTGTAGTAGCACATCATCAAACAGGTTCCATAACTCATTTTGCAAAAAACTCCAAATATCTCTGACCGGTCAAAGTACCGTCAATAAAGTATGGCTGTATCAAATTATTGCCAACTATTCCTGCCAAACATTAACCATGAATCTATGCTGGATCCTAGTTTGGATAATGCCATGTAGATTCACATCATCCCATAAATGCATATTATGAGAATTTATGATTCCATCTCTGGTGAAACCCGGTTCGTTCGTAAAGAGAACGTTACTAATAAATGTGTTGTCTGCTTGTTGTTGTCGCAGAAACCACTGGCTATACTCAAGTCGAGCAGGATAATCAGCCACTGTCATACGGTGTACTTTTTTCATGTGAAAAGGATATAACAGCTGTTCTTTTAGGACGCGATGAACAACTGATTTCGAGACGTTATGTTCTCTTGATAATTTTCTAAAACTCGATGGTTCATTATCAACTGCATTTAACAAGTCTTGTTCAACTGCCACAGTACGTATGCTTCGTACTGGACCTTCTCCAGCTGTTTCTGGCGAAAATCTTCCTAAAATTTAAAATTTTGTTTTGTATACATGGAAAATTACATTTACTTATTCATACCTGTTTATCGAAACCTGAGATCAATACGCCCAAACATTCGTCTGTCTGGCAATGCTCTGTTTGCAAAATGTTCTTCATAAAGCCTTTTGGCCTCTAAACAGTTTCGAGAAGCCAGTACATACATTATATGTTCATCTGCGTACTCAATGAAAGCGAATTCTGCTATTGTAACTGTTAAATTAAGGACTTATGAATTATTGACAAGTACTGACTACGAACTATTCTACACAACGTTTGACAACTAATCCTATGGTAACTTGATAAACGGTAAAAACACTTATAAAAAGTTTTTACCAACTTTCCAATTAATAAGTCGTTATTGTTTTTCATCTTCTGCTATCGTTAAATTATTTTTTTGTAGTACTCTAGGTAAATTTTGGACATCTATTAAAAGTTAGTTTTACCTCGTTGTGTACTTATAAAAATGGTGAATGCGTGAACTGGTACGTAGTACATTAATAAAACTGTAAATATTAGCCAAACGGCTTATTTTATCGAATTCCAACAAGAGTACCTTTTCGTTAGCTTAATGTGTGGGGAAGTGAATTTCGATAATTTCATACAGGGTGTGCCATACCTGCAAAATTTTTGGATCACTAATCATAGCGAGTAGTCCGTCCCTGGCTTCATGCACTACTGTAAATCTGTTCACCTTACCAAAATAAACATACACATACATTATAGCTTTGCCGTAAATTTTATAAAGATCAAATAACTAGTACAAAAAATACAAATAAAAACCAAATTCAAAATTAAAACTTTGGAGGCCTTTAACTCGAAAACGAGGGCCTGCATAGTAAAAGTTTATATGAAGTACTAACATTATTTTAGCTCAGATTATACGCTCCTGCCTTTTTCTCCATTAGTCCCGGGACACCCTGTATATATATATATATATATATATATATATATATATATATATATATATATATATATATAAATTCATTTAGTTTCTTCAACCATTTGTATATAATATTGGAAATGTTTATATTCTTGGGTTCATAGGTTGTTTTAAATAATTAAAATACGATTGTATTTCACATTTTTCTATTGAAAATGGATAAAAATTTTAACGTTTCGCTTCTTCTTTGGAAGCATTTTCAAAATAATATCATTATAAGAATAAGGTACGATTAAAATATTTGTAAATAGATAAAAACATAACATTAGTAGGTTTTTAAAAACATTAATAAAAACACAGAATTAAAATTGACGTACTCACCTTAGAATTTCAATGCAACGATACTATACGAGGGAAGTTGAAATGAGTTAATTAATCAGCTTATAGTAAATTTGACTCAAGTTTTTTATATCTTGTCTATCATTCACAGAAAACTCATCTTGTTTTATGTGTATCATTTCTTTAATTGATAATTTCTGATAATTTGTGTCTTGAGCTAAGATTTTTGTTTTTTTATAATCAAATTCATGATTCTCAGTGCTTTCATGAAAGCACTGAGAATCATGAATTTGATTATAAAAAAACAAAAATCTTAGCTCAAGACACAAATTATCAGAAATTATCAATTAAAGAAATGATACACATAAAACAAGATGAGTTTTCTGTGAATGATAGACAAGATATAAAAAACTTGAGTCAAATTTACTATAAGCTGATTAATTAACTCATTTCAACTTCCCTCGTATAGTATCGTTGCATTGAAATTCTAAGGTGAGTACGTCAATTTTAATTCTGTGTTTTTATTAATGTTTTTAAAAACCTACTAATGTTATGTTTTTATCTATTTACAAATATTTTAATCGTACCTTATTCTTATAATGATATTATTTTGAAAATGCTTCCAAAGAAGAAGCGAAACGTTAAAATTTTTATCCATTTTCAATAGAAAAATGTGAAATACAATCGTATTTTAATTATTTAAAACAACCTATGAACCCAAGAATATAAACATTTCCAATATATATATATATATATATATATATATATATATATATATATATATATATACTGAAACAATCTTAAGAAAACAGAAAATAAACTAAAGTAACTTATGTTGGTATAAGAGGAAATAAAATGGTGTTAATATTAAAAGTATGGGAAATTTTGTAAATATAGTTGAAATATATAGTGTAGTAGATGTGTGAATACATGATTAGAACATATGGGTATTAGGGTTTATAAAGACAACAATTGAAATAAAATAAAACTTAAATTTAGTAAATGATGAAAAATTATTTGATATAACATAATTAGGTGCAAGATAATAGAAATACGAAGAGGTTAATGAAATATATATGGGAATGGTAGAGATACAACTAATGGTATTACCAACGCAGATAGAATGTAATAATATTATGAAAAGAAAGTGAAATTGAATGGATGATAAATAGACTTTGAAAACAAAGACATAGTGGAAGAAGAAGAAAAAAGGTTGATGTTAAGTATAATGGAAGGAAATAATATTAAAAAAAAATAAAATAATTATTATTATGAAGAAGAGGAACCGAGTGGAATTATAGATTATGAGGATAGATATTATATACTTATAAATAATTGAATTAATATGAATGAGAAAATAGTGCCGACGGAAATGAGAGAGTGCTAAAATTATATGCATGGAATGAAAGTAAAAGGAATAGAACATTTTGAGCCAAATTATGTATCCATTACCTAATAAAATGGGAGATAATGTTAGAAGTATGTAAGGTATTGGGAGGAGGAATTATGAGGACAACATGTATATCCAATATAAATCCATTAGTTTTAATGAAGAAAGATAAATAAGTAAGCATGCCAGAATAATGAATTATACTATACTATATAAAGCACCAATATGAAGAGATACAATGGATAAGATCAATAATTCAAAATCATTTACTAAAAGGAAAAAAAACGATGACGAATTGTAAATAAATAATAATAATAATAATGAATTCAAAATAATATATAATGAAGGAGTAAATAGGGAAATATATAAGAGATAGTTTTTTCACTGCTCAGATAGAGGTATAATTGTTAATCTCACTTTCACAAATATGCTAAAGTTTAAAACCTCTAACTGTATGATGTCAAGTGAATTTATCGATGAAGTAATCTGTTTATAATAGAATACAATATTTATGTAATTGTTGACAAGAAATTTGAACAAAAAAGGAAAAGACTTACCTTCAAATACAGCTTATCTAGGAATCATTTATGTAATGAATAGTAAATAATAAATACCACATTATGAATCAAAATTCCTTAAATTAAAGAGTCATGTAATCCATATTCTGAAATATCAATTGAACATTAGTAATAGTAAACGAAGAATAAGTGAATTTAATTTAATATATCCACTGGTAATTAGGAATTTTACATTATTTAATAATCAACCAACTAGAGTATTAACCAGTTTGTCCCAAGTATATAGTAGGTACTGCATCTCGTTTTAAATTTGTTCTGTTATTTTTGGCTTGTAATTTACAATCCTCAGGAAAGTGCACATCACAAACTCTATAGTTCCGAATGACTTTATCTTTATCCTGGTTGAGTAAATATTCATGGTTAATGTTATTCATCCACATACGGAAAAGCTATCGAAAAAAAGTTGTTAATTATAAGAAAATTCCTATCGGTACATATGAAGTAAAATAAAGCAAAACACCTGATGCAAAACTATTTCTATTGTGAACAATGTGACAAACAAATTTATAATGTGAAAGCTATGAGAATATATTTTTTATACATAACAATGTTATATTTTTTATTGCGAAACTTTGCGTTGAGGAAAAAGTTATAAATATGCTATGCTTCATTACTACATTTTTAGGTCTTTATAAATAAAAGATTATAATTTTGCAATTTAATTCACCTCAATGTCTTTAGGAAAAGCATGCATTGTCTTTTCAGTGTTCTTAAATGAACAATTAGGTACACAACGTAAATACCATTATTAAAAATGAAATAAGAATCAAATATAATATCAATAGTATTAAAAGAAGATAAGAATGATGAAATCGAAAACACGAAATAACAAATATTCAATGCTTTGAAATTCTAACAATCAAACATGAGATATGATTTATCTATTAAGTTGACGTTAGAAGGTCGACACAGAACCACCGTGTTATCGAAAACAGCAGATTTTACCAACAATAAAATATAATTTATTACCAACTGCGGAACAGCAGCGCTTAGTTGTTGTTAGTCAGAACTAAAAAGTGAACAACCTCTGGCAAGACTCTTGGTACTGCCACTCATTCAATATTATCAGATGAAACCATTATTAATGAACCAATTAACTGGGAGGATAAACAAGATAAAAACAAAAACTTGAATAAAACTAGATATTGCACTAAACAACGGAATTTGATAAAAAATATTATTCAATAGTATAACATACACTCTAACACCAGTTCAGAATCTAATACCAATGAATTTCTACAGGATGCTTCCAATACTTCCAATTCTAACTTCAAATTAAATAATGTCGATTAAATAAATTATTACTGTTTGTTTGTTTGAAGGTATAAATGAAAGATTATTCATATTATATCAGTTTATTTTGTAGTTACAACTTCTTCAAGTGAAACGGCCATTTATACGCCGCTTAAGCTAGGAGAAATAAAATTGACTGTTAATCTTTGTTAAAATCATTGCAAAAATGACGGATATATGACGATTGGAAATCAAAATTATTGAGTACTAGATATTGAAACACGTGACTACTAAACGACTTAAAAGGTAGTACACTAGAAAGAAGATACCTATGCTAAGTAAGTTCTATTTTAGATTGGGAAACCGAACGTGTTTTCGGACCAGTTTCAGTAATTCTACTTTCGATTACCTCAGTTAAAGTGGCTTCATAAGGATTTGCTGACTTCTGATCGCTAATTCCAAGTTGTGCAGGTTGATGGAAAGTTGCTAAATCACTTTTAGGTTGTAACTCAATAGTTCGTCCAGTTTCCATACCTCTTAGTTGCACGGAATTCCATCTGATATGGTTTTAGGTTTCTATAGTTTTCACTCTGATGAGGGGTTGCGTCATAAGCTATACATATTCCAGATCCCTTCAGCTTTTTTGCTTGTTTTAGGACTGCCTGCTCTGCAAAATACGCAACTAATACTATATTTATTGGCGCTGCATCACTCTTCTCAAGAAAGTATAGACTTTAAATTTATATTACTTTTTGAATCCGAACACAATTGTCCATTTATTTCCTCGCATATGTTTTTTTTTACTACAGAGTTGACTAAATTGCGGGGATACGATTTTTCTTTTCAAGATCCATTACTTTTTTCTTCAGATCATTATTTTGTTCTTCAATGGTTTTAATTTTCATGATTAGTTCGGTAATTTTTAGCAGCAATCTTTTTCAGATAAGTAAATAGCCTTTTTATGTTCTACTTTAACTTTCTAAGTTGCATAAGAATTTTTTGTGTGTTGTAATAGTTTAATAACAATATCAGTCATAGTTTCCGTGTTCAACAACTATTTGTTTAATAACCTTTAATCTGTGGTCTGTTTTAATATATAAGAAAATAGTGTTATCAGTAGATAGAATTTCTTGTAGTTATAATAATTGGTTTTTTCTTCTTATTATTCAATTTGGTGTTGGACATTGTTGCTTCAATCAAACATTTTTGAAAAGAAAAAATTATTAAGCTTTCAATATTTTACAGGAGTTCGCGACACTCACATATACAAATGTACCTTACCGTACTGCACAAGAAGCAATACCAAAATGTGCTATGAATAAATTGATTCATTCATTCAATTCTTTGTAAACATCGAAAACCAAATTTCAGATGAACTGATAAAATTCGAATGGTAAACAAACCAAATGACAACTGGCGCTCAAACTTCGCATTAATAACAAAAATAGTTATACCACAAAAAGAGCTTCGACAATTTTTGCAAGCGAACTTTTCAAATTATCAACACCCAGTACATTTTTGTTTGCATTATAGAATGAAATCAATCTTTAAGCTATCCATTATTATTATGAACTTTGAATATCTAACCAGTACATGATATGTAGCATCACATATTTACAACTATTTCACAATGAAAAGGAGCAAACTATTGTGTATAATTACCCAGAGACCCACTCGACAATAATAGTGCTGGTAGCCGCAGTAAAAACAAAAAAATGTGCTTTTTATAAGGACTATACTGTATAATATATCACAATAATGTTTTAATGGAAACCAGAATCAATTTTTTGCACAAGAATTGGTGAACAAATGCGTAAAACGCTGGCTTTTTTGTCGCGAAAGTTGAATTGTTCTATATTCCAGAAAACAAGAAACAAAGTCGTGAAACGGCCTTAGCTATTTATTCTCCAATTCAACCATTATAACACAGTGTGAATTACAGGACTGGGATAATGAAGCTCCAAAACACAAATGGTCGCTCATAATTTTACTTTGAATATTACGAACATTATGGACAACTTCACAATTTAACGCAGATCCGCAATTAGGGTGAATTACCAATCTCCATCTTTTTGAAAGCCTTATCATAGAGCAGTGCGAGTTACCGATGCATCCATATTATATACATATTCATCCATGGTTTTATATTCATTACTTCGTCATAGTTGCTTATCACTCTCCCGATCTGATCTTGTTCCACATACAGTTATCAATTAGATCTTGATCTTCTCCTTCAAATAGCTGATTTCCCTAATGTTATAATTACAATTAAACTGGTCTTCACATATTAATCTGTCAATAAATCCCTTCGATTTCGTGTTATGTAATGGCCATCCAGGATGTGACGGTATGATACGTATTTTTGCATCTGAGACTGTGACATTCCGTTTTGATCTGTCTTGATATCAACTACTTTCCGGAAAACCCTCATATTTTCTTCACCTCATATCGATGATTTTTGAAATTGATAGCCTTTCAGTTCTAAAAATTCAACTTCTTCTTTCCTATCTAGTTATATTATTGCCATATTATTTCCTCTAAATTGGTATTGTATGTTTCTTTCTTCTATTGCAAATATGTTATCATTTTTATTTCTATATATCTTTTTACAATAACTCTTCTACGACTCCACTAATGAATATATGTTATTTTATCTAGTTGTGCTCAATTTTGAAAAGATTAGTTGACGTACCCTTGCTTTATATCATAACCTTATTCTTTTTTTGCTCGAATCATCTATATTCTGTTATAAGCTAGAATCACAAGAAGTTACTAGATTTGGAATTATGATAAAGCACTAGCCATAATAATACCGTCTGGAAATCACAACAGTATCAATTATTTTTCATGACGCGATGAAGAGAAGTGGCTCGCTTAACAATACTTCAATTTCAGAAGTCACTTCCTCATAAGTCTTCTATGAATCTGTCGTTGTAGTAGTGGGCGCAGAATTTTTTTAGTATGATTTTGATGTTTAATGTGGTGTTGTCTGCTTTTATCTTTTATCGCATCAATGGTCATTGGCATATTGAAGTCTTCATGAATAGTTTGGTTTGACACATAACAAGGAGCAATAGTGATCATTCTTATAATCTATGACTGACATCTCTGAATAATTGCCAAATAAGATTTGCTTACACAACGCCAAAGTTCTATGCCGTAGACACTTATCGGTTTATTAACTGTTTTGTAGAGTAGAACTTTGTGTTCTAGTATTTTTTCCTTCCAATTAACCTCTTCATTTCTTTAAGTTTTAGATCAACCTGTGTTCGTTTTTTGGTTATATGTTCTTTCCAATTCACTTTGTGATCCAAATATATTCCTAAGTATTTTGTAGTTGTAGACTAAGGAATATGAACGCCATTGAAATTTATTTGTGTGGATTTGGTTTAATTTTTTTTTCCAGTTTTGTGTCTAGTTTTGTTTCTGGTGAAAGTGATTCTGTAGTTACTGACTGCTATGTTCTTCATTATCTGAAACTATAACTGTATCATCGGCAAAGGTACCTATAGTGTCGGTATATCCGCCGTGTATAATATATCAGTCCAAAAACCTCTCAACGAGGTATACATAGGTGACGCCAGTACACTCCTCAAAAAAGATGTGATATCGAATCATACGATTCATAGGATGACACAGTACTGTATATACTTTTAATCTTTTTGAAATTAACGTATATGCTGTGTCTACATATTCTCTCTTCATTCCTTATTAATTTGAAGTTCCAAATAAATGATGTACATGCGTTTAGTCATATTCAAATGTTATTGTTTGTTTGTATTCTTCCCAGTTCCATTTTATTGTCTTTTGTTTTTCAACCGGTCTTATTGTACTACAGATTAAACAAGCTTTTTGATTCTTTGTAGTTCTGACTTGACAACGTTGTAAACGCAGTTACCGGGAAGATCAGACGACATACATTCCGCATGCAAAGTTTTGAAGGTTGTGAGGCTGCTATTATGTACGAAGGTAACACAATATTTTGAATTCTGATTTCAAAATAATAAATTGTGGCACATGTATAATGCTATATAAAATCGAGTTTATAGAAAAAAATTACATTGATGTGTTCTTTATCATTAATTAAATGAATAAGGGAATAAAAACCTTTAGATTTTTTTTACGAAAATTGTCTTTTTTTGTACAGACATAACTATTTATTGCTTCAAAAACCATACGGGGTATTCTATAATTACCCTATATTATTTTATGTGATGTAAATAATAAATAGATTCCAAGAGATAAAAACTTTCCCCTTTACTCCAAATCAATGTCTTATAAGTGGTCCCTTCATATTATTAGTCAATGAGGTTTATTTGTATATAAATTGAAAGTCGGGTAGATTTTGTAGATAAAGCGTACAGTATGATAAGGATTGTTGAACGACTTTTTAAATTTAACAATGGCCAATAATTTACCTATCTATCCGTAGTAATAGTTAGTAACATACCTACCTGTTAAGCTTTCTAAAATTGTTATTCTTAATAATATGTACTAGATAATCATGTAAAAATTTGGGTTAATACATGAAATTCGGAAAACAAATTGGGGAAATCTCCTTTAGAGATGGTTCAATAAGTGTAATATCAATGTAAATAGAATATTAAAGCTTTTTTGTGGCAGATATTTTTACATTCATATGTAAATTTTTGGGATTTTGGCAAATATTTACTATGAAATTAGAATATCCCTTCACACTTTTTACAGAGTTAGGACTGCCAAAACCAAAAAAATATTTGTTCTAGGTGCCGTCAATTATTGTTCATTTATAAGTATGTACAGATGTGCTACAAATATTATATTACTCTAGTGGAATTTCTCTCTAGTATCTACAATTTTATAACACCTATTCACATTTTTACATTTGTTGCGTTTAATGTATTTAGTCATACCACCTACAAACAAATACTACCATTAAAAATATGTTTTAGATGTACAGGGATCATCAACAGTTCAATAATGTTGTGCATCTACAAATGATTCTTCAAAATTTTTTTCTTTATCAACTCCATCATCCTCGCTGTCTCAATCTTCAGCCAAATTAATAGTAATATTATCTACAACAGGATCGAAAAGTGGTTCGTTGTTCATAAATTCATCTTTAATCATTTTAAAATGCTCAGACCTAACTTTCCAATAATTAGCTTAAAATGTGTAAAAAAATTAATTACAAAATTCTTCAGCATTTGTGAAATTTAAGGTAGGATTTCGTTTGGTAACATATTCTTCAAGTGCCGCCCAAACACTTTCGATCGGATTTAAGTCCGGGTGATAAGGGGGTAGTCATAAAACTTGAAATCTATGTCGAATAAACGATTCATCAATTTTATAAGTTTCATATTGCGGTTTAAACATTTTTGCAATGTTATGTTGTTTAGTCCAAGCAGTCGTAGGTAATTCTCCATTTAGAAGATTGTGATATGGGGCGTTATCAATTACCACAACAGCGTTTTTTGGTGGGTTTGGAATAAGTTTTTCTTGTACTTACTTCTCATAATTTTTGAACTCGTCATCATTGTGATTATCTCCTGTTTTTGACTGAGAGTTCCGCATAATACCAGCATTAGGTACAAAACCATTTTCACTTCCTGCATGCACAATGATGAGCCTATTACCTATTGAAACGGGTTTTGTTAATCCTCCTTTACTCTGGTCGCTCCATTCTTTACGGTACGTGTAACATGAATGAATGTATGTTTTATCCATATAAATGATAGTTTTGTTCTGTTCTCTGTACCTTTTTATGTTTCTTAAATATAGTATGCGTAAATGTCTGATTTCGTGACGTTCCGTTAACAAACTTCTGTTGTTTTTCATGTTGGTATAACGAAAACCCAAAGAATGTATTTGTTTCCGCAGATATTCGCGAGTTTTTGCCAAGTCATAACTATCTGCAAAGGTTTGTTGTACATTTCTTAACGTGGGTACTTTTTTCCCGGATATGTGATAATTTATTCTGCACCTCATAAGCATTGTTTTATCAAATTGATCCATACGGATACTGGACGATCTTCGTTTTTCAGTAGACACATCAGTGTTAGCATTACTTCCTGCGTTCGAGAAAGGAAAAGCGTTCTTTGGCTGACTTTCGTAGCAGCAGAAACTCTTTCAATGACCTGACAATAAAATAAGTCGATATAAATGTATTAAACGTTTTACTTATGTGTATTTTTATACAAATGAAACAAGGAAGTAGTTACATTTATTTTCAGTATCCGTTCTTCGAAATAAAAATTTTTGTCGTGGCTTTCCGCCATTTAAAAGAACTATTAAATTCAAAGTACCATATTACGTTTCAACTCATTAGTTGTTTTAAACGATCATTAGATTTTACTTCAAACGTATTTTAATATGACCAAAGCGCAATTGTATCTGAAATCGGAAGATGGTTCAAAACAAATAATAAAACCAAATCGTAATAGAGATATTTATGAAATAAGTAGAATAATTATAAGCTAGAAAACATTTAAATAGGCATCTTACACAAAATAAACATGTGCCCTCTTCTATACTCCTGTAGATAGAAACAGAATAGTGCATAAAGTGGTTTTATTTCACGAATAGAAAAATCGACGCATAAGCCGCAGGTAGGCAAAAACCTAAAATGTCTCAATTAGGTTGCTCTAAATGGACTGAAACATTGCGTGGATTTGTTTGTAATGATGACAGAACGTTGCATAAAATTGACAAACGAGTGCATAAAATACTTTGTCTCACCCTAATGTCACTTTTTTAAATCGTTTAACAAATAAATATTTTACGTACGAAAATCGATTTAAAAAATTTATTATCGAGTGTAAATTTGGTGAATAATTACTTTGGTTTAAAAATTATGTTGCAATAACTAAAAGTTACCTTTGTTAATGGAATTGTTGACTTGTCTCTGTTGCCTCTTCGTTCATGAAATTCAAAACGTTCATAATTATTTCACTACACTGCTCTCTCAACTTTTTATGAACAACTTTATTTTCTGGAGTCGCCATACCAAGTTAGTATTGCAAAGCCCCGGTAATAATACTTTTCTCTGTACTGCATTGTCGAAACGAAGCTTACGAATTCTTCCAGCGAAATGAGCTCTTGCAATCCGCATACTTCTTCGCTACGGCGCATCGGACGTTGCCAAACTTCCGACTGCCAAAATGCCTTTGGCAACCTGTACATCAATTATATGACACGTTCAAATTAATAAGGAATAAAGTGTGAATATGTAGCCATTATTTTTTTTATGATGTACCTGGGAGGGGAGTAGACTGCAGCCACAGTAAGTTCATATGGAAACAGTTTGTCATTTATGGCGGTACCCACTCAGTATATGTGTGGTTTCATATTTAGGAAATTCAATGTGATTTATTGAGTTTCTAATAATTATGGCAGTTCCACCTTGGATAGTATTGTCGGGATGATTTGGTATTTCAAAACATAAACTATCTGTGAAATGTGTTTAATTTATTATCATGGTGTTTATTGAATTGTGATGGAGGAAAACTTCAATTCCATTTTTGTAGAAGGCCTATGGCATTTCACAGAGGTACGTTAAGAAGTCTAGTGGATTTCACGTATGGGTGTGATAAGCATGTTCAGAATAATGCTATTGTGCTGGACTAACATTGAATTGACTAGATGTATTTTTTAACCATATTAATAATTCACACCCAAAAATTAAATTTACATTAGAAGTTGAAGAAAATAAATCAATCAACATGCTTGATTTAAGAATTCAAAGAGTTGATAATGTACTTGATTAATCAATTTACAGAAATCCGACATACACTGATGTAACTATTCCATATAATTCCCATCATCCCATGTCGCATAAACTAGTTGTCTATAATTCAATGATACATATAGCTTCATCACTTCCTATGAATAAATGTAATTTTAATAGTGAAATCAATACAATTAAACAAATGACAACATCCAACGGTTAACCATTCCATATGATAAATAAATAAATTGATAAAAAAGAGGAAACATTGCCTTAAGAACTAATATTTCCTAAACAAACAAACGAATTAAAAAATTATAAAACCATCACATATGCAGGTAATATTTCTAATAATATTTTAAAGATAATATATTTAGCACCAATACAACAATTTCTTTTAAAACAGCCAGATAAATCCCACTACGCAAAACATCCAAATGACACCAAACAATCATTGACACCTGACACAGAACTGGATGTACTGCATGTCTGTGATAAGAAAGAAGTACTAGATTCCCTTGAAGAATTTGAAATTAGGAGACACTTGAGAAACTCACAGTATCAAGTTGTCAATGAACAGATAAATCTAGGGTATTCTCTACTTTTAAACTGTCTTCTTATGTGATAATTGTAAAGATCAGCAGATATAATTTTCCCGGTTTTGTATATCATTGCACAGTTATACTGATATTAATTGGGAAAAAGATATCTAGGATATCCCTATAGGGCTGTTAATATCTAATTTTAATTATTTGTAATATCTTACCTTCTTATTTTTTCTATTAACATATATTATTAAGTCAATAACAGGGTAGGCCACTTCTTGGTCTAGCCAAAAATAATTATTGAACGTCATGTAGGCATCAAATGAAATGTTACTCCTCTCATGCTGACGATGATATTTAACATCGAAACAATTGTCGAATGTCTTAGAATTTTCAACATTTTTTTAATACATTGTGTAATTATCTAGAAATAGTAAGTTTCATTCAAAACAGTAATATATTTATACACTTTAGCAAAATGATGTGTTTTGCATCACTTCCTTGGTAGATTTCTTATATTTGGAATATTTCAACGCCAGATCAGAGATCTGTATCGAACATGAAATTTCTAAATGGTAAGAGATGAGGCCAAATTTTGAATAGGTTGGAAAGTCAACATATTATCCTAAATCCTCACACTGGAAAGAAAAATTTCGGTACTGAGAAATCAGAGTTGGTACAAAACTTATGCAGGCATAGAAATGTTTGCATCAATTTGTATTTAACACTATTTGCAACAAATAATCGTTTCACATTATATCAGAACTACGGATTACATAGTTTATTATTTATTAACTTAAGAAACACTATATAAACTTATATACAATATGTATATATAATTATTTATTGACAATTTGTCTCATAGTGAAATTCCTTTTATAACTTTATGTAATAGAGGACGAGATATTTGTGGGATATCAGTATATTTTATCCAAAGTTATATATTTTTAGTTGTGTGGTCGACGGTTTAAACCGATTCTGGGAGACCTCCTCGATGGTTGGTAGATACAATTGTACCAGTGTTTCCATACGATAAACAGTCGATTTAACGAATTTCAAAAATTCAAATTTCTACACGATAATTTCACACAAAAGTGCTATTCTCTGTAATTTACCCAACATTATTACAATTTCAAATACAATGGCAGTCATCTTGGTCACTGATTGATCATCTAATATTTGTTTAAACATATTTACCGCGTTCCGTTTCTCTGTAGATGTTAAGTGGCCAGAACTTACAGAACTCTTTTTTTTTAAGATGAATGAGAAAGTCCGTTAGTAGTGGAGATCTGGCATGGAAGGGACATTTTTTAAATAAATGTTTTTTTTTCATTGAGCAATTTTTTTCAAAAACGGAATAAGTATGAACGTAAGTAATATAATATTACGAAACCTTGTGTATATCAGAAAATTGAATATTCGACTTATTATATTAATAATCAAAAACAATGTTCATATCCCCTTCAAGCCACACCATATTGGCTTGAAAGCACAGGGTTGAAGGGATCATATAAAATGTATTTATAAATGTTGGGATGAATCAATATTGAATGAAAGAAGCGCTGGTACGGGGGCGCAGGTAGTTTTGTTACAATGTCTAGGTCTTCATTTTTTTTCGACAGTTTTTAAACTAATCTTCAGTTTGAAAATGATGATTTTCAATAAACGGTTCTTATTCTTCTCTAGACCAATCAATTGGGTCATTACATTCCGCATATTCAACTTTCTTTACTACTGCTTGATTATAACATTTTTCATTTCACTAGGTTCTTCTTGTGTTTTTTGATTTCACACTATTTTTTGTAATTTCTCTTTGTGCGCTCTACTTCATTCCCTTTTTCTCTGGCATTTCTGTAACAAAACCACTACATCCTCTTTTTCTTCCTTGTGGACTTGGTTGACGAGGTGGTACTTTTGGAAAAGGTCCTGTGGAAGCTCCAGTTCGAACTATATCGACATCAGTAGAAGAGGATGGCAAAGAGACGTCATGTTGACTTGACCCACTACAATCTTGTACATATTTATCTTGTTTTCTGATGTTTTGTGATCTGTTGCAAATGCATACAGAAAATCTTGTTTTCTAAATATATTTTTGTGGAACGGGTTGATGGCAGCTTTTGTAAATCTAGAACATATATTTTTTGTTGTTAGGGCTCTGACGAATTCTCTGTCAGCAAATTTTGGTAAATTGTATATTGATATCGTTTTTCTGGGATTTGATACCATCCAATTATTCTGAGCGATACAAAACAATATTTGCCTTCGACTGCAGTGTGATGTAAATGTTAATATGACATTATTTTCACGAGCATGACTTATAACATCAATGTGGACGTTTCTATCGTGATTTTCTAAGAGTAGCAACACATGTATTCCATTAGATGGAATGTTTAAATGCAGAAAGGAATTCTCAGATCCATCCACTTTTGTGGCATAAATGAGCACATTTATAGCATAAAATTCTTAAATCGAACTCTAGGAGATATGAATACTGGAGTAACATGATGACCTGTAGCAGAAACACGCATTGCCTCAAGTTTCCCTCTCTTGCCCTCCCTAATTGTTTTGAAACACACTCATCATTAATATTGGGCACATAGGTTACAGTGGTTAAACCAGTTTTGTCGACGTTATAAATTCTCGCCGCGTACTGGTATAGAATTAAATACAGTAGCTCCTGACAAGTTGGTTTTTCAGGCCGGGGAAGTGACAGATCGGGATGCCATTTCATAAAAAACTTCATTCTATCTGTTCCAGCTAGTTTTTCAGTTATACATCCATTTGGTACAACTTTATTTAACTTCAAAACACAATGATAAGCTAGCTCACGAGTCTGAATGTAGGTAAGAAGATAAATTAATGTTTGTTGATTGTTCAAAAGACATCAAACATTAGTTGTTCATTGAGAGCTCACTCAACGGTTCAATTATAAGTTATGTTTTCTGAAAGTACTCATAAAGAACGTTCATCTACGGAGGGTGTTAGATGATATTTAGGAACATCTGACTTAACAATCTCTGATTGTCGTACATTGTCACGTGACTTTAGACTGATTAATTTATGTTTCATTTATTAATAAATAATTAACTGCCCTAAAATTAAGGAGAACTATTGTATTTTCTAGTATTTCTGTGATAAAAAATACCACCTTACGTTAAAATGATGTTTATATTTGGATACAGTCAACATACCTATTACAGCTAACCTTAGAGTGAATGCTGGCGACTTGCAAAATTTCACTGGCCTAATTAACAAGCTAATGTTAAAATTGCGTCAAACAATCACCTCACTTATTCCATAAAGTTCCACTCAAAAGAGCAGACCCAGGTACAACTGGTACTGGGAACATCAGATTATATTTGGATATTGTCCATTTCTATACTTGTCCCTTTCATGAAACTTCCCACTAAACAAGAAACATAACAAGTCTTTTTTGTGATGTTCTTTTTAGAGATATTTCGTGACGTTTATTTAAAACGTTATTAAGATATCTCCTAGATGTTTAGATTTTATAACCAACATCTATGCTATGTAATTAAGACATATTTTTGATGTGCACAATAATATTTTAATTCGCTGTTATCTACACATTCTATGACCTTCTTTTTAGCAACTCTCTATGAGAAGCATCCATACCATGTTATGTTAGTTTGTGACCTTCTCACTAATGTCACATACAGAAAATTACTGTAATATTACAAATTAACATGTTTCTGAGATTATCATATTTTGTAGTTACTTTTACATCTTTCGTACTAATTTCTAGTAACTTCCTGCGACTACGTTTATCTATACGATGTTATTTCATGAAACTCTCAGGAATATCTCATATTAAACATCACAGAAACATTATTGGATGAGCTGTTCGATTGATGTATTAATGAAATTACAAAAAAAGAAGACGAACGAAACAAATGACAAGAATGACAAGGCGGATCGTGGCGAGGTTTTCAGCTTCCTGTTTTATTTTATTTGCACGGAGCGCATTTTTTGCGAGAAGTACTGGAATAAAATTATCTTCGTTTTCTTAGTTCCTACTTAGTTATAGTTTTTGTTATATTATACGAACAACCGTTATCGGTAAGTACCTATTCCAAAATCGTCACTGTGAAAACTAATAAATATACTCATTTAATACATTCATACCTTAATCAGCTATTCCACATTTCCAGATGGCAGGATTGTACCCTGAAATGATATAATAGAAATTACAACATGAGTTTCTTTTCAACTTTTATGATATTTTAGTAAGTAGGTAATTTTAAAAACAACTCAGAGTATTTCAAATCCTAGATATGCATTATACCTACTTAATATTGCAATAGGGTAAATATTATTAATAATAATGAAAAATGCTCATATGTTGGCAGAGAAGATAATATGTTCAATGTTCAAAGCATTCCACACGCTATTCACAAAAATAAAATAAAAACTAATAGTTGGTAATTATGTAGAAAAGGGGAGTTACTATTTCAGCTGATGCAGACAATGTATTAAATTATGCAAAAAATATTGAATCAAGTATCTCTAGTTCCATTAATTTTCCGCCCAACCTAGCTAATATGCGATGAAATTTTTGAGTCATTCTTACTTTTTTCTTCAAGAACAACACGAAAAAATGGTTTTTAGGGAAAAAATCCTGCGTGTTTGTCGTCGTCGTCATCGTCGTCGTCGTCATCGTCGTTGTCGTCGGCCATTTTTCGTTACATTTTTTGTTAGCACGATACACCCTCCGGAGAGGAACGAGTCACCAATTTTATGATTGAGTATTATTCAGCACATCTCGCAGATGAATCCTCTAGATTTTCAGCTCACCAGAGCCAGTAAAACGGGTGCTATAGTATTTGAAGTACGACATTGTTATTATTTTTTGAGGAATTTCAGTTTGTTAGCACGATACAGCCTTCGCAGTACAGCTAGTCAGTAATTTTATAATTGAATATTATCCAGGATATCTCAAAAATGGACCCTATATATTTTCAGCTCACCACAGCAAGTACAACAGGTGCTATAGTACTTTAAAAACGACATTTTTGTCATTTTTGGAGAAATTTCAGTTTGTTGGCACGATACAGTCTTCGGAGTATATACAAGTGACCAATTTTATGATTGTATATTATTAATGATTGGATGTTATTCAGGGCGTCTCAAAGAGTCATTCCATTTATATTCAGCTCACTAAAGCCAGTACAACGAGTGCTATGGTACTTGAAGTACCAAATTTTTGTAATTTTTGGAGAATTTTAATTTTGTTAGCACGATACAATCTCCAGAGTGACCAATTTTATGATTGAATCTTTTTCAGGGCATCTTATAGATATACCCTATTGATTTTTAGATCACAAGAGCTGGTACAACGGGTGCTATGGTACCCGAAGTGCCACATGTTTGGTCCTTTCTGGAGATATTTCGAGTTGTTAGCACATAACAGCCTCCGGAGTGGATACAAGTGACCAATTTTTTAATTGGATACTTTTCCAGGCGTCTCACAGATGTACCCTACTGATTTTCAGATGACTAGAGCAAGTTCAGCGGGTCCTATAAATCCAGATATACTACATTTTTGGTTATTTTTGGAGAAATTTCGGTTTGTTAGCACGATACATCCTCCGAAGTGTATACAAGTGACAATTTTATGACATAATATCACTCAGGGCATCTCGGAGATGCGGAAAAGTTAGTTTTAATCTTAAAAACCGTTTATTTTTTGTAGCAGTAGTAAGTAGTAGTCATAGCTATCAATATAATTTTGCAGGTTAAGGAAGTTTTAATATTTAAACTAAAAATTCTTGTGAACAATCAGAGCTTGTTGAGACTTTGAAAACAGAAATTTCTGCTAAAGAACAAAATGAGTTTTTTTCAAATAATTTTATATTATGGAATATTAACAACAAAATCTCCCATAAAACTGCAACTTTTTAAGGTTTACATGTTTCATTAAGAATTTTAGTGTAAATTGATTGTAGTAAAAACGCCAAACTTGTTAATTATGCTGAAAAATTACTGATGTATTCTGAATCAAATGATGAGGATATGTATGAAGAAAATTCTGTGACGCATAATGTCCACAAACTAATTTATTTAAGTATTGATGTCCATTCATTTGGCTTGCTTGATGAAAACCTCTAGATATCCCTTACAACAGTATATTAATGGAGTTGAAGAATATCTAGTTCATGACACTGAATGTTTCAATCAACAAACAGAATGCCATTATTTATTATTACATAATATTGCCTTGGGGAAGATTAATGATATATTTGTTGATAGTTATGAACGTGTTCAATACCAAAGTACAACTTTCAGTATATAGACTCCTAATCGCTATTGCAAAGTAACAGTTTCACAATGTTCAAGAACAATATGTTCCAGAATGGCGATAACAAGATGAGAATAGTATATTACTTTATACAGAATAGGAGAATTACTTTTCATAGCACACGTGAATTTACCTGCCGAATTGAGTGAGCCATGTAATAGAAGATAAACCAAGAAAAGTCACTTCTAGAAATGAAATATGTTATTATTTCTTTGAAGAACCACACATGTTTCTTATGGAAAATGGATGCCAGTCAATTGGCTGAAAATCTAGTATAATGTAGTTTATGATGTGCTGATCAAAAGTCTCCGTGGGCACAATTTGATCTAAAGCAATTGTTTTTTTAGCTGCTGTTCAGAACAATTTTGAAGTTTTCACAGATTAGGATTTTGAAGTCGAAACAGCGACTCTTTGTATTAGTTTTATTATCATTAGAAACCCATTCTAATAAGTATTCTGTGAACTAGCTGTAATGAATGTATATCAGTCAAATATTATTAATTGATTTTAAGTTATGTTACGTTTTGACAACTACAGATTAATATAGGTACCCTTTTTTATTTCTTGCTCTCATTGTATGCGTACAACAGCTGCACACAAATTCAATTTTTGTTGAGATGTGTAATATATCACTTTCTACACATGTGTAACTGTTATGTAATTGTACACTTTTTATAGGTTGGATGGGCAAGATATTTTTATTCTATTCTTTAACTGTTTTTTTTTTAATTTAGTGTACTGTTTATTAATAGTAAATAAACTATTCAAATCCTTTATTTTTTTCAATTTAAATGTTTAGGTTGAACAACTAGGTAAGGCTGTAGCTCATATCGTATAATAATCAAGGCACAACTTTAAAATAAGCTTAAGGAAAGTGTACCTGAAAAATCGCTGAGTCTCTAAAATTTCCGCTAGGGGGTGAAATGAACACTCGAACACATAATACTGTGCTTATCTCCAAGCAAGCCATTCTAAAGGTGTCCTAAGAATGAAAATTGTGACGAGATTATGGAAAAATTTAATTAGGAACTTTTTGCCATTGTCTCAAACTGTTTCGGTTTTTAACCGATATTAATGATCTTTGGGCCATTTAAAAGAGTTTTTTCAGTTAAATACGATTGAAGACAAAATTAGGTAGTTTTGTATCCGCCAGGGGGCGCTGTCAATAAGTTGACAATTTTCCTATTTTTCTCGAAAACGTAAAATGGAGCATTTTTTTCATTTTTGATTCTGATATCATGAATGTTATATCTTGGAATTGTTTTAAGATTCAGACTTGCAGTTTCCTATTTTTCCAACTTCTTTTCATCAGAATTCAGAAAATGCCTCATTACATTCGAAATTTCCGAAAAAATGGCGCTATTATCAACTTTTTGACTTGCGTTGACAAAATATGTATTTTTACTTAACAGGTTTACGACATTTGTTTTTAACCAGTTTGAACCTTCCCCACCCCTTACTTGAAGAATAAGGGCAAAAAGTTCCTAACTAAATTTTTTCATGATCTCATCAATATATAAAAAAATTATGTTTTTAGGATTCCTTTAGTATATCTTTTTTGGAGATAATTACAGTATTATATGGTTTTCAGTGTTCATTCCTCCAACTAGCAGATATTTTATACAGTTAAAAATATTTTCCAGCGATTTTCAGGTTCATTTTCCTGAAGTTTTTTTTTTGTTAAAGTTGTACCATGATTATTTCTCGAAATATAGCCGATTGCCGGCGTTCTCAGTTGTTCAACCTGTATTTGCTGATTAAACACAGAAACGTATATTATTCAGAAATTTACGTAATGTCCATACAACATCTAATAGAGTATATCGTATTGTTTTTGAAATGTTGGTAAGATGTTATTTTATAAACATTGCATTAACATCTACAAGATGTAAAAAGGCATTTCTGAATGTAACCGAAATGTTGCTTTTAGTTCATTTTAAAGACTTCCATTCGTGGAAATTCTAGTAACATCACAGCAATGAAAAAAGGTAGCCCTTCAAGATCGCTGAGAAGTTGAGCTGTAGCATCACAAAAGTTAACAGCCCTGAACTGGGCATAAGCGGTTGCATGTGATGAAAACAAGAGAAAAAAAAAAGAACATTATCACAATGTGGTGTTGACTATAACATTTATTTGGATAGTGGGTTTTGCCCTACTTGGAATAATATCTGAGTCTGAGTTTTCAAATTAGTCCTGACAAGAACTCTATTCATATGCTATGCTAAATATCTGTATCTGTATTTGTAAAGGTTTGAAGGGTGGGAGGCCCCACAGCACTTAGGCCACAATTGGCCCATTGTGCATCCTTCTGAGGTTCAAAACTTCCTTCTAGCTCGTCATCCAGCCTACTTCCTTGAAGTAGGCGATAACGTCGCCTGAATTTAGTTCCCTCATATTGGCGTATGTTAGCCTGTGCTCGCCGAATACTTGAAACCTAAATTGAGAGAGTGTCTGACATTCGCAAAGAATGTCTTCGACAGTCTCATCTTCTTGTTCACATCCTCTACAAAGTGGGGTGTTAGATAGCCCCAGTCTGTAAAGGTGTTTTCGTAGGTGGCAGTGACCAGTCAGAATTCCCGTGGTGGTTCGTAGGTTCCGCCTGTTCATAGTCACGTATTTTTTGGCTACTTTGCTATCCAGATACTGTAGCAGCTCCTTGGCAAGCCTGCAGTCTTCTGCGTCATCCCATCTACCATTAAACTTATTAAGGGAGTGTTCCTTTAATAGGTCGGCTGTTGCTGACGCCGATAGACCAATGAAAGTGCCAGGTCCCAAGAGTTTTTGGGAGGCTGCCTTCCTGGCTAGCGAGTCTGCAATACGGTTTCCTTTCGATTTCTCATGGCCCTTGATCCAGCCTAAAGTGACCGTGTTGTTGTTACAGGCTTCGATTGAGGCCATGTGACATTCTAGTACTAGGCCTGATGTAATACGTGGTCTGTTCAGGGCTAGTAGTGTTTGTCTACTGCCCGTAAGGATGTATATATTATTACCTGTGGTTTTCCTTTTGGTAATCTCTTTAGCAGCGATGCAGATAGCAGTGAGCTCTGTTTGAGCAACACCTGCATTGCAGCCCATTGCCCATTTTATGTTTAGATTCAGGGATCTGGAAAAAATACCACATCCTGAGCCTACATTGGATTTAGACCCATCTGTGAAGATGCGGATTGCGCCTTCTTCCAATAGGTTTTGTGAGTTGTTTTTAAAGATTACCTTGTAGGGCCTGTTGAAGGCATATCGCGGTGGAATCGGGTCCGTATTGGCCTGCAGCAGTGGGATCTCCCTGAGGGCCTCATGCCACAAGTTACGTCTCAGTTTACCGGATCCTACATCAGGTTGTATACCAGTAGAGCTCAGACGTGCCATGGTCATCATAAATAAACCGACTATGATCTGAACAATCAGTAATCTATAGAATTGCCAACTAAAATGCAAATCACTCCCCTTAATTTGAAAACAGTGAATAGATGTTACTTCACATATTGTAACATACTCATGATAATATTGTTTTTTGTGTCCAATTAACCTATCAATTATTTTCCATTGATTTCGATGATAGAATTTATCATCTGGACACATTTCTCCTCTATATTCACGCAATACTATAGCGTAATCTGTCATAAAGTTTATTTACAGTTCTCTATTGAGTAAGTTGATTCCTGTGTATATCAACAGCTTCACAGTAAAACACAACAGAATCTACATTTTTTATTACAATTGGAATTTTGTCTCCAGTACGCTGAGAATTTATATACTCGTATATAGCTTACAGTAAATCGCATTCGGCGGAAACAAGTATATATTCGTAGAACAGTGAAATAAGAACAGGTCTAAATTTTATGGAAGATTTGCCTTGCTGTGGGCGGTCGTCAATATATTTAAGTGAACATCGCCAAACTTGAGGAAATAGTGATAATCATCCATAACATCTAGAAAAGTGTTTTTAAATGAAACTCAAGGTCTCTAGTTAATTCCACAATATAATACAAGTTATTGAAAATTCTAAAAAATTGACAATTTTTTAGAATTTTCAATAACTTGTATTATATTGTGGAATTAACTAGAGACCTTGAGTTTCATTTAAAAACACTAATATGAGCATATTCCACGAAGTAAGGGTCGAGACAGTCAATTTCTAGAAAAGTTTTTTACCAAAAAATGTAATTCATCAGAATGCGTTTTAAAACTTGATGTAACGGTAAGTAAATGAGAATAGGATGTTGTTTAATAAATTGTACACATCTCACATTCCATTATCTGATTGCCAGTAATTCTCTCGAGCAAACATTGATCATATTGTTTGTTTGAGAGAGAGAGAGAAACTTTGTCATATAATTTTAATTGAAAATTGTTCACTTGAGCAGTTTATTGTTCCAGGATATATTCTGGCATCCAATTCTGTCAGCATTTGAAAATTTGGATATAAGCAATTCTGAGCTCTTTCAGTGGCTAACAAGCTATTTTAATAATTTCAATGGAGAGAACTGGAAATAAACTTCGAAAAGAATTTCTCAAAATGACCCTTTTTTGTTCCTATATTGGGTAGAAATGAAGGATACATTGAACTTTCGATGATAATATTTTTCAACTGAATCAACAGTTGAAATTATTTTTGTTTTTATCAGTCATTAACAAATGAACAAATTCTCCAAATGGAGGCTGAGTCGGTGACTGTATAAACACTAAATGATTTATTATTCGTTGCAATACACCTGCTAAAAGCATGAACAATAACCGAGAATTCATGTTATTCATTATATTGTAATTGAAATGGTGCTATTATTGGAATTGATTTATAGGAATGTGCGGCCTTAATGGATAGAATATATTGTATGCAAGATAAATTTTTATAAAGAGTAGATAATGAGGGGATGTGATATATGTTGTATGGATATAACTTACTCCTACAATTGAGCAGAAAAAAATACTTTAACGTGGCAAATATGCTATGCAACATTAGTAATCAATGATAAGCTTTACTTGGCCCCGTGTCGTAGAATAAACTCATGGATTTATTGTAGATGGTAACATCTGTTGTATTCTCGTATGATCAACATAAAAATTTGTTTAACTACAATTGTTCTTAGAGTATTTTGAACAGGAACAACAACAAGTTTCTATTAGTTCCGCTTATGGATATGGTTATGAAGGGTTGATGGCTCAGTAATTATTCCGATGTTTGAGATTATCTCTCCTTCGCGCGGTTAGAAGCTAATTGTAGGACTTAAAACTAACTAATGGATACAGGGCAGATAAGATTCTTCCTCTCCGAATAATAACATATACAAAGTCCATCTAGACTTTCTATCTAACTTTCTCTCCAAATTCTTACATCTATCTGGATATTTCATCTGAATATATACTCAGTAACAAGTATGACTATGAGAAAAAGAAAAGAACATAAATTTCTATATTAATAAAGCCGTAAACAAACTGTAAATAGATATTAAAAAAGTTTTAAATAAAATTACGCGATAGCTGACCCACATTTTTTATTAGAAGAAACGGATTAGTCATAACAACTGCCATAGATTTATTCACATTATTTTAAACAATTTACAAAATGTCGTCACCAATTATGAAGGAATATTAAACATCGTTGTTGAAAAATAGACAACGAAAAATTGCAAATCGACGATAAAAATTGTAAAAAAAATACGTAGTTGCTTACACAGCAAAAGGTAACTCAAAAAACGTCATAGAAAAAATGATAGAAAATAAGGGAATAGTCAGTCCCACGGGCAGGCGTGGTTTGTTCGCGAAAAACGTCGGACAGTGCTGACCCCAGCCGTAGGGTTAAGATAGCGTCTCCTATTACCTACACGGGACACGGATACGTGTGTAAATCCAGGTAAAGAAATGAATTTTTTTTTAGTGTATGGTCCTGGAACCAACTTTATTAATGTATCTAAGTAGTCAGGGTGATATCCAACTATCACCGGCAGCGAAAGGTTGCTCCATACAGATAAACTCCCGGCAGTGTTTCAACCTAAACTTAAGGGCGCGAGTGTCGGTGGGTCCCGATTTCGTCGGTTAGTGATATCCATCGCTCTCTTCCACGCCGAGATCCAGTGAAGGCGGACATACGTAGGTTTTTTCAATTTCCTTTTTATATAAAAACGGGATAAATTATTACTGTCTTAACTTGAAGCTAAATCTAAGCATAGACTTACTATACCCACTGAACGCTGACCTCCAAAAGGAAGAAAGCGACATAATAAATTTTGTTATAGACGATCAATTGTCCTGGGTAAGATACAAGGAGAACCGCAGCCTGGGAATAGGGACACATATTAACCTAGCTCATTTGATTCTCATTTGGACCTAGTAAGAAATTAGAATCTCAATATGAAGTAGATGTTTCTGTTGACTGGGAGGTACATTAAGATAAAGTCATATCTTGAATACCTCAGGCACTCCATGTAGTTTATATCTAGCGCTTTACCAAGTGAAACTACCATATTTCATACGTGTTGTGAGCAGATGTTAATTTTTGAGACCACCGGTAACTTACAGTTACGTCGGGGGCTATACAGTTTCGGTGAAAGGTCGCTAGTCAGCAAAATTCTACTATTTGAGTAATATAAAGCTGAATTTTGATGACGCTACTCTCATCGCCATGTCATGACGCCATTAGGTCACTCTGCTATTATTGATGGCGCTGATCGTTGGCGGGCGATCCAAATTGTCGTTGGCAGGTATGGGGCGCTGGTGTCGTGTGGTAGGGTGGCATCACTACGACGTTCGATATACGGGGTGTCGACATAAAGATGTCTTGTCGTTGGTGGGTATGGGGCGCTGGGGAGGGTGACGATACGGTCGGGGGTGTGTCGACGATCAATATACAGAGTATCGACATGTCACAAAGACACTCTGTTATTATTGGATGGATTAAAGTCGAACAAACGGAGTTACATCACTACGACGTTCGATTAATGAACAGGATGTCGACATAAATATGCCATAAGGGCACTCGGTTATTATTGGCTGGATTGAAGTCGAATAAATGGTGTTAGGTACGTCACTACGACGTTCGAGAATGAACAGGATGTCGACATAACGATGCCATACGGGCACTACGGGGTGTGTCGACGAACAATGTACGGGGTGTCCGCATAAAAAGTCAAAAAGGCACTCTGGTATTATTGAACGGAATGAAGTCGAATGAACAGTATTATGTTAGGTACGTCACTACGACGTTCGATATACAGGATGTCGCCATAAATATGCCATACGGGCACTCTGTTTGGTCGGAATGAACTCAAATAAACGGTATTATGTTAAGTACGTCACTACGTTGTTTTATATACAGGATGTCAACATAAAAATGCCATAAGGGCACTTTGTTTGGATGAAAATTATAGTATCAGGCGGAAGAAAAGATTCGAAACATGGTTACTAACAGAAAATATAGGCAATCTAATTACGGATATTGGAAATATCGATTACACGGAGGGAGAAGAGCTACTGAGAGAGGCACTTAGACCTATAACGGATCCATTTTGTGACAATATAATGGTAGTAAAGTTATGCGGTTCGGAAGACTGTAATGGAGGAAGTGGAGTTGTAAAAAAGGAAATTTGTGGCTCGTTTAACAGTTACCTCCGAGGAAAACTTGGTGGCCTTGTTTCTGCGAGACACGGAGTTAAATCCAAGCTACCCTTCTTCTTGCACAGCGACAATCAGATAGCCAAAGGTGTTCGAGAAGTTCTTGGGGAAAGTATGGTAAAAATTACGAAAAAATATGGTAAACCTGTATGTATACAATATAAAGTGGAACTAGCAGATGTAGATATGGAAACACTGTTAAAAGAATTACCCGAATTATTAAAACATTTACAAAGAGCAGACTACTATTTACTAGACCTCGATATTACTCAAGACTTCTGTGGGGGGTTCCAGAAAGAAGAAATGACAATCTACTTAACAAGTAACTTCAACTTTCGTGAACATGGAATGTATCGGGAGAATTGTAACGTAATTGCAAATAATAATTATAAAGTAGGAATTAATTGCACCTCACGTGGCTTACATCTAACGCGAGGGTAAACATATACAACAAATTTATTTGTCAAATAACCAGACCTGGTGTTAACAAGAGCATTGGTAACCATATTATAGATTTCGTGAACTGTCCAGATGAGAGATTAAAAGACACATTTTCCAACACTTCAGCCAAAGAACATGGAATTACAAGATAAGAAGCAACCATATATAATTGAAGACATGAGTTGATAAAGGTGCTATGTCCACTTTTTAAAGTTTTGAGTGAATGAGGAAAACGCGTTTCAACTCGGAACTTTTTTACAAAATTTTCAATCAATACAAACAGTATCTCATAAGGTCGGTATTTGTTTGTACTACTTAGCTTGTTATTTTATAATCAAATAAACTTTAATGATTTATAGTTATTTTGATTTTGATTGACATAGCACTTTTATCAACTAACATCTAAAGCGAGTTATACTATTTATTTTAGTGGATAGAGGAGCTATGTTACTTTTGATTTGAAATAACTTGGAAAATCACTCAGGTATATCGAAATAAATTTTTATTTCTTATGAAATTAAACAAAACACAAGTTGACACAAAGAAACTTAAAGCCTAATAGGTCTTCCGATTTTTCTTAGGGTTTGTTTTAGTTTCTTCCAAAACAATATCAAAGTACCATCTGTAATCTGTTGGGATGAATTTCAGTTGATCTTGCAGATTCGATATCTTTTCACTAGTGAGACCACCGCATTTAGGTAACTTCTGTAAAACAACTTTTTCAGCTTGTACTACGGTTTCCGTTTTTTTCTGCAAATCGACTTCCACAAAGGGACCGAATGGGTCTAAATTAGTTTTGTAAGAGTATTTGCCAAATTCATTCACTCTAATCCATTTGACCTTATCGCGGAAGTATATTTTTTGATTAAGCGTAATGGTCACTTTTTTGTATGAATGGAGTTTGGCTGGAAGTGTTTCAAAATCATAGAAAAAATGTTCCATATTGAAACACAAACTCTGTCTGGTACTGGCATATTTTATTATTTCCCGATATTGGTCTGGTAAATAAATATTTTGGTGTTTCCGAAGAACTTTCTCAATTCGTCCAAAGTCTCTATCTGAATCTAGGTAGCTGTGGCCAACCTCAAGAAATTTGTGATCGATAATTTTGAAGACATTATTCAATATCAAGTATTCGTAGAGGCTTAGAACAGAAAAGTTTTTGTTTTGTCCCTCACATTGATCTGACCAAATTATCAAATGCTCTATCTCTGCATTTTCTTCTTTAAGTAACTTGCAAAATCGAAGTAAACAACTTGCAATTTCATTGCTGCCTCTATTGGCGATGTCTTCAGTCCATGTGAAAAAATAGGATTTGTGTCCTGAACTAGTTATACAGTGGATTCCAAAGTTGTACAGCCACATTTGCCTCAAATAAAATGATTTAGACGTTGATAACTTTGGTAGTGGCATTGTTTGTTGGAGGTCCATTGTAATGTAACATTTTTCTTTATCAACAACTGTAACTTCTCGGTCAACTTTCTGCAAGGCGAAGGCAAATTGGAAATTTTCGGTGTGCTCTGAGGTATTTTCCCCAGCATCGCATATACTGCAAGTATCGCTTTTCGGGGCACCAAAAGACAAATTAAACTTTGTTTCGAAAATATGCCGATAGAAGGAGGCCTTAACCATATATTTATTTTCGAGTTTTCTTTCTTCGCATTGCTCCATATAAAGTTGGTGGAGTTTATTATTATTAAGTAAAGGAGAAATGTATTTTTTATATTGATTTGTGTTCCTAGAATAATGTGATTCTTCAGAAGGAAACTGCTTGATGTGGTTTTCAATATAGGTAATTACATCTTCAGGAATCTTTTTAGGATTTGCGTGATGACCCTGCTTATGCGGCGAGGGGGCTACCTGACCAGCTTTTAGCTCTTGTTGAGCCCGAAACACTTTTTTCCTTCCAATTCTGTACAGAGGGCAGGAGGCATTTTTGCACACCAGTGCGGTTTCTTTGTCACATGTTACTGTATATTTAGAAGAGTAAGATTTGGTTTTCAAATTTTTACGAGACCGAGGACGATTAACTTCGTACATTTTGATACTTTTGAAAATCAAGACATTTTTGGAATTAATATCCAGTTTATAAAATTTTTCCAAAATTTTTTCTCTGCTTTGAATGCTAAATCTCTCACTACACTTCAGGCGACAACTTTCTTTACATAATATTCCGTCTTTTATTACTTTTTTTTCCACGACTTTACCAGTTTTTTGAGATACATATGCTTCACCTTGTTGTCTTAACTTTGCAGCTTTGTTTCTTTTCCATTTCTCGGGATTCCGTGCTCTCTTTTTAGCTACTTTGAAATCTGGTTTAACCGTCGCACTGTTTCTTATCCCATCAGCAGTAACATGAAATTTTTGTCTATTGTTACGCATTTCGTCTTGTGTTCCTCCATCACCTTCAACTTCCAGAATATCTTCGTCAAGCAATCCTAAGCTTGCAACGTTTTTTGAATTTCCAATGGTTTTTTTGTCTAGGTTTTTGGCCTCTTTGTCATTTTCCTTGTCATCAAAAAACACTTTACGTATAATTCTATGAACATTTTCATGTTTGTGCCTATTGGGGAAAATAAATGAGTCAGAATATTCTCCATAACTGGAAGGTAAATATTCGCTGCCTGATGTGACGCTCTCTTCATCACAATTTTCTATAGACTCTGGAAAAAGTTGCATATATTTAGTAGGGAGCTTCCAATAGCTATTTATGTAATCAGTTACTAAATGCCTAATTTTGTGTAACGCGTGAGATTTTTGTGGAACGAACGCAGTGAACACAGTTGTCAAAAAGTCTGGGAAACGGTTGCTGTCTTGAATTTAACAATATACTGCAATATGTATACTGGGGGAACCGTAAAACAACGAAATTAACCGGTCTACCGATAAGTTCACCAATATAACCCAACGCAAGAAAAATAGTTGTAAACAATTGTCTTTCTGCATTTAGTTCTAACTTCTTACCTATTAATTATATAGAGATTGTATAAGATACGAGTAGTAAGGAGAAAAATGTCCGAATTTCTCAAAAATGCTATATTAAGGATGGAGATACATTTTTTATCTGGTCTTCCACACTGTTTAGCACTATCCCGGAAGATATCAACATCCAGGAGCTCGGACTTGTATCTACATGTAATATTATACCCAAAGGTCTAAGAAAGAGGGTAAACAAAATTAGTAAGCTAAAGCCTTTTGCGCTAAAAGAAATAACACCAATCTCCCATATTTCTGTATTATCTGTAAAGAAACGGAAATTAGAAATGAAGGAAACAGAATTAAAGAAAAGGAAGATAGAGTATTTAGAAAATACAGCTACGGTTAAAAAGGAATATACACATTTTTTGGAAGAAGAACAGAAGATAGCAGAATTAAAGGAGAGACTAGAAGATTATTTACCAGGTGGAAAAACTAAGAACCCTCTGGAGAATACAGCGTATCCGCGTTCACCGTTAACAACAAAAATTAATATACCTATGTAGGAGTTTTGTTAGATGAGGAAGGGCAAAGAGACGTCTACTACTCTTAGGTTTACCAGAAAATTACGTTTTTACGCGTTTACAATAATAGAGAAGCTCTTGTTGCAGACGGTTATGTCACATTACCATATAACAATGGAGTGGAATTAATATGTTTGGCAACCGGAAAACCATTTGCTACATTTACTACAAATGGATAAACGAGTTTAACCGATAACACATTTGCCAAAATCGAAAACTTGTAATTTTACACAGGCGCATGGAAAAATATAGACGTCCCATTCACCCAAGTGGGGGTGGATAGGGTTAACGTCGTTACAATGCAAGAAATTGCGGATAACATGAAATTTAGGGATTGTCATTGACTTGAATAAATTTGCAGAAGGTACAGAACTGGTAATATCTGGAATTATAGAAGGTATGCATAGAGGTAGAACTAGACAATATAAATGTTTTGTACTTTTCAAATTACTGGTTGGAACAAGAATTGTAAGGAATAGACTTAGATTATAGGATAAAAATAAAAATTGACATGTTAAAACATACATCCAACAGAAACAAAGAAAGAGTTGTATTTGTTGTATAAATAACGTCACAATAAAAGCAGATATACATTGTAGTGCCCTGATGGCATCTTTATGTCGACATCCTGTTCATTAATCGAACGTCGTAGTGACGTACCTAACACCATTTGTTCGACTTCAATCCAGCCAATAATAATTGAGTGCCTTTATGGCATCTTTATGTCGACATCCTGTTCATTAATCGAACGTCGTAGTGACGGAACTCCATTTGTTCGACTTCAATCAATCCAATAATAGTAGAGTGTCTTTTTGACATGTCGACACTCTGTATATTGATCGTCGACACACCCCCGACCGTTTCGTCAGCCTCCCCTGCCCCCATACCCACCAACGACCAGACATCTTTATGTAGACACCCCGTATATCGAACGTCGTGGTGACGTCACCCTACCACAAGACATCAGCACCCCATACCTGCCAACGACAATTTGGATCGCCTGCAATGTGTCATCTGTCTAGCAAACGCCTAAGAAAACTTGTGTTCTGTGTCACCTATCAATCTTCTTGTGTTCTGTGGTGTGTGTCTGCTAACCATGTGGTGTGTGTTTGTATCTCCTGCAATGTGTTAAGTGACGCACTACCTCCCTCAACCCATATCTTCACAAAAAAATATGAATAAAACAACACTGGTACTGATAAACAAAACAGTAACAAATAGGTATTTTTTTAATCGTTTTTATTTAGAATAATAGCATGTTGAGTATAACACCAACAAATACAAATATTACACACAAAATACATCTCTTTCCTTATCTCTATTAGACGTATGTTTAATTTTATCTATTTTTATCTTAATTTTATAACTTAGGTCCATTTCTGCACATTCTCTTTCCAACCAGTAGTTTGAGCAATAGAAGATTTCCGAATTCTCAAACTTTGATATGTAACGAAGTCTCACTCTGTGTTTAACTTCGTCTATAGCGGTAATTACCATTTCTGTTCCTTCGGCAATTTCTTCTAAGTGCTGGGAAAACCCCAATTCAATGCGATCTTTTGTCTTCTGCATAGTAATGATTTTAATTTGGGTCATATCTTCTTGGGTAAAAGGAATTTCCTTCCATACTTCCGTAGAAAACTTCGAATTTTCTATCTTAGCGAATGTGTTGCCTTGGTAAGACGTGATACCATTTGTAGTAAATGTTACAAACGTTTCTTCTGCAGGAAAACATATTATCTCCATACCAATATTATAAAGTATTATAATATAACCATCTGCAATAAGAGCTGCTCTATTGTTGTAACCCTTATAGAAGTAGACATTTCTTATGGCATCCTTTCCCGCTAACACACCAACATAAGTATATTTGTTTTAATTGTTTATGGTAAACGCCGACACTTTATACACACATGCTGGGTCTACGTTGGCCCAATGGCTATAAAAATAGTTTTCTGATCTCTTCCTCAATTGTGTTATCTTCTCTTCTTTCTCTAGTAGACTTCTATGTTCTTCCTTCATTGCAGTGGTCTTCTCGAGAAAATCCAGCTTTCGCCTCTTGGTATCTAGCTCATCCATGTCCTGTTTTCGTTTCGTGGTCGATGTAATGTAAGTTTGCGACAGAGGGTCGATTTCTTTAATCTTATAAGGAGAAAGTTTGTTCTATTAGTTCTCTTCCATATAATACATGCATCCAAATTATCTGTAGAGATTAGTCCAGCGTCCTGTATGTCAATATCTTCCGGTATAGTAGAAAATGGGGTGCTGGACCTAGAAAAGTAGGTCTCTCCAGCTTTAATGTAACATTTTTGTATAATTCGAACATTGTCTCTGTTCTCCTTCTCTTCTACAACTTCTATATGGTTAACAGGGAGGCAAATAAAACTGCATGCAGAGATTATGTGATCATAAACCTTTTTCCTTGCGTCGGATTTTTTTGGTAAATTTATTTGTAATCCCGTCAACTTCCTTGTATTACTGTTATCCCAATAAACATATTGCAGCATATTGTTAAACGCAAGACAACAACTGTTCTGTAGACTCTCGGTGAACTTTGTCCACATTTTTGCAATCGAAATAAAGTATAACGGGAGAATTTTGGAAGTACAACTTATTATCTTGTAGCACAGTAATGCAATCTTCTAAAGGACTATAGCCTAGTCCATGGAAATATCCAATTGGGTAGTTATATATCGTAGCTTCTAATCTGGTAATACCATGCTTCTTGGCCAATACAGAAGAGAAACTTTAGTTTAATCTTGCGTCTGGGCAGTTGACGGAATCTATATTATGGTTTCCAATGCTCTTGTTAACTCCAGGACTGGTTATTTGACAAATAGATTTGTTGAATATTTCAATCCTGGCGTTAGATGTGAGCCAAGTAAGGCAATCTATGCCAACTGTTTTATCAATATTTACAATAACGTTGCACTTTCCTTGTACTCTCCTTGGATGCAGAAGTTAGAGTTTTTGTTAAATGAATAATCATTCCCTCTTTGTTAAAAATTCCTGCAAAATCCTGCGTTATGTCCATCAGGTAGTAATCTTCCTTCCGGAGTTGCTCCAAAAAATTTCTTCAAGTAGCCTGTCTAGTTTAACGTCCGCCAATTCTACGTTGTATGGTATGAACACTTTCATTTCCTTATAATAATTTCCAAATCTTCTCAAACTACTTCTCTTGTTCCAATGGCAAGCGAGTTGTTACTTAGTAAGAGGAAAGGTAGCTTAGCTTTAACACGATGTTTCAAAGAAACCAATTCCAGATAGATGGTTTAACATTAAATAAGAACAAAGTTGGAAAAATTTGTGGAACAACGATATCTTTAGAAGTTTTATTTGAATATTTCCACAGGTTTAACAAAAATTATAAACAAAATACAACTCCTTCTTTGTTTCTATTGGGTGTATGTTTTAACAAGTACAAAACATTTACATTGTCTAGTTTTAATATGTACCGGATTCTACCTCTATGCATAACTTCTTTAATTACAGATATTACCAGTTCTGTACCTTCTGCAAATTCTTCTAGTCGATGACAATCCCTAAATTTCATTTTATCCGCAATTTCTTGCATTGTAACGACGTTAACCCTCTCCACCTCCACTTGGGTAAGTGGAACGTCTATGTTTTTCAATGCGCCAATGTAAAATTGCAAGTTTTAGATTTTGGCAAATGTGTTATCGGTTAAACTCGTATACCCATTTGTAGTAAAGGTAGCAAATGGTTTTCCAGTTGGCAAACATATTAATTACATTCCATTGTTATATGGTGATGTGACATAAACGTCGGCAACAAGAGCGTCTGTATTATTGTAAACGCGTAAAAACGTATTTTTGTGGCAACCCTTTAAGTAGTAGACGTCTATTTGCCCTTCCCTATCCGCCTAAACTCCTACATAGGTATATTTATTTATGTTGTTAACGGTGAAAGCGGATACGCTGTATTCTCCAGAGGGCCCTAAGTTTTTCCACCTGGTGCAGAAATAATTTTCTAGTCTCTCCTTCAATTCTGTTACCTTCTGTTCTCTTTCCAAAAAATGTTTATATTCCTTTTTAACTTTAGCTGTATTTTCTAAATACTGTGTCTTCTTTTTCTTCAATTAATTTTCCTCCATTTCTACTTTCCGTTTCTTGACAGATAATAAAGAAATATGGGAAATTGGTGTTATTTCTTTTAGCGCAAAAGGCTTTAGCTTACTATTTTTTTTACCCTCTTTCTTAGAACTTTGGGTATAATATCACATGTAAATACCATTGCGAGTTCCTGGATGTCGATATCTTCCGGGATAGTGCTAAACATTGTGGAAGACCGGGTAAAAAATTTATCTCCAGCCTTAATATAGCATTTTTGAGAAATTCGAACATTTTTCTCCTTATCACCATATCTTCTGTGATCTCCATATAATTAATAGGTAAGAAGTTAAACTAAATGCAGAAGGACAATAATTTACAACTTTTTTTCTTGGATTGGGTTCCATTGGTAAACTTATCTGTAGACCGGTTAATTTCCTTGTATTACTGTTCTCCCATTATGAATATTGCAGTATACTATTAAATACAAGACAGCTACTTTTTGAAACTTTTGTCCACATTTTAGCAAATCAGATAGAGTAAAATGGCGGATTTTGGAAAGAAAGTTCGCTATCCTCCAGTAAGGTTAGACAGTCTTCTAAGCAATTGTATTCCCCTGTCTTGTTATCGGATATAAAATAATTATATATGGTTGATCCTAATCTTGTAATTCCATGGTCTCTGGCTAAAGTGTTGGAAAATGTGTCTCTTAATCTTTTATCTGGACAGTTCACGAAATCTATAATATGTTTACCAATGCTCTTGTTACCACCAGGACTGGATATTTGACAAATAAGTTTGTTGATTATTTTAACCATTGCGTTAGATGTGAGCCACGTAAGGCAATCAATACCGATTGTATTATTATTATTCACAATTACATTACAATTCTCCCGATACATTCCATGTTTACGAAAGTTGAAGTTACCTGTTGAGTATTTTATCATTTCTCCTTTCTGGAGCACCTCACAGAAGTCTTGAGTAATATCGAGGTCTAGTAGATAATAATCTTCTTTTTGTAATTGTTTTATTAATTCGAGTAATTATTTTAACAGTGTTTCCACATCTGCCAGTTCCACTTTATATGGTATACATACAGGCTTATCATATTTTTTCGTAATTCTTCCCATACTTTCCCCCAGAACTTCTCGAAAACCTTTGGCCATCTGATTGTCGCTGTGAAAGAAGAAGGGTAGCTTGGCTTTAACTCCATGTCTCGCCTCTACCTTTGCAAAAAATGTACATATGGAAGTTTTTCTTGTAACTATTCCAAAGGACACTTAATTAGGAACTCAATAACGGAAAATTGTGATGAAAGTATTTTTTATAACGTCAAAAAAAATTCATAAAAATTACGACTGAGTGCCGATGTGCATCTTACATCTTGAACTCTTAGCTCCAAAATGTTTTCAAATTTTCTTCAAGTATTTCAAACGAGACTTGATTAGGAACCTATTACCGAAAAATTGTATATTTTTATAACGTCAGAAGAATTTATAAAGATTACGATTGTGCCCCGATGTGCATCGTTCGTTCTGAACTCGAAGCCCCAAAAATGTTTCAAATTTTCTTCAACTATTTCAAAGGACACCTAAGTAGGAGCCCATTAACGAAAAATTCTGATGTAGGTATTCTTTATAACGTCAATAAAATTCAGAAAAATTAGGGTTGTGCACCGACGCGCATCGTTCGGTTTGAACTCGAAGACCCAAAATTTTTCCAAATTTTCTTTATATGTTCCAAATGACACTTAATTAGGAAGCTATTAACGAAAAACGGTGATGTAAGTATCGTTTATAACGTCAAAAAAATTCATAAATTTTTCGATTGAGCGCCGACGCGCATTGTTCATTTTGAACTCGAAGCCCCAAAATTCTTTCAAATTTTCTTCAACTATTTGGAAGCACACTTAATTGAGAACTTATCAACGAAAAATTGTGCTGAAGTATTCTTTATAACGTCAAGAAAATTCATAAAGTTTACGATTGTGCGCTTACGCCCATCGTTCGTTTTGAACCCGAAACCCCAAAAATTTCCCAATTTTTCGCAAACTATTTCAAAGGACACAATCAGAAACCTATTAACGACAAAGTGTGATGTAAGTATTTTTAATAAGGTCAATTTTAGAATTTTTCGTACAACCCTCAAAAAATGTACCGCCCGGTGCTAGTGTACTCAATAACCTCTATTAAATAGGCACTGTAACTAGTTACCCCATTATTGATAAATTTATCAATCAATACAAAAGAAAAATAACGAACACTACCTTATTATATATCACATTGGTTCCCGCGCAAACGGACTTATCCATACAATACTTCTCGCACCTGACAATTTTTTACCCGTGTGAAGTTATCCACGGATTTTCTTTTACCATCCACCAATATTTTTTACAAAATAGACTGTACTTCTGCAAAAATGTTAATATGGAAGACATATAATGAAATTGTAATGTGCTACATAATTTTAATACCCAAAACTAAATATTATGTGAATAAAAAGTTTTCAAATAGTTGCTCTTGTAGATATTTCAGGATTCTGAATCGAGGACCCAAAAATAAAAAACAAATTATTCAACTATTACAAAGAACACCTGATTAGAAACCAATTGACAAAAAATTGTGATGTAAGTATTTTTTATAACGTCAAAAAAATTCATAAAGATTACGACTGTGCGCCGACGCGCACCGTTCGTTTTTAACTCGAAGCCCCAGAAGTTTTTCTTGTAACGATTTCAAAGGACACTTAATTAGGAACCCAATAACGGAAAATTGTGATGTAAGTATTTTTTATAACGTCAAAAAAAATTCATAGAAATTACGACTGAGTGCCGATGCGCATCTTACATCTTGAACTCTTAGCTCCAAAATGTTTTCAAATTTTCTTCAAGTATTTCAAACGAGACTTGATTAGGAACCTATTACCGAAAAATTGTATATTTTTATAACGTCAGAAAAATTTATAAAGATTACGATTGTGCCCGATGTGCATCGTTCGTTCTGAACTCGAAGCCCCAAAAATTTTTCAAATTTTCTTCAACTATTCCAAAGGACACCTAAGTAGGAGCCCATTAACGAAAAATTCTGATGTAAGTATTCTTTATAACGTCAAAAAAATTCAGAAAAATTAGGCTTGTGCACCGACGCGCATCGTTCAATTTGAACTCGAAGACCCAAAATTTTTCCAAATTTTCTTTAATTGTTCCAAATGACACTTAATTAGGAAGCTATTAACGAAAAACGGTGATGTAAGTATTGTTTATAACGTCAAAAAAATTCATAAAGATTTCGATTGAGCGCCGACGCGCATTGTTCATTTTGAACTCGAAGCCCCAAAATTCTTTAAAATTTTCTTCAACTATTTGGAAGCACACTTAATTGAGAACTTATCAACGAAAAATTGTGCTGAAGTATTCTTCATAACGTCAAGAAAATTCATAAAGTTTACGATTGTGCGCTTACGCCCATCGTTCGTTTTGAACCCGAAACCCCAAAAATTTCCCAAGTTTTCGCAAACTATTTCAAAGGACACAATCAGAAACCTATTACCGACAAAGTGTGATGTAAGTATATTTAATAAGGTCAGAAAAAATTCATAAAAATTAGAATTGTGCGCTGACACCCATCGTTCATTTTGAACCCGAAGTCCCAAAATTTTCCCAAATTTTCTTCAACTACTCCAAATGACACTTAATCAGCAGCCTATTAACACAAAATTGTGATGTGAGTATTCTTTATAACGTCAATAAAAATTCAGGAAAATTAGGATTGTGCACTGACGCGCTTCGTCCGTTTTGAGTTCGAAACCACAAAATTTTTCCAAATTTCCTTCAACTCATCCAAAAGACACTTAGTTAGGAACCTATTGATGAAAGATTGTGATGCAGGTATTTTTTATAACGTCAAAAAAATTCATGAAGATTTCGATTGAGCGCCGACGCGCATCGTTCGTTTCGAAATCGAATCCCCAAATTTTTTTCAAATTTTCTTCAACTATTTGAAAGCACACTTAATAAGGAACCTGTTAACGAAAAATTGTGTTGTAAGTATTCTTTATAACGTCAAGAAAATTCATAAAGTTTACGATTGTGCGCTGACGCCCATCGTTCGTTTTGAACCCGAAAGCCCAAAAATTGTTCAAATTTCCATTAACGATTCCAAATGACACTTAATTAGGAATCCATTAGCGAAAAATTGTGATGTAAGTATTTTTTATAATGCCAAAAAGATTCATAATGAATCGGGATCAAAACAAACGATGGGCATCGGCGCACAATCTTAATATTTATGAATTTTTTTGACGTTCTAAAAAAAACTAGCGCCAAAATTTTTCGGTAATAGGTTCCAAATTAAGTGTTCTTTGAGACACTTGAAGAAAATTTGAAAATATTTTGGGGATTCGAGTTCAAAACGAACGATTAGCGTCGGCGCTCAATCGTAATTTTTAGAAATATTTTTGGCGTTATAAAAAATCACAAGTTTCCGTTAATGCGTTCCTAATTATGTGTACTTTGAAATTGTTAAAAAAAATTTGAAAAAATTATGGGACTTCGAATTCAAAACGAACGATGCTCGTCAGCGCACAATTGTAATCTTTATGAATTTTCTTGACGGTATAAAAAATACTTACATCACAAGTTTTAGTCAATTGGTTTCTAATTAGGAGTTATTTGTAATAGTTGAATAATTTGTTTTTTAGTTTTGGGTCTTCGATTCAGTATCCTGAAATATGTACAAGAACAACTATTTGAAAAAATTTTATTCACTTTATCTTCAATTTTTGGTAGTACGATTATGGAGCCTATCAAAATCTCATTATATGTCTCCTACATTAACATTTTTTTGCAAAAGTACATTTTATTTTGAAAAAAAATATTAGTAGATGGTTAAAAGAATCCGTGGATAACTTCACAAGGGTCAATTTTTTCCAGTAAAGTCCAGAAAGTGGAAACATTAAAAATAGAAGAAGTTAAGTTAAAACGAAAATCTATTTTTTGAACTTTTATTAAGTTTTTTATTCAGTATATTTACCAGAAAAACTTCTATCCTTTGAACCCGCACTCGGATGGGCATGATGCGGCATGAATAATATGCGGTAGTTACGCGTGTTGTTGCCAATTTCACCTCCGCTCGACGTTGTGGCCACCGTTTTTACGAAGGTCATTACGCATGGGCTATATGAAATATAAATATAAAATCTTAGAGGAAATTGTTTCCCCTCTTTTCAAGTTCCCCTCAACAAAAAATACTTTTTATATCTACTTTAAACCCACGGGAACACCTCACATGTATATCGAATATCACAACTTAACCGGCACCAATATATATATATATATATATATATATATATATATATATATATATATATATATATATATTGAACATAATTCAAGAACACAGAAACTTAAATAATATAACTCATATCAGCATACTACACAGAATTATATAAACCAGTATCGGTTAATGAAAATATTTCCAATATACAGAAGATTTAATGCAGTATTTAAAAAACTGTATATGTCTTACATGTACAAAATATTCTGGAGCATATATACATCATCTGTTAAGTGTTAGAGAATTATTAGCACCTATTTTGATCAGGATACATAGTATCTATTACCTTATAAAAGTAATATATATATATATATATATATATATATATATATATATATATATATATATAGAAGAGATAGTTCTTTACTACTTAGATGGAAGTATAATTGAAATTCTCACTCTCACAAATATATTAAAGTTTGGAACATTTTATTGAATATCTTTGATATGATACCAAAAGAATTTATTGATGAAATAACCTATTCATAATGGAATACAATATATGAGCAATAGTAATAAGAAATTTGAATAAAAAGGATAAGAATTACCTTTGAACACAGTAGTTCATTTAAGAAGCATATCGAAAATCCTTTGAAGGTAATAAATCAAAATTCCTTAATTAAAAGAAACATGTAATCCATATTCTAAAAATATTCATTGAACATTAATAATAGTTATAGTAAATAAACATGTAATAATTTAATTATTGACCATTTAGGGAGTTTTGGTTATATATATCAAATAATGTCAGAAATGTCAAAAAAATCATTTTATAAATTGACTGGAATGAGGTTATAAATTGAAAAAGAAGCAGAACCATAGAAATCTATATTTATTGAGTCAAGAAAGATGTGAATTTTATGGTTTGTAATTATATATTAGGAATTAGAAAATGAATCTGAAATCAAGATATTTATGATTTCGGATAGCAACGAAAAATAAAAAGGCGGGTTGGTTGTTGATTTTTGAATAATGATGGAAGTCGGAGATTGGAAAACTAAAATGGTTGAAGAATTTAAAAAGAGAGAATTAAGTTATTGTACAAAGAAGTGAGTTATTCCATATATTAATTCGAAATAGCTAGTATAAGGCTATTAAAATAATAATTTCTACGAAGATATATACAATATATAAAAAATTACATGTTATTGGAGGCTATGGTACAAATGAAAGAGTCATTTCAAATTGAATAATCAGTTGATGTGGTACGGAATCGTAATGTAAAGTTCCTGAATAAGATATTAAGCATTGATTGGGAATTCGAAGCTGAAGAATAATAGAAATTACAAACACGTGTTACCTGTAACAAGAAATCTAGAAAAAAAAACATCTCCATCTGGACGACATATGTATGCATGACATGGTTTTTTAACAGACAGAATTTCGAGAAAGGAATATTAGTGGTTGAGAGGTTAGTGTTTCTTTTTATCTTTGTTGGTACCAACATTCGGGTTAGATATGTACATTTATAATAAAAGTAATAAGAATTAGTATCTGAAACTATTAAACATATTAAAAGCATTAAAAAAGAAAGGTAATAACATAGACTTGAGTACTTACCATTTATATTTTACAAATATTTTATTGTTTGACATTTCAATATTATATTAGTATTTAAGATAGTTCATCACTTACTTAAAATTTATAATACATAATTCTTGATCAATATAATATAGTTGTTGTATTAAAGGTATTCTTGAAACTATTGTTTATGTTCACATAAATATTACTTCAACTGATATGAGTGACAGTTGGAATCGATTATTCTACTGATAATTTCCATCTATTTTAATTGTGAGACAAAATCGATTGCTATATTGAAAGTTTCTATACATAGGCGCACCAATAATATAAAAAATATAATATCAGTTATTTGAATGATTCATATATATGTAAAATATTGTAGATATAGAGTTAAAATCACTTCCGGATCCCAAAGAGTAGTAAGAGTTTCTCATGCTCCCCACATAAATATTTAAATACATGAAAAATTTTCTTTACTTCATTACTGAGCTAGCTATACTAGAGTTGAATATATTAAATTGAAAATATAACAATTATAGTGGTATTGTCGGCAAAGTATACAACTATAACAAACCAATATAAATTTGGCCGCCGAACGTGGGGCAAATTAAGATTTTTTCGTGATAAGAAGGTTCTAAAAACATTAGAATTAGATACAATTAAAATGGCAAAGAGAATGATGCTTAGGGACGGAAAACAAATAGGTTTGGAAGGCAGATCAGAGGAGGAACAAGAAGAAAGGAGACGTGGAATGGGAGATTCAGATGTAGAGGAACAAACCTTAATAGATAAAGAAAGTGAAGAATCAAGGGAACAGCAGGATAGTAGACAAGACAGGCAGGATAGTGTAAGCAGAGGAGATCAAATAATGGAATTTTTAATTAATTTGAATGGGAAGATAGATAATATGAGGGGAGATTTGAATGGGAAGATAGATAATATGAGGGGAGATTTGAATGGAAAGATGGACAAGATGAATGGGAACATGAATGATTTAGATGGAAACATGAACAGGATGGAAAAGAAAATAGAAGAGGTGAAGATGGAAGGTTTGAAGGAAATTAAGAAACTTAGGGAGGAAAATGAAGAATTTAGAAAACAGATAGATAAAATTGAAATTGGTATAAAAGAAGAAAATACGAATTTGAGAGTAGAACTTCAGGAACATAGAATTAAAATAAGAGAAACAATTGAAAAACAGGTAGAAGAAGAAGTTCAAAAACTAGGAAGATGTTTAGAAGAAAATTTATCAGGAGCAATTCAAGTAGAAGTGAAGAAACAAAATGAGAATACAATTGAAGAAATACAGTCTATAAAAGTACAAGAACAAACAAATGAGGAAATAATGCAAATGTATGAACAGAATTTAAATAAGAAATTTAATGACTTAAATGGAAGGATAGAAGAACAAACGGGAACGTGTAAAAAAAGGAGAGAAAGTATAGAGAAATTAGTTAATTGGGAATTAAAAGAAATGAACAGACGATTACAAGAAACTAAGGAAGAAATAGATGAAACCATAAGACTAATTGAAGAACCAATAATTTACACAGAGAATGGCGAAATCAGAGTGAAACTTGAGAGAAACATAATAATAATTGATCCAAGAATATTTATTAAGAGAATTGAAAATGAAAGAAATCGAATTGAGATTATGGTGGATATGAAAATAATAAAAAGCAACTTCAATGAGATGGAAGAATTTGAGATGCAAATTTCAATGCATTTATGGGAAGAAATTGATGAGATATGGGACTTCAAAATTAAAAAAATTATGGTGGTGAACAGAAAGAAGTTACAGAAACCAATAGGGAATCAAACAATGAGAGAAGAGAATAAGACGAAGTTTAGGAAAATAAAATTAAATTGAATTATATGACAGGATTATGGGAACGAAATCTGGAAAACGAAAAGGAATTGTACATGCGAAACAATGGATATAAAAACGATGTGTACATAAAAGGTTTATGATTAACAAGTAATATTTAAAAACATATTTAAATAGAAATTATATAAACATGGATTGATAATAGAAGAAATGATAGACATGTTGATATGAATTATAGAAATGAAAATAGAAGTTACAGAAATAAAAAACGAATATATGGAAATGGAGATAAAATTTATGACAACAAGTATTGTGAGAATAGAAGAAATTTTAGAAACTTTGATAGAAGATATGATAATGAAAATAGAAATGAAATTAAGCAACAAAATAGATGGACAGGATGAAATAATTACATTTATAGGAACAAACGGACGGAAGTTATATGAACTAGGCAAATATATGATACAAAAGATTGAATTAAAGGATGAAAAAGAAGTTGATATGTAAGCATAGTCGATGAAGAAGTTAGAAACAGACATAGTTATTGATGAATTGATAAAATATAAGGAAATAATTGATTTTGAATAGATAGATAGAATTAAATGGTAAAATAATTGAAGTTGAGGAGGTAAATATGGAAGTATTGGCAATTGAAGAGGATAATAAGAAGTTATGGAATATAAAGAGGGATGGAATTATAGTAGAATTGGAGTTAGTGAGTGGAAATAAGGAATATGAAGAGAAAGTGAAGAGTTTGATGATGAAATATGAAGGATTGATTGGAAAAGAAACTAGACTGGCTAACCATTATGAGTGTGAGATAGAACAAATAGAAGATGTGAAAAGTAATGGTAATTGGACAGATTGTAATGAAGAATATTATGAAGTTATAAATGAATTATTAAAGACGTATAACATAAGAAATTCGAAGGAACTAAGGGTTGCTTAACTAAAATATGGATGTAATAAAGGAGAAGAATACTGCGAAATGTTGAAGTAAAATCATATCCAGTTCCATGTAAGTTGCTTAGGCAGAGTAGAATAAAAGAGAGTTGAAATATTACAGATCATAGAAGAAATTGATCAACATGTATATAGGGAATTTTAGAATAACAAATAACAGTACGTTACATGAAATTTCAATAGATATAGTAGATTTAAGAAGTTTTATGGGAATTAGGAATAATAGTTTAATTTGATTCAAGATAATTTTGAGATATGTTGATATTTATTTAATAGATAATATTATGTTACTAATTTATAAATAGTTAGATTTAGTGTAGATATATGATAGGTTTTAGAGATATAATAATAGATTGGGAAAGTAATCGCCGTATTCAAAGAACATAATGGAAGAAGGATAATACACAAATTTAGATTTGCCTCCAGAAAAAAAAGAATTAATTTTAAATTGGAAATTTAAATGTGAAGAAGATCTCAAGGTATTGAGAACTCTTAAAATTTAAATTTGAGGGGATTTGAACATAATTCAAGAACACAGAAACTAAAATAATATAACTCATATCAGCATACTACACAGAATTATATAAACCAGTATCGGTTAATGAAAATATTTCCAATATACAGAAGATTTAATGCAGTATTTAGAAAACTGTATGTCTTACATGTACAAAATATTCTGGAGCATATATACATCATCTGTTAAGTGTTAGAGAATTATTAGCACCTATTTTGATCAGGATACATAGTATCTATTACCTTATAAAAGTAAATATATATATATATATATATATATATATTTATATATATATACATATATATATATATATATATATATATATATATATTTATATATATATACATATATATATATATATATATATATATATATATATATATATATATATAGAAGAGATAGTTCTTCACTACTTAGATGGAAGTATAATTGAAATTCTCACTCTCACAAATATATTGAAGTTTGGAACATTTTATTGAATATCTTTAATATGATACCAAAAGAATTTATTGATGAAATAACCTATTCATAATGGAATACAATATATGAGCAATAGTAATAAGAAATTTGAATAAAAAGGATAAGAATTACCTTTGAACACAGTAGTTTATTTAAGAAGCATATCGAAAATCCATTGTAAGTAATAAATCAAAATTCCTTAATTAAAAGAAACATGTAATCCATATTCTAAAAATATTCATTGAACATTAATGATAGTTATAGTAAATAAACATGTAATAATTTAATTATTTAACATTTAGAAAGTTTTGGTTATATATATATCAAATAATGTCAGAAATGTCAAAAAAATCATTTTATAAATTGACTGGAATAAGGTTATAAATTGAAAAAGAAGCAGAACCATAGAAATCTATATTTATTGAGTCAAGAAAGATGTGAATTTTATGGTTTGTAATTATATATTAGGAATTAGAAAATGAATCTGAAATCAAGATATTTATGATTTCGGATAGCAACGAAAAATAAAAAGGCGGGTTTGTTGTTGATTTTTGAATAATGATGGAAGTCGGGGATTAGAAAACTAAAATGGTTGAAGAATTTAAAAAGAGAGAATTAAGTTATTGTACAAAGAAGTGAGTTATTCCATATATTGATTCGAAATAGCTAGTATAAGGCTATTAAAATAATAATTTGTACGAAGATATATACAATATATAAAAAATTACATGTTATTGGAGGCTATGGTACAAATGAAAGAGTCATTTCAAATTGAATAATCAGTTGATGTGGTACGGAATCATAATGTAAAGTTCCTGAATGAGATATTAAGCATTGATTGGGAATTCGAAGCTGGAGAATAATAGAAATTACAAACACGTGTTACCTGTAACAAGAAATCTAGAAAAAAAAAACATCTCCATCTGGACGACATATGTATGCATGACATAGTTTTTTAACAGACAGAATTTCAAGAAAGGAATATTAGTGGTTGAGATGTTAGTGTTTCTTTTTATCTTTGTTGGTACCAACATTCGGGTTAGATATGTACATTTATAATAAAAGTAATAAGAATTAGTATATGAAACTATTAAACATATTAAAAGCATTAAAAAAGAAAGGTAATAACATAGACTTGAGTACTTACCATTTATATTTAACAAATATTTTATTGTTTGACATTTCAATATTATATTAGTATTTAAGATAGTTCATCACTTACTTTAAATTTATAATACATAATTCTTGATCAATATAATATAGTTGTTGTATTAAAGGTATTCTTGAAACTATTGTTTATGTTCAGATAAATATTACTTCAACTGATATGAGTGACAGTTGGAATCGATTATTCTACTGATAATTCCCATCTATTTTAATTGTGAGACAAAATCGATTGCTATATTGAAAGTTTCTATACATAGGCGCACCAATAATATAAAAAATATAATATCAGTTATTTGAATGATTCATATATATGTAAAATATTGTAGATATAGAGTTAAAATCACTTCCGGATCCCAAAGAGTAGTAAGAGTTTCTCATGCTCCCCACATAAATATATAAATACATAAAAAAATTTCTTTACTTCATTACTGAGCTAGCTATACTAGAGTTGAATATATTAAATTGATAATATAACAATTATAGTGGTATTGTCGGCAAAGTATACAACTATAACAATCCATTATAATATATATATATATATATATATATATATATATATATATATATATATATATATATATATATATACATATATTGTAGTATATCTCGACTATGTTTTTAAATATAATATATTATATTCTATATTGTTTTATCGTTGAATTTATTTGTAGCTGTAACTACACTAATATGAAAACACCTTTAGCTAAATATAACCTATAAAATTTTCAATGACAGCAGTTGTCAAATTGATATGCCCGGCTAAATAAATATTAAATTTTATATCCTGAAAGATAAATTAATACACAATATCAATCAACTCACTCTTTTCTCAGGGAGGGATCTAAGTTTCAAAGAATAATTCAGAATTTATAAATTTCCAAATAATTTTCCAAATCACGTATTATGCTATTCAAATCCAATACACTATAAGACAGTTAAATTATCTTATGACACATATGAAATTACTGTCAGAAATTAAACCAAATGTCACTCCTTGTACTAAATTTTCTATAGGATGAAATTATCAAATGTAATGAGAATGATTATGATAAGAGAGCCAAAAGGTGATTAGAATTCAAATTTATATATAATATTATCAAATAAACACTTACAAAAATTAAAACTTTTCAAAAAATATCACAAACGAATACGCGAAAATAGAATTTTCTATTAAAACCTTAATATTATAAACAATATAAAATTAGAAATTATTATCTAAATACTTTAACTAAAAGTCCAAAATGACTTATATGTCAATGTAACATTCCTCAATTTCCTTGTAAATTGTCTTTTTTCAAAATTTGTCTTGAGTTTACGTAGAATGATATATCAATAATGTTACTATAATTGGATCAAATATTTAATTCATCAGATGCATCTACTTTCGAAATATTTTTTACTAAAGGCCTATTAATTCTCGAGAAATAATATATAATATGGACTGGACTCACCAAACTGGATACAGATAGACTTGTTTGTATTCTAAAAACGTTTCAGAATATCTGGAACAACTTTCTAAATGACTTATTTAGAAACTAGAACAACACTCGCACTTTACCGCTGTAATTTTCTGCGAATAATACACGCACTGGCTTTCAAAGGCAAATTGTGTTAATTTGATAACAATGCTACAAATTATTCTGATATTCTCAAATAAATTTGAGACAACTCTTATTCCGATGTTGTCTCTCGAGATATAAAAATTCAGCTCTATTTAAAAAATTCTGAGACAACTCTTATTTCGATGTTGTGTCTCGCGATGTTATGAATCAACTAACTTAACTGTTTCCATCTATAACTCTCTTCTCCTTTAGTTACCAAGAATTCTTTTTTAAAAAAAAAATACAAATTTACGTTTTTATATACCAAGAGAGATTTTCATTATTTTTTATTAGTGCCATTTTGCCAATAGAGATATCTGTATTCTGGTTTTTCAAATCATTTTGAAATCTATCTGTCATTAAGTCTTCCGAAATTGAAATGTCAAAATTTATTTGTTTATTGAAACTTTAAAATTATTGATAATACAGTGTGTATAACTAGTATTACATCCAAATATGCACATTTTTCCTCATTTCAATATTTTCTTTAGAATTTAGATAGAGGATATGTATTAATATATATATATATATATATATATATATATATATATATATATATATATATATATATAACAAAGAAGATGTAGGAATATCGCGTGATATATTAATAACAACAACAAAGAGATTCATGGGTAATTCACGCAAAATAAAGGGTTACTGAAACAGAGTGGTAACCGTGGACATGCTGAAATCCGTTGTTTTGTGTTTTCCGATGTTTCGATTAACATCTTTGCTCCCAAATTTCACATCCTTATTTGGTTACACCGTGCTGAAGAGGCAAATGAGCCAGAAACATTCATGTCCAAGGTTACCACTCTGTTACCCTTTATTTTGCGTGAATTACCCATGAATCTCTTTGTTGTTGTTATATATGTATATATATATATATATATATATATATATATATATATATATATATATTTAAATCAGAAAATGAATACAGATCAATAGCTATTAAACAATGGCGAGATATTGAGAATGGGAATATAGTGTTTTAATTCTCATACTGACCGCATACCTGTTACGGTTCCACCGAAACAAAGTTTTATTCGGGTTTATAACAACATAAACACATAATGTAATAAATTACTTACCCAGCAGTTGAAAGCTATTTATTAATTGATAACAAATTCATTTATTGGATATCATAGAAATTCTTTGTTTAGAAAGTAATTAATCTAGGTTAGTTTATATATGTCAACTTAATCTGCAAATACTTCTTCTTTCTGATTAGTGCTGAGTACCTTAGTACATTTATCAGTTACCTGTGAAGTGGCTACCTGTTCGAAAGAGGTAAAATGATAGTTTGACATAAACAGAGGAAATTTTACTTTTCTGATTTCCCTCCATATTTCATACGTTTTTTGGTTTTGAGGTTGTCTTAGCATGTGCTTATGCCATATCTTCGTACTTAACGGATTTTGTATCTTGAAACCAAAGAATTAATTGTTGGTTAATGTTGGATTATTACTATAAATTTCTGGTGAAATTGCACTTCAAGTGGATTCAATAATAATTCAATAAGAAACGTGAAATATAAGTAATAACGCCATCCTCCACCATCGGTAAGTGTTCAAGTGTACATCCACTACTTATAATTTTATTCTACTCATCATATCATTGCTTTTAGGCCTTCTTGCCTTAAGTTTCACTTGCAACCTATCAAGATTAACATTCTTTTATCCAGATTGCTGCATGGTATTCTGTGTAACAAGTATTTAGTACATTGCTCGATCTTCGCATCCAGTACCATAGTTTTATGCATGCTAGTTCTTAGTCTGGTGATTGCACACCCCTAGGATTACATCCGTAGACTTCACCCCCTGCTTTGTACCTGCTGATAGACGGTTTTCCCTGCTACGTAAATTTGGTTTTTCATGCACCCAAGTAAGAGATTTCCATTTTTTTATAAATAGCATCTGTTGAACCTGTAAAAAAGAAACGCCATAGTAATAGTAATACCCCTTGTATATATTCACTGATTGATTTCATTTTTTTTGTAGTTTGGAATATAGATAATAATACTTACAATTTATGTAAACCAATTGGTCCAATTGGGGCAACTACTAATAGTGGCATAGCCACTAAGTTCACATATTACTTATCCTCCTGTAACCAAATAGTATCAATTAGTAAGATCTGTGTCTCGAAACTAAGTAGTGAATTCAAGGATTTCAAAAACAAAAACATAATACCACTCAATGTTAATTCTTCTTACCAGGTCAATTATTCTCGTTTGTATCCAACAGAACTATCTACCCGAATAAATGTATGTAGTTCAACATTAGTATTAATTTGGATACACGAACCTTATTGCTCAATTTACTTTCCCGCTAGCCATAATTAAGTAAGTATTCTGCCAAGCTTTTAGGTAGACGTTTAGGGCAAACTGAAATGTAGCATACCTGATAATCATCACCTCTTGCTTATGTACATATAATATATATATATATATATATATATATATATATATATATATATATATATATATATATATTGTAACGAAGTTACATTTTCAAGGACCGGGCAAAAGCACAATATTCCGTATAATATGAAATAAAGCATTCGAACACTGTATTTCTCCGTCCGTATCGGTACAATGTAATATAAACATCGGTACAATATAATATAATTTATCAGACCTGCACCGACAGTCGGCGACACTTACGTCTTCGCCCCGTATTCCCAACAAGCCATACCGTAAAGCAGAACGATTCTCAGAGTCGTCAGTCTATCCGTAGACTCAGCTCCTCACCCGCATACGCAGGTGAAAATTAAATCTAAGAGCCTTCATTGTGCTCATAAAACCGTTCTCTTTCAGAAAACCGATTCCGCTAGAGCAATCGTACCGTTTACCGAGGTGAGTAATATTCCAATTTATACCTTAGGGTATATGGTTCTCGCCGTAAAATCCGATCAGGGGAAGTAAAGGGAAACCGTGTCCGCTACTAGAAAGTTGAGTTCTCACATCCTAGTAGCGGCCGTGTTTGGGCCTTCAGCCATCCGATCGAGGGGAACCGTGACCGCTACTAGAAAGTTGAGTTCTCACATCCTTGTAGTGGCCGTCGCGACTCCGGGATTTCGATACCGCGGAAACCGAGAGCCATATCCCCCGAAAGTAGAGCTTTGAAGTACCTAGAGGGTCGCTTGCAATCCGTAGTAGTTTTACCCGACTGCCGCTAACCGTCCACCGCACCACCCGGCTTCCGCTAACTATCCACCGCAAACCCGCCCATTTTTTGTAGCTTCCGCTTGCATAGCTTTGTTTCATTTACCGTAGTAAAAACCGTTTTGAACCTGTAGGATAGTAGTTAGTACTAGTGCTTTTGCCCCGCCTACCCGAATTAGCGGACATTTAGTTTAGTTTTCCGTTTAATAAAGACTCTTTGTAGATACGTAACTTTTGGTTTCTCTTCTCTCCAACTCCAACTACCAGTAAACCTCCGTAAATAGGTAAGAAGGTTAAGCAGCTAATACCCAGGTTACGAACCCGGGGAGGCAAGTAAAATCTACCCGACCGGCCGCAACACTTTCGTCACCACCATAAAGTGACCCCTGGAGTATTTTAATTCTTCACTGATGCTGCCCGGTGCGAGTGGAGCATACCACTTTAATAAACTGGCGCCCGAGGCAATCCGTCACCTGTAGTTAAGGCGCCAACCCGTCAAGTAACGACGCAAGAGCGTTACAATATATAAACAGTGTTGGGAACATTACGAGGGAACATAGGGTTTACCTTCAATGTGTTAGAAAGAGACGAAATACATATAAATTCAGTGCATCATTCTTTTTCGCTAACAGGATATCATAAAGTGGAAAACGTCCAATACAAGAAGTTGAAAATACATATGTGTAATGTGAACAGTTTAGTTTATTATTTGAGAAATAATAAGATTGTATGTACTATACTGATAGCTTAATGCAATGAACAATAAAGAAATCAACACTACTTTCGTTTATCCCTTCATGATTAATTTACAAAGAAATAATTCAGTAGTAATAAAATTCACTTTATTAGTTCGGTTAGTATTGGAATAAATAACCTAAATAACCGTAACATGCGAAATAAAATTTGTATTAATAATAATATGTGTTTTCAAATATCTCAACTCTCATTTTTCGCTAACAGGATCTCGTAAGTGGAAAACCCACAACGCCGGCCTCTTACTATTTGTAGCTTCTGACAGTATTGCCAATTTTCATTGTATATTTATATCAATTGTAAAATGCATTGTTCTAACACGAGAACAAGTTATAAGAAGATTTTAATCAAGATAATTCAAGAGGTTGTAACAGATCAAAATATAATTAATTCCATCTATTCGTTAAATATTTCATTGTAATGCTGGAAATTGTTCTAGTTTTGGAAAAAGTATAAAATGAATAAATTAGAGAATCGAGTATAGTTAGAAAAGTTTTAAAACTGCCAATAACTTTTTCATTATTGTAAAAATTATTTTCTGTCCCCTTAAAATAATCTTCCATCAGATAATGATTTCGATTTGGCAATGCTGCTTCAATCGTCGACAATGTTATTCTTGTTAATTTCCATTGGTTAGGATCATCCATGACCCTACAACTCACTAGGCGGTAGTCTTTCCGAAGGCGGTGCCTGGCATACAATTGATTTATCGAAACAATTATCAATTTTTTAGAATGTTCAATAACTTTTATTATATTGTGGAATTAACTAGAGACCGTGAGTTTCATTTAAAAACGTTCATGATGAATTAACAAAGAAATAATTGAGTAGTGAGAAACTAATTCACTATATCAGTTCGGGTAGTAGACGCTAATATGATTTGAACAATAAATTAAAATCTACCTAATAGGTATTTGAAATAAGTACCACTAAAAAATCACTGGAAAATAGCTAAAAAAATTACATTCGTCGATATTGAGGGTACAATTATTGAACGTGAGCATAATAATTTTCATTAACATCATAAGGAATAGTTTTAAAGATCTCTATGTAAACCGCCTCTGTTTCCTACGCTCCTGAAAAAAAGATTTCGCTTACAACTCAAATTCTACTTTTACCTGGCCCCTCTCTTCATTTTCAATCCACGCGTTAGATTGTAGAGTGTCCTTCAAAAATTCCTTTTTATTTGTGAGAGAAATCACATTTAATTTCAACGTAAAACGATATCCTCTCACGTCCAAGAAGAAATTATCATGGTCGCATGGAGTTACCAGTGTGTTGGAGAAGGACAATCATGAGGCAGAGAATTGAAAGCCAGCGTAGATTATTACACCAGACGAATACGAATAGCGCGTGCGCCTCTTGAAGATGTTCAACTGTAACGATGAGTAACGATCTTTTGCAAATCTTATTAAAATGAGTATGCAAGTACACCATAAAGTGCAAATTGTGAAATGGTACTACCAGGGTCATTCATATCAAGGAATAGCAGAAAATTTGTTTATTGTGGCATTCGAAAATGCCCAACCAATTAGCAAAAAACAAGTAAGAACGGTTATAAAAATTTTTTAAGAGCATGGATGTGTCAATCCTAGTAAACATGGACCCCGTACACAAAAACGTCAAACAAAACCCGAAAAAGAAGAAAGAGATATTTTAATGCATGCCAGTGTGGAAAATAATCCCCTACAATCGTCCACTCATATACCAAAGGATTTTGATGTTGATCAGAGAACGATTCCGACTATATTGAAAAAAAATGGTTATCGTAGTTGCAAACTGAAAAAGAGCCATGAAATTTTTCCGGACGATCAATTTCGTAGAATGGAATTCTGTGAAATAATTATGGAAAGAACACAATTGGACGCAAACTTTTCGAAAAATATTTTGTTCACAGATGAATCGACTTTTCCCATACACGGTGCATATAATTCATCCGTTATTCGATATTGGTCAAGGACAAATTTACACAAACATTATAAAAATAGGACTCAATATCCCCGAAAGGTAAATGTTTGGGCTGGAATATTAGGTGATCATTTAATTGGACCATTTTCTATTGACGGCAATTTAACCGGACAGAAATATTTGGACATGCTGGAAAATCAAATTACTCCTGCCCTTATACAATTAGGTGTCAACTTCAATGATATCTGGTACCAACATGACGGTTGTGCCTCATATAATTATCGACTAGCAATAAACTTTCTAAATACACAATTTCCCAATTGGATAATCTCCACGAATGGTAACATAAGATGGCCTACGAGATCTCCAGATCTGGCTCCCAACGATTTTCTTTCTGGGGTTATATAAAATCGGGAATTTATGGGTTTCAAGAAAACAAAGCCTCTTCTCTAAATGAACTGAGGGAACAAATTTTACAAATTTGTATGCAAATAACACCTGAAATGCTCATACGTGTTCGTCAAGAATTTTATAATCGTCTCGGCTACTGCTTAGCGCAAAACGGGGATTTATTCGAACATTTGATTCAAGAATTAAGTTTTATTTTTCAATTTATTAAATATCATATTATTACTTTTATTTAAAAATTGTAGGCATTAGAATTCGATTTTAGTTTTATTTTCGTTTTTTTAATTTGCACTGTGTGTGTGTTTACACAGAGAATTCGTTCTCATTTGTATACAAACGATAACAAACGATAAAGATACCAATTTTTTTTTACTAACATTCGAAACACAGCAGATGTTTGGAGACCAATTTCACGTTGCCAAATCTGAAAAAAGTAAAGGTTTCAACCGCTTTCAAACTGAGAACTGGAACAATGTCCAGCATTACAATAAAATATTTAACGAATAGATGGAATTAATTATATCTTGATCTGTTACAACCTCTTGAATCATCATAATTAAAATCTTCTTATAACTTGTTCTCGTGTTAGAACAATGCATTTTACAATTAATATAAATATACAATGAAAATTGGCAATACTGTCAGAAGCTACAAATAATAAGAGCGGCCTCTTACTATTTGTGGGTTTTCCACTTATGAGATCCTGTTAGCGAAAAATGAGAATTGAGATATTTGGAAACACATATTATTATTAATACAAATTTTATTTCGCGTGTTACGGTTATTTATGTTATTTATTCCAATACTAACCGAACTAATATAGTGGATTTTATTACTACTGAATTATTTCTTTGTGAATTATACATGACAGGATAAACGAAAGTAGTGTTGATTTTTTTATTGTTCATTGCATTAAGCTATCAGTATAGTACATACAATCTTATTATTTCTCAAATAATAAACTAAACTGTTCACATTACACATATGTATTTTCAACTTCTTGTATTGGACGTTTTCCACTTTATGATATCCTGTTAGCGAAAAAGAATGATGCACTGAATTTATATGTATTTCGTCTCTTTCTAACACATTGAAGGTAAACCCTATGTTCCCCCGTAATGTTCCCAACCCTGTATATATTTATGAATAAAATTTTAAATATGAAACAGGGATACCAACCTGCAATCTAATGGATAACAAATAACAAGAATGAAATTAAGATAATACTGAAATATTATGGTTAACAATGTAATAAAAACAAAGAAAATGTTAAAAGAATTGTATACATGTGCATTATATTATCATTTATGTTGTGCAAAGTGAAATATTTAATATTTTATTTTGACCAATCAGAGGACTGCAATATTATTAAATAGATAAAAAGACAATTGTGAACATATTAATGAACAATTTAGTGACGATACTTACAATAATACGTGAAAAACAATGTATTTCTATAATTATAAGGGAGAAATATATTAAACTTTAACAAAACCATAAGTGACATATGAGACGCCAACAATAGAAAAATCTAGAACAATTACCAACTTCCGGTTATCAACAAAGGGTTGATGGTCAACGAAAAGACGCGGAAGAGTGTGTAAACAGAAGCCAAGTGTGTAAGATGCTTCAGTAATTAGTCCATGAACATTTTGATAAAAAAGATGAAATATCATAGTAATTAATATGATATCAAGTTAAAATCATATAGTGCACAACGAAATAAATTTTGTTGTTGTTGGTAAATATCACGCGATATTCCTACATCTTCTTTGTTATTTACTATGGGTCGGAAAGTTCATGGCGGGGGGGCTATATGCGCCTCCGTGTCGATTTTGGTTCTTGTCCTGAAAACTCGGGATCTTCCAATTGAAGGCACAAATGAGCGTTTGATTTACCTGCTGAAATCCGTTGTTTTCCCATGTTTTGATTAAGATCTTTGCTCCAAAATTTCAGATACTTAGTTGGTTATACCGTGCTGAAGAGGCAGATGAGCCAGAAACATGCATGTCTGCGATTACCACTCTGTTTCAGTAGCCCTTTTTTGCGTGAATTACCCATGAATATATATATATATATATATATATATATATATATATATATATATATATATATATACATCAATAGAACTTGTGACCTTCGAAAAATTGGGAACGTATCAATTGCGATCACGTTCATACCGTCCAAACCACGTACTCTACAATTTGACAGGAAACGATAATCAACTGGATGAACTGCGGACAGGCGAGTCAAAATATCACTGAAAAAACAAAAAGTCGAGTCCAGAGGACGACGTGATTATAATAAAACTAATTCTCGCACGAGAAATGGAAAATCGATTCCTACTTTTAAATATTATTATACAGAGTTTTGAAATAGAAATTTTTCTTTCATTGTGATGATTAGATTCGATCGATAAAACTTATCGTCATTTCAACCGTTTTCAAATTGAACTGTTCTGTGGTTTCGTCTTCCTCTTATCTATTGTGTTTCAGTGGACTCAACTGTTACTCGAATTCATCACGTTCAAGATTATTGGCAAGAGTCAATATTGACTTTATTTCTGCGGTAGGATGTTTATTGTTTGAATGGCTGTAGGGTCCATCGAACCGTTGTTTCTCCAGCAAAAATATTTGAAATCTGGAACATAAATATTAGAAAGTAGCTACTGCAAACACTGATAACCTTCAACGATCTGTTGATCCGTACATGCATAGAAGATTGAATGACGCAGATACGACAAGTAATTTGCTTATTGTTTTATTATCATTTTAAAATATTACTGATTTGAATGAAACTAATTTTAAGTGAAATTAACTCTTTCTAGATAATTCTACAATATATTGAAGAAATGTTAAAAATTCTAAGAAATTAACAATTGTTTCGGTATTAAATATCATCGTCAGAAAGACAGAAATTACATTTCATGTGATGCTTACCTGACGTTGAATAATTATTTTTGGGTAGATCAAGAAATGACCGACCTTTGATTTTCATATATCGTCGCCTCAAAACCAGACTAATATATGTCCATTTGGTAAAACTTTACAGGCTTTAAAAACTTTAGGCCGGTATGCTCATTTCACTTTTTGTCTAACTGTATTTGTGTTTTACTAATTTTGACAATTTACTGTTGGATAGTAAACAGCTTAATTGTTAACATGACAACATGAAAAATTATAAAATTTAAAAAATGTAATTGCGACATAGAATAAATTGAACTTTATATTATAAACGAAGTGGATGCTTACCTTATTCTATGTTCAGAACTCTCTCATATTTTGAAAAATAAGCAACCATACCATGTCTACTGAAATACACTTTAATTCTCAATAATGCTATAAGATACTACAATCAGAACATTGAAGAACTTTAACCGATATAAACAATAGAAAATAATGAAAAATATTTAGAAATTTGGAATTATGGCCTTCCAAAATTGCAAATCTACTGCAGAAAAGTGATTTGATAAGCATCTGATGTGTTTTATTTTGACTTCAGGCTGGTGACGGCTGTACTGCAGAGCAAGGGATATCTTCTGAATACTTATGGGGAAGATAATTCTTCCTGGTTGTACGTTTCAAAATGGATGTAGAGTGTGGTTCAATTGAATCAAGTATGAGGTATTTTCATAAGAAATCTGCACTAAACTTTTAGATGGAATGTAAGAAAGAGAAATGCGTTGCGACAATGCTTCAAAGTCCAAAAAATATTCATTTTCATTTGAACAAGTTTATAAGGCTTCCTGCTTCTGGTATTTTTCATAGCTCTGAAAATTGCAAGTAGGCTATGCAGTTCCAATTTACTTAAACTTCGATCCAAGACGCTATGCATCGCGTCGGCTTCCTGCATACAACTTTGCCCAGGTACTTGAAATTTTTGAACGATGGATTTCATTTGAGGATGCGTCTTCCGAAAATGTAATAAAGCTGCAGACATGTGGGAATTGTTATTCTGTGACACACACGCATCGGACCACAAAATGAATTTGGTAACTTCCGGCCTTTCTAATGAAACTTTTTCTAATTAAATGTATAATGCACTCGCAATATCTGCGCCTTTTCTTGCGCCCATAAGCTCATACCACACAACACAGAAGCCCTCTTCTCTCATACTTCATATCCTGTCAAATTATACACTGCATACTTTTTTTGTAGTACGCCCTTGAAATTTGGGTTTGTGGGCGTGTAAGTACACTTTGCATATCAATATAAATGAGAGCTGTAGTCTCATCACCTTTACAGGCTTGTTTCCTTCTCATCTCTAGCTTTCTGTTTGGCTTCTATGTGTAGTATGTACTTCTGCTGTAAGTTATAATTCAGATTTTCACCTTCCCGTCTTGCTTCATATTTTGAGCAAATTTCACACAAATCCTTCTTTGGCTCGTGAAAACCAATGTTAAACTCATAGTAGATTATTTGATAATATAGCCATTTTTTTTCGGCAATGAAATTATTTTCTTTACAATATTCGACTTGAAGTTCGTACATTTTAGCGAGAGATAATGTCTTCTCCTAATATTCTTTTGAAGAACGGCTTCTAAAGTAATGCGAAGGAACAGCAGGGAACATATTAATATGATCTTTAATAATCAGTCTTTTTTGTTCATTAATATGCTGCTTTGTATCTGAACCTTTAATAGTTAGTCTTTTTTGTTCATTAATCCGCTGCTTTGTATCTGCATCTCTTTTATCACAATGATGAGTTCTTGTTATTCCTTTACGCTTATGACTGTGAAAGTACGAGATTCTTATCTGGCTGATGCATAAGACACCTAAATCAAATCGCTTACAAAAACGTATTTTGTTGTTGTTTTTTTCAAAAAGGTATTTGAAAGAATAGGTCTTTGTTCTCTGACGCAAATTTCTGTTCCTTTTACGCTCGACAAAAAATCTTTCAGTTGTTTTGTCATGTAAATAGACCTTTCCCCTGTCACTATCACTCCAGAAGACTCTATGAATTAGCTCTACATCTTCCAGACTAAAATTGTCAATTTAAACCGTTTCTCACAGAAATCATTCACACAACAGTATCACCACGGCAGTTTTCATATTCGTAGCCACTTTGTCTTAATTTTTTTCTTGTTCTTCTTCCATTTTGCAGGATCGCCCTTCCGTTTCCTTGTTTTTTTTTAAACGATGTACCAGTTGTTCTAAAATATATTAGGCTTTCGTGTTTGTTTCAGTGTTAATTAAAAATCAAAAAACCTGTTTGTTGCATTTTCTGGACTATCTGTGACAAAGCCCTCATTTATAATGACGATTTCACTTTCTGCACTGCCATTATTTTGCGACTCAACGACGAGATCAGAAGAAATGTCATCTACATCGTACCTAAAACAATTGAAAACAAACATGCATTCTAGCCTATAGAACTTTTACAAACGTAACTCACTCATTTGGTGTTTCGCCGATGATCGAGGGCGGATATTCTGACCCGGAGTCCTCAAAGGGGTCGGCACTCATATTATCCGCAATTTTTCACCGCTTGAATCGTAAAAAAATGGTCCCAACACACCAGCACAAACAAGGTGACTGGTCGAACTGTTATGATCAAAATATTTTTTCTAGTTTATTCTATGTCCTCACGTGACGCTTATTCTGAAGGTTCTGATTGGGCGCTCCAACATAGACTAATACAGTTCGAACATTAGCAAGGTTGGATGGGCATATAATGAAACAGGCACCTCTTATTTACAAAACCAACTGACGTTTGAGAACATGGAATATACTGGCGGATAGCATTAAGGACGGGGAATAATTTGGATAAAAATGTTATTTTCAGAAAAAAGTGGACATAGAATAGTCTTATTCTGAGGCGACGATATATTAATAGAAAAAAAACAAGATATGATATAGCAAATACAAAAGCTTAGATATTATTAGCTCTATGGGGATATCCTAGATATCGCTTTCCATTTTAAGATCAGTATAACTGTGCAATGATATAGAAAACCAGGAAAACTATATCTGCTGATTTCCACAATCATTACTTAGGAAGACAGTTTAAAAGTGCTGAACTCCTTAGATTTATTTGCTCATTGTCGACGTTCATATTGTGGGTCCCTTGAGTGTCTTCTAACTTCTAATTTTTCAAGGAAATCAGGTTCTTGTTTCTTATCACGAATATGTAGTACTTCTAGTTCTGTGTTAGGTGTTAATGAATGTTTGGTGACAAGTATATGTTTTGCGTAGTGGGATTTCTCTAGTTGTTTCAATATGTATGCTCGTAAGTGATCACTGTACCTGATTAAAGTGATTAACTACATTAGGGAAGGATTCCAATACAAAAGTAAATCCATTGTGGTTACAATAGTCATTTAGAAGGCCTTTGACTCCGTACAGCTCGAGAGACTAGTGCATAAACTAATCAAGTTTGGAATATCAAACTATTCAATGAAATTCAATAAAATTCTCACCTAAGAAAGTGAAAATTTTACTTAAACATGAATAATCACACAACTGGACTACATTCCATTCAAGCTGGAGTGGCGGAAGGCTCTGTATTATTACGTTTTTTATACTACCTATTGATCCACGATCTCCCAACATCCCCACAAATTATAACTGCAATGTACGCCGACGATACTTTTTTTGTATATACGTGACAGATTATTATTACTACTTGTAGATCTGCCACAGAAAATTATGGTGACAATTCGGTATGATACGTACAAGTTAGGAGAGAAGGAAATATTCTTATAGTGAAAGGCAGAACTATACCCGAACATAATATTACCAAAAACCTTACACCATATTCTATTAAGATTTGATGTAACTCAGAAAACTGTAGTTTTTGTATAATATGCCAATTTAAACACCCCAAAAGACTACACACCTACAGCACTTACGCAAGCAAGCGTCCAACTAAAAAATACCAAGTGTGACCTGTAGTGAATTGGCACCATGAAGCACGAAAATAAGCGTGCAGCAGCTGACGTAATGAAATATCGCAGGTTTTTATGTTTTTAATATTGTAAACGCTGTTTGAATCTGTACATTGTTATCTATTTTGAAAGTAAATGCCAAAAATACTTGCAACTTCCTCTCTCATTCTTATTAATGTTTCGCCGTTTATGTTAGTTAATTTACTGAAGACTATCCAATATTCAAATATCCAGCTAATCCCCGCACTAACTGTGGCGACAAATTTAGATATTATCGGATATTTACATTGAGTGCATGTTTACCTTGATTTGGTGCATCCCTAACATGTACTAATTTTCTCCGTTCCCCTTCTATTCTGCTTGACGTAGATCGAGATATACGATTCCGATCTGGACGTATTTCATGGAATAATGAGCTTACTTCCTATTAAATCATCATTCTACACCAATCAACATGAAAATTTTATTTCACACACTTTCCATTGAAGGCATTTTAATGAAACACACTCTTGAATACGGGTATGTGAAATATTAGATTAACAATAAGGGACTTCACACGAATATTTATGACAGTTTTTAACGTCAAATGGAAAAAAAATTGGTAAAATACAGATAAACGTTTTCTGATTAGTCCAATGGTCAGGATTACATATGAATATGAATAGAAGGCTAAAATCACAAACAACTTCTGCATTTTTTTCCACCCCGCCCAATTGATTTGATGCGACTTTTATTTTATTTTATTTATTTGGGATACAAACAGGACAAACCCATAAAAGTATCCACCAACAGTTACACATAATTTTACAAATTAGGTAAAAATGAAATATAAATACATTAACTAAAAATAAATACAAGCATACAAAAAAAAAGAGAAAGAAGAGAGAACAAGAGTAGGTAATAAAACAAAATTAAATTTGCAAAAAATAGTCTTTCAGTAGTTTTTTAATCAAATCTGCACTATGGTAAAAACTATCCATTTCAACAATACTGGACAATTTATTGTAAGTATTTATTATTTTGTGAGCAGGAGAATTTAGAAAATAATTGGTGAGTGCCTGATGTGTGATAAAGGTTTAATTGTTTCTAGTTGAGTGGCTGGGAATACGAAGTGTTATGAAGTTTGTAAGTTCAAGGCAATCTATATTGTTATTGAGGATTTTGTGAATAAACAGTACATGCGCAATTTGCCTACCATGCTCTAGTGAAATTATCTTCAAATTAGAACGAATACGTTGCCTATCCACATCGGGATAAAATTCTCTCTTACAATATGAAATAAACATGTTCTGGACTGTTTCTAATTTTGAAATATAGACCGGATAACGCGGGTTCCAAATAGTAGAACCAAACGTTAATATACGATTTACGTATGCCATATATAATGATCTAACGGTAAAAGGGTTTTGAAGTTCGAAGCATGTTCTATATATGAAGCCCAACTGCTGATTAGCTTTTCTAGTTATATTACAAATATGCCGATCGAAAAGTAATTTAGAGTCTTATAGAATACCAAGATCCCTAACCGTATCTACAGCGTGTAATACGCTATTAGAAATTTCATATGTTTTGTAGTTCAAGTCTGAATTACAACGAGAAAATTGTATATAATTACACTTTGAGACATTTAAAAACAAATTATTCCTCACACAGTAGTCGGATAAATTGTCTAAGTCTTTTCGAAATCGAACTCTGTCGTAAGTACATGGAATTGAGTGATATATTTTCAAATCATTGGCATACATAACAAACTTAGCAAATTGAAAGCAACTGGAGATGTCATTTATATATAAATTAGAAAGTAAAGGACCTAAATGGGACCCCTGAGGTACTCCTCAAGTAGTTACCACAGCCTTAGATTTAAGAGCACCTAAAATTACTTGTTGTGACCTATTTCTGACATCCTAATAAATTACCATGTATATCTACTTCAGAAACTTTTGAGACAAGGACGGAATGATCGATTTTGTCGAAGGCCTTACTGAAATCAGTATACACAGAATCAACGTTATGCCTATCATTTAGACTTTTGAGTATGTATTCAACGTATAGGAATAAATTTGCATCTACCGAACGTTTTTCAAGAAGCCATGCTGTTCAATGTTGAGTAGGTTTTTCACGTCATGATAAGGGAAATCAAAAATAATACTTTCAAACACCTTACTAGAGATGTTTAATTTAGAAATAGGTCTATAATTTTCAACTTTATTCTTGCTTCCAGATTTATGAGTTGGTGTAATGAAGGCTGTTTTCCATGTATCAGGAAATTGACCTGAATTGAGAGATTTATTGAATAGCAAAAATAATGGCTCAGTTAGCGATTCCTTACTACTTTTAATAAAATCAGTAGGTAATTCATCTGGCCCAGGACCTTTATTGGGTAAATTTTCAATTTTTTTATCAATAGTTTCACGTGTAGTTGTGTAGTTAGAAATATTCAGTGGTGGGTTAGTATACATATTACCAAAGTTACTAGCATCACTACTCACAAAAACAGAAGAAAAGTAATCTGAAAATATATCACAAATTTTCTGTAAATCGGTTGTAGGGCCCTGAGCAGTGAGCAAGTTATTAGGGAAATTATTTGCTTTTCTTTTTACAAATTGCCAAAAATATTTAGAATTATGAATAGTATTCGTTTCTACAGTAGTCAAGTATTTTTTATAATCTTCATTTATTAAAAATTTTTATCTGCCTCGTAAAATTTTGAATGTTAAGTAATCTAAATTATTATGGTATTTCTTCCATCGACAGTGAAATTTGATTTTTTCTTTAATCACTTTTATTGTAGGAGAAGAGAACCAATGAGGGTATTTTTTATAATAGCTGGGATATTGAGGTACATGTAAGTGAACGATTTGGTCAATAATATTGTAAAACAGATTAATTGCTTTATTTATGTCAATTGAATGAAATTCAGCTGCCCAGTTAACACTACCTGAAAGTCGGTTAATTTCGTGATATTTTGCCATTTTAAAATTCCAGCGATATTGATTAACAACTCTAGTACAAATATTGGAAGGAATATCCATATCGAATTCCAAGGTACAGTGGTACTGATCCTCGGGAACTAATGGATTAGATGAAAGACGTAAATTTTTGATTGGAAAACCACTGCTAAATATGAGGTCTACAGTGTTGTCAGATATATTCACATTTGAGTTATACTGAAACATATCAACCAGAGACATAGTGTCGACTAATAAGCTAGATCTAGGATTATTATAATTATTTGGCTTACAATAATCTCCCCCGTTCAATAACCATTTAATTTACACATATGATAAAAGTATCGTTAATATTAATCAAATAAATATCAATAAGCTTAGTACAGAAAGAGTTTAATGCAGCCATGTCTCTGGGAGGTATGTAAACACACACTATATGCACCTTTCGAAGTCCACTAAGAGGAACGATGGTGACCCATACATCCTCTGCTTCTGACCGCCAAGAATCCTCAGCATAACTAGTTAACTCTTCGGAGACGGCTATGAGAACACCACGTCCTGTATGTTTTGTGGAAGAACTCGTTTCCCTGTCTCGTCGATACACTTTGTATGATGAAAACATTTCTTCACTTAATACGAATGCATTCTGCCACGTTTCCGTGAGGCAGATAGATGACATTTTGCTCACAGTTTAGTATATTTTGAAATATAGTGGTAATTTTCGAATTCAGTCCACGGACATTTTGATATAAGAAAGACAGCGTAGAATCACCCGCCATATCAGTGAATTAAAATATATAAATTAGGATGTGAGTACAAAGTTAATTGACGTTTAAGCTAATCGATCAATATCGCCATCACAAGATATTTTTATTATTCGAGACTTGTCATCTTTGCGCGCATATATGACTCCATTTCTTGTCCAAATATATTTAAATTGTTTGGATTTAGCGACTATGTTGGTTTCTCGGAGTAGTTTTTTTATTATTTGAGCTCAAGTGTTCAATGATATATAATTTTTCAGAGATATTTGCTACTTTCAATCCTGCAACGCTTCCATATTGACGACGCTTAGCCTTTGCTGCAGCCAAAAATGCATCTCTTTTCATTTTCTCAGAGAACGTCAGAATAATTGGTCTGGGATGGTCTGTTCTAGGAGTAGAGGAACGGTACAAAGAATCAATATCGACGTCAGAGATTGGACGATCGATTGCCTAGCCTATCGTGGAAACGATATCTAAGATATTCTCATTATCTCTAGGAGGGACTCCACATATATCAACATAATTAGCCCTTAGCTGTTGCTCCAATGTATCCACTCGAGAATTTAAAAATTTACCGTCGTTGTTTAAGTCTAGATTTTCTCTTGTCAATCTCTCGACTTCGTTAATCTTCGTAGTGAGAGCCGATACAATATTTTCAAAAGTTGTGATAGCATCACTACAAAAGTTGACAGACTGCAACAAATTTCCATATTTCGTATTCATTGATGCAATATCTTTCTGGATATCTTGTAGAATATTTAACGTTTGTGACGAAGAAGTTTCTTCTAATGGAAAGTCATCAGAATCCTCCTCAGTGACGATGACTGAACGCCTTTTAAGAAAATCAGCCGAACTTCTGAAATTAGTACAGGTCTAGGATAAACCCGGTGCCTAATATCGTGACACGTCCGCCTTAGTTAAACCTACACATTTAGCGTGATAGAATTTCTGACAGCTACCACAACATTTCAGACCGGGCGATTTACCGGTAATTCCTTGGGTGCAAAGTTCACAGACTGGCATTGTTTGACCAAAACAAATTGAAATTCCATTATCTATTCAACAAAAACTGTAAGAACTGTTTATAGTACTTAATGTGTTCCAAATCTGAATTTAAGCCGAACTTTGACTAAGAATGTTTATAAAATTACTCACTTCAAGTCCCAGTCCAATTGAAAAAAGAAACAAACTACAGAAGACAATGCACGACAACCATATTATTGCATAGTCAAATTTTAAACAATATCACACACGAAATGACCGAGAATATTGCTATAAATCGACAGCGAAAATAAATACATCCACACCTTTCCAATTTAAAATGTATTTCATTACAATAGGTGCGTTCTTTTTGACTGAGGTATCAGTTAATCTCAGCTCACATCAGTAACGTGAGTGTTCTTTTTGTTTTACTCACTTATAAGTGAGCTGACATTTTTCCTTCCCCTTCACCGACGCTGAATGTGTTGTAAGGGGGTATTAGTTGGACTTGAGTCGGAAATAATGTGGAGGGGATGAAGAAATATTTCATTTGCTTGGGTTATTTGTAGTTTTAACCAAGGTTATCTATGGTTTTAACCATTGTCATATTAACACACATAATCTATTTTTCTTTTGTTACAAATTATGCATACAATAGATGCTGATAAGAATCTGTCGTATAGTTTGAATGTATCCCTTGAAGATGCACAGAGGGCGAAGGAAGGTAACAACTAATAATTCTGGAATATTAGCCATAATACAAATCTTAAGTCAAAGAACTTTTTGAAACTAAAAATAACAAAATCAAGCATGGTTATCAGAGATATCGAGATAAGTTATTAACTGTCTCGACCCTAACTTCGTGGAATCTGTTCATATTAGTGTTTTAAATGAAACTCACGGTTTCTAGTTAATCAACTCGAAACCGTGAGTTTCATTTAAAACACTAATGGGATAAGTTATGTTTATATGCTTTGTTTCTTATTCACGTATGCGTCGACAGATCTCGCGCTTCAATTGAAATGTCGTTCTTTTTCGTGCTTACTCACATCACTTTATCTCAGATCACCTTAACTGAAGTGATCTGAGATCTCAGTCAAAAAGAACGCACCTAATATATTATCGTAAAATTTCATGAAACCTATATGTGAATAATAGTTTTTGCTCATGTTACCAAGTTTACTTATACAAAAGTCAATATTCCACTCATCGAATTAGTCAATTTCTAAAGTTTTTCTATTTAATAATATGCATCAAGAGAGTGGGTCATGAGCGTCATTAAGGTTTACAAAAAAAGCAAGTTACACATAAAATAATGTTTGTCAGTCTCAGAACGTCTATTGACTTGAGAATCTTTTTTAAATTGTGCACATTATATGTGAATCCTGATATGTCAGCAAGATCACTAGAAGGAAGTTGGGCCTCTTGTCGTTTCGCTGCTCATTGTGAACACTGAGTAAGTAAGTGTTTCACGGAGAGTAGTTCATTGCAATAGTTGCATTTTGGTTTAGGATCTTTACTGAAAAGATGACTGTGTGTTTGTCTAGTTTGCCCTAGGTGTAGTCGAGTTTGTAGGACTTGGTCTGGTCGATTTTTAGGTATTGCAGACCAGGGCTTTATTGACTTTTTAATTTCGTTTAACTTGGTTGTAGCACTTTTCCAGCGATTTTTCCACGCACTATTTATTTTAGATTTTATTGTACATTTTATATCCTCACTCAGTTATAGTTTAGGTTGTGTCACTGTCTGCGGCCTCTTTGGCAAACCTATTTATCTGCTTCTACCTTACCATGAATTCCTATACGGGGTGGTATCCATATGAGGATAACATTCTCATAGCTTTGTTCGCCAAAGTAGAGTTATTGTTTTATTTTTATAACAATGGAATGATCTGGGTAAGTGGCTTGTAAGGCTTTTATAGCGCTGAGGGTATCCAAACGAATGAGGTGGTTATATGCGTCAGATGCATTTATGAGGATTAATGCTTCATATAGAGCATACAGCTCTGCTGAGTAGATCGAGCAGGTTGGTGAGATCTTGAACATGTGGGTCGAGGTTGTGGTCACTACAGCAGCTCCGACTTTATTGAAAGACTTTGAGGCGTCAGTATAAATGTGGAAGTAGTCAGGTAACTTTTCTAGTATGCTGTTTAGCGTAGATCTAATAATGTAGGGGTTTTCAGAATATTTATTATAGGATGAAAGACTGGTGATGCAAGTTGGAATTTTGACTTGCCAGGGTGGAATTCATTGGTATAGCATTCTGGAAGTGAGTGTTCAAGTCTCGTTAGATAGTTCTTTATTCGGTCATAATAAGGTTTAGAGGTTATTGGTTTTTGGAACAGGTTGGGGAAGTTTTCTGTGAGGCAATTTTGACAGGTAGGGCTAGAGAGATTTTGCCTTATTTTGGCTGCATACACTAGACTTAGGTACATTATTCTGTCTTCTAGCGATGATTCTCTAACTTCACTATATATGCTCTTGATTGGTGTAGTGTGAATGCCTCTGTTATTATGCGTAGAGCCGTGTTATGGATGCTATTTGTCTGGTTTAGGCAATTGCACCGTAATCTTACATGGACCTGATTAATGTACGATAAAGCGTGAGCAGAGTTTCTTGATCAGCACCCCAATTTTTTTTAGCCTGCATTTTTAAGAGGTTCAGTAGTTCCTGACATGTTAGGGAGAGATTGTTTATGTGGAATTTCCAGTTAAAAGATTCATCAAAAGTCATTCCTAAGAATGTAACAGATGTTTAAGTTTGTAAGTATTTTCCTTACAACCGTAGATTTACGTGCTTCTTCGAAAAAATAATGATTTTTGAATTCTCGGTTGAAAAGATGAAGCCTGTTCGTTCTGTCCAATGTTATAAATAGGATAGGAACTCTTGCGCGATTCTCTGGCTGCTTTCAAGGTTCTTACTTTTGTAGTAAACGACCAAGTCATCGGCATATAAGCGGGCTCTAAGTAGCGTTTTTAATCCTTGTAGAACATCGTTCATTGCAATTATGAACAAGGTCAGGCTTAGTACAGAACCGTTTTTTTGAAATATCAAGTCATACATTGTGTTGTTTATCGAAGAATATCGTTAAGCATTTACTTTTTAGTGAAAACGCTTCATTGATTTCTCTCTCAAGTTCAATAATGTTATCTAACGTTTACTTCCTGATCTATAGCCACTCTGTTCCGGTATTATTAGTTTGCGCTTTTCCAGTGTCCATAGTAATCTTTTGTTATTCATAGTTTCTATTAATTTGCTCATGATACATGTGAGCGAAATAGGGCGGTAAGACTGGGAATTTGATTTCGCAGTCCGAGACTTATGTATAGGGGTTATTAGCGACTCTCAACAAGTTTTTGGGAATTTATGTTGTAAGCAGATAATATTAAATAACTAGATGTTGATGAGCTCTTTCGGGAAAATGCTTGGGGAAATATATAGGAATGTGATCAGCCCCAGGAGAGGAATCTTTGAAGCTTGATATTGCTTCATGATATTCTGCCATGGTTAGAGGTAAATTCAGTGGATCATTACTTTCCGCCTTAATTTCAAAGTTGTTTTTATCTTGTAATTCTTTGTGAAGGTTGAGTGATATGTTCTAGTTGATTTCGTTGAAGCTCGGTTCGTAGACATTTGCGAGGGCATTTGCTATGTCAGTGTTTATATCTAAAGTGTGGCCTTTGACCTCAAGTCTGTTAATTTTATTAATGCATTTTATGCCAGATATTCTTCTTACTTTCTTCCAAATTTCGGTCATTTATATATCTGAATTTAGTAATGATGCTTAGTCAGCCCATGATTTGCGTTTTTTATTGTATACCGAGATTTTGCGCGCGGTCTCAGAATTTCTACTTTGCATTGTACTGTTTTCAGTTGTTTATATTTATTAAAGACATTTTTTCTAGCTTTGATTGCAGTTTTGCATTTGTTGTTCCACCATGGTACAGCGCGTTTCTTATAATGATAGTTTATTTCTCCGATTGAGTTAGTTGCGGAATCTATGATCATATTTGTAAAGTGCTTTAGTGATTCGTCTTTGTCTGAAGAAAATGTACAGTATTCGATTTTTTCTTCAATTGAGGATGAGAAAAGATCTCAATCTGCATTTTTTATCGCCGTTTTATGTTTCTAGTCTATCCCAAGTTAGTAATGATAACAATGCTGGATCGCAGATCGAAAGATCAATACACGAAGAGTCTCCAGTTTGAATGTTGAATCTAGTAGATCTGCCGTCATCCAAAATGACAAGGTTGTGCCCATCAGTTGTTTGTTGATTTTACCCTTAGTGTTTGAGGAGGAGGACCCCCAGTTGGAGTTATGTGCATTAAAGTCCCCTACGATGATTCTCGGTTGAGGTATCTGCTCTAGCAAATCATGAAAATCTTGTTCATGGAGTTGAAGTGCGGGGGGGAAATATATATTGCAGATGTGGATGTCGTTTGTATCGTGAATTTTGATAGCAATCGCTTCTAGATTTTAGTGCAGAGGAATTTCCTGAGTTTCGATGGTATTACGTATTAGAATTACTACTCCACCGCTTGCTCTCTGAGAACCATTACGATGTTTGCAGAATTTCTGATATCGGCGTGAAGCTTGAACTTTGTCGTATTTCAAGTTAGTTTCCTGGAGACATATTATTATGGATTTATATTGGTCTAATATCTACTGTAGCTCCGAAAGTTTTCAATGTAATCATTCTGGTTCCACGGTGAAAGTGAAGTTACCATATTGAATGGGGAAAGATAATAGCTGGATCATTGTGAGGAATCACTATCTGGTTCTGAGGCTCCCGTGTCTGAGGTCATTTGGAGATGTATTGAAAGTTTCTTTTTCAGTTTTGTACATCTAGTTTTCATGCATCTGTCTTTGAAATGTGGGTAAATATTTGTCAGCATGTGTATTAGAGCGGTAAAGTCCGTTGTGTAGTATTTGACTAACCTGAAGGGATCAAGGGATCCGTATCCATTTTCAAGGAAGTCCGATATTTGATCGAAGTCCAGAACAACAGAAGGGTTCTTCTGTTTTCTTTTTTGATTTTTTGAGGATTGTTTCGGTTGGCTTGCTGGAAGAATCTGTTTGCAATGTCTTCTCTTTGGCATCAGGTTGAGGGGAAGGTGTGGTGATTTCATCGAATGTACGTTTTGACGCATTCTGAGATACAAAACTTTCCGTATATAAGTCTTTTTCGGAATAATTGAGGGTTTCCTATGTTATTGGGGGTGGGTAATGGGTGTTTTGGGAGATTGTTGTGAAAGTTTTTGATTCGTTGTTATACTGTTGGGAATTCTTCTCGGCGCTAGCTGATCGCGGGTTGTTGAGAAGTACTTCAGATTGTGCAGTAGGTGAGTGAGATGTATTGGTTTGACTATTGGTGGGACTATTTGGTGTTACTGATCGGACAATTAGCCGCTAAGTGTCCTGATTTTTCACAAAAATAACATATTAGAGAATCGTCTGAAAGAAATATTCTATAGGAGGTGCTGTCGCGTGTCACTAAAATTGATTCAGGTAATGATTTTGTTGGTAGGCTTATGAATACTTGCCGTCTAACACTATACATGTGGCTCTATTCAGGAAGATTTGAGCTTATTCTTAAAAATGACATCGATGAAAGTGATTTGATGCCGAAATCATTTAGCTCATTTATCATCAGATTATGAGGAATTATGGGGCTCACATTTTATAGTATAAGTCGAACTATTGGTGTGACAAGTCTTCTGACATTAATTTGTCGACTATAGTGGTACTGGTTAAGTATATACACATCCGGTTGTGAGATAATTTTGGAAAAAAAACAAAATATTTTTTGGTTGTATAATTTCTACAAGTGGGAATAAGTAATCCTGAATTTCTTCATTAGTACCTGCGGGGAAAATTATTGCTTGGTCTTTTTTTGGAAACTGTTATTGAGGGATTGAGGAGTAGGTGTTTTGAAAACTTCTGTAGTCAGAAATCTTGCCGGATATAATTTCCATAATTGTTGCTAGGTGCCTGAATTCGGGCCTGTTTTCCAATTTATATTTATCATATCCCTTGAAAAACTTCGAAATTTGGCCGCTTTTGTAGAAAGTAGATAAAATGATGCAGGTTAATTACAAATCAACGATTTTTTTTGTCAAGTTTATGTGGTGTGAGTCAAAAGTGACTTACCTGTTCGATGGAGGAGCACTAATATTATGCAACAAGTGCATAAAGTGGCACTTTTTTTAACGAACGGAGTAGACGAGTGCGGCAATTCCATGAGTGAAAAAATACACTCCATGCACATCTTGCATACATCATTTTTTCTAAAGCACTTTGCAAAAAATGAAATTAAAATAGAAATTTAGGATATTTTAATTAAGCTAAATTACAATTATACGTACTCCAAGTTTCATGACAGTTCATCCTCGATACCCAGCCAAGTTTCATTGTGTTAGCTTATGGAAAGCGTGGAATAAAGTTAACGTAATATCACTTTTTCTAACGTTTTTTTACTGTTTTCACTTCAACCATAAACAACGGTTTTAAGCGCAAGGAAACCGGTTAAATACAAGGTACTTTGAAGATAGGGCGTAGAAAAACACTTTTAAAAAAATACTTATCAAACAGATACTCATTCAAAGAGTACAATAACTAGATAACATGTGCAGTAATAGTTTATACATTGAATTTTTAACCCGGCATTACCCAGGTGAAAATTTTGTGCATCATCAACCAGGTGAGGTCTGATGGACTCTGACTTTAAGATTATAAAAAAATAGGTTTTTAATTTTTTATTGTTATTTCATTGCAAAAGTGATGTTTTCATACATAAAACTTGAAAGAAAAATATACAAACTTCATGAGAATTATAAATTTATTACACTATTCTCAAAAATCAAAAGATGTCAAAGTTTTTCTTCGTAAAAACCACACATAGACTAATAATTGTGAAGCCAATAAAAATATTCTTGAGAATGAAGAGAAACTGTAAAAATACCAACAAAAATGTTCCCTCTAGAAGAAGTTAAATTCATTTGGTGAACAGAAGATAAATATGAAAACTAGCCATCAGAGAATTGGCTGCGATAATGACAGGAAAATCCATGTATTCTAAACACAAAAATGTTCCGCACTGTTAACAAGGATATTTTGATTTTCTGTCTTTGTTTCTGAAGCACTATTGATATCTGCTGCGTCCTGTTCTTTGTATTTTACGTGGCGGATTGTGTTTCATGTTTCCCCCTAAAATATCAGGTACTTTCGTTCTCTGGTCAATCGGGGATTATTTTTTCTAAGTTGCATAGTTGGTTCTACTAAAGCCAGACCAAGCTCTTGAAAAAATTTGACGTTTTTTGAAATTATCATTAGTGTTGGTTCTGTAAATAACTTGATTATTCATTCCAGCCGTATCTTTAGAGAAAATAATATTCTCAATGGCCATTTTCTGCAATTCTGAACGACAGTGTTGATTCCTGACAATTCAACGTCGATATATACTCCTTTTTTAGTAAAATTATAGTAGCTTACAAATATTGGTAGATTTCTATCCCCTGTCTGTTCATCGATATATCATCATGATGGAGAGAAGAGATTGAAATCCCCTTTATTCCTCCTCGTCATCCTTGCATTTCTCCCAAAACGCCAAAAGTGTCGCTTGTACTTTTTCGTAATGGGACATGTTGTAAATTTTATTACATTATTGTGAACGGTATATTCTAAAGTGAAATTAACGTAACCACTCGACTTACTGTGTATGCTTGCAGTTTTAAAAATCAAATGTATCATTTCAAAATATTAAAACTATATACTTTACAACCCAGATGTGGTCTCGAATGAATTTATGATGTTATTACTCGATTACTGGCCAATCCAAAACCAAAAATGGATATTGTTCGTCTTCTTATTCATATTTTGGGAAGCTATGGGCAACCAGAATAACATGCCTGATTTAAAACAAAAGTTACAACTTAATTGAGTTCACAGGTGGTATAGTAGACCCCACCTGGGTGATACCGGTTCAAGTGGTAGGTTTATACAAACATTGCAACTAATATTGAAACCAATGCATTCAGAACAATCCATTCTTTGTGAACGAATGGAACATACATAAGAAATAAAACTCGCAGCAAGTTATAGATATCGGCAATATTTACGCAAGTGTCGCACTTTGCAGGTATATGGGCTTCCGGCATTTCAAACATGGATATTCATTCGTTGTATTCTCCTATGATAATTTCCTATCACTAGAACTTAATGTCTTGCAGATTTTCCCAGTATTCTATTTATTATAAAGCGTACTTTGCGAGGAAGATGGCAATTTTGAACTTGCCTTTCCATAAAAGTTGAGCAGACAGTATTTTTGCAAATAAGGATTTGTCACGAATTTCCCGATTTTTCTTGTAGCATTGGTGCAAAATATAAGAATTTGAAATTGAAATGTCCACAATGCGAAAAAAATAATTACTAACGGCCTCCGACGTGTGCGGCGACTTGAGGTACTTTTTGCACACTTTTCATCAATACAATCTACTCCGCCTTTGTTGGCATTATAATATGCAATTATTTCAGGTTTTTAAGTTTCTGGATTTGTAAAAGCTGTGGCGTTCATGGTAGATATAAGTATGATAGCTTTGTTCTTTTTTCCCACATAAGAATCTATAGTTGACTCCTCACAGAAACCATATAACGTTTGTCCTTGCCTTGAATTGCTGGGTAAAGAAGATATAAGAATATCTCTTTTGGTTTTCTTCATTGTACCAACATAGGTAACATTATTTTTCAGCAACATGTCGACAAGTTGTATGGAATAGAACCAATTATCAGCAGTTACATTCCGATTGCTTCCAAAAACTGGTTCTGCAAGATGTGGAACAGATTATGCTGGTTTTGAAAACTGCTTATATTCGGCACGCAATCCAATCCCCTCTGAATATTTGCCCATGTAAATGTAAGCATTATAGAGGTAGCTGGTTCTTGCATCAGTTAAAGCCATAATGTTAATGCCGTATTTACATGTAGAATGTCAAATGGTCTTAATCGAAGCCGGTACCAACAACACGGTCACTTGAGGCTGGATCAAGGGCCACGAGAAATCGAAGGGAAACCGTATTGCAGACTCGCTAGCCTGGATAGCAGCCCCCCATAAGTTCTTGGAACCAGACAATCTCGTTGGTCTATCTGCGTCAGCGACGTCTGACCTATTGAAGGAACACTTCCTCATTGAGTTTAAGGGTGGATGGGACGTCGCAGAAGGCTGCAGGCTCGCCAAGAAACTGTTACAGTATCCGGACACCAATGTATCTAAAAAATACGTGACTATTAACAGGCAAAACCTACGAACAGCCACGGGTATTCTGACTGGTCACTGCCACGGGTGTTCTGAGTGGTCACTGCCACCTAAGAAAACAAATCCACAGACAGGGTCTGTCTAATACCCCACTTTGTAAAGGATTAGAACAAGAAGATGAGACTGTTAAACACATTCTTTGTGAATGTCCGACACTCTATCAATTTAGGTTTTCTGTATTCGGCGAGGACAGGCTTACATACGCCAGTATGAGGGAACTTACTTCAGGCGACGTTATCGCCTACTTCAAACAAGTAAGCTGGATGACGAGTAAGAAGGAAGTCTGAACCTCAGAAGGATGTAGAATGGGCCAATTGTGGCCCAAATGCTGTGGGGTTACCCACCCTTCAAATTCTTACAGATACAGATACAGGGTTTCATAGGCTTATACATTTTGAAACGACATTTGCCTCGCAAGCTGATCAGCATTTCATCATTTTTTACGGTTTTACCAATCCCATAGACGTTCTTTCTATTTTCTATAGAACAGTTGAAAATGTGAAAAATTGGTTCTATAGGATCCCGTCTTCCGGGTTGTCAAATCTTAATGCAGCCTAAAGTATTTTGAACCGCTTGGAAGTCACGACAACCCGAAATATATCTCTTCCAGTTCCATCGGTAGTAAAAAGCGTCTCGATACTCTCGTGACTTGAGTTGAATACTGAGGTATGAATTGAAAGTCCTAGACCACCTTTGAGTTCAAACAACTCAGTGTCGTTCAAGTTGTAAGTCTGTGATTTGTATTTTGTTTTTATGGCCTTTAGTTTGTAATTTGGTAATTTGTCCATCTAACGACATGCGACAACATATTGTAACTTACAAGCAGCTACCAAACGGTTATAATATTCGCTTTTTCATCAAGATTGTGGGCATTTCCTATCAAAACCGGTACTTTGACCATAATGTTATGTTTTCGTGTACGTGAAGAGGGTCTTACTTCTGATATACACTACCTGGGACGATTTTTTCCGTATATATCGGCCTTCTTCAATACTTTCTTCGTTATCTTCTTGGTCACTACTCTCCGATATATCGCTTTTACTATCATGTTCAGATTTTTCATATTCGTCTTCACTACAACCCCTTAAATCAGTTCACGCTCCTTCCTAGTACTGTAATACAGACTTTTCATACTCATCGACGTTGAAACGTACACGTTTTGACGGTCACGCCATTTCGACTACTCGTGAAATTTTGTAACGCTAACCAGAAATGTAGCGTATGATAGACTGCGGTTTACTCTCTCTCTCTCTCTCTCTCTCTCTCTCTCTCTCTCTCTCTCTCTCTTTCTCTCTCTCTCTCTCTCTCTCTTTCTCTCTCTCTCTCTCTCTCTCCTAGCCATTTTCTATCCTTTGGATATAGGCCTCTCTCATATTTTTCCAGTTTTCCCTGTTCTGTGCCACTTGGTTCCAGTTAAGTCCGGCTGTTCTTTTGATGTCATCATACCATCTTTGCTGTGGTCTGCCGGTGCTTCTTTTCTCCCCCCAAGGTCACCATCTTGTTATTTTTCCGCACCAGTTGTTTTTATTTCGGGCAACATGTGCGGCCCAGTTCCATTTAAGACTGCCTATTCGCCTCACTATGTCCTCTACCTTGGTTCTATTTCTTATCCACTCATTGGTTTTATGGTCTCTAAGCGTTAATCCTATAATTTTCCGTTCTATTGATCTTTGGTGTATCTTTAATTTATTTAAGATTTTCTTTGTTAGGACCCATGTTTCACATCCGTAGGTTGTTACTGGGAGAATGCATTCCATGTAAACTTTGGTTTTTAGTTTGAGGGGTGGGTTGGAGTTGAAGACGTGTCGCGGCTCACTGAACGTCGCTAATGTTTTGGTAACGAATAAAATAATTTTCCTCAAAATCGGGTGATCTGATGTGGACCAATAGCTTAAAGAATAGGTGGAGTGACACGATTGTTGGCGCGACAGTTATAGAATTATCAAACCACTTAATAACCAGGCAGTATCACAGACTGCCCGTTTCCGGTTAAGGGATAAATATCATCATCAGAATGACAGAAGTTACATTTCATTTGATGCCTAACTGATGTTTATTAATTATTTTTGGCTAGACCAAGAAAAAGATGTGATATAACAAATATTAAAGCTTAGATGTTATTAAGCCTATGGGGATATCCTGGATATCTTTTTTACCAATATAACGAGGAAAACTCAACCTCTCAGTGCTCGTTATAGATATGCAGGTTGTCTCCCGTAGTACAACCAGTGATCGCCAATCGACTAGCTACGAGTCGAAGAAGGTGTGCATTCTTCAAAACTTAAATGTTTACTGAAAGGGAGCCAGAGAAGTTTTGGCAAGCACCCAAGACTTCTTAAGTTAGCCCACAACTCGTCAGTAGGTTAACAGCACTAATCAAGCACTCTGAAAAGGTTTGAGGAAAGTTAATATTAAAAATGAAAGTTTGCAAATATCCCCTGATTGATGTTCAATATTTTCTTGGACCCTATGTCTCTTTCCAAAATATGAGATACAAGTTTACAACAAAAAAATATTAATGAAATTAATACCTGTGCTCAGCTGAAGGCTGTTGCTCCAGTATGTAGTTAGACTGAATGCCAAATTCTACTTAAAAACTTGATTCGTACGCTAAATTAGCAGCTACAAGCAAAAAAACTCCTGAATACAATTTGTGAATCAAACAAGCAGGCTCTACGATACCTAAGTAGAGCTGAAGGCTACTAACTCAAGGTGCAGAAGAGCTGAGGGCCCTAATCTACACAGATGTCCCAAATTTCAGTTCAATTACAGAAAACGCACAAATGGTTCATGCACAATGTTCCACATTCGGTGAAACTCTAACACCAAAACTACAATTGATTCAATAAATTGGGTTTACACTACCGCGAACTATATGAGTTTATATGATTATAAATGCTATTAGATATATAAATGAAAATCGTCGAAGACAGGAAAATATACTTTAATATCGCAGCACCCTGGTATGTATCGTGGTATACGTAGCGTTTAAAGCCAACAATTTATTATTCGAATAAAGTTAACATTTTAAACGTTGAACGAGTAATATCGCTTAATTAGCGCAAAAATATGACATAGGAAAAACCATATAATAAAAATTTACTGAAATTTTGACGGTAAAAAATGGACAAACGTTGAAAGTATAAAACAATATTAAATAAAATGCCGTTTAGTACGATTTTACTGCTTCAGAACAGCAATCGAATCCCTCGATGTCGACGCTTCAAAAAATATTCCAGCCCTCCTGGCTACTGATCCAGGCGAGTGGTCTGGCTGACTATACTCCTCAATCGGCGGGTAAATCCATAGAATCCAAGAAAAATTAAAAAACCTAAAATAGAGAAACGAATTAGCCTACTCATAGGACTTACAATTTTACCCCGGTCAGCTTTCCGACTTCCCCTCGTAACATTCCATTATATCAATTACATTATAATTATCCAAAACCCACAAATAATCATACAACCGGACTTTTAGCAGTATAAAAGCCATCTACGTTACTAGCAAAAACTACAAGACTGGTTTTTTTATAGATTTCCAAAAAAACTATGATATCTAAGAACTATCAAAAAAAACACGTTATAGTACACATCCCTGAATATTATTCAGCACCCGTGATATATTTTGCTTCCAAAAAATTCACAAAACAATAAAAGAATAGACATGATAAAATTTATGAACTGTACCAAACTATTTCACACAATAGATTACATACTTCTACACTCTACGATTCAAAACTTTAAATTGCTACGTTAACTACCTATAAAATTGTTAATTTCGAGAAAATGTTCAGAAATTTACCTAAATATTGAGTTCCTCGAACAAAACGTCTAACAAAATATCCACGTGGTTGTATAAATCCTGCAAAAATCCTGGAACTCGTTGCTCATCGGAACGAAGTGCACGAATTTTTTTAAAACTCCCACAACGTGGTCTATTATTCGACGTCTGATGGGGAACTAGCTTCGTTCTCATTACACTGGCCTCTCGTCAAAACCAGCGACAGTCTTGCCAAATTTAATTCTCAACGGTCGGACGATTTTTCGCGTTACACCAATTAAGATCATAACCGTGCAATGATATAGAAAACCAGGAATACTATATCTGCCGTTCTTTACAATTATCAGGAAGATAGTTTGAGAGTGGAGACCTCCCTAGATCTATCTGTTAATGGACAACTTGATATTGTGGGTTTCTTAAGTGTCTTCTAATTTCTAATTCTTCAAATAAATCCAGTTCTTGTTTCTTATCACTTCCAGTTCTGTGTTAGGTGTCAATGAATGTTTGTTGTCAAGTAGATGTTCTGCGTAGTGGCATTTACCTGATTGTTTAATTTGTATGCTCGTAAGTGTTCACTGTACCTGGTTTCAAAATTTCTAATGGTTTGACCCAAATAAACAACATTACATAGACGGAGGACAAAAGCTTTGTATTCCCATAGTTGTCTGTTCTACGGCTCGGCCAAGGCTTATTAAGTCTGTAGTAGTGTTAATTTTGTATAAAGCCAATTGCATTTGAATTGAGGACAACACGTTTTTCCTAATCATATTAAAAATATTACCACTACCAGAAACTGGATCTAATGGGTGTAATATCCTCGGTAAAGTTCCTGTAGAGTGTGAAGCTGGTAGCTCGTTGTGAGGTCTATTGGATGATAGTCGTCGGATGACCGATCTCGCAAAGTTATTCTATTCATAAAAGCTAGTTGAAAATTTTGGGTGGTATAATCGTCAATTCGAGTATATAGTGTATTGGGGTACGTACTGGCCGTTCCCATACGATAACCATTGCCCTGTTGAGACTGACTGTTGTAAAACAATTTCTGGGATCAACGCATTTAGTTCGTCTAACAAAAAACCCTCGACCACATTTTCCGTTTGTATATTGGGATAACCCTTGCCGACGTTGAATTGCCTTCCATCAATTAGCGAGTCGAATATAAAGCGGTCATACTCTCATTAATTAGCAATTGTTTCATTTGTTCTAAGTTGGATGTGCCTTTGATCTGGATCCTCTCTAGTCGCTGTTCAAGACAAATTAATCGAGATATGATTCTTCGGTAATAATTATCGAGATTATTGGTATTAAAATTTCCTATGGCCATTTCCAGGTCATTTAGTTTCCCTTCAAAATTTTTTAATTCTTCTTCTGTTTCTAGAATACTTACATTTATTGGAGTTACATAAGTTCCTTCACGCTCTCTTCTCATTGCTGTACGTAACGTTGCACGGTCCTCGCTAACGGTTTGTCCCATCAGGAGGCCTCTAATCGTAAGCTCATACCTTAGTTCACTGCTCAGGAGTCGGTGAACAACCATTATCGTTTATAAAACCAACTACCTATCAAATAACTGTAGCTGTTAGGAATATAAAACAGTCTAATACTGCAAAAAACTCATTTCTTATTACCAGATTATCCTAATAATACAAGGAGTATCAAGTGTACCTACCAATTAAACACAATAAAACTTTATATACAAACTCCTCCACCGCCAAGTGAATAAAAAAAACGACAAAATGTATCAAGAATACAACTAACAAATCAAAACAAAATTAGTAGGCGAGTTCCAAACGAAACACCAAAATATGTGTCTACACTTTTGTATTAAAAGAAAACGTCTCTATGGACACACTTATGAAAGGAACGAAACAAAAAAAATTCAATACTTCGTTTTCAACCCTCTACTATACTCAATTTCAACATTTACACTATCGTACTACACAAATATTTAGCAATGGCCCCGTATATAAAACGGATCAAGCAAATATTGAATGAAATCAACCAATTAGGTATACTTCTCAGAAATTATAGCTATATATTCATATTCGTTATACAGAATAGTTAATAATCTCCTTCATAGAAATTGTATTAATTATGTCTATAGTTTGGATAACTAAGTTCATTTATGGTTTGGATAACACAAACTGAAGTATGCGATATCGATCGTAATCCGAAAGTTAAAAATCAACTGTGTGGTTGATGATCACTGAAAACAAATACTAGGGAAATTAAAAAAACCAACCCCAACTGTCAAAGCTGTTATGTCACATCAGAAGTTGCCGAAATATTTAACAATACGAACTAAATATTAAAGAAGTGATTCATCTATTAGTTTAAAAAACCCAATGATAAAAATTACCTGGACCTGATATTCATAAAAGTGAATTGTACAAAATTTACATGGTTCAAAATATGTACCCAGTATTTCAAAGTAACACATCTCAATTTGTAAATTGTGAATCTGATAGTGATTTAAAATAAAACATATATGCTTAAAGAGCTTCTGAATTGTATATTTAACAGAGATGATAAAACAGTCACAGACTGGCAAATGATATAAATATTCTGTAGGATTCATAAAATTTAAGCTTGTGTGATAACCAAATAGGTAACCAAATGAAACTATTGTGAAGAAACAAATAGAACAAAATTGAAATCGTTGGGTGTCACTTTTATTACTTCTGTAAGGCTAGTGCATTGAAATATCATTTTAGTCCGGTAGAGTAGGGGTGGGTAAATATAAAGTTGATTGTGCTTTAAAATATAAGACGGATTTAATACCACAGTTTACACTGGAAATTGTGATTGAACAAAATTGGTTGATAACACTAATGGTACCAGTTGGTTTCCAAAGAAAAAGATTAAAACTAACTTTTCCGCATCTGTAAGATGCCCCGAACAATATTCTATTATTAAATTGTCACTTGTATACACTTCGGAGGAGGTATCGTGCTAACAAACCGAAATTTCTCCAAAAATGTCGTATATCTGGATTTATAGGACCCGCTGTACTCGCTCTAGTCAACTGAAAATCAATATTCTACATCTGTGAGATACCTTGAATAATATTCAATCATAAAATTGGTCACTTGTATAAACTCTGGAGGCTGTATCGTGCTAATCACTAGAAACTTCTCCAAAAAGGACCAAAAATATGGCACTTCAAGTATCATAGCAGCCGTTGTACTGGCTCTGGTGAGCTAAATATCCATAAGATTTATCTTTGAAATGACCTGAATAATAACCAATAATAAAAATGTCACTTTTATATACTCCGGAGGCTGTATCGTGCTAATAAACTGAAATTTCTCCAAAAATAACAAAACTGTCGTACTTAAAATACTGTAGCACATGTTGTACTATCTCTGGCGAGCTAAAAATCAATAGGTTTCTTCTGTGTAATGTTCTGAACAATACTCAACCATGAAATTGGGGACTTGTTCCAATCCGGAGGCTGTATCATGCTAACAAGGCATGTAGCGAAAAGTGGCCGACAACAACGACGATGCCAGAAAATTTAAACTGTTTTTCGGGCAAACCAATACTCTCCTCCCATATTAGATAGGTTGGGCGGAAAAGTAATATAAGTAGGCAGTCTTAAATTTATAGTGTATTATACATAACATATCAGTAGTATTATTTTAGCTGCCAAGTTTGTGAGATCAGCCTCCAATTTAACTTATATTTGCCGACAGTATTGTTATCGGACAATCCCACTGCAGTGGTGGTCAACTAAAACCACCATCCAGGAGGTAACAGTTGATGAGATGCCTTGATAACCATACAGTTGAGGTCTTAGAAGTTTGTACCTAACTACAATATTGTAGAGAAAATTAGCAAGTAGATGGGAAATAATGAGGTGAAGAAAAAAAAGGCCTGAAACAATAAAATTCTATGTTGCATACTGTGAATCAGTTAATCGATAACAATGTGTGCACTCACCGGTGATCTTGTGTGGCCTAGATGGATTATATTAATTGCTGAAATCTTTTAATCCTCTTCTTAGAAATTGTTTTCAAAAACTAGATAGAATTTGGAAGCAAATATTAGCGCTTCATTTCTTTTCCGGTAGACACTAGACAGCTTAGCTCATGCTTAAAAATCGTAGACCAAAAAAAGGAACGAAAAGGTATGAAAAAGATCACGAAAAAAAAGAAATGACATAATTTAAGTTATAGTTTCATGCTAACAAGTTTTGAATATATCACGGTTAATATTGAATCGGCTTAATCATAGAAATGCAGATTTATATATGTCATAGAACCAGATTGAGTTCCCAGAATTAATAAGAAGAATACTAAAAGGAATTATTTAGAATGATTTATGTCTTTATACATCTTACTAACTTAAAAAATTGACTGTCTCGACCCTTACTTCGTGGAATATGCTCATATTAGTCTTTTTAAATGAAACTCAAGGTCTCTAGTTAATTCCACAATATAATACAAGTTATTGAAAATTCTAAAAAATTTTTTAGAATTTTCAATAACTTGTATTATATTGTGGAATTAACTAGAGACGTTGAGTTTCATTTAAAAACACTCTTACTAACTTATTTTGTTTGAAGTAACCTTTCAAATTATTTGGAGTTCATCCTTTTGAGACTGCATTGTTTATACCTATTTAAATAAGTGCAAACTATCCAAACCTGTAACAATTTATATTTTTACATTTAACAATTTTGTACAAATATTACTTTCGGTTTTAAATGAAATTGTAGTGTTTGTAGCTATACATATTATCTTTGAAATATTATTAGAAATATTACCAACAGAGGTCCTTATATTATAACTGGTTATTCACATTTTTAAATTTCCAATGTATTTGAATCCATTCAGTAAAATCAACCGGAAGTGTTTTGTATTTTGTTAATAAAAATTCAACATGTAAGTTCAACCAATACACTTGAATTGGACTTTATATTACTGTGTCTTCACAAATAATTCTTCTAAATATGCATATTAGTGATTCTATGAGCATTCGCAGAACTTTTATTCACTCTAATTTTTAAATCCATTTAAAACCAGCTTTTAAGCAATTTTGATCCTCCTTAACGAGTTGACCGAAACGTTCCCTCGTTTGGTTCTGACAAGCTGGTTTCATAACAAAAGAGTTTATAGCAAATAATGGAAAATGACCGCATTTGTTTATTTCATACAAAATCGCAAAAGGTAAATAGGTAAAGATATCCGACCTTATACTCATAACGAAGTACGCAATACCAATTTGCATACACAGAGTTGCTTTGATTTCGTTTATCAAAGGTATGTAGGACAAAAAATAATCCAATAGTTACCAATTGAATCGAATTCTTAAAATTTCTGCGAACTCAGACAAAAATTATTCCTGTTTATTTTTGTTAGAATTAAACGCTGTATGAATATTGAATAAAAAAACTTCTGTTGAAATTCATGATGCTATATAAATCAACCTGATAAACAACAGTAAACGATGAAATGAATACTTCTCATGCAAAATTCAGTGCTCTGCCCTCTGAAACATCAATACCCAAATGTTCCAATTCAATTTCATATTTCAATTTAGTCAGTTGCCATCACAAAATGTCACTTCAGTATTCATTTGATGTTTATATAGAAATATCAATATTATTGAAGCATTGTAAAAATGCGTCATGTAAAATAAGATATTTAAGTAGTTAATAGTTATTTATGTACCAAGGCAGTAAAGTGATTCTCTATCGAGCGAGTCTGAAATTGAGACGAGCGGGCGAAGCGAGCGAGGCGAATAACAGGCGGGTTTGATGAAGACTATTTACTGACGTGGTGCATACAAAATTTTATCGCCGACTGTTAAGAATTCAAAATATAAAAAACTGAGATATCACTCATTGCATTTTATTATCACAAAGTTAACAGCAAATATAGAACAAATCTACTTATTATTTGTTATATTGAAATTGAACGTACACCCCGAAGCATTATAAAAATTAATACCTGAAGTGGAAGGAGTTTCAACCGAAAACGTTTGAGGGTTATTTTCTATATTGAAAATGTGCAAATCTTCTCTTTTAGAATTGGTGATAGCTGTGTTGTCCGTTGGATCATCGCCTAAAATTGTCTTTGCAATTTTTGTTCTATTTAGCACAGATTCTTCAACATAGGACTGTGCAATTGTGTCACTTTTTCACCCTCCGTGGCGTTTCAAGTTTTCTTTGCCTACGTTGGCAAAGAGAGTGGTGGATGTTCGACGGAAACAATGTCCCGTGTAAATTTATGGTTCTGGCAGAAACAGATATTTGGCAATTTTGCTTGGAATACTTCCGATAGTATGAATTCCAATTGGCTGAACAGTACATTTACCGTTCCTGTAGGTTAGGAAAAATCGATCGTGAGACGTGTGCTCGGGATGCAGAGAGAAATATTTATTAAATAATTCTATGGATTTTACTTTTCCTTCAAATACTTCAGTGACTGCGAATTAACGAGGCTTGTTGGTCTTAGCTTTGGGCATCTGGACAACCAGAATTGTTTTTTTTTGCTGTATGGCACATACTTCTAAATTCTAAAGTTCTTCACTACGTAAAGCTCCAGCAATTCCAAATAAAACACAAATCTAAAAAATACTACATTGTATCGTTTTTGTTTTGAAAATTTTGTACAAACTACCTTTATCATCAAGTAGTATCTAGTAAAAATTTAAGTATTTCTCCTCGTGAAAGAGTTTTGGATTTCTCTGGAACCTGCTTTTTGTTTTGAAACAGCAGTAAGTTTTATATATTCACCTATATTGACGTCTTGCTTCACTGAAAGGGATGCTTTAAGCATGGAATAATAGGACCACATTGAAGATGAACAATACTTCTCTGATAAATCGGAAAAATATGCCAATAACACGTTTTCGCTGTATTTGCTAACTTTGTGTATATTGCACCACTCCATAAAAATGTCGTACTGGCGATTGCATTTTTCTTTAGATTTTCCTGGCAGAAGTTCTAAAGACGTCTCTGATGACTTCAATTGAATTTAAGGAGGCGTGCACTGAATATCTTCCATAATTTGTTATGAATAAATCACAAGAAAACTATTATCGAGCCGTAAGACTGAATCTACATGTATCCGTGATACGTATCCGTTGTATACTACGTGATCCATATCAACCAATGAAATTGTAGGGAACAAAATCACACACGTTTCAAGGTCACAACGAATTGAAGTTGGTTAATTTCAACTTTTCATGCGTGATTGAGGTTAGATTATTTTGATTGCCTTTTTGTGGTGATTCGTCGACCACTTTTTTATGTAACTCATTAAAGTGATGCTTATCATAAATTAATTGAAGAACTTATTGAGGTCGCTCTCCTCCAGCTCTCAAATAAGGGTATATTCCCACAGCCATATTTAAGTCTTTTTTACTCCATAAAATTTTTTCTTATCCACATTCCTGTTTTGTGTAATAATCGTTTTGTTTTACAAATGCATTAAACGGGAAATCATTAAAGTCCAATTATTTACACTAACACGACAAACACTCATAATTTAATGAGATCGGTGTATCGTTCATACGGTGACGACAAAAATGTTTGGAGGTTGTTTTGATGTTAGGTACCATAAACGAACGCGTTAACAGATTGACACATGTGGATGATCACCTTTTTGGCTATCCGTGAAACGCACACGCATGTCCGTGATCACGGATCCATGTGGATCCAGCCTAATATAGGAAGTATCATGACACTGACAGATTATTTTCGATTACTGTCAAAGTTAAAATACTTTACCTGCCGAAAATGCTGCAGGTAAAGTACTTCATTTCACGGTAAAATGAAGAGTTTGGTTACTTCTAGAAATCAATCTGATGATTTACGGCTTTACTGTGAATATTTGTTTTTCAACACATCTGTTTATTCTTTAAGTGAACCAGCGACCATATCGAAGAGATATTAGTTTGTTACAGCTGAACCCTTTTAATAAGAGTCAAATCTTACACTACCAATAATATCTGTAGAGCTTCTTCGTGCTATGAAATATTTTGAGCAGAGTGAAAAAGCTTCTGTTATTAAATCCGATATTCATTGTATATAAACTGCTTTAGTGAGCATAAATATAGAAAGGTAACATTTATTGCCTGGTGCTTCTGTAAGTTTAATGATTTTATAAGAAATGGTTCTCCAAAATCTACTCCAATGCTAGAAAAAGGTCTCGCAGGTTTTGTTCTCACTGATGGTAAATCAGACATTACTTGAGAAAAAGGTTGTTCTTTGAATCTACGACAAATTTACAGTTATAATTGACTCTTTTAACTTCCCATAAGCCACCAAGATGCCAGAATCTGAGACGAAAATGGGATAGAACTGTTTGTGGACCTTAATGCGTTTTAATTTTGTTGTTGTGCGAATTCGGTTACAGAAATTTCAAAATATAATTCTTCATTCAATTTAACATTATTTTGACTTACAATGTATATAAGAAAGTCCAGTTCCATTCATTTTTGTAAATCATTTATTTTATCGTACAACTATAAACAATAAGCCGATGGGAAATAAAATAGTTATAACATTCTTTTCTTGTGTACTAAATGCATGAATACTTATCGCCGTGTATTATTATGTTTACATTCGTGACAGATCTAATGTCTATGTGAGTATCATTCACTACAGACTTGCGTTCGATGGGGGCGATTCTGAGCTCGGATCAAAGAATCGTTGTCGGCAAGTGATGGACGGTTTTTCGCGTACCGAAATGATCCGGCAAAGGGGGTTGTGATTCCTCCATGAAGTCGCCAACTCAAAACTGCATGAGGGTGGAGTAAAAGCTTCCGCGAATTATTTTCTGTCATCCATAGTCAACACGCTGGAGTTAGTGGTGTGTGATTCAGACTGTAGAGTTGCGTTTTTTGTCTCAATTTAGATAATATAGAGAGTATGCAAACAATGTTTATTAATTAACTATACGCGAAAGTATTTATTTTGTTTTCGTGGTGTTACTTCGAACGCACTACCCCTCATACAAATCTTAGTAACGCAATTCTCAGTGTAGTGTCTATATATACGTTGATTTGTGGTGTATAATGGTTGGGTGTCGCGAAGCTATTGGTTAATGAACATTCTGATATCTCGAGAGCATTTGGATTGGCTGGCTGGATTGAAAACGATTAAATTAGTTTGCCCGTGTATTCATTGTTCGTTGGGTATTATTGGTGGAAGCCGTTGAATTTTCCGTCACATTTTCGGATGAAAGAATTAAGAATTTCTCCTTATAATAAGGAATGACCGATTGGTGACACATATTTCCCCGGGTATCGTTGGAGATTTTTGGAGTTCAGCGATTGTAGACCCGTGGAAATACTATTTTTTTGGGATTATATATTTCAACGCCATAGGTAATTTTTTTATGGAGGAACTCCAATTCAGATGTTGACTGTAATTACCAGATTGTTACCATTAACCAGATTGTTCGCAACAATATCTAGAGTATTTGTCCAATTGCTAATGAATTGATTTATTCTTTATAGCCGTACACGAAAACTTCATATTAGAGGGGAAATTGTCAATTGAGTAGGCCTTGATACTCACATTTAGGGTAATAACACCCTCAGCCCTATATTAGCACTCAATCTGGCCAATTGGTTAGAAAATTTACAGATTTTTTTGTATAAAGATGAATATTCTATTAATTTCAATGAACCATATCTTTTGCCTAATATCTTTTTTTTGTTGGCTGGAGGTCAACTGGCTTGCTCTTAGGTACTTAGTTCATATGTGTTGCCTTCATATAAATTGGTATTTTTTTTGTTAAACGTAGAAAAAAGATAGTTAATGTATAAGCTCAATTAGCATTATAATTTTCGGATCAAATATGAATTATAGTAGTTCATATGTTATTTTTTGCCAGCAATATGATTAGTCTATTAAGCTTCACGATTATAAGAAGTCTCGCATGAGTTCAGTATATATTCCAGTTTAGAGATCAGTAATGGAAATTACTCATACTGTCAGATAAAGTTAATCGATTAGGGGCTAAAGTTCAGATAGAGGGGTTTCATTTTGAGCATTGAGACTGACTGAAAATCGATAGACTATTAACATACTTCTCGTTATTTTATTCTTTTTCCTGTTTTTGGTTTTGATTTTTCTTACACTTCAACTTGGATCACTGTATAGGTCAACGTTGAGTCAGATAAACTTATATGGGGGAAAATTTGGATTTTACCTTGGACTCGAAGTGTACGATATGGGTTTGAACAATATTCTATGGAAGTAGGAGTTGGTAGCCATCGATAGCAATCATCGAGGACATTGTGGACTTCACCCAAGTTAGAAATTTTGCCTTGTTGAACCTTCTTTCGGGCGCAGTTCTTTTTACGCCTGTTCGAGCGCAGTGTATTTGACAAAACCAGTTCATTATTCGGAGAATCTAATTCTACTAATTGGAAACAGCCAATAACGATAATAAATTATAGGCATTGATATCAAAAATTATTGTATTTCATAGCACAAAACCAAAAATATTGAAATTAAATCATTTTAAACATGTTAAAAAATTGAAGTTATTCAAGTTGATTGTTATTTGAATCAGTAATCAAACAAGACGCACATATGAAATTTGCTTGTTGTAGGCAAAGTGATGTTTTACAGTTTTTGCACTGATATCTGGATAATTGTCTAAGACCACTTTCTGAGGTCCAAGGCAGACATCTTCGTTCCTTCTGCAAATGTTCATCATCACCTTGCTGGAGTTCTGCTGACACGTTGGGCTTGAATCTCTTTAGTTTTTCCTGCACAGCAAAGGAAATTTCACTGTTTCTTTGACTTCTTCTAGTCAAATGTTCTAACACTAGCCCATGGGATGGCTTTTAAGGAAAAAGTCGCCTCCTTATCTCTGTCAAACCGTTCCCAAAGTAAACTATTTGTCAGTTGATTCCACCTATATTTAGCATGGAAAAAAATACCACCATTGGCCAGCGTTCCACATTTCTAGATTCATTATAAGATGCGCACCTTTTATCAGCGGTATCAACTCCACCCTTTGTCCCATTATAGAATGTTATTATGGATGGCTTCATTTGGATACCGGTGTCAAAATCTATTGATTTGTCATTACTCAAAGTAGAAACTAGAATACCGGTTCTTACTTTCTTTGGAATATATGAGATCAAAGTTGTGAAATCATTGAATCCAAATATACTCAAATATTGTTGTCTCCCAGCTGTTGAAACAGAACCAAGTGATAACACTCTTTGGTTTTTCTCCACCATACCAACAAATGAAATCTCTTTTTCCGTAAGTATTTCACCAAGTCAAAATCAGTAAATCAGTTGTCAGCAGTTAGATTCCGGCCTGTGTCTTTTATGGGATCTATCATTCGTTTGACAACATCTGCTGGCTTATTACTGACATTATATGGGTCTGCAGGCTGCTTTCCAGCATACATTTCCAAATTATATAAATAGCATACCTTAGCATCTACTGGTGCAAAAATCTTCAAATCATACTTCGCGGGTTTTGAGGGTATATATTGGCGGAAAGGACATCGGCCACGAAACGCCTCTAATTTCTCATCCAAGGCTACATTTTCTTCCAAAGAATAATCTGCTTGGCAGTTTTCAACAAATTTGGTAAAAATGTTCCTCCCTGCTGCCAGCCCGTCCGTTTTTTCATTTCCTCCCTAGTCAGGCGGTCGTCAAATCTTAGGCACCGAATTATAAATTGAAACCTTTTAATGCTCATAACCAGTCCAAAATTCTCGACACCATCTCCATTGGTAAAATTCTCGACACCATCTCCATTGGTTCCCCAAAGTTCTTCAAGACTTAGTCTATTGCTTTTATACACTCCTGCTAGAAATAACATCCCTATAAATGCTTTCAGTTCAATCAAATCTATGAGTCGTGCGCACCTTCCTCGTTCATAATTATCTTTCACAAATTTTATGTCTTGGTTTGTATATGTAACTACGCTTTCCAGTATCTCATTTGAAAAAAATAATTCCAACATTCAACAGGCGTTGTCCTTTTTTGCATCTCTTATGACGCCTGGTAGATGCCTTATCAGATTCTGAGCTCTTGCGCGAACCTTATTTGATTTAGATTATATTCCATTTTATACCTTTATCTTTTCCAAGAAAATAATTGCCTTCACTGGGCTCTATTTCCTCTTGATTCGATTCATCCTCTTGTTCAGTTTCAGAATCTTCCTCCTGAATTTCTACGTGATTTTCTCGATCACTGTCACTTTCCTCGTCGAAATTTTCTTCAATATCGGAGTTTCCATCGTCTCAAAATTAAAGTAGGTCGTCTACATCATTTTGATTCACCAAGTTATAGAATTGTCGTTTGCTAGCCATGGTATCGCCTGAAAATCAAAAAAAGACATTAGTCGGGCGCAGTGTATCCAATAGATTAATGGTTGAAATATTGCCAAATATGCGAAAGTCGATATACCTGAACATATTGTTATGTAAATATACATCAGAATAAATAAAATAAAATACTTATAACTAAAAAAAATACGATATTTATAATTAGTTAAGTTTAACGTAATAGGGCGCAGTGTATCCAAGGGATCAAATTATCTGCCACATACCTATCAAATGACTGAACACAAACTGCTGCTGACGTATCGAGAGGTGATCCAAAAATAGGAGGCTACTGATGCGGTGGTGGGTATAGCACTAAAAGTGGCCACACACGATGCAAAATAAAGACGGTTGTATCTGGTAGAATAACTACGCCCGACAGAAGGTTAAGTAGAACTGAATTTTGCCTATAATATTTGTTTATAATATTAATCAGTGAATGTTGTAGTTGAATGAGTTGTCCGTTACCGTAAGTAACTTGTGGTAGTCAGTTTATGACCATACTTGTGTAAATCAAGTATTAAATACTGTGATCAACATATAATATTTGATTATATATGTCTTACCATTTATACTTTGCGATTGTGGATTGATGATAACTACACCCATTGTAGAATTTGTAAACGTTACTGTGGTTATTCAATTTTATTATTTTGAGTTTGAGTTGGTGGTAGTAAGCGTATGTTATTGCGCCATATTATATTTTAATAATTATTTTTAAACTTCATATTTAATTACGTAAGCTTTATTCTGTGCCATAGACACGTATGCTATACTGTATTGATTTAACCCTATAATGTATTCGATACTAAATAATATAGTTCTCTTATTTTAACCAAGTATTCATTTTGAGAAGTTGGATTTGTGTGTAGACAATGGTTTGTACATATTTTTACCCAACGAACTTAGGATTTCACTTGGTGGGAAATATAGGATTTTACTTGGGGGAATCATAGGATTCTACTTGCGGGTTTTATAGGATTTTACTTGGAGGGATATACAGTGCGCGTATTCTGTATCGTCATAGAAAGGAAATTTCTTTCTATAAATTCTCTATACTACTTTACCTTATTCCGTAAGCTACTTCGGTACTGGCCCTGGATTTTAATCGAGGAATTTATATGATTTTAGACTACAGCCTGTCAATAACTGCTTAGTACTAATTGTGGTACTCAGGGATTGAGTTAATACTGGGGAGGGTTACATTGGCTATTAAGGTACGGGATACATTTTGCTTGGGATATTTGTATATATTTTTTTATATAATTCAATCAAGAAGGGATTTCACTTACGTATGAAAATTCTAGTTAAGATTTATGTAGTTAATATGAGTGGGTTCCACAGAGTAAAGGTCGAAACATTAGATTTAATTGGAAAATCTTCGAGATAAGACTTAGCCCGACTATACAGGAAGTTACTAGATAAATTTTTAAAGCATCACAAAACATCTAGTTTAACCAAGAATGTTTTAGAAAAGAAGTAATATCAAATTATGTAAATATATAATGCCATAATAAAACACCCCAAGCACAAGAAGCTATAAAATGTGCTCAACGAGTCTGGCCTAAAGAAGAATGTGAAAAATGGTTTAGAATAAGAGACTACTCGGACACCTGCATAAAAGTTGTACATTTTGAACTCACGATCCAACTACATTCAGTAGAATTTCACTGTTTAGATGACAAAATCACAGAAAGTGACAGCACGATGAAGCAGAAGAAATTTATGAAGAATGAGCAAAAACTAAAAAAAGTTGAATACCCACAATATAGAATTCAATACTCTGAACATCATGATACTGTAAGTACTAACCAACCAAAACATTTTGCACCACAAATTGACGACCTTTCAGACACTAATCTTACATATTGTGAAATAGAATGTTCAAACAAAGGCTTAAATTACAGCATACCACCAAAATTTACGAATAATTTTGAACAAATATTAGAAACAGAATCAAAAATAACTTTAAAATCCAATTCAAATAATTTTCTTCATGAAAAATTACAAATTACAAATCTAATCAAAAATATTGGACCATCACATGGTACGTCAAACAGAAAATTATATTTCAGTTTTTAATTCCATTAAAAGAAAGTAGAAAATAATCTTACAATTATAAATTTTGACAAAGGAAATGTCACTGGTTATCTATACCATTGCACAGTTAAGCTCATCTTAACTGGGAAAATTATATAGGGCTAATAATATTTGAGCTTTAATATTTGTTATATCAAATCTTCTTCGTTTTTCTATTAAGAGGCCTGAGTACATGTCGACGTCACGAGGAACTGTCAAACACAAGCTGGGATATATCCCCAGATCACTTGATTTGACGGTGAAGTGCTGGCAATGCAGCATTGACTCGCTAGATAAAATTCAGCCCGGTAATATGGAACTCTTTGTAAAACTAGATACTGTGTGCCGTTTTCAGAATATTTTGATTTCAAAATGATAGAGTAATAACTAATGCTGATATAAATTATTTTTAAAAAACAATTACCTATTTATTAATAGCCAAAAATAATAACTTTCTTACATCTAATGTTAGATAATATTCAAATGAAGAAAAATATTGGTAACACGTTTCATTAATAGTATTATCCAATGCCTATCAAACACAAGGTGACTAAACATATCTAGCATGAAAGGCGCACTAATTAAAGCATTTGCTGAAGTTATTCAAGAGCTTTGGTCTGAAGATAGTTCAGACAGAGTGGTTATTACAGTATCATTGAAAAGTAAGAGTCAGCGATTTATTTCAAGGTTCATGGGATACACTCAACATGAAGCACAGGAGTTTCTTCGTTACCTATTAGCAGGACTTCGCGAAGATGTCAAGGTATATGAAAAACCGAAGACCACATTAACAGAAATTGATGATAAACTTAGTGACATTGAGAAAGCAAAAGAATCTTGGTTGAGATATCCGAGAATGGACAACTCCAAGATTGTGGATAACTTTGTCGGTCAATTAAAATCAACAATGAAGTGCACACACTGTGGTCACTGTTCAGATACATACGATCCCTTTTGGGATTTATCCCATTCGATACCCAAGAAAACAGGTCAATTACGAAATTGACTGTCTCGACCCTTACTTCGTGGAATATGCTCATATTAGTGTTTTTAAATGAAACTCAAGGTCTCTAGTTAATTCCACAATATAATACAAGTTATTGAAAATTCTTAAAAATTGACAATTGTTTCGATATATTGATTTATCGAAACAATTGTCAATTTTTTAGAATTTTCAATAACTTGTATTATATTGTGCAATTAACTAGAGACCTTGAGTTTCATTTAAAAACACTAAGGTCAATTACGACTTTCACAATGTTTAGATTCGTTTGGAAGAGAAGAAACACTCGAGGGTGATGATAATCCAGTATGTTCGAAATGTAAGGAACGAAGACGATGCACTAAATCATTCTCAATTCATAAATTTCCGAAAATATTGGTTACTCATCTGAAGCGCTTCTAGCAAACAGAAAAATTTAGTGGAAAACTTAATATTGCAATAGATTTTCCAATAGAAGGGCTTGATATGAGCCATTACGCATCTGATAATATGGTACCTTGTATGTACAACCTCTACGCTATATCAAATCACAGTAGAACCACAGTATCGAGAACGAACCAGTATGTTATCTCGTGACGTCACACTCCGACATAAGTCATTTTCAAACTTATGCTACCTACGCCTATGGAAGAGTAAAATAAATCGTAAAGCGATCCGTTCAAGGTTCTCAAAAGCTCTGGCAATTTATGAATGAAATTTATAATAGTAATACTACTGGTTAGTTTTCAAATTGTATATTATCATTGTGAACCAATGTATTATTTGATTTTTTCTGCAAAATTTATTTATATATTCATATTAATAAAAGAAGTAACTAATATCGTGACATTTTTAATCAGTTAGAATAAGCGTTCAAAATGCCTTCCGTTAAAAAGTTTAGTGATCGTCGCAAAATTAAAAATGGTTTCCTCTGAGTCAGCGATTGAAAACTGAGATTTTATGATAGTTAAGAAGGTTTTCAACAGATAGGTGATGGTTTTTAAAATACTTTATACCAGCCTTAGTTATTACTTCATCATTTTCAAATCAAAATATCCCGAAAACGGTACACAATATCGAGTCTTACAAAGAGAACCTTTTTGGTGTAAAATTGAATGCTGTTTGAGTTCACATAAAATTTGTGCTACAAAAATCAACCTCAAACAAGGTATGTTTGATACTGCTTGGTATGAACCTTGTAACTAGCCCCCACTGAGAGAGGCAGATATAAAAATAAATTTATGCCATACATCTGCTTCCAAAACATATTCGTATGAAATATCATTAAAATATCAACAGAATTTTCAACATAATTGTACAAAATGTGTATAATACTATTTTCAACAACCTGTATCTTGAAAACGAATGCTGTTACGAATTTTTTCACTGGGCGAACCCAACTTATTTTGTATTGTTCTACTTATACTAGCAAGGGGGTCAACTTTTTTGAAACAACCAGTATAACTAAAATAAAAGCAAATCTGATTGCAAAAAATCATGTGCATTAGCAGAACATGTAATATATAGACTATAATAACGCTACTGTCATTAGAGGGGAAAAGAGCCTACATAAGAGAACTTTTCTAGAAATGACTGAAATTAATAAGCGTGATAACTGTATGAATAAAAGAAGTGACATTGATGACTTAAGTTTCATATACTCCTATATTCCAATTATTTCGAATCAAAATAAAATTAACTCGCATATATTCAATTTTCATTTTTTCTAGTTTCTTGAAAAAATTATTTTCTCAAGAATATTTTTAATGTTTTTTATTCATGGTAGATAGTTTTAAACTCAACATTTCCATAACTTGTACATTTTCCAAAATTAAATACTTCATATGTTTTGGGGTTTAGAATTTTAACCGTTCTATTTTTGTGTATGAAAAAATTTAACTTAATTGGTTCACCTGAATTTACATGAGATGAAAAGAAACTTGTTATTAACTCATCTCTCATTCTTAGAATTTCTTATAAAAAGCTCAATAAGCTACGTTTTTGTTAAAAAGGGAAGAACAATCCTACACTTGTTTACTTCTGAAATAGTCGAATTCAACTCTCTATATAAAACATTTTGAAATCCATTCAATTCACTTCATAAGAAACAACTTGATTTTTAGTCATAATAAAATAAATAAAATTATATGTGAAACTGTAGTTAAAAGAAATTGAACAAGAGACAGTCTAGTTTCCGGATATGATATATCGTTAGATATTCTATAATGTTTCAATTCAAGCCCTGCCACTTTCCACCCCTCGTCAGACCAAGGTTAGTGTTATTTATCACGAAGTCACTTACCACTGAAGTGAAAATTATATTTGCGGTTTGGATTTTAGAGAAATCTAGACATTTTTTATGAACAAATTATACAGGGTATCCCAAATAAGAGTGACTGATTTTAAACATAAATGCCCAGCTTATTAATTGCTCCAAAGAGACGGGGTTTGCACTAGTTTCACTAGTTTATCAAAGATATTTTTTAGGCTTGACTGGCATTTCATATCATCAACACAGGGTGTTTTACTAATGTTGGTCGAATTTAAAGGGGAAAATATGTATTATTTTGAATGGAACACCCCATAATTTTTAATTTCATTCGAAAGAGCAATCATTCTCCTTTCCAAAAATGTATAGTTTTCAATCTTTTGTTGCATAAACTACACAAACATTCGAGGTTTCATGTAGTAGTACATTTTTAATTAATAGTTTTATATGAACGTATTTTGATGCCGAAAATCTTCTCATGCTATGACCGTTTGACGCATAACAACAAAATCAGCAATTTTGACAATAGTAATTTTGTTAAGTCATAAGTCGTTTTCGAAATGATCTATACAGTGAGTGAAAAAGCGTAAACTGTAACAACTTAAGCAGGAACGAAATCAATAATTCAAACAAGGAGGATATTGAGAAGGAAGTTTATTGAAAAATCCGCCGTTACTGAATATAATTGAAAAATGGTACGTACAATTTATCGAAACTGGTTGCATTGCACACTTAAAAAAACCAAGAAATAATGATGGTCTTTCAAACAAGTTGATGTCAATTAATACTACATGATAACGATCATAAAATTTCCAGTTTACCAAGAGTGACGTTCAAAGATGTCTAAAAATTTTAAAACTAACTCCATACAAAATTCATACTTATTAAAGATTGTACGAGTGAGATTATGAAAAACGAGAAATGGTATGTGAGATTTTACTCGACTTATTAAGAAACGAACCCAATTCATTATTAATTATGTCTGATGAAGCAACGTTTCACATTAATGGCATGTGTAACAAACATAATTGTAGAATATGAAGTTCTCAAAAAACAATTTCTTTTAATCAATTTCAGATAGTCCTAGAGTAAACGTTTGGTGTGCATTATCTCGGCGAAAAATCTATGGTCCTTTTTTCTTTTCGGAACCAACAGTGACGGCTACTAACTACACGGATATGTTGGAAACTTTTTTTTATCCCCAACTAGTTCAAGATGGAACTAGCGACGACGTTCACTTTCAACAAGACGGTGCACTACCACATTATTCGTTAATGGCACGAGATTCAATAAAAACGTTTTTTAATGATGAGTGGATAGGTCGAGCAGGACCGATTTAATGGGCATCGCGGTCTCCTGAATTAACTGTCCCAGATTTTTTTCCCTGGGGATATGTGAAGGATAGGTGCTACAATCCTAAGCCTAACAATTTAGCAGAACTTAGAAATAATATCAGGAACATTATTGAAAACATTCCGCAAGAAATGTTAGAAAATCCATTCGAAAATTTAAAATTTCGCTTACAGTTATGCATAAACGAAGAGGGTAGGCATATGCAGCATTTATTGTAACTCTTTTGTACTTCGTTCTTCATATGTATTGAATAATGTTATTATGTTTTCTTACTAAATAATCTGTTTGTCAGATTTGTTGGCAATTATCACCGTAATTAAAAATACATACTACATGAAACCGATTTAAATGATATTGTTATGCGTCAAACGGTCACAGCATGAGTTGATTTTAGGTATCAAAATACGTTCATATAGAACTACTAATTAAAAATGTACTACTACATGAAACCTCGAACATCTTTGTTGTTAATGGAACAAAAGATAGAAAAATATACATTTTTGAAAAGCGGAATGATTGCTCTTTCGAATGAGATCAAAAATTATAGGGTGTTCCATTTAAAATAATACATATTTTCCCCTTTGAATTGGACCAACATTAGTAAAACGCCCTGTGTTGATGAGATGAAATGCCAGCCAAGCCTAAAAAATCTTTTTGATAAACTAGTGAAACTAGTGACAACCCCATCTCTTTGTAGCAATTAATAAGCTGGGCATTTATGTTTAAAAAGAAATGCCTGTGGATATGGTGTACACACTATATGCAAATTGAGTGAATGAAAACGACGAATACTCAGTGTGTATTAATTTATTACTTTTAGGCTAAGCGCTTTCGGCTGTTAAGCCATTATCAAAGCCGTCGTCATTTAAAAAGTAATTGTCAAAGACATCAAGCCGATCAAATACAAGAATCAATACTCAAGATCTATCCAACCATCGTTATGATTGAGTCATTCTAATAAAAACTTTAAATACCCTATTATAAGGGTGTAAAATTATATTCATAAGATGTAAATACACTCAAAATTAAAAAACTTTTTTAATTTTGAGTGTATTTACATCTTATGAATATAATTTTACACCCTTATAATAGGGTATTTAAAGTTTTTATTAGAATGACTCAATCATAACGATGGTTGGATAGATCTTGAGTATTGATTCTTGTATTTGATCGGCTTGATGTCTTTGACAATTACTTTTTAAATGACGACGGCTTTGATAATGGCTTAACAGCCGAAAGCGCTTAGCCTAAAAGTAATAAATTAATACACACTGAGTATTCGTCGTTTTCATTCACTCAATTTATGTTTAAAATCAATCACTCTTATTTGGGATACCCTGTATAGTGAAAAATAAAGAATGTTTTAATTTTTGTACAGGAACTTCAAAATTATTCCATAATAATCAATTTAAAGAAATATGTCATTATGAAATTCTACCTAGCTACATATGTTTGAAGTTCCTACTCGCAGAATTATAAATTGATCTAACCACTGAATAGACTAGAAATTATTTCATTTATTAAGGTCAGGAATCGTAATCTCATATTTTCCAATATGGCGGTGGTATTCAGGTCTCTTACCACATAACATATATTAAATTGTTCTCAAGGTGAGCTCATTTCTTGGTCTAGCCAAAAATAATTATTAAACATCAGATAAGCATCACATTAAATGTATCTTCTCTTATTCTAACGATGATAGTAATATCGAAACCATTGTCAATTTTCTAGAATTTTTACAATTTTTTCAATATGTTGTGAAATAATTAAGAAACAGTTTCTGTTAAAAAAGTAATTTGAGTAGATTCCATAGAGTAAGTTTCGAAACAGTAAATTACGTAAGTAAATAATTATTTAATAATGTTATCCTTGTCAAGTATAACGCTGTATTGTTAGTACATGTTGAGACTATATAATCAATATGGAGATGGACAAGGAATATTATTAAAAATAATAATAAAAATTCAAAATTTCCAGCCGTTATGAACATTACATTTTTAATCAATAAGATTACGCGTAAATATTACTGCAAATTATTTCTAGATATTACAATCAAGGTTTAGATTTAGAAAAATCTATAAAATAACATGTATTGGCTTAAAATGATTTATACCGTGTATCACCCTTACATACTAATTTTGTTGTTTCTTTTTGTACATATAACATGATTATAGTTAACTCAAAACTTTTTTTTTTCTCAACACACTTATTGTTTAAATTTCCTCTTAATTCTTTGACTTTTATTATTTGTTCAATATCGTTGATTTTAACTATTTTTATACAGATGTTTTAATATGCCTGCTTACAAATAAACAGTACGAAACATATTTCTGTTCATGTGCATGAATAGAATTGTGATGAAATGGTCTATCATCTTCAAATAGATTCAGTAGAGCAGAAAGAAGAGCTTCAGGGAATGTTGACAATCGGATGAAATTGATAGAATATACGAAAATAGCAATGAAATAAGTATATTGGTACATGTGAATTTCTGCAAAATCCATCTTTTGAGTTCACCTTATTCAAAAATTTTCTACCACAGCTATGATCAAAATTTACTCATTACACCAGTTGACTTTGAAACAAAATATTCCGTACAAACGAAAGTTTGTATAATACATAATAATATTTTGACGGCTGAAATAGTCATTCATACTAATCAATGGAATAATAGTTGTGGGATAACTTGAATCGTAAATTCATGTATTTCATTGTTTTGGGAGAGATTTATCTCTTCCTGCAATGTTTTGAATTTATTTTTCATAATCCGAATATATGTTCCAATTTTCAATTGAAAACTGAATAAATAACACTGCAATGCGTGAAAAATTTGCAATAACAAAATTGAACAACTAGACTCCTGATCACTGTTATAGATGAAACTAACTGTTTCTAAATAATTCCGCTATATAATAACAAAAACCATAAAAATTCTAAAAAATTGACAATTGTTTGGATTTACTGGAATATTAAATTACATTTTTTGTGATACCTACCCCTAATGCTTAATAATTATTTGTGCCTATACCAAGAAGTAACTTATCTTGCATTTTGTATATAATATATATATATATATATATATATATATATATATATATATATAAATTAATACAGTTCCTCTATTTAAAATGTAAAAGAAACATTGAAATAAGGAAAACTATTTACATTTGTGTGCAATACTTTCGATACACCTGTATTATAGGTATAATCAATAATTTTGAAAGATTCGGTATACAAATTAAATGTGACATTTTAATTTTCGGATGACGTTTATGTAGAATATATTTAATCATAGATAGAACTATATTACATTCTGGAGAATATATTTGAAATTTTAAAATACAGATGTCTCTGCTATCAGAATTACAATGATAATAAAATAATTCAAATCTCTCTTAGTTATAGGGAAACATAAATTAGTATTTTTATAAAAAAAAAGAATTATTCGCAACCAAAGGAGAGGAAATTTATTTATTTTAAGAAAGTTTAGTTAGTTGTGTTCGAAATCCCGAAGAGGCAACATCGTCATTAGAGTTATCTCAATTTTTGGTAGATAGTAGAAGTATATTTATACAAACAGATTCAAAAGCCATTTCATTATAAAGCCAGTGCGTGCATAATTCGAATAAGAATTTCATCGTGTGTACTGAATGTGTTCCAGATTTCTAAATAAAATTTAGAAAGGTTCCTGAATTCTAAGATCAATTAGAATTGTACGAGTTATCCAGTTATTAGTTGGAGAGTCCGATGTAGTTTCTTCACAATAACTTCTCGAGAAATAATAAGGCCTATTTTTAAATTAAATTTGACATAGATGCATCTATTAGATTTTTGGTTGCAAACAAAATAATAAATTATATAAGGAAATTCACATAAGAGAAGAAAAGTTTTGAACTAGAAAAATTTGAGTGAAGCTTGTTTTTGACATTTATCCATATCAAGATAGTGATCGACAATTGGAACTTTTATTAAACGTTTTTCATTAGGTTAATTTATAGCATATAGGTTGTAGTAATTTCAAGTTTCGTAGAAATTACGACTTTTGTTTCGTTGTGATAATTTTGGGAATATTAATTTGTTAATTTGTATATGATTCTAGTAGTATAATAAAGAATTTTGCATTCCTACTCACTATAGTCTTTTTATAACATTATTTCAGAAAATTAAACATTTTTTATTAAATAAAACTGTCGACCAAATCAGTGACAGTTGGTAATTTTCAGTGACAGAAATATTGGAAACGTCATCAGAGATTTAAAGTGCCTTTTATAATCTTGAACATACAGTTACTATAGGTTCTGACCAATAGTGAAACAGATAATTTGGATATACGTAAAAATTTAAACAAATTGTGATTAATTAATTTTTTAACAGTTTGATCCCACCCTGAGAGAAGAGTTATAGGTCGATTACACATATAAATTCATTTTTAGAAATACTGAATTGATATTTATTGGAGCCGGGCATATTTTTGACAACTACTGTCAAGGTTGAAATTTCTTACATAAAGTTATTAAGTTATATGTACAAGAATTGTCGCTGCGACAATATACATCAACGTGAGCTGAATTGAAGTTTATTTTTACAGGAACATTAAAATTAAATAATTAAAATTCATCATAGACAATTATAGATAATTAGATATATTATAATTTGGCTCCCAACGCGGGGCAATTATAATTAAAAGAAGGTATAAGTTGAAGGTATAAATTGTCACCCAAACGTAGGGCAACTATACAATAATATTGAATCTATTAAATATATATATATATATATATATATATATATATATATATATATATATATATATATATATATATTATAATAATATTTTTATTATTCTGTGTATTTAATAATTATATTTAATAAGTTTTTCATTATATGCTAATTCGATTTACCTCGTATATTACTCTGGATCTTGCTTTAGTACTTACCTCGGCTATAGCTCAATAGATGGCATGGACTGTTATACTCAACTGAAAATGATAATTCTTCTTATTATTAATTTGTAAACAGACAGGGTTCTGAGTAAGGCCTTTGTTTTTCCGCAGAATATTTTAAGGACAATTTAAATAAGCCTCGAACTCAAATTAATGAACAGTTTAATAATTTTCACATATAAAAAATATAATGAAAGGACATAAAACGGGTGAATTTACATATGATAAATTTGAATCCTGATTTGGCTTGAAAATACCAGAATATTTGTGACTGTGCAAAGATAACAATTAATTGTTGTTTTAAAGCAAATTTAGGTTAGGTATGTTATTATATTTCGAAATCTGGAGAAGTTATGTAATTTCGAAGCCAATTATGGATGAGTAAATGAAGCTGATTTGAAAATAGTAACAAATAAACAATTAACAAATATGTAAGGAATCCTTAAATCTAAATAAACACTTCAATACTATCTAATTCACAAAGAAGTAGTGTCTTACCACAGTTCAATAATTTCCTTCACTGTTTCAGCAAATAATAAATAATGTTCGGGGTTGAAGCTGATGTAGTCAGGTCAGGACTGCAATATAGTCGTTAAGAGATTTAAACCTTAAAACTCCAACAAGATTTATTTATTAATCAAAAACTGCTACACACAGGAGACAGGAAACACTGTTGATATTATAATTGTTAACTGCAGGATGTAACTAAGTAGTTACGAATTCGGGAACCAGGAACAAGGTTTTTTTTTGATGTAGTTAATTCAAAATATGTTTTGTTGTGAACAAGCAAAATATACAAATGGATAATTTACATTCGTAAGGTATGTTTATTTTTAAGTTTTAAATTATATTGTTTGGGATTTTGTTTCATTAAATCTCTCACCAAATTCAATATGGAGATCTCTTCCATTCAGCTCTGAGCAACCAACCCTTTCTTTTTTCCAAATTTATTGATAGTCCTCCCTCTTAGCAACCAAAATCTGACTTCCTGGATACCAGAGTTTTTTTCTTCTCTAATTAGTTTAAATCTTAAACAGGATCTACTCAAACAATTCATTTCGATTGCTAAATTGGTGTCATCAATCAATATGACATTTCATTGGTTGGTTTTTATAAAACTTTGTACATAAGTAAAAATGATGGAAATAACTATGTTACAATATAAATAATAAATTTAAATTCTGTTATTACATTCGGAAATCATTGTACATAACTATAAAAGAATTTTTATTCGCAACAATATTAACAAATTCCTGAACTGTCATAGGATATTATTCTATTTTGACTGATATAATTCCCATTTTGACATACAGGGTGTTCTTTTTTATAAACGCATGTTTATGACAAGTGTATGCTTATTATGAATTAAAAAATTTACTATAATATATATATATATATATATATATATATATACATATATGGAACCACGCTCAAAAGTTTCGTTTTAATGCCAAGATAGGCCTCTCAATATATGAGCTGAGCTCTTGATATTGATATTTAGGTTGTTGTCCGCATCGCACTTTTCGATTTACCATAAGAATAACACAGCAAAAAAGTTTTTCTTCTTCTGATTTTCATAACTAATGAACGATATATCGTATTGCAATTCATTATTTTTGTAGAGAATTTACAATGAATTACACAATTCCACTAATTCTACTGGTATCCTTAGTCATCGGCCCTTTCTGGACCAGTAGCTTAACGGGTCAGAGCTTCCAGCTGTTGGTTTAAGCCGTATTTCCTTCCCCTACGTAGGAATTGTCAGGTTTTTCGCAAAATACTTCATGGCTCCCAGAGCACATGCAAAAGTTTTTACGTTGGAAGTGTGTGTTAACACGTTGACGGCAAATGGGGAGAACTGAATTTTAACTTCGCAGACTCAGCGCTCTCTCAATTCTCTGCGCCGACAGGCTTGCCAATATCAAATCTACGACAGCTTGGCGATCATTCGCGTTAAAACAAAGTCACTCAAATTTTTCTGCAATGAAGGTTCTAGATTTTTTTCAGTAATTTCAAACCGTTGACGCATTGGTAAAGAACTTTCTCGATTTTTAATTGCCATAACAATTTTTTTCTTCACTTTAACTGATACGTTACTGTCAAATAATGAGAGTATGACCAATTCATCATTTGAGTACCACAAGTGCTCAATCATTTTCTGACAAGCTCGTTGTAACACCGATGGATCTATGTTTTTAGAGTGAATCAAATTCTTCATGGACTCCAAGTCATTGTTCGGCGCTTGGATAGCAGAAGTTGAATTATACCATACTCTAATATAAAATAAAATCACAAAAATACAAATTAGGCGTAAATTTTTCTCTTATGGATCTAAAAGATTAAACTGGTGGCCAAACAAAAAACTTTTTAAGCTATACATGGCCTTTGACATCCATCGCGCATGTTGCATGGCACCAGGTCGTTTAATGGAAAAGTTTTCTTCAGAAGAACTATCAAGGAATACTTAGCATACGAGTAAGAGCTCTCGATAATCATCTCGAGGTTGTGACATCTGAAAAAAAGAAGAAGTGAATAATCAACTGAACGTTAGGGATTAAAAAGTCTCATTAAGAGCAATACAAAATTTGTAACTGTAATCAATTGTTGATGAAAGTATCAATTTCGGCTTTTTTTCCTGTCAAAGTATTTGCGATAATTTCATTTTCCATTCCGCTTTTATGATTGGTTTGGTCAACTTTGTTCCAGTACCTTTTGAACCTAACGAATATTGGAACATTAGCACCAGATGTCGTTTTCCAGAAAACTTTAAAAACCCCCCTCAAAATAATCTCCATATTACATGACAGCGACATGGAAGCCAAACTAATTTTCTGTCGAGTGCTTCTTCGATCATAACACAAGCTCCTTTGTGAATACCTGAATACAAAAAAGATATAAAGATAAAATCAAGCATCCAAGCTTCATAAAAATTATAAACATTAAATGAATTATACCAGTATTTACAGGTGGCGTATCAAAACACATTGCTTTTACATACGGAGCAACTTCCCACTATTTCAAAGTGTCAATAACAGATGAAGCTTGTTTAAGAGCACTTCCATCGTCAGCTTTTGGAACTCCGAGAAGTTGATCAACCCCAGAAACCGATAAGAGAACTGCAATACGGTCTACAGCTTCTGTACCTTCAATATCACTGAGAACTTCTCCATCCCAATGCACTACATGACGATAGTCTTTGTGAAATTCTGATTTGAGATCCTAAGCAATATTTGATCTATATTTATTTCGCGCTTGGTAAATTGTACTGTAACTCAGATTTAGAGTTGACAAATCAATTCCAACACTTCTGTACGCAGCAGCTAAAATGAAATTGGCATTCCTATGAGTGAATTTTGATCGATCGAGTGCAGCACAGAGTTCAGGTGTCATTACATCAATTTTTGGAATTTGTTTTGGTTGGCTGAGTTGACTTTCAAAATCAGATACATCAGTAGATACATGACTTAATGTTGTAGCTGATAAGTTCGATCGAAATATTGTAGATTTTTATGTTGCTAGAGCGACGTTAGGCTCAGGTTCATTTGTATCTGAAAACATTAATTCAAAGTATATGATAATAGAAATAAATGAATAAATAAAGTAGCAGTTGGTTCAAAACTTACCAACAGGCTCTACGTCCATAGCATCGTCAGGATTTTCCTCTGGGTTTAATCCAACACTATTATCAATCACACCAAATATACTTTTTGAACGTTGACCGGATAAAAACAATTTTTTATCATCAGTGATATATTTTTCGACATTTACTTTGGCAGTATCGAATAACTTTGTCAATTTTTGATGAAAAACTGCTTCATATTTTTTCTGTGTAGCAGACCGTCTTCGTTGAGAACAGTTTTGTAATTTTTTGTCTTCCTCTAATATTTTTTCAAGTTTTTTACGGCATATTTTTTCCCACACGTTGGGATGCCAGCTTCAGATCATATAAGATCAAGTTTATCAATTGTTATTCGTATACTTTTTTTATAATCTAGTTTAAAATATTTTTTTGATAAAAAAATACCGCTATAACCTCTTTTATTGTAGGAAGTTTATGTCCAATAAAATTCTCTTGTGTAAACATTACGATTAATAAATAAAATAAACATCAAAACAATAAATTAAACTAATGACATGATATTTACCATCAGCGCCATCTAGTTATGGATTTTAAAATGACATCGCCAAAATAATTGTACTACCAATGTACTTGAAAAATTTAAATCACATTTAAATAAATTTTTCATCGATTAATTATCAAAGAAGTACTTTTGATAACCGATATTACATAGGACACCTGCCGTCAATTATTTTATTATGAAATGTCTAAGTAGAATTTTTTAAACTGTTGTTTAGTTGAAATAATTTGCGAACTAATGTTAAAAAAAATATCTCAATTTAACGATTGATGTAAAGTTTCAACAACCAGAATTTTCAAATGTCGGGTTAACTGTCATTGATAATTCGTTTTAAGTACCCTGTCCACATTTACTTCAAAGCAGAAAATGAAGATTAACAGTTTTCGAAAGACTAATTTATATTTTGTAAAATGTTTTGGTTTCATTTTTTCTAAAAACATAATATTTTGCCAAATCAGTCAATAAAACAGATGAATGGAGGGTAAGTTGAACTTTGATCTTGAATAACTTTTGACTGAGTTGATTTATCGAAAATTTACTTGAGACCTTTTTTGTGGACCAATAAATTCTCTACAAAAATAATGAATGGGTCTTGCAATACGATATATCGTTCATTAGTTATAAAAATCAGACCCCTAGTAAATAACAAAGAAGATGAAGGAATATCGCGTGATATGTGACCAGCAACAACAAATAGATTCATGGGTAATTCACGCAAAAAGAAAAAGGGCTACTGAAGCAGAGTGGTAACCGCAGACATGCATGTTTCTGGCTCATTTGCCGTCTTCCGCACGGTATAACCAAATGAGGATGTGAAATTTGGGAGCAAAGATTTCAATCGAAACATGGGAAAACCCAAAACAACGGATTTCAACAGGAAAACCAAACGCACATTTGTGCCTTCAATTGGAAGATCTCGAGTTTTCGGGACAACAACCAAGATCGACAAGGAGGCGCCTATAGCCCCCTGCCTGAACCTTCCGACCCATAGTAAGTAACAAAGAAGATGTAGGAATATCGCGTGATATGTAAACCACAACAACAAAGAGATTCATGGGTAATTCACGCTAAAAGCGGCGCCTCCTTGTCGATCTTGGTGGTTGTCCAGAAAAATCGGAATCTTCCAATTAAAGGCACAAATGAGCGTTTGGTTTCCTTATTGAAATCAAATGTTTTGTGTTTTCCCATGTTTCCATTAACATCTTTGCTTCCAGATTTCACATCCTCATTTGGGTATATCGTGCTGAGCCAGAAACATGCATGTCCGCGGGTACCACTCTGTTTCAGAGCCCTTTTTCTCTTTGCGTGAATTACCCATGAATCTCTTTGATGTTGTTGTTTACATATCACGCGATATTCCTACATCTTCCTTGTTATTTACTATGTGTCGGAAGGTTCAGGCAGGGGGGCTTTAGGGGCCTCCGTGTCGATCTTGGTTGTTGTCCCGGAAACTCGGGATCTTCCAATTGAAGGTACAAATGAGCGTTTGGTTTCCCCTTTGAAATCCGTTGTTTTGTGTTTTCATGTTTCGATTAACATCTTTGCTGCCAAATTTCACATCCTCATTTGGTTATACCATGCTGAGCCGAAACATGCATGTCCGCGGTTAGCACCCTGTTTCAGTAGACCGTTTTCCTTTTGCGTGAATTACCCATGAATCTCTTTGTTGTTGTTGTTGTTTACATATCACGCGATATTCCTACATCTCCCTTGTTATTTACTATGGGTTGGAAGGTTCAGGCAAGGGGGCTTAAGGCGCCTCCTTGTCGATCTTGGTTGTTGTCCCAGAAACTCGGGATCTTCCAATTGAAGGCACAAATGAGCGTTTGGTTCCCTTTTAAAATCCGTTGTTTTGTGTTTTCATGTTTCGATTAACATCTTTGCTGCCAAATTTCACATCCTCATTTGGTTATACCGTGCTGAGCCAGGAACATGCATGTCCGCGGTTACCACTCTGTTTCAGTAGCCCTTTTTCTTTTTGCGTGAATTGCCCATAAATCTCTTTGTTGTTGTTGTTTACATATCACGCGATATTCCTACATCTCCCTTGTTATTTACTATGGGTTGGAAGGTTCAGGCAGGGAGCTTAAGGCGCCTCCGTGTCGATCTTGGTTGTTGTCCCAGAAACTCGGGATCTCCCAATTGAAGGCACAAATGAGAGTTTGGTTCCCCTTTTGAAATCCGTTGTTTTTTTGTTTTCATGTTTCGATTAACATCTTTGCTGCCAAATTTCACATCCTCATTTGGTTATACCGTGCTGAGCCAGGAACATGCATGTCCGCGGTTACCACTCTGTTTCAGTAGCCCTTTTTCTTTTTGCGTGAATTGCCCATGAATCTCTTTGTTGTTGTTGTTTACATATCACGCGATATTCCTACATCTTCCTTGTTATTTACTATGGGTCGGAAGGTTCAGGCAGGGGGGCTTTAGGCGCCTCCGTGTCGATCTTGGTTGTTGTCCTGGAAACTTCCAATTGAAGGCACAAATGAGCATTTGGTTTCCCTTTTGAAATCCGTTGTTTTGTATTTTCATGTTTCGATTAACATCATTGCTGCCAAATTATATATATATATATATATATATATATATATATATATATATATATATATAGAATATTTCATAAATTTCGGGTATAGCGGTCTAGAGGCAATTAAAACTGCAATTTTTCTAATATTCTCAATATTTCGCCATTGTTTAACAGCTTCTTTAGGAGAAATTCTACAATAATTAGTAATGTACATTTTAAAACCCATTAAAATTAACAATAAATAAAAACTTACAGAGAGCAACAGTTGTTTTGTCGATACGGGCACTATCATCACATTACACACATTAAAAATAGATTAATATAAAATGTTTCTATTCTGCTGTTTTTTATATATTATAGTAAAAAGTGATAAGAATTTAAAAGTTGTTAATACACAGAGTGACATGTTAAACATAATTAAAAAGATTACAATAAATATTGCTCAAATTGTTAGTATCAAGTTTGTAGTTTAGGTTGTTTTCATGTTTCTTGATATAATACATTTCAAGGAATAACCTAGATCTGTAGTTGTTGTTTTTTTCCAATAAAGTTATATTACGAGTATTATAATCAAAATTATGATCTGTCTTTAAGTGGTGTTCTACTGTGGCACAAGTATTTTTGTGTAGTCTGCAGTCACTTTTATGTTGAGTGATTCTTTGTTTTAACCATTGGGACGTTTGGCCTATGTAAGACCCTTGACAATCTCTGCATGGCAGTTTATAAATGACATTGGTATTGTACAATAGTGGTGTTTTGTCCTTAAGCTTTGTAAATAAGTAAGAGTTTTTTTGTTGGTTATATTTTGAAATTTTTATGTTATGTTTCAAACAATTTAATAACATAAAAATTTCAAAATATAACCAACAAAAAAACTCTTACTTATTTACAAAGCTTAAGGACAAAACACCACTATTGTACAATACCAATGTCATTTATAAACTGCCATGCAGAGATTGTCAAGGGTGTTACATAGGCCAAACGTCCCAATGGTTAAAACAAAGAATCACTCAACATAAAAGTGACTGCAGACTACACAAAAATACTTGTGCCACAGTAGAACACCACTTAAAGACAGGTCATAATTTTGATTATAATAATATAACTTTATTGGAAAAAAACAACAACTACAGATCTAGGTTATTCCTTGAAATGTATTATATCAAGAAACATGAAAACAACCTAAACTACAAACTTGATACTAACAATTTGAGCAATATTTATTGTAATCTTTTTAATTATTTTTAACATGTCACTCTGTATATTAACAACTTTTAAATTCTTATCACTTTTTACCATAATATATAAAAAACAGCAGAATAGAAACATTTTATATTAATCTATTTTTAATGTGTGTAATGTGATGCTAGTGCCCGTATCGGCAAAACAACTGTTGCTCTCTGTAAGTTTTTATTTATTGTTAATTTCAATGGGTTTTAAAATGTACATTACTAATTATTGTAGAATTTCTCCTGAAGAAGCTGTTAAACAATGGCGAAATATTGAGAATATTAGAAAAATTGCAGTTTTAATTGCCTACAGACCGCTATACCCGAAATTTATGAAATATTCTATAATTAAGTAACGGTCGATAACTTAATATATATATATATATATATATATATATATATATACATATATATATATATATATATATATATATATATATATATTATAATTATTTGATTTTTTACTGTGTATTTTTATTATATTATTGTTTGTCTTATAATTATAATAGTTATAAAAGTTTAGTTATAAATGAGTCGTTGTCTTGTTTTATATAGACTTGACTTACCTTCGGCTAGCTCCTAATTATGATATGTTAATGTTATTTTAATTTTTAACTTAGAGTCGGTAGCATGTAGTCTCCTCCTCCTCCATTTATCATGGATATTGTATAAAAATAAAAATACCAACACTCCAAAAAAAATATTTTAATAAATTGTTAAGATCAGACTTCGAATTAATTTAACATCAAATTTCCTGATACCACTCCTGCGTTCTATCCAGTATGCGCACTGAATACTTTTGATCATGTAAACGATTGCGTCGGCGCATAGGAGAAACATATGTTCTCATAAAGTTCCACGCGACACTAAATACGGAACTCACAGTCGATGTTACATGTATTAAATGTTTGTGCGATTTTAACTTTCATATATTCATTGAAATCATCGATATATTATTTGAAACTGACTATACAAACACAATATATATATATATATATATATATATATATATATATATATATATATATATAAAATACGAGTAATACCGATTCTCTATTTGAAATTTAAAGAATAATAAAACATAAGGAAACTTATTTAATTTTGGCTGCCATACTTTCGATACACACAGTACTATATGAATATTATTAAATTTTGAAAGATTCAGTAGAAATATCAAACATGACATTTCATAATTTCGATGACATTTGTGTAGAATATATCTAATGATAGATAGAACATAATAGGATTTGAAGAAAATATTTGAAATTGTAAAATATAGATACATGACAAATGTAATAAAAGAATTTCAAAATCTCACTTGGTTATTGAAAATCATAGATTAGTAATTTTTTTTAAAACAAGAGAAATCGGTAACCAACGGAAAGGAGAATAATTTATTTTATAAAAATTTAGTCAGTAGTTTTTTATCCTTTGAAGAGACAACATCAGAATTAGAGTTGTCTCAATTTTTTGGTAGATTGTATAATTTGTATATCATACAATCAGATAAATGACCCATTTGATAAAGCCAGTGCGTGTATAATTCGGATAAGAATTGCATCGTAAAAAGTGTATGTAGTTCCAGTTTTTCTAATTTGTATATTTTTAGAAAGTTTGCATAATTCTAAATACATTTAAAATACGAACAAGTTTTCCTGATCGATTTGGTGATTCCACTCCAGTTTTTTTGAATTCATTTCTTGAGAAATATCAGGCCTTTTTATATACAGTTGAAAATTTAGATGCATCTATATAAGAAATTTTGAAATATCAGTTTCAACATCAAGTGAATAGACAATTTGAGCATAAATTTCGTTATTTGACATTGATACACGTCAAGTGTAAATTACACAAGTTTAACGTTTTGATAATAATAATTAATTAGTGAAATTAACTGTCTCGACTCTTACTTCGTGGAATATGCTCATATTAGTGTTTTTAAATGAAACTCACGGTCTCTAGTTAATTCCACAATATAATAAAAGTTATTGAAAATTGTCAATTTTTTAGAATTTTCAATAACTTTTATTATATTGTGTAATTAACTAGAGACCGCAAGTTTCATTTAAAAACACTAATAATTAATTAAGTTGAATTTTAGCATAGTTGTATTCTAATTTCACGTTTTTGTAGAGATTATGACTGTTCTTCTTTTATGGTATTTTTTGGGAATAATAATTTTGTTGAATTTGCGTATCGGATAGTATAATATATAATTTTGATTCTAACTCACGTTAGTATTCATTTAGTATCCAATCTCATTGAAGTATTCATTAGACATTTATAGGATTTTCAATTTAATCAGTGACATTTGGTTGATTTTCAATGACAGTAAAATAGTAAATGTCATAAAATAATTGAAGGGCCTTTTATTATATTGAAATAACAGTTATTCGAGAGTTTGATAAAAGTGAAACATTTAATTTGGAAATACGTTCTAAAAAACAAATAAATTTGAAGAATTAATTTTGAACAACTTTGATCTCACCCTGAGATAGGAGTAATAGGTCGATTGTCTATAAATTCATCTTTAGATTGATATTTATTGGCGCCGGGCATATTTTTTCTGACAACTACTGTCAAAATAGAAATAGAATACGTACTTAAGTTGCATGTACAGTAATTGGCACTGCGACAAGATATTATAATTTTGCTCACAACTCTGGGCAATTACAATTAAGGAATATTCAATATTATAAAATATTACAATATATATATATATATATATATATATATAAGAGAAATTCGAGTGAAGTGAAATTAGAATAGTGATAGATAGGAATAGTTAAACATGCAACAGAAGGAAGAAATGGAAGCTAGATAATCATTTATGTACATCGTGAACAATGATGGAATGAATTAATTATAACAAGTGAGTACAATCTATATCTGTTACTAAAAATGCATGGATATCCATGGATATGATATGATATTCATCATATTACAATGTTTTTGTCCCTTTTTTGAAAATTATTATTAAACGTTCAAACTATATTTTATTGTTCACTATTTTCTCTTTTTGGAATTCCAAAATTAATACTTAAAAAGCACAGACCTTACTTTGAATCTTCGGTACACTGTACTGCTGCTAGCGTCTCCCAGTTCTTGCGGATTTCTCAGCGAAGAAATGCTCCTTCTGTTCACTTCCCGTTCTCACACAGTTTAATTAATAATGATGTTACTATTTCTTAACTTTTTCTGCTCTAAAATTTACTTTTATATTATTTTATCAAAAAATTTTGTAGAGGAGATTTATACTGAAGCTCCCTATTCTACAACCCAAGCGCGATTGTCTTTTATTTTCAAAATCCACAAACTTTTTCCCCATAAAATGCAAAGCTTGCTTTTCACTGTCTTTTACACAATAATTGGTGATTTGAATGTTTCTCGTTGAAAATGTAAAAATATTTATTTTAACAGTCCTGGAGGATAACAACAGTAATTTATATATGTTTATATTGTCTTAGGGATTCCATAAAATGTCTTTTTCATGTGTTACAATATCAAATTTTGTTATATTTCCCTTTTTAAGGTATATTTATTTACATTAAATTATACAAAATCTACAAACTAAAATAATTAATTATATATATATATATATATATATATTGAACCAGATATCATAGATAATAAGAGAATTAGTATTATAAAAATATGTTGCTAGTATGAAATATATATGAAAATAATATAATTTAAGAAAACAAGTAAAAAGGAAACACTTTTCTCAATTTAAACAACATATCAAATAAAGATATATTAAATAATAGCCTATAACAATACAATAAATAAGGAATTACCTCAATAATAATACAAAATATAGAGATTGCCTAACCAATGTATTGATGTAAATAAAGTTGCCTAAGACGAAGAATATTTCCATACCATAACCAGCTGTTCACCTAAAAAGAAATAATTATATAGTCAAGTCAAGAGAATTTTAGATATAAGTAGTTACATTAGAATACAAATATTATTATAGATAATTCATTATAATCATTAATTTAAGAATAAAAACAAATACAAATATTGAATAGAATAGAATTCAATAGATTGTCATAGATAAACAAATAATGACATATAGATAAATGATATATGGTAAATAAAATGAACGTTGAATCAATAAATAGTAATTTGTTAGAGTTTATTATAAATAATATAATGCAAAGAGTTTAGACAAATAACATAAGAGAATTTATATTTATAATTAATATGAGTGTAACAAGGATATACTATCAATAACAATATTGAATGTTGTACCATGTAAATGTATCTATGTATAACCAATTTTAATTTATTTGTATGATGAAAAAACTCATAGGAACTCTATAAATGAACTAATAATGTAAAAGAGTGTATGTATGAAATTTTTAATAAGTGATAGAAGTTTCAATTAATCTGATTGCAAAAGACAATATTTTATTGGTTATAAAATATGACAGAACAAATTGTGAATCAACGAATAAACTTTGAAATAGTGACCTGAAAAAGAACAAAAGACTGTTTGTTGAAAAAAGTAGAGAATCGAGGGGACGCTTAAAGAATAAGGGAAGCTGGTGTCAAGAAGCGAGGAGTGTGTGTGATGGTGTTCCTGAAAATTCAAGAAATTCCCGGTTTAACACATTTAAACCTATGAAGTACTATTAAATATAATCTAAGTAATACTCACAGTCAATTGTATCAAGTTTTTCGGCAAGAATCTACGAAATTTTCATCAATTTTGGTTTTTTTGGAGCTTCAGCGGAGTGTTCCTGGGATCCAGAGACTCTCATCCCAATTCAAGAGCAACAGGTCAGTGTTTTTAAATCATTATTGGCCAATAATCAGAGTAAAAACTCAAATACTCAATTAAGTACTTAATTTCATAAATTGATAAACTTTTGCACATATGATCGATCTAAAAAAGAAAGAAACCGACTTTATATAATGAATTAATCGCATAAATCGTTAAAATTAATAAAAGGCCGATTTTGAATAAATTGAAATATGTACTTACGCCATTTTGTAATTGCATAAATCTGGTGATTGAAATTTCATAATGTAATAACTATGCCCATCTGTATATAATTCCTATATTTCTATCTATGTATATAACTATTTTCTTCCCACAGCAATTTGTATCATATATATGTATGATTTTTATATAAATTCTTTTATGCGTTTGAACCATTTACTTGTCTGCATCGTCAAACAAACTATGTTTGTATAAATATAGATGCTTCTTTAGTGTAAGAATTGTTCTTTTTATGCTAAAGCGCATGACTAGTTTTTCACGCATGCGCATTGATGAAATGATTAGAATAAATAAGTAGATACAATACAACCAGTGGCGTCTCATATTATTTTTATCAAATATATAAAATATTAAATTTAAAATTAAATTGATTTCAAAATAATGTGTTTTCTTTTTATTTAAACAATTACAACAATATAAAAGCCAGGACTCAAAGAGAAAAAGGATTTCATGCTCCCGAAATAATTAATATATAATTAAAATAACAAAATCAATAATAACTAACTGAGCTAGTTAAACTAAACAAAAATTCTAAATAATGAACATCTACATCTTAAAATATTCAAATTAAAAGTAAATTAGTATTTATCATAAATATAATAATTGTCACCCAAAACGTGGGGCGTTTTAAAAAAAAATAGGTAGCATTTAAAATTTAAAACCCAATTAAAATATCAACATGGAAAGAAAAAGTACACTGAGAGATGGAAACCAGGAGTATAGGAGACAGGAAACGCAAGGAGGAACAGTTACCGATGAACAAATATTGCAATTTTTGATTGAGTGGAGGAAAGAAATGAGAGAAGATATGAGAAAGTGGGATGACAAAAGAAGAAAAGATAGGAAAACTATGGTAAAAGATTTTAACCGAGTAGAGGGGAACATTGATGGTAAGATGGATATTAACAAGGATAACATAAATGTGGAAACGATTGGTAAGGAGGACAAGATTAATGAAAATATGAACAATATGAGGGGAGATTTGAAAGCGACTATAAATAAAAATACTGATATGATGGAACCGAAAACAAGTAATAATTTGGCAAATAAAATTGATGATATGAAACCAGAAAATATTAAGGAACTCAAGGAGAACCAGGAAGAATTTGAGAATGAACAATTTAGAAGGCAAATAGATGAAGTTAACTTAGATATGGAGGATCAAAATAAAAACTTGAAAATAGAACCAAAAGAAAGCGGAATCAAAATGGAAGAAAATTTACCAGGAACTATACAAACGGAAATATCAAAACAAACTAGTAATATAACAGATAACTATGAACGGAATGAAATTAGAAATGATGGAAATGGGAATTTTTAAAAAGAAGAAATTTCAATGGAAATTAAGAATATTGAGAAGAATAATCAGGAATTAACAAATATAACTGAGGGTACAGAAGAAAAGGAAACTGGAGAAATGGAATACATAAGATTACAGGAACAAGCGATTGACGAGGAAAATCAACATTTCCAAGAAAAAGTAATTAAAGAAATCACAAATTTAAATGGTATAATAGAAAGATCAACAGGCATATGTGCTAGAAGAAGTGGAATAATGGATAGACAAATCAACAGAGAAATAGAAGATAGTATAAGAAGAAATGAAGGAGGTATAGGATGCTCAGGAAATTTTTATAACAATAATAATGTAGTAATTAAAGTAATATCTAACAACAACATGACGATAAATTACACAAAAGCTTTCTTTAGAATAATAAATAGTAAAATTGATAATATGGAAGAATTTATAATGCAAATTTTAATGAATTCATGGGAAGAAATTTATGAGATATGGGGCAACAAAGTTAAAAAGGATACAGTAGAGAATAGACAGACGCTTCAGAAATTTATCGAGCATCAAACCACAAGAGAAGAAAGCAAGAAAAAGGTTAGAAAAAGGAAAGCAAATTGAATAATGGGACATGAGATTAGGAATGAGCTTTGGAGACGAAAATGCAATTCAATGGAAAAGGGAAAGGATACAGAAATGAAGTTGAAATTAAAATTTATTATTAATGAGTAACACAAGTATAAATAATGTACATAGAATTTATTATTAATGAGTAACCCAATTCTAAAGAATGTATATATGTTATGTTACGAATATTATTTGAAAAAAGGAAATGATAGTCATAAGGATAGATTTAAAATTTAATATTAATTAGTGTACAAAGATAAAGTAGATATTAGACAGAGTTTTGTTTTCCATTTGGCAGCTGGTGATCCAATTAAATTCATCTCGTTTGTTTCTTCAGAACCTAAAAAAATAAATATATTATAATATAAAGAAAAATTTATTAGGTAAAACTCATAATTAAAACATTTTAAAATTTGTGAGTATGGCAAATCAATATATATAGCAAATAAAGGAAACAATTTATAAGAGATACTGGTTTTACATAGAATGAAACTATTAAAGAATATAGGATAGAGGGGATAAAATAAGAATAATTCAAGTATCAAATAGAAGTTCACATTTTTAAATAAGGAAATCAGATGTAAGTAATAAAGGATAGGAAAGGATAATAATGAATGATATTGATTAAAAATATAGGAGGTAATGTTTAATGTCAATTAGAATCTTATAGATTACTTGAAAATACAGGAAGGAATAAGGAAGTTGATATTGATATATATATAAATTTAAGAAATAATTAATTATATTGAATAATGAATATTGAAAAGAAATATGATATGAGGAGTATATAGAAGTATAATGTAATTACAAAGAAATAAGTTGATATATAAGTGGATGTTAGGAAGAAATGATAATAAAGAAGTATTATATGAAGTAATATTAAAAATATAAATTGACATTGATCTTAATCAAGTGTATTTTGAGGAAAGAATTAGGAGACAGTTATTGAAAGAAATTGATTTTGTAGTAGGAAATATGTGAACAAATATTTGAGAAACAAAGTTAAAGAAAGTAAGATTATGCCATAAAATTGTTAAATTTTTTTTTGAATAAAATAAAATCAATCATTTATAATAAGAAAATTGAAATTTAAATAAATATCCAGGGTATGGATATCATTTAAATTTAAATTAGAGGGGAATTGAACCAGATATCATAGATAATAAGAGAATTAGTATTATAAAAATATGTTGCTAGTATGAAATATATATGAAAATAATATAATTTAAGGGAACAAGTAAAAAGGAAACACTTTTCTTAATTTAAACAACATATCAAATAAAGATATATTAAATAATAGCCTATAACAATACAATAAATAAGGAATTACCTCAATAATAATACAAAATATAGAGATTGCCTAACCAATGTAATGATGTAAATAAAGTTGCCTAAGACGAAGAATATTTCCATACCATAACCAGCTGTTCACCTAAAAAGAAATAATTATATAGTCAAGTCAAGAGAATTTTAGATATAAGTAGTTAAATTAGAATACAAATATTATTATAGATAATTCATTATAATCATTAATTTGAGAATAAAAACAAATACAAATATTGAATAGAATAGAATTCAATAGATTGTCATAGAGAAACAAATAATGACATATAGATAAATGATATATGGTAAATAAAATGAACGTTGAATCAATAAATAGTAATTTGTTAAAGTTTATTATAAATAATATAATGCAAAGAGTTTAGACAAATAACATAAGAGAATTTATATTTATAATTATTATGAGTGTAACAAGGATATACTATCAATAACAATATTGAATGTTGTACCATGTAAATGTATCTATGTATAACCAATTTTAATTTATTTGTATGATGAAAAAACTCATAGGAACTCTATAAATGAACTAATAATGTAAAAGAGTGTATGTATGAAATTTTTAATAAGTGATAGAAGTTTCAATTAATCTGATTGCAAAAGACAATATTTTATTGGTTATAAAATATGACAGAACAAATTGTGAATCAACAAATAAACTTTGAAATAGTGACCTGGAAAAGAACAAAAGACTGTTTGTTGAAAAAAGTAGAGAATCGAGGGGACGCTTAAAGAATAAGGAAAGCTGGTGTCAAGAAGCGAGGAGTGTGTGTGATGGTGTTCCTGAAATTTCAAGAAATTCTCGGTTTAACACATTTAAACCTATAAAGTACTATTAAATATAATCTAAGTAATACTCACAGTCAATTGTATCAAGTTTTTCGGCAAGAATCTACGAAATTTTCATCAATTTTGGTTTCTTTGGAGCTTCAGCGGAGTGTTCCTGGGATCCAGAGACTTTCATCCCAATTCAAGAGCAACAGGTCAGTGTTTTTAAATCATTATTGGCCAATAATCAGAGTAAAAACTCAAATACTCAATTAAGTACTTAATTTCATAAATTGATAAACTTTTGCACATATGATCGATCTAAAAAAGAAAGAAACAGACTTTATATAGTGAATTAATCGCATAAATCGTTAAAATTAATAAAAGGCCGATTTTAAATAAATTGAAATATGTACTTACGCCATTTTGTAATTGCATAAATCTGGTGATTGAAATTTCATAATGTAATAACTATGCCCATCTGTATATAATTCCTATATTTCTATCTATGTATATAACTATTTTCTTCCCACAGCAATTTGTATCATATATATGTATGATTTATATATAAATTCTTTCATGCGTTTGAACCATTTACTTGTCTGCATCGTCAAACAAACTATGTTTGTATAAATATAGATGCTTCTTTAGTGTAAGAATTGTTTTTTTCATGCTAAAGCGCATGACTAGTTTTTCACGCATGCGCATTGATGAAATGATTGAAATAAATAAGTAGATACAATACAACCAGTGGCGTCTCATATTATTTTTATCAAGTATATAAAATATTAAATTTAAAATTAAATTGATTTCAAAATAATGTGTTTTTTTTTATTTAAACAATTACAACAATATAAAAGCCAGGACTCAAAGAGAAAAAGGATTTCATGCTCCCGAAATAATTAATATATAATTAAAATAACAAAATTAATAATAACTAACTGAGCTAGCCAAACTAAACAAAAATTCTAAATAATAAACATCTACATCTTAAAATATTCAAATTAAAAGTAAATAAGTATTTATCATAAATATAATATATATATATATATATATATATATATATATATAGTCTAGTTTTAAATTTATGAATTATTATTAATTTTATCTTATATAAACTATTAGTTGTTTCCAAATTTGCCTTTTGTATCCTATATTCAATTAATAACCACCACATTTAAGTTGGCAATAAAATCACTAACTTTTATTACTTCATGTTTATAAAGTTTTTTTGATTTGTCATACTTCCTTGACAGATAGCTTGGCTCTGTTCCGTATGTCACCTATTATAAAGTCTTTCCAACTCTTTTTCAAATTTAAACCTTTACTATCATCGTCTGTAAATATAGATAACCAATTATTGAGTTGAATATTAGTTTATGTTATTTCAGGTTTCAAATAATACTACATTCTATTTATCCAGATACTTACATGGCAGTGTTCAGAGTATTTTGAAACATGTTGACATTGACTTGACCTGGGATTAATTGTTAAGGTAAAATTTTTCTTATTTATACAATGTTATCATTAGAATTTTTATTCATTATCCTTTAAGTCCTTTTGGTGACTGTTTTTCTCAATATCTGACAATATATTTGCTCATTCCATTCTATTCGGTTATATTAAATCTTAGTTTTTAACTTGGTTGTGTCTACTGGTACAACCTACGTATTAATATAACATTTTATTGTTTGTTCACATTTGTGAATTGTTTTAATATAATAGAGGACTAGTCCAATATATATATATATATATATATATATATATATATATATATATATATATATATATATATATATATATATATTATAATGTATTGTAGTGTAGAGAGTATTTTATTTGTCTACGTTGTTGTAATATTATGGGAAATATTTTGATCTTAAGTTTATTAGGTTACGCCACTGGAAATGTATTACTGGTTGTCTAATTAAAACAGAGCAGAATGATTACCAAATTTAATGCAAAAGTATACATACATTCCTTCTCATTCCAAGGTGATAAGTCAAATAAAGAAAGTTATATTATAATGTGAATACGATTCTTAGACTAAATTATTACTTGATGATTTGATAGTTAACCTCACATTAATCTGATTTATGAAAATATTTTTAAGAATGAAAGAATGCATAGTGAAATAGTTTTATTAGATGTTTATTATATGAAGAAAGATTGGTGTAATTCGTTAAGTATTTTAAAGGTGATAAAAAATTTATTTAGTTATTAATAATATGGTTTCAAATCATCAAGAGTTCAAAGATATCTCTGAAGTGAATATCTACTACACAGGTGAGCTAATTACTATTTATGATGCTAGGATTGAATTGAATAAGTTTTTATTGTTACGTTTGAAAACGTTCAGACACACGCGAGTTTGTGAATTCAAGTTTTTCAAATGTTTATGGGATGGTTGTTTTAGAAATTATAACGAAAATAGGTACTTATCGGTATTCTGTGTATTCTGAAGATTCCATAATTACATTCCACGAATTGTTCTTGACGGCATCTCCATTCCTGGTATCACCTAGAAGTTTTTTTCAAACTTTTAGTTACAATTTTCCAATATTATAAAGTTTTTTTATTGTTAATTTCTGTTTTAAAGTTCTCAAAATTTCTATCTGTCCGCTTTCTTTCAAAATTCAAATCAATCTCCTCAAATTGTTTTTCTCACACTGGTTGTTACGTCCGTTGCTATGTCACTTGTTTTTTTTTATAAAATAAATAAATAATAGGTATATCAGGTCAGTGTCTCGATTTCCGTATTGTTATGACATTATTCATTTTCATTTGCGCGCGCTGTTAAAAATAATTATATGTACAGTTTTTTATGATTTTTTTCATGACAATTGGTCTTTTCATTTATAATTAACGACAATTTCAAATTATTAGAGTTCTTTATTTGATTCATTTTGTGATATTGTTTTTATAACATTTGTAAGGTTTTGATTTATTCATGACAAGAATTCGTTATTACTTATATTGTGGTATGAAATTTTGAATGTTTAATTCTCCCTTTTGTTAATTATATTTCTATTAAAAGTGGAGCACCAATTACCTATAAAAATAATTCGTTTATTTCAATTGATGGGACCTTTTTGACTCAGGTATTTATGTGTCTTTCTATTTACCTACACTCAGGGAGTATGTGTGATCGTGCCACTTTTAACAACCTTTAACAGATCAGTTCAGATTAGATGTAAAAGAGAAATTACTTGTTACTTGTTAGATAATTATTTTTATAATAAATTGAACTTTAACAAATATATACATTTGTGGTAGGAATGAAACTGTTCTACGATAACTTGACATATTTTGATATAACTTAAAATATTCTGAAATTTATGTTTTTTCATTGTTAAGAAACTTACTTTGCTAATTCTATTCTGTTATAATATATATATATATATATATATATATATATATATATATATAGTTTATTTTGTATTCTTGGGATTGAAGACCATTTTTAAAGATCCCAATCCCAAGAATACAAAATAAACAATATATAATTAAATAAAAAAGACCAAGAACCATATATATATATATATATATATATATATATATAAGGAATTACAAATATTAAAGCTAAGATATTATGAGCCCCATGGAGATATAATATATACTCTTTTCCCGTTAAACATTAGTACAACTATAGAAAGGATAGGAAACCAAGAAAAACTGCAGATATTTACAATTATTACATAAGAAGACAGTTTTTAATAGTGGAGAACTCCGTAGATTTGTCTGTCCAATGGCGAATTCATACTGTGGGTCTCTTAAGTATCTTCCAATTTTTAATTCCTCAAGGAAATCCAGTTCTGGTTACTTATAACACATATGTTGTACTCCTAGTTCTGCTAGGTGTTAATGAATGATTGGTGTCAAGTAGATGTTTCGCGTGATGGTATTTCTCGGGTTTTTTTAATATGTATTCTGGTAAGTGTTCATTGTGTCTGATTTCCGAATTTCAAAATGTTTGATCTATATACAGATCATTACGTTCTCGACATTTGAGTTTTTATACAGTGCTAGGAGTATTCTTTGTTAACATACAGTTTAATACAAAGTCCATACGGGACAAAATGTTTGAAAGACATATGTATATACAGTGTATCACCCATTTTCTATAACAGGGTATCATAACATGCCAAAGAAGTATCGTTGCACAAACTGTCAAATTATTTTTCAAATATCACTGAAATCATCATGAATACTCTAAAAATAGGTTGAAAATTTAATAATATCAAAGGTTAAAATATGAAAAACAATAAATCGACGATATTGACATTGGATAGGCTACTTTTTGAAATAATTTATCATTGCAACTCAATAAATAAATTCTGTACATATTATAAAATGACAAAAATTCAAATCTGAACGATTAGCGTAAACCGTCGATAATTCCTAGGCTTCTGGTAAAACGTTTTCGTCAATAGCCGTTGTTCTTCTATTTTTATTTATCTCCTTCCTTTTTAAATCTACACGTTTGAAGTATAATTGGCCATACAATATTCCTTTTCAATAATAACCGAAATCATTCCTTAATTAATTCTAGGGTAGAACAATAATCGCCTCATAGTCAAAAGGTGAATGTTGAAGTCACATGGCATTACCAGTGTGTTAGAGAGAGGTGTAGTGGGATAGACAATAAACTCAACGTAGATTATTACAGTTAAAATCAGGATACTACAATACACGAATACGAATCGCGCCCTTTCAAGGGCGGTACTTCTGACCAGCTATAGTTCCGTCGTTTAAGCCTACGTCACCACAAGTTTGTTTCCGAATAGGGAGCGACTTTTGGAAATCTTATAAAATGAGCATGCAGATACACCAAGAAGTGCAAATTGTAAAATGGTATTACCAGGGTAACTCATATCGAGAAATAGCAGAAAATTTGTTCATTGTAGCATTCGAAAATACCCTACCAATTAGTATGAGACAAGTGAGCTTATTGAAAATATTTACCAACATGGATATGTCACTCCTACAAAACACGGACCGCGTCAAATCTTACCTGATAAAGAAGAAAGAGAAATTTTAATCTGTGCAGATATTGAAAATAACCCTCTAAAGTTGTCCACTGAATTAGCCAAGGACTTTGATGTTGATACGATAACGATTCGGACTGTATTAAAAAGAACTTTTACTGTGTACTTCTACACGTTTCTCATTTGAAAACAGTGAAACCATTTTAATTGATACAAAAAAGTAATACAAGTGTTCGGTCAACATGATTTCACGTTGCCAAATCTCAAAAAAGTGCAGATTCCAACCGCCTTCAAACTGAAAATTAGACCAATTTCCAGCAGTACAATAAAATGTTCAGCATGTAGATCGGATTAATTATCTTGACCTGTTACTACCTCTCGAATTATATTAATTGAAAGCTTCTTATAACTTGTCGTCGTGTGTTATTATGGGTATGATTGGAGAGAATAAAATGAATAAAAGCAATTTATTGAGTTGGGACAACCTGTACTATAGGAAAAACGGAATTTATTATTTGTCAGTTACTTTGTGGCGATGGCAATGATTACGAAACAATAATAAACAATGGAAACTTTATCATTTCGTAATCTAGGCGATGGGAATGTGTAATTTTTGCTTTTGCGACTTTGTTTTTTAAACATTACTGGAAATATCCAATTAAGCAATTTCCTAACACCCGTGGGGGATAGCAAAGTCAACGAAAAACCTGAGTTGAGTCAGGGATCTTACGAAAACCAGAAGGGGCAGTCAGATTTTTTATTGTGTCAGTGGGGTTCCTGGCAGAGGTTGTGAACACATGCGGTCTTCACGCGAATCACCAAAAAGTAATTGCTCCGATAGCGCATTTCGCAAACACAATTCATTTTTATCAAGAGTTATTCGTTTTATTTTGGGCATATTATTTGGGTCATCAAGCAACGTCTGAGAGAAAGAGATTTCGGCTTTTGTGAGTCACTTATTATTTTTATATAACATACTAAGCATTGGTTAGAGGGTGTATATATGCAGAATCAGTAACGATACTATGACAAACTTCCATACATTGCTTCTCGCTGGCGACTGCAAATAAACGATCAATCAGATTCGACAGGGTAGTTTTTTTTATTCTAAATGTGTAGAGTAGGTGAAGTATTGCAAAATATTGCCACCGAATTTGATAAAAGCTCATTAAGTGGTCTGAGGACCAATAGAATCAGTAATTGACGATAGTTTCCAACTGCTATGAAGGAAATTTATCTTACCATATTTCATTTAAGAGCAAGTTTTATTCAAGAATAAGTTAATTGTTTAGACAATTCCATGCAGTTTCAATTAATTCATTTCATTTTAAACACGAATACAGTACCATTTAGCAGTTACCTAAGTTTTTCCGAATAGACGGAGGAACTAATTCTTAGAATTACATATTATTTGGTCCGAATTTCACTGCCACCGTGTAAATTAGTTCCATTTTAGTAGGGCCGAACAAAATATAACGTCACGGCTAAATATTATATTCGATTGGCGAATCACGTGTTTCATATTAGACGAAATGTGTTTTTCATTAAATATCAACTAAAATTTTTAGGTTAGAAAACAGGTTAATTAACATGCATAAAGTCTGATCGTTTCAGGTAAGTGAGAAAGTTTATTAAATTACAAATTGAATAAGTTTGACGTAATTCAAAGTAAATTTCTCGTTAATGTTTTCCTAAAAACCTATTCTGAAGTTTTGTTTAACGTTTTACTAAAAATTAAATAAACTGTAGCTTCAGTGATTTTTCCGAATTTTGTTCATTTTGTGCTCTTGTTCGTTAATAGAATTAATTGCCAACTTTCTAGATTCTCTTTATTTTTTTGTAAATTAAATGTTTTTACGACTTATGAGGAAATATATGTATTAGTTAAACTCTGGGTTTTCATTAAAAATCGCTCTAACTTCAGTTCTACACGGAGGAGAAAATCGTTGCAATAAAATAAATCCTCTTATTGTAAACCGAGGTCGACCCTAAGGCTCTCTTGGCAAGAACATATTTAGGCCGCTCGCAAGGTAAGAAGTGTAAGTACATGTTCTCATTCCCTTTTTTATGGTAACAGTCACATAGGTAGTAACTAGATAACTACGCATTGAGAGAGGTAAAACTTTCCTCAAATTATCATCATTAGTAGCTAATCCGTAAATACGTCCTAAACGACCCTGAGGGTTACACTTGTTAGTACAATGCATTTCACAATTAATATAAAGGTACAATCGAAAGCCGGCAATGCGTAAGTTTACTTCAAATCGGTCATTGAATAATTCTTTCCAGCGTTTTATATTGGATGTAGTACGTTTATGGAGATTCTGATATGAGAATACGCCGCTAACAAATCTAGTACGTTTTCAGATATTTTAATTGATGTAAAATTAAATTCCAATATTCTATCTGTTACACTACTTATATTTATCACTTTCCTCCGTGTATGCAAAACTATTTAGATGGCGAGGGAAATAATATTTTCATTGTAACCATTATTCACCACTATTATAAAGAATTTTTCCAAATGCGACAATATAGTCTAAACAAACACAACTGGCCCTACAAGCACAGTTGATAGTTATCATTGAAGCTATTACGTAGATCATGCATCTAGTACGTTATTGTTTCGCGATCTGATACCAAAAAAAATGGCACACTGGCAACGCTTTTATTTCACTGTTTCTGATAACCTTTTAATACCTACAATGAATTAATTTTGTTATGTAACACATTCTCGTCGCTTACGGACATTTACTCACGACTGGCTAATTCGCCGAGACCGTTTCCAACTGTTCGTTGCCGCAGAAAATTTTAAAATGCTCCCTGAACATCGGACGCATTGAATTTATGTAAGAATATACCATACTTCCGTAATAATATAATAAATAATTTTGGCTCCAGTGCACAATATATGAGTGATTTACAGAATACATTTTATTTTTCATAGTACTATAGTTCATTTGATGACAAAACTGATTTACAAATAATAAAGCTATCAGTTGTATGTTCTAAGTTTTCACAGATGTTTACAGTTTTTTGCACAGACGCTCTCTTCATCTCTGTAATAACTTATCATTTTCTTTTCGTTGATTGAAAACGTAACTGCGGTTCAATTATCCGTTATAATGATTAATTTTGCAATTTAACATTATTTTCAATACTTTTGAGACATTTAATCAAACTATTTATCACTGATGTATTATGGTGAATTTTACCATATGTAGAGTCTTCCAGTTCATAAAAATTAAAATATTATGGTTTTGAAAACTGGTCTCTTCACCAAAGATGGATAAAATCGTAAAATGGATAATTAAATCTATTTGAAATGGAAATACAAAATGGATTTCGATAAATTCATTGAGGATACAAGAAACAAAATAGTTTCGAAAAAGTTATTCAATATAGAAAATGAAAATAGGTATTTTAAATATGTTGATAAAATGAAAATGCTTTTCAAATTGACAAGGTTTTATTTAATATTTCAAATATTCAATATTTTGTTTGGTGTGCTCTTAATAGGAGCAATGTTCGAAAATTTTCAATGCTTGAATGTCTCCTTTTTGGTCTCAATATCCTTCCACCTCAAGAAAATAATCGTTCCACAGCTGATGACGGTTAATGGAGTACTGAACATGAGAAACAAACTTTTTATTCCTGAATAACATTCCAGCATACATATTTCTGTTCAAGTGTCTTGTAAGAACTGAAGACACCTTGCACATACCTTACATTATAATTGGGCCAACAGCATTGGATGTTCCATGTTCTTCATATAAATATTTTGGAATTTCTGTCCAGGTAAATTTACCCAACGAAAAGCATTTTAAATTTCACTTTCTCTTGCAAAATGGAAAATATGAGCAATTTAAAATAAAAATTCTCCATGGGTTTTTCAGATTTATTTAAAATGAAAAACAGAAAATGCCATTCAATATTTTATATATATATATATATATATATATATATATATATATATATATATATATATATATAACAAGATGTACGAATAGTGCGTGACATATGAACAATAAGCAACGAATAGATTAGTGGGTATTGCACGCAAATAGAAGAAGGGGCTACTGAAAAGAGTGGTAACCGCAGACATGCATGTTTCTAGCTCATTAGCCGTCATCGGTACGGTACAACCAAGAAAAGATGTGAAACATGAGAGCAAAGGTGTTGAATGAAACATGAGAAAATATAACAGAATTCAGCAGGATAGATCTTCTAATATTACTGACACAAATGTTGTGTTTGACTATCCTGCTGAATTCTGTTATATTTTCTCATGTTTCATTCAACACCTTTGCTCTCATGTTTCACATCTTTTCTTGGTTGTACCGTACCGATGACGGCTAATGAGCTAGAAACATGCATGTCTGCGGTTACCACTCTTTTCAGTAGCCCCTTCTTCTATTTGCGTGCAATACCCACTAATCTATTCGTTGCTTATTATATATATATATATATATATATATATATATATATATATAAATATATACGGTATAAATGGTTTTATTCTAAACCGTTTCCAACTATCCTTTCGTCATGGTTTTTATTAGCAATGGTACATGGTTCTTGAGAAAAAGCAGATCAACATTGGCCAATTATTGTTTCCTTTTCCAAAGAACCAGATAGCAGAGCGTTATTATTAAATTGTTTCAAACTTGTTTTGACAAACTGATGTCGATATGCATGAACCTTGTTTCTTCAATAAATTTGTATTCACATGAATACAAAGGAATTCAAACACCACATGAGGTGCATACTTCTTCACAACATTTTGTGGACAGCTTCTGAGCTTGATACCGTAAACATTGAACCGATAGCTTTATTACTTATTTGTAAATCAGTTTCAAAATCACATGATCACCAGTATTATAAAAAATAAATATGCGTTTTTAGGTAATCTGTAAATGTTTCATATCATATGTACTGAAGCCGATCTAAAATTATTTGACATATTACGTCTGTTAAGTATATCACTACATAATTCAGTGGGTCCGCGTTCAGGGTAACATTTCAAATTCTCCCGCAGGAACAAATATTTGGCAACGTTGGTACGGTCTCGGCGAATAAGTCAATCGACATATACTTTGGCACGTTTTCCACTTTTGTTGGATTGTGATATCCTGTTAGACGAAAATAGTAATACATTGAATTTATAATTGTTTCTTTCTAACACGCGTGATTCGTATTCACATATTCTAGTCTCCTTATTTTGACTATAATAATCTACGATGACTTTGGATTGTCTATCTCACCATGCCTCTCTCTAACACACTGGTAATGCCATCTGCCTCTTAGATTTTCCCGTTGTCCATGAGGCTATTGATGCTTCAAGTTATAATTAAATGAGGAATGATTCGTATTGTTATTAAAAAGAAATATTATATGGGAACTTATACTTTCAACGTGTAGATTGAAAATTAAGAGAAGGGATAGATAAAAATAGAAGAATTACGGCTATAGACCAAATCGTTTTATCAGGAGCGTAGGAATTACAGGCGGCTTACGCTAATTGTTCAGAATTGAATATTCGCCATTTTATAATATATACAATATTCAATTATAAAGTTGCAATAATAAATTATTTCAATGAGTAGCATATTCAATGTCAATGATCTTAATAGTTTTAATTTTTCCAGATGGACTATTAGCCCATTTATATTCCATTGGAGTAAGGAAGTATAAGTGTTGACTTGGTTGAGAAGTGGAAGAATCGTAACTATCTTCATCTTCTTCATTTGTTGATATTGAGACTAAATTCAGTTGCTTACGTATCTTGGATTGGATTCTTGTGCTTCGGGATTTCATCGCCCTGTGTTGTATAAATCAGTAAATGTTGTATGGAAGGGCAAGTAGATCAGGAATATTATCTGTATATTGTTGGGCTATACTTAAGGGGGTCAGGTGTGCCAAATGCGTTATCCATAAAGTCGGAGAGTTCTTCAGACGTAAGGAGTTGTTGAGGTGATTCATTGTAGACTTTTTTTACAGGTTCCAGATCTCCGGCATTTGGGTTTTGTTTGGTTGCAGGGGGGGATTTTTCGGGTTTTTTTCTTTTGTTCTTTTGATCCGTTGTATTAGTTGTCACTTCCACTGGATCTTTTTCGGGTGTAAGGTCGCTTTTTTGTTTTAAAAGAAATTTATGCATTTGTTAGTAAAGATACTATCTTTGAAGTATTATTAGGAACCTTACCAGCATTTATGATGCTTTTGTATCTTTATATTTCCTTAGTGTGTTCTGGAAATATTAGTCGTAATGCCAGTTTTTCTGTTTTCTATTAAGTATTTCCTTTATTATACGCAATATATAACCATTGGATGAGGCTATTAGTTCATTTGTATTAATTTCTCTATCAAAATTATATTTGTTCATCGGAACTGAAGATACTCTTATGCTTATGCGTATGCTGGTAATTTATGTGACATGGGATCATTGGAATTATATGGTATAGTCACATCAGTGTGTATTGGTTTCCTGCAAATTGAATAATGGAATACATTATCAACCCTTTCAATTTCTAAAATGTCTTCATAAATAATAATAGTGAATATTAGCAGATAATAGTTTTCCGTTGTTTTCTATATAATTGTACAGTTATACTGATCGTCAATGGAAGGAAGATATCCAGGATTTCCCCAAAGGGCTAATTATAAGTTTTAATATTCGTAATACCATATATTATTTTTTCTATTCCTACATTGATTTAATGACAAGATAGGTCACTTCTTGATCTAGACAAAAATAATTATCAAACATAAGGTAGGCATCACTACAAATGTAACTTCTGCCATGATGTTGATGATATTTTAACATATCGAAACAATTGTCAGATTTTTTAGAATTTTTATGATTTTCTTATTACAAACTGGAATTATTCTCAATTTTATTGACTGTATACTCTATTTCAGAATTCATCACTGTCAAACGGAGTGATCATATCCTGAATGTTCTAGATAATTTGAAAACAGTTTTGTAGATATATGTATATTTTGTATTAAAAAAATAAGAATTACCCAATCCCATTAAATTGCATAAAAAATTTGGAGTTAACTTTCACTTTGAGTTGACTTTATGCCAATTTGACATGGTATTACCGTGTATACGAAATTTAGACGGTAGAATTTCTAAATCAAAGATTACGGAAGTTGACTCACTTGTCATAAAAACATAAATTGAAATGATAGCAAGAAATTAACTGTCTCGACCCTTACTTTGTAGAATCTACTCATATTAGTAATTCAAATGAAACTTACTGTTTCTAGTTAACTCCACAATATATTGAAAAAAAATTGAAAATTCTAAAAAATTGACAATTGTTTCGATATTATCCAAATATCATCATCGTCAGAATTACATTTCATTCGATGCCTACCTGATGTTTAATTGTTTTTGGCTAGTTCATGAAGTGACCTAATATATGTTAATAGACAAAAAAAGATAAAATATTACGAATATTAAAGCTGAGATATTATTAGCCCTATGGGGATATCCTGGATATCATATTTCCCAATTTAGTTGAGTATAACTGTGCAATGATATAGAAAACCAGGAAAACTATATCTGATGATCTTCACAATTATCACTTAAGAAGACAGTTTTGAAGTGAAGAGCTCCATAGATTCATCTGTGCATTGACGACTTTCTTAAGTGTCTTCTAATTTCCAATTCTTTGAGGAAATCCAGTTCTTGTTTTTTATCACAAATATGTAGTACTTCTAGTTCTGTGTTAGATGTCAAAGAATGATTGGTGTCTAGTAGATGTCTGGCGTAGTGCGATTTATCTGGTTATTTAATCTGTATGCGCGTAAGTGTTCACTGTATCTTATTTCAAAATTTCTAAGGATCTGACGCAAATAGACAGCATTACATTCTGGACATTTAAGTTTATAAATACCAGATTTTTTCAATGGTGATATGTTTGTTTTTACATTTAAGAATTTTGTACTCATGCTACTTTTTGTTTTAGAAGAAATCGTTGTATTTGTTGCTAAATATATTATCTTTGAAATAATATTAGAAATATTTCCTGCGTATGTAATGGTTTTATAAATTTTCTTTAGTTTGTTTTTGGAAATATTAGTTGTAATGCCACTTTTTTCTCTTTTTTATAAATTAGATTATTCATCATATGTAATGGGTAACTTTTGGATGTTGCTATTTGTTTAATTGTGTTCATTTCTCTATCAAAATTACAATTGTTCATAGGAATTGAAATGCACTATATATCATATGCCGCTAGAATATGTGACATGGGATGACTGGAACTATATGGAATAGTCACAACAATGTGTGTTGGTTTTTGGTGAATCGAATAATCAAGTACATTGTTAACTCTTTGAATTTTTGAATGAAGGTAATGTATTGCAACATTTTCTTCAACTTCTAATGTAAATTTAAGTTTTGGGTGTAAATTATTAATGTGGTTGAAAAATATGTATAATTGTCGTTCACTGCCCATAAAACGAGCTAATATGTCATATACAAATATATACCAAAATAAAACATTTTTTGAAATATTACTTTCAAAGATTTTAATTCCTAAACTGTCCATAAAAATGTTTGCCACAATTGGCTATATAGGGCTTCCCATTGGTAAACCTTCATTGAATATGTATCTTATTGTCAAAAGTGAGATAATTCTGTTTAATACGTACATCAAATAAATGAAGTATATCTGATATTTTTCCTGGATTAATATTTTTATCTTCTAGTAACTTTCTTACAAGTATCAGGCATTCTTTAGGAGGAATTTTAGTGAACATTTTGGTAACATCAAATGAAATAAGCTTAGAGTTATCTTGCAAATTGAATGCTTTTAATTTTTTTATCAGTTCTATTGGATTTCTAATTAAAGATTTAGATGTATATCCGTATATTGTTAAAATTATTTGCCAATATGTTATTAGGAGTATTAACGTAAGAAACTACAGGTCTAATTGGTTTCGTTATTTAATGTGATTTAACGGTTCCATATAATTGTGGAGAATGATGATGGACCTCCTTTCGTAAACACTGAAAAGATAATTGGAATTAATATTAAAATCTCTAACATTATTTGAAAACTTTTTTGTTAGGTCTTTTACATCGCTCGATTCTAGAAAGTTATATATCTTTGAAATATAAGATTTACTGGTTAATATGACAGTGGCGTTCCCCTTGTCAGATTTTGTAACTGTTAGGTTATTATCTTCTTTTTTCTTTCTTATTGAATTTAAAACTGTAATGTCGTTTTTTGTTTCACGTTTAACGTTTCATGGTCCAATATTTTTGATTGAATTTGGAATTCTCAGTTTCCCATGAAGAAAATTATTTGAATTAGATTGTATAGCTATTTCTGATTCTGTAGCCATCATCTGTTTAATATTATTCGTAAATTTTGGTGGTATGCTGTACTTTGAACCTTTATTTACAAATTCTATTTAACTATCTGTGAAATTAGTGTCTCAAAGGTTTTCAAATCGTGGTGCAAAGTTTGTTGTTATGTAATTACTCAGAGTTTCGTGATGTTTATAGTATTGAATTATATGTTGTGTATGTTCAAGTTTCTGTCGAATTCTACCGGATGTAGTTGGAACGTTAGTTCAAAATGAACAACTTTTATGTAGTTGTTCAGGGAGTCCCTTCCCAGCAAACACAAATGTATATGTTACATAAAAATATATAACAGGGGAGGAATGATTTTTATATAAAACGTTTATATATTTTTTATGTAGTATTTGTGTAACAAAATCTATATAAATTTTGTTATATATTCTCAATATTTATATTATAAAATGTTTTATATATTGGATATATTCAATTTTATATTTATTCAAGGTGTAATTACTGCTACATAAATATGAACATTTTTTTATATATATTTATTACGTAAATTTTCTTACATAAATTTTTTTATATATTTCATATGTATTTCTTACGAACCTCGTCTAGTATCCTTCTAAAGAAAAAGAAGAAAGCTCTTCAATATTATAACCTTTAAATTGTCACGAGTCGATCTACCCATATACCTGCAAGTATAATAACGTTTTAAAAGGTTTTTCTTTATTTTCGTCTGTGTGTTCGTTTTTAGTTTTGTTTGTAGAGGAATGGAGAACACATCATGTGAGTGTTATTATTATTATTATCATTATTATTATCAAGGGGCATCGCCAATGAAGCCGTTCATTCAACTGTCGTTTACAAAAGATTATTTAACAAACGTATTAAAAAGGTTAACTATATTAAAATATACAACGAAGTAAACAATTACAAATCACATTATACCTATATCTTAACTTACAACTAAGATATGATTTAACAATAATTCCCTACGTAGGGAGTCGTTATTCCGAAACAAATACCGCCGCCCAAGTATGCACTTAGGGCTCAAGTAGATTTTGTAATAATATCAAATGAATAACACATCCTTAATCCTCTGACCACAGGTAGTAAGTCAAGACAAAATATCTTGAAATGGATTAATTAACACTTATCTGTTGAAAGTTATCTATATTCGAATACTTAGATTGATATAAATTATGAACTTTTGGCAAAATAACTGTTTAAAACGAAAAAAATTGAAAGACTTCTGTCATTTATCAATAGGACAGAAAAACGATACGTAGTACAATCTTACAATGGTGTCAGTGAACCAGAAATACAGAATATAGAGGCATCTCACTCATGGTTAGGACATAGAGATAACTTCAAAATGAGGAACTTAAAATCAATTAAGTTATTTCAAGGTATTGTTACTATATGATTTTCTAATATAATATAATTCATATATACCTATATTTTTAGAAACGTTGCTGACACAGTTTAATATGACATTCACTGATTTTTATCAATTCACCTTGGTGTGGATAAGGCTAAGTAAAGAGACTCCAGATGGAAAAGAAGGGCGAAACTGTAACCCTTCAAAACAATGGATAATATCCCTTAATATTGCCCACTCGCTTACAAGTGGACCTCGAAAAATCTTTTAAGAGAATATTTTCCATGGTTAATTATTGTTTTGTTTTTGAATATTCATTTGTTTTGAAATATTATTTTATATTTTATCATTTAGTTTTTGAATATTTTTAGTTTTGCAATATTCTTTTTTCATTAGGTGTTTTGTTTTTAGTTTCTCTCTTTCATGTTAATAGAATAAATGTACTTATATGCATCTATTTGCTGTTTTTTTAGTAACTAAGTACCAGCTACTAAATTCCAAAAATAGATAAATACCATTCACAATATATAAGTATTAAATTGTATTAAGTTGCTTTAAGTTTGAAATATTCATGAGGTAGGTATTGAATAATATAGCAACAATAGTTCCTTAATCTTTTGGCCATCAACACTACTAAAAATATTGCATTTCATTTCATCTATGAAAAATAATGTTTTAATAGATTTTTCTGAATTTATTATAAATTAAGAATTTCGCTGAATTTTTTCTTAGTTCCAATGAAATCAAATACTTTAGGTAAGGGGCGAGGAAAAAGTAAAATTAGGTAACTTTTGTTACATCTATATTATGTAATATTTAATATATAAATATTCTCTAGATATTATCTCATTCTTACATATATATTACATATTAATTTGGAAATATTTGAGATATAATTTATAATATGTATTTCTTATATCATTATTGTTCCCTTGCTGTGCCGGCCTTTGTCAGTATTCAATACATAAATATTATCTAGTTGTGACTTCAGTTTTATATAACTGTGACTTTTATATTTCAAGAAATATGTAACATATAAGTATTCAATATGTTTTTGTGTTTGCTGGGTTATTTTATACCATTTTTTACATTCTTCTTTAAGCCAAACTCGTTGAGCACTTTCTATAGCTTTTTGTGCTTGGAGTGTTTTAGTATGGCATTTTATATTCACATAATTTGGTATTACCTCTTTTCTAAAGATTTATTGGTTAAACCAAATGTTTTGTGATGCTTTGTAACGTTTTTGTTGTAACTTCTGCTATAGTCGGGTCGAATCTTCTCTCGAAGACGCTTACTTTCTAGAATCTACTCATATTAGAGTTTTAAATGAAACCCACTGTTTCTATTTATCTCCACAATATATTGAAAAAATGTGAGAAAATCTGAAAAAATTGACAATTGTTTCGATATTACCTAAATATCATCGTAAGAATGAGAGAAGTTACATTTCATTAGATGCCTACCTGATGTTCAATTATTTTTGGCTAGTGACCTACCTTGTGATTGACTTAATATATCTTAATAGAAAAACGAACCACATCAATCATTCTCACGCAAAAATTAAATTTACATTAGAAGTTGAAGAGAATAGTTCAATCAATTTTCTTGATTCGAAAATTCAGAGAGTTAACAATGTACTTGATTATTCCATTTACCTAAAACCAACACACACTGATGTGACTATTCCATATAGTTCCAGTCATCCCATGTCACATAAACTAGCAACATATAATTCAATGATACATACAGCATTTTCAGTTCCTAAGAAGAAATGTAATTTTGAGAGAGCGATTAACACAATTAAACCAATAGCAACATCCAACGGTTACCCATCGCATATGATAAATAAAATAATTAATAAAAAATAGGAAAAGTGGCATTACAACTAATATATCCTAAATAAACTGAAGAAATAGAAACTTATGAAACCAATACATATGCAGAATATATTTCCAATAATATTCCAAAGATAATATCTTTAGCAACGAATACAATGCTTTTTTTAAACAGAAGGTAACATAAGTACAAAATTCTTGAATGTAAAAACAAAGATATCACCATTAAAGAAATCTGGTATATATGAACCTTAATGTCCAGAATGTAATGCTGTCTCTTTGGGTCAGATCCTTAGAAATTTTGAAATCCGATACAGTGAACACTTACTAGCCTACAGATTGAAACAACCAGATAAATCCCACTACGCCAGACATCTACTTGACACCAATCATTCATTGACTACTAACACAGATATACTACATATTTGTGGTAAGAAACAAAAACTGGATTTCCTTGAATAATTGGGAATGAGAAGACACTTAAGAAACCCACAATATGAAGTCGTCAATGAACAGATACATCTAGGGAGTTTTCCACTTTTAAACTGTCTTCTTAAGTGATAATTGTAAAGATCGGCAGATTTAGTTTTCCTGGTTTTCTATATCATTGCACAGTTATACTGATCTTAATTGAGAAAATTATATCCTCATAGGGCTAATAATATCCATACTTCAATATTTGTAATATCATATCTTTTTTTTTCTATTAACATACATTGAGTCAACCACTTCTTGGACTATCCAAAAATAATTGAACATCAGGTAGGCATCAAATTAAATGTAACTTCTGTCATTCTGACGATGATATTTAGGTAATATCGAAACAATTGTCAATTTTTAAGAATTTTCAACAATTGTCAATTTTTAAGAATTTTCAACAGTTTTTCAATATATTGTGGAGTTAACTATAAAATGTAAGTTTCGTTTAAAACAATGATAGCAAGGCATTACATCTAAAACTATCTTCCAAATTCACTGCCTAAATATTCCGAACAACAATAAAACTAGACCCCTTCACTATTTCGTGAAAGGACGAGAGACAAAACAAAACCTAAATGTGCTTAGATCGCATTAGCTCAAAGTTATTCATGTTAGCACAACTTCCAGACTTTACGAGTAAGTAGGATTACTAGCAGATTTTGTTATATTTGTAATCCGATTACAAATATAAAACAAAAGAGTTATGACCCATCGTGTTTTAGAAATAACATTTGACACATATTCATCGAAAGTAAGACATATATGCTGAAAGAGAAATAAAGTCACGTGTTATTTGCTCTTCCAAAATCATATACGTAGCGCAGTGACTGAATATGATGGACATTTTCACTAGCATAAATTGAGTAGAAGGTATTGATCCATTGTGGAGGAATATCATGAGGAAGCAGATAATATTTTTGTTTTTATATTATATACTCACCGGCAAAAAAACTCGGCCGCCTAAAATTTTGCTGAATTCCGTTGTTCAAGAACTTTCGTAATTTTCCATCGATTTCAATAATTCCTACGCCAAATTATAGATATATTCTTTGTTATCAAAACAAACTACTGAAAATGGTGAAAAAACCATATATTTGTAGTTCAATTTCTTAACACCCTGTGGAACAGTTCGGGAAATTTCTACAGTTTACGCTCAATTTATTACAAAGACCATCCTTTTCGCCATCTTCGAGTGTTTATTTCACTTTGATATCTTGATTTCTCACGACCATAAACACCATACACATATTTGAATTTCACTGGACTTGCAGAAAGACGCCAAGCTCGATTAAGGAACAAAAACGAAGGTGGCTTATGTCAGTATAATTAAGTAGGCGTTTGTCAAACTATCGTAAATAAATATTCGAGAATAATATTCATTGTGTCAAACTGGTTTTAAGTACTGAGAATGCATGCGAAATTGTAGCTTTAATTGAACATGGTCGAAGTCAACGATATGTGTCTCGTATCTTAGAAATACCCCGAACAACACAATTCAAACATTTCTATTTTGGTGCCTTTTCCTTATTGCATTTTTCACTTTCTCAAAAGTATCCGTTTTAGTAAGTTCAGTATGCAGGATTAAATCAAATATTTTGTCCTCAAGTGTGCTGATAGACGTTAGACAAATAATGTTTGTTTTTTCATCTTCTCGTTTTCCTTTCATGGTAAATTCGAATCTTAGATTTTCCATAATGTTATTATTTTTGTAGATTCTACAGAAAATATCGTTTTTTATTGGATATTTTGGACAATTAGGACTTATGACAACGATAATGAGAGCGCAACTGAGTTTCTGCAATAAGGGAAATATATTTTTCGTTATTTACAAAATATCTAAAAACTATTGTTCACAAAACCTTACTTGCAATAATTACCCAGTAACCCTGTCATCAATAGCAGGATATATTTTGCATTGAATGGGGTTGAAGATTTCTTTTTTTATGTTGTTTGTGATAGTCCCGAGATTCTTAATCCAAATTTTCTTCCTGGGCGTTCTTCCGGATCACCGTCAAAAGCGTAAATATCGGTGAAATTTTGCACTTTATTTACGTTAGGTCAATTTTGACCCCGAAGCATCACTTTCCGATGAAAAAATTTTTTTTAAAGTAAATTACCTACAATTTAAGATCAAAATGGTTATTATAGGCCTAATAGAGTCCGATATTTGGCTCCGTAAATAATTGTAAAGATTGCCACTTCGTACTTTTCTTAAATTTAGCCAATTTTGACCCCAAAGCATCACTTTTCATTAGAAAACAACTATAGTAATTTTAAAAGCCCGCAATTTCATGCCACCTAGTAAAGTATTTCATGTTTCAATCTAATTGGCCTCGATCCACCTTATTAATATAGGAAAGTGTCCGTTTGTTTGCGTGCGTCATACCGAGAAAACTGTGGCAGCTAGTCAAATAATAATGAACACGTTTGAAAACATATGTTCTCACAATATAATTTAATTTCGACACAGAAGCGTGGAAGAGGAAAAACGCCAGATAACCTGTACTCAACCCTCTCAATTTCTTCTGGCCGTCATCTCATTCTCTTCAGTAGATATGATTCTACTTCATGCTTTTTTGGTTCAAGGAACAGCCAACCTGCTCACAGTAATTCGAAAGAATCCAGACCACAAGTAGAAAGAAGCAGTTTTTCCAACTTGCATTTCCCACCTAACGACGTAGCCGAAACAAGAGAGCATATTCTTATTGCTCTGTATGGTGGTAGTACCTGAATTAAAAGCCTCAATAACTTGGGCTGTGAAGGCTGCTTCATACCTCATGCAGATGATCTCCTGCAATTGTGATAAGATATGTGATAAAGCATATAGCTGCAGAAAAGCAGGTTTGGAGTGCTCTATTGTATAAGGCCAATGCAGTGGACAGTCCTGCGAGAATCGACCAGACATCATCGTTGACGTAGAGACTCTCGAGCTCGATGATCTACTAGATGGTGAAGAAGTAGATGGCATGAATATCAACACTGATAGCCCTCTAGATAACAAAATTGATCGGGCTGAAAAAATTTGGGAGAACATGGACACGGAAGCTGAAGAGTATCTTCAACATAGGCCATCCAAGAGTGTAAGCAAAGTTAAAACCTGTTTTCACTGCTTCCTTTTCATTCTTTCTAGCAATTCCTCTCGATACTACGAACCGTTCACGATAGATTTCTATAAATTATAACAATTTTGTTTTTAAATAAAACTAACAATCTTTTGTTGTAAGGAATAAACTCTTTTTTTATTCTCATTTTGACCCAATTGTATAGCTCGAAACTTGAAATACTAGCGAAATCAACTGTCTCGACAGTGGAATCCCTGTAATCTACCCATATTAGTGTTTTCAATGTAACTTACTGTTTCTAGTCAACTCCACAGTATACTTATTGAAAAATGTTCAGAATTCTAAAAATTGACAATTGTTCCGATATTATCTAAATATCATCGTCAGAATGACAGAAGTTACATTTCATTTGATGCCTACCTGATGTTTAATTATTTTTGGCTAGTACAAGAAGTGACCTATCTTGTGATTGACTTAATATATGTTAATATTTGTAATATCAAATCTTTTTTTTGGATTAACAATATTAAGTTAATCGCAAGATAGGTCACTTTTTGGACTAACCAAAAATAATTAAACATCAGGTAGGCATCAAATGAAATGTAACTTCTGTCATTCTGACGATGATATTTAGATAATATCGAAACAATTATCATTTTTTCAGAATTTTTAACATTTTTCAATACACTGTCGAGTAAACTAGAAACAGTAAGTTTTATTTGAAACATTGAAGTACTAGCATTAATGGAAGATTTGATGAAATTTGAAGAACCATATCTTGCAAACTGTTTGTTCCATAATATCCGTTTTGTTTTCAAATTGTGAGTAATTTGGTGTACTTCTCAAACGATTATAATGGTTTCTTATGAAAAAATTATGCTTCAGGGTCTAAATTGTATAAACTTAAAAAATGTACAAAATTTGACAATTTTAACAATTATTTGCGGAGCCAAATGTCGGAAACTGTATATCACAACCATTTTTGTCTCAAATTGTATGTAATTTAATTTACTTTTAAAATAATTGAAACCGTTTTTTTTATGAAAAAGTGATGCTTCAGAGTCAAAATTGGTCAAACGTAAGAAAAGTGTCAAATTCTGCCGATTTGTACATTTTTTGGCTCAAGGTCGCCTAGGTCAAAAATTTGAATTTGGCAACTCAGTACTATCACATACAACACAAAATCAATTTTCATGCAAGGTAAAGTGTATTAGGTTACTGGGTTATAAGAGGAAGGACATTTAATGTTCATAAATCATAATGTCAGTTCATAATCACAAGTAGTAACTAAATTAATGAAATGATAACAATTATTAACTACGTGTCAATGGGTAAGATATTGACTCATGTTACTTTTTGTCAGATAAAATCCCGTTATACCGGGTATGACGCTGGCTACTATGCCGAAGCTTGGAAATGCGCAGTAATATTCAAAATAAAGAAAATCCATTTTATTCACACAAATATATGAAAAAATATAGTGAAAGGAATTTAGTAGGTCCACTCGTAGGGACGTTTGTAGTACTTGTAATTTGGATTCAAATGGTCACATCCTATTCAAAATTATGCAAAATATTGTGAGAAACACGTTGGGAAAAAATAGTGCTTTTTCCAGCTTGTTACACAATATATTTATCTTTATCTTTATTAGGTATTTTATTGCGAACTATTGACAGAGGGGGTAGGAGCCTTAGAAGAGCAACAGTAATGGATATCCCTGAATATGAATAATTCAATATCACGAATATTATATGATTTTCGAAAGACGTACAGCAGCTATCGTGTTACGGTGAAAAATTTGCATCACAAATAAAGATGTTTTGGAAATAGTGGGTTTCGAAACATCTCTAGAAGAACCAAACATAACTGAAACATTTTAACCGGGAAAATGAAGATTGCATTAATATTATGATTGTATTAACTGTTATAATAAGATAAGGAGTTCATGTTGGAAATAACAGAATTGTGGACTGTTATTGAAAGCGGCCGTTGAAGTAATATTGTTTAATTTTTTCCACGTGCCACCCACAATTCCCCAAATATATGCAAAGAAAACAAATCTATGAATTGTGGCAACTTGATTTACCAACTGCCTCCAGGACAGTTGGGGTACTCGCAACGGTAACTCTCAAACCGCAGAAGGGGTGGTCAGGGGAACTATACAATATTAAGGGCGCCAGATGAATTTCAGCGAATACCCTATGCGCAATGGATTAGTCACCAATTCATCAAAAGACTAGTCGACAAGTGATGCCTTCTCACTACAATTCCATTTGATATTGTTTACCATATAAATAAGAAAATGCTGAATTAATCGGAATTATTTTAATAAATAAAAATTAATATTAGAAATCAGTGTACACATTCAATATTTAAGTAAGATTATGAGGCTTATTCTAACAATACTATCAATAAAAAAAACAATGAGTATGAAAAATCGTATCATAACACAACAACATGAATCTTGGTATTCTACTGGGTAAATACGACATCTAAGGTTAACAGTTCAACCACGAAAATTCGTATGATACCAGTGGGCGACGACGCATGAGCTCAGGCGCGGCTAATGTGTACAAGAACAAGTGAGAAACTCGATTTTACATACGCATCCTTAGTAAACGTTCACATTGTTCGAAAGCGCTAATAATTATAACCAAATGAATATTAAATTGGCGATACATGGTATGAATGAACAATTTATCATTCCGGTTGATGACAATGACAACGTACGAAATGAATCAAATGAAAATAAGAAAGAATAGATCGCTAAACGTTAGTATATGAAAAAATATTGAACTAAACTTGTGTGTATCTACTTGCAGGGACATCCGGTAAAGTCTGTTATTTATCAGAGAGGGGCAACCATATACCAATACATCTAAACAACACTGCAATGGACCAAACTGCCAACGTCGACTAACATAGGATCTGCATAATCCGCCATTACTGAACCCCAATGTCGCATTACGACCAAACGAACTTATTTTGAAGAAGTAAGATTAAAAAGGAAAGAGTAAAAAAGAAAAACTCTTAAAGGGAATGTTTTAGTTAACACTTCGGAATATTTATATTCACAATATTATATTTACACTCAGTTAAATTGAGAAATCGATCAGAAATGAATCACAACAATAACGGTTACTAAATAAACTAGTTAATGAAATAATTAGGGGAAAAATCAACTTTTTATTTTAATTCCGTCCAATTCATGTTACTAGGAATGTTTCATTGAACTAATAAACCGGTAAAAGTAGTACCTACTATAATATTTTATGAAGCAAGGCAAATATTTGTTGACATTAAGATTAATTTTTAACAACTTGCAACAATGCAATACGAAAATTATATTTAGGTATCAAATGTTTCTTATATACAAAAAACCAAATAAAGATTTTACTTTATAGACTTATATAAAAACGATATTCAACATACCTTTCCTGGTCAGGGATCATTGGGGTTTCTATTGTCCAGTCAACTGGGTAAGTAATTTAAAACCTATTATCCAGTTAGAAAATGAACCAACTTGACTCAATATAGCTGCAATTTCACCAGCGGTGGGTAAAATCAGTCAAGGAGAGGTTCTTGGGAAAACCGCTACTAATGTAATACTATCAATTGTATATTTTCCCTAAACGATTATGTGCAACTATTCGAAATTATCCCAACTTAGGATGTATACAAAATTCCAAATAAATCGAAAGCTCCTTACACATACCTGATGATTCTGCTAATTGCAAAAACGGCCGTGCTTCGAGGTGTAAAATATTTTTATTCTAGTTTTATTTCTTCCTCGATTATAATGGCAAGAAAATAGACATTATTGATTACTTTAAAATATTTTGTGTCAACCTAATTTGGCAACACATATCACTTTATGCGCGATTCACAATTTATCAACCAAATCAATACCTTTTCAATGTGTAGTGTGATCAAATTCCCGTTCTGTAGACCAGTAGCTGGTCACTTTTTCAGTAAATAATTACCAATAAATAATTTAACGTTAAAATTGAACGTTACACACGTTCCAAGTTTCTCTTCCGAAAATCCACACTCATCCTCTCTTATGGCCATTTTAGGTGTCATTTAGGTGCATGGGAGAGGATATTTCATTTCATCAATGTCTCCATAGAAGTATTGGCGACGACGGACTGTAAAAACATTTTTGAATATAAGTATTACTGAAAAGCTACTTACTTTGCGAAGACTAGACGAAAAGTTTGTAATTTTTTAGAAAAGAAGCTGACTCAATCCCTCCACTATTAACGTACTTTGACATGGCATGCTTACTAACTTCGGTCTCTGAGACCAATTTATTTTGAGAGGAAAATATTTGGCCTCTTAAGTTTATTTACTCATCTGTTTCATTTTTGGACACATTACTGTCTGTGAAATTAAGTATTCCAGGGTGTTTCACAATAACTGCATGAAAAAATGGTACCAACTAAAAAGTGATACCTATATTTTCCAACGTAACATAGTTAGGAAGCTGAATATATTCTTGAAAACTTGTAAAAACGTAGATAATATAAAGTGAATGCCACTACGAATAGTTTGAGAACAATAATTATTGTTATAAGTGCGTAATAAATGATTCCAATAGTGAGAAACGCAAATCTGCTAGAAATGTGTGTCCTTATCGTGACGTCAGCTGCCAGACGCCTGTATTGGAGCCGAGAGAATTATATTGCAGAGTGTATTGAATTTGATTAAAAATTGTTACCATTTCCTGTAGCTTGTATGGGTCTTTATTTTTGTTTGTGTGGGTACCTACATATATATGTTATCATTGTAAGTGTAGCTAGTGGCTTGCATTATATTTGGTTGTAGTTTGGTGGAATATTCGTGCATGATTATGAGCATTACCGATCCGGGCTTCCAGCAAGCCCGAAGTCACAATTTGCCTATAATAGACTCATTTATGTTATTGAACTTTATTGGACCGAATCAGTACTGTGTTAGTGCTGAAATTATGGGCATAAATATTGACATGTAGGTCCTCAAACTATTAGGGTATAGACGGTGCAGAAAATCGTAAAAAATTTCCTCTCATATTTCCCGAACGACACGGTATTTCCAGTTGAAATTTTCTACTGTTATTGCCTGGGGTGCAAAGTTTCTACTGTTTTTTATTAAAATCAGTTCAGTGGAAGAGGGTGAAAAGGGGGTTGAAATTATGTTTTTAAGCAGTTTTTCTTGATTTATTCACATTTATCGATGTATATTTGAGGTATGCAAATGAATTTCATTCATCCACTATGTGGGTGTGTAAAGGAGATGAATCGCTTATATCGAGTAATATATCGTTTCCCATATTTTCGTGGATGACGAAGTCAAATATTGTGTTATTTTTCAGAGAATCTCGAGAAAAAAATCCCCTTCCATCCCTCAAATAAGTCGACAATACGGAATATTTAATTAGTGAGAGTGGCCAATGGCCAATGTGGTAGTATTGATTCCATTGGCAGAGGTATTATTGTTCAGTCCCGCTCTATATGAGAAATTTTTTTGACTCACATACATTTAGTTGGCTATATCTTACACAAAACAGTGCTGTCAGTCTCATACGCAACAGATTTTGGTATTAGGTAGATATTGTTTATCAAGTGTTCGTAAAAGTTTGTTAAAAAAATTACTAGTGAGAGGTTTTATTATTACTACTTGTAGATCTGCCAGCGAAAATTATGGTGATAATGTGGTAGGTTACGTACAAGTAAGAAGAGAAGGAAATATTGGTATAGTGAAAAGCACAATTATTACACCCGAACACTAGAACTTTACACCACTTTCTGTATAATGTGCCAATATAAACACCCCCAAAAGCCTACAAATCCACAGCATTTATGCAAGCAAGTGTCTAACCGAAAAATATCAAGTGTGTAATATAGAGAATTGGCACCGTGAAGCACGAAAGCGAGCATCCGGCATTTAACGTCATGAAATATCGCAGGTTTTTAAGGGGGAGGAGCTTAATGTAAACTCTCTGTTACATAGTTAATAACAAAAAAAACATGCAACTTCCCCATTTAAGTACAAATAAAAATCAAGGATATTTTAGAACAATTTTGATTAATTGGAATTGTGAATACTATAACCTATCTAAAAGTCATCATCACAAAATGAAATAAATTTTGAGCTACTCGAATATAAGCCATGAACACTTTTCCAGTCGCGACACACATGTGTTAAATGTTTCATGCACATAAAACACGTTACTCTAGACGTAGAACCTCTCAACGTTGTTTCTTCATCCAAAAAACCTTGATCAGACTCAGTATCACTATCTATAGCTTTGACATGATCGTCCTCTAAGCTTTCATCATCGTCCTCAATTGATATATCTTAATATGTTCCTACATTCCCGAAAAGTTGTAGGAGTGTTTCTTGTTCAATTTCATATTATGTTTGAGTTATTTCAATATTTGGAGAACTAAAATGTCCGAGGAAACATAATTTTCCTGATCTGTTGAAAACATACTACAAACTCTGTAGCCTGGTAACTATACTGATATCTCATTTAAAATCGTATCATGAAACGTGACACTTGTTCCTCAAATTCAAATATGATTGCAGTCACTCATAGACTATAACCCAATTTCAATGGAGCCATCTTCTCTTAGATTAAAGTTCTAGAAGAAGACACGACCTTATCAACGAACTAACAAGATGTACATAGTTTGGTGATCAGGCCTACATAAACAATAATATTTAAAATCAGTGTATATAAATTGTATAGGTTGATGAAAATGTGAATACAAAAGTATAAAAGAAATATATGGGACTGATTAAATACGAATAAATTTACTGCACTTCTGGTTGTGGATTTGATGAGCAACTGGAACAGTTTACTCATGGTAAGTATTGTTGGCAGTGAAGCCCTAGAGAAGGGATTGGAGAGTTCAACAACTTGAAGTAAGGTTACTCAAATATATTTTCAATCTAATATAATCTTCTCTACTGTAACTACAGCGTTTATGAGTCTCAGACATCAAATAGTGTAACTAAATTACATATAAACTTAAATTCTCTGATGACGCAATTAAAACCCTATAATAACACTAAAACTCAATAACATCTATAATGACATCAAAACTCAATTAACTATTCAACTCAATATGTTCAGAGCATGAATAACTAATAAGTTTCACAGATAAAAAGAATTATGAATCGAAATACAAGTTTCAAGTGAATTGGTCACATTGGACAAATTCTATTCAGAACTGCTCAATTTTCAGATCTAACACAGACATTTAAGGTTTGTCCCAACACACCAAAAAACCGTTCTTGGAACGGTGACGCGCATGTGCAATAGCAAAAATGGGTTCCACGAGAGAACCGTTTAGCGAACGATAATTGTTTTGTTCCGACCCGATTTGATATCGGTATGGAATCGGTTCAAGAATGATGATCTCGATACTTGACTAAAAGCAGGTATCAAGTGAACCGACTTGCGCGTACATATATCCATATCTAGTTTCAGGTTAGTTGGCTTGATTTCTCGTTTTGTTTATGTATTAGTTGAATGTTGTGTGGGCGATCTTATTTATATTTGTTTGTGCTATTTGTTGATATTTTCCCATATAAGTGATAACGAGGAGGAGAACATTTTTGACTCGTTCCAGTGATTCAAGACTCCAGTAGTAATCAAACAGTTCCAACCACGATCTATATTGGAACCGTTATTAGAACGGTAAACACTTGAAGTCTGCATAACGAATCCTTAAAAACGATCTCGATAACGATTCCGGAACGATTAAAATTTTTGGGTGTTGGAACAAACCTTATTTTTACCGTGAAAAACCGTATAAATTTACTCATAGTTCCAAAGATTTCTTTTAAAAAACCATAGTCGATCCCTATTGGCAGTCGCTTTTACGAAGGTAAAAAACCAACTACAAAAAGCCGCACCAGTTTTACAGAATTTCTAATGAGTTTTTATAAAAAACACTCAATTTGTAATTACATTAAATGAACGGTCAAAATACTCAACTGAATATATAGTTACAGATTTGGTACATACCGTATAAAAACACGCCGTGAATAAATGGTGCATAGTAAAAGGAGGAGGCCTTGGTGTTTGTTGCTTAGACGTCTTTCTACACGTGTAATGAATCTGTAGATAGTAATAATGCGCTATTCTTAACAGGAAAACCCACGGAATCGAATGAATTATGATTACATCTGATTCTAAGCTTTCGGTTGTTGATGTTAGAATCTACCGCAATCGTCAACACGAGAATATTCCAAAAATGTCCTTAAACTTTCCAAGATTATTCACAACCTCTCAACTGGAATATGGTGGAACCAAACTCTATCAAAAGTGAATTATCTATTTCGGGTTTGTATAGTAGAACAGAAGTAGCTTGGCGGGCGAAAGCCGTGTGCGCAGTAGCAAAATCTGCTGTACGTACGTTTCAAATCATTTTTCTAACAATTCTTGTCGTGTTCACTTCGAAAGTACAATCCGATACATGAATTTCAGTGGTCTTCAATATTTTATCACTTTACGTGTTATATTTTTATTTTAATTAGAGTTAATAGTTTGTGACCTTCGACCGCCAAGCTACAGCTGTTGCACTGTACCTATCACATGAGCAGCGCAGTGGATTTCGGTTAAGTATGCTAATTTAATCTGAAACGACCCTTCATAATATGTGAACTCAACAGAACTCAATTAAATGGTGACCCAAATTATTAAGTACTATGCGTCTTATAAATCCTAACAATCATGCTCACGTCGGTCTTACACACCGATATTGTTCGTAACTAAGAATATTTTCTCAGATAAACTAAGCCACTCACACAACGTATATGGAATTATTAAAGAAGAAGCTACATAGACGCAACATACTGGGATTCAATTCAATCGGTTATCATCAACAAATTTCGTTTCGGTCGGTCTCTGAGATCTGGGTACAAACGGAGGGCTGAATAGTTATAACTTTTGTGTGGCCTTAGAGATTTAGACAAACTAAGTGAGATTTGAAAAGAAATTCGATGCTTGATTGAATATTGGATTATATTTTATTGTTTCAGTTTTCTGTACCTATCGCTATGGGGCGCTATTCGAACAATTGTGTGGGGATATTATATACCCATCTCTTTCTGTATACCTCTCAGTCTCTCAACGTTCTGTGTTAGATGAGAGAATAACCTGGACAGTAAACTGATATACATGTAGACCTCGATTTTTATATTCTGTAGTAAGGAAATGAATATTTAGCTAAGTCATCCATAGTGTGTCTGTAATTAAAACCGAAGTGGAAATTTCCGGGATCCTACAATTGTTAAGTCTTTATACTTTTTTTGGGAATTTTCAAATGCAATATTTTTGATCAATCACTTCAAAGCGCATAGATATTATGGAAATTATTAAGAAAACTGCATCTTAATATCTAATTAATAAGCGAAAATACGAGAAAAAATAGGCGTCCCGATGTCACAAATTCATAAATGTGACGTAACTTGATTCATTTGTTTGAAATTGCGCCCCCAAATCAAAGTATCTAGTAGAATAGAGAATGCACTATGCAAATTAATTTTACTGTCATGTTGATCCAACATCACATTGTGATCATGATTATCCTTCTTTCCTCTTGTTTTCATCACATGCACATCTATACAACCTATTATGTCCAGCTTAGGGCCGTTAACTTTTGTAATGCTGGAGCGCTGTCTTTTCACAATACTGTAATGTTACTAGAACATCCACAAAAGGAAGTGTTCATAATGAGCTAAAAGTAACATGTCTGTTACATTCAGAAATGCAATGTTTATAAAACAATATCTTACCAATGAACTGAATGCAACATTTGAAAAACAATACAGTATACTCTATTAGATGTTGTATGGACATTACTTACACCTCTAAATAATATACCTCAAACATTCTAGATGACAACCTATAGATGTTTATGAGCCTAATTAGAAAATAAAGGGTGAACAACTAAGAACGCCGGCTGTGGCCATATTTCAAAAAATAATCATTGTACTACTTTAAAAAAATATGTTCGCAAAAATGTGCCTGAAATTCGCTGAAAAATATATTTTACCTCCTTAAATAACTGCTAGGGGGTGAAATAAAGACTTAGAACCACTTATCTACAATAAAGATATACTAAAGGTATCCTAAAAATACAATATTCTTTTTAAATATTGAATTGTTGGCTCTGAACGTTAGGTATACCACGGTACGTACTTGGGTGCTGCGCTATTTAGATATTTTTCTGGCTTTGAGCAATTTTTTATGTAACTAATTTCGCACTGTACCGGCTGGCCAACTAAGAACGGCCGTCGGCCATATCTCAGGCCATAGCACAGGTTCGGGAAAAAAATTTATACCGAAAGTGGCCTCGAGAAACACCTGGTAATTATTTTCAGAGTTGTAGGTCCACCGCTAGAGGCCGCATTTGTCAGTTAAAATTTTAAAATGCATATTAAATATTATAATCAGATCTCTCGAACAAATTTTGCATATTTTTAATATGACAAGTTTAAGTCTATCTCTTCAATTAAGGGGTGAGGGAGTGTGGGAACCTTGTTACGAGTTTTTGGTGGACAATCGAAAATTTGTAAACAGGAAGCAATCTGATTAATAACATAAATGCTAGAGGGCGCTGTTTATTTTTTTAAATATTGTGTTTTCTGGTAACAATTCTAAATGCAAGCATACACAAATTGAAGTAGATCTTTGAAAAGTAGACTAAATTATTGATAAAACAATGCAAACCGCAAGGCGATATCTCTTTTTTATCTTGAGATATCGTAAGAAACTGGTTAATGGCGGGAATTGATCTTCCAACGTCTAGAAGGCTGGTGGAGTAAGTTGTGCTATATTTTTTGAATCATATAAGAATGTCATATTTGTTTTCAAGCGATGTGTTAGTGAATGGAAAGCATGAAATATCAATAAAAACCGATATTTGCTCAGCAACAACAAATACTGTTTGAGATATGAATAACGACTTGGTCGCGTTGTATCAAACACCTAAACTCGGTTTGACGATAACTGATGTTTAGACGGATGTAATCGATTGATAATAAATGCCTTAATCTGTCACAGTCTAAACGTGAGTTATTATTAAACCGAGTTTAGTTGTTTGATACAACGCGTCCTTACTGATGACAACAAATTTTGTAAAGATGGCCATGTAAGATACAAAATAGATTCCCATTTGAAAACAAGCAAGCTATGATTTTGACGCATATGTCAAAAATTATTATTCGTGTTGCAGTTAACAGACTTCCTTTATCTTTCCGCAACAAAACTATTCTTACAAATAAATAAGCATTTGATATGTTGGTAGTATATTTTGAATATATGAGAAATGCAACCGTTGCTGCTCGAGTGTATACACTACAGTACCCAAACAGACGGCATCATAACAGAAGAGTTTTTCTCCGACTCGCACACCGTGTGCGTACTTCTGGAAATGAGAATCTTCCTGTGTACCGAAGATAGCGCAGATGTAGAATAGAAGAAAATGTCATTGATGTTTCAGCTTATGTCAATGTTAACCCTCATTCAAGCACCAGAGCCATAGCTAGAGACCTAGGTATATGCCGAACCACCGTTCAAAATATTTTAGGAGAACACACGTGACTACTTATTCATTAATGCATGTCTTATTCGGTGTTAGAATGATAAAAATGTTTTAATATTTTTCGTTTGTCCAGTAGGTAACTACTTATATGTTTCTCAATCTTATCATATCAAAAATATCATTAAATCAAAGTTAACTTGTGTAAACATGACTAATGTATTTGCCCCATTTTATGTCCGGTTTCCATAAAACACCAAATTATTTAATAAAATCATCTTAGGCTGTGTAAATATATTTTTGACTAACAACATGAGAATTAGGTGAGGAAAACTAAAGTAAAAATGAACCAATAATAAAAATAATGAGAGACTTGGCGAAAAAAAATCGTAATACCATTACGAGAGTTAATGCATTCAAAGTAATTTTTCGTTTACTAACAACGAGAGCCTTCAATGTATCTTGATGATATGATTACACAATTTTAGATTGCACCCATATCACATGGTCCTACACCAAAGTTTGAATGCTCAAGATTTTGATGTCAGGTTGGATTTTTGCAACTGGTTCTCATATATGATAGACGACGATCCTGAAATACTTTCACGAATTTTGTGGATAGGTGTGGCTACGTTCCATGAAGATGATAGTGTAAATCGACATAATGTGCACTAGTGGTCTGATACGAATCCCCACTGGATGCAGGAGGTCCAACATCAGAGTAGTTGAACTGTAAATGTGTGGTGCGGGATTCTAGGTGAAGAAATAATTTGGCCTTTTTTATTGAGACTGTTAATGTAGAAAGATATTTAGATTTTTTAAGCAACGAGTTACCACTTCTTATAGAAAATATACCGTTGGCCATTCGTCGTGACATGATCTTGCAACATGATAGGTGCCCGGCAAATTATTCTAGAGATGTTCGGAATTTCTTAGATTACTTATACCCTGGAAGGTGGCTAGGACGTGAAAGTTCATTTATTTGGCCACCGATGTCTCCAGACCTAAATTGTTCAGATTTTTATTTGTGGAGGCGTTTATGCCGTTAGTCCCGCAACAAGAGCTGACATAGTCGAAAGGATACGACAGATAATACAAAATATTTCAATATCAGAAATTGGAACTGCCGATGGACGACATTTCGAACATCTAGGGCGGCACTGATTACATAGTTATATAATAAAGTTTTCAGTTGTTCGATTTATGACATTATTTTAAAATTCGTTTTCATTGCTAGTGGCGACAGCATTACATTTAGGTAATCTAGTGGCAATCATAACATTGGTATGATAACAGTTTAAATTACTGCAGACCAATGTAAGATCTTTTCATTTAGGCTAAATTTAATAATTTCTGTCAACGCGAACCAGCGTACTAGACATTGGAAGAACAATTCCCGCCATTCACCTGTTTTTTTCACTGTTTTATTACTAATTTAGTCCTCTTTTCAAAGACCCACTTCAATTTGTTGTTGTTGTTATTGTTACGAGAAAACACAATATTTTAAAAAACAGCGCCCTGTAGCATTCAAGTCTTTATTTAGATTGCTTCACATTAACAAGTTTTCGATTTTTCAAAAAAAACTTTTCCAAACAACATTAAGTTTATTGAAATAGGTCAAGCAGAACCGGAATTACAGGCGTTTTTTCGTAACAAGGTTCCAACTCTCCCCCGCCTCTTATTTGTAGAGATAAACGCAAACTTGTAATATCAAAAATACGCAGAATTTGTCGAGAAATCTGAATATCATATTTAATATGCTCCTTAGTTGAGTAAATTTTGGAAAAATTTCCATTTTAAAATTTTAACTGTCAAATGCGCCCTCTAGCGGTAGATCTACAATTTTGAAAATACTTTCCAGGCGTTTCTCGAGGCCACTTTTGTTACAAAAATTTTTCCCGAACCTGTGCTATGATCCACTCCTGAGATATGGCTGACGGCCGTTCTTAGTTGGCCACCCGGTACATAATTTAAATTTTTATAACCATTGTTAAGCTCGCCTGCTTATTTAATTTTATGCTTATGCATTTATATATACATATATATATATATATATATATATATATATATATATAAATATATAATATATATATATATATATATATATATATAAATATATAATATATATATATATATATATATATATATATATATATATATAGTAAATGGGTCGGAAGGTTCATGGCGGGGGGGCTATATGCGCCTCCGTGTCGATGTTGGTTGATGTCCTGAAAACTCGGGATCTTCCAATTGAAGACACAATTGAGCGTTTGGTTTCCCTGCTGAAATCCGTTATTTTGTGTTTTCCCATGTTTCGATTAACATCTTTGCTCCCAAATTTCACATCCTTATTTGGCTATGCCGTGCTGATGAGGCAAAAAGAGCCAGAAACATGCATGTCCACGGTTACCACTCTATTTCAGTAGCCCTTTATTTTGCGTGAATTACCCATGAAAATATTTGTTGTTGTTGTTAACATATCACGCGATATTCCTACATCTTCATTATATATATATATATATATATATATATATATATATATATATATATATATATATATATATATATATATATATATATACATATATATACAGGGTGTCCCGGGACTAATGGGAAAAAAGTCAGTAGCGTATAATCTGAGCCAAAATAATGTTAGTACTTCATATAAACTTTTTCTATGCAGGCCCTCGTTTTCGAGTTATAGGCCTCCAAAGTTTTAATTTTGAATTTGGTTTTAATTTTTATTTTTTGTACTAGTTATTTGATCTTCATAAAATTTACGGCAAAGCTACAATGTACGTGTATGTTTATTTTGGAGAGGTGAATAGATTTACAGTAGTCCCTTGAAGCCAAGGACGGACTTCCCGCAATGGTTAGTGATCCAAAAATTTTGCAGGGTAGGCACACCCTGTATGAAATTATCTTAATTGACTTCCCCACACATTAAGCTAACGAAAAGGTACTCTTGTTGGAAATCGATAAAATAAGCCGTTTGGCTAATATTTACAGTTTTATTAATGCACTACGTACCAATTTACCTAACTAACTTATTAATATGATGTCAAAGTTTTACACCTTTACTACAACAAAATAATTTAACGATAGCAGAAGATAAAAAACATTAACGACTTATTAATGCGAAAGTTGGTAAAAACTTTTTAAAAGTGTTTTTACCGTTTATCATGTAACCATAGGATTAGTTGTCAAACGTTGTGTAGAATAGTTCGTAGTCAATAATTCATAAGTCCTTAATTTAACAGTTACAATGGCAGAATTCACTTTTATTGAGTGCGCTGATATGCATTTAATATATGGACTGGCTTCTCGAGACTGTTTAGAGGCCAGAAGGCTTTATGCAGAGCATTTTGCAAACAGAGCATCGCCAGACAGACGAATGTTTGAGCGTATTGATCTCAGCTTACGAGAAACAGGTATGAATAAGAAAATGTAATTTTCTATGTATACAAAACTAAATTTTAAATTTCAGGAAGTTTTTGGCCAAAAAAGTGGAAAAGGTCCAGTACAAAGCGTACATACAGTGACAGTTGAGCAAGACTTGTTAAATGCAGTTGATAATGAACCATCAACGAGTTTACGAAAATTATCAAGAGAACATAACGTCTCGAAATCAGTTGTTCATCGCGTCCTAAAGGAACAGTTTTTCACATGAAAAAAGTACACAGTATGACAGTGGCTGACTATCCTGCACGACTTGAGTATAGCCAGTGGTTTCTGCGACAATAACAAGCAGACAATACATTTATTAGTAACGTTCTCTTTACGGACGAATCTGGTTTCACCAGAGATGGAGTCATTATTTCTCATAATATGCATTTATGGGATGATGTGAATCCACATGGCATTATCCAAACTAGGAACCCGCATTGATTCATGGTTAATGTTTGGGCAGAAATAGTTGGCAATCATTTGATAGGACCATACTTTATTGACGGTACTTTGACCGGTCAGAGATATTTGGAGTTTTTGCAAAATGGGTTATGGAACCTGTTTGATGATGTGCCTCTACAAACTCGTAGGAATTTATGGTTCTTGCATGATGGGGCCACTCCTGATTTCAGTTTAGATGTACGACAGCATTTACACACCAGGCTTCCTAATAAATGGATTGGTCGTGGAGGCCCTTTTCAATGGCCACCGCGATCAGGAGACGTTAATCCTATGCATTTCTTTCTCTCGGGTTATCTTAAAAGTAAGGTATACGCAACACCTGTGTAAATAAGGCAAGATTTAATAGACAGAATTATGTTACACTGCAATGTTATTAGAAGTAATATGGGATTGCTCTTTTAAGTGCAAAGAAACAACCTTCGTAGACTTAGAATGTGCGTGGAAGTGGGAGGAGTTCATATTGAACATTAATTAGAATAACGTTTTTTTGTTGTTGTTTAGGAATTAGTTTTTGTCAAATGTTTTATAACTTGTGTTTTTTGAGGTTATCTTAATGGTTTAATAATGTTGTGTTCGTAATTTTGATTAAAAGCAACTAATTACGTTGTTACCGTACCCATTTAATTCCCATTAAATAAGTTCTTAACGTTTTCATCATCTGCTATCATCAAATTATTTTTTTGTAGTACTTTAGGTAAATCTTGGACATTGTATTAATAAGTTACTTAGGTAAATTGGTAGTTAGTGCATTAATAAAACCGTAAATATCAGCCAAACGGCTTATTTTATCGAATTCCAATAGGAGTACCTTTTCGTTAGCGAAATGTGTGTGGAAGTCAATTTCGATAATTTCGTACAGGGTGTGCCATCCCTGCAAAAGTTTTGGATCACTAACCATTGCGGGTAGTCCGTCCCTGGCTTCAAGACACAACTGTAAATCTGTTTAACTTTCCAAAATAAACGTAGACGTACATTATAGCTTTGCCGTAAATTTTATGAAGATCAAATAACAAGTACAAAAAATAAAAATTAAAACCCAATTCAAAATTAAAACTTTGGAGGCCTATAACTCGAAAACGAGGGCCTGCATAGAAAAAGTTTATATGAAGTAATACCGTTATTTTGGATCAGATTATACGCTCCTGACTTTTTTCCCATTAGTCCCGGGACACCCTGTACATATATATATATATATATATATATATATATATATATATATATATATATATATATATATATATATATATATATATATATATATATATATACATATATATATATATATATATTTTTCAATGGAGAGGAAAATCTTACATAAGACACCATTTATGTTGTTGCTGGTAGTGTCGGATTCTTACCGACTAAAAACCTCTCCTCGTTTTCTCTGACACACCACATTGGAACCGCTCTCGCATTACTTCGATGTGGTGGCAGGTATGCTGTTCAGCTCACTGAGTACATCTCTTTTTCCTTGATCTCGATAATTGTTCTTACTACTTTATATGAACTTTTCCATGCATTTTCACCGTCAACTAAGTCTCTTGAAAAATTTTCAATGGTAAACAAGTTATTTCTCTCTTCTTGGTACCCTGCTCTGATCTCTTCCCATTTGGGACAAAGGAACAACGTGTGCTCTACGTCGTCCAAGTTCTTACAGTACTGACAGCGATCAGTGTCCGATTTCTTCCTCTTGTAAAAGAATGACTTGAAGCAACCGTGTCCTGAGATTGCTTGCGTCAGAAAGTAATCGACTTCGCCACAGAATCCGTTTATCCACTCTTCGATATCTGGAATTATTTTGTAAGTCCATCGTCCCTTCGTACTAGTTTTCCAGCACTCTTGCCAACATGTCTTCAAGGATGTACGTTCAACGTTCCGGTCCACTCCCTCGTAAATCGCCTTTCTTTCTTCAATCAAGAGGTCAATGGGGGGGATACCAGCTATCACTCCCAATGCTTCAGCAGATATTGTCCTATACGCACTAGCCACTCTGATCGACATCAGCCTCTGTATGCTAACTAGTTTCCTTTTAAGTCTTTTATTATACGTAAAAGCGCACCACGCTGGGGCGGCATAGAGGATCTGAGATTAAGCCACAGAAGCTAAGATCCGCCTTTTTGAAGCTTTTGGGCCTCCCACATTGGGCATAAGACTGGACAAGGCAGATACTGCTTTCTCCACTTTCTCAATCGTACGATGTATATGTTCTGAGAATGAAAGCTTTGGATCCAACCATACACCTAGATATTTCACCGACCCTTTTGGAGTGATTCTATTTCCATGAATGTTGAAAGATACAGGACTCACTCGAGTTCTTCCAGTAAGCAGCACAGCTTCTGTTTTCTCCGGTGCTAGACTGAGAGAGTTATTCTCCATCCAATTTGACACCATCAGAATTCCCAGATTTGCTTTTTCCATAAGGCCTTTCTCTTGTTTATCCACAATCACCATTGCTATGTCATCAGCGAAGCCTATAAGGGTGACGTCTTTTGGCAAGTCCATCGTAAGCAGATCATTGTATAGTATATTCCAAAGTGTAGCGCCAAGAACCGAACCCTGCGGAACACCGCTACTTACTTCTATATTTTCCTCAATGCCCTCATATCCGATTATGATTTCTCGTTCGGAGAGGTATGATGCTATCAACGCAAGTAGGTCTTCATTAATTCCTCTATTTCTCAGCTTATTTAAGATTATCTGCCAGGCAGCATTATTAAAGGCATTCCTTACGTCTAAAGTTATCACAGCGCATATTTTTCTATTTTGTGGAGAGAAATCCCAAGCCTGTTTTGCAATTTTTATGACGTCTATGATAGCATCTACGGTTTGCCTTTTTTCCCTGAAGACGTACTGTCTTTCAGCAAGGCCCCCTGTACGTTCCAGTTCCTTCTTAAGTCTAGCCAAGATTATGTGTTCAAAAACTTTCCTTTCCACATCTAAGAGACATACGGGTCGATATGAAGAAGGGTCCTCTGGTGCTTTTTTACCTTTGTCAAGCAGTACCAGTCGACATCAGCCTCTGTATGCTAACTAGTTTTCTTTTAAGTATTTCATTATACGTAAAAGCGCACCACGCTGGGGCGGCATAGAGGATCTGAGATTGAGCCACAGAAGCTAAGATTCGCCTTTTTGAAGCTTTTGGGCCTCCCACATTGGGCATAAGACTGGACAAGGCAGATACTGTTTTCTCCACTTTCTCAATCGTACGATGTATATGTTCTGAGAATGAAAGCTTTGGATCCAACCATACACCTAGATATTTCACCGACCCCTTTGGAGTGATTTTATTTCCATGAATGTTGAAAGATACAGGACTCACTCGAGTTCTTCCAGTAAGCAGCACAGCTTCTGTTTTCTCCGGTGCTAGACTGAGAGAGTTATTCTCAATCCAATTTGACACCATCAGAATTCCCAGATTTGCTTTTTCCATAAGGACTTCCTCTTGTTTATCCACAATCACCATTGCTATGTCATCAGCGAAACCTATAAGGGTGACGTCTTTTGGCAAGTCCATCGTAAGCAGATCATCGTATAGTATATTCCAAAGTGTAGGGCCAAGAACCGAACCCTGCGGAACACCGCTACTTATTTCTATATTTTCCTCAATGCCCTCATATCCGATTATGATTTCTCGTTCCGAGAGGTATGATGCTATCAACGCAAGTAGGTCTTCATTAATTCCTCTATTTCTTAGCTTATTTAAGATTACCTGCCAGGCAGCACTATCAAAGGCATTCCTCACGTCTAAAGTTATCACAGCGCATATTTTTCTATTTTGTGGAGAGAAATCTCAAGCCTGTTTTGCAATTTTTATGACGTCTATGATAGCATCTATGGTTTGCCTTTTTTCCCTGAAGCCGTACTGTCTTTCAGCAAGGCCGCCTGTACGTTCCAGTTCCTTCTCAAGTCTAGCCAAAATTATGTGTTCAAAAACTTTCCCTTCCACATCTAAGAGACAGGGTCCTCTGGTGCTTTTTTACCTTTGTCAATCAGTACCAGTCTGGCCTGCTTCCATTCTTTCGGAAATTATTTTGTATCGCCAAGTGAGTTGTAGAATCTTAGAACAAAGTACGTCTTGCTGTCAATGATGTATTTCAGAATTTCTGCGGGGATATTTCCTGGACCTGGTGCCTTGTTTATTTTTAGCTTCTGATTTGCCATTTTCAGTTCTTCCTCCGTAAAATCTAGGGAGTACGGGGTTTTCTACATTCGAAATGTACCTCCTCATGTATCGGAAAGAGGTGCCTTACCACTTTATGTATAGTATCTGCCGCTAGTTGGGGTTTCGGAGGGTAGCCAATGATCCTCTTCATAGCTATTTTATAGCCATTGCCCCATATATCGGAGTTTATACCTGCACAGATATTGTTCCAGCAGACCTGCTTGGCTTTTTTTATAGCATTTCTCAACTGTTTTTTGGATTCTTTCTACTTATCTTGTAACTGTTGTTTCACTTCTGGCTCATATCTTCTGTTGTTTCTTGTGCAGATTATTCTTTTTTTTGTGCATTCCTTTCTGAGGTCTGCGATTTCCTGCGACCACCAATATACCGGATTACCTCTTGGGTGGCTCTTTCTTTTTGGCATCGAGGCACTGCATATGTTCGCGAGTATTTCATAAAAACTTTTTGAATCTGGTGTAGGTGCATTTACTGAAATAATAGAAACTATTTGGCTTAGGCTTGCAGTATCTAGCTTCCTCATATTCCACCCACTGTCGACTACTTTCTCACTTAGTTTGTCCGATTTTCTGTTCTCATGTACCTCAAACTAAATGTAGTTATGATCGCTAAGGGTCTCTCTGTCACTCACATACCAATTTTATATTACAATATCATTGGTTGATAGCGTTATGTCGATGATTGACGAACTTTGGTTTCTCTGGAATGTAGGTCGATCTCCATGGTTTTGACAGACAAGGTCGTTTTCTGCCATCCATTCCACTAAGGCTTCTCCCCTTCTATCTGTATTCCTCATTCCCCATTGTGCAGATTTTCCATTGAAGTCTCCTATATATATATATATATATATATATATATATATATATATATATATATATATATATATATATATATATATATATAGGATATATATATTTATACAGAAGTGTGAACCCATGTAATGAATGCAATTGTAGTTTCTCACTGTATTCGGAAAATTGTACAAGAACCATTTGTTAGTTTCCTGTAATTGGTTTGTAATTTTAGACACCTGTGTAGATTGGGGCCCTAGGCTTTTCTGCACCCTGAGTTAGTAGCCTTCAGCTCTATTCAGGAATTATAGGACCTGCTTTTCAATTATTCAGATAGTAACTTAGAATTTCGCTTGTAAATGTTAAAATATTTTGCGATTTAAGCTTTTATGCAGATTTCGGCCTTCGGCCCAAATGCATACTGAATCAACAGCCTTCATCTGTATTCAAGTGTTAATTGTGTCATCCTTTTTTATTGTAAGCTTGTAATAATCACATTTTGAAAAGAGACATATGGTCCAATGAGTTGAATAAACTTCAATCAGGACATATTTGCCAACCTTTATTTTTAATGATCACTTTCCTATCAGTTTGACCTTTCGGAGTGTGTAAATGGTCCTGTTAATCCAGTGAGGAGTTAGGGCTTGGGTGCTTGCCAAAACTTCTCTGGCGCCCTTTTTAGTATATTGTTGAATTTTGAATAATCCACCCCGTAGTTCTCATCCCCAAACCCGGCAGACCGCACAAAGCCTGAATCTTACCGCCCAATTTCATTAATCAGCGTCATAGGTAAAATCTTTGAACGTTTATTAAAAGAGAGAATCTGGGACATCTGTACCGAAAATAATATCATTCCGGCATTCCAATTCGGATTCAGACAAGGCCGCTCTAGTCAGAACGCCACCACCAACTTTCAAACCATCGTCACCCGTGTTCTAAACCAAACAACTTTGTTCAGCCGCCATTTTCATGGACGTTCAAAAAGCTTCCGATCAAGTCTGGCATGCCGAACTAGTGATAAAGCTACTGAGCATCCGATTGCCAAACCAAATCGTAAAATTATTATATTCCTACCTCAGAGACCGATCGATCAGCGCCCAAGTTGGTTACAGCCTATCCGATTCATTTACACCCCTGACTGGCGTGCCGCAAGGCTCGATACTCGATCTACTATTATACATAATTTATACATATGATACCCCAATACCACGACATCCCCAGGACAAAATCCAACTATATGCGGACGACACCGTACTTATCATTTCCGCCATTGACATTCGCTCTGTCAATATCCGATCCCAAAATATACTGACTCAATTTCCAAACTAGTGCAGGAAATGGTTGGTGACTATCAACACCCAAGAAACCCAATCCATCGTGTTTAAACACCCGAACTTCCGCCTCGTACTTAGAGGAGAACAACTTGAAATCCGTAGGGAAGCCGTTTATTTGGGACAGAGATTTACCCAGACTCTCAACTTGATGGCCGACCTAACAGACACGCTAAATAATGTCCGACGTCGAGTTAACTCGTTGAGGCACTCGGCGGAGGCTTCGGATAAACTCATCCAACTACCTTACTCCATACGTATTAGACATATATCCGTCCCATTATCGTCTAGAGCAAACGTCTATTGCACCCTTCCTGACCACTTAGTAAAAAAGCTACGATCTTGAGAACAATCGATTTTGAGATATTGCCAATACAAGGCACCCTAATCACCCAGTAACACGTCTATGTCAATATCGACATCGAGCCCATTCCGTCCCGTCTAAACAAGCTACAAGCCAGATTACGTTAGTCGCACTAATCAATCGGGCAAGGAAATCTCAAATAACGCCCTCCTCACACCGTGGGTCGCTAACGGACGGCCTCTTGGCAGAAAACCCAAGAGGAAGTTCCCATTCCCTCCAGTACGGCTACTAGCCATGGTCTACGACGATCTCCCAGACTTATACATCGACTACCTAGACCAATTCCCAATTTCAATCCGATAGTCAAACATTGCAATTATCACACATATAATCTTCTATATCTCTCCACACAAATGTTCCTTCTTTCTATCTATATAATCACACAACTCTTTATCTCTGAACACGCTCACACATCTCACAACAATTAGTCAACACTTCTGACAAACCCATTCCAACCACCCCCACCCACCCGTCGGCGTCACAGGTTTTCTGCGGTTTTCCTGTAACATGGTAAATCTATTCAACAGGATGAATTTATTCACTAGCCAAATGGACCGACGGAACTATCACTCAATCGACGTAGGGAACAATGCATCCGCAGCTGTACCCGCCCCCCAACGAGGTTATTATTATTATTATTCCCCAAAAAACAAAAACCAAAACAAAAAAAAGAAATAAAAAAAATGAATCAGAAATCAAAAAACCAACAAAAAAAACAACAAGAATGCTTTTCCTCTGGATCACTTTCTAGCGAAAGGCCCACATCTAAACCTTGATTCCACCCCCTTTAATCTTATTTACGTTACTTACTCAAATCTCCAAAACTTCTTCGACCAACCACCTTTTCACCTGACACAGCACAAACGCGCACAACACCCCCCTACCCAATCCAGCCGTGCAGAGGAAACTAATCCTATATCAGGGCACACAACCAAAATTAACACTCCAACTTATAACAATTACCATCCCACACACACTTCATTCGAATGTGTCTCTCTCTCCCCTTCTTCGACTCGAAGCTAGGCGTAGCGAGCACAGGTTGTACTACGGAAGACAACCCGCACATCTATAACAGGCACTGAAAGTTAGCGTTTTCTCGTTATAACATAATGTATATTACCGTTGTGAAAATGTAACTCATTGTTACGAAACAGCACACTGGTATAGTCTCTAAATCCGATTCTGTCTGAGCCAGGTATGAATGTTAAAATTATGGAGGACGCGCCGGGTTTCCTAGAATTGTTTACGAATAGTGACTATCTTATCTACATTGTTTTTGTGACCAGTCTTATCTAGAAAATTGCCAGAAAGCCAATTGTTTTTGTAATCTAGAATTATCTAGTGAAAAAGGCATTAATATATAAGGGACCGATCAAGAAGAGTTGAGTGTAGTTGATAATTTCACATCGTGAGATAAACAAGTAAATATTGAATATAAAGTAGTGAACTGTTTATATAAATTAGTTTAAGTGAATAAACTGTGTATATACTGTGTATACTGTATATATAAATTAAGTGTCAGTGATAAGTTTAGTGTTTGAATAAATTAGTAAGTAGCCATACCGTGTGTTTAAAGTTTATCCCACCCATTTACTGTTCGAATAAATAAGAAAAACATTACATTGGTGTCAGGTGTGGGGTAATATGAATTGATACCTACGTAAAAGTGACCAAGAGATTGAGGGATCTGAAAGTGGCAGAATTAAGAGCAGAATTGGAAACGTCCGGTAATAAAAGTGAATTAGTAGAAAGACTTAAAGTGGCACTGGAAAATGACGGCTTTGATCCAGAAACAGTTTTATTTAATGACGAGGCTTCCACCTCAATCTCGTCAATTTCTGCTAGCATGGACGAGAAGATTTCTAGCATGGAAGAGAATATTTCTGCGATTGTGAAAAGCGATATTTCTGCTATTAAGAACGATATTTCTGCTATGAAGAACGACATTTCTGTTAATATGGACGAGAAGATTTCAACTTTGAAGAACGATATTTCTGCCGACATCTTATTAATGGAAAACGACATTGCCGCTGACGTTAAAAATGAAATTTCGTCTCTAAAATCTGAAATAGAGAATTATATGTCAACGATGGACGAGAAAATCAAGAATAAGATTACAACGATAGACGAGAAAGTCAACGAGTTAGAGGAAAAGATTGCCGATTCAAGAACGCGAGGCCCGCCAGAGGAAGAAAAGGAGACCGAGCAAACGAAACCTTGCAAGCCTTGTAACACTACCTAAGTTTGAAGACATTGGCAGTTTTACCAAAGTCAAGGCCACAACGTTCGATGGAAAAATGTCGTGGCCAATTATTTGAAACAATTTGAAGCAGACGCTAGAGTGAATAATTGGTCTGATAGAGACAAGTCAGTGAACTTAACTATCGCGCTTCGGGGAGATGCTTTAGATGTCCTTCAGACGATACCTCTGGAAGAAACGGACGATTTCGAGCAACTGAGAAGAGGTTGAACATGCGATATGGTCACGAACATCTAGAACATTTGTTCCAATCCCAGCTGAAAAACCGAAGGCAGAAACGTGACGAAGCACTTCAAGAACAAGAACAAGTGGATATTGCCCGACTCGTTCGATTTGCTTATCCATCAGCAGCAGAGAATATGATGGAATGTCTGGGCATACAGGCGTTTATTGACGGCTTACGTGACCCCAATATGCAGAGGACGCTCCGCTTAGCCCATCCCAAAACATTAGTTGACGGATTGACAAGTGCTCTTGAATATGAAGCAGCAACGAAGGCTTCGGGTTACAACCAAGTTAGGACCATCCAAGAAGAAGGCGACGAGGACAAGTTTGACCAGATTGTCAGCTTCATCAAAGGTATGATGGACAAGAAGCCGAGAAAGATCAGATGCTGGAATTGTGGTGAGCTAGGGCATGTACGTAGTTCGTGTAAGCGCCCCAAGACTCCTGCAAACCAAGACCCCAGTCACAGGAAAACTAGAACGGGTCGGCTACGAGGGGGCAGCACCGACCCATGATCCTTCCAAAGACCCTCTCATACTGATAGCTTCACTCAGATGTCGCAATGACAGTGTATATGTGGATGGCGAAGTAAATGGCAAGAAATATGCTCTGCTGGTTGACACTGGAGAAACTAGAACCATTATACGACCAGAGATAATGAGCCCCAAGAAGAAACTTTAACCAACGAGACTGCGACTACGGACCGCCACAGGCGAGAGTGCCAATGTTCACGGAGAAATACAAATTCAATTGGGAATTGGCGCAGAAAAGTTCACGCGTACGTTAATCGTAGCTGACATTGAAGGAGGCGTGATTCTGCGAATGGACGTAATGAATGTACATGGTTTCCAATTAGACTTTAGGAATAGGACCATTAAAGTGGACTCCGAGGAGGTATTCCCTCATCCACATGAAGGAAGCGTAGTGTTAGCATCTGTACAGGAAGATACAGTTCTACCTGCACGAAGCGAAATCATGATAGTAGCACGGCTACAGGGAATCATGGAGGAAGGAACACCGGTTATGATGTAGCCAAGATAACACGACGAAGAGGTTGGAAAATGAGTACTTATTGGAAAAGGAATGGTTACGTCGGCAAAGGAGAACCCTGTACGATTGATAAAAGTGAACTATTACCCAATCACCATCAACAAGGAAGCCAATATTAGATCCTGCGTACCAGTGACGTCTATAGTTCGCCAAACAACGACCACTGACAATTCTAATGCCAGATTCGAACAAATGTTATCAGTAGCTGGTCAATCTTCGGATCGAGCTGAAAAAAAGAGAATGAGAGAATTTCTTTCGCAGTATCGAGACCTATTCGTACCAAAAGGAGGAAAGACTGGCAGATCATCAGCTGTCCAACACAAAATTGATACTAGTTATGCTAAGCCAATTACGCAACCAGCTCGAAGACTTCCACGAGCGAAGAGAGAGGAAGCTTTAAGAATAATTCGAGAGATGGCAGAAGAAAAAGTAATAGAACCATCTATAGTCCATGGGTGTCTCCAGTAGTGCTCGTCAAGAAAAAAGATGGAACTACGAAATTCTGGGTGGATTATCGCCAGCTTAACAACGTGACGAATAAAGACAGCTATCCTTCGACTCTAATTGACGATACGCTAGACACTTTGGTCGGCAGCAAACTGTTTTCCACCTTGGACCTGAAGTCTGGTTATTGGCAAGTGGAAATGGACCCATAAGACAAAGAGAAGACTGCTTTTACCACCGGATCAGGATTATGGCAATTCAACGTCATGCCATCCGGGCTCTGTAATGCGGCTGCGATATTTGAAATACTCATGGAAAATGTCTTGAGAGGGTTGTCTTGGAAGACACGCCCAGTCTATTTGGACGACATCGTAGTACTGGGGAAGACATTTCACGAACACCTGAAGAATTTGGAAGACGTATTCAAACGACTCCACGCTGCCTAGCTGATGCTAAACCCGAAGAAATGTTAGCTGTTCCAAAACCGAGTCAACTATCTAGGTCATATAGTGAGCAATAAAGGAGTGGCGGTGGATCCAGAGAAAATTGCTTCCATTCAGCAATGGCCGCAACCAACCGAAAAACATCAGAATAGGAGTTTTCTTGGACTTTGCCTGGATTATAGAAGATTTATCAGGAATTTTGGAGATATTGTCAAGCCTCTAACTCGACTTACGGAAGAATCAAGAGCTTTCCAATGGGACGAAGACTGTCAAACGGCTTTTGAAACCTTGAAGAGGCATTTAACCTCGGCGCCCATTTCAAAATATTCATTACCAGAGGGAGACTTTATTGTTGACACTGACGCAAGCCACGTAGGAATTGGTGGAGTGCTCTTACAGATCCAAGGAGGGCAAGAAAGAGTGCTGAGATATTTCAGTTAAGTCATCTCCAAACCAGAACGAAACTACTGCGTCACAAGAAGAGAACTTTTGGCGGTAGTGAAGCGCGTGGAACACTTTTACCAGTATCTCTATGGTAGGAAGTTTTTAATCCGGACTGATCATGCAGCACTCAAGTGGTTGATGCCGTTCAAGAATCCCGAGGGCCAGGTCGCTAGACCGATTGAACGACTTCAAGAGTACGATTTCAACATCGAACATCGAGCTGGTGTGAGTCACCAAAACGCCGACTTCCTGTCCAGACGGACGTGCTCAACAGACTGCTCCCACTGCAACAAGGCGGAATCTAGGGAAGCTGCAGTTTAAAGAACTACTGTAGTCGATTAAGAATGGTCACCCACAAGGATGAGAGGAGATCAGGAGAATGATCCTTGCCTAAAAAAGATTCGGCAATGGAAGAAAGAAAATCGGCGACCTACCTGGCAAGAAGTGTAAAAATGTTCACCGGAACTCGAGGGATCAGTGGGACTCCTTTGTCCTGGAAGAAGGGCTGTTGAAAAGAGTTCTTGAAAACGATTATGGTTCCAAGATGAGGATACAGCTATTTATCCCGAGAACAAGAGTAGCTGAAGTACTAAAGAACTTACAAGATAGTCCATCGGGAGGTCATCTGGGAGTGAAGAAGACCCTCCAGCTAATCCGTGAGAGGTTTTATTGGATGAACAGCTCCGATGATGTGAAGAACTGGTGTAAGAAATGTACGACTTGTGCTACGAGTAATGGACCACATCGCAAGAGAAAGGCACCAATGAAACAGTACAATGTTGGAAGCTCTTCCGAAAGGATTGCTTTAGATATCGCTGGACCATTTCCGACGACCGAAAATGGTGGAAAATACATACTGGTTGTAATGGGTGGAAATTTACGCTATCCCGAACCAAGAGGTCACATCTCTTGCGGATTTATTGGCGGAAGAATTTATTAGCCGATATGGAGTGCCCTTGGAAGTCCACAGCGACCAGAAAAGAAATTTCGAAAGTCATCTATTCCAGGAGATTTGCGAGAAGCTGAGAATGAAGAAGACCAGGCAAACAGCATTACATCCACAGTCAGATAGAATGGTCGAGAGAATGAATAGGAGTATTGGAAAATACCTGTCCAAAGTAGTATCCAGCCATCAGAGAGATTGGGACCAGTATCTTTCCCTATTCGCATTGGCTCATCGATCTGCCGTTAATGAGTCCACGGGTGAAACACCTGCGAAAATCCTGTTTGGACGTGAAATGAGGCTTCCTTGTGACCTGGAATTTGGCTGTCGGCCTGAAGAAGATCTAGCAGGAGAAGACTGCGTGATCCAATTGAGAAGAAGGCTGGACGATATTCATGGCTAAGTTCGAACAAATCTTCAGGTTGCCAGCGACAGAATGAAAAGTCGGTACGACACGCAGGCCACAGGAGGCGGTTTTCAAGAAGGGGGCAAAGTATGGTTACACAACCCGACGAGGAGAGAAGGATTTTCTCCGAAATTACAAAAATCTGGGGAAGGTCCATACATAATCAAGAGAAGGATTAATGATGCTATATATCGCATAAGCAAGATCCCCAACGGAAAACAAAAAATAGTTCACCAAACCGACTAGCGCCATTCGAAGGAGACCATGACCTATAGAAAGGAGTATACCATATTCGATATGTGTCTGACCTTACCTTCGATGAATTTTTGGGCGCTCATGGATGAACCGGGAAAGCTAGATATGGAGTCACTTCGAAACAACAACAAGATTTGTTCACTCTCCCGGAAGATTATTCACTGGCATACAACATCCCCGCCCGTAACGAGTACGCACGAGGGTTGGCAACCGTCTTTCGAAAGAAGGTCGGGCAATTAGAAAAACTCCAAGACCAGATTCCAGCCCCTAGCAAGACACTGAAACTGAGACATAATTCGCGGTACGTCTTCAACGTGGTAACTAAAAATGAATTTCAAGATCGATCTACCTACCGCAATGTGTGGGAAGCACTTCGAAACCTACGAGACCATTTGTTGGAATCCATCGTGAAGAAACTTACTATGCCCAAGATAGCGAGTAACTAGTTGGATTGGCGAGTCATCATGGTAGAGATTATCTTTCAAGATACCGGTGTCCAGATATTAATTTGCAGCTGCAACCCCCGTTATCAGTATCCGATGAAGACGGTGCCCTGCTATTTCCATAAGATCGGAAAGTGTAGAAATGGGGCCAGTTACTGATTCAAATATCCAGTCTCGGCTACACAAAAGTTCCAGGAGGAACTTCCATTTAAGGAGGGGGTAATGTTACTAAACAGCACACTGGTATAGTCTCTAAATCCGACTCTGTCTAAGCCAGGTATGAATGTTAAAATTATGGCAGACGCGCAGGGTTTCCTAGAATTGTTTAAGAATAGTGACTATCTTATCTACATTGTTTTTGTGACCAGTCTTATCTAGAAAATGCCAGGAAGAAGAGAGCATTAATATATAAGAGACCGATCAAGAAGAATTGAGTTTAGTTGATAATTTGACATCGTGAGATAAACAAGTAAATATTGGATATAAAGTAGTGAAATTTTTGTACATATGAATTATTTCAAGTGAATAAACTGCGTATATACTGTGTAAACTGTTTATATAATTAAGTATATATAAATTAAGTGTTAGTGATTAGTTTAGTGTTCAAATAAATGAGTAAGTAGCCAAACCGTGTGTTCAAAGTTTATCCCACCCGTTTACTGTTTAAATAAATAAGAAAAACATCACAATATTAAGAACAAAGCATTAATAATACATTGTATACAAATAAATATTTATGAAGGAGAGATATGAACGCATTATCAAGTTTAATGAGTTTATAATTAGTTTTTTAAATGGAAACTCACTGTTTCTAGCTGATTCCACAATATAATGAAAATTGTTGGAAATTCTAAAAAAATTACAATTTTTTCGATAAATCAATATCATCGTCAGAATGACAGAATTTACATTTTATTTGATGCCTACTTGATGTTTAGTAGTAATTTTTGGCTAGACCAAGAAGTGACCTAACTTTTGATTGACTTTAATAGAAAAAAGAAGAAGATGTGATATTACAAATATTGAAGCTTATATATCATTAGCGCTATGGTTATATCCTGGATATCATTTTTCCAATAAAGATCAGTATAACTGTGCAATGATATAGAAAACCTGGAAAACTATATCTGCTGATATTTACAATTATCACTTAAGAAGAAAGTTTATTAGTGGAGAACTCCCTAGATTTATCTGTTCATTGACGACTTTATATTGTGGGTTACTTAAATGTCTTCTATTTTCCGATTTTTCAAGGAAATCTAGTTTTTGTTCCTTTTCACAGATATGCAGCACTTCTAGTTCTGTGTTAGGTGTTAATTAATGATTGGTGTCAAGTAGATTTATCTGGTTGTTTTAATCAGTATCCTCGTAAGTGTTCACTGTATCGTTTTCCAAAATTTCTAATGGTCTGATCCAAATAGACAGCATTACATTCTGGACATTTGAGTTTATATATACCTGATTTCTTTAACCCTCCGGTGGGCGCGTGGTTGCGAAGAACAGGAGCAGTCGCGCGGATCACAGTAGCGATTCAATCAAAATATGACGTATTTTCAACTCTTTGTCATGTTTTGTAACTTAATTGTGTTTTCACACTTTCATCCATCCTCATTGAAAACTTATAATTTTGTGTTCAATTATTTTATTTATTTGTGGCAAATAACACGTGTCAATGAACTTCGTAATTCTTTGAGAAGTTATTCGCACTTAAATTGCTTCATGCAATCAAAACTGACGGTAGAAAACGTGATTATATTACACTGAATGAATGAAAGGTATATATTTATAAACAAAATTCATGCATGGCGGCAATTAACGCAAACGACATGGCAATGTTGAGGACACACACAGTTGTGACATATTGCGCAGCTGCGTCTTGAAGTTTTGATTCGGGCTCTTCCACAAAGATAGTATCTTCTCATGGTACCTGATGGTTTTGGAAGTGATGGTTTGAGTTCTTCAATTCCAAGAAGGAAACATCCTCTTCTTCTCAGCTCCTTTGGTAAGGTTTCAATTAGGGTTCTTCGTTCTATTTGGGGTTTGATAAGCTGCCATGCAATTTTTTCTAGGAACTCTCTTCTTACTATTTTTCGATATTTCTTATTTGCACAATCAATACAAGCTGCATTTATTGCTGCAATATTCAGCAAGTCGTAAAAAATCACTAAAGATCAACGTCTACAGTTGCGGCTGATGTTGTACTTTGCGCACAAGTGATCTAACAAATCAACTCCTACCTTTGTTCTGTTGTAGAACGTTATCATCTCAGGTTTTTGCTGCTCGCCAGTCATTCCATCGATATGATCATCGTTATGTAAAGATGACACCACCAAAACTGTTTTATTTTTCTTCGGGCAGTAAGAGACAAGAGTCATATTTTTCTGGAATCAAAAAATAGAGGTGTTTGGCTTTCTCTCTTTGCAGGGTAGGAGCTCCTCTGGAATATCGGTTTCATTTTTTCTGAGTGTTCCAACATATGTTAATTCTTCCTGAAACAATGAATGAACAAGATTAATACTGGAAAACCAATTATCGCTAGTGATATTACGGCATGTTCCCTCTACTGGCTTGACTAATCTCATGACGATTTCTTTGGCAGAATTATCAACGCAGTACTGTCCATCTGGTTGCTTGCCACAGTACACTTCCAAATTAGATGTGTTAGCAGTTTTAGCATCAACGAGAGCAAATATTCTAGTTCCATACTTTGCAGGCTTGCTTGGTATATATTGTCGAAACGAACAATTACCACGGAATGCTAGAAGTTGTTCATCCACAGTCAAATATTCACCTGGAGAATAGTATGTCTTGAAATTGAAAATGAATTTTTCTATCATATCCCTTATTGGGGCCAATTTATCAGTAATTTTCCGATTTTCACTATCACGAATATCATGCAGTCTTATAGCACGCATGAGAAACCGAAATCTTTTGACGCTCATGGACAAGTAGCTGGTTTCGATACCACTACCCTTTGAGTTATCCCAAATTTGGCATATATTCTGTCTGCTGCATCTGAGGGCTCCATTCAAGAAGAGTATTCCAATTAGTGCTCTGATTTTCATTTCGTCCGTAAGTCTTGCATCTCTGTCTCTGATGAACTTTGATTTCTGAATTGTGATGTAGGTGTTCGTGCATGTAGTTATTATGCGAATAATTCCATCATCTGAAAATAACTTGAGGTAATGATATTGTGAATCAGCTTGTCTTGCAATTCTCTTCGGTCCTGGAAGATGGGTGATAATATTCTGTGAGCGAGTACGCACCGCAGTGTTCATTTTATGTTTTCCCCATTTGGTTTTCTCACTTTTTCCCAAATTAAAAGGTCTTGGTATTGATTCGCTCAGGAATTGATCATCATTTTGTATAGTTGCAGGGTCAGCTTCTTGGTCGGACTCAGAATTGGGGTCACGAAATTCCATATGATCGATTTCACCTTCAGATTCGCTATCGAAGTAATCAGGGTCTGGAGCCTCCTCAAACCATTGTAATAGCAAATCAATATTATGGTGGTCGATGTTCCCTACTCTCACTCTTTTTGCCATCTGCTGAAGTAGAAAAATGAATTATTGTCATGAGAAGAACGAGAAAATCGCAATTTATTACTCACCTGAGATCGTAAAGTAAGTACTCGCGCAGATCACAATGGTGATCCAACGTATATGCGAATTTTTTACAACGTTTGTATCAGCGGTTGAACTACGACTGGTGTCGCAATCTATGCCTGGGTCAATTGAAGGAAGCTATTATAATCCCTTTCCATATCCGTGACGATTTCAGAGCGCAGCATCGAATCAAAGTACGGTGGATCACTATTGTAATCCACGCGACCACTGGAGGCTTAATGGTGGTACTTTTGTCTCTACATTTAAGAATTTTGTACTTACGTTACTTTCTGTTTTAAAAGAAATTGTTGTATTCGTTGCTAAATATATTATCTTTGAAATATTATTAGAAATATTTCCTGCATATGTGATGATTTTATAAGTTTTCATTTCTTCAGTTTGTTCAGGAAATATTAAATGTGATGCCACTTTTTCCTGTTTTTTATTAATTAGTTTATTTATCATATGCGATGGGTAACCGTCGGATGTTGCTATTGGTTTAATTGTGTTAGTCTCTCTCTCAAAATTACATTTGTTTATAGGAAATGAAAATGCTCTATGTATCATTGAATTATGTGCCGCTAGTTTATGTGACATGGGGTGATTGGAACTATATGGAATTATCACATCAGTGTGTGTTGGTTTTCGGTAAATCCAATAATTAAGTACATATTAACTCTTTGAATTCTTAAAACAAGAAAATTGATTGAGCTATTTTTTTGAATTTCTGATGTAAATTTAATTTTTGGAAAGAAATTATTAATGTGGTTGAAAAATACATCTAATTGTCGTTCACTACCCATAAAACATGCTAATTTTGGCAAACATTTTTATGGACAGTTTAGAAAGAAAGAACTTTGAAAGTAATATTTCGAAAAATGTTTTATTTTGGTATAGATATGTAGATGACATATTGGCTTCTTTATACTCATAAAGAAGCTAATATGTCATCTACAATGAACGACAATTAGATGTATTTTTCAACCACATTAATAATTCATACCCAAAAGTTCAAATTACATTAGAAATTGAAGAAAATAGCTCAATAGATTTTCTTGATTTGAAAATTCAATGAGTTATTATTGTACTTAATTATTCAATTTGCCGAAAACCAACACACACTGATGTGACAATTCCATATAGATCCAATCACCCCATGACACATAAACTAGCGGCATATAATTCAATGATACATAGAGCTTCTTCAGTTCCAATAAGCAAATGTAATTTTGATAGATAGAATAATATAATTAGACAAATAGCAACATCCAACGGTTATTCATTATATATGATAAATAAGTTAATTAATAAAAAAGAGGAAAAAGTGTCATTACAGCTAATATTTCCTAAACAAATTGATGAAATAACAAAGACTTATAATTCCATCACATATGCAGGAAATATTTCTGATGATATTCTAAAGATAATATCTTCAGCAACGAATACAACAATTTCTTTTAAAACAGAAAATAACGAAAGTACAAAATTGTTAAATGTAAAGACAAAAAATCCACCATTAAAGAAATCAGGTATATATAAACTCAAATGTCCAGAATGTAATGCTGTCTATTTGGTTCAGACCATTCGAAATTTTGAAATCCGATACAGTGAACACTTACGAGCATACATATTGAACAACCAAATAAATCCCACTACGCAATACATCTACTTGACACCAATCATTCATTGACACCTAACACAGAACTAGAAGTGCTGCATATTTGTGAAAAGAAACAAAAACTGGATTTCCTTGAAGAATTGGAAATTAGAAGACATTTAAGAAACCCACAATATGAAGTCGTCAATGAACAGATAAATCTAGGGAGTTATCCACTAATAAAATGTTTTCTTAAGTGATAATTGTGAAGATCAGCAGATATAGTTTTCCTGGTTTTCTATATCATTGCACAGTTATACTGATCTTAATTGGAAAAATGATATCCAGAATATTACCATAGGGCTAATAATATCTAAGCTTGAATATTTGTAACATATATTAAGTCAATCAAAAGTTAGGTCTTGGTCTAGCCAAAAATAACTACTAAACATCAGGTAGGCATCAAATGAAATGTAACTTCCGTCATTCTGACGATGATATTGATTTATCGAAACAATTATCAATTTTTTAGAATTTTCAACAATTTTCATTATATTGTGGAATTAGCTAGAAACAGAGAGTTTAATGTAAAACACTAATATGAGTAGATTGCATGAAGTAAGGGTCGAGACAGTTGAGTTTATAATTAATTGTATCCAATTGTTGCGTTTGTACAATATTACTTTCAATCACTTTGCCACAATAAATTTTATCAAATGACCATGCCTAATAAAAAATTGGAACTTATTTGGAATATTTTTCAATGTTAAACAATTTTAGCTAATTAGCTATAAAATTGTTGGATACAAATGCAACTGCTCAAGGTGCTGGATTGTTTAAATTGATTTAAAATTAGGTCTTCTTAAATGAAGCGATCATGGACACTAAATATTCTTTATTATTGATGTAATTGGTCACTAATAACTTACATACAATACGAACTCAAGTATTTAAGAAATTTCTGTTGTTAAAATAAAATATTTAAAACTTACTGAATATCGTGCGTCAAACTTCTGACAGATGTGTTTTTTTAATTATATTAATTATGACATTCGTCTCTCGTCGTGAATCTAGTCAGTTACTACGTGAATTGGACTAAAGAAGGGATAAAATGCGACATACGAGTAGTTCATCCGACAAATTATCTTGCGTAATTTTTTAACCAATCAGCGCTTTTATGCCGATATGCAATAAGCATAACGAATAATTTCTGAAGCTTGAAATTGAACGGTAATATTTTAATTTTTCTGTTCAAATGACCGTGGAATTTGTAAAAATGTTAAGATCATACTTTCTATTTAGTAAAAAAATATTCACTACTTTTCCTTCAAAACGATATTTAAAAATGCAATATCAATTAGGAATCTTTATACTGAAAGTTGCACTTTGGTATTGAACTCGTTCATAACTATCTACAAATATGGCATTACTCTTCTCCAAGTCAATATGATGCAAAAATTAGTAATCGAATTATGTTTGTTGATTGGAGCATTCAGAGTCATGAGTTAGATATTCTTCAACTCGATTAAAGTACTGCTGTAAGGGATCTAGTGGTTTTTATCAAGCAAGTCAAATGAACGGACATCATTACTCGAATAAATTAAATTGTGGACATTATGTGTCACAGAATTTTCTTCGTACATGTCCTCATAATTTGATACAACATATGTTTTCAGCACAATTAACAAGTTTAGCATTTTTACTCCAATCAATTGATACTAAAATGCCTAATGAAATATGTAAACCTAAAAAATGTTCGCATCTGTTCTTAAAATTTGTAAAAATGTATTAGCACTATTATGGGAAATACTGTTGTTATTAATCCATAGTATGAAATTATTCGAAGAAAACTTCATTTTGTTCTTCAGCAGAAATTTCTGTTTTTAAAATCTCAACAGTATCTAATTGTTCACACGAATTTTTAGTATTGATGTTAAAACTTTCTGAACCTGTGAAACAATATTGATGGCTACTTGCTTCTATTGCTACTACTACGGAAAATAGAACTATAGATACTTGATTCAATATTTTTTGTACTATTCAATACATTCTCTGTTTTAGCTGAAATAGTTACTCCGCTGTTTTTACATAAGTAGCAACTATTTGTTTATGTAAGTAGCTTCTGAAATATCTTGAACCTTGAACATATTTTCTTCTGGATCCAAATCTCAGCCAACTTATGAGCTTTTTTGGTTAATCATAATAATACCTCTATTGCAATATTAAGTATTTTGTAGTAGTAGTGTGATGCATATCCAGGATTTGAAATATTCGGAGTCATTTTTAAAATATACCTACTAACTAAAATATTTCAAAAAATGAAAAAAAAACTTAATTTTGTAAACTCTATTATATCATGTTAAGGTGCAATCCCGCCACACGGAAATGTGGAATACCCGATTAAAGTGTTAATGTATTGGATGAGTATATTTATTAGTTCTAATAGTTATGATTTTGGAATAGGTACTTACCGATAATTGTTGTTCGTCCATTATAACATGAACTATAACTGAGTAGCAAGTAACGAAAACGAAGACAACTTTATTTCAGTACATCTTGTATAAAAATGTGCTTCCCGCAAATAAAAAGGGAAACTAAAAACCACGCCACGATCCGCCATGTCACGCTTGAAATTTTTTTTGTTCGTCTTCTTTTTTTGTAATTTTATGAATAAATCAATCAAATAACTCGCCCAATTATGTTACTGTGATGTTTAATATGAGATATTACTCAGATAAACTAACATCGTATAAACGTAGTCGCAGGAAGTTACTAAAAAATAGTTCGAAAGATGTAAAAGTAACTGCAAATAGTGATCATATTAGAAACATATTAATTTGTAATATTACAGTAATGTTCTGTATGTGGCATTAGTGAGAAGTATACAAATTACCATCGTATGAGTGTTTCCTATAGGAAGTTTCTAAAAAGAAGTTCCTAGCATGTGTATGTAACTGCGAATTCAAGTATTATGATGTACATAAAAAATATGTCCTAATTACATGACATGGATGTTAATAAAATGGTTATAAAATATGAAAATCTAGGATATATCTTATTAACGTTTCAAATAAACATCACGAAAAGTCTCTAAAAAAACATTACAAAAAAGACTTGTTATGTTTCTTGTTTAGTGGGTAGTAAACTTACTTCCTCTCGTATCTTGGCTTAGAAAACAAATATTCAGGTTCGGTTTTTAACATACAAAATATAGCATCGTATTTGAAGATTCCAAAAAACGGTTAAAAATATAACTATTGTTCAAATAAACACCCCCTAGCGATCATAACATAAAACTGAAATAAAAAAATAATGAAATATTTTAGTAACCATTGAATTTTCCTTTCGTATGATACTAAATCCGTGAAAATCCCTTGAGAGGTGAAAAAGTTATAACTTATAAATATTTTATTGAATCAGCTTTCCCATTTACTCCTAGTGGCTATTTCACAAAATAGAGAAAAAACTACTTGAGCACACTTAGGTTGAAGGATCCGAAGAATACGAATAATTGAAAATTTTGGTACTATAACTGTACATTTACGAGTATCATAGAATATTGATATTTTTGTATTATTATTATTAACTACTACGCCCTCGAGCGATGGATTAGTAAACTTGGGAATAATTTCCAGCTGTTTCTCTCTTGCAACTTGGTTGTACAATTTTTTTCGCTGTTGTATGATCGAAAGTTTCTTGAATATACCGTGTTACCTCTCTTAATTACACATCCGGTATAGGGTAAATCTCTGATTTACCAATAAATAATATGTGATCTAATGAATTATTTACTATGAATTGTACTGAAGGTTTTTTGAATTTCCAATCTAGACTGATCTCATATTCTTTGAAACGGTAAATAAAACTGATTGGAACAATAATGGTTCACTTTTATTATGATTAATTATCAATTTCATGACGAGTGAGAAAGCCCTCTTGTTGTTAAAACAGAGTCTCAACCAATTATTTCCACTGATTCATTGCTCACCTCAAAATCCTGAACACAATTTTTCTCAATTTACACAGCTTTGCTCCTTCTTCAGGCGCGACAGTGAAGGAAATTAGAAATAATTAATGTGATACATTAATTTGAATTGAAATATTTCGGAATATTTCAAGAAAAAAATTCATTGGAATAGCAGTTTTTGCTAAGGGAATCTCACTTAGAAACAGCAATGTAACATTTGACCAAGATTATTAGATGTTTAAGAATTCCAGTTCCAATGTTTTCTTAAGTATTCAAATCCCTGTTAGTACTTTTAAAATAATCTAACGCGTTTAAAGTAACTTCACGTATGTGACTCTTTGTGACGTTCTCACTTTGATATTTTTTATATTAGGAAAAATTAATGATAACCTTTTTAATCAGTTTCGGTCTCATTCTTTTTGAAAAAATGAACAATTAAAATTATAAATATAAACTTATTGGGCTGAAATAAATAATAAATTACAGGGTAATACTTTTAAATCACTCCTTCCCGGCAAAAATGATATTTTTCAATTGGTATTTTGTTTCTTTACCGGTAGAATGGTTTCACCCTATTTTTGTGTACTTTCAATTATTTTATTATCTACCTCAGTAATTACATTTACTATCTTATTTCCTAACATTTTGTATCAACCTTTGTAAATTGGTTCTATTTTAGAAACTAGTCTCATCACGAAGCAAAACCCACGACACATCACAAGTCTTTTTTGTGATGTTCTTTTTTGAGAGTTTTCGTGATGTACCTTTAAAACGTTAATAAGATATTTCCTAGATGTTGGAATAATTATATAACCAACTTTATTAACATTCCTGTCATGTAATTAAAACTTATTTTTGATATAAACAATACTCTACTTGAATTCACAGTTACATACACATCCTATGAATTTCTTTCTAGCAACTTCCTATAAGAAACATTCCTACGATGTTAATTTGTATACTTCTCACTAATATCATATACAGAACACTACTGTAATATTACAAATGAACATGTTTGCAGTTGCTACTGCATCTTTTGAACTAATTTTCAGTTACTTCCGGCGACTACGTTCATACGATGTTAGTTTATAAAACTCTCAGTAATATCTCATATTAAACATCACAGTATCATAATTGGATGCTGTTCTAATGTAATTATCTATGATAAATACATTTAATAATAAAGCCTGTTCTATTTATTTTTTAGGTACCCTTTTTAAAATTTGTTGTTCTTGGAAATATTTATTGGTAACACCTAATTATTGTAAACTATAATGGAATTGGATTAAATTCGTAACAAGATGGCACAAACCGCATGTTCATAGCTTCTGTCGAACTCGATATTTAAATAAAAACGTATAAACATGAAATACTGTATTATAGCTTAAAATTAAATATATGAAAGAGAGATCATTCATATATCTCGATCTTTGAAACTTAATGACCAATTAAATGTTTCAATTCTTTTCCACCGTTGTTTACACAAAGATGCAACATATCGCGCTTAGACAGCTGCTTCAATCTTGGTACACTGAATCCTTCAATCTTCTCCACAGATATAAGTCCAGACATGTTAAGTCTAGAGATCTAGCTGACCATGAAAATATACGTTTATTTGGATAACTCACATTCAAATAATCTCTAACTCGTCTGGAAAAGTCCGTAGGACACTCGTCATGTTGTAATATCTTCTAGTTTGTAAGGAAATAGTTTCCAATAAAACGAGCAACTGATTTTCCAGATCATCCAAGTATGTATCGCCATTTGAAATTCCATCAAAGAAATATGGAGGTACTGTCTTTCCATCAACTTGAAGCTGCACTTGCTTTATCAGGTGCTGATTTTCTTCAGCCCAATAATGCATATTTTGCAGATTAACACCACCCGCACTAATAAAGATAGCCTTGTATGTCCACAAAATCTTTCACACGATATGAGGTTGTTCTCCAAGCAGACCTAATATCCAATTGCAGTTATCCAGACTTGCTTCAAAATCTGTCTCATGTAAAGCTTGGTGGAGAACTACATGATAAGGATGCAGTCTAAGAAGAGACCAATGAGTATTAGTGAAAAAAAAACCACTATATTCATTAAAACTCAAACAATCTTGAAAAATCGACAATTGTTTCACAAGATAAATCGTGCATACGTATTTTCAAGAAACGGATAAAGGGGTAAAAGCACCGCGTTTCTGTTTTTATCGCTTTTCCATTACGTGACTCAGTTGACGATATAATTCAACACATACTATGTGGGTACAGTCTTCTTCTAATAACAGAAGAAGGGCGAAACTCAATACAAGCGTTTGTCGTATTGTTTTGATTAAGATGCTTATGGTTGATGTCATATCAGTCTCGTGATGGAAAATACTCAGCTTTTCTACTGTAGTTTCGAAAAAACTATTTTGAATCGCATGAAATAACAATGGTCAAAATGGGTATCGACACCAAGATTCTTCTGCTATAAAAAATTTGAAAGTAGTACTGACTAATTTTTTAATTTTAGTTATAATACATGCTGAGTCTTTACTATATTTACTTATGTTTAGGCGTTTTTATTTATAGTTCCATTATAATTTGAAATAATCAGGTGTTTCCTCTAAACATTTTTAAGAAGAACAAATTCAATTTTTTTTCATTCGAAAGCACCCTCTGCCTATGACAATTTAAACTAAATGCAATTGTTTCATAGTATATGTGAATAATTCATCTACACTCTTTCTAAGGACACCAATTTCGTTAAAATAGGTTGATCCAAACCAAAATTATAGGTATTTATCCACAAACACTTCCCCAATCTTCTCCACCCTTTATTGGAAAAAATAAAATAAAAGTTCTTAAACAAATGTGTGCGGAATTTAGGCATCTTTCTAGTTTACTTATCTAACACTTGGTATAATTGGGCAGACTTCACAATAAACTGGTTTTTAAATTTTTATTCACAGGTTACGCCCCCTAGCGGTTAATCTAGAAACTTGAAAGTTATTTCCAGCGATTCCTCTTAGCCACTATTACTAAAGAATTTTTGCTCCTAAAGTTATAACATAAATAGTTTCTGATATATATCAGAGAGATCAACTTATTGGACCACCCGGTACATATAAATAATTATAAATATAAACTGGAATGCTAATAAAAACCAAATTCGACATGTAACAACTACTAATAACTTAACCTATTAAATAATTAATTACAGGGTGATACTATTCTATCACTGATTTATTGTTAGACGATGACATTTTTCCACAATACACAAACAGTTATTACACAATACCACAATACAAAATGGGAAGTTAAATAACCACAGCCACTCAAAGCATCATCATCAACAATAGTTGTATGGGCAGTAAAATGAAAAAAGAGTTAGTGAGAAAGGGGCGTGTTTGCCGTCACGTTTGGCGTTTGCTATGACGTCTTTTTGTTTTTTCCTTAGTCAACAGACATTGCTCATATCTCTTGAAATATTCATCCATTTGATCTCCTCCCTGTTAATTACCTGGAAATATTATTAAATAATCTGACCATATCGTCAACAATTTTATGAAAATTAGAATTGACCTACATATTTTTCTTATCCTGTGTTTACCAACTAGGCGTGTTTGGCATTTCCGTCTCTAACTCTATTGTATAAGTTTCAATTAGTGACGAAAATGTTCGAACAATTATCTCCATAAATTATAAATCTGTGAACATTTTGTATTCCTTACCGAAACTTGGAGTGTATCGAGCGATATTCTACTAGCTTTGAACGATCGGCATGTCTTCTGAATATTGATTTAATCACTCCCGAGTTCCTGACTTTTACTAAAAATTCCTCTTTTTATTCGATGGACTATCATGATCGTTTTCGTACGAATGTTCATTTCAGCATTTTTTGTTCGGAGAAACCTTTTCCATTAATTTGAGAAATGTTCTTTGTGAAACATCCATGGTGACAAAAACGAATAAAATCCAGACAATAGAGCGATAAAATTTGCCATAAAAATGATGAACCCGTCCAATGGAGAGATTTTGGTTACTTCAGAGTGAATCAAACACATTATCTTTCAAATTGATGAAGAAAAAAATAAAGATCTGCTTGATCTGTCACTTGGATAAAATTTGTTATTCCTGAATTTATAAAGGGGCGGAAATAGTGTTATTCCATTAATAAGGTTTGATTGGGAATATAGAAAACTTGACATGACAAATATTTGGTATTTTCCAAGAATACGAAAAACAAAAGAATATACACAGTAAATTGATTTGAACAATATAGTCCTTCATAATTCCAGATAAATGGAATACCTAGCAATAGTGAAGGTCAATACAAGTAAAAGTTCGACGATATCACAAAACCCTCATAAACCAACGTTCATGAACGTTATTGCATTCCATACGTAAGCAAATGTTGTTTATTAAAATAGGGTAAATTACCTAATTAAGTATGTCCAATCTATAAACTGTGTATTATGAGCTTTGAAATAGGTTGATTCATCCCAATACGCCTTCCTGAAATATTGGTTTACGAGAGTGTTTGATGATGGAGTTTGGTTCTGAATTTCAGAATAATTTTTATGTTTGCGATGTTTCAACTTAGAAATGAATTGTAGATTTATTTAAACGGAGATGGCGCCGAAACGTCCTGCACTGCAACCCCGTCAGATTTATTGTGATTTCTCCTATTTGACCTTAGGCTGTTTTGGCCCGTCCTTTTGATAAGACACTACAGCCGTAAAACTGGCTACTCCATATAGCTAGCCGGTATGGGCTTTTCCTTTCCCAACATTGAAATCCTAAGCCTACATAGCGCTTCGCACTAGCACTAATCATGTACTGCAGTTTCTTCAGCTTCCTGGCAGTACCTGTATAGGCTTTCTTCTCCCAAGCTCATTCTTTCCAGGTGCTTTCTGAGTTTACAATGTACCGTTAATTCACCCACCGTTATCCTTACAACGTCGCGGTTGTGGCTTAATAGGTCAGATCTCAATTTGGGCGAGTAGTGTCTGGGTCTACCATATATGTGGCCGAGCCTGCTTTGGCTCAGTCATCAGCCCCTTCGTTTTCTAGGTGCTCTTAATGGCCTCGTACCCAGGGTATGGTAAATTTATTAGACAAGCACACCTACTCTAGGGCTTGTATCCGGTCCCTGACCAGTTTGAAACTGATCTCTCTTGGTTTATTGTCTTCAGGACAGTTTGGCTGTCCGAGTAAATGAAATCGATTTCACTCTTAACTTCTTTTTCCCTGATCACCATGACACAGTGCAATGAGGCCATTTTCGCCCGAAACACCGTGGCGCACTGTCCGAGGCTTATAGATACCTTCACCATCAGTCTGTCTCTGTATACTAGATTTGGTCTGGTTTCATTGGGGGGCCTTCCTTCCAGTCGTTCCTATTCGGTATGTCAGTCCGAAACTGCCTGCTGAAGATGAAAGTAGGAGTTGTTTTATCCGTGTGCATCTTAAGCAACGAGTTTACCTCTTGATCTTCCTCTAATTTTCAGCTCATGGGCCTTTGGTATTCTATAATTTGATCCTGTTTGAGTCTGTAAAGTATCTTCTTTACTCTTCCCTGTATGTTGATAATATGTAAATGGGGCAGATTTAGCAGCACCTCTAGGGCTTCCGTTGGGGTTGTTTTCATGTCCCTCGTTATGCATACGCTTGCTAGCCTTCGAACACTTTGAAGTTGTCTGATTGCTGCTGTCTGTGGGACCTTTGCGCCCCAGGCAACCGAATCATAGGTGTTATTACCGTTCTATACAGCCATAGGTTCATCCTTGAGCTGAGTCACTAGATTTTTCCACACAGCCTCCTGCATCTACCAAGGGTAATTTCTGTCTTTTGATCACCTTGTTGAAATGTGACTCACAAGTCAACTTTTGGCCAAAAGTATCTCCTAGGTACTTACCTTCTTTTGATAAGGGGATTTCCACATTGTTGAGCTTGAGGCATCTCAAAAATAGAAAGTTCTATTTTTCTATGTTTTATTTTGTGGAACAGTACCTGTAAAACTAATGTGCGACACTTTAAAATTAACAAAAGTCGGGTATACATCGAGATGTTTGCATCTTAATAGAAATATTCTTCGGTTCTTTTGTTTTGCTAAAACAGATTTTGATAAAGCCTACTATGATGGGCGAAACGTCGTCATAAAATTTTCGTATTATTCACAAGAAACCTATACCCAAGAACTATCCAAAAAAGATAAATATATAATGGTTTAAGAAATACTACAAATATAAAATTGCAAGGGTGAAAAAATGCAAGTTACACCGAACATATCGTTCCTTCAAACAATACGGACTACCTATGGACTGGAATTGGCTGAAAAGCTAAAAATTTTATCAAGTTCTTACAACAAGCTAGCAAAACAATAGAACCGAAGAATATTCTTATTAAGATGCAAACATCTCGATGTATACCCGACTTTTGTTAATTTTAAAGTGTCGCACATTAGTTTTACAGGTACTGTTCAACATAATAAAACAGATTTTGATAAAACCTACTATGATGGGCGAAACGTCGTCATAAAATTTTCGTATTATTCACAAGAAACCTATACCCAAGAACTATCCAAAGAAGATAAATATATAGGGGTTTAAGGAATACTACAAATATAAAATTGCAAGGGTGAAAAAATGCAAGTTACACCGAACATATCGTTCCTTCAAACAATACGGACTACCTATGGACTGGAATTGGCTGAAAAGCTAAAAATGTTATCAAGTTCTTACAACAAGCTAGCAAAACAAAAGAACCGAAGAATATTCTTATAGAGATGCAAACATCTCGATGTATAACCGACTTTTGTTAATTTTAAAGTGTCGCACATTAGTTTTACAGGTACTGTTCAACAAAATAAAACAGATTTTGATAAAACCTACTATGATGGGCGAAACGTCGTCATAAAATTTTCGTATTATTCACAAGAAACCTATACCCAAGAACTATCCAAAAAAGATAAATATATAATGGTTTAAGAAATACTACAAATATAAAATTGCAAGGGTGAAGAAATGCAAGTTACACCGAACATATCGTTCCTTCAAACAATACGGACTACCTATGGACTGGAATTGGCTGAAAAGCTAAAAATTTTATCAAGTTCTTACAACAAGCTAGCAAAACAAAAGAACTGAAGAATATTTTTATTAGGATGCAAACATCTCGATGTATACCCGACTTTTGTTAATTTTAAAGTGTCGCACATTAGTTTTACAGGTACTGTTCCACAAAATGAAACAGATTTTGATAAAGCCTACTATGATGGGCGAAACGTCGTCATAAAATTTTCGTATTATTCACAAGAAACCTATACCCAAGAACTATCCAAAAAAGATAAATATATAATGGTTTAAGAAATACTACAAATATAAAATTGCAAGGGTGAAAAAATGGAAGTTACAGCGAACATATCGTTCCTTCAAACAATACGGACTACCTATGGACTGGAATTGGCTGAAAAGCTAAAAATTTTATCAAGTTCTTACAACAAGCTAGCAAAACAAAAGAACCGAAGAATATTTTTATTAAGATGCAAACATCTCGATGTATACCCGACTTTTGTTAATTTTAAAGTGTCGCACATTAGTTTTACAGGTACTGTTCCACAAAATAAAACAGATTTTGATAAAGCCTACTATGATGGGCGAAACGTCGTCATAAAATTTTCGTATTATTCACAAGAAACCTATACCCAAGAACTATCCAAAAAAGATAAATATATAATGGTTTAAGAAATACTACAAATATAAAATTGCAAGGGTGAAAAAATGCAAGTTACACCGAACATATCGTTCCTTCAAACAATACGGACTACCTATGGACTGGAATTGGCTGAAAAGCTAAAAATTTTATCAAGTTCTTACAACAAGCTAGCAAAACAAAAGAACCGAAGATTATTTTTATTAAGATGCAAACATCTCGATGTATACCCGACTTTTGTTAATTTTAAAGTGTCGCACATTAGTTTTACAGGTACTGTTCCACAAAATAAAACAGATTTTGATAAAGCCTACTATGATGGGCGAAACGTCGTCATAAAAATCTCGTATCATTCACAAGAAACCTATACCCAAGAACTGTCCAAAAAAGATAAATATATAATGGTTTAAGAAATACTACAAATATAAAATTGCAAGGGTGAAAAAATGCAAGTTACACCGAACATATCGTTCCTTCAAACAATACGGACTACCTATGGACTGGAATTGGCTGAAAAGCTAAAAATTTCCATCAAGTTCTTACTACAAGCTAGCAAAACAAAAGAACCGAAGAATATTTTTATTAAGATGCAAACATCTCGATGTATACCCGACTTTTGTTAATTTTAAAGTGTCGCACATTAGTTTTACAGGTACTGTTCCACAAAATAAAACAGATTTTGATAAAGCCTACTATGATGGGCGAAACGTCGTCATAAAATTTTCGTATTATTCACAAGAAACCTATACCCAAGAACTATCCAAAAAAGATAAATATATAATGGTTTAAGAAATACTACAAATATAAAATTGCAAGGGTGAAAAAATGCAAGTTACACCGAACATATCGTTCCTTCAAACAATACGGACTACCTATGGACTGGAATTGGCTGAAAAGCTAAAAATTTTATCAAGTTCTTACAACAAGCTAGCAAAACAAAAGAACCGAAGATTATTTTTATTAACATGCAAACATCTCGATGTATACCCGACTTTTGTTAATTTTAAAGTGTCGCACATTAGTTTTACAGGTACTGTTCCACAAAATAAAACAGATTTTGATAAAGCCTACTATGATGGGCGAAACGTCGTCATAAAAATCTCGTATCATTCACAAGAAACCTATACCCAAGAACTGTCCAAAAAAGATAAATATATAATGGTTTAAGAAATACTACAAATATAAAATTGCAAGGGTGAAAAAATGCAAGTTACACCGAACATATCGTTCCTTCAAACAATACGGACTACCTATGGACTGGAATTGGCTGAAAAGCTAAAAATTTCCATCAAGTTCTTACTACAAGCTAGCAAAACAAAAGAACCGAAGAATATTTTTATTAAGATGCAAACATCTCGATGTATACCCGACTTTTGTTAATTTTAAAGTGTCGCACATTAGTTTTACAGGTACTGTTCCACAAAATAAAACAGATTTTGATAAAGCCTACTATGATGGGCGAAACGTCGTCATAAAATTTTCGTATTATTCACAAGAAACCTATACCCAAGAACTATCCAAAAAAGATAAATATATAATGGTTTAAGAAATACTACAAATATAAAATTGCAAGGGTGAAAAAATGCAAGTTACACCGAACATATCGTTCCTTCAAACAATACGGACTACCTATGGACTGGAATTGGCTGAAAAGCTAAAAATGTTATCAAGTTCTTACAACAAGCTAGCAAAACAAAAGAACCGAAGAATATTTTTATTAAGATGCAAACATCTCGATGTATACCCGACTTTTGTTAATTTTAAAGTGTCGCACATTAGTTTTACAGGTACTGTTCAACATAATAAAACAGATTTTGATAAAACCTACTATGATGGGCGAAACGTCGTCATAAAATTTTCGTATTATTCACAAGAAACCTATACCCAAGAACTATCCAAAGAAGATAAATATATAGGGGTTTAAGGAATACTACAAATATAAAATTGCAAGGGTGAAAAAATGCAAGTTACACCGAACATATCGTTCCTTCAAACAATACGGACTACCTATGGACTGGAATTGGCTGAAAAGCTAAAAATGTTATCAAGTTCTTACAACAAGCTAGCAAAACAAAAGAACCGAAGAATATTCTTATAGAGATGCAAACATCTCGATGTATAACCGACTTTTGTTAATTTTAAAGTGTCGCACATTAGTTTTACAGGTACTGTTCAACAAAATAAAACAGATTTTGATAAAACCTACTATGATGGGCGAAACGTCGTCATAAAATTTTCGTATTATTCACAAGAAACCTATACCCAAGAACTATCCAAAAAAGATAAATATATAATGGTTTAAGAAATACTACAAATATAAAATTGCAAGGGTGAAGAAATGCAAGTTACACCGAACATATCGTTCCTTCAAACAATACGGACTACCTATGGACTGGAATTGGCTGAAAAGCTAAAAATTTTATCAAGTTCTTACAACAAGCTAGCAAAACAAAAGAACTGAAGAATATTTTTATTAGGATGCAAACATCTCGATGTATACCCGACTTTTGTTAATTTTAAAGTGTCGCACATTAGTTTTACAGGTACTGTTCCACAAAATGAAACAGATTTTGATAAAGCCTACTATGATGGGCGAAACGTCGTCATAAAATTTTCGTATTATTCACAAGAAACCTATACCCAAGAACTATCCAAAAAAGATAAATATATAATGGTTTAAGAAATACTACAAATATAAAATTGCAAGGGTGAAAAAATGGAAGTTACAGCGAACATATCGTTCCTTCAAACAATACGGACTACCTATGGACTGGAATTGGCTGAAAAGCTAAAAATTTTATCAAGTTCTTACAACAAGCTAGCAAAACAAAAGAACCGAAGAATATTTTTATTAAGATGCAAACATCTCGATGTATACCCGACTTTTGTTAATATTAAAGTGTCGCACATTAGTTTTACAGGTACTGTTCCACAAAATAAAACAGATTTTGATAAAGCCTACTATGATGGGCGAAACGTCGTCATAAAATTTTCGTATTATTCACAAGAAACCTATACCCAAGAACTATCCAAAAAAGATAAATATATAATGGTTTAAGAAATACTACAAATATAAAATTGCAAGGGTGAAAAAATGCAAGTTACACCGAACATATCGTTCCTTCAAACAATACGGACTACCTATGGACTGGAATTGGCTGAAAAGCTAAAAATTTTATCAAGTTCTTACAACAAGCTAGCAAAACAAAAGTACCGAAGATTATTTTTATTAAGAGGCAAACATCTCGATGTATACCCGACTTTTGTTAATTTTAAAGTGTCGCACATTAGTTTTACAGGTACTGTTCCACAAAATAAAACAGATTTTGATAAAGCCTACTATGATGGGCGAAACGTCGTCATAAAAATCTCGTATCATTCACAAGAAACCTATACCCAAGAACTGTCCAAAAAAGATAAATATATAATGGTTTAAGAAATACTACAAATATAAAATTGCAAGGGTGAAAAAATGCAAGTTACACCGAACATATCGTTCCTTCAAACAATACGGACTACCTATGGACTGGAATTGGCTGAAAAGCTAAAAATTTCCATCAAGTTCTTACTACAAGCTAGCAAAACAAAAGAACCGAAGAATATTTTTATTAAGATGCAAACATCTCGATGTATACCCGACTTTTGTTAATTTTAAAGTGTCGCACATTAGTTTTACAGGTACTGTTCCACAAAATAAAACAGATTTTGATAAAGCCTACTATGATGGGCGAAACGTCGTCATAAAATTTTCGTATTATTCACAAGAAACCTATACCCAAGAACTATCCAAAAAAGATAAATATATAATGGTTTAAGAAATACTACAAATATAAAATTGCAAGGGTGAAAAAATGCAAGTTACACCGAACATATCGTTCCTTCAAACAATACGGACTACCTATGGACTGGAATTGGCTGAAAAGCTAAAAATGTTATCAAGTTCTTACAACAAGCTAGCAAAACAAAAGAACCGAAGAATATTTTTATTAAGATGCAAACATCTCGATGTATACCCGACTTTTGTTAATTTTAAAGTGTCGCACATTAGTTTTACAGGTACTGTTCCACAAAATAAAACAGATTTTGATAAAGCCTACTATGATGGGCGAAACGTCGTCATAAAATTTTCGTATTATTCACGAGAAACCTATACCCAAGAACTATCCAAAAAAGATGAATATATAATGGTTTGAGAAATACTACAAATATAAAATTGCAAGGGTGAAAAAATGCAAGTTACACCGAATATATCGTTCCTTCAAACAATACGGACTACCTATGGACTGGAATTGGCTGAAAAGCTAAAAATTTTATCGAGTTCTTACAACAAGCTAGCAAAACAAAAGAACCGAAGAATATTTTTATTAAGATGCAAACATCTCGATGTATACCCGACTTTTGTTAATTTTAAAGTGTCGCACATTAGTTTTACAGGTACTGTTCCACAAAATAAAACAGATTTTGATAAAGCCTACTATGATGGGCGAAACGTCGTCATAAAATTTTCGTATTATTCACAAGAAACCTATACCCAAGAACTATCCAAAAAAGATAAATATGTAATGGTTTGAGAAATACTACAAATATAAAATTGCAAGGGTGAAAGAATGCAAGTTACACCGAATATATCGTTCCTTCAAACAATACGGACTACCTATGGACTGGAATTGGCTGAAAAGCTAAAAATTTTATCAAGTTCTTACAACAAGCTAGCAAAACAAAAGAACCGAAGAATATTTTTATTAAGATGCAAACATCTCGATGTATACCCGACTTTTGTTAATTTTAAAGTGTCGCACATTAGTTTTACAGGTACTGTTCCACAAAATAAAACAGATTTTGATAAAGACTACTATGATGGGCGAAACGTCGTCATAAAATTTTCGTATTATTCACAAGAAACCTATACCCAAGAACTATCCAAAAAAGATAAATATATAATGGTTTAAGAAATACTACAAATATAAAATTGCAAGGGTGGAAAAAAATGCAAGTTACACCGAACATATCGTTCCTTCAAACAATACGGACTACCTATGGACTGGAATTGGCTGAAAAGCTTAAAATTTTATCAAGTTCTTACAACAAGCTAGCAAAACAAAAGAACCGAAGAATATTTTTATTAAGATGCAAACATCTCGATGTATACCCGACTTTTGTTGATTTTAAAGTGTCGCACATCAGTTTTACAGGTACTGTTCCACAAAATAAAACAGATTTTGATAAAGCCTACTATGATGGGCGAAACGTCGTCATAAAATTTTCGTATTAATAACAAAAAACCTATACCCAAGAACTATCCAAAAAAGATAAATATATAATGGTTTAAGAAATACTACAAATATGAAATTGCAAGGGTGGCAAAAAAATGCAAGTTACACCGAACATATCGTTCCTTCAAACAATACGGACTACCTATGGACTGGAATTGGCTGAAAAGCTGAAAATTTTATCAAGTTCTTACAACAAGCTAGCAAAACAAAAGAACCGAAGAATATTTTTATTAAGATGCAAACATCTCGATGTATACCCGACTTTTGTTAATTTTAAAGTGTCGCACATTAGTTTTACAGGTACTGTTCCACAAAATAAAACAGATTTTGATAAAGCCTACTATGATGGGCGAAACGTCGTCATAAAATTTTCGTATTATTCACAAGAAACCTATACCCAAGAACTATCCAAAAAAGATGAATATATAATGGTTTGAGAAATACTACAAATATAAAATTGCAAGGGTGAAAAAATGCAAGTTACACCGAATATATCGTTCCTTCAAATAATACGGACTACCTATGGACTGGAATTGGCTGAAAAGCTAAAAATTTTATCGAGTTCTTACAACAAGCTAGCAAAACAAAAGAACCGAAGAATATTTTTATTAAGATGCAAACATCTCGATGTATACCCGACTTTTGTTAATTTTAAAGTGCCGCACATTAGTTTTACAGGTACTGTTTCACAAAATAAAACAGATTTTGATAAAGCCTACTATGATGGGCGAAACGTCGTCATAAAATTTTCGTATTATTCACAAGAAACCTATACCCAAGAACTATCCAAAAAAGATAAATATGTAATGGTTTGAGAAATACTACAAATATAAAATTGCAAGGGTGAAAGAATGCAAGTTACACCGAATATATCGTTCCTTCAAACAATACGGACTACCTATGAACTGGAATTGGCTGAAAAGCTAAAAATTTTATCAAGTTCTTACAACAAGCTAGCAAAACAAAAGAACCGAAGAATATTTTTATTAAGATGCAAACATCTCGATGTATACCCGACTTTTGTTAATTTTAAAGTGTCGCACATTAGTTTTACAGGTACTGTTCCACAAAATAAAACAGATTTTGATAAAGACTACTATGATGGGCGAAACGTCGTCATAAAATTTTCGTATTATTCACAAGAAACCTATACCCAAGAACTATCCAAAAAAGATAAATATATAATGGTTTAAGAAATACTACAAATATAAAATTGCAAGGGTGGAAAAAAATGCAAGTTACACCGAACATATCGTTCCTTCAAACAATACGGACTACCTATGGACTGGAATTGGCTGAAAAGCTAAAAATTTTATCAAGTTCTTACAACAAGCTAGCAAAACAAAAGAACCGAAGAATATTTTTATTAAGATGCAAACATCTCGATGTATACCCGACTTTTGTTGATTTTAAAGTGTCGCACATTAGTTTTACAGGTACTGTTCCACAAAATAAAACAGATTTTAATAAAGCCTACTATGATGGGCGAAACGTCGTCATAAAATTTTCGTATTATTAACAAAAAACCTATACCCAAGAACTATCCAAAAAAGATAAATATATAATGGTTTAAGAAATACTACAAATATGAAATTGCAAGGGTGGCAAAAAAATGCAAGTTACACCGAACATATCGTTCCTTCAAACAATACGGACAACCTATGGACTGGAATTGGCTGAAAAGCTGAAAATTTTATCAAGTTCTTACAACAAGCTAGCAAAACAAAAGAACCGAAGAATATTCTTATTAAGATGCAAACATCTCGATGTATACCCGACTTTTGTTAATTTTAAAGTGTCGCACATTAGTTCTACAGGTACTGTTCCACAAAATAAAACAGATTTTGATAGAGCCTACTATGATGGGCGAAACGTCGTCATAAAATTTTCGTATTATTCACAAGAAACATATACCCAAGAACTATCCAAAAAAGATAAATATATAATGGTCTAAGAAATACTACAAATATAAAATTGCAAGGGTGAAAAGATGCAAGTTACACCGAACATATCGTTCCTTCAAACAATACGGACTACCTATGGACTGGAATTGGCTGAAAAGCTAATAATTTTATCAAGTTCTTACAACAAGCTAGCAAAACAAAAGAACCGAAGGATATTTTTATTAAGATGCAAACATCTCGATGTACACCCGACTTTTGTTAATTTTAAAGTGTCGCACATTAGTTTTACAGGTACTGTTCCACAAAATAAAACAGATTTTGATAAAGCCTACTATGATGGGCGAAACGTCGTCATAAAATTTTCGTATTATTCACAAGAAACCTATACCCAAGAACTATCCAAAAAAGATAAATATATAATGGTTTAAGAAATACTACAAATATAAAATTGCAAGGGTGAAAAAAAATGCAAGTTACACCGAACATATCGTTCCTTCAAACAATACGGACCACCTATGGACTGGAATTGGCTGGAAAGCTAAAAATTTTATCAAGTTCTTACAACAAGCTAGCAAAACAAAAGAACCGAAGAATATTTTTATTAAGTTGCAAACATCTCGATGTATACCCGACTTTTGTTAATTTTAAAGTGTCGCACATTAGTTTTACAGGTACTGTTCCACAAAATAAAACAGATTTTGATAAAGCCTACTATGATGGGCGAAACGTTGTCATACAATTTTCGTATTATTCACAAGAAACCTATACCCAAGAACTATCTAAAAAAGATAAATATATAATGGTTTAAGAAATACTACAAATATAAAATTGCAAGGGTGAAAAAATGCAAGTTACACCGAACATATCGTTCCTTCAAACAATACGGACTACCTATGGACTGGAATTGGCTGAAACGCTAAAAATTTTATCAAGTTCTTACAACAAGCCAGCAAAACAAAAGAACCGAAGAATATTTTTATTAAGATGCAAACATCTCGATGTATACCCGACTTTTGTTAATTTTAAAGTGTCGCACATTAGTTTTACAGGTACTGTTCCACAAAATAAAACAGATTTTGATAAAGCCTACTATGATGGGCGAAACGCCGTCATAAAATTTACGTATTATTCACAAGAAACCTATACCCAAGAACTATCCAAAAAAAGATAAATATATAATGGTTTAAGAAATACTACAAATATATATATATATATATATATATATATATATATATATATATATATATAGAAAAGAAGATGTAGTAATATCGCGTGATATTTTAACAACAATAACAAAGAGATTCATGGGTAATTCACGCAAAATAAGGGCTACTGAAATAGAGTGGTAACCGTCAACATGCATGTTTCTGGCTCATTTTGCCTCTTTAGCACGGCATGACCAAATAAGGATGTGAAATTTGGGACCAAAGATGTTAATCGAAACATGGGAAAACAGGCGGGCGGGCTATATGCGCCTCCGTGTCGATGTTGGTTGTTGTCCTGAAAACTCGGGATCTTCCAATTGAAGACACAAATGAGCTTTGGTTTCCCTGCTGAAATCCGTTATTTTGTGTTTTCCCATGTTACGATTAACATCTTTGCTTTCAAATTTCACATCCTTACTTGGTTATGCCGTGCTGAAGAGGCAAAATGAGTCAGAAACATGCATGTCCACGGTTACCTAACCTAACCTAACCCTTATTTTGCGTGAATTACCCATGAATCTCTTTGTTGTTATATATATATATATATATATATATATATATATATATATATATATATATATATTATATATATATATATATATATATATATATATATATATATAATAGAAAGCAGAAAGATGCTTCTGTTGTTTATCGACCGTACTTGATTCAATATAGAGGGGGAATTATCGGGTATGCGGTCAGTGAAATGAAATGAAACTATTATCCTATGCTCAATATTTCGCCACCGTTTGGTAGCTTCATCAGGAGATACTACAAAATTTATTTAATAATCAATTGCACACAATAACAAATGGTTAACTTACAGATTTTAGAGTCTGGAATTTAGTGACGTCTAGACATTAAAAGGTTTAGGACAAGACTAATTAAAATAATCTTAAAAAACCAATAAGGTATAGATATAAAAATGTTTACAAGAAACTGACAAGAAACACACTGAAACAAATTACAGGGTTATAAGACAAATCAATTTCTAAAATGATTTTAAAAGTTGACAATAAATATTACTAAGTCCATTAGTGTCTGCTTTGAGGTTTATCGCGTTAGGGTTCCTAGCAATATGATACATCTCATAAAACAATCGATGTTTGTATCGGTCCGCATGTTGCAGTATGTTAGCACTATTGTAGTCGAACGTATGTGCTGTTTTTAAAAAATGGTCAACAACTGCACAATTATTTTTGCCAGTACGACAATCACTCTTGTGCTGGGTAATGCGCTGCTTAAGCCATTGTGAGGTTTGACCAACATAACATCCCTGACACTGTGAGCAATCCATTTTGTAAATAACATTTGTGTTGTATAAATTCGGTGTTGGGTCTTTTACTTTAGAAAAAAGGTTAGAATTGGTTATTAAATTATATTTAACAATTTTAATATTGGTTAAATTTTTAAACAGAGGTAAAATTAAATGAGTTAGATTAGTAATGTACGGAAGTTTATAATATTTTATGGTTTGCTCACTATGTTCGTCAACTTGACCGTCATAAAAGTTGGTGTTATATATTAATTTCTTTAAAATGCCTGTTGGGTAACCATTGTTCTTAAATATATCAAACAATATTTTTAAATTTTTTGATACGAATGCTTCATCACTGATTTGCATATATATAGTTGAAGGAAAGTTTTTGGACCTCTTTGATATATTGTTTTTTTTTATATTCTTGGGATTAGGTCCTTATTATAAATCTATCGAAAACTTAGTTTTACAAGAAACATGTTTATTAACGTTTCGGCTATACGGTGTAGCCTTTATCAAAATACACAAAACGATGCATATATGCATATATGCATCGTTTTGTGGATTTTGATAAAGGCTACACCGTATAGCCGAAACGTTAATAAACATGTTTCTTGTAAAACTAAGTTTTCGTTAGATTTATAATAAGGACCTAATCCCAAGAATATAAAAAAAAACTATATATATATATATATATATGTATATATATATATATATATATATATATATATATATATATATATATATATATATATATATATATATATATTCATATTTAATTTGAAGAAATATATTTGCCAACTCCTTCCACGCCAATATTGTCCCAAAACTTTATGAAAAATCAACTAGAACATTTCGAAAACGCCATGTAGTGGATTTCCTGTTTGATTCATATCTGAGAGACTTTGTCGTTAACTGAATTAAAAATTATCTAATTTCTGTAGACTATATACATGCGTCGATGATAATTTATTTATATTTCCTGGCCAAGCAAAGATATGCAATTAACATCAATAATTAGTCGCATCTGTGAATGTCTCCCTGTGTGATAGAAAAATTATACAGAACTCAAATGCGGACTACCTCCAATAAAATGTGAGTACAAAATAAATAAATTCATATCTTTCGTTGATTATAAGGATATACGTCCAACTCAAGCAAATTAATATGAATTCTATTGGCGAAATTCATAAATTAATTCCACCTGAGTTCATACCAACAAAATCGTGTAGTGAATGCGGGCAGATATAGCTTTAGCATTTTGACAGTAAAAAAAATTATTTATCAGGACGAACAGCATTTTTTAAGAAAATTGTCACTTTCTTTCGTGTAATATGTTGAACAAGGAAATATATTTGTATTTGATTTTTATTTGTTTTACCTATGGATGCATGTAGGTTCAAAGAAAGGGGTAAATAATTATCCAATTCTTTTCATGGTCCTTCGAAGCCTCAAGATTACAGATAACATCATGACAGATGATGTACATGGAGAACATTCATGAATATACTTGGAATAATTAAAAATAATACCTACATTTGGATTAAAATCGCATATTATTCTACTTGATAGTGGAAAACGTTACTGATTGCGTTGTTGAAAATATTTCACGTTGTTGCCTTCTGGAAAAAACTAAGCTTCACAATTCGATGGTGTTCAAAATTTTACATGGTCCTGGAATATGTGAAAATACCTACGTTGGAGACAGACATTTTCAATTGGTGCAACTTGTTGAAGTACTCGAAGGTAGTGAGGTGCATTTTATTCGATTTTAAATGAGAAAATTAGGATTGTCGAGTAGCAAACGTAAGTTTATTTTATTTATTCGGTATTTACAGATCTATATTAGATTAGAGCTTAAGATTGCTGAAAAATAGATTAAATGATTGGAATAGGTGCCTTTAAAACATTTTACCAATTTCATACGTAGGGGAGAAACCCCAATTGTTGGCACTTTAACAGATATGCCAGTACATTTCTCGCCACTAAATAAAAATTGAGTATATAGTTTTGATCGCTCTTCTTACTAGTTGATTCACCAATCATTGCCAATGTTGATAAATCTAATAACATTATGGAACTATGACCATGAAATTCAAAAAATATATAAATCATGGAAAACTGCTGTTTTCCAATTATTGGCATCAGATTTCTCATTATTGGCACCCAATTGTGGGCAATGATATCAATTATTGACACCCATTTATTGGCACTTATTACTGATTGACACCCAATCATTGAGAGGGTACCAATTGATTGGAACTGCTATGATCCACTAGGGAAGGAAAAATAAGGCTAAAAATGTAATATGAAAAAGTGAAATTCCTATGTTCATATAAAATCACAAATGATTAACAATCTGTTTCTGATGACAAAATTTACATAGAAAAAACTCTTCGTATAAATATTTATTCCTTCAAGCATCTGACATGGTAGGCACGCGTACACTTCTGACATTTTATACCAATATCTGTCATATATAAATTATTTGTACAGCAGAAACACAAACCTTTAGAGGCAATAATATTATTTTTGGGGATACAAGCTTGGTTATCTGATTCTAGCTGTTTGCCATTGCTCTCTTCTTTGGTCTCAGTAACTGAGTTGGTATTGGTTATAGTTGTGGAAACGTTATCAGTTCTGGGAATAACTAATTCCTGCTCATCTAAAATATTCTCAAAGTTTCTGACGTGAGATAATTAATTTGATGTTTGTTTACTGACCGCTTTAATTTTTTTGGTACTATTTCGCTTTGAATTTACGTGTTTATTTTTTATAGCTTTCAACATTCTCTTTTGCTTATTCTCTAGTTTCTTCCTCTCCTTTTCTTCTTTTTCCTTTTCCTTCTCTAGAGCATTACTTTTATAAACAGAAGAAGTTAGCACAAAGCTAACTCGCTCAGTTTGCCGAACCCCTTTTCGGACTGGAGTTTGAGGAACATTTGAATAATTTACGATAATTGGAACATTGCATTGTTCTCCAATTTTGTCTAGGTTATCTACATTTAACATCGACATTAACACTCCTTGTTCGCTCGCACTCATAATGTCACTTATATTACTTGTATTTCCCACTTCATTATTTGTTGCAGTCTCCATTGACATTAACACTTCTTGTTCGCTTGTACTCATTATATTGTTTATATTTGCTATATCATTATTTTTTGTTGGTGTGTTCATCGTTATTAACACATCTTGTTCGCGTGTACTCATTATATTACTTATATTTGCAGCTTCTTTATTTGTATTCGATAAATTGTTCTGGTTGACGTCAAAAATATCTAGTAGGCTTGATTCTTCTGATTCTAATGAATAGTTCTCTGTAACAACGAATTCACATTCCAAATTGTCTATTTCTGTACCTTCTTCTATAAACTGATTATTAATGTCTTCATGTACAATAATTGGCATTTGCTCGATCTCATTTGCTGTAAATATCTCCATATTATTATCTTTAGATGCAGGCTCTAGTTTTGAATAGATTTCTTGTAGAGTTTTGAAATATTTACACTGGTCTGATGTACATCTAGTTCGCATGTTTCTTTTTATTTGCGTTTTCAATGTTTTATCAAACAATTCAAGCAATTTGTCATGGATCTTGTCTGAAGGATTATCGATTTCTTGTGTTGAAGGAGTAGGGTCCTTTTTACCGAGACATTTGGAATAATCCAAGGTATTCATGTTACATGGATAAAGTCCACATGCTTTGAAACCGCTGATTACACTAGCTGGTTTCAACTGCACTAAGGCCTCTTTCAGTATTGGGGCAAAGTGCTGTTTTGTTAAATTACAGTGAGGATTTTTTCTTCTCCATTCCAGAACACTTTTTTTCCACATATGCTTCAGATGATTGTAACTTGCTACATCCGCTGGTTGTAGGAGTCTGGTGGAGTTTGGATATAAGGAAATCAAAACAATCTGCAACTCTGTACATGCATCACTGAGTTCCAAGGACAAATGTGTTGTATGTCCATCAACGAACAGAATAATAGGAAATTTTACGATATTTTTCAAGGAAGGATAAAAAACGTTTTTGATGTAATCTACAAATACTTCAGACTTCATCCAGCCGTTCTCAGTGAGTCCAATACCCCAAGAGTCAGGAATGCCCTCCAGGATGTTTTTTGGCAAACGTTTGTTAGGGTATATTATCATTGGGAGAGTTGTCAAGCCAGTTGCTGAGAATGTAAACATTACAGTCAAGTTTTGCTTCGCATTGCCTTGATCGATTTCATACACGTTTTTCTTTCCCTTCGGAGCAATCACCTTTCCCAATTTGGGGCAAAACTGAAAACAGGTTTCGTCACCGTTATACACCTGTGAAGGATTTTCAAGGATAGAGAAAAGGTTTTTTCTCTTCAGATATTCCTCTATATCTCGAAACCATCCTTTTATTTATTTTTCAGACACATTTGCTGAGGCACCCGTAACACCTTCTGGGGTTCTTTCTGCCAATTCAGGATGTCGTTTTATGAATAATGTATACCAACGATTTCCTGGTAAGTTGTTCTTAAAAGGGTTAGGTCGGACTTCCGCGTCTAGAAAAAATTTTACAGCTGATTGAAGATCTACTTGACGTCTCGGAAATCCTTTTCGATCATTTTCAATTGACCAGTCAACTAGTTTTTTTCCTTCACTTTTAGTTAAATATGTACTCCTGCCTTGCTCAATTTTTGTGAATTTATTGCCAAGTCTGAATTGTATTGTAGACCGGGGAATGCCATATTCAAAAGCTGCATGTTTTTTAGACGTACCACCTTTAACTTCTTTTATTGCTGATTGTAGCTGCTCCTCCGTGTATGTATATTTAGCCTGAAATTAAAATAACGTTTCAGTTATGTTTATTTTGAATACCTAGATATTTATTTTTGCAATATTTTTAGCAGAATTACCACAACCGTAAAATAGGTTGTTTTGTAGTGGTCTTTTGTCAACATTCAGATTATACATCAAAATGTATCCCAAATGTTTGCACTATTTTTATATAAAAAATGGGAGACAATGTCGAGGAAATTTTGCAAAAACATAGATGAATTGTTTTTAAAATGTCGAACTCTATTGACGAAGATATACCTCTTTACAGATAAATGGATAAAAATAGGTTTGATTAATCCTGATACTGACAGTCGACAATAGCATTGCATCTTTAGTAAAATTATAATATTTACCTTATTTCTTGATACTTTTCGATTCTCTCTTCGTTTGGCGTAAACATCTTTGTTTTCAGTTCTACTCTTCGGTACCATTCCTTCCTATTTCTGAATAAATGTCAACAAATGGGAAATGCAATTCATTACTGAACGTAATGTTGACACTAGTGTGACAACATTTAGAATAGCTCTAATAGATATTCTAAATGTTGGCACCCATAGTATTTTCTAAGTTTAACTTTATTTTGCCTATTTTTCATAACAGATATGTGTTATAAACGCTAAGGAATATCTAAGTTCCTCAAAAGTTCATTTTGTGGTTTTATAAAGCAAATTTCTGTAGCTTTAGGTTTGGTATATTTTTAACAAATTCTCAATTTTCTGACCTGCTCGGAACACACCAACATATAACTGCTCTCTTCTGCGTCTTCCATCAAACTGAATCAGAAGATACATTTCGTCACCAATAGTAAATGGTGTTGCCTAATTATGAAAAAATATTATATTATCTTCAATTTACGTTGAATTCAAAATAATCTGGAATTTCCATCAGGAGTTCCAACAAATGGCTGAGTGCCAATAATTGGGGGTTTTACCCTATAACTTGTCATTGGAAATTTTCTTGTCTGTACCTAAGGCAGTTTCAAAGTTTTTTAAGTGAATCTTTTCTCGGTCCGTTAGTAGTACTTGAAATAAACAATGGAAACAATAATTAGAAAACGTGCTCGTAAGAAAGCGTCAATAAATCAATAACAAAATTGCATAATTGGTTTGACATAAAAATACCGAAATTCAAAAATAAGATTTGGAATTTGGAGTACAAGATTTGAACCAAATATTATTCAAATATTGTGAGGTACAGGACGCCATAGAGGAACAGGTAGAAGGAGAATATCTTTAAGATGAACTTCGAGAAAGGGAGAATATCAAAGATCTGTATTTTGCTATAAAGAGAGACTTAAAAAACAGTTTACAAAAAGTACAAAATAATGACAAAACAAATAGTGAGGTAAATATTCAATGTAGTACGTCTAGTAATTCCCTTAACCTTCATAGGACTGGCCGGGGTCCGTTTGTACCCCATGACGTATGTTTTTGCTGTATCTTTGCAAACGCAAATTTTTAAACATTGATCTTTCATCTAGCTGCAGTTCATGAATTATTCTGATAAAATATTATGTATTTAGTAGTTTTTATTGGCTGGTATAAACAAAAAATAGTTTTATATTCCAGGGGTCTCTTCAGACCCCGGTCAGCCTTCTACGTCCGATAAAATATTCCCGGTAACTGTAAGTAGAATCGGGGAATCCCATACATTTAACGTTTGTTTACTCACAGGGAATTTACCCATATAATTGTAAAATGTAAATTACCAGTTCAAATGGGGGATTCCCCGCGCTTCGATATAATTTTTAGACTTGAATATTCGGGTTAATCTCTTGTGATATTGCGAGTAGGGTACATCGTTTTGAAAATGAGTCAGTTTTTATTTAGAAACAATCGCAAGGGGCTTACTGACGATGAGATGTTACGTATACTTGAAGTGATGATTCGGAGTTTGATAGTGGTATCCATGAGGAAACATCGAGTGACTTAGAAGATGAAGACATTGTCACAGAAGTAGATGAAGAAAATGATGTAATAGTTGTTGATCAAAGTATAGAGAAAACGAACTCAGAGGAACCAACAGTTAGTAACAGCCAGGGCATTCCAGTATATAAATCTAAAGATGGAACTGAGTGGTCAAAAATTCCAGGAAACACAAAAGCTAATATTCGGAGACATGCTCTAGGCCTTACAAATTATAAAAGACGCTTTTCTTATTTTACAATCTCCGAATATTCTGAACATATTAGTAACCAAAACAAACAGAAAGGCACAAACATATCATAATCAATGGAATATAGAGAATCCGAATAAAATTAAAGTTTTTGTACCTGTTGATTCTACAGAGATTGAAGCTTATATTGGACTGTTGCTTATTCTTGGCGCACTTCACGGATCGAAAGAGGCTATCGATATGCTCTGGTGTCAATATATTTCTTACTGTCGTCCTATAATTCCTGCTGCAATGGCAAGAGACAGATTCAAACGAATTATTTCATTTTTACGCTTAGATAATTTTCAAACAAGACAAGAACGAAAATTAGTAAATAAGCTAGCTCCAATAAGAGATATATTCGATATTTTCACTTCTAATTGTAAAAAATCACTCAATTCTGGCAACCATCTATGTGTAGATGAGCAGCTTGTACCATTTAGGGGTAAGGCACCATTCCGAGTCTATATGAAGAGTAAACCTGATAAGTATGGAATCAAAATATGGGCTCTTGTGGACTGCACCACTTCTTATATTGCAAACATGCAAGTTTATTTGGGTAAGTTATTTGAAAAGCAATATAGGCAAACTTTATATTCCTATGTATCTATTAATTTTTAGGAAAACAAGGTAACAAAGCGGAAATAGGTCAAGGTCAAAGGGTTGTCCTAGATTTGATAGATCATTTGGAAGGCGGATTTGGAATAACGACCGATAACTTTTTTACAAGTTTAGAACTTGCTGACAAGTTGTGGATAAAAAATATTACTTTATGTGGAACCCTCCGGAAAAATAAAACATTTATTCCCAGGGAACTTCTACCGGCATCGTACAAGAAGGAGTTTTCAAGTATGTTTGCTTTTAGAAATCAAAGAACTCTAGTATCCTATGTTCCAAAACAAAAACATACTGTCATCTTACTTTCAAGTGAGCATACTGATAGTGAAGTAGCTGGAGAAGAACAGCACTATAAACCAGAAATTATTCTTCATTACAACAAAACAAAAGGTGCTGTCGACACTTCAGATAAGTTGGCCAAAGAATATACAGTGCAGAGAAAGTCAAACCGCTGGCCAATGGCAATATTTTCGCATCTTATAGATATCGCAGGAATAAATGCTTATAAATTGTGGTTACTGCAAAACCCGGATTGACGAAAAAACAGTTTGGATAAACGTAAAATGTATATTTTGGGACTAGGAAAGGAACTCATAAAGAAAAACGTTTTCCGGCGATATAATAATAGATACATTCAGACGAATAGAAAACGGCATATGACAGACGTTTTTCCCGAACTACTGGATGTAACAGAACATAGAGTTGAACAACAAAACATTACCAGGGGGCGCTGCCATATGTGTCAAAGATGAAAAGACAGAAAATCCAGAAAAATATGTATTAGGTGTAATAACTTTGTGTGCCTAGAACATTCAAAATCGGAGATAGTTTGTAAAAAATGTTAAAATAATATGTAGCTAGTAGTACTAGTGATTAGGATATTTAGTATTTTTTCTTGATGATTTTTGACTAATAAATGGTTAATAGTAAAACTTCTTTTCTATATATTTAATTCAAAGAAAAATACAGCATTTCTGCAATTTTACGCATGGGGTCTTCTCGGACCCCAGTTAGTCCTTTTCGTAAAATTTTGATGTCCGTCCCATGAAGGTTAAGCTACCGGCTATTTCATTGCCCGTCTTTAGAGGCAATTATACAGAATTTAATACTTTTATGGATTTGTTTGACGCGTTAATTAAAAAGAATGGTCGTTTATCGAAAATTGAACAGTTTTACTATTTAAAAAATGCTTTGAGAGAAGAACAAAATGAAAGACAAACAGTTTGCTCGCTATTTATTGACATTTTGAATTGTACAAATTTGACTAGATGTGATGCTGTTACGTTAAAACATTTTATTGCAAATGCAAAAGCTACGATAAATTCAATTTATAATCGGATATAAAAAAGAAGATCTTTTAGATAACTTATTAATTCTAATTTGAATGTCTAAGTTGGACTATAATACACGGAAAAGTTTAGAAGAATCGGACAACAGCACTGAATTATTGAAACAAAAATTAGTTTTCGATTTGTTATACAAAAAATGTAATATACTCGAAAATTTAGCGGTACAGAGTCAAAGAACAGATCAACACAAAAATTTCCAAATATTTAATTCTAATTCGCCACAACCTAATAGAGTTACTTTATTCGCTCAGGAAAATAATGATCATGAAATATATGGGATAAAACCAAACAATTTCAAAATAAATGATCAGCAGTCACTTCAAATTCGCCACATTTTATTTCGAAATTTCTGTGAGGAAACCGGGCACAAAATTTATTCATGTTTGAAATTTACTGCGATGTCATTGCCGGACAGGCAGAAGTTTGTGGAAGATCACAAAATGTGTTTTGGTTTCTTAGGATCGAAGCATATAATTACCGATTGTTTGTCAACTGGATCGTGTTCAGTGTGTCACCAAAAATATCATGTTCTACTCTATTTATAAAATTATAACCACAGCAAATCTGAATTCAATAGATAACCGGTCCTCTAATTGTGACACGCACAGTTCAAATAATTTTTAGAATACAAATGATAGAAAAAATCATAATAAGCAAACCACCCCGTCATCTAGTCAATCTTCACCTGATACAGAAGAACAGAGAAACCCTCAACCACTCTTACCACAATTATCTGCTTTAAATATAAATGGAGGGCATGTTCTGTTGGCCACAGCAAGCATTCAAATTTACCCTAGAAGAGGCCCACCGATAGTAGGTAGAGCCCTTCTAGACCCTGGTAGTCAAAATAGTTTCATTTGTTTTTCACTGGTAAACAAACTGGAAAGCTTTACATTTGATCAACTTTTACAAGTATCAGGCATATTTAGTGATAGTGAGGATATCAATTTAATGTCTTACATTACCTTTTATTCAATTTTAGACCCCACCATGAGCTTTGACATATTATGCGCCGTTGTAGAGAGAATAACTCAGACACTTCCCCAAATATAAATTGATTTCGAGGCTCTTGAAATCCCTCCTCAATTTAGTGAGTATCTTGCGGATAAGAAGTTTTTTTACCTTCTGAAATACAACTCTTAATAGGTGTAGATATTTATTATTCTTTGTTAAAACCCACCATTCATCGATTAGGTACAAATGAACCTATTTCTCTTAGATACCCACCTTGGCTTTGTGGTTTCAGGGGTAGTATCACCCCACTGTTTGAAAAATTCAACAACACGTGAATGCCCTTTCTTCCCACGATTCTTCGTCATCCGAGACCCGGGAAGAGCTACATGTGGATGCACTACGAGAAAAGTTTTGTATTCAAGAAAAGCATACAGAATACCAATCTGAGAAAGACATTCAGGCGGAAAACATTTTCAATTCAACCCTAGAAATACTTCCGATTGGAATATCTCAAGTTGACCTCCCTCTTGTAAGTGAGAAGGCTTATAAAAACGTTGGTAATTCGTTTGTTGCAGCCAGATATACATTTATTACTTCAGAAAAAAGACTTGAGAAAGACATTAACTTGAAAAAAGAATATAATTTTTTTTTATTTGAAAGTATTGAATTAGGTCATGGGAAAATAGATCCATTAACACTTCACAACCCTGAACTAGATAATAATTATTTTGTACCTTATTTGTGTGTATTTAAAGAAAATAGCTCGGCCACAGAATTAAGTATCGTTTTTGAATATTCTACTAAATCATCATCACAGCATTCATTGAATGATATATTTTCAACAGGACCAACAGTCCAACCCGACTTATTAGACATTTTACTAAGATTTAGAAACTTCTGCATGGACAGCAGATGAAAAAATGTACCGCAAAATAGCGTTGAATCCAAAATTTCATTCCTTGCAGAATGTGTTATGGGGAGACCCCCTACTTGAAAAATTTAACTGCATACAGTTATCTACTGTCTCTTGCGGGCACAAAAGTGCCCCGTTCTTAGCGTGCAGGGTCCAAAGAAATCGCAATTAGAAATCCACAATATCCTGACGCACAAAATGCTTTATTACGTCAGACGTATGTCGACGATGTACTAACCGGAGCAAACTCCCTTCAGAAATTTGAAAACTTGTACTTGAACTTGAAACAAATTTTACAAGCATCGGGTTTTATATTACATGAATTTTGCTCGAATTCATTAGAAATGGCAAATACATATTTCATTGATTCACCTGTGGATAAAGATCTTAACTTAGGAGAAAACACATGTAAAGTCTTAGGATTATCTTGGAATACTAAAAAGGACACATTACATATTTGTTCACCGTCCATATTAATGGATAATAACTTAACAAAAGAAAAATATTGAGTGCTGTTTCACAATTTTTTGACCCTATCGGAATAATTATTCCTGTAGTCGTTCTTGAAAAGGCAATTATGCAGCAGCTTTGGTCACTGAAAGTTTCATGGGACGAGCCCATAACTGACACTTTTGTTATTAGAAAATGGCAACTTTTCACAGAAAATATATCGCAACTTTCTCAACTTCATATTCCCTATATTCTGCGACGCCAGTTCAAAGGCTTATGAGGGATGCAACTATCTTAGGGCCATTTATGACGATGACACTGCTTCATCTCAATTACTCATTTCCATATCCCATATTGCTCTAATTAGTAAGCCATTAACCATTCCAAAATTGGAACACTGTGCCATGACTCTTCTGGCTAACTTTCATTCTAGAGTAGAGAGCATTCTTAAGGATCAACTTTCCATCTATTTATCACTTCTTTGGTCAGATTCGCAGATATGGGTCCCAACCGTTGGTCAGTTTTCGTTTGTAACCGTGTCTCTCCAATATAACAATTAATTCCTGGGGATTCTTGGAGTCACATTCGTTTCCATCTAAACCCTGCAGACATTTTGTACCGTGGGCAGTCTTTACCGGCACCTTCAACATTTTGGTTGTCAGGACCGGACTTTCTGTGGAAATCTACTGGAGACACAAAAAGCTACGATACCTTTGCTTAAATAAACCCGCCTGAAGGAAGAAAAAAGGTTTTAATAGCTGTATCATCTCCCTATAACGTCTGGATTGAATTTACCAATAAATTTTCATCGTTAAATAAATTAATTAGATCTTTAGCCAATGTCTTACGTTTTATATGCATTTTAAAAACCAAAAATAATAATAATGCACTTCTTTCTACGGGTGAGCCAGATGCTGCCCTACGAATTTTAATACTGCAAGTACAACAACATTGTTTTCTATCAATAATTCAGGAAATTAAGTCAAACAAAAGACCATCAAACAAAAAATGTAATCTTTAAATTCATTCTTAGATTACGACAATACATTAAGGGTAGGAGGTCGACTCACGCATGCGAATATGGCATTTCAACATCAACATCATATTCTCCTACCTTCACATAATAATTCCACATTATTACTCTTACTAAGAGAACATAGACCTTTTGGACACAGCAGTCCTCAAAATGTTTTGTATAATGTCAGACTCCAATACTGGCCATTAGATGGCCTTAGAGACATAAAGAAAATTATTAATAATTAACGACGTACGTTTCGACTTATGAAGTCATCTTCTGGTTAATATAATAATCTAAAATTGTTACATGTATAAGTTAAAATTATGATAATATTTACAAAATCAAATTACATAAGAAACAATATAAATTATTACCTTTTTATCGTTATTTTACGAAAGACTATTAAAACATTTTCTAGAAAGGTACATATTATCACATATTTGCTTGGACATTGAAGAAGTAATACGAATTGGTTTCTCTATAGATTACTTGTTTTTATTTATCATAATTCATATTTTTCCTTTTTATAATTTATTGTTAATACGGACAAATTATTATTTTAATGTTGTTTAATCTTATGCTAAAGTGCAAAAGATCAGAGCCAATATTATTCTCTCAAAATACCCTCATAGATGATGATTAAATTACTAATATCACTTGTATTGTTAATGCTTTTTTGATCTTTTTTAATGTTGATCATTTCTAAAAATGTTCTTACCTTTTCATTTTTTTCTTTGGCCAATATTTTCACATCGTCAAAATTAAAACAATGTCCATTATTTTTGCAACGATTAGATAAAGCGGTGACATCAGTTTTTGAATATTTGTGTGCTTGAATTCTTTTTTGGAGATATTGTTCACGTTGACCAACATAGGTGCAATTATAGTCATTACATGGAATTTGTTTTTAGTAATTTTTGGTTTCATTTTCGGAAAGAACAATTGTTGGTTTTTATATTTTAGCTCATGAGACACTGAAAATTTTTGCTTTTTTACACATATACTAATTTTTTCTGGTGGACTATGAACATATGGTAATAACATATATATTTCTTGTTGATTTATTTGCTGACAAGAATTAAAAATAGCAGAAACTATTCTTTTAATATGTTTATTGATAAAAGTTAACGGATCATTATTTTCTAACAATATCTTGGGAATTTTGTCAAATTTTCTTTTCTACATTTAGGATGCGATAACTGAACTGCTTTGTTAGTTAAATTTTTAATAAGATTTTTCTTATATTCATTCATCATATTTTTACAAAGTCGCTAGATTCATGGTGACCTATTGCGATCATGTAATCTTGAAAGGCGTTTATCCAATGTACCCATTCTGCTGCTGAATTTATATTATGCAGATAAAGATCAGGCGGGAGTTCTACCTGTGCCGGTCTAAATGCCGTTTTTGACTTTAGCACACTTTCCCAAATTTCTGATCCTTCAACATTTATAATTATTGTACATTCCACTGCGCCATGTTCAATACTTATTTATATTTAAATGTAACAAGTAACGTAGATGTTGTATCGTTTCGTATGTTATCACTATTACTTCAACTTAAAGCAGATATATTATTAGTGACAGTATTGACATTTGACGTTTCACTGCACTGACTTGATTCGTTCATTTATCATTGATCTAGAAGAAGCGTTAATAGTATATTTCATTAGGAGTCGAGAAAATAGGTTTTTCCGTGTGCGCGCGACAAGTTCCCCTGGGAGTAGCAGCGGCTTCATTGTTCCCTACGTCGATTGATTGATTGACACGTCGGTCCATTTGGCTAGTGAAAAAATTTATCCTGTTGAATAGATTCACCGTGTTACAAGGAAACCGCAGAAAACCTGTAACCCGACGGGTGGGTGGGGGTGTTTGAAGGGTTTGTCAGAAGTGTTGACTAATTGTTGTGAGATGTGTGAGCTTGTTTAGAGATAATGGGTTGTGTGGTTATATAGATAGAAAGAGGAATATGTGTAGAGAGATATAGCAGGTTGTATGTGTGATGGTAGCAATGTTTGGTTATCGGATTGAAATTGGTGATTGGTCTAGGTAGTCAATGTATATGCCTGGGAGATCGTCGTAGGCCGTGGCTAGTAGCCGTACTGGGGGGAATGGGAGCTTCCTCTTGCGTAATCTGCCAAGAGGCCGTCTGTTAGCGATCCACGGTGTAAGGAGAGCGTTTTTCGAGATTTCGTTGCCTGATTCGACAGTGCGATTAACGCATCGGGCTCGTAGGGTGTTAAGACGGGACGGAATTGGCTCAATGTCGATATTGGTATAGACGGTGTTACTTGGTGATTAGGGTGCCTTGTATTGGCAGTATCTCAGAATAGATTGCTCACAAGATCGAATCTTTTTTACAAGATGGTCGGGAAGGAAGCAATAGACGTTTGCTCTATAATCGATGATGGGACGGATATATGTCTTATACGTATGGAGTAGGGTGGTTGGATGAGTGCGTCCGAAGCTTACGCCGAGTGCCTTGAGAAGATTAACTCGCCGTCGGACTTTATTCAGTGTCCATGAGGTCAGCTATCAAGTTGAGAGTGTGAGTGGATCTCACTCCCAAATAAACGACTTCCCTGCGGATTTCGAGTCGATCTCCCCAGAGCACGAGGCGGAAGTTTGTGGGTACAAGTCGTTCGCTTATGGTATCAGGGTGTTTGAAAACAATGGCTTGGGTTTTTTGAGGGTTGAGAGTCATCCGCCATTTCCTGCACCAATTTGAAAATTGGCTCAGTAGATTTTGGGATCGAATATTGAGAGAGCGAATGTCAGTGGCGGAAATGATTAGTGCGTTGCCGCATATAGTTGGATATTGTCTTGGGGATGTCGTGGAATTGGTGTGTCATACGTATAAATTAAGTATAATAGTGGAGCGAGTATCGAGCCTTGCGGAACGCCAGTTTGGGGTGTGAATGGATCGGATAGGCCGTAACCTACTTTGATGCTGATCGATCCGTCTGTGCGGTAAGAATATAATAATTTTACGATTTGGTTTGGCAATCGGATGCTCAGTAGCTTTCTCACTAGTACGGCGTGCCAGACTTGGTCAAAAGCTTTTTGAACATCCATGAAAATGACGGCTGAACAGCGTCGTTGGTTTAAAGCTCGGGTGACGATGGTTTGTAAGTTGGTGGTGGCGTTCTGGCAGGAGTGGCCTGGCCTGAATCCGAATTAAAATGCCGGAATGATATTAATGAATTTGGACGTGTGGGCTTCGAGTTATATTACGGGTGAGGAGGTCTGTTCCGATGGCAAAGTCCCTGAGAAATCTTGGATTGTCAGTTGGTGTAAAGACAGTTTGCAGTTTATTTTTGAAGGCGGTGGCTTTGTCTTCAGATGTGTAGATCTTCTGTCCTTGCACTTCGAGATGTGATTCTACCTTTCTCTTGAGGCCGACGAGGCGGTAGAATTTTTGCCAAAACACTCGCTCATGTCTAAGTCCAGTCCGGCTGTGTCGGTCTTCCATTTCCTCTGCTTTTCAGCATTGATTTCGTACCGGACCTGGGCGTTTAGACGGTTCCATTTCGAGTGCGGGCGTATAACCTGTATAAATGTATTTTTGACGGATTTTGAGAAGAATTCGTTGCGGAAGGGCATAGAAGTTGGTGTTTATGGTGGTGAGAGGGACGGCGATGTCTTGTGCATCGATTAGGAGGAACTGGAACTCCTCTGCGTGTTTATCTATGTCATCAGTCGTCGGATGAATTATGGGTTGTGGTAAGTTAGAGGAGACGTGGTTTGCGAAGGAGTCCCAGATGGATTTTTTGAAGTCGCGGTATGTGAAAGTTGTTGAAGGTGGTTGTATCGGATTGTGTAAAGAGGTGTTGCTCAGAAGTGGAAAGTGGTCAGATGTGATTGGGTCTCCTATAGAGCATTCATCGTCTATGTGGTTGAGTAACCTGTCAGTGCAGATTATATGGTCGACAATGGAAGAGAAGAGGTGACTTATTAGGGTTGGATTATTTTTCTAATCCGCGAGAGGGGAAGTGAGACGAGTTGGTCGGCGAGTAGTCTGCCGTTGGCGTTGGTGAATGTATCACCGAAAAGAATTCTTCGTGGATGCATATTCGAGGAGGTCGATTGATAATACTGGGTTGGGATGTTTATATTAGGAAAAGAAGGTGGTCGCGGAGTCATTCCACGATATGTCGATAGCTATGCAATCCAGGTTCTGTTGAGACAGAAAGGCTGGGAGAGGGTGTGAGGAAGCGGGGAGTCCGTTGCGGATGAGGAGTCCGTTGCCGTGACAGTAGAAGTTCCTGTCTAAGTGGAATGTGGTGTAGTCAGAAAAGCGAGGGTAATTTTTTAAGAAAGTGTCGGTTACAGATAGTATTTGTATATTTTGCGAGTGTAGGAGGTGTTTAAGAAGATGTCGCTTCCTGGCTAGACCTTGGCAATTCACGGTCCCGATTTTAAAGTCCAAGACTTAATTGTGGCGTTTCTGGGTGAACGCGTAGTGGACGCGGTTTCTTACGCTGCTGGTTACGGTACAGTTGTACCCGTAAAAAGAGGAGATGAGGTGAGTAAGGGTGTCGGCAACGACGCCACGGTCTGTCGTGGCAGCGTTCATTATTGTTGTTGACAAAATCTCGATCAAGATTTTGGTGTCTGTCGAGAGGTCGTAAGGGGTCTGGGGTTTTTCGAGGGTGATAGTTGCGATTTCCTGAGGGTTCTGTGGAGTTTCCATCCGCTTTGGACAACGAGTATGGAAGGCCGGGTGGGTGCCGTCGCAGCTGTTACAGATGGGGGCGTTTGCCTTAGGGCAATTGTTTGATTTGTGGTTTGATGCCCCACAGGAGGGGCAAACTGGTTTGGCCTTGCATGTTTCAGAAAGGTGGCCTCTGGTGGAGCACCTGTTGCAGTATCTGGATACTGCAGGAAGTGGATTAGAAGAGTTTGAGGCCTCACACTGATGTATGAGACCGTGAAATTGGATACCGTGGGAGAGAGCGTGGTGGTAGGCTATTTCGGAATCCGTAAGCATTCGAAACATAGAGGTGATCTTGTTTGTTCGGCGGGAGGTAATTGGCCAGGATCTTGTGAAGTTGAAGTTTACTTCATCACGGAAGATGTTCTCGAAATTTTTGTCAGATAGGGACGTGTCTACATTTCTGCAGACGAAGGAGAAGGTGGGTGTGCGGCTTCTCCATTGCGAGCGGGCTCGGGGGGTTGGATTGAGACGGATGATGGTGACCTGGGGGTCTCCGATGGCGTTTCGAAGCTTCTGGCCGAGGGCTTCGTGCCGAATATTAGCTGGGATTTTAAGGAGAGCTGTGCGGTTAAAATTGGCTTCCAGGTGGGTGATTTTTCCCCTCAGGAGCTCATTGGTATTGAGCAGATTGAATAGCTCTCTTTGGGAGGTGTATTTTAAGGAAAGGTTCCGGATATTGAGGGTTTGAAGTGCGGGTGTCGGCTGGGGAGGTAGGGTTTGTTGGGGAGGTAAGGTTTGTCGAGGAGGTAGGGTTTGTTGAGTGGACCAGGGCTGTTTCGTTGTTTGTTGTTGAGAGGGTGGGGTTCGGGATATTAGGGGTCTCTTGCGTATGGCTCCCAAGAGAGTGGAGTTGTCCTCTGAGTATTGGAGGACAGTATTGGGAGTTTCGATTAAAGAAGTGTGAGAGCGGGGACGAGATGTGTGGGATTTTGGAGAGTGAACTGGTGAGGGGCTGGGGGAGGCGTGGGAGAGGATTTGTGGTCAGTTATTTTGTGAGTTGGCTTTTTTGATTTGTTGGTTTTCTGCGGCGAGAATCTTGACCGTATTTTGCAACCCGGCCACCTGGGCCGATAGGAACTGTAATAAGTCTTCGGTTGAGGTTGAACTGTTGGGCGGTGGCCCATTGGCGGGAATTCATCGAGAGATGGAATGGAGGGTATTTTTTGGCCGTTATGGCTGCGGGTATTATAAGGGGAGCGTTGAGCAGAAGCCATTACTGTTGGTTATGGGGCGGAAGGGGACGAAACAAAAGAATGTTCCGTTTTGTGGGGGGTTGTTAGTGTAGGGGTTTCAGACAAAAGCCGGCAGCGGACTCACTGCCGGAGAAAGTTTCCTCCCCGGTAAAAGGTTTTCTGACCCTCTTGTCTGCCGGTTAGTTTTTATATTTACTTGGAAAATCCTTCCTCCTTCGTCTGGATGGCGGTGGGTTTCTTATTTGCGACTTCTTCACAACGTTGTTGTTGAAAAAATTGCAATTTTCATAAATGTTGCTCTATAAAGAGCAGATTTTCATAAATAGTAAATAGTCCTATGAGGACTGATCGAAATAAAAATCTCGAAAAATTGGCGAATGCGCCGGTAAGTAGCTACTGGAGTGATCTGGTTTGCAACAGGGACCGAATTTCCAGTTTTGCTTCTTCTCACGGGTCGACGTATTCGATTGACGTCTCAGGATCAGATGGCCTAAACAGATGCGGAGTGAAGTATTTTGTATTGAGTTAAACTTATTCAGAGTAGATCATCTTACATAAGCATACACAATACAGCCATATTCTAGTTTTGATCTGAATAAAGCTCTATAGATTTTTAGTAGTTGTTGTTCATCAACTCCCCATGTGCGATGTGATAGTGTTTTGATTAGATTCATGCGTTTTAAACAATTACTCTTGACATCGTCTATGTGGTGCTTCCACATGAGTTTACTGTCGAAGGTTATTCCCAGAAATTTATAGTGGTCTACTACATCTAAACTTCTCCCGCTCGATTGATTATTAGGCAGTATTTGTTCGTTCCGTTTTCTGCTGAGTTTGATGACTTTCGATTTTGTTGAAGAGAAATTGAATCCTACTCTAACAGTACAGTCGGATATTTTGTTTACGGCATTTTGAGTAATGTTGATTTGGTTAATGAGGATTTACCAAGACAGTACAAGAAAAGATAGTCGGCATAAATAGAATATTTTATTGGGGGTCTACCAGAGGAGTATACGTCATTTAAGACTAAAATGAATAGAGTTGGGCTCAAAACTGAGCCTTGGGGTACCCCGTTTTCAAGGTTAAATGGTGGAAAAATGACCGTTAACGGATACTTTGGAAGATAGATTACTCAGAAAAATTGTTAAAAAGTTTAGGATATTACCGTCTACATTCATTTCTTTTAATTGATTCGTAATAGCGGGTTTCCAGACTTCACCAAACGCACTTTATATATCAAAAGTCACTGCTACCACTTCTTGTTCCTATGCAAAAGCATTAGAAATCTCTGCATACATATATACCAAACAGTCAGTTATATCTTTGGGAAACCAGATTGGCCTGAAATCAGCAAATATAATGTTCTTGGCATCAATGATATCACCTATGGCTTTAATGTGGTCAAATAATTTTAGGTTTTCTTCCGCATGTGAAACAATTGCTTGATATTTTTTGGGAAATGCAGGTTTATGAACCGATTTAGCTACTGATGAATACGAAGTGCTAGGAGAAATATTTTGAGTACCACTGTTTTCTTGAGACATTAAGTTTTTGGATGCGATGTGAGTTTTATCTTTATTGGTGCTGCTCTTGTAGTCAAAAGTGACTCCCTATATAATAATATTATTACTTGCCATTAATTTGTTGAAGGTAGACCAGTAAACCAGTTTCCATTATCTTGAAAAACTGGTTGCTTCTCAGTTCCTATACTGAAAATACTGAATGCGTCTCCGGTCGACAAGAAACAGCTATTTTTGGTACTATTAACAAGTATCGCAAAAAGTGTTATAATTTATAATTGAGAGTCTAATTACCTCGATGTGACTATACACTACGGAAACCACACGTTAATCGTTTTTGAGTTTTATTTATTGACAAATATTCGAGAGCCTAGACACAGCGATGTTTACTCGTCGAGTTCACAAGCTAGAATCATGTTATTTTATTTGAAAACATAAATGACCCACAAATATAACAAAAATGATGAAAAAATTATATCTACTTCCTATCCGACAAGATCATTCAATTTTTAATTTACATGCTGTGTGAGTCATTTGACTGTAGAAAAATAGTTACGTGGTAGAATAGTTCCACTGAAACTTGAAAATGTAAGGAAAATAGTTTGAGATTTCGCCTTGGCAAAACATTTACATTTATTATAAGTTAGTTTTTCTTCGCAGGTATTCCTTTTTCTGCATCACTCTCGTTCTTTCTTCCATGAGAACAGGATTAAGTGAAGAATGTTCTGAAGAAATTGAAAAGCACCTGGAAGTAATACCAGCTTACGCATATGGGAATCACTTTCATCCAGACAAGTACGCGGAGGTTATTGACAATTTGAACATCACTTGCCACAATATTGAATTACCCATGGAATATGATTCTTATGATAGACATGGGAATTGCACAATAGTTTTATTGATAACTTCTTTGAAATCGACTGTGGTACCACCGCTATCATTCGAGAAAGTGACAAGATTTGATGTGTTGGTATTAGATAATCTTGGAATTGAAAGAATAATGCCAAGTGCTTTCAACAGTAATTTTTTGAAGAGAATACATCTATCAAATAACAATTTGATAGACATTGGGTTGGGAATATTCAATCACCTAATAGAACTAGAATTTTTAGATTTATCTAATAATAATATAACGACAATACACGAACATTCTTTTCTAGGAGTTACACGTTTAACATCGTTAATTCTATATAACAACGAACTCACCGAATTCTCTCATACCGTTTTGGATCCAAGTATTGAAAATATGGAATTATTAGATTTGAGTAATAACAATATCCAGAATCTTTTTTTCGAAAATAATACCAATATAAAAGAATTGAGAATTAAAAACAATAAGTTGAAAATAATTGACATTTGTCCCATTATTCATACAAAACTGTATTTTAATAATAACTCAATTGATAAGTTACGTTTCGATAAGTGTATCAATCAAATTGATAGACTTGAAGTTTTAGACGTGAGCTTCAATAAAATTTCGACTTTGAATACTTTGACATTTGGAGGCTCGCACATAATCCAATTGACATTAAGTAACAATAATATCACTGTTATTCCTACTGATTATTTTTATAATATGATTTTATTGGAACAACTTAACTTATCTCATAATTGCATCGAATATTTTCAGCACGGTCTTTTCGACCACATTATAAATTTGAAAAGTTTGGATGTTTCTTACAACAGTTTGAAAACTGTTAGTTACTTTTATTCTTTGTCTTCGTTAACAGATCTTCATATTAATAATAATAATATTAATTATATCAATCCTCAGGATTTATTAGGTGATTTACCAAAATTGGAATTCATATCTGTTGATGGTAACAAATTTACGTGTAACAATTTGATAGAAATAATTCGTTATATTAAGAGAATTGAAATAACATTAGATTATGGTTCTACTAGGAGATTGTCCAATATTCACGGGATTGCTTGCGAAGAGAGTGTTTCCGATAACAAACCAAATTTTGAACAATTTTTTTCCACTTTGTTGGAAGATATGAAGCTTCAAAGTAGAAATAATGTAGATGTTTTGAAAAATTATTTTCAAACAGACTTTAAAAATAGCAGCTTCTTTAAGTTTATGCAGAAACTCCAAAATTCTGATCCCATTCAACTAAAAAATACACAACTTTATGAATATTTTAATAATAATTTCAATCAAAGTAAATTTTATAAATATTTAGAAAGTTTGAAAGATACTGAAGATGCTACTGATTTCGCCAGAAATGTGTCAGAATTCATCAATGCGATTAAAAATGATAAATTTGATGATTATTACAGAAATAAAAGCGAAGGTGGAATTTTGGATACACAAATGTATAATTACTTCAATGAAGATTTTGAAAAGAGTAAATTTTTCAAGTATCTCGAGAACCTCAGTATTGTAGGTAATGAAGATATTCCCAAATTTGAACAATTTAATATTGGGTATAATGGATTGTTGGTTTCAAATATTTTGATTTTATTCTTCATGATTCTAATTTGTTCATTTTTGGGTATATTAATTTATAGGTTTGTGTTTTTTGAGAAACTTCGTAAGCCCGAAACTGTAGAATTAGTAGATGATAGAATATAAATAATCATATATGGAATGTAGTTATATTTTCAGGTAAATAAATGTATTTTCATACGTAATTTTTTATTGTGAGATGAGTGGAAGGACCATGAGGTAAACAAATGAGCTTACATTATAAAAGCGATAATAAGTTGAGCAACCATACGCTACACATCACCGTGCGCTATTGTCTGAAAACAGCTCGAAAAATATACTAAAATTTGCCACCCAAATATTTCGAGTTTTCTTCAAAGTCTGGAAACTGCAGGAACAGGTCAGTTTCTACATACAGGGGGCTGAATTTTGATCGTTGTTTCAAACTATCATTTCCATCCCTCTTGTTCCAAGAATCACGCCTTCAAAAACCTTAAGTGGACAGGAGTGTTAAGTAATACATCATTTGGAAGCTGCTTTCATTGTCTATGCAACACTGTTATTTTTTTAATTTCGATGGTCTTCTTCTAGAAAATGCGAAATTCTTTTAGGATTGTTGGGATTTTTGAAATTGTCAAAATTTTTTAATTTTAACAAGTTTTTTGTCATGCATGGAGTAAAACATGTTCATATCCACAACAATTGAGGTTTTTAGTTTTCCAAATAAAAGAAAGATTGGTTGAAGGTGATAAACGGTGAAATTCTCATGTTTACTCTCAGTTCTTCTTGATCAATAACTCTGTTATTATTAAAATCCCAATTTTTGAAATGGTTTACTGTACACAAGTGGGATTTGAATTAGTAAAACTGAACTATCAAAATTATGAGTGTGCTAGTGTCGCTTTTAGACTCTCTAACCAATACCATGTGGAACAGCAACTAAGTCGTCAGTATGTTACACATATAATTAAACAAATTGAAGGAACTGGCTCTATTTCCAACAAAAAATAAAATCGTGAGCATCCTATCAAAAATGATGCTATTGGAGTAGCTGGTCTTGTTCATCTTCTAATGGATAACAGGTAATCATTGAGAAAAATCGCTCAAGTATCTGGTGTAAAAAAGTGGTGTTCAGTGGATTGCCATAAAATATAAATTCTAGCCGTACAAGATGATAATGGTTCAAGAATTGGACGAAAAAAATCTGGATCGACGTTTATAGTGCTGTGAAAATTTCACTCAACTGTTGAATGATGGCTCAGATTTACCGTACATCAGTTTCTTTGATGAGTGTATGTTAACATTGATGGCGAAGTAAACAGGCATAATTGTCGTTATTGGAGTGAAACCAACCACACATTTGCAGAGAAAGTCATACACAAAAACCCCACAAATTGAATGTGTGGCAGGCTTTCTGGACGACCACATTATCGGGCCACTTTTGATTGATGGGAATTTGACTGCTGACATTTACTTGGACTAAATAGGAGACCTTATTGATCCTTTAATAACACACACTCTGTAAGATGATGTAAGTCTCCATTTAAACGAACTTTTTGTGAGCGCCTCCACACTATGATGTACGAGCTCGCAACTGTTTGAATGCTCGTTTTTCTGGACAATGGATAGGACGTAGAGGTTCCATCGAATAGCCAGCTAGGTCGTCTGATATAACTCTCATGGATTTTTGTTAGGCTACTTTAAGTTGAGATTTTATGCCACACAACTAGAATCTCTTCTAGACCTTCTACATAGTCGTGACCGAATGCTGTTCACACCAGAAATCCTGCGAAAAGTTAGAGAAGCATTTGGAAAAGGCTGTTCCATTGCATGGAGTTGGGCCCTTCGAACAGTCCGTTCGTTAAAATTAAATTGTTTTTCAGAACTACTGTGGTTATCTTTCTCAATAATCCAAGCTGTTTTCTTTTCTCAAAAAACAGTTGCTTGAAACAAATAAAGATTGGGGCTCCATTGATAATGAAAGCAGCAGTAAAATTATGTGTTACATAATACCCTTGCCATTCAAGATTTTTCGAAGGGTGATTCTGGGCGCTAGGGGGATGAAAAATAAGTTTGAAACTACTATAAAATTAACCAATAAAAGTTTGTGTTGATGGTGTGATACCTACATTTATTTTTCAAGACGATAAAGTTCTTGTTTCAAGAGTAGTTTCTGTTCCCACGCCTACTGACGATTCTGTGCCCGAATAATTCACACCTGTTCCCGATTCGGCAGAACAGTTAGATTTAGACTATGAATTTGTAGCCAAATTATTTGTAGAGGGGGGTAGTGTGGCAAATTACATCTTGTTTATTGACGACGTACCCTCTGGTCTCCAGAACTGTTACAACCATTGGTACATTCAACATATAAATTCGATTGTAAATATATTTCATTTGGTCTGCATATTGTTTTTAGTTTGTATATCCAATCCAGTCTCTTTTCGTTGGCTTGTTCCAACCTTTTTGACTTTCGATTCAATGTTCTATAAATTTCAGCATTGTTTCTTTATGTTTAGATAGGTAATTTGAATATAATTTTTGATTAACGTCAATATTAAATGAATTGTTTGTATGGAACTGTCCTGAAAGGGTTTCAATTGGTTGTAATTTTGTTATACTATTAATGGAATTATTGTATCCTAAAATTGCTTAAGGCATTTGGTTTAAGAGGGGCCTCCTCACAGGTATACAAACCTAAAAACGTACACAATACTATTTACTTATCTAATTATTATTACGTTCAAAATATTTACGATATATGTCCTAGTACGGTACAACCAATTTTCTCTCTCTGTCCTTCCACTCTTGAGGATCCAAGCAAACGTATCTCTGGATCAGCTGTTGCGACGTTTTGATGTGAAATATTAAAACTACTTTTTATCATAGACCACTTTTCAGGTTATATCCGAACAAAACTTTCTAAGGCAAGAATTTCCATTTGAGTGTAGATTTTTGATTATTTAGGCGTTCCATAAGTGTTTTTGAAAGGATTAAATTGTTAAAGAGTAAGTAATCGCATTTACCCGATAACAAAAATAATAGTTATGATAATGTGAATTATCCTGCAATCCGTGTTTTTTATTTTAAGATATGTTTGAGGTTAGGTCTACTGGATTATTTGATTATTATGAGAATATAGGATGAATAATACTGATCGTTTGTTCTAGTATCATCAAAATATCTTTTAACATTCTCTTGAAACCCTTTTTTGATGATTATATGGGTGTGTTAACGGAAAACGCTCAATTGAAGTGAAGTGTCCTTTCAAGTATCCGAATGAAGAAAAATTAAAACCGCTCTCAAAAAACAATAATAACATAATTCATTTTGATGAACATATAATAGTGATATTTAAAAAATATAACTATTATCACCAGACGAAGGTGCATTACATATTGCATGAATGGACATGTGCTATTTAATAATATGGATACCAAGTAACAGCATTGTGGGAATTACTAGGAATCAAGAATGGAAGAAAAATTTACATATTTTGAAAACATTCTATCTTTCAAAATGTGTACCATTCATATTAACATAATAGAATGTTTTCATAATTATAAATTTTTGTTTGTTTCATGCTTAGAAAATTAAATTGCGGAAAAGTTGCAAATTCACATGATATAACTCAGAACCTCGTGTCAGAACTTTGCCTCAATCTAACCATATTTGTATCAGTTTCAGAGTTTCTGTTGGTGGTGATGGACAAACAGGCATGTCTGTGTATTACAAACTAGAGGGAAATACATAAAGTATAACATTTTGATACATAACCTGAAAAAATTGGATATCAATAATATGTAATATTTTTATTCCTGCGTTTCGAAAATAAAAGATTACATATTGTATTATGTATTGAATAGAATACGAGATGTCTATTTTGATTAATAAGTGCAATGCAATGATTACCAATGTAGTTGGAAAGCCGATGTATTTATGCAAATGCAAACTCTGGCTGGGTACAGTTCCGAGGAACCAAAGGCCCCGATATAGGGATAAAAAGTATAAGGCACCTGTGGAATCATTAGCTACAGCTAAAACTATTTGTAGTTTATTCTACATCTAGGCTACACTAAAGGCAATACTTGAGGTGAAGCCCATGTGCAGTAAATATAAACAGCATTTAGGAAGCACAAATTTACTTATTCCGCATGAAAATTATTTTAATATACCTACAAATACAATACATAATAACCAACTATGAATTTGAAATATTTCTAAGGACACAAAACACATGACGACGACATTTGACCGTCGTCATCTGTCATTGAAGTTACATACAGCGCCATCCATCAAGACGGTGGAACGGTTGAACTAAAGTGAATAGTTGAGATTTGAGATTTCATATTATCAGAATCGAATTCTCTAGGCTTCCTTTTGGGAGATAAAATTTTGGTGTTCGAATTGGTGAGCACAAATTATCAAAACCGTCAAAGTCACAATGTTACTTAATCGCTTATATCTTTTTTATAACGATATAATACTCAACCAAAATACCTAAACTCAAAGAGAAAGGTCTAAATTATATTGTGTTAAGATTTCAACACTTAATTTCATTGCGTTCTTTAGATTTGTTGTTTACAAAATGACCTAAATTTATTTCAAGTCACGGGTGCCAACTACTGTTTTGAGGTTCCTAAAACGTGAGGCCCATCTTAAGATATTGAGATTTTTATGAGTTCCTTGCATAATACTAATATGTTTAATTATGCTATTAGAATTTGTATTCAATGATGTAATCTAATTTAGTTCATTTTGGGTAATTTTCCAAAGTGTTCAATTACATGGTTTTTGAATTCGGTACCTCTATCAACTAATAACGTTTTAGGTGGTACCATATTGGGTGATAAGATTCAGGAAATATATATATATATATATATATATATAAAAATATATATATATATATATATATATATATATATATATATATATAAATATATATATTTATATTTTTTTTTCAATGGAGAGGAAAATCTTACATAAGACACCAGTGATGTTGTTGCTGGTAGTGTCGGATTCTTACCGACTAAAAACCTCTCCCCGTTTTCTCTGACACACCACATTGGAACCGCTCTCGCATTACTTCGATGTGGTGGCAGGTATGCTGTTCAGCTCACTGAGTACATCTCTTTTTCCTTGATCTCGATGATTGTTCTTACTACTTTATATGAACTTTCCATGTATTTTCACCGTCAACTAAGTCTCTTGAAAACTCTTCAATGGTAAACAAGTTATTTCTCTCTTCTTGGTACCCTGCTCTGATCTCTTCCCATCTGGGACAAAGGAACAACGTGTGCTCTACGTCGTCCACGTTCTTACAGTACCGACAGCGATCAGTGTCCGATTTCTTCCTCTTGTAAAGGAATGACTTGAAGCAACCGTGCCCTGAGATTGCTTGCAACAGAAAGTAATCGACTTCGCCACAGAATCCGTTTATCCACTCTTCGATATCTGGAATTATTTTGTAAGTCCATCGTCCCTTCGTACTAGTTTTCCAGCGCTCTTGCCAACATGTCTTTAAGGATGTACGCGCAACGTTTCGGTCCAGTCCCTCGTAAATCGCCTTTCTTTCTTCAATCAAGAGGTCAATGGGGGGGATACCAGCTATCACTCCCACTGCTTCAGCAGATATTGTCCTATACGCACTAGCCACTCTGATCGACATCAGCCTCTGTATGCTAACTAGTTTTCTTTTAAGTCTTTTATTATACATAACCGCGCACCACGCTGGGGCGGCATAGAGGATCTGAGATTGAGCCACAGAAGCTAAGATTCGCCTTTTTGAAGCTTTTGGGCCTCCCACATTAGGCATAAGACTGGACAAGGCAGATACTGTTTTCTCCACTTTCTCAATCGTACGATGTATATGTTCTGAGAATGAAAGCTTTGGATCCAACCATACACCTAGATATTTCACCGACCCCTTTGGAGTGATTTTATTTCCATGAATGTTGAAAGATACAGGACTCACTCGAGTTCTTCCAGTAAGCAGCACAGCTTCTGTTTTCTCCGGTGCTAGACTGAGAGAGTTATTCTCCATCCAATTTGACACCATCAGAATTCCCAGATTTGCTTTTTCCATAAGGCCTTTCTCTTGTTTATCCACAATCACCATTGCTATGTCATCAGCGAAGCCTATAAGAGTGACGTCTTTTGGCAAGTCCATCGTAAGCAGATCATCGTATAGTATATTCCAAAGTGTAGGGCCAAGAACCGAACCCTGCGGAACACCGCTACTTATTTCTATATTTTCCTCAATGCCCTCATATCCGATTATGATTTCTCGTTCGGAGAGGTATGATGCTATCAACGCAAGTAGGTCTTCATTAATGCCTCTATTTCTTAGCTTATTTAAGATTATCTGCCAGGCAGCACTATTAAAGGCATTCCTTACGTCTAAAGTTATCACAGCGCATATTTTTCTATTTTGTGGAGAGAAATTCCAAGCCTGTTTTGCAATTTTTATGACGTCTATGATAGCATCTACGGTTTGCCTTTTTTCCCTGAAGCCGTACTGTCTTTCAGCAAGGCCGCCTGTACGTTCCAGTTCCTTCTTAAGTCTAGCCAAAATTATGTGTTCAAAAACTTTCCCTTCCACATCTAAGAGACATACGGGTCGATATGAAGAAGGGTCCTCTGGTGCCTTTTTACCTTTGTCAAGCAGTACCAGTCTGGCCTGCTTCCATTCTTTCGGAAAGTATTTTGTATCGCCAATTGAGTTGTAGAATCTTAGAAAAAAGTCCGTCTTGCTGTCAATGAGGTATTTCAGAATTTCTGCAGGGATATTTCCTGGACCTGGTGCCTTGTTTGTTTTTAGCTTCTGATTTGCCATTTTCAGTTCTTCCTCCGTAAAATCTAGGGAGTAAGGGGTTTTTCTACATTCGAAATGTACCTCCTCATGTATCGGAAAGAGGTGCCTTACCACTTTATGTATAGTATCTGCCGCTAGTTGGGGTTTCGGAGGGTAGCCAATGATCCTCTTCATAGCTATTTTATATCCATTGCCCCATATATCGGAGTTTATACCTGCACAGATATTGTTCCAGCAGACCTGCTTGGCTTTTTTTATAGCATTTCCCAACTGTTTTTTGGATTCTCTGTACTTATCTTGTAACTGTTGTTTCACTTCTGGTTCATATCTTCTGTTGTTTCTTGTGCAGATTCTTCTTTTTCTGGTGCATTCCTTTCTGAGGTCTGCGATTTCCTTCGACCACCAATATACCGGATTACCGCTTGGGTGGCTCTTTCTTTTTGGCATCGAGGCATTGCATATGTTCGCGAGTAATTCATAAAAACTTTTTGAATCTGGTGTAGGTGCATTTACTGAAATATTAGAAACTATTTGGCTCAGGCTTGCAGTATCTAGCTTCCTCATATTCCACCCACTGTCGACTACTTTCTCACTTAGTGTGTCCGATTTTCTGTTCTCATGTACCTCAAACAAAATGTAGTTATGATCGCTAAGGGTCTCTCTGTCACTCACATACCAATTTTTTATTACAATATCATTGGTTGATAGCGTTATGTCGATGATTGACGAACTTTGGTTTCTCTGGAATGTAGGTCTATCTCCATGGTTTTGACAGACAAGGTTGTTTTCTGCCATCCATTCCACTAGGGCTTCTCCCCTTTTATCTGTATTCCTCATTCCCCATTGTGCAGATTTTCAATTGAAGTCTCCTACTATAATACTTTTTTCTTTATGCCTTCTGAGATGAATTCCTATTTCTGTTAAGGTTCTCTCAAGGTCGTCTATTTCTTTATTTGGGGAGGCGTAACAACTGTATACTGTGAAGGAATTTGTTACAAAGTATGTAAATCCATGGCCATGCCCCTGACGTTTAACTGCTACATTTCTATCCAGTACTTTTATTGCTGTATCCATTTCTTTATCAAACATCCAGTCCTTACTGTCCTTTATGGCATTTTTGTTTGGTTCACTAATCAAGAGTATGCACACATTTTCTTCTCTTGCGGTAGCAATTGCCATGTCTTGTGCTCTAAGACTTCTATTTGTGTTTATTTGCATTATTTTGGTTTTCATTTTGGCTTATTTTATATTTATGTTTAGTTTTCTTGAAAGTTAGTCTTCTTTTTAGAAACGCCTTCTTTGAACTCAGAACAGCCACGACTTGCCGTTTGATGGCCTTTTCCCTTGCAATTCAAGCAGAAGGGTGTTCTCTCGCAGATAGCTGCTTTGTGCCCGTCTTCTCCGCATCTCATGCATAAATTCTCCCTGCTGGGTCCTTTGCACTCTTCTTTACTGTTGTACAACTCTACCCTTCTTTGCTTCTGAGTTGATTCTCAAAAACAAAAAAAAACCGCTGTCACCACTGTAATAATGTCGACCCTGATAAAATCTAGACCCTTATTTATTTTTACCTGTAACTGTAATAATCTTAGCCAACAAAACTTAATAATCAGTGTAATAATCTATCCTCCTGAAAAAAAAATCCGCTGCTCTAGATGTACTAAAAATATGGGTCAGAAAAAAAGAGAAATATTTCCTACCTATCTTTTGGCCGCTCTCTATTGATCCCGACCCTAGATTGTTGCCAGTTTCTGCCTCCAAAGAGCGGCTGAGCGTGCAAGGCAATCCAGTCCGATTTCTTTTAGCTAGGTTCGCCTGGTCTTAAAACGGATGTATCCTCCTTTGCCAGGACAGGGCTGTCTTCCTCGTTTCTGTCGCACGTCCACGTTAATACACTTCCAAAGGGGAAATGTTGGGGTAGGGGAGTTGGGTGAAATAATATAGAGCCAACAAGTTATACAAAAAATACATATATAATAAAAAATAACGATTCTAAATCCTTAGATACAGCTATGCATACTTAACCCTAACAATAATCCCGAAGGACTCAGTTCCCAAAATTCCCCGTTATAATTTCTACCTATACATAAAATTTGTCTAAAATTTATTTATTGCTTATTCCTACCCCTGTAATAAACGATAATTATGAACGGAGTTCCCGTTTTTCCGGGGGTGGCAGTGAGCCTATCCCTGTTATCAGCTCGGACCTTTACAACAATTGCGGGAGAAGAGTGTAGCTTATTATTATTCGTTTCTCAATATTTCTATTCCCCTGCGACGAGAAAACAAATAAATCGTATGTGTAAATTTGCTTTTAACCACAATAAACGTTTCACGTTATGTCGATTCATTTCGCCATTGACCTTCAAAACGAAAGTGAAATTCTTGTTCTATATAGAAATTCTGATGAGCTAATGAAATAGTTTAAATTATTTATCGACACTGGCGGTCCAAGTTGCGAAATTCCCCAGTAGTTTAATTACATAGGTTAATTTATGCTTTTACCCTGGCAAAATATAATCAAGTTATAATTTATAATTACGGCTGAACGAAAGACTGATAACAAAGGTTCTCTACAATCAATTTACTTTTCAGCATTAGTTCGCTGACACCCACGCAAATATGGCAAGCATCCGCTCCGGCCTTTTTGTTTCTTTTTTTTTCTACTGCCTACAAAATTAACCTTGCCTAACTTTCTATCTATTTCCTATTTTCGAGGTGGAAGAGAAAATACGTAACTCAACATATGATAATCTCTTACTTAACAAAAATGAAACCCAACTCGTGTCAGGTTGGCGAAACTCTGGAAATCGAAATTATTTCAGTACACACGGTAAATTAACTGTTCGTTAGGACGAAAAAACTCAATCTGAGAGTGAACAGATGTGTCCCGTCTCTTTGGAAATCAACAATAAAACAAATCAAATAAATAATATCTGCTATCGCTACACCTGGTATATAGAAATTTTCTTATGCTCCCAAGTTCAGACTCCAGCTCGACCAATAACGAGTAAATATATATATATCACTAATAAAAGAAATTTATCCCAATCGAAATCTAATTCAAAAACTTACTGTTTGACTATCTTCCTCCGTCACGTCGGGAGATTTCTTGATTTTCTCTATCTGTTTGGTCGCTACGTATCGTACCCGATAAACGAAATCGTTTTAGGTTGAAAGGCAATTAGCGTAGAGGGTAAATCTACCGTTTGTGTCTCGAAGTAGGAGACAGTATCACCTCCTAACACAACGGTGAGAATTTCTACCTCTCGTACCGCTAACACTAAAGCACTAGTTACCGTAGCAAGGGAAAACCTTTCCCTTCGCACGTTTCGCACCCGGTACCCACTGCCGCTCTTGATCTGTCTACACTCTTTTTTGTTTTCCCCCGACATTGATTTTGGGGTTTTTGTCGACTTGCAAAAAACAACTTTTGTTTTTTTGAATCGTGCTAGTTTATGTTATTGAAATCCTTGTTTTTAAAACAATCATTTTGCTTTGACCCAGTATTTCTCTCTTCTGTTTTGGCTTCGCATTTGTTTTATTAAACATAATGTGGGTCGTGTTTCCATTTAGTATTATGATTCAAAATAAAATATGTTTTACCGTGTGTTCTGAAACTTTCTACAATAAAATTATTCTTCTGAATATCCGTATTTATTACACTGTGTCCGTACTCCCAACATCTGTAACATCTGTCATCTTTTTGTCTCTCAAGGATCCGACAGTCCACCCAACCGATCCTTAGAGATTTCAGTTCCAGAAGTTTGTTGGCGTCTTCTTCGCTTGTAATTATAGTCACGTTTTGTTTATTTCTATAGGAGGGCCGTAAGGCTCGTATATCAAGTCGGTTTTGATCGATATTCACTACTTTCGAGATTGCTTCCCTTATGTCCGGTACAGTTGTGACCTCGTCCATCCCTTTAATATGAATCACCTTCTTAAACACTAACACCGACACCATTGCATTGGGCATTTTGTCATTTATCTCCTTCTTCAATATCTCCGCTTTGGCTGTTTCATTGCGAATTTTTACCATTAGGTCACCTTTTTTGGTTTTATGTACTTCCTTCACTTCTACTCCTATTGTTGTAGGGTTAATTGTCTCTTTAACTGTTTTCAGTAGTTCGGCATAGGTTTCACCATCCCTTTTTATGATCAAAACATCATCTCTCGGTCTTTTTGGATTGATTACACTATTTGCGTGTGCCAATTTACCGCTTAATGTAGTTTTATTTATTACAGGATTATAAACTACGACCTCAACGGGTGTATCCGAAAAGACAAATTCTGTCATTCTGTGAAATATTATCCCCATAATTCCATCAATAAACGGTAAGGCCAACTTGGTCATGCTGTTCTTTAGAGCGAGCATCTTTATTGTTTTGAGGGATTCGAATATATCCCTATCTTGAGGTTCACGTCGGGTTTCATTATCACTTATGATAGGATAAAATATTGTTCTAGTGACGGTGGAGAAATTTCCCTTATCGTCGGGAAATTCCAAAGAATGCCTCATATAGGCTACACCCCCTATAGGTTCTTTTTGACCTTTGAGTCCATCTATACCTCCATATTTACTAACAGCGGTCTTTACATGGTTATTAACTCCAACAATATCTTTGGAACAGGGCAACACCAATTCATACTGAGGTAGAGATTCCCATATATTGCCAGGCCTCACAGGTATCCTTGAAAAGGTTTTATCTGCCCAGACGTTCTCTGGTACAGATTGGAAGTCATCGTACGTCCCATCGCCAAGAAGTGATTTTCGTTTTTCAAATGTTATTTGTGCTTCCCTGCATAGCTCACACTGCGTGCTGTTTCCAGAATTTCCCCCTTCTTGTTTTTCATGAATGTTCCTTATCGCCCCTCGAAGTGATTTATTTTCTTCATGTAATTTTTTCAACTCATCTTCATTTGTGTCTCTTTCACTAGATCTCATCCACTCTTGGAATAATTTGCCTTGCATTTTTTCAGCTTGGAATGTTAGTTTATATACAGCCTCTTTTATGTCCTTCTTAGGGTCATACGAGTCCCTAATGACTCTATCTAGCGTCTTAATCTGGTTATACAGTTTCTGAATAATGGCTCTAGGCCCCTCTATTTCTTTTTTAGAATTGCTGGTTTTGGTAGACGGTTCCATTCGTTTTCGTTTATTTGGCTGTTCAGATATGTCATCCGCTGCGTCAATAACAGACGAATCCAGATTTCCCGCATCTAGGTCTGGTAACGAATTAGCCCTTTCCCTAGGCGGAGTCCTGTTTATAGAGTCCCTTCTTGCGAATGGATCCTTTTGCTCTTTAGTCGAAACGAATGTTGCATCTGTCTTGTCTCTCAACAACGGTTCAGTATTGTTCTGCACCACAAACTTCTTGATACCCTGACTCATATTTCCATGCTTGCTTTTATCCCCATCCTTCCCCATAAAATTTGATTCGTGACTATCCATTTTGTTCCCACGCGTAGCTAGGGACATAAGAGTCCGTTCCGGCAGAGCCCCGCATGCCGGAATAAGGCACTTATACTAGGGAGGTTGCCCGGTATCCCTAGGCTCCGTTTGCAGGTATCACTTGGCCCTGATACCCTCGCCAGCCGGGTCGCATTACACTGGACGACTAAGGGCTATGTATCATCTTCTTCTGGCACAGTGGAAAGGATATAAAAAGGAATCCCCTAGCCCTCGCAAACCTAATGGCGTCGGGGAGGATAAGAGTTTGGGACTTATGGGTTTTAGGAACGGATCACAACTTGGGAGTGAGATGTGAGCCTAGCTAGGGTACCTCGGGCTCGCCACACCCGTATTCGCAGTGCGAACCCCTGAGGGAATATATATATATATATATATATATATATATATATATATATATATATTCAAAAATTGTATTTTTAGAACAACTTTAGTATGTGTTTCTTGGAGATAATCACAGTATTATATTTTCGAGTGTTCATTCCACACTTAGTGGATATTTTAGAGACTCGAAAATATTTTCCAGCGATTTTTCGGAGTCACTTTCCTAAGGTTATTCACCCTGTACATTTGAAATAAAAAAAAGCTGAATGATATAAATAGTTTATTCACTATTAATAAAAAATTGTACAGTGAATTTGAAAAAACAGGTACCACATTAAAAAAATATCTTGCCCAGGATTTCAACCACAAAAATAAAATTATGTAAGCATCTTATATAACAAGTGAGGAAAGTGATATATCACACATCTTGATAAAAGTTGAATTTGTATGCAACTGTTGCACACATCCAGTGCAAGTAAGAAATAAAAAAGGGTTTATTAATCTGAATTTGCCATAACGTAACACACTTTGAAACTGAAATAATAAAGTTTAACTCACATACATTACAGCTAGTTTACAGAAGATTTATTAGAATAGTTATTCAATAATATCAAAACAAATAAAAATTTCATGAAACATTACGTTAAATCAACCGAAATCCAATCGGTTTCAAGAAAATTCTATCGATTACTTACGGTTACTTTTTCTCCCGTAAGAGTCGCTGTTTCGAGTGCCTCAACCATTCCATAACGTACACTTCAAAATCCTCTGTGGAACTTTTGAACGTGTTCTGAACAGCAGCTAAAAAACAACTGCTTCAGATCAAATTGTGCCCATGGAGACCTTTGATCAGAACATCAAAAACTACATTAAACTTGATTTTCATTCAATCGATTGGGACCCATTTTCCATAAGAAACATGCGGGGTTCTTCGAAGGAATATATTTTATTTCGAGAAGTAAGAAGTGGCTTCTACCTTCTATTACCTCCCTCACTCCGTTTGGCAGATAAATTCAAGTGTGCCTTGAAAATGCATACTTCTCTTCTGTACTAAATAATATACTATTCTCATCTCATTATTCCCATCCTGGAACATATTGTAATTTAACATTTTGGAATTGTAACTTAATGAAAATAACCATTATTGATACACTGTATACAAAAAAATCTACTTATGAAAAAGAGATATGAACACACTATTAAGTTAAATGAATTTATAATTAATTGTATCCAGTCGAGTATCCAATAATTCTGTTTCTACAATATTACTTTCATTCACTTTGTCAAAATAAATTTTATCAGATGAACATGTTTCATAAAAAATTGGAATTAATTTAGAATATTTTTCAAACTTATTTCTATTGTTCCTATTTAGTTCAAAAATAGTTCTATTCAGTTCAAAACTGTTCAACACTTTTCCTACAACACCATATTTGAAAATGCAATAGCAATTAGGACTCTTAATACTGAAAGTTAAATTTTGGTGTTGAACTGGTTCATAACAATCTACAATTATATCATTAATCTTCTCCTATGCAATATGATGCAATAATAAATAATTGAATTCTGATTGTTGATTGGAGCATTCAGTGTCATAAGTTACCCACTATGCAAATAAATATTACAGTTATGTTAATTCAACATCACATTGTGATAATGTTCTTCCTTTTTTCCCTCTTGTTTTTATCACATGCACATCTATACAACCGCTTATGCCCAGCTTGTGGCTGTTAACTTTTGTGATGTTTCAACTTAACTTCTCAGCGATGTTGAAGCGCTGCCTTTTTACATTACTGAGATGTTATTAGAACTTCCTCAAGATGAAGTCTTTATAACGAACTAAAAACAACATTTCTGTTACATTCTGAAATGCCTTCCAACATCTTGTCGATGTAAATGCAATGTCTAAAAAATAACATCTTATCAATGATCTAAATGTGACATTTCAAAAACAATACAGTGTATTCTCTTAGATGTTGTATGGACATTACTCAAACCTCTAAATAATATACCTCAAACATTCTAGATAACATCCTATAGATGTTTCTGTGCCTAATCAGCAAATACAGGGTGAACAACAAAGAACGCCGGCTGTCGGCCATAATTCAAAATATAGTCATGGTACAACTTTTAAAAATACCTTCAGGAAAATGACCCTGAAAAATCGCTGGAAAATATTTTTGAGTTCCTAAAATATCTGCTATGGGGTGGAATGAACACTTAATAACATAATACTGTGTTTATCACCAAAAAAGACATATTAAAGGTATCCTAGAAATACAATTTCTGATATATCGATGAGATTATGAAAAAATGTAGTTAGGTACTTTTTGTCCTTATTCATCAAGTAAGGGGTGGGGTATAGTTCAACCTAAAAAACAATTGTCATAACACTTTTTTTTTAATCGATATCAATGTTTGTGGCGTCAATTAAGAGTTTTTCCTCTTTAATAAGATATGCTTAACAAAAATAACAAAACTGAGCAACTTTGTCAATGCTATGTGAAAAGTCGACAATTTTCCCATTCTTCTCCGAAATTTCAAATGTAATTTGGCATTTTTTGAATTCTGATGAAAAGGGGTTAAGAAAATAGGAATCTATTTCAAGATATAAGATTTACAATATCAGATATAAAAAGTAAAAAAATGCTAGAATTTACATTTGAAATTTCCGAATGGGTACAAAATTATCTAATTTTGTTATCAATCTTATTAAACAGAAAAACTCTTTCAAATGCAGCTAAAATCATTAATATCGGTTAACAACCGAAAAAGTTATATATTTGTTCAAGAGATTGAACCTTCCCCACCCATTATTTGAAGAATAATGGCAGAAAATCTCTTTAATTAAACTTTTCCATAATCTCATGAAGATTTCAAAAATTGTATTTTTAGGACACTTTTAGTATGTTTTTTTGAAGTATTATGTTTCCGAGTGCTTATTGCATATTTTAGAGACTGAAAAATATTTACCAACAATTTTTCAGGATCATTTACCTAAAGGTACTTTTTTTGAAAGTTGTACCATGATTCTTTTCTGAGATGTGGCCTACAGTCGTTCTTAGTTGTTCACCCTATACATTTAAAATAAAATAGCACAAAAAGCAATAAAGGATTTGGAACGTTTATTCACTATAAATGAACAATACAGTAAATTTGAAAAAAACAGGTATAAAATTAGATAAAAGAATATCTTGTCCAGGAGTCCAACCTAAAAAAAATAAAATTGTGTGAGCATATTACATAACAAGTGTGGAAAGTGGAAACTATTGAACACATTCAGTGAAAGCAAGAAATAAAAAAGGGTATATTAATCTGTAGTTACCATAACTTTGAAACAGATTTAATAAAAGTGTTTTTAAATGAAACTCAAGGTCTCTAGTTAATTCCACAATATAATACAAGTTATTGAAAATTCTAAGAAATTGATAAAGTTTAACGGATACACATACATTACAGCTAGTTTGCAGAAAATTTATTAGAATAGTTTTTTAAGATTATTAAAACTAATAAAAATTTTACACCATAAAGATTTAATGAAACATTACGTTAAATCAAAAGAATCTGATTAAAGAAAAGTCTATCGTTTACTTACGCCTCAACCATTCCATAACGTACACTTCATAATCCTTATCTGTGAAACATTTAAAGGTGTTCTGAACAGCAGCTAATAAAACAATCACTTTAGATCAAATTGTGCCCATGTAGACCTTTGATCTATCATCGAAAACACATCAAACTTGATTTTCAACCAATTGACTGGGACCCATTTTCTATAAGATATATGCGGGGTTCTTCAAAGGAATAATAACATATTTTATTTCGAGAAGTGACTTTTCATGATTTACCTTCTATTACATGCCTCATACTTCTTTTCTGTATAAAATAATATACTATTCACATCTTGTTATTTTCATCCAGGAACATGTTGTGTATTAACATCGTGGAATTGTAACTTAATGAAAACTAAGCATTATTAGTACACCGTATACAAAGAAAACTACTTATGAAGAAGAGATAAGAACACATTATCAAGTTAAATGAGTTTATAATTAATTGTATCCAATTGAGTATCCAATAGCTGTGTTTCTACAATAATAAATAATTGAATTCTGTTTGTTGACTGGAGCATTCAGTGTCATAAGTTACATATTCTTCAACTAGATTATATATTGTATTCAGTGTATTTTCAAATAAATTTATGTTTTTAAAGTATTAAACAGTCTCTAATTGTTCACAAGAAATGTTAGTAATAATGTTAAATTTTCTAAACCTGCAGAACTATATTGATGGCTATCACTACTACTAGAGAAACTAGAACTAGAGATACTTGATTCAATATTTTTTGTGCTGTTTAATACAATGTCTGTATCAGACTATCTGAAATAGTTACTCCCTTTTCTTTACATAATTACCAACAATTTTTTTTTTATTTTATTTATGTAAGTAGCTTCTAAAACATCTTGAACATTGAAAATATTTTCTTCTACATTCAAATCTCTGCCAACATATGAGCATGTTTTATTATTAATAGTAATATCTACCCTATTGCAATATTAAGTTTTTTGTAGAGTATAATGCATATCTAGGATTTGAAATATTGTGAATCGTTTTTAAAATATACTTACTTACTAAAATATTTTAAAAGTTGTAAAAACCCCTAATTTTGTAAACTCTATTATATAATGTTAGTGTACAATTCCGCCACCTGGAATTTCAATGTTCAATAGCCGATTAAAGTATTGAATGAGTATTAAGTTTCAATAATTATGATTTTGGAAGGTACTTACCGATAAAACTGTTATTCGTCCATTATAACAAGAATTATAACTAAGTATAGAAACTGTATCTAAGTAGGAACTAACAAAAACGAAGACCACTCCATTCAAGTACTTCTGGCAAGAAATGTGCTTCCTGCAAATAAAATATAACACAAAACTAAAAACTATCCGCCATTTCATGCTTGTCATTTGTTTCCACAGATAACTAATGTTTGTTTCGTTCGTCAGTTCCTCTTATGATTTCTTACTTTTTTTATGTTACTGTGATGTTATTATGATATATTACTGAGAGTTTTATGAACTAACATCGTACAGACGCAATCGCAAGGAAGTTATTAAATATTATTTCGAAAGATGTAAAAGTAACTGCAACATGTGATCTTCTTAGAAACATGTCAATGTGTAATATTACAGTAACGTTCTGTATGTGACATTAGTGAGAAGTATACAAATTAACATCGTATGAATGTTTCATATAGGAAGTTGCTAAAAAGAAGTTCATAGGATATGTTTGTTACTGCGAATTCAAGTATTATTGTGTACATAAGAAATATGTTTTATTTATATAACATAGATGTTAATAGAGTTGCTAATAAAATTAAGACATATCGGAGATATATTATTAACGTTTTGAATAAACATCACGAAAGGTCTCTAAAAAGAACATCACAAAAAAGACTTGTTATATTTCTTGTTTAGTGGGTACATATTCTTCAACTAGATTAATATACTTTTGTTAGGAATATCTAGACGTTTTCACTTCAGCTTCATTTTATACAATGTATTTTAAATGGAAATGAGCTTTTCAGCAGAAATTTCTGTTTTCAAAAGTCTCAACAGTCTCCAATTGTCCATAAGAATTTTTGGTATAGATATCAAGATTTTCTAAACCTGCAAAACTCCTATGACTACTACTATTGCTACTACTACAAAAATTAGAACTAGAGATACTTCATTCATCATTTTTTGTATTATTTAATACAATGTTTGTATTAGCTGAAATAGTTACTACCTTTTTTTTTTAAATAATCATCAACTATTTGTTTTTGATTTCATTTATGTAAGTAGCTTCTGGAATATCTTGAACATATTTTGTTTCAGATCTGAATCGCTGCAAACATATGAGCATATTTTATTATTAATAATAATATTTACCATATTGCAATATTAAGTTTTTTGTAGGTGTAATGCATATCTATGATTTGAAATATTCTGAATCGTTTTCAAACTATACCTACTAACTAAAATATTTTAAAAGCCACCCGGAATTTCAATGTGCAATAGCCGATTAAATTATTGAGTGAGTATTCAGTTTTAATAATTAGGATTTTGGAATAGGTACTTACCGATAACTGTTGTTCATCCATTATATCAAGAACTATAACTAAGTATAGAAACTGTAGCTAAGTAGGAACTTACCAAAACGAAGACAACTTTATTTCAGTACTTATTGCAAAAAATTTGCTCCCTGCCAATAAAATATAACAAAAAACTGAAAACCAAGCCACGCCATTTCATGCTTGTCAGTTGTTTCGTTCGTCAGCACAGTTCGTCTTCTGTTTCCTTCTATTTTTGTAATTTTATGAATACATCAATCAAACAGCTCACCCGATTATGTTACTGTGATGTTCAATATGAAATATTACTGAGGGGTTTATAAACTAACATCGTATATTCGTATTCGCAGGAAGTTACTAAAAATTAATTTGACAGATGTAAAAGTAACTTCAAAATGTGATCATTTTAGAAATATGGTAATTTGTTATATTACAGTAATGTTCTGTATGTGACACTAGTGAGAAGTATACAAATAAACATCGTATGAATGTTTCCTATAGAGAGTAGCTGGAAAGAAGTTCATAGGATATATATGTAACTGCGAATTCAACTATTATTGTGTATATCAAAAATATGTTTTAATTACATGACATTGATGGTAATAAAGTTGGTTATAAAATTTAGACATTAAGGAGTTATCTTATTAACGTATTAAATAAACATCACGATATGTCTCTGAAAAGAACATCACAAAAAGACTTGTTATATTTCTTGTCTACTGGGTACTTACCCATCTTTACACATAGTCATATTTCTCTCCGCTTATAGTGTGGCCTAAGTACTACAAATCTTGTGTCTTTTCACTTCGATTTTCAGATCGGTTCCTTATCTAAGTCGTTCAAGTACTCCTTCGTTGATAATTCTACGTACATACGATATTCTGATATTTCTTTTTCATAGCCACATTCTAAAGGTTGAGAGTAGAATAGTTCAAATATAGTATCTAAATACTCCCATTTCAAGCTTTTTATCACAGAACCGGTTTCAAAAGAAATATATCATGCTCAGGTAAGTACTGCATACCAATTTCATTCTTCGTACTACATACCAATATAATTCTTCATCCTTACTCCTTTGAAAAGTTGACTATGATTACTACACATTTATTCAACCAAACTTTCTATGATTCTGTTCAATACACTTAATTGTGTGTCTGTTTTGTTTTCTTAGTCAGATCTTTCTTGAACCCTAAGGTATCGGAGATTTATCCGACTTTACATCTAACAGTAATTTTGTTAAAAAAATCAACGGGAAGCTTTCGCGCCATTTCGAAAAATAACCATTAATGTCTACTACGGATATGGAGCTCCAATGTGACGTTAATATTTTAGACTCACAATGCAAGCTAATTGGTTAAAAATGGGAGAATGTAAGTTCTTATCACTTAAACGTGGAGATTTTAAATTTTAATCGTCAAGCAAACTATAAAAATTTAATGTCTACATTCCACACCGTGGCTGACCTGTAATTACTGATACTACTTATGATACTGACCTGAAGAAAAGGAAATTTGAAATGGCAAAAGATTTGCATCGGCCGGGAATCGAACCCGGGCCGCCCGCGTGGCAGGCGAGCATTCTACCACTGAACCACCGATGCGATATTAATCAATATTAATAGTATGCCCTGATTCTTTTATTAGTACAAGATTCGAATTGTTTACAGATAATCTTCTTAATTATCAGTAAATTTATAAACTAAATTAAAGTTCATTTGTGATGAAGTATTGACCTATGGGTGCATTGTAGCATTGTCATTCAATGATGGATTAATATTTTTGGTTAATTATTATACAATGTGACAATTTAAAAACTTACAATGGGCTATATCTCACGAACGAAAGATGGTATCAAAAAATGCTCAAAACCGTTTCTAGGATAGGAAGGGGGAACTAAAATGACATAAAAAAGAATTGGCCCATATCAACCCCCTAGGCCCCACCTACCCCAACTGAAAAAGTTTAAATAGCAGACTCCTACTTGTGATACATCATTGAAAAGCCTACAAAAAATGCTATCCAACGGTATGAATAATAATGGTACAGGGTGAATAAATATTACAAAACCTTGCCTTAAAAGGAAAATTTAATGAAGTTTTTGTTGAACTACAAATTTATTAAAAATGTCAATAAAGTAAATGTTCAAAGTGGGTTCCGTTGTTTTGTAAACAATAGTACAGCCTATTTTCAAATTCTGCACGTACGTTCACAAATGTTGTTCTAGTAATAGCGCGACATGCTTGAGTAATTTTTTCCTGCAAGTCCCCAAGTGACGCAGGTTGAGTTTGATGCACAACTGACCTGAGGTAACCCCATAAAAAAATCAGGTGGCACTAAGTCTGGTGACCTCGGTGGCCACTCAATAGAACCTCTCCTTCCAATCCATTTGGTCGGATAATTAGTATCCAACCAGTGCCTAACTGCAGCTGCATAGTGAGGAGGTGCTCCATCTTGTTGGTAGTGCAGCAAATCTTCTTCTAGAGCTAGATTGCCTTTGTCATCCCGTTGATTCTCTAATTCATGCATAATTAAAGGTTGGATGGTGTTTTCCAGCATATCCAGATAACTGTCGCCATTCAAATTGCCTGGTATAAACAAGGGGCCAATTAAAGAATCCCCTAATATTCCTGCCCAGACATTAAGTTTTTCAGGGTATTGAGTGTGACCTTCTCTAAATCGATGCGGGTTCGTATCACTCCAGTACCGACAGTTTTGTTTATTCACATTGCCATTCATCATAAAAGTACATTCATCACTGGAACGAATATTTTTCAATAGTCTAGGCTCAACGCGAATTCTTTCAGTCATTAGTTCACAAAACTCAATTCGTCGGTCTGGGTCCTCATCGCATAGTTCTTGAAGAATTTGCGTTTTGTACGGGTGAAACTTATGTAATTTCAACACCTTCCTGACCGACTCACGTGATAGTCCTGTCATTGTAGATACCTGACGTGTTGATGCAGTAGGCTCTATTGCAAATTGCCCAAGGACCTCAACTTGGCTTGCTTCATTCAGTAATCTTGGGGCATCCCTTTTTTTATCCCGTTTCTCTAAATTTTTCAACTAAATCGCGGATGTACACGTGACTTACATGTTTGTCCGGATGCCTCTCATTAAATATTTGAGCTGTTCGTAAATAACACTGGTTCTGGGAGCCAAATATGAAAATGATCTCCACACGTTCAGGTATACTGTAAACCATCGTGACAACTACAGCGAATTACAGTACTGATCGTACACAATGATGACACTAATGACATTTAAATGTCTCAAATAAACAAAGAATTATTGACTGCGACAGAAACCAAAGAACAGATTTTTTTGCAAAGACGGCAAATTAAAGTTTTTATTCAACAACAAAAAGTCCCCTTGGACACTTATTGAAAATAAGGTTTTATTGGCCTTTAAAGATTTTTAACATTGTGTCACAAGTAGGGTTCCTACGTTTGTTTTTAAAATTGTTAAATAATAATTTGGTAATTATTGATACCATTACCATTATTATTATTATTATTATTATTCATACCGTTGGATAGCATTTTTTGTAGGCTTTGCAATGATGTATCACAAGTAGGGGTCTGTCATTTAAACTTTTTCAGTTGGGGTAGGTGGGGCCTAGGGGGTTGATGGGAGCGAGTTCTTTTCTATGTCATTTTTGCTCCCCCTTCCTATCCTAGAAACGGTTTTTAGCATTTTTTGATATCATATTTCGTCCGTGAGATATAGCCCATTGTAAGTTTTTAAATGGTCACAATGTATAGTGTAATAATCGGTTATAGTTATAGGCTTGTGTCTTTCCTTAGCCTCATGAACGAATACTTGAGCACGTCACTTGTAAATCCAACACTGTTCAAACATGAATTTGAATATACAGGTTGATTCATGCAAGTCTAGCACGGTTAGTGCTTACTCTTAATTATTAATGAAACATTCCTGTAGACGGCTGTAATGTATTGAGTCAACCACTGCACGTAGATAACCTTGGCTTGTCAACTATAATATGTCAGAACCATATGTGTTACTAACCTAGATATAAGATCTAAGTTATAAAACACTTAAACACATGTCTCATAAATTGTATTCTTATAATTACACTAGTTGTTACAAATAAAGACCATAGTATAGGAAAGTATTGTTTCCATATACCTCTAAAGTATCCGATATAACAATTAGCGACGAGATATGGTTAATAATTTCCTGATATGAATGAAAACAATCAGGACCAAGCCGCAAGCATGCAACCGGTTATGACCATGAGAGGCACAATTGGGTCATTAAACGAATTCAGAATAGGGAATGACTGGTGTGTTTACGAAGAAAGGATGGAGCAATATTTTGTAGCCAACTATGTAGAAGAAAATAAAAGAGTACCGGTTTTATTAACAATAATAAGAGAGCAGGCTTATGAGATTTTACGAGGATTATGTGATCCCCAGTTACCCAAGGTAAAGACTTACACACAACTTTGCACAATTTTAAGGAAGCAGTTTTCCAAAAAAGTATCTGTGTTTAAATAAATAATTGATTTCCACGAAATAAAACAAGTTGAAAATAAATCCATAAAAAAATTCTACGTCAGATTAAAGAATGATGCAATAGATTGCAATGAAGTTCTGAAACACCGGTTGTATCGGGGTTAAGCAAAGGCCCCATTTTGGACAGAGTTGTGGAGGAAGATCATACTAAAGACTTAAATGATATAGTAGAGGTAGCACTAAATGAAGAAGCCACCATAGTCACATCTTATGCACCAATCCACAAACTGAGCATCAAACCCAAATATTCACAAGTGGATAGAAAAGAGAAAAATGGAGCCAGCTCATGTTCAGTCAACAATAAAAAAGAAGCCAAATGTAACAGCTGTGGTGAGACAAATCATAATTTCAGTACCTGTAAATATGAAACTTTTAAATGTAACAATTGTAAGAAGGTAGGTCATCTTGCTGAAGTTTGTTTTTACCAAAATGATGTGTCCAATCATTATGTAGAACCGGACATGGCAGAAAGTCAACTAGATTTTATCGAAATGTATTTTATGTCTGAAAACAATATTGTTAAACCGGTCAAAGTTGAAATGCAGTATTACTATTTGTATATCCTGATGGCACCGAAAAGCCAATCAGCTTTGCATCACGTGTTTTCAATAGGTCTGAATTAGGATATTCAGTTATTCATAAAGAGGCCTTGGCTATATATTGGGGAGTGCGGAAGTTTTACCAATACTTGATGGGTAACAGGTTTATTTTGTGCTCAGATCATTTGCCCTTAAAGGCACTCTTTGGGGAGAACAAGGGTATTCCACAAATGGCAGCAGGTCGATTGCAGAGATTAGCCTTATTTTTGAGTGGGTTTTGTTACACATTCCAATCTATTAGAGGGACAGATAATGGGGGAGCAGATGGATTATCTAGAATGCCAGTGAGTTCAAATGAATGCATAGAAGGGGATTATGATTATTTGAATTTTTTAATTGATCAAATTACAATTTCAGCGGATCTAATTAGAAAAGAGATTAGAACAGACCCCATTTTGAGTAAAGTTATTTTATATGCCAGGGAGGGCTGGGCCGAAGTAGTAACTGGAGAAATAAAACCATACTCCAGGAGGTCTTTAGAAATAAGTATAAAAAATAACATATTGATATGGGGTTTCAGGGTTTTAATTACTACAAAATTTAGGAATCAACTATTAGATGAAATACATGGTTCACACAATGGTGTGGTCCAAATAAAGGCTCTAGCTAGACAATATATCTGGTGGCCAAATTTAGATGTAGACATTGAGAACTATGTAAAAAGTTGTAATGCGTGCATGACACATTCGAAAACTCCCAATAAATCAATCTTAATTCCATTTGAAACAGGAAAATACGTTTTTGATCGCATACATATTGATTTTTTAGGTCCATTTAAAGGAAAATCTTCCTAATAATTACGGATGCATTTTCGAAGTGGCCTGAAGTATATGAGATGCCTAGAGTAGATACTCGTACTACATTAAATAAATTAAGGGAATATTTTGCCCGATATGGGTTACCCAATGTAATAGTTTCCAATAATGGCTTATCTTTTGTGTCCGCAGAATTTGAAACATTCTGCAAAAATAATCGCATAGTGTATTTAACATCTGCGCCTTACCATCCTTCAACTATTGAAGCCTCTGAAGATAGTGTTAAGTCATTTAAGCAAGCTTTAAATAAGATGTTAGCAAATGCAACAACGGCTTCAGATGAATTATCGATCTTGATTAGTAAGTACCTATTTTCTTACCGAAATACTCCACATTGTCGGACTAATGAAACTCCTTCAAAATTAATGTTTTCGAGAAAAATTAGAACTAGATTTGATTTTTCGAATAAATCAGTTGTTGACAAAGCAAAACAAAAACAACTGAAGTACCACCAAGGTAATCGTTTTATAAATTTACAAAAGGGGGAGATTGTTTATGTTAGAGACTATCGCTATAACCCAAACAAACCAACCTGGACAAAAGCTGTAGTTGTAAAAAAATTGGGACTTGGAACATATCTCTGTAAACCGATGCTTGAACAAAATGTACAGTGGCGAAGGCATCTTGATCAAATTGTCCAAGTTGGTAAGTTTTATGAGTCCACAAACGATTATTTTGCAAAACAGTCTAATATTGTAAATAATAATGTTAGCATAGAGTTGAATACACCAGATTTGTTTGACATTGAAAATGGCAACGAAGGCAATCTAGAACAGGCAAGGTACATAAACAAAAATTCTCTTCAGAACGGTCTCAAGGAAAAATCGGAAGTGTTGGAGGTGCAGGAAAATTAGGTAAGTAGGGAGAATAAGAAACTAGAACAAAAGACAGTGGTATTAGGAAGTTTTGGAAGTACCAGACCCCGACGAGTCATTAAGTCACCTGATCATCTAAATTTGTAAATTCGTAACTTGCGAGGAAGGGAATGTAATGTATTGAGTCAACCCCTGCACGTAGATAACCTTGGCTTGTCAACTATCATATGTCAGAACCATATATGTTACTAACCTAGATATAGGATCTAAGTTATAAAACACTTAAACACATGTCTCATAAAATGTATTCTTATAATTACAATAGTTGTTACTAATAAAAACCATAGTGTAGGAAGGTAGTGTTTCCATATACCTCTAAAGTGTCCGATATCACAACGGCTTAATAAAACACTTGTGCAAATATATTCATCTATCAAATATATATATATATATATATATATATATATATATATATATATATATATATATATAGAAGATGTAGGAATATCGCGCGATATGTTAACAACAACAACAAAGATATTCATGGGTAATTCACGCAAAGTAAAGGGCTACTGAAATAGAGTGGTAACCGTGGACATGCATGTTTCTCGCTCATTTTGCCTCATCAGCACAGCATAACCAAATAATGATGTGAAATTTGGGAGCAAAGATGTTAATCGAAACATGGGAAAACACAAAATAACGGATTTCAGCAGGGAAACCAAACGCTCATTTGTGTCTTCAATTGGAAGATCCCGAGTTTTCAGAACATCAACCAACATCGACACGGAGGCGCATATAGCCCCCCCGCCATGAACCTTCCGACCCATAGTAAATAACAAAGAAGATGTAGGAATATCGCGCGATATGTTAACAACAACAACAAAGATATTCATGGGTAATTCACGCAAAGTAAAGGGCTACTGAAATAGAGTGGTAACCGTGGACATGCATGTTTCTGGCTCATTTTGCCTCATCAGCACGGCATAACCAAATAATGATGTGAAAGTTGGGAGCAAAGATGTTAATCGAAACATGGGAAAACACAAAATAACGGATTTCAGCAGGGAAACCAAACGCTCATTTGTGTCTTCAATTGGAAGATCCCGAGTTTTCAGGACATCAACCAACATCGACACGGAGGCGCATATAGCCCCCCCGCCATGAACCTTCCGACCCATAGTTAATAACAAAGAAGATGTAGGAATATCGCGCGATATGTTAACAACAACAACAAAGATATTCATGGGTAATTCACATATATATATATATATATATATATATATATATATATATATATATATATATATATATATATATATATATATATGTAAAGTTGCAGATAGCGAATCACCTTGTTTTACACCCTTATTTATGTATATTTCATCAGTTTCTCCTACTTGTGTTTGTATCGTAGCCCTTGAGTTTTCCATAGTCATCTTGATTAACCTTCTTAATTCATCATTAATGCCTACCTCTTTCGAAGCAGACACAAGTTTGCCTCTGTGTATTGAATCGAAAGCTTGCCGAAAGTCTACAAATAACATTTCCAGTTCTATTTGATGCTCATATGCTTTTTCCATTATCTGCTTCAGTGTATATATGGCATCCACCGCTGATCTACCTTTTACGAATCCACACTGATCTACCTTTTACGAATCCACACTGATCTACCTTTTACGAATCCACACTGATATCGTCCTATAGTATTTCCTGTAGTGTCTCTAAGCCTTCTGTTTATTGTAGCTGATAGTATTTTATAGGCAGTGTTCAGTAATGTAATACCTCTATAGTTTTGGCATTCATGCTAGTCACCTTTTTTGTGGATTGTAATTATCTGGCCTATTTCCCATTCTATAGGCATTTTTTCTTCTCTCCATATTTTTATTATAAGTTGGTATACTAATATCATGAAGCTTCTCACCTCCGTACTTTATCAGTTCCATATTTATATTATCTTTTCCAGGAGCTTTTCCGTTTCGGCTGTTGTTAATAATCTACATAATCTCTGCTCTTGTAGGTTCTTCCAAAATTTTTTCTTGTGATATTTCTTCAATGTCTTCTTCAATATCTGAATCTTCTATTAGTAAAGTCCTAAAGTGATCTATCCATATTTGTTTGTATTCATTTTCTTCTTCAATGACTTTGCCATATTGGTTTTTTATACCTTTCGTTTTGCCCTTATAAGTTCGGCTTTGTTCATTTATATTTTTATAAAATTTCTTGGTATTACAATTCTTTCTTTCTTGTTCTATTTCTTTTATATTGTTATTCATCCATTCTCGCTTTGATTTTCTTATCATTTTGTTACATTAATTTCTGCTTTTCATGTATTCTTGCTTGTGCTTTATTTCGTTTGTTCTTATCCATTTTTGTATTTTTTCCTTTTTTTTTCTACTGCTACACGGCAACTATCATTGTACCACTCTTTTCTTTTATCTCTATCCATTTTGCCTGTGTGTTTTTCCGTTGTTATTTGAATGGATTTTTTTATAGCTTCCCATTGTGCATTAACGTTGTATTCCTTTTTCACTATTTTGCTTGTATCTATCAAATAGTTGCAGCTTTATTAAGTATCACATACGAAAAACTGTCACAACACATGTTCTTGTAAAAAGGTTGTCATCGAGAGTAGGCGTGTAGAAAGGTAGAGGGAGTGAGCGCAAAATCATTTGATTGCTCTAAGCAACTCATAGATGGTGCCTCTGTATGGGCAAAGTAACATTATTCTGACACTCCCTTCCTTTGCACATACACCTTTTGAATACATTGAATAATAAAATATTTTGAACTTACATATAAAATCAACTTACGATCATGAATACATAGAAATATATTAGATTATTAATAATAAGAATATATTGCCATCAGAATTTTGATTCATGTATGATCCTTGGACACCTCTGCTCTCTCCGCTGCGCACACTGCTAAGACTGGTCATATGTTTCTGTAAAATAGCAAGTGATTACACAATTAGATTTATAAATTAAATTATTTTACATGACATCTATGTGTAACATGTATATCATCTAAATTTTATCATTTATAAATTCATCATCTTATTTCTGAGTCTAGAGTGTGAAGTAGAGGGTAAAGGTTTAATCATGATATCCTAACTTTTTTGTTTAGTGGATATCTATTTAACTTCCATTTTGCCTGCCCAAACACATGGTTTAATAAAATTACCGTGAGTATCAGACATTTGGGGTTTGTTACCTGTCTTCTTCCTTTCAACCAGGTCGGACTTAATGAGTTCGACGTGAAGATCGAAATCTTCTAATTTGTGACTACCTTCCATTCGTGTACAGTTACAGGCCGATTTATTGTCACATCTAATAGTGACTGGATATATAGTCTTACCTATTATATCTCTAGTAGCTTTATCTAAGGAAATTCTTCCTTTGCAAGATTCGCTCATGGCAAGATATTCTGCTTGGCACGCTGATGTAGCCGGAGAAGACTGTTTGTGGCTCCCCCATGATGCTATTGTGTCACCGTATAATTGAATTAGATAGCCACTTGTTGAGATCGACTTTTGTTGACCTCTGGACCTAGTCATAGCTTCCATAACTTCTGTTTTACCTCTATAGTGCAGACCTAAATCTGTTGTTCCTCTCAAATATCTGAATATTCTTTTGATTTCAGACCAATCTCCTGTGGTTGGCTTAGTCAATCTCCTAGGCAATACATTTTCATCAAATGCTATATCTAGTCTGGTTGCACCTGCAAGATACAACAAGCTCCCTATAGCCTCTTCATAAGGTGCATCAGTCAAAACATTAAACTCTTTTGATTTATCTTCGTCTTATATATTCCTGTTTTTGACTTGTCTAGTAATCATAGGTGTGTCGTGTGCATAACATTCTTTCATGTTGAATCGTCCTAGGATTTTTGCAGTGTATTCAAGCTGAGAAATAAACATTTCACGTTCACTTCTATCAAGGTGAATCTTCATTCCTAGAAAATTCTCTGGTTGACCCAAAATTTTCATCTCGAACACGTTGCTGAGATGATTTATTATTTCGTCTAGTTTTTTTGGGTCGTTACTGGCTGCAATCATATCATCTGCGTATAGGATTACAATGGCAATGTTCCTTCTTTTCTCCAAGTAAATAAGCACGGCTCATTCTCTAGGCCTAATTTTAGAGCTTCATTGGTAAACGTTTTATTCCATATTTTAGGGCTAATTCTCAATCCATTTAGAGCTTTCTTGAGTTCCCAGATTCTCGTTCTTCTAGTTTCATCACTCCAATCATAGCCTTCTGGGATCTCCATAGAAATAGTCTTTTCTAAAGTGCCGCACAGAAAAGTTGTTTCAACATCCATTTGTCTTGCATCTGAATCAAGTTTATTTATGATTGCAAATGCTAATCTAATTACTGGAAGTTTTGACACTGGAGTTTCTTCCAACTCATACTCGTTTGTATCTAAGAAACCTCTTACAACCACTCTAGTTTTATAGATGTTCTCTCCAGTTTTGCCAATTTTAGTTTTGAAAACCCATCTAGAGTTCTATATATGGTTTACGGGTCTGTCCACCAGTTCGTAGACTTTATTATCTTCTATTGACTTAAGTTCTTCTTTAATTGCATTTTTCCATTCAACACTGTCTTCGCACAGCAAACAGCTTTGTAATTACTAGGATCTTTGTTAATAGAGGCAATCATAGCGTGTATAAATTTCTCTAATTCCACCGTATTAAACTATTCTATTGTTTTGGCATAAACGAAGTTTTCATCTATATTGGGATTTGGTTTTCTCTTTAAAGTGCTCAGTTTCTTTGATTTGGTGTAATTTGATACGTTTTCATCTAGTTTGCTCTTTCTGGGCTCGTCAGGCTCAATTGATGTTACATCTGAGTCTTTCGTTAATTGAATATTTGCATCAGAAGATTCAAGGTTAATTTCCTCGTCAATTGAATTGTCATCTACTTCTGCGTCAAATTGTTTTTCAATTTTGGAAGAGAATTCAACTTCCAAATATCTAGTTTTGTACACGTTCTTGTACACAAATTTTTCATTAAACCTGACATGTCTAGAGTTTAAAAATTTACTCGAGGTTGGCTCCCACAATACATATCCCGTACGTGAGTAGCCTACGAGTATTGCCTTTATTGCCTTTTCAAAGAACTTATTTTCTGTTATTGTAATTTTAGCATAAGCTAAACACCCAAACCTTCTAATTATATTAATATGTGTGTTTATTCTTGCACTTAGTTTGTTTAATGGCGATATAAAACCATTAGTTTTGTGAGGTGTGCGATTGTACATATTAACAGCTCTTTCAGCCGCCAAAATTCGGAATGATTTAAATAGGCCAGACTCAAACAACAACGCTCTACTTTTTTGTTGAATTGTTTTGTTGAACCTCTCTGCTGTACCATTTAACTCTGGACTGTATAGAGGTGCATAATCTGATTCTCTATTTTCTTTATGCATAACATCTAAAAATTCACCCTCTGTAAACTCCCTAAAATCAGTTCTGATGTAGCACACTTTTTCATTTTTACCCAATAAATTTCTAGCTGTAGTTTTAAAGTTTGCTAAAGAATTAGCTGCTTCATTTTTAGTTTTAATAGAATATATTTTCGCATACCTAGAAAAGTCGTCTGAAATCGTCAATAATGTATTTGCAAGCACCTGGGAACGAATTTGTCCTGAATTGCCACATAGTATCTACATGGATTGTGTGTAACGGTCTATCTCCTATCAGTCTAGATTCTTTAGAGGGTTATTTTTACATCTTAGAAAGAATACAGGTTTCACAATCTAAAATACTCTCTTTAAATGTCACATTATACAACGACTGTTCAGATTTCTTCAGTTCCTTTAGGTAATTCAAACTTGGATGACCTAATCTTATGTACCATAACATACCTTCATCTATTTTAATTGTTTTCATTTGCTGTATATTATTTTCTGTACCTTTGATATTATTAAATTCTTTTAAAGCATCAGTTGAATTGAAATCAAAAATTCTTCTATTCAGAGTTTGTTCATCTAGTATTAAATCTGTGACTTCTGCTTCCAAATTATTTCTATCTAACCTGTACGAGTAAGTTCCTCCTGACTCTCCCTCCCAACCTCAAATAGGGGTGATTTATGCGAAAATTGATCCAAAACTCCCTCCATCTTATGATACTTCGAATCAACTAACGTCTGAGATTGTTCGGAAAACCTATTTGGAGAAATAATTTCGGCAGTACAAAAGTACGTTGTATAACCTGACATATTATTTTCTTTAACGGATTTCACTTCGAAAGTGATGAGCCAATTTGGTTTGACATATTTCCCCGTCTAAAATGTCTCACCTGTTTCTTAGTCAAATATTTTGATTTTCTCATCACCTAAAAATATACCTAAGCCTGCATCTGCAAATCGTCTAAGTGAGATTACATTGTTCGCGATAGTTTCTGCGGATAATACATTAGTTAATTTCATTTTATTAAGTTTTGATTTTAAGTGAAGGTTACCGACTCCGTCTATCTCTATGTCAGCTGACTTATTTTTGTTTGCATTTCTAAATACTTCACCAGAGCAGTGTTTAAAATTACTTGAAATCAATCTTTTGTTTATTATGTGCTCGGTTGCAACGGAGTCCTCAATGAAAGTAATATTATCTACATTATTAAAACACTCAAGATTCATAACTGCTAGTCGTGCTTGTGGCTTCTTTTTGTCACCATCCTTTGGTGGAACTGCTTGCTTTTTGAACGTCTTATGGTTGGTTTTGATATATCCTCTGGATTTACCACCGAAACCTCTCGAAGTCGAAGCTCCTCTGAAGGTACCTCTAGCTCTAGCTCTACCGCGATCACAACCCCGTTTGTATTCAGACTTTCCTGAACTTTGACTGACTGCATTATTTTCTGGGCATGTATTTGTATTATGATCAGTTGTGATCTTTTAAATATAACAATACAAATTGCCAGTTGCTTCTAATGGACAATCTTTGATGTAGTGGTCCGTCTTATTGCATCTATAACAGTTGTCGTGACGTGTTTTAACCTTTTTGCTTGGTTTGTACTTGCACCTTGCTCTGAAGAAGTTTCTGACTTTAGAGTCATTGATTTACCTGTGATTCTTCTTTGTATTAAATGAGCAGTCCGGGCTTCTGGTATTGCATTACAGACAGCTTGGTAGAAAGCTGACCTCTTTTCTTCATTTGACATAGGTACTGCGTTATCACAGCTTTCATATTCTACAACAATGTTGTGGAATCTAGTCCAAAAATTGTCAATATTTTCTTCAGGTATTAGTCTCAGTGGGTACAACTTCGTTCTAACAGAAGTATGTGTGACATTGTTTTCATATCTTTTTGCTTCTTTGAGACTCTGTATAACCTTTACAGGGTCTTCAATTTTGGGAACTGTTTTATCATATTTATCATCTAAATGGCTAGTAATGATTTCTCTCACTGCTTGTTGTCTTTTCATTGATGCTTGTTCGTCTAGGCTACTAGGAGCAATTACATCTAAAAGATCTTCCGATGTTAATTTAGATCAAAGTTTGTCCATCCACATGTTCATATCCCCTTTTGGATGGAGAGTATAATTTCTCGGTACTTGATAGCTTTAAGATTTTTTGTTCTATTCTATTGTGGTTTTCAAAGCAGTAATTGAATCATTAAGAGCCTTGGACACTTCTATATTCATGTCTTGCAGGTTTGGTGGCACATTAGATTCAAAACCCGTTTGTGTTGCAGTACCTTCTAACAAAGAAGTCGAGTTTAGTAGCTTACCTCCAGCACTTTGTATTCTAAGTCATTCTACAGCAAGGAAATTTTCAGATGTCTCCTGAATAAGGTTCATCAGAATTTTCATTGATTGAAAACCTTTATTTTGAAGCTCAATGTTTTCTCTCGGTTTGCTCAGGAACTGATGCAGTTCAAGATTGACTTGTGAAGTCTGTTGCTGTTGCTCCGTCTGCTCAATGTTTGTGGTACCACTACCGGTGTTTTTATTACAAGTGGAAGTGTTTGACGGAGTTGGTGTTACTGTAGGTGCAAGTGTTGACATTGTTGGATTTTCAGATACGCCAGACCCTATATAAATAGAATCATTTTAGGTTAGATTTCATTTTATGATTCTTCTATATGCATATTTACAAATAAATAACTTCTAAACATCAATAGAATCTTCTAAAGTCTCGTGTACTATTAACTTCTAAAATTTTGATCCACTTCTAAAATGAAAAATATATAACTGCTTTTTTATTTTTGTTTCACGCGCCAGGTGGAGTATCTACAGTCTCTGTATTCTCAATAATTTCTCTTTCGTTTTGCTCAGTTATTGTTTATTTGCTTCTAAACTTTAAGTATAATATGAGCAATCTAGAACACACCAAACTTATTTAGAGGCTGTCAAAATTTTATCATCCTCATTTACAACTGCACTGCAGGTTGCAAACAAAAAAAATGAACTTAGTTGAAATTCCTGCGTGCAACAGTATGCCACACGTGCTCACTCCCACCTCGTTACAAACGGCACAGCTCCTTGAAACGACAGAGGACGGTTGTACATACACGAGTAACACACAAATCACACACCCGAATAACGAACGTCTTAATTGAACCAAAGCTTAGTACTGTACTACAGACTCAACCTTGACACAACAATCAAATAAGTTATTGCTTTACAATTTTTGTAGCTTCCAAAACTTCTACATTCACTATGCAGATTTAGTATGTAATTTCTCCGAAAAAATATTTATTTACAGTTTCAACTTCTAGAATTTTCTTTACTTCGTAAAATTATTATAATTTTTAAACTTTATCTTAAACATGTCAACTCGTCACATTTCTCAATTTACTTACTTGAGAGTATTATTATTTTTCATCCATCATTTACCTAAACATCCGTATTATGGTATTTACAGCTAATATAATGTGTATATCATGTTACCTAAGCCGGGCGGCTTCCACAAGTTTGACTTAATGATATACGTATCATCAGTCAATTTTTCTAATAAAATATTTTTAATTCCGAGCAAATTTTCTAATAGTGATGTTACCTATTTCAAACCCAAGAAATATAAAATAGATAAAAACATTGTGTCTTTGTAATGCATGAGCCACTTTACACTTACAGTATTTGTATCTTCTAAATTTTGCATTGTAGTTGCACTTCTATTTTTATTTTTTTCCAACTAATATCAAAATTAACTCCACAATTTATTTGATTTTCTTCTAAAAGAACACTCTTCTCGAGAAACCACGTGTTTAGCACGATTCGTTGCACTTCACTAAAGCCGATTCTTTTTCTAGTCTCTTTTGAGATAAGAAAACGAGTGCGTGCTGAGCCAATAACCTTAAGGACTGTAATAATCAGTGAAAGATAAGAAGACGGCTTAATAAAAACTTGTGCCGATATATTCCTCTATCAAATAGTTGCAGCTTCATAAATTATCACACACAAAAAACTGTCAGAACACATGTTTTTAAAAATAGGTTATCATCGAGAGTAGGCGTGTCGAAAGGTAGAGGGACTGCGCGCAGAATCATATGATTGCTCTAAGCGACTCATAGATGGTGCCTCTGTATGGGTAAAATAACATTTTTCTGACACTTACTATGAGAAAGTAATATATGGAGAGAGTTGTCATTCCCTAAATACACTAATACTTCCCCGTAACTTTTGCCTACAACTTTCTCTACGTACCTTAAACGTTTTGGTCCATTTTTAAACGTTATGTATATCAACGTTTAGAGTCAGATAAAAGGAAGTTGAAAGGACGTTTAACAGGAAATTCCGGAAAGATTTTTTTAACGTTTGATACACGTATTAGGAACGTTATTTTCAACACCTCTTTAAAACGTTACCAATTTGTGGAAACGTTTTAAGGACTTATTTCAAACGTCAAATACATTCCTGGAACGTTTCAATGACATACATTGCAAAGTACTATTACTCACTTATGCACTCAAGCCAATCTTAAGTTATTCAATTAGATTTGATAGCAAAATTAAGAGTTTAGTTCAGGTGTGTATTACACCAAACGTGATCAAATTGAAGATAGGTATAACCGAAAAAATCAAAATCTTGCAATTTTGTCAATATATTTAATTCAGTAAGTTAGGATGGCTTTATTGAAATGTATCAAACTTGACCTCTTCAAATAGTTATAATACATTTTTTCTAAAAAATGATACCGTAGAAGGGCAGTCAATATTTAGCCACCCCAAAATTCACATCAGATATCCTATGTTTAACTTGGCGACATATCACCTGGAACATTGAGTAATTCGAACTTGTTTATACCACGATGGTGGACAAAATGATAAGTATTTCACTAAGGGCACTTTTATGAAAATTTAATGGAGAAGAACATGAAACCATACTAACAGATATATATTTGTGAAATTACCACTTTTAAATTTTTATTCAATCTATATTATATTTTAAAAATAATACTAACAATAATAATCAAAAAAAATATTCAGATAATTTCCTTCTTTTGATTTATTTTTGTTTTCCGGGCGACCCAATCTAGCTCTGGCTCATTTCAACTAACAAGATATGGCGATATGGCATCTTAAAATAGTGACCAAAATAAAATTAGTCAACTGTTCAAGTTAATTAAATTTGAATAATAGAAATGAAAATATAATTTATCTATCCCTGCTTTGGGAAGCTGAAGAAAACTAATATATTCTTTCTCTTTTCTCCAATGTAGCTGAACATTTCGGATATTTAATCGGATATGGTTAATGCCAAGTATCTTTTTACAAATTCACCAGCATTGTCCCAACCAATTTCTCCAAACATTTTAAACTCAAATTGAAAAAACACCATTGATGCAAATCTATGGACGCTAGAATGAATTTTATTATACATCAGTATGTTGGCTCCAGCAGGAAAATATATAGTATATATATATATATATAGTGTAGTATATATATATATATATATATATATATATATATATATATATATATATAGTGTAGTATATATAGTAATTAATGAGAAAAAGACCCATAAACCCTCAAAACGGTCAAAGATACGAAAATGGTATGTTTTGCACCAGTTTTCCATAATAGCGAAAATATTAAGCTTATAATACTTTGACAGAGGTAACATTGGGTAAGGTTTTATGTATCTTTTTATTGCTATATAATTATAGCTTATACATAAATTTTGAAATAAATTTACTATAATTGATATATTATTATGATACACACATCTTTGAAGAATTATGTCTATTCACCAACATAAGATATTTTCCCCATTTTCAAAAAACTCCTCAAAAAGCTTAAGGTCAGTCTCTTAAATAATCGGATAGTTCACATTTGGCACCTGGCTCAAAATGGGTGTTTCAATTTTAGATTCTTCCATGCAGCATCAACTTCCACCAAGATGTCACAGCAAATATCTTTTATCATAAATTAGGTCTTGTCTATGTTATTTCAATATCTTCTTGTACGGCATACTTCACAAGCGCTTTTGCATTTTGGAAGAGTTGGAGTTTATGAAACCAAGTTTAATTAAGTATTAATTTAATATTTTCACAATAGGAGGTATTAGGAGTAGGAATGTTTGCAAAGTTACTATCATTGCAAAGTGTATGGAAGTATACTAAAGTATGACAGTTGTAACGAGTTATTTTTTTGAAGCAGTTCCGATGGTATTTTAATTTTAATAAGTGGATATAACTCGTTACTTACTTTCCAACTTTGATTTCTGGTACCGTTTCAGTCCCGTAATATAAATTTGAGTATTTATTGCATTATTAATTCAAAAGCCATGAATTGCCATCTAAAGAAATATGTAAAATTTATTAAATTCCGCTTTTCAAAATTTACATTATTGAGGACGCCCGGTATATAAACTATTTTAATTAAAACCAGAGCCGTTCAGTATAGTAGAAATATTTCTTGTTGTAAGAAAATCGATTCAAATTAATTCACTCACCACCGTTATGGCCAAAAATTTTAGGTAAGAATTAAATTATAAATTGCGAAAACCGATCGTTTTGGAAGGGTGAGAATTAATAGAATCGAGATATAATTTGACAGTAAGCAAGTATAAAATTGATATATGTGAAGTGTCCGACCGTCCATTCTGGAAATTTATTTTGAAAACCGAATAAAATATTTCACCGGGGTTTTGAAGTTTTATATTCAATTCCCATAAACAATTTAGTAGTTCGGCTATTTAGGAATTCAATTCCGTATCTTGATAGAGCCGGTAGGCCGGTATTTTTTTTGAAACGATAAAAAACAACACTTATTTACAGTCTTTTCACCATATTCTGTATATTGTTTCTTTGGAATTAAGGTCTGCGCTTTCAATACATTGAAGTAACATTTTGATTTTTATTTTGAGATTAGATTGTTATACTTATTGTCCTGTTTCAAATTACCTAAATTCATATTAGATTTTCGTTTGCTTTTCTCCTCGATAATTGGATTCTATTTCGACTGTGATCCTCTGCTTTTTATCCAGAAATCAACCTCTCTGTTTAACTGACCGGAAATTTGAAAGCATAATTTTCTCTAGATTACTTACATTTATTTTAGTTCAGAATTATATTATATATATATATATATATATATATATATATATATATAAATACAGTTCCTCTATTTAAAATGTAAAAGAAACATTAAAATAAGGAAAACTGTTTATATTTGTATGCAATACTTTCGATACACACTGTATTATATGTATAATCAATAATTTTGAAAGATTCGGTATACAAATCAAATTTGACATTTTAATTTTTGGATGACGTTTATGTAGAATATATTTAATGATAGACAGATTATATTACAATTTGGAGAATATATTTGAAATTTAAAAATACAGATGTCTCTGCTATCAGAATTTAAATGGTAATAAAAGAATTCAAATCTCTCTTTGTTATAGGGAAACATAAATTAGTATTTTTTAATAAAAAAAGGAATTTTTCGTAACCACAGGAGAAGAGATTTATTTATTTGAAAAAAGTTTAGTTAGTTGAATTTGAAACCCCACGAGACAACATCGTAATAAGAGTTGTCTCAAATTTTGTTGAAAATTTGATAAAAATTGTATAACTATACAATCAGATTATAAAGCCAGTGCGTGCATAATTCGTAGAAGAATTGCATCGTATTAAGTGTAAGTGGTTCCAGTTTCTAAATCAGATATTTAGAAAGTTTGGCAGAATTCTAAATACATTTAGAATACGTACGAGTTTTCCTGTCCTATTTGGTGAGTCCACTCCACTTTAAAATTATTCCTCGAGAATTAACAGGCCTTTTTTCAAATACATTTCGAAAATATATGCATCTATAGCATAATATTAGCTCAACCAAATTACCGTTACACATAAAAGATCTTACATCAAGTGAAAAGTTTTGAATAGACAATTTGAACACAAATTTGCGTTATTTGACAATGATACACGTCAAGTGTATATTAAACGAGTTGAACTTTTGCTTAAAAAAATTACAATCAGTTGATTTCTAGAATAGGTTGTGGTAATATTAAGGTTGGTAGAAATTATTATCTTTGTTTCGTTTACAATATTTTTGGGAAACAATAAATACTTTTATAATTTGTTATCTGATTATATAATATATAATTTTGATTCCAACTCACTGTGGTATTTATTCAGTATCTATTTTAATCGTAATTAACATTTTGCATGCTATAGAAATTTTGATCTAATCAGTGACATTTGCTTAATTTCCAGTGACAATTAATTTGTAAATGTCATAGGATAATTCAAGTGCCTCTTATTATATTAAAAAACAGTTACTCGAGATTCTGAATATAGAATAATATTTGATTTGAATAATACTTGTAGATTACAAAATTTGAACTATTATTATTTAAAAACTTTTTGATCCCACCTGAGACTAGAGTGATTGAGTCTATTGTGAAGTAATTTATCTTTCTAAATCCAAAAATTAATATTTATCTTGGCCAGGCATTGTTTGACAACTACTGTCAAAAGTAAATTAGGTTACGTACGCTGCTAAAGGTGTGTGTACAAGAGTGTGGCTACAATCACAAATTGTGAAAACGTCGACAAATTATATTTTATATTGTTATATTCATATATCTATTAAAATATAACTATGAAATAACGATATAGATATATATTAATTTGGCGCCCACCGTGGGGCAACTATAACAGAATATTAAATATATTACAATTTTTTGACATTATTATGAAAAAATTTAAATATCTACGATGGAAAGAAGAATGATATTGAGAAATGGAAAACGGGAATATAGGACACAGGAAACGCAAGAATTAACAGAAGAGGGATATGATCAGATAATGCAATTTTTAATTAGTATGAGGGGAGAAACGAATGAGATTATGAATGGTATGAGAGAAGATATGAGAAAGTGGCGTGATGAAAGAAGTGAAGTTAGGAAATCGGACATGATGATGGGAGATTTCAAACAAGTAGGGGGGAATATTGATGATCGGATATGATGTTAGATAAAAATGATAACATGAATGTAAATATGAATGACAATATAAATATAAATGATGATACTATAGACCAGAAAATATGTAATAAAATCGATAAGGAAATTGACGAAGTGTAAATACAAAGTTTAATGGAGATTAGAGAAGTTGAGAAAGAAACTGAAGAAATACAGTCTATAAAAGTACAAAGACAAACAAATGAGGAAATGATAGATATTAATTTACAGAATCTAGGAAGTGAAGAAGTTATGGAAATTTATAAAAAAAATACGTATTGGAAAATAAAAGACTTAGATGGTAATACAGAAAAACAAATCGTGACATATGGTAAAAGAAATAATAATTATAATAGGGGGATACAATTTAATTGGGAATTAAAGAAAATGAACAAAATATTACAGGAAACTATGGAAGAAATAGAACAAACCACAAAAAAAATGCCGGACGAATAATTTACACAGAAAATGTCGAAATATGAGTGAAACTTGATAGAAATATGAAAATAATTGATCCAAGAGTTTTTATTAATATAATTGGAAATGAAATAATAGGAATTGAGATTATGGTGGATAAGAAAATAATTAAAAATAATTTCAATGATACAGAAGAATTTGAGATGCAAATTCTGATCCACTTTTGGGAAGAGAGTACAGAAACAAGAATATATGATGAATAGAATGAGATATGGGGCAATGAATTTAAAAAGAACATAGTAGAAAATTTAATGAAATCTAGTAAACGAATATGGCACAATGATTTGAAAAAGGATATAGTGGAAGATTTAATCGAATTTAGGAAACCGATAGAGAATCAAACAATAAGAGAAAAGAATAAGACGAAGTTTAGGAAAAGAAAATAAAATTGAATTATATGACAAGATTATAGGAACGAAATCTAGAAAACGAAAAGGAATTGTACATGGTAAGGAATGGATATAAAAACGATATGTAAATAAAATGTTTATGATTAACAAATAATATTTAAAAACATATATGAATAGAAATTATATAAACAGGGTTTGATAATATGAGAAATGATAGACATGTTGATATGAATTATGGAAATGAAAATAGAAGTTACCGACATGAAAATGAATATATGGAAATGGTGATAAAATTGATGACAACAAGTATTTTAAGAATAGAAGAGATATTAGAAACTTTGATAGAAGTAAGGATAATGAGAACAGTAATGAAATTAGGCAAAAAAATAGATGGACAGGAGGAAATAATTACATTTATAGGAGCAAACGGAAGGAAGTTATATGAACTAAGCAAATCTATGATACAAAAGATTGAATTAAAGGATGGGAAAGAAGTTGATTTGTAATCATAGTTGATAAAGAAGTGGTAATTGACCAGACTGTAATGGAGAATATTATAAATTTATAAATGAATTATTAAAGACGTATGAGAGAATAATGTCGAAGAAACCGAGGGTTGCTTAGTTAAAATATGGATATAATCAAAGTGAAGAATACTGATAAATGTTGAAACAAATCATATCCTGTAACATATAAATTGTTTAGGCAGAGTAGAACAGAGTTGGAAATATTTGAGATCATAAAAAAAATAATCAACATGTATATAGGAAATTTTAGAATAACAAATAACAGTATGATACGTGAAATTTTGAAAATAGATATAGTGGAGTTAATAAGTTTTATGGGAATTAGGGATAATAGTTTAATTTGATTGAAATAAGTTTTTAGAAATATGTCAATAATCATTTTGAAGATATTAATATGTTTTATTACATTAAAAAACAGTTACTCGAGATTCTGAATATAGATTAATATTTGATTTGAATAATACTTGAAGATTACAAAATTTGTATTATTATTATTTAAAAATTTTTTGATCCCACCTGAGACTAGAGTGATTAAGTCTATTGTGAAGTAATGTATCTTTCTAAATCCAAAAATCAATATTTATCTTGGCCGGGCATTGTTTGACAACTACTGTCAAAAGTAAATTAGGTTACGTACGCTGCTAAAGGTGTGTGTACAAGAGTGTCGCTACAATCACAAATTGTGAAAACGTCGAAAGATAATATTTTATATTGTTATATTCATATATGTATTAAAATCTAACTATTAAACTATAAAATAACGACATAGATATATATAATATATATATATATATATATATATATATATATATTTATATATATATATATATATATATATATATATATAAATATATATATATATATATATATATATATATATATATATATATATATATATATATATATATATATATATATAATATATATATATATATATATATATTTATATATATATATATATATATATATATATATATATATATGAATATATATATATATATATATATATATATATATATATTTATATATTTATATATATATATATATATATATATATATATTTATATATTTATATATATATAGTTTCAACTGACCAGAAATTTGAAAAACTGCTAACCGACTTTGAAACGGATCAGAGGCCGTTGCCACCAGCCGTTTCCCTTTCGGAACGTGCATAATTTTCTCTAGATTACTTACATTTATTTTAGTTCAGAATTATATATAGTTTTAACTGACCGGAAATTTGAAAAACTAAAAACCGACTGTGAAACGGATCAGAGGTTGTTGCCACCAGCCGTTTACCTTTCGGAACGCGCATAATTTTCTCTAAATTACTTAGATTTATTTTAGTTCAAAATTATATATGTAACTGACCGGAAATTTGAAAAATGGAAAACCGACTGTGAAACGGATCAGAGGCTGTTGCCATCAGCCGTTTCCCTTTCAGATTGAGCATAATTTTCTCTAGATTACCTTGATTTATTTTAGTTCTAAATTGTATATAGTTTTGTCTGACGGGCAATTTGGAAAAGTTAAAACTGAGTGTGGGGCGGATCAGAAGCTGTTGCCACCAGCTGTTCCACTCTCAGCCGGTAATAAGTTTGTTTCATATTTATCTATTCTAAGACACAGTCTCATTTTGCCTTTATTTGGGTAACCGCTGTCCTATCCTCCGACCAATATTTTGGAATAATTTTAACCGATAATTTGAAAATGTAAAGTGTAAATTCTCCTATAATAATATGATTCTCAACCAAGTATGAGGCTATTGCCACTGATTGATTGATAATCTAGTTCTTTCTTCAGTGTTTTTTTGTTATAATTTGGTCTGGTCACATTTTCCCACCTATCCCGATTGACCATCCCTACCGCGAAGATAGTTTTATCCCGTTGACTACCGTGATAGGTAATTATTGTTTACTGCTGCTTACCGCTTACACAACTGCTTATACCGCTTCCGCTGTTATCAACAATTGCATTTTCTTGCTTATACCTGGTTAATTAAGTCATTGCTCACAATCAATAATACCGGCAAATTTCGTATGGTGCATAATAACATTAGGCTTGAACACATTTGCTTACTGTATATATTTAACTGATTCGGTACCGCTTGAAAATAATCAGAAATTGTTGAATGTTATTATGTATGTATATATTTTAAATAGGACTTGTAATATACAAATAAATAAGATCAGTGTTTTCTTCATATCCCGTAGCACCACCGTCTGAGGTTTATAGGTTTTGTTGATGTGTTAAATTCAACGAGACCTCTGGAATTTTCCGTAACCTCCATCTGAGGCTACCTGGAACTCTTGACGCGAAGGGTCAAAGGGCCGTGGAGTGAACCACGTAAAATAATCTGGCGGCCGAGCATTTGTTTCAAAACTTTGCATCGAGGGTGTCCAAAGTGACGCGTCAGTTGCTAAGAACCTGTGTGAGAGGTGAAGGAGGAAGAAGCGGCATCAAAGCGCGTCACACAGTAAGCAGAACTTAAAGTATATAATTTAAGTATAGAGATACATAGGTCACAACGATATCAGGGGTAAATTGTTATTAAGAAAGAAGATATATCCTGAACCTGATACTATGATTTTTTAAGAGGAAGAAAGTGAATGTATCCTACCTTTTATTGCAATATTTCCAGAAAAATGAGCAAATATCATTATTGTTCTGTAAAGTAATTAAAAAGGGGGAACAATGTTTGAACACTACTAAACACTAAATTTATTGACGTCACATACGCAGCCAAAATTAGTCATTTAATTTCAGTCTTAATTCATTCTACTATATTTAATCAACAGACATTAGGATTTATTGTAAGAAATTAATGAATACTAATATAAGTTAAATATTTTATTTTAATGAAGTTGGAGTCAAATCAATCTGGGTAGGACACTATTTAGGCGGTACAGGAAGTTTTTTAGATGGTGAAACTCTGTCCTGATCTTCTTACTCAGATGAACCTGATGATTTAGAGAGGGCATTTTAATTTTATAATCTATATCAGCGCAGAAAAGTGCTGTATTTGTAGACCTCAAAAGAGCATTTGACAGTATAGATCATAAACTTCTTTGGTTGAAACTTCATAAATTTGGGATTAGTTATAAACACATTCGGATACTAAAAATGATATATGATAAAGCAACATTCTCAATTAAGCAACAAAACTTATACAGTGAAAAATACATCATCTCGGAAGGTGTCTTGCAGGGAGAATCACTTAGTCCCCTAATTTTTTTTATATTCATATCTGACATTGAAGATTATTTTTGCTCAAAAAATCTGAATGGACTTACTATTGGCGGCAACAACGACGTATTAATGCTTCAATACGCAGATGATATAGTTATCCTTGGCGACTCTCCAATTGATATAGAGCGAAAACTGAATTAACTTGAGTCTTATTGCTTTGATAACAAACTTGTAATCAATACCGATAAAAAAAAGTAATGATATTCGCAAAAATTGTCCTTGTACATAATTACAATATAAAATTTCATTATAGTGGATATTGTTCGGAAACAGTAAAGCAGTTTACTTACTTGGGTGTTGATTTCTCCTTCACAGCATTGTTTTGCACCATGGCTAATAATTCTAAAATCAAAGCTAATCGGGCAATTGGAGCAGTAATGGATATAACGTGTCGGTCAAAAATGAATACTTTGGAATCGCGGATCAATCTATATAGTTCAATTATTTCATCTTCGCTTTCTTTTGGAATTGATGTATGGGGTCTGCGTTACACTGATATTAAAGAGCGTGAACATGTAAACTTTTTCAAAGAATTCCTAAGTCAAATAATACCCCAGATTACATTGCATGCTTGGGAACAAGTTCTGATCATTTGTCAACGGTTGTTCACAAACATGCCTCACTTTGGTTAAACAAACTAAAAGGAATGAACTCTTGAAGACTTTCAAAAAATTGTTTCAATCGACATGCTCAGTTAGCATCTGATAATAATTCAAAGCATAATTGGGTGACACAACTTAAAGAATGGTTTATTTATGCGCAATGTGAGTGTCTATGGGAAGATTATTTAAGTACAAATGTACGCAGTTTAGATAGATTTATTCTAAACAAATTTCGAAAACGACTGCTTCATAGTGACATAAACAGAAAGGTTCTTTCTAGTTACTCTTCACTATACTCACACTTACTAGTTGGTGAGAATAGCAGTTATTTGCAAACATCCGCACACATTTATATAACCAGAATATTAGCGCAACTTAGAACATGTAATAAAACATTTTTATAATTGCGTTTTAAAGGAAGTTTTTATATTATTAACAGCACTGAGAATTGCACTGTCTGTAATATGGATTCCCCGGAGTCCTCACATCATATGCTTTGTGAATGTCACATTTACAGCCCTCTAAGAAGAAAAAAATTCCAGAATGTTCATAATATTGATGATCTGGTACACTACCTCAATATTAATAATACACGAAACGGATTCATTGAACTTACTAAATTAGCTCATAGCATTATCAGTATATTAAAGCTGCGAGCATTTGCACATGGTGAATGATTGTCTTTATCATGAAGTATACACATATTTAATATTTTGGTTTCTATCTTAACTTATTCAGTAATTTACAAATTATTTCTATGTCATAACTTATTTCGAATTATCTCAATTCCTCTCTTGAAATTTTGTACCGAACCCTTGTGAAAAAATTTATCGTATGCACAATAAACTATCTATGTATCTATATTATGCGAAGAATTTATGTCAAAAGAGGAATGTGACGACGTTGATGATTACAAACCAGATGCTGCATGTGACGAATACGAACCAAGTTCCGATAATTATTCAGATACAGATTCTGATATTGAGGAGAAACCGCCAAAAATCCGTAAAATAGTAACTAACTCATTGCCACACAGTCTACAACAACAATCCGCAGGGCCGTCTTCAACCCCAGATATCCAATTTAATTCCATTGATGAGGTAATTGAGAAGGTAATTCAAAATTCAAACAATGTGGTTAACATAATAAAGGATGTGTTTGTAAAAGCCCGGGATGATACTAATAATTCAGAGAATGTACCATTTAAGTGGCTTCCTGTGACTGGAGGTTACATAAAAACATTTCAATTCACTGAAACAGTTTCTCGATTTCACACTGAACTTTATGAACATAACGACAAAAATCCTTATAAATTTTATAAAATGGTTGTAACTGATGACATTATACAATTCATTTTTAGCTATATCAGAGTTTGTCTAAATTTCGTGTGTTTACAGAAATTATTTTTATTCTAGGCTGAAGAAACAAATCGATATGGGCAACAATAAACTTCAATAAACTATCTGTGGGTATGGTGTACACACTAGATGTAAATGTAGTGAATGAAAATGACGAATACTCAGTGTGTATATTTTTATTAATATGCAGTTTACACACTTCTGAATGTTAATTTCGATCATGTAGATATAATTGTACACTCTGTTAAAGGGTTATTTTATTGTTTTTTAATGATATAATTGTAAAACAATGACGTAACTTCATACATTGTATCGTTTTTATCAGCTGGATGTTCTTTGACACCTGTTTTTATGACGACAGCTTTGATAATGGCCTAAAGGCTGAAAGCGCTCAGCTGCATAATAATAAACATATACACACTGAGTACTCGTCATTTTCATTCACTCAATTCCAATAAACGTTCTTCAAAAAGCACGAACCAAATATTGGATACCTACAAATCCAGAAGGAGTTGAACAATTCCGTGGTATAATTTTTTGGATGGGTCTATGCACATTTCCGTCAATTACGTCATATTGGAAAATACAATCAATCTACAAAAATTATATACCAGGTGTAATGTCGAGAAATCGTTTCCAGCTGCTGTTAAATATGTTACATTTCAGTGACAACGAAGAAACGACTGACAATATATTACATAAAGTAACGCCACTTGCAGTTGGCGCCGTCAAAATGGTCAAAAAACTTCAGAGTAAACAACTTTTTGAATTCCCTAGTACTGTATAGGCGTAGGGTTTCTTGAATTACCACAATAGTTTCTAACTTGCCCAAAAAAGTTTACAATACAGTCTGGGTTTGAATTTCTTGTCAGTAAATATGCGTACCCCTTCGATCTTAATATACCCCAAAGGGCTTTTATTGATTTTATTGTAAGCTGCCACCCAATATAAATTTCATTTTATTAGTTGAATTTTTTCCTTCACTGTTAACCACACGGAAATTTTTCAGTGAAGTTTCAAATTCTTCCATCAGCTGAAACTATTGTTGGGTACCCATGAATGTATTAAAATTATTTAAATGGAACGAATTTGATAAATCGAAAACATTATTTATTGTTTCATTGAATTTAGCAGTTACTTTGGCATCTGCAGGAAAGACTTCAAAATCAATGTATGTATTAACAGCAACTGCAACAGAATGACTAAAAATCTGATAAGCATATTTTAATTTCATTTTCTGAGAATTATTTGGAAATATATGCTCGTCAGTTAGTTTTGGACAGAGTCTAAGTTGTTTTTTTTCATAATTGTATAATGTATCCAAATACATTTCATTGGTAGTTCCTTCTGGTAACTACCAATAAAAAGTGTATTCTTGGGAAAAGTGTCTATCGCAGATTCTCAATGTTTTGTTGCATTGTTTTGCCTTCAAATTGGCATACCTGTCACAATAAATAAAACCTAAGGCCACGTTGACATCTAAAAAGATATATTGGTAATATTTTATTTTTAAACACAATAACATCTACTACACTTCTTTTTACTCAAAATTGATAATATCTTTTGCTTAATAATATTGTGAAATTAACCTAGTTTCAACCTTGAGAAATCTGAAAGAAGATATTCTTGCTCCATCTCTACTCCTACAACCGTCCACAAAACACATTCGTGGCATTTTCTTTTTATTAACTATCCCGTAATAATAATTGAATAATTCACTGAAAAGACCGTACACCCGGTATACTATCAACTCTGCTGGTTCCTTCAACCACAGATAACCCACAGATAGATGAGACACTGATTGTGGCGCCATCTACAGAGCCTGTCGAGTAAACAACTGAGTGATGTTGAAAAGATTTCTGTAATTTTAGGTTTTGGCGGATTGGCGGTATATTCAAATATACTGTATTTTGAAATAAAACAATATATTTTGTTTAAATCTTCATATATTTGAACTAATGTTCAATTTAAACTTGTTGACGCGTTTCACTAACACAGTAGCTTTGTTAAAACGTTTTGACAAAGCTACTGTGTTAGTGAAACGCGTCAACCAGTTTAAATTGAACATTAGTTCAAATATACGAAGATTTAAACAAAATATATTGTTTTATTTCATCGTTCATATGGATCTTCATCAAGTAAAAGCCTCATCTATTCAATACTGTATTTCAATTATTTTATTTCAAAATAGCCATTCATAGTCCATCATTTGACATTTCATTCAATTTAACTCCATTAACTAAATAATAATTAGATGTTGAGTTAAATGAAATGAAATATCAAATGATGTACCATTAATGGTTACTTAAATTGGAAAAAATAAAACAATAATCATATAAACAATTTATTTATTTTGGTATAAAAATACACAACAAATAATTTCTTTCACAAAGTACTTTTCTTAACAAACATAATGACAACAAATAAATTATAGTGTATAAACAATGCAATAATTAAAAAATAATTTTGGTATAAAAATACTTAACAAATAATTTCTTCCATAGTACTTTTCTTAAAAAACAGAATATATAATGTAAAAATAATGCAATGATTAAAAAATAATTTTAGGAACATACATTCTAGATTGGAGTGTATCATTACATTTTTAAATGTTATATCAAGATAAAAATAGAAAATTATTTATGATAAGTTTACAATATATTCATTATTATACTCCTATAAACACACAGAGCTGGACAAACTACTGGAGTATACCTGCTAACTACTTAATAAAAAAAGTGTTGGCAATTAGTAGTTAACTAGTATTTTTTGCAACTTTATCGTGAAAGAAAAGATTTGAGTATAATTACTGTGACTGTTAGAACAAAAATGAATAAAATATTTTGAAAGGAAATGTAGTTAACTACTACCCAGCTCTGTAAATACAAGGTACCAAGTAATAACATATAAGAGTGCTAAACAGCACTTATGATTGTACAAAATGTAAAATAATACATCTAACATTCAATTTCCACTTAAAACGCATCTTTATTTTTTTACTGGAAGTATTAAATAGAGAGAGAGAGAGAGAGAGAGAGAGAGAGAGAGAGAGAAAGAGAGAGAGATGGGTCTATATCGCAAACTTAAACATAGCATATTCCATATTTCTACATTTAAATGCATTCGGTTCTTATGAAACCAACCGCAGAAGGTAATTCAAGTTACTCTGCAATTCCTAGCAGTCTATGCTTGTTAAAATGTTTTTAAACATCTTATAGTTCATCGGCGAATAGTGATAGTTAAAATAGTATCAGGAAATAACACACATTTGATGTAAATCAAATAAAAGTAAAACAGTGCATCTATACTGGAAGGTGTTATGGATGGTGCTAATAAAAGACTGATTAACAAAATATATTTCAAAATAACTCATAATAATCCTCGTTCCGGTCTCTTACGGCGTTTAAGGTATTTATTATGAGCCATTCGAAATAAACGTCCTCTGTTAATCAGTCTTATGTCAATACCATTCAAAACGCGGTTCACTTCCTTAATATAATTTAAAAACACAATGTTTATAACTATATTAAGCAAGTGATCCTGCCTATCCTCTTTGTGTTCATCACACAAAAGGAAAGTATAATTTTTCAATTTTACTTCGTTCAGTAAAATTTCTTTTATTTTATATTTATGTATTATACTCGGAAGTATTTCCAGTATAATACAAGTAACTTTTTTAAAAATGAAAATAAAAACCTCCTCGGGGTTTACTAAGTGGTGGCCCTCATATTGCCTGGCTTGTAGATGTTCAGGCAATTCTTCTGAGGAACGTGATAATTCCTCACAAGAATTGCACGGGAACCTGCGGATAAACTGCTTTATGATAGCTCCAGCAACGTAGTCCGTCGCGAAGTTCAAGCAAAGCGCCTCCGGAACACTGCTTACTGAAATTTCTCCCTCAACCTCTGGATACTGGAACTGGTCTGGTTCTTTGACAAACATTGTTACTCAATCCAATGGCCCCGCGGATACGTCCTCCTCGCAGTTCGCTCCAATGATGTCCGATGACGAGAAACTACTGAGCAAGAGGCATTTAAAAAAGCTGATAAAGGACAAGCAACTGGAATTCCCAGCTGCATGAAAAAAGTATTCCATTATTGAAAGTAGTTTTTCTCTCAAATAACAAAAGCCATGCAGTGTGGGAATCCAGTTCTTTACGGATGGGTAATGGGCTCGGACAGGACGCACAGAGATAAAGGACATGGAGTTTAAGGTAGATATTGCGGAAAGGCAAAAGGATTTATATTCAGAATCTCTCGTTACCGCACCTAACAAGGGCTTACTAGGAGGAGGATATCCTACTTGGCCATTGACACTATCAAACAGTTTGTCGAAGAACAAGAGCAGATCGACGGTATCCTGAGCTTGTGGAGTTATGTAATTGGAGGTCGACGGTTCTACATCATAATCAATTACGTTCCTCACACTAGTATACATGGCAGAGGCAACGGTGTTGCTGAAAACTTGGGAAGCAAGCTTAACTTTCATTTTTCGGATTTTATTAGACACCACATGTTCATCAGACAACTTCGTGCCTTGCATTTGATCGATCTCATAAATACGCAATATATGTGACCAACTGTACGAGAAGGGAAATTCGCCTTAGCGATATTTGGCTGGTTCCTCTAAGTTTCGATTGGTTGATCCTTTCCTTCCCGACATGTTTTTGAGTATTTTAAAACACGAACACTCGCCAACCTTTTGTTGACGGAAATGCTGAAATTGTCGTTGAGAATAAAGGAGTAATAAAAATACGGCTCACTCACAATCCCTCTATTTGAATTCTTACAAGAACGAAGTACCAAACTTTAGTATCGGATACGGCAACAGCGCTAAACTACCGTTGAACCGGTCTAGGCGACCATGCGGATTCAAACAATAAATTTTAATAATAATAGTACTTACAATACGGAAATTCACTGACCAATGTCGGAAAAGCACTTCACATCATATTCACACTCTCATTTGTTACAGTTACATTAAATTGATTAACGAAATTAGGTATGTACTTAAACCAATGAATCAACACTTGATCATATCGTCACAAGAGTCACAATAGTTGAGCCAAGACTACTGACTGCCTTTCGTTGGCGGTAATTTTTCGGCTAGTGGCGCAGAAGGTACCAATTGGATCCGTGATCATAAATAAAGGGCGCGGAGATTTAAACTTCGAACCTTTGTCTTAATGTTAAATTAAGATCCATTGTAGGAATTTATGGGAAATTCCTACATACTGGGGGCCGGGGAAAAAATGAGAGGAACAGTTTAAGCAAGAAGGAAGGAGAAAAGAAAAAGAAAAAAGAAAAAAAAAATACGTTCTACTCCAAATGTAGATAGAACTCAGTCCATACATGGTAGAGGAGCTAACTTAGTAATAGGACGAATATAAACTCCATCCACAGTTCTTACACGTGCGGCACGAACATTGCCGTATTTGCCAGTTAGTAGTTCCACTACCCTGGCAAGGGGCCAATTCAAAGGAGGACGGTCCTCCGATTGCACTAGTACAAGCTGATTAAGCTGAAGATTGTTTGAGGCTTTACACCACTTAGGTCGATGCTGCAGTCGATGCAGATAATCGGTGCTCCACCTCTTCCAGAATTCTTGGTTCATCTTATTACATTGTTCCCAAAAAGTTAATCTGTTTACAGGGATGGTAGATAGATCGCGATCGGGATAAGCGGTTAAAGGTGCTCCGATCAAAAAATGACCTGGTGTCAAAGGAGATAGATCGGTAGGATCATTTGACATCGGGTATAATGGTCTGCTGTTCAAGATAGCTTCGATCTGACTCAGAACCGTGGAGAGTTCCTCGAAGGTAAGGCACGAATTGCCAATTATTTTGGTGAGGTGGGATTTGGCGCTTTTCACAGCCGCTTCCCATAAGCCACCCCAGTGCGGTGACCGCGGAGGAATAAACTTCCAACTAATTTCTGTAGTTGAAAGAAAAGACTGTATCTTATTGATACTTTCGGAAGATTTGAGAAAAATGGAGAGTTCTCGTAATTGATTCCTTGCTCCCACAAAGTTGGAACCATTATCAGTATAGATAGTCTGAGGATTCCCTCTACGACTGAGAAATCTTTTAAGAGTGGCGATAAATGCATCGGTAGAGAGATCACTTACTAATTCGATATGGATCGCCTTTGTCACCATGCATATGAATATGGCAATGTAGGCCTTTTGTATTGGGGCTTTTCTTAAGCGCGAAGATTTAATTTGTACAGGTCCAGCAAAATCGATGCCAGTTTTGGAAAAGGGGCGAGATTTTTGCACTCGGTCAAGGGGTAACGGGGACATTATTTGAGAGGCGAACTGGGCATTAAATCTAAAACAGGTGATGCAGCTTTTTATCAATTTTTTGACAAGACGAGTGCCATTCAAGGGCCAGTACTGTAGCCTTAAATTTCCTAACACATTTTGGGCTCCACCATGGCCAAGACGGCGATGTTCCCGTATTATTAGCAAATCAACCACATGATCATTTTGTGGTAACAGCAAGGGAAATTTTTGATTGAAAGGTAAAGTAGAAAATTGTAATCGGCCACCCACTCTTAGAAGGCCGTCATTATCCAAGAAAATGTTCAATGGAATTAAGTCTTTATTTCCAATCGGAACGTTAGTTTTTAAACAACGAATTTCGTTGAAGAAGTGTTTATGTTGAATTTGTTTGATTATAAAATCATGGGCAATGCGGAGATCGTCAACAGATAACGAACCAACGTCTCTGAATTTTCTCCTCGATAGGTTTATAAATTTGAATATATGGGCTATAACCCTATTTAAGGTTATAAATTTTGAGAATCGGAAAAATATAGGTTCCCAAAAGTTTAAGTCGCTGTTGACTATAGCAAGGTTGACCTTTTTGACTTCAGGCAAGTCGTCAATAGGTTCGAAAGAATCCATAGAATCAAAATCTTTAGATTCAAGTAGAAATCGAGGACCCTCGAACCAAAAAATCCAGACATCAGATGAGAATTTACCACGAGAAAGTAAATCGGCTGGGTTTAAATCGGATTTGACATGTCGCCATATAAACTCTTTACTATTGTTTTGAATGGTTAGGACACGCCGAGCTACAAAGGGAGAAAAATCATTAGAAGACCGTTTCACCCAACTGAGAGCGACTTGAGAGCCGGACCATAAATTTATGGAAGAGATGTGAAGAGAAATGCATAGAATCTGAGCTATTCTACGAGCTAAAGTGGACAACAGCTCCATTGCACACAGCTCTAACTTGGGAATAGTCAAAGTAATTTTCAAAGGATTCACACGAGATTTAGCAGTAATTAGGCGAGAGGATCTAGAATTATCAGCGTAGATCGCTACTAAATAGAGACACCCTCCGTATGCCTTTTGACTGGCATCGCAAAACCCGTGGAGAGAACACGAAGTAATAATTTTTTGGTTAAATAGGTATCTGGGTACTCGGAGGTGAGCAGCTTCAGTTAATAAAGAAAGGAATTTATTAAACTGAGTAATTATGGATGTATCGGAAATGGGAACATCCCACCCTATCTGGGATTTCCAGACCGATTGCATTAACAGTTTGCCAAACACGGTCAGATTGTTTACTAACCCAAGAGGGTCAAATGTACTGGCGACGGTACTTAATATCCTTCGTTTCGTTATATGAGAACAATCAGCCAACTTGGCAGTTTGGATGTGTAAAATATCAGACGCAGGATTCCATTTTAGTCCTAGAATTTTGCTTGACGAATCGTCAAAACTACGATCCAATTCAGCGTTAGGTAATTCATCGATTGACTGTAAAAACTTGAATGAATTTGATTGCCATTTGTGAAGTTGGAACTCATGTTTTCCAAGCATATTGGTCAATTCGGCATAAAGAGCCGGTAAGTCCATTTCCTTATTGGTTCCAGTTAAGATATCATCCATGTAGGTTTGATGAAGAATAGCCTGCTGCGCATTTGGACAATCGGGACTATTTAAGGCAATGTCTTTCAAGACTCGGGTGGCCAAGAAAGGGGCACAGTTCTGTCCGAAACTAAGCCTAGATAATTGGATACATTGAAGGGGTTTCGTGGGGTTATCCCTCCACAGTATGTTTTGATGTCAGCACACAGGACATATTTATAGCATCTAAATCTGCACAAAATGTCGAATAGGTTATCCTGAACTTGGTATCCCTTCGACGTTAAATCATTAAGAGAGAAACCTGAATCGGTTTTAGCCGAAAAATCGAACACGATCCGAAGTTTGGTGGATGCGCTTTCCTCACGTATCACCGCCCTATGGGGTATAAAATACTTGAAATCATTAGACACAGTGTTATAGAAAGACAGAGGAATGACTTGAGCATGATTGAGTGTTAGATATTCTGAAATTACTTTTTTATATTCAGAGAAAAGGGTAGGATTAGCATTGAATTTTCTTTCAAGAGAAGAGAATCGTTGGATGGCTATACCGAATGACTGGCCTAGTTTTTTATTCTGATTTGCGAGTAGAGGCATATCTACCTGATACCGCCCCGATGGTAGGATAACGGTTGTATCCCGAAATAGTTGTTCAACATATTCCTCGCTGGGATCTTGTGATGGACATTCGGGAATTTCCTCAAGCTCCCAGAATTTCTCCATTGTCCTTTGGAGGTCAGAATATTGATAGACTTGATCATTATAAACCGTCAAAAAGGAATAAGCAGACTTAGGTTTATGCTGGGAGGAGTTAGCATTTCTCAAAGGGATAGGACCCGCGATAACATATCCCAGGTGAGTATCTATAAAGGAAGGAGAATAAGGATCCGTTTTAAGTACGGTCCCCTTAAGCAGGTAATGATATAAATCACAGCCAATAAGAAGATCTATTGGACCGGATTCAAAGAATAAAGGGTCAGCTAGCTCAAGTTTTATATGGGATGGAATTTTAAAATTAGAAGGTGAGATAGAAGATTGTGGTAAACTATTTGTTATTTTATCTATGACCGAGCAAGATATAGTGAAAGTACTGTAAGGTGCAATTTGAGAATTAAATGTGATATCTACCACTTCTCTACTATAGGTGTAGTTATTGGTACCTAATCCGGAAATATTAAGAGTTTGTTTTCGAGAGACTAAATTCAATTTTTGTACAAAGGCACGGTTAATAACGCTCATTTGACTAGCGGAATCAAGAAGAACTCGTCCAACCAAACACCGACCATTGAAACCGTTAACATTCACTAAAGCCGTAGGCAATAGTACAATACTGTCTTTTGCTGACATGGCAGTCAAAGCAGTTTGATATCTCACTGACTCCGGAGGTTCAGGTGATTGATTAGGTGATGCATAACTGGTATTTATGAAATTAGATCTATTAATTTGATCTGGGGACGTATTATTATGTACATTAATAGGAGAGGGGTGATTATTTACATTGGATAGAGAGGTTACATTGGGGCTTCCGGAAGAGGAGGCTCTAGGATTATTACGATTGTTAGAGTTGTTTGGCAATCTGTTCTGACTGTCAAAATGTAAGTAACTATGATGAGACTTATTGCAAGTTGCACATCTCCTAAGGGATTTACAATCGGTAGTACTATGGGTACTATTCAGGCAATTTACACAAAGTTTTTTAGCTTTGACTATCTGATACCTCTCTTGAGGTGATAAGGACATAAATTTGGAACAACCGTATATAAGATGAGAGGGGTCTGAACAATGAAGACAGCTCGGTCTATTAACCCGAGAAGAACTAGAATGGTACTGTTGCGAAGAACTTAAACTAGATACCAATGTCACCCTATTTTTACAAACATTATTAGACTTGGGGTTGAATTTACCCTTAGTGTTGGTTTCAAAAAGATTTAAATTTTCTAACATTGATTGGCGTTGCTGTAGAAAATCAAAGAAATATTCAGCTGTAGGGATAAGCTCTGGCTTGCGCTCACTTTCGAAGGCTCGTCTTGAATTAAAATCAAGTTTTTGCTCCATTAAAAATATTATTAATGACTCAAAATTTACTTCCGGCGATAAATTCATATTTTTAATCAAATCAAATGTCTTACGCGTCGATATCTGAAATTCGCGCAACTCGACCGGAGTACTTTTCAAGACAGGTTTTTGATCCACCAAAGTTTGGTACAAAGAATACAGTAATTTATATTTATCGTCATATGCCTTTTTAAGAATATTTAAGGCAATATTCAAATTTTGATTTGTTACGCTTAAGGACTCAATCATTTCCAAAGGTGGTCCACGTAACAGCCCTTTAAGGTAATAAAACTTTTCACCCTCCGACTTTAAATTATTATTATCAAGTACCAGTGCTGTGAACAGGTCGATAAAGGATGGCCACTCTGATGCAGCCCCTGAGAAAGGTTTAATGTTAATTTTAGGTAAAACGACATTAGATACATCGTTTGGCCTAGTATTTAAATTGAGTGATTCTTTTTGCTTATTTTCTATTAGAAGTTCAAGCATAGCAATACAACTTTCAAAACGGTCGGCGACAACGTTCTCGGCCTCATCGTCGGAAGAGTAGTTGTCGTCGTCCGGGTTAGATAATGAAACGATTTCCAATTGGACTATTTGATAATTGTCATAGTGACCAGATATGCTTTTAAGTTTGACTTTAAGTATATAGACCTCTTCGGAGCCAGTCAGCTCCGACACAAATGTTTCAATTAAAAATAATTGCGATTTGAAACCCCCTCTTTTATTTTTCAAGTGATTTAGCGACATGATTGAATCAAAGTGTAACCAATCAACGTTGAACTCCACCTGAATTAAAATAAGCTTCTAAAGTAGCGAGTAAATTTTACAATATATGGAATAACCGAATAGACAAAGAGCTTTTCCAATCAATGCTATAAGTATTTCAATAGCATGCAAATTACTGAAAATTAGTTTAACATTGTAAGAAAATACCTACCTACTTATAACCAAATACGGTATTATTATTCAAAATAATAAAGAAGAAATTACAGTGAATTATTTTTCACAGTGTACTAGAATGCATGTAAACGCAAATAGATAATCAATATTGAGATTAATAAACAAAATATCAAACATTGAAAAAAACTGTAGATTATTTTTAACAGTGTAAGAAAATGTACCTACTTATAACTAAATACACTAATTGAATATTCAAAGTAATAATGAAGAAAATACTGTGATTTATTTTTCACAGTGTACTAAAAATGCATATAAACGCACATTGCTAATTAATATTGAGATTAATAAACAAAATATCAAACATTGAGAAAAATGTAAATTATTTTTAACAGTGTAAGAAAATGTACCTAGATATAACTAAATACACTAATTAAATATCCAAAGTAATAATGAAGAAAATACTGTGATTTATTTTTCACAGTGTACTAAAAATGCATATAAACGCACATTGCTAATTAATATTGAGATTAATAAACAAAATATCAAACATTGAGAAAACTGTAAATTATTTTTAACAGTGTAAGAAAATGTACCTAGATATAACTAAATACACTAATTAAATATCCAAAGTAATAATGAAGAAAATACTGTGATTTATTTTTCACAGTGTACTAAAAATGCATATAAACGCACATTGCTAATTAATATTGAGATTAATAAACAAAATATCAAACATTGAGAAAACTGTAAATTATTTTTAACAGTGTAAGAAAATGTACCTAGATATAACTAAATACACTAATTAAATATCCAAAGTAATAATGAAGAAAATACTGTGATTTATTTTTCACAGTGTACTAAAAATGCATATAAACGCACATTGCTAATTAATATTGAGATTAATAAACAAAATATCAAACATTGAGAAAACTGTAAATTATTTTTAACAGCGTAAGAAAATGTACCTAGATATAACTAAATACACTAATTAAATATCCTCAAACTTAACGATGTATTTATTATACCATGTATTATTGAGGTAACAAAAACCCGACATGTAAATAAACACTAGTTTCTTCAAAATATGCTGTTTATAAACACTTCCAAACCGGCTCCTAATCCTATACACCCCCCTTGAGCGAGGTGTCGTTGAAGTAAAAACGGCCAGCAGTTTTGACCATTCTAGATTCAGAACTCGCTTCGCGCGCTGTTGCCGGACTGTCTTTAATTTCCCGAGCAATCAAATCGCACTTATATACATATCACTGTTTCAGTATTTATTTTTTACAGTTTCTCAGCCCTCACGAGAGTCTAATGAACAACTTTTTGGAATGTTTATTAGAGAAAAGAAGAATAGGGTTCAGATAGACCCAAGAAATCAAATTGCCGCAAAGGCGGAAATGGATATATCAAGTTGCTGCAGAGGCAAAAATGGATATGTCAAATTGACAGACTAAATCCCGCTCGAAGGACCAATAAAAACTATGTACGAGAAGGGAAATTCGCCTTAGCGATATTTGGCTGGTTCCTCTAAGTTTCGATTGGTTGATCCTTTCCTTCCCGACATGTTTTTGAGTATTTTAAAACACGAACACTCGCCAACCTTTTGTTGACGGGAATGCTGAAATTGTCGTTGAGAATAAAGGAGTAATAAAAATACGGCTCACTCACAATCCCTCTATTTGAATTCTTACAAGAACGAAGTACCAAACTTTAGTATCGGATACGGCAACAGCGCTAAACTACCGTTGAACCGGTCTAGGCGACCATGCGGATTCAAACAATAAATTTTAATAATAATAGTACTTACAATACGGAAATTCACTGACCAATGTCGGAAAAGCACTTCACATCATATTCACACTCTCATTTGTTACAGTTACATTAAATTGATTAACGAAATTAGGTATGTACTTAAACCAATGAATCAACACTTGATCATATCGTCACAAGAGTCACAATAGTTGAGCCAAGACTACTGACTGCCTTTCGTTGGCGGTAATTTTTCGGCTAGTGGCGCAGAAGGCACCAATTGGATCCGTGATCATAAATAAAGGGCGCGGAGATTTAAACTTCGAACCTTTGTCTTAATGTTAAATTAAGATCCATTGTAGGAATTTATGGGAAATTCCTACACCAACGTGCCACTTTCTTGCTGCCGTTAATCCAATATAAGAGGTCTTTGAACAAGAGACCGTTCCTCAACCCCTTCACTTAGTGAGGTGCATCATAAAGGTGAACAATCTCTTGATCACAGATCCTGTATATTGGAGGCCCAATACGACTGGGACCAACTAATTGATTCACAGCAGCTTGATTAGTGGGACCTTGATCAGATACAGTGGCGATCACAATAAGGCCAATCGCCTGCAATTCCCCTATAATAGTTCAGATGCAATACACCAGGTCGACTGTCGGAGTAGTGCCCTCACCACACCAAAATTTTGAAACCAAATAATAAGCTCAAGATAGCTCAAGAGTAAACAGTTGAACTAAGAAACGCCCGAAGCGATCACAACCACAATATCTCAAACAGGATAAACGAAAATGACCGTACAAGCGACAGAAAATACGAGTCAGTTTTCTGTGACGAGCAATATGAGATCGCGCATACGCAGTTATGAAAATCAATAAAATTTCATTAGTAACGACGCTACAGTTTCCATTATTGTTTTGGAACTTTTTGAAATCTACCGATTTTAGTTACTCGACGGGCTCTATAGATGGCACGGTCTGCAGTGTCCCTAGCCTGCCTTCAACTACAAAAGACCATCTATCGCTCGATTCGGAGATTCAGGATACCGAAAAATAGTAGCATCGGAGGCCGAGTCAGATAGACATCGCGCTGGGAGGAGCTTAGACTGAACCTACTATACTTTTTTATGTACGGTGGTACCGGTGACTACCATGAGGAGATGAATGCTGATGCCTTTAAAGAATGGTTCGAATAAATTATTGATCTTCTGCCTCAGAAATGTATAATAGTAATTGATAATGCAAGACTCGAGACTTTCACAAAAATTGCCCACAAACAAGTGGTTAAAAAAGATCTACAGAATTGGCCAAATTCAGAAAATATTAAGTTCCATCCATCGTGGGATGACGGTGGCTAGATCACTACCATATCACGGCAAACTGAACCCGACTGAACTGGTATGGTGACAGAGAAGTTTCAAGAAAAAATAATTCTTATAAAATGAGAGATGCTGAAAAGTTGTTTTTGGAGGCTGTAAATAATCTGAAGCCTGGAAACTGCGAAAAAACATTATACGATTAAAGAAGAAAAGTAAATGTGGAAGTTGGATAATATTACATATGAAATGATCGAACTACTCATTGTAAATATTAGTTGCGACATCTCATCTTCTTAAACAGATTCCGATTTAGATTTGTAAAAGTAGCTCTACTTACACTGGTGAGCTTTTATATTGAAATTATTATATCTAAACGTATCGTTGTTCCAAAGTCAATGTTTAAATCCTAATACTTATATAACCAGTATGACACAATACTTAACATACCTTGTGGAAAAATCAAAAATTTTGGAAAAAATTGCACTTTTTTACCATCAGCTATTCAGAAGTTATCAGCGGGTTAATTAGGTGAAAGTATAAGTGTACACCCGACATATTTATTATATTTGTACAAATGATATTTTATACGAAAATATAACTTCAAAAAATATTTTAACTGTCTACTAAAAGAAGTGATACGCCTATGGATTAAGAATGCTTTATCATTTTATTAGTCCCTCGTACATAAAAATAGACTATAGCACGGTACAGTCTCCGTCATTGTTCAGTGGATCTCACAGATGAACCCTATTGATTTTCAGTTAACAGTACAAAGGGTCTCATGAATACAGTTAATACTACATGTATACAATATATATATATATATATATATATATATATATATATATATATATATATATATATATATATATTGCAATATTGGTTGTCAATAATTCATATAGTAAATATGGAATAACCTTTCAAATTTTCAATAGTTGGATAAATAAAACAACTTATAATATTTAACCTAAATATGGAACAAACACATAAGTTATGTCATAACTTTCAAGAGATTATGAAAATACTTAATTATTGAAATTTATATATAAGTAAAAACAATTTGATTTTTCTAGAATTAAGAATTTCACCTTTGCAGTGGTCGCAACGAAATATTCCGCAGTTATATTCGGCACATAACTCATGATCCGAATTTCTGCAAATATTACATTGTACTTACTCTTATTCAGGAACTAAGTTGCCAAAAATATCGCGACAAAACAAATAAGGCACAAATTTTCCATGTGGACAAACTGATTCTTCAACTGGTGGTTTTGTATTTTTAAACTTTTGTTTCTGAACTTTTCCATATATTTTTTGCCCTATTTCCCAGTTTAGTAATAACTTTTTAGGAGCTAGTACTTTTGATCAATTTTCATCATCAATAGATGTTGAAGTTACTATCTTAGATTGCCAATCAACAGAATTATGGTGTAATCAAAAACTCTTTACAGAAGAAATGCTGTTTTCTCCGCTATTTTTTTTGCAGAAGTCTGTACACTTAAAGTTATTGACCTTCACCCTGACGTCATTAATATCTGATAACATAACTGACATAATTATTAAGTGGCATCTCTTTCTATTAATAGTGAAGAACAGAACAAAATAATTTGACATTTGTCGGTTAAGTTATCATATATTAATGACGTCAGGGTAAAGGTCAATAATTTTAAGTGTATGTCTGTTTCAACGACATAATTGATGTTATATAGATTTGTAATGCTCTCCAATTACTAATTGCAATTTCATATTAAAAAACCTTGTTACATGTGCTCTATTGAACCCTCGAGCTCTTGCAATGCTAGTAAGGTCGAGTTGTCTTCTCATCAAATTCATTTACCTTTTATTTCCAGTATTTTCATTCCTAAAATGTCTTGTTTACGATCATACGGAAATGTTAATTGACAGAAGTTTTTTTTTGTTAAGCTGTAGAAGTGCCTAACTCTGTCCTTAATATGCTTCACAGATTCTTCTTCATCTTTTGACAGAACTGGTGGGTAAAAACCTAAATTTATTCTAAAAATAATTTTTCAAATTATTGTAAATCGTATAGGTGATTATCTTATAGAGAATTCTTTTTTCCCACACTATTCATAGTTCTAGTCATACTATCGGATAGCCAACTTTCACCTCGAGTAGATTTTCTATTATACCGGTAAACTATCTGGAAATATTAATATATATTATCAATTTTTTAAGCTATTTATAAAGATTTTAAAAAACTCGTGTTCGAGCGAAAGAAGCCGACCATTATTTACCGATTTCTCTTGTCCAAAAGGTTGTACTAACAACTATGCAAAGAAACAAATAATATAATATGGATACAATGTAAAAGGTTTGGTTATGTCTTACCTTATAGAGAAGCATTTAAATTCAAAATAATGTATTCTTGTGCAAGGTGGCTTAGAAATTGACTTGAAACTTTAGCTAATAATGTATTTATGGTTAATTGTTTTCAATGAAACTAACTGTTTAGAGATAATTTCACAATATATTGATAAAATGTTAAAAATTCTAAGACATTTTACAATTGTTTGATACTACATATCATCGTCAGAATGACAGAAGTTACATTTCATTTGATGCCAACCTGATGTTTAATAATTATTTATGGCTAGACCAAAAAGTAATCCACCTTGTGATTGACTTAAGATATATTAATAGTAAAACGAAGAATATATGATATTCCAAATATCAAAGCTTAGATATTATTAGCCCTATGGGGATATCCTGGATATCTTTTTTCCCATTCAAGATCAGTATATCTGTGCAATGATATAGAAAACCAGGGAAACTATATCTGCTGATCCTCACAATTATCACTTAAGAAGACAGTTCAAGTGTTTTGTAATTTCCAATTTTTCAAGGAAATCCAGTTCTTGTTTCTTATCACAAATATGTAGTTCTTCTAGTTCTCTGTTAGGTGTCAAATAGATGTTTTGCATAGTGGGATTCATCTGGTTGTTTTAATATATGGGCTCGTAAGTGTTTACTATATCGTATTTCAGAATGTCTAAAGATTCGACCCAAATAGGGAGCATTACACTCTGGACATTTTAGTTTATATAGGCGCGTGTGGGGAAATAGCGGTCACCTAAGCGAAATCGTGTATGAACGACAAAGAATATCATGACTGTAACACTTAATACTCCCAATTAATGACCAATCTGTGGAATAAAATTCAAACAGAAAGTATAAACTGCGGAAAATATTTAGCGCAATTACTATCAAGTAGACGTTGACCGGTATTCCCCCACTCGGCGGGTATTTCCAATCAATGCATTTTGAGTGCTTTCTAAATTGGTGTATTTCATATATATTTTATTTTTGAAAAAATAATAAGATAGACTCAACCTACACGACAGAATTTTTATTGAGACCTTCGAAATCACACGAGGGCACTAAATCATAAACAGTGGAGATGGGGTGGGTTAACCAAATTGGCAAATTTAAAAGTTCTTAATGGGCGCCAGGTAAATCCTATCCTGCAAATACCCTAAGTGACTAGCAACATTACGAACTTACCAACTAATGTTGAAATGGAAGATAAAGTACCCAAAATGATTTAATCAATGGTATTGAGAGAACAATGGAAGAAACATAAAAAAAAATAATTGTAACAGCAGCAACGTCGTCCTAGATCCTATGACATATGATCCATGAACAATTCAGCCTCATTTAAAATTTAACAAGGATAAAAAAAAATAAGTAAGCATAAGCATTAGGTGAACATGAGCATTATGTAAGCGTGAATATTATGTAAGTATAAACATTATGTGAGCGTAAGCATCATGTAAGCCTAAAGTTACGTAAGCCGTTAGCAAAAAAAATATCACCGTTACGGAATCAGTTGCAAAACAATAAGCGCTAACTGATTAATCAATACCAACTAGTAATATTAATATCAAAATATTGAATACTTTCGAACCATATATACAAATAACCAGTCGGATAAAATGCTAGACGTGAGAGAAGCAAATAGTAAGCGAACTAAACAGGTATCGGCTATAGTGTAGTCGTAGGAAAAGTACTGGATACTCACGCTATAAACATATATGAATTCCATTACTATCTATAGGATATCGTGAAACAGTCAGTACGCTAATCTAACTAACTCGCAGAAATTAAAGCAGCAGTTAAGGTGGCAAGATTAGCGTCGCGAGAGCTCTGGCGCATGCGCATACGATTCAATGAAGTGCTATTTAAGTGCTTTACAACCACAATACCAAGAAAGGTTACCTGCAAGTAGGAGCTCCAGTGAATAACCTGGTCACTGATCCAAACCAGGCCACTTCCAGCAGCGCTTGCCACCTGACTCGACAATAAACACTGAGATTCTTATCTCAATTCGTCCTTCATAGGACGCTCTTATTTATGAAAATCTGCTCGTAACAATTTTATTTATGAATTTCCGCTCTTCATAGACCGAATTTATTTATGAGAATTGCTTGAAGCCAACATATTGAACGTAACCAACTAGAATCAAAACTATACCAGCCAGCCAACGGAGGACCAATTTTAACAGGTGAATATAAACACTAACCAGCAGACAAAAGGGTCAGGAAACCTTTAACCGGGGAGGAAACTCCCTCCGGCAGTGAGTCCGCTGCCGGCTTTTGTCCGCTTCCCTGAATAACTAACAACGAAGCAACTTCCTGCTTCGTCCTCTTTCACCCTATACAATCAACAATGGCCTCCTCAACCCGTTCTCCGATTAAAATACGGAGCCACCTGGTGCCGTCGATCTCTTCCCACGATTCGACCCCTACCCACCGACGCTATTGCCGTACTAGTCCAAATGACCAAAGAATTCGCCGACCTAAAAACAGAGAACCAACGACTTAAAACTGAACTTAACCAACTAAAATCCCAAGCCAACTCTCGTAGCTCCTCCAAGTCCCGCTCGGTCCATTCCGCCCAATCGCAACTATCACACACCTCCATCCACACAACACCTAACACCAACGAACAATACAACAACCGCCGAGAACAAGAAGGGGACTTCACTCTCTTGGGAGAGATACCCAAGAGAGATCGAAAAATCCTTCCCACGCCCCCACCAGCCAACAATACCCAGCAGGCCCCTCCTTCCCAACAACCTCGCCCTACTCAACCACCCCGCACTACTCAACCACACCGCACTACCCTACATCAACAGCAACCAACTCCCCAACAAAACCAACAAGTCCCGCTTCAGACACTCAATATCAGAAACCTTCCGCAAAGATACGGCTCACAGCGGGAGCTTTTCAATCTCCTCAACACAAACGACTTGTTGAGAGGGGAAATCTCCTACTTAAAGGCGAATCTTAACTGCACCGCCCTTCTTAGGATCCGCGCCAACATCCCTCACGAGGCCTTTGCAAAAAGGCTACGAAGCACCATCGGCGACGACCGAGTCATCGTCGTTCCCCTCAGTCCAGCCCCCCGCGCTCGATCGCAATCACGAAATCGCAAACCAACCTTCTCACTCGTATGCAGAAATGTAGACACTTCCGTCTCCGAAGAAGAATTCGAGGAAATCCTCACCGACCTAAAAATCCCACACAGCAGATCCTGGCGCATTCACTCCCGCCGTCGGGGCCGTCCCACCCCAATGTTTCGAATCCTAATAGATTCCGAAATGGACTATCACCCAGCCCTCTCTCACGGCATAAAAATACATGGTCCCTCACATCCGTGCGAGGCCTCCAATCCAACAAACCCCCTACCCGCAGTACCCAAATACTGCGTAAGATGCATCAGCACAGGCCACCTTGCCGAGTCATGCAAGGCCAAGCTGGTCTGTCCTTCCTGTGGTGCATCTGACCACAAACCAAACGATTGCCCAAAGGCAAAAGAATCTACCTGCAAAAATTGTGGCGGTCCTCACGCCACCTACCACCCCAAATGTCCGAAGCGACTTGAAACTCCCAAAACCCCCCAAGAAACCGCTCCGGTAACACTTGAAAAACCTCCAAATCCCTACGACCTTACGACCGACGCTGAAATTTTAATCGAAATTTTAGCAACCACGGTCATGAACTCCGTCCCCACAGCACGCGGCCTGGTGGCTGACACTCTCTCACACCTCGTTCCTTCGTTTTACGGCTACAATTGTACCGTAACAAGTGGCGCGGGCAACCGCGTCCACTTTGCTTTCACCCCCAAACGCCAAAATTAAGTCATGGACTTCGTTATCGGGACCGTGAATTGCCAAGGTCTAGCCAGGAAGCGACATCTTCTTAAACACCTTTTACATTCCCAAAATATTCAAATAATTTCAATCACTGATACTAAATTAAAAAACTCCCCTCGCTTCACTGGCTACACCACTTTCCACTTAGACAGGAACTTATACTGTCACGGCAACGGACTTCTTGTCCGCAACGGACTCCCCGCGTCACCACACCCTCTCCCCGCACTTCTGTCTCAACAGAACTTGGACTGCATAGCCATCGACTTATCGTGGGATAATCCCACGACGACTTTCTTTTCATATTACAAACATCCCAACCAACCATTATCAATCGATCTCCTCGAATATGCAGCCTCTCTTCCACGAGCCATAATTATGGGTGACTTAAACTCACGAAATTTATTTACCTCCACCCGTCATTCATCAGAATACTGATGACATAGATAATCTCGCAGAGGAATTCCAATCCCTCCTAATCGATGCACAAGACATCGCCGTACCTCTCACCACCATACACACTACTTTTCACGCCCTACCTCAAATAATTCTTCAAAAAATTCGCCAGAAAAGACAGTTATATAGGTTATACGTCCGCACTCGAGACCCCGCCGTCAAAACACAATGGAACCGTCTCAACGCCCAGGTTCGGCAAGAAATCAATGCTGAAAAGCAGAGAAAATGGAAGGCCGAAACAGCCGGACTGGACTTCAGACAAGGACGCGTGTTTTGGCAAAAATTCAACCGCCTCATCGGCCTCAAGAGAAAGGTTGAATCCCATCTCGAAGTGCAAGGACAGAAGATCTACACCTCCGAAGACAAAGCCACCGCCTTCAAAGATAACCTACAAACTGTCTTTTCACCCCCAGACAATCCAAGATTTCTTCAGGGCTTTGCCGTCGAAACAGACCACCTAACCCGCAATATTACACGAAGCCCACACGTCAATATTCCGCTAAATGAGAACTCTCCACTCCTAACACCCTTCACAATCGAGGGAGTTCAGCTGGCGTGCCGAGCGATGAAAAACAGTGCCCCAGGGCACGACGGAATTTTGAGACAGGCACTAAAAAACCTGCCACAAGAGATTTTCCACCGCTCTGTGCCCTGCTGAACGCCTGCCTGGCATTTTCTTACTTTCCTCGTTGTTGGAAATCAGCCAACGTAGTTCTCATCCCCAAACCCGGCAAACACCCCACTAAGCCTGAATCATACCGGCCCATTTCACTAATCAGCGTCCTAGGTAAAGTCCTTGAACGATTGTTAAAGGAAAGAATCTGGGTCTTCTGTACCGAAAATAATATAATACCGGCATTTCAATTCGGATTCAGGCCGGGCCACTCTAGTCAGAACGCCACCACCAGCCTCCAAACAATCGTCACCCGAGCTCTAAATCAACGACGCTGTTCCGCCGCCATCCTCATGGACGTTCAGAAGGCTTTCGATCAAGTCTGGCATGCCGGACTAGTGAGAAAGCTACTGAGCATCCGATTACCAAACCAAATTGTCAAATTATTATACTCCTACCTCACCGACCGTTCGATCAGCGTCAAAGTTGGTTATAGCATATCCGACTCCTTCACACCCCAAACTGGCGTTCCGTCAGGCTCGATACTCGCTCCCCTACTATACATTATTTATACGTAGGATACACCTGTTCCACGACATCCTCGTGATAATATCCAACTATACGCGGACGACACCGCACTGATTATCTCTGCCACAGATATTCGCTCTCTCAACATTCGAGCCCAAAATCTACTGTCCCAACTTTCTAATTGGTGCAGGAAATGGCAGGTGACTCCCAATCCTCAAAAAACACAAGCCATCGTCTTCCAACACCCTGATACCATGAGCGAACGACTCCTTCCTACAAACTTCCGCCTCGTGCTCTGGGGTGATCGACTCGAAATCCAAAGGGAAGTCGTCTATTTGGGAGTAAAATTCACTTACACTCTCAACTGGACGCCTGACCTAATGGACACTTTAAACAAAGTTCGACGGAGAGTCAATCTTCTCAAGGCGCTAGGTGGCACATTCGGACGCACACACCCTACCACCTTACTTCATACGTATAAAACCTATGTCCGCCCAGTAATCGACTATAGAGCAAACGTCTATTGTACCCTTCCCGACTAGCTTGTCAAAAGATTACGTACCTGCGAGCTGTTAATCTTGAGATACTGCCAATACAAAGCACCATACTCCCCCAGCGCCACCGTCTATGTCAATACCGACATCGAGCCAATTCCTCAACGTCTCAATAATCTCCAAGCCCGATACGTTAGTCGTACAATCGAATCGGGCTATGAAATCTTGACAAACACTCTACGCACTCCGTGGATCGCCAATAGACGACCCCTTGGTAGAAAACCCAAGAGGAAGCTCCCCTTTCCTCCTCTACGCTTGTTAGCCACCGCCTACGACGACCTACCTGACGAATATATCAATTACCTAGACGAATCTCCAATTTCAATTCGCTAATTGAACAGAAATTACTATAATCTCACACCATCCTTCCGACGGCAATAAATTCTACCCACTTCTTCACCCAGCACCTAACAACACTATTCAAAATCAGCCTAAACTCTAACCATCACTTCAAAATTCATTAATTTGTTCAATACTTCGAACAAATTTCCATTTTCAGCCTACCACACCACCCACGACGGTGTTGCAGGTTTTTGCGGTTTTTCCTGTATACTCTGTGAATTTATTCACTAGCCAAATGGACCGACGATCGACGCACCCGCATTTTTGGATTTAAAATTGTTATTATGTCGCCGACCCCCTTAAACAGTCCCCGAACCTCCGATGGCACGTCACCGCAACTTTTATTAAATCTCAACAATTATCATATTCTATACACTTTTAAAAAAAAATGTCTCCTATACACTTTTCTTTCGAAAAATTCTCAAAACCAATAAAAATCTCAATTTCCAATATTTCATTATTATTCCTCCTTAATACCGGAGACATTTCAAATTCAGTTAAAACACCCTTTACGTCACATAACTCAATAATTTCTGACACCTAGCCAGGTCAACACACAGCTATGTATCGGCAACGATACATGGTTCGTCTTCAACACTTAAGCTCCAATTCCAGACAACTTTTGTCACGCCATCTCTTCTCACTTTCGAGCTTCGCTGTTTCCAAACACCAACCCCTAACACACCAAGATAACACAACCCTCCAGTTACTTTCTAGCGAAAAGCCCACTCAACAACTCTCAATCCTACACACTTTCTAGCAAATTTTTCCTAGTCACTTCTAAAAATTTTCCAGACACTTTTAAACCCCAACCCAATTTCTCGGTCAACGCTCACAAAACCACCCAACACCCCCCCAACCCAGCCCTGAAGAGGAAACCTATCCTACACCAGGGCACCAACAAGAAAGACCGAGCCAACCAAGAAAACTCCAACTCAACTCAAATCACTTACGAACTTCTCTCTCTCTCTCTCTCTCACAATACCAACAAATTGAGAAGATGATCATTAGATTTAATCAATACCAATTTTTGGGAAAGCGAAAGCATAAACAAGCGATAATAATAGCAATAATATACAATAAGCATCAAAAACTTGAGTGATTCCAACGGCGATACATGTACTCCTTACTATAACTTCGTCATATGAGACATCCTGTACAATTATCCAAGAGATGGACAAGTTTGGGGAAAACCCGTCGTTCAGGATGATTTTCCGTGCAAGAAACTATAACTTCTTCTTGGCATGATACATCCTATGCAATTATCCCATAGTTGAGATTGAATTCCGTTACAAAAAAACCCAAATACTTCATCAGAATCAAATAGACTGAAAGATATTCACCCCCAACCCAACTGATATGTATTGACTAATTTTGGTACCCCTGTATATTTGACGCAAGAGAAGTACAAAAAAATAATAGAGGAAAATATGCTTGAGTACCCCGGTATATTTAGCCTAAGAAAAGTACAGAAAATAATAATAGAACAAAATATGTTCGGGTACCCCCGGTATATGAGAACAAACTGTATTCAAATATCTATACCTCGGTATAACCATATACAATAATAATTATGAAATTCGAATACAATAATTATTGCACTTTAACTAGAGAGCAAAATTATTGATTAAGTAATATGAACAAATTTTAAGATAACCCGTTAAATGACAAGAAAAATTAGGTACTGAATTTGGAAAACCCCCTTTCAATAAGTATCAAATTGAAAGTATCGATAAAATCCAGCCACCCAAAAATTAGGCTACTTTGAGATGGATGTACCTATCGTGGGACATCCGATACAACAACATACAAAGATATTAGTGTTTTCAAATGAAACTCAAGGTCTCTAGTTAATTCCACAATACAATACAAGTTATTGAAAATTCTAAAAAATTGACAATTGTTTCGATAAATCAATATCATCGTCAGAATGACAGAAGTTACATTTCATTTTATGCCTACCTGATGTTTAGTAGTTAATTTTGGCTAGACCAAGAAGTAACCTAACTTGTGATTGGCTTAATATATGTTTATAGAAAAAAGAAGAAGATGTGATATTACAAATATTGAAGCTTAGATATTATTAGCCCTATGGTGATATCCTGGATATCATTTTTCCAATTAAGATCAGTATAACTGTGCAATGATATAGAAAACCAGGAAAACTATATCTGCTGATCTTTACAATTATCACTTAAGAAGACAGTTTATTAGTGGAGAATTTCCTAGATTTAACTGTTCATTGACAACTTCATATTGTGGGTTTCTTAAATGTCTTCTAATTTCCAGTTCTTCAAGGAAATCCAGTTCTTGTTTCTTTTCACAAATATGAAGTTGTCAATGAACAGTTGAATCTAGGGAATTCTCCACTAATAAACTGTCTTCTTAAGTGATAATTGTAAAGATCAGCAGATATAGTTTTCCTGGTTTTCTATATCATTGCACAGTTATACTGATCTTAATTGGAAAAATGATATCCAGGATATCACCATAGGGCTAATAATATCTAAGTTTCAACATTTGTAATATCACATCTTCTTCTTTTTTCTATAAACATATATTAAGCCAATCACAAGTTAGGTTACTTCTTGGTCTAGCCAAAATTAACTACTAAACATCAGGTAGGCATAAAATGAAATGTAACTTCTGTCATTCTGACGATGATATTGATTTATCGAAACAATTGTCAATTTTTTAGAATTTTCAATAACTTGTATTATATTGTGGAATTAACTAGAGACCTTGAGTTTCATTTAAAAACACTAATATGAGCATATTCCACGAAGTAAGGGTCGAGACAGTCAATTTCATACAAAGATATATTTACGCAAATGATAATTCTTATGAGCTGCCACGATCAGCAGACTTACCTTATTCGAAGTACTAATGCAGATGAAAATTCTATGGTAATATTTTATATAAATATATGGAATATAAGTAAAATCTCACCCTGGCCCAGGAATTTTTTTTTGTTCATAATTCGTACACAGTGATGGTATTCAGCGTGGAAATCTCACTGGGACTTGACGAGTGACTATGGGCCTTTCTTATCTCTTACAGATCTAGCAATAATAAAATAGGTTGTAGGATTGACGGAAATAATACCAAGACTAAGAAAATAGATGAGATGATTTCAATAGTGCATTGAAACATACCTGGTATTCGGATATCCAGACATTCAGCACAGTCAATTTCATAACCACCAAAAACCCTCTAGCGAGTTTTTAGTTTCAGATTGCAAATATACACTTCAAAATGACTAATCAATATGTCACTATATAATTCGTATTTGTAGAAGCGTTCCCAATTAAGAATGATCAGAATAATCAAAGATTCTACAAATCCACAGGTGGTCCTTAAAAAAAATCAGCTGTGACCCGAGTTCAACGAAGGTCAAAACGGAAATTCCAAGATAGAGATGTTCGAATATGACACCTGGGAAATTAATCCTCTAACACCAGAGGGCGCTACAGTATTATCTTATCAATCAATCCCATTACAGAAAGAGAACTTAAAATAATTTAACTAACACAATCTATAAATTACGATACAATGGTACAACAGTATCATAGTTTAACAAATATTTACAAATTCAGGAACGGTTCTGTGACTCGACGAATAGTTACGAATAGTTCCAGTGCACGAAGTCGTAAGCACTCTACGGCAGATCGTGAACAGTTCGGTATCGGAATCGGAACTACTCTACGGTAGAACCGATGCATGTCAAACAACAGCTGACTACTTTATTGGTTATGGAAAGTTTATACTATTTACAAATATTTCAATTATAGTATAGTTCAGAATATTTATGGACGATGATTGGGAATGCGCATAGAAATGAGGTAAGTCGTCATGCATTTTTCTTTTCAGAATACTGTTCCAATGCGAAATACTTAACTAAAAATATACATAATTTCGTAGACATCTGGAGCTAAATACTATTTCTTATCAGGTGATTAGACTCGATAAATATGCAATCGGACCTTCTGAAGGATGAGAATAAAAATTCACGAGATATTTTGGCAGTACCCAAACGATAGTGAACTGATAAAAACTAGGAGGTGCCAGAGTTGAGAACACAACAGCAAGGCTGATTCCAACATAGCTGGGAGTCTGACATCTCACACCGATGGGCCGATTGAAGTGTGGTACGTAATCATCACATTATTTAGTACAGGTGCTAACATATGTTTTGTGCCTTTCCGGTATGGTTTGCCGAGAAGTGGAGGATATAAGACTGAAATAACCTTTCTCTAATTACTTAATATTGTTGAGTTCAACTGAATAAATGTTTCAAAGTGAGGTATTGTGTTCTGATAGCTCAGGTAGGGTTAGTTTCATTCTAGTGCTAATTTATAACGTAACAATATATTAGTCAATTTACTGCCAATATAAAATGAAAACAAAACTTCTACACACTTATAATGAAGGTAAAAACCAGAAAATGTTATTTTTTTATACAAATGTCACAATTGTAGTTCTTGTGTGTATCCCACCCATCTTTGACGGTTCAATATTTTTGATTAAATTGGCAATTTATAATTTCTCATAAAGAAAATTATTTGAATTAGATTTTAAAGCTATTTCTGAGTCGGTAGCTAATATTTGTTTGATATTGTTCGTAAATTTTGGTGACATATTGTACTTTAAACCTTTATTTATAAATTCTATTTCACTATTTGTAAAATCAGTGTCTGAAGGGTTTTCAAGTCGTGGTGCAAAGTGTGTTTATATGTAAGTACTTACAGTTCCATGTACTGAACTCTATGTTGTGTGTTCAAGTTTTTGTTCTTGTTTCTTGAATTTCTTGTGCTTCATCGTGCTGACACTCTCCCTGATTATGTCATCTAAACAGTCAATTTCAGAATGTACAACTTTTATGTAGATTTAATACATGTCGATTTTACGCGGTATTACCAGAAATATTTTGAAAATAGCTTTTTAAAACACACACCCGCCATGTTGGCGGGGTTTCAACAAGATGGCCACGTTTATAACATGTTTACTCTTATAAATATTTGTGTGATTCCTTTTGCATGCAATATTCCTTATGTCTCTATTTCCCCCAAGCCACGTAAAAAAAGACAATAAATTGTTCATATATTTCATAAATAAATGAATATTGTTTTTTATAATAACAGTTTACTACAATGTTTTCCGGATTTTCCACCTAACGGCCACTCTTATATATTTTACCTTAAGAACGGAGGGTTAAGAAGTCTGAAAAGGAAGCGAAGTCAACAAATTAGAGCTAACCTATTCATGGAATTATTCAACTTTTGGTAAGGAACAAACATTCCAAAGTGAGTGGATTAAATAAATATTTCAAGATACCTCTCTCAAACTCAAACGATTTTCGTCAGCAAAACCTTCAATTTTAGGCTCATTTACATTCGTACATTTTGATAATCAACTTGGAAGATTCATCCAAAATGTAAATTGCCTTTCACTTTTGTTTCATTCGGAGTGTACACTAAAGATGCACGATTAACGATATTGACTCCAATTAGGTATGGATTTTCTTTCAAAGATCCAGTTTTTAAAAACTATTGTTTACACTTTATCCAATAAAAATACAATATAATTAATACGGAATGCTGAACAAATATTATACAAACAGGTAATATTGAATATTAAATGAAAGATATTTGAGAAGTCACTAAGGAGTGCAAGTGGTAACAATAGCAATGAATTTGGTTCTATTCAAATATTTAAATGCTGATCAGGCAATCTTCGGTCTTCTCTTGTTTCGTCACGTGCGTAGTTTCTGAGTATATAACTCCTCCATTCTTAAGACTGAAAAATAATGGTGTTATTTTTCGGTTCTGAATTCCTTTCTTCTAATTGAATAACTTCTTTCATGGTTTTTTCTGATCTTCTTCGGTTTTGTCTCTATTTTCGTATCCAGTATAACGTTTCTAGAGCTGTAAAAATAATTATCATTGTTAATATTGTAGCAATGATTGTAGGCCTTTTCGAAATTTCAGGTTCTTTGATAGGTTTGATGTTCCCTCCAATTCGGTTAATTCCGTAGAGTTCGTCAAATTAAATAATCGTCAAATTTGGAGAATGGTACGTCTGGGCTTCTTAAAACGTTGAACCAATTTTGGGTAGAACAATTGGTTTGCCTTTTTGAACTTGCACATAGATTTTTCAGGAATTTTGATGATTGATATTTGATTTATTTCTAAATGTTTGTGTGACGTACATTTAGATGAAACTTTCATTGTAGGATTTAGAATAATTAGTATTTCGTTGCTGGCTATTTGTTCCACAATGGATTCAGTGGCGTAGCAGTGCTTGGGTACATGGCCTTCTAGTAGTTCCAAGGTGCAGTTGTCTCTTGATTCAAATTCTTGTCGGCAGTCATACTTGTCTTCCAGTATTGGTCATTCTTCTTTAATTTGGCTAATTTATGTAGCTTTGGCCAATTATAGTTGTGAAGGAATGAATATTGGATATACTTGATGGAAATGAGTTGTTTTAGAATTTAATATAGGTATACGGATAGCAAAGATCATTTTGGAATTAGAGGAGGTTACTTATGAACTCAGAAAAAGATAATATGTTAATGCATTTTCAAATTTCGGAACTTGTTCTTCTTTAGACATTGAATGCACGTATTTTATATATTCTAAAATTTCTTGACAGGATATTTCCGAACTATGAATAGAGTTCAATTTGGAAAAAGTAATGGCGTTCTCCCTTTCATCAATATACGTAATCAAGTTTTGACAATATAAATTAATTTGTGAAATTGTGATGTAGAAAGTAATTGAATTATTTAAAGTAATTATTTTATTTTCTATTGATATGTTAGATTTTTCTAGACTATCTAGGAGTCTTTGTTGATTTTGTCATAAAGTTATGAGATATTTATTATAATTATCTATTAATTTCCTATTTAAAGATAATTGCAAATTAGTTTTGTAGATTATATGTTTTGGATTTTGTTGTAAAATAGTAATTGCTTTAACGTCATCGGAATCAAGATTCCCATAAAGCCATTTATTAATTTTTCCTATGATATTTATTAGCCCTCTTCTTTGCCTGACATGTGGATAACTGTTTTCTGATTGCCTATCTAATAAGTTTATCAAAATTTTTGATGTTTCTATCATTTGCTCAGCTAAAGTAGGATATGAAATAGGGATTGTAGCGATACTAGCTATTACAATGTTTCTTAAAGTATAAAAATATTGTTTTATGGTTTCTATCTGCTTTACTACGTCTCTTAAATATGTGTGATATATAAACGTGTGTATGAATTTAATAAGTTTACAAGGTCCTAATCTAACTGGTAGTAAATGGTTGTCTAGTTTATTTACTTGAATATATTCAGTACGGCATCTCATTTGGAGGGTCAGAAGTACCACTGTGATTGTTTGTTCAGATGATTTTCTTCATTCTGTAACAATATTGGAGTGATACTTTTCGGTTCTCAAATTATGTTCTTGTGATGTTCCTTGTTAGTTTTTAGTCTCATACCAGAATATTTTATGATTTGTGCTTTCTTGAATTTGTAGTTGTAGTTTTTGTCTCGAAATTTTATTTGTATGTGTGCCGTATTTTGATTTGTATGTGTAGGAGGTTCAGATCTTTTTTCATTTCTTTTATTTATAACTTCCTCTTCAGTTTGAGTTTTTTTTTTCGAATTTTTTCATAAAGACGTTTAGGGGCTTCTTTTTCATTGTGTGATACTGAGTTATCATTTACGAAAGGGATCTTTTATTTAAGGGAGATCATTTAAATCAAAGGAAACCAGACCCATTAATTATTTCGAAAGGTCTCAATTTACACCTTAAAAGAATGACTGGAATTATTGAACGAAGGAATCGAATATTTCATATTACTTCTTTGAAAATTATTATTATATACATTGCTATTTCTAATTATCTTATTGTTATTAATTTCTAGTGCTATTGTTATAGGTAAATAATATTGATTTAAATGTGCATTATTGTCATTTTAATCTCAATTCTAATTTTATATTTACATAAATTTCCCATATATTTCATACCATTTGATGACTTGTATTGAGTACCATCTTAATGCTGAATGTTCCCAATGTTTTCTTTTGTCTTCTTGCAACTTTTGAATACTGGCCTGTCGTTTTATTTTATTTTCACTATTTTCTATTTTCATGTTTACTTTTTCATTATTCATATTACTTTCATTTTCTTGACTTACTTTTTCTTCCAGAATTTGTATATTTTTCTGTTTTGATTATTTCCCTATCTATTTTTCTTGTATTTTCTTTTGCCAATTCCATGATGGGGTTTTCCAAGGATGTGTGAACTGCTTCCAAATCAGTGTCCCCCCAATACAAAACTTTTATTTAGTGATTTAATTTGAATATCAGACTTAGAATTTTTTTTGTTACTATTTTCAATATTCTCTGCTTCATTATTTCCTAGAATATACTCAATATTAAATAAATATGATAAGTCAAGTATGGAATTTGTGACAAATTATCAGTTTCATTTGGATTATTGAGTCTGTTCTGAGTGAATCAGGATCATATTTGCCCAAATGTGTTTCATAGATTAAAATTTCTCCATCTGTTTTATTAACTAGAAAAAATTTCAATAGTTTTTCCGTTGGTCTTACTGGAAATTCAAATTTGATATCAGTGGGTAGCCAAAATTTAATCGGAATAGCAACATCATCACCAATTAATATCTATGTTCAAATCAGTTTTAATAATAAGTGATGTATATTACTATTGAAATTAAACTCACTGAATGTAGGTCTCTCAGCATTCAACTTCATCTGTATCCTATTAAGTTCTGTTTTGATATCAACATATCACTGACAAATGCAATGAGAATAAAACATTGACTTGAAGGTCTAATTAGGGATTTCGTTCTTTAATTTTGTGTTTCTTAATTTCTATGTACGGTAGTGGATTATTTGAAGCTATGTTATTTTCTATTATTTGCGTTCATAGGTACAGGGAATAGTTTTCGTCGGTTCCATTTTCATGATTATTAGCTTATAGCTCTTCATATACAAAATTTGGTTTTCGATCATTATTTTGAGAATATTGATTATCATGCTGAAATCTATTTCGGAGAACGAAATTGTTATTATGATTATTTTTCGCATTAAATGGAAAAAATTCTATGACCTCGGCTCAGGTTCTGTTAACCGATTTTGAGAAACCTGATAGAGTTTGAAAACATTTTGTGCAGGTCCAAAAACGTGAGTATGTGGTATATATTTTTGGTGCCCTAGATCGTGAATGGATAGTTATTGGTTGAGGAGAAGACCATGCAGGATTTTGAAAATTTGGCTGGAATTGATAAGTATTTATATTTTGAATAAATTGATTTGGTATAGTTAATTGTTGATTAAATTGAGATTGCTGTTGAAAGTTATTATTTGGTCGTGGTCTAAAACTATTATTTCTATTTAAGAGATTCTTTTGCGTCGCTAGCTGATGAATATAACGTTTGAAATTTTTCAAATTCACTTACATACGCTATTGCATACTCTAGAGATGCAGGCTGTTTTAGATGCATGTTATTTTTCAAGGTAACTGGAACATCCGGCTATCAAAGTATTCAAAGCGATTTTGTCGCAAAATTGGAAATGAATATTTTTTTTAATTTTGATTTAAATGAATTACATTGATCCTTCGTACTATACTACTTCTAAGCAATTATAATCTGTTTTCAAATTCTAATAAACTTTTATTCCCATTAGGTCAAGTTCTAGTTAATTTGTCTGTGCAATGTAAATTTCGTTTGTCAGGAAAATATTGTAACTCAGCATTTTTTAGTGCAATCCAATTTGCTAATTCAACTCTATTGGCAACCATTATTTCTGCTCGCCCTACAAGCTTACATTGTATACATTCGAAAATATGTTCGTTTAGTTCTCTGTCATTGCGCGCACTGTATGTCGCTATTAAATTTTCACGTCAGTAAAAAAGTTTGTTTAACGTATTTCTATCCCTATCTTAGGGTTGTATATTCTCTATTTAGGATTTGAATAATCCCCACTTAAGTGGACTTTCTTGATGGGCAGTAGTAATATGTGAAAATTTGTTGCCCAACTATCAAATATGTAATTGAATAAAAATGAACTATAGATTCTTTTGACAAAAATCAGATATTTATAATCACAAAAAGATAGTAGATTTTAACTGTAACTAATATAAATTTGATAGCAAATTGTATTCAAATAATTTGATAGAAATTTGAGTTCATAGATTGAAACCTGAAATTTTAGTCAAATTGCCAAATAAAATGAGTTGTAATCACCTTGTACACTGAAAGCTTGCCGAAATTGGACGAGAATTCTGTTTCACTCCAAAACATGCTGTCCCCCGGCTACCAGATCCGCTTCAACAGGTATACCAGATACTTTTTTATTGATACCTATTTCAATGATTGTTTATTTCACTGACTTTATAATTTATTTCTACTTATTTCAGTTAATATCTTCCAAATTTTAGTTTTTAAAATTGGTATTTTAGAATAGTTTCCATATTTTTTTGACTTCTCTCATCCAAACTTCAAAACCGTCTCAACAACAAATTTCTTTTTTCGTTGCCCCCCACAGAAACTCTTAACAACCAAATAGAACCCACAGAAACTCTTAACAACCAAATAGAACACGAATAATTAAATTAGAATTTCTATAACCAATGAAAGGAATCCGGTTTATAAATTTGAAAATACATCTTGAATTTCTCTCACTTTGTTAAAATTAATTTAAATTTATCAATTCCCATAATCCTATACATTTTTTTAGAATCCTGTTTACTTTCATGTTTACAATTTTATTTAAAAATTATCCAATTGATATTTGAATTTATTAATAATTTTAAAACAATGAATTATATGTTTTCCCAATATTTAATGTGAACAAATTCAATTATTATATACCCGTCCAATACGCCAGTTACAGTTTGCTGACCCATGGTTCATGCATGGTATCAACCTTCGAGCTTCCGGTATAACTCACGAACGCTGATCCATGTTTGTACAACAACTGATGATTCTGCAAAATTGCATATTTTTAGTCTATAGCTGCTGCATTTATTTTAGTATAAAAGTTCGATTAATTGAATGTATTGAATATAGTGTATTTTGTGTTACAGTTGTGTAGTTGTATTGTCAATAAAGTATATTTTTAAAAAGTGACTTTTAGGGCAGTAACCGTTAATTGGCGCAGTCAGTAGGATAGTGGAAGAACCCTTAATTACCCTCTTCGTTTTTTAACGTTTAATTACTCCAAGAACCTCTAGGAAACGTTGAAGTTCGTCCAAAATTGCCAGAAGAAGGATAAAAGTGAGTGAAGTTGTAATAAATACCAAAATAAGAGTCATGGGGAGAACCATCCTGTATAACAAATTACTTTTTACTTTGTAACGTTTAAACTATAGAAAGCGGTCGTTCACATTGATAAAATGAAAATACCACTTATCTAAGCGTCTGTCTGGGTGCAAGAATTAAAAGAATAATATTTTAACCGTAAATAATAATTGCGTCAAAATAAAGAAATTTTGCGGAATCCAATAAATTCAATTGTTAATCGAGGTAAAAAACCTATTACACAATTACGTCGAACGATAAGTTCCACCAATCAGAAGCTAACAGGTACAAAGAAAATGAAGGATTGCTGAGCAAGGAAAAATTCCGAAACTTCGAAAAAGTAACAAATGAGGGGCAGTTGGTAAAAACTCGCGGTCGGGAACGGTCAAGTTTTCTTTTGGGGTTTCGCGAATAGCGGTTTTTGAGGAGTCCTGAGTTATAGTAATTTATAATTAAAGTAGTGTTTTAGCAGTCAGGTATAATTATTTTTTTCTCGAAAAGGGAAAGCAGATTACAAGGGAGCGTCTACTGTACGCGCTCTAAAAGGGTTTCTTTTTGTTCGAAACGCGAATCGTGTCCGTCGGCGTTTTGTGAACACCCAGTCCGGGAATTGGTAAGTCTGATTTCAAATTATACTAACAGTGTATTATGATTTTTTTCCTGTAGTTTGGTCAGGTTATAAACATTGCCAGCCCGCTTTTTATGATATTATGTTTATATAATTTAATTGGTGTATGGTAGTTCATATCGCACACGAATATTTAATGGTGATATCTCACCGTATGAATTAGGAATAGGGAGCACATTTGAGGTTGAATATTAAATTGTTAATATCAAAATTCATATTTAGGGTACGCGAAAATATTAGGTTCTGACGATTATTTTTTTAAAAAATAACAAATTTCTTTTATTCTGCGAGTCATTCGCGTTGACTTAAAAGGGATATCTCAAGTTTTCTCTCGATCCTATCACTGGTTTTATTCAATTGTAGACACGGGACTCTATATACGAGTATTCCCGACGTTTTGTAAATTTGGTCTAATTATTTTTATTTTTCTTATATTTTTTTATTAAACTCGTTTAAGAAATCATTGTCGGGTAATTTATTTTCTCAACCAGGAGAGCAGGGATACCTAACCCATACACATAAGATCTACACCTAAAATTTTCCCTCAACACACCCCTCTAACTGACGTAACCCCATAATACAAGACCTCTTATTACCAACGACAACTGGTAGCAGCGGAGGCCGAAGCCAGCTCTTTCGGACATTTCTTACAGGAGCCGCCGACTCCTGTTTCCCACGGAAACGTGGGTGGTGACAGCCAGCTACGATGCCTTCTCGGTCCATTCGGGACATTTTTGGACAGCAGAGTTTTTTTTTGGTTATTACAAGTGGTGATAGAATTTTCTTTATTTATGTAGGATCATAGTGGAATCTATTGATAGATTATTACAAAGTGTATCCATAATTATTAGAAGAAAGAGACAAAAATCGATTTAAGTCGAGAAGAGATACCGAGTGAAGTTCATCCAAAAGCTATAGAAGTGAAGAAACGAGAAGAAAACGACACTAGTAACCGGAATGCACCTCAACCTCATCGTTAGCCTGTAAGCAACTATAATTTTTCCTTTTTATCACCTATATGTCAGAAACACCTCAAGCAAACACTCCTCATACCTCTCAATTATTATTACGTCCATCAATCCTAAATTAAAACACACTTAGACTCTTAATTACCCCACATCAAATCAACATCATGCCTGAATTTAATCCAAAACACCTAGACATCCTATCCCTATACGATGGAAATCCAAATGAGCTGTACAACTTCATTAATACCGCTACTCTACTCTTAAGCCATTTCTGGGACAATAACAACACCCAAACTTCTCAAAACCACCTCCTATTCCAGGGAATCCTAAGTAAACTGACAGGAAGAGCTAAAGAAGTCATATCTGTCTACGGATGTACAGAATGGGAACTTACCAAAGAAACTTTGATCCAAAACTTCGCCGACCAACGCAATTAGAATTCTCTCACAAGAGACTTAGTAAATTTACGTCAATGACCCAATGAATCTCCACAGCAGTATTACGAGAAAGTAATGTGTCTGCTAAATACAATATCTAACTGCATAGAACTTCACAACGGAGATATTAACATAAAAGCAAGTAGGAAGAGCTTTTTTCAGAAACAAGCACTAACAACTCTCCTAGCAGGCCTTCGGGAACTCTTAGGTTCCACTATCGGAGCAATGAGACCAAGCAATCTATCTACGCCAATGCAGTACATCCAGGAAGAAAACAATATAATGTATCTCCAGAAAGCAGTAAACCCTCAACTAACAACCAGCAGGCATATTAGCCCTAACCAACAACATAAGTCACCAGCTCCTCTTATGTCTTCACAACCATCAACTTTCAGACCACAATGGCAACCATCAACTTTCAGACTACAATGGCAACCACCACCTCTCCGACCGCAATGGCAGCCACAACCTCAACAGTCTGGATTTAGACCACCGGGGCAACCAAATAATTTCATTCCACAATGCCAGAAAGTATTCTCTGGACCGTCAAGATTTCAACAGTTCAGTAGGCCTCAACAACAGAACACCTGGAGTAATAAACCAGGAATATCTCAGCCACATGAACCAACACCAATGAGCATTAGCACTAGAACTACGACTCAGAACCGAAACTGGAGATCTCAATAACAGCAAAAACCGCCAAGATTCACATCTGAAGAATTATCTAACATTGAATATGCTAACGAAGCATATGGTTATGATACCAACGAATTAGATTATGGAATAGCTTACGATTATTACCACCAAGAAAATCAGTTTTGCGAAACAACAGAGCCGTATGAAGAAAATTTCCAAAATGACTACGAAGAACTAACGACAAATTTTCGGGAAAATGCCGAAAACAAGGCGACGTAATAGATCTAAATTCTTACCAAGTTAGAAGGGAACTACCCTATATAACCATCTCCAACCCTCCTCTTAAACTACTTATCGACACTGGTGCTACCAAATATTTCCTCAATCCCAACATCGTCTTGAAATATTTCCATGATAATATGAAATATAAACCTTTTATAGTAACCTCCATTTTCCAAAATAATTCCCAAGATTATTGTGCCGACATACCCATATTTTCCGAATTCCAAAAGAACGGAAATTTCAAGTTTTACCTCTTCAAATTCCACAAAACATTTGATGGCCTAATAGGCCTTCATGATCTCAAGCTTCTAAAAGCCAAACTCAATTTTCCTGATTCTGAACTCGTCACAGAAAATTCTGTTCTACCTATTCAATATTACGAAAGTAACAAAACCCAATTTTAGTCTAACCAACTCGAACCACAGACAATTACTCAAGTCCGAGTACCCGTTAAAGAAACGAAAGGAACTATCATACTTCCGGAACAAGAGATACAAGGAGCTTTTCTTAACGAAAGTCTAACTAAAGCAGCCAATGGTCTAGCATGGACAGAACTCATCAATGCCACAGACGAACCAATAGAGATAGCACTAACAGATCCAGTAAGAAGTTCGGGGATCCACTTACCCTATTACCATCTTTACCCAGCTGACTTTATACCTCAGGAATACCAGAAGACAGATATTGAACATCTACTTGGAACCGATCATCTCAATCAAGAAGAAGAAGAGCACATTAAACGATTGTGCAAAAAGTTTTCAGATGTCTTCCATCATTTAGAGTCACCCCTCGCCTTCGCCAATCAAATCAAGCATAACACTAGAATAACAGATGAAGTTTCTACTTACACAAAATCATACCGCTATCCACACATTCATAAATAGGAGGTCCAAAAATAACTATCATCAATGTTAGACCAAGGCATCATTAGACCAAGCCAATCACCATGTTCTGGTCCTATGTGCCTCGTCCTCAAAAAACCCGACGCCTCGGGAAAAATTAAATGGCGAATAGTGGTAGACTACCGTAAAGTTAACGCTAAGACAATAGATGATAGGTATCCAATCCCAAACATCACAGATATCTTAGACAAACTAGGAAGATGTCAGTATTTCTCTACCCTCGACCTAGCTAGTGGTTTCCACCAGATTAAAATGGCAGAAGAAGACATCCCTAAAACTGCATTTAACGTCCAGAACAGTCACTATAAATACCTTAGAATGCCATTTGGACTCAAGAACGCCCCTGCAACATTTCAAAGAGTAATGGACAATGTTTTCAAAGGATGGCAATGAGAAATATGTCTTGTATATATGGATATAATTTTTTTTTCTACGTCCTTACATAACATCTTGTCAATCTCGCGAGAATCATCAAAAGACTTAGAGAAACGGGATTTGAAAGTTAACTTCTTAGGTCACATTGTGACTCCAGAAGGAACTAAGTCGAATCAAGAAAAAATTGAAGCTATTGTCGACTACCCAATTCCGAAAACAGCCGAAGAAATCAGAGGATTTCTGGGATTAATGGGCTACTATAGAAAATTTATCAAAGACTTTGCTCGAATAACGAATCCTTTAACTTCATGCTTGAAGAATGATGCTGAAATAAATCACACACCGGTATTCCTAGAATGTATGAAGACCTGTAAGAACCTCTTAACCAATGAACCACTGCTTCAATATCCAGACTTCACGAAGCCATTCAACCTCACCACAGATGCCAGTAACTTCGCCATAGGAGCCGTACTTTCTCAAGGTCCCATAGGCAACGACAAGCCCCGTCCAGAACTCTGAACGAAACAGAAATTAAATACTCAACTATAGAAAAAGAAATGCTAGAAATAATATGGGCTACTAAATACTTCCGTCCGTATCTTTTTGGAAGGATATTCAAGATTCTATCAGACCATCAACCCCTCAATTGGTTGTTCTCACTGAAGGACCCAAATTCTAAATTAGTAAGATGGCGACTGAAATTGGAAGAATTAGACTATGAAGTTGCATATAAAGAAGGTAAATCTAATACTAACGCCGACGCCCTCTCTAGAGTTGAGATCAACTCACATGAACTTCGCAAAAACCTTCAAAATGAAATAGGTAAATTAGATAACGAAGACACGGCATCAATGTACAATCACCCAGGATCTATCCTCGATCCTTTAGAAGATATTGAAACAGAAATTTTTCGCACGACAGACCATCTAAATCCCAAAGAACTCCCAATAATTTAAGAAATTACTAGAAGAAGGAGAGAAGCAACACTCTTCGTCAAACAATCTAAACAAAACTTCTTCAGGAGATGGAGCAGTTACAGTTCGCTGACCCATGGTTAATGCATGGTATTAACCTTCGAGCTTCCGGTATAATTCACGAACGCTGATCCATGTTTGTACAACAACTGACGATTCTGCAGAATTGCATATTTTTAGTCTATAGCTGCATTTATTTTAGAATATAAGTTCGATTAACTGAATGTATTGAATAAGTTGTATTATGTGTTAAATTTGTGTAGTTGTATTGTCAATAAAGTATCTTTTTAAAAAGTGATTTTTCGGGCAGTAACCCTTAATTCGCCTATGACATGGATCCTTTTCCTGTGTTTAACAATGATATTTTTATTACTGTTAAGAATAGGCTAGAACCAATCTTTGTTGTCACGAGTACCAATGGTCAGCTGTGATCAATGAAAATAACGAAATTACTTACAACAATTTAATACCAAATTATATCTAAATGAAAAAAGAGAATTACATATAATGAAATGTTTCAATATAGATTTTTACAGTTACAAAAGACTAATATTCTGGCCAGGTATAATTTTTATGTTCAATATTTATCGTTTTTTGTTAATTGGTCCCAATAAAAATTCCATTCACACAACGCAACAAAGAACCTTCTAATCGACAGCAGCTATCACTGATCTCCACACCAACATCACATATAGATATGTCCCATTTATTGTCGGAATCCAATTTCTTCTGCTGGTAATTATGATCTCTTTACTTTTTTTGCTTTATTCAATTATTCATAATACCTTTCGTATATTTTCTGCGGAATTATCTTGTTTTTTCGTTTACAATTTTCTTTTAATTACCTTTTTAATCTGCACAAAATACATCTTCAACTTTATTCGACTTTTACTAAGACTCTTCATTTAACTTTGAGAGGACTAATCTTATTTTTCCTTAAAATTATTAATTTACTTTATGACACGTTCTCCCCGAATGCTACCAGGTCCCTTACTCCTTTTTCTTCTAATCAACAAAACTTTTTTGCTATGTAGAGTCACATATCTCTTTATTTATTTTTTATAATCTGAATATCCACTATTGTATTAATTTAATGTCTTTTCATTATTGGTATATTTAATGTTCATCTTTCATCCAAAATTACTTCTTATTTTCAATTTGACTTTTGATTAACTTAAAAACAGTCATTTACTTACTCAATTATCTATTAATGAGGTATATTCACATAACATCAAATAAACAATTCTACAATCTAACTTCTATTCAATATATATTCAATTTACTCTAATTAGTTTCATATTTCTCCCACCATTATTATTTCACATAAACTATGCTTAAAATTTGTATTATATATGAATTGTTCATTTGAAAACAGCCCAAAGAAATATTATGAAATACGAATATGTAATGTATATATATATATATATATATATATATATATATATATATATAAATATATATTTAGTTAACATACAAGGTGGGCTCCTCCCATGTTAAATCTGAGGTATAAGTGAGCTCCGCGGTAAAATGGGCTCCGATATACGGAGCCCAGTTTACCAAGTCCTAAAAAAACCATCAACTACCTTATATTTATGTCTAGATTGATTTGGCATAGTTTTTAGAAGGAGCTAATTTTGGCCGTTTTCGTGAATTTGTATATTTTTGTAGTGCGCGTGTATATTTCTAGATGGCGATATGTTGAAAACTTGATATACATTTTATGTTATATTTCTAGGTATAAGTAGGATCCGATAACTTTGGCACCACTGCAGTTGAGTACCCCATCACTGTAGCGGTCAGAGTGAGCTCCTTCTAGTATTATTCTACTAAATTGGTAAAGAATTACATCATCGGTTATTTCTTGTTACAGTTAAAGTATTATTCAAGAAAATCAAAGCTACGAGTCTATTTTTAAATATATATTTAGGAATGAGATACGTATACCATGCAAGGGCTCTCAAGTAATTTGACATTTTAAACGATTCGGTAACGGGAGCTTTGGAGTTGGCTGTTTTTTGTTTTAGATATGAGTGCAAATTTTAATTACTTTAATTCATTTAGATAACATAACTCTGTCATTTTGAATCTTGAAAGTCATTTTAATAAAAATATTGAAAAGGTTTCAATTACATTGTAGATATTATTGACTTGAGGCTATAACAATTTTTATTATATTGTAAATAGAAAGTATGAAATTAATAATCTACTTTTTCGGTTTATAATTTTACTGATTAAATACATAAGTTCTTCTTGAATTTAAAAATGGCTGAGTAATCACGACGTTTATTTCATTGGCTTTTTGTTCCTATTTAGGTTCAATTTGGCATATTGATTTTGTTTTTTTTTCCTTATGTTTATAGATTATATTTTCCGACTTTAATTTCATGGCAAGATAGACTGAATGTATATAACCAAATATTACGTTAATTACATATAGAGACAGACGATACCAAAGAAGAGGGACAATTACCTAAGCTGAAGCCTTCGGATATCCTAAAAATTTTCGAGGAAATACTCTAGTTTCTCAGACTTTCCTCAGGAACTAAGTAAAAAAAAGGAGGCCTAATAGATCTCTTATGTCCCAGTGATTGTCACCCCAGTAAACATTCATACATACACGAAACCAAAAATTATTTACTAAATATATCTAGTTTGCGTCCTAACTGAGCTAGATTTTTTTTCCAATTCTAGCTTTTATTTCTTGTACACTTACGATGTAAACATCAAAATTCTTTCACGCGATTTTCGTTTTTTTCATATAATTTTCATGCCAGCATTTTAAGTTGGCGTCCTGAAATTATGAGAATTTTAAGTGTTCATACACAACAAAAATTCAATTTGTTTATAAATACAATAACAAACATTATACTTGTTCAGCCCCAGTATATTTTAAGAGCTAAAAACTTATCATGCTTAGCTACACTGATTCTTAAAATGGGAAATACTAAGAACAAATTATTAATTTCTGAAGGTTAGCATCCAAATTATAGCATCATCTTGATAAACACTCTTCTGTTTTTGTTGATTCGACATAATTTTGGGAATACTAATCCAATTAAAAATCGAGAGCTTCCGCTCGAGGGCTTTGATAAATTGACTATTAATAGAACATTCCATTGACCAATGAAATTTCATAAATTTTAAAACAAACCAATCGGAAAGAATTAATAGCGACTATTGCACTTGAGCAAATATTAGCGACTACAGAAATAGTAACTTTCATTTGGAAACGTTGAATATAACTTCAAATTATTCTGACAATTTTGGCAGTAATTAAATTGTCATATCATAATAGGATTTGTCCACGGCTGTTTGATAATTGATAATGTTTACATTTTACGTGTGGAGCTTCCTAAAAATGATGACGTTCATTATTCACTATAGTCAATAATAAGTATTGATAATCAACAAATCCCAGATAGGCCGTCCCAGGGCAAGGTCCCGCGATTACAATACAGCTGATAGCTAGTATTTTAATTATTATACTGAATTAAAATTACCAGAAAGTTTAATATGGAAAACGAATCAGACGCTGCAATGAATGTTACCCCGCCGAACATAAGGGAAGCAGTACAAATATGTAGACTCATTAGCTTGTACCCGCGACTTCGTCGACGTAGATCGTCAAATTAAATATTATGCTGATATGTAACTTATCTTGCTGCAAAAAATTCATTGTTTGTTTTTAATTCAAACAAATTCAATATTTAATACGAAACAAATTGGAATTTTATTATTATATATTATTGTGAATTTAAATAAATTTTTCCAATTATACATATCCACACATGTAGTAGTGTGTGCGCAACATAAATTTAGTTCAGCTCGTAAGTTTAATAGGGTGAATATAACATACCAAAGTCCCAAAAAATGGACGCCTCTTTGCATAAAACAGCGCGATATCTTTTCAGTATATATAGCAGTTATTTCGGGCTCCAGTGGAGTACAAGCATGTACTGTACAAGGCACGTGGTTAGAAACAATTATTGTATAATGTTATCTGTATTGTGTGAGAATTGCCACGATGACATTTCGATTTAAGAGAATATTAAATTTGGCTTTAAATCGGGATTCAGATTGTAAGTATTTTTACAAAGTTTAATTTATATGATAGTGTGTGATAACAAATAATGTTTATATTATCACTTTTAGAAAATGAGTCAATTTTTCTGAAACATTTTTACATTGTTTTCAAGCTAAACAAAAGTCATCATATAACACATCCACAATGTTTTTGAAAAAGTGTTATTTTTGTGGAAGATTAAAGTACCATATAAAATCTGCTATTACAAAGCTGGTCAGAATTAAATACATTGATAAAATATCCAATAATATCCAATGGAAATCAAAATATTTTACTTCTTAAAAACTTTTCCACATCGAGTCTACAACTGAGATAGGACGGCTGGCTGTATCTGAAGAACCGATAATCGTTGATAGAGAAATTACTGAAAATTGGATTTAAATTAAAGTATTATGTATTATGGAATATCAACAATACCTCTTTTGTTATCATCAATAAATTCTAAATTATTTTGAATAAAAAAGATTATAACCCGTTTATTTCAATAGAATTTGACAAAATTGGTTGATTTTATTACCAAATGAATAACAAATCGGATAGTTTCAAATCTCTTCACGGAGATCTCCAACAATTTCATCATTTCAGTTCAAAAGGTTTAACAACAAGGTATTTAATTTCTATAGTGATAAAGTGAAACACAATTTTAATTTTCCTTACGAGCACGAGATACTTTTAACAAATTATGTAGCATCTGTATATGCTTCTTATGGGGTGTTCCATTTAGAATTGTCCATATGGTAACTGGAGGTACCTATATCTCCTTACCGATACCCAGAAAGTTTTATTATAAATATTATGAAACGATTTAATTCCGTTGTTATGACACCTTCCAATATTTTTGTGCATACTTGGCAAACAATTGACATATGCATTTAGTGGTAACATATTTCCGCTATAACCAGAGGCGTCCAGTAGGATAGAATAAAAATAATAGTTTTTAATGTATATCATCTTAGAGTGAAAATTTGATAAACATCAATATGAAAAGATCATTTGAGATGGAATCAACTAAAACTTATAAAGTTCATAACCAAATTAGCAAAATAGTGTTAACTAGTGCGAAATAAGAGATAAAATAAAATTAGGTATTATAAACATTCCATTTAATCTCGAATAACTTGAAAACTTTGTATTGTATCGCATAGAGACAGGAAGTTAATACTTACGTAGAAAGTAACGGAGTATCGAAAAAACATGCTGAAATCATTTTTACGATAGTGGCGTAGATTGTAGGGGGGAAAAGAAGTATTTATCCCTACCGCATACCTCTAGTGATAGAGGAAAATTATATTATACCACTAATTGCAGTATCCCAATATATAAAAAGTGGAAGGTGTGAAAACAATGGACTACAATCATTTAAAATATTTATGATATAACACCCTAGATCTCAGTAAGAAGGAATACTTTACTGAAGTGTTCTCGAATATTCATATTTTGTGCTAAGGTTTCTCCAGTTACTATATGGACAATTGTTAATGAACCACCCTGTATAAATATGACTGTTGTACAAGTGAAAAACACATTTTTTACGATAACGTCAAAATATTACTAAATTATGTTAAATCTGACGTTTTTATGTAGATGTTAGAGGTTCTGAATTTGCTTGTATTTAGTTTATGTAGCTTTAACTACCTAGAACGATCGGAATAACTAATTTAGTAAAAAAAATGAAAAACTCTTACCTGAACTCTTATTAGTGAGAATGATAAAAAGGTTTATGATAACCCTGAAAAATATGGTGGGTTAAGGGTTGATGTATGCGGTTGGAAAGGAATGAAAAATGGTATTCCTGCTATTTACAGTGAAAGGTAAAGTCGTACGAATAAATATCCAGTGGAATAATTGTAGATACTAAAAAAGTCCACAATTCTTCAGACACATGCTTAAATCTTCTTTTTGGGTGTTGTTTTTCTTTGTCGTGAAAATAATTTAATGTTGACGAAATTAAGTATACGAGTATGTACACTATTTCATATCTCAAATGAAATTATTTTAGTGAAAACAATTAATAAGCTTGCGAGATATTTATTTTTTGTGGTCTGAAACACTTTGTTGGAGAAAATTGAACTGTGAAATATCATGGTACAGAGTAACCATAAACATCCGTCTTAAGCGCAACAAAGCGGTAAAATAAAAGGTACTTTGAAGATAGGGCGTAGAAAAATGACTATTAATATACAAATGATAATTATTTTCTATTGAATAATAAAGACAAAAAAATCTCGAAAACCATTACATTCAGGCATAGGGAAATGTTGGAAATATATGGTTGAAATCTAATATATGGTTGAAATCTAATATAGAATTGAGGCGACAAAAAAATATGTTTGCCATTTAAAAAAACACAGTTATTACTATATTCATTATCCCAAATTTACGTTAATTATTCTTCACCCTGTATAAAAAATTAAACACGTTTTTCTGGGATATTATTGAGTTACCTAACAGTGACCGATGTAGATGGTGGAAATTGAATAATTATAATTTATCATCAAATTTTTAGTTTATAAATAACATTCAAACGGGAATTTCCGTAATAAAATTATTATGATCTCGCCATGAGACTAAAGTATATTACTATGTCATAATAAGTTGCAATTCAAAAAGTTAAAAATATACTGGGTGTTTTATTTGGAATAACGAAGTAGACTGCAACATAAGTATGAGTATGTATCAAATAAATCATAATATATAAGGGGTAAGCTGTTTACTTAATAGCCGATAAATATTGAACAGTTTGTTCATATCTATCATAGATGAGAATATTTTCTTGATTCATACTTTTTTCATTAGTCGGGTTTCAGTTTTTGAATTTACTTTTTATTCCGTATGCGATTACATTCTCTAGCGGTTACTTTCAATATACTTTCTTAATTTTGAAATGTAGAGTCATGGGTTATTTGTTTACAGAATACAGCAGGCATCTATTAAATTTGCACACCGACTAAAGTTGTGCAGATTAATTATGAGTAATTAATCTCGTGTACTGACAAGAAGTGTGAATATTAAAACAATCGTTAAAATTCATAAAATTTAAAAATGGAAACTCAATTGACATAAAACATAAAATTGGTAGTTTTGACAAAAGTTTGATACTGTATTATTTTCATAAATGATTTAAATTGTCTAATTTCATAAAAGACATTGTTTGTTAGCACTGGACAATATCTCAGTAACACAGAAACATCTGGTTATGAATATTAACTAACTGAGGAAAGTTTTTTCTAATAATTCAAACAGAGAAAACAATCTTTTTGACTCATCACGATCTCACAAAATAAGGTGCCGTTGACAAGCTTTGCCGTTTTACAAAACATTTCCTTGGATTTCCACTACAATTCCAAGAATGAAGTCGTAACACGTGATTTAACACTGGGAGATTCTACGTTTTAAAAAAATAACGATTCACATATAGAACTGATGTCGTTTTCATTTGAACTTGATCCAGTATGTTCTTTCATATCCGAAAATAATTCATCACTTAAAAAGTAAACATACATCACTGGATAGTTCAACAGAAAAAACAAACCTCTTGGTTCTGATTTATTTGATGTTCAAAGTTTTCAATTCTTAGACAAGGGTTCAAAACTACGAAAACACGCTTTGGATCAAATTCGACGCCATGGAGATTTTGTAACGATATAATTCCGATTAACGAAAATGTAAATTTAACGAAGGGTATTATCCCAAAAAGTCTTCAAGGCGGCACGTAAAAAAATGCCCTTCGAATCCTGATCCCAAAAAACCTTTAAGATCACAAATCGAAGGTGAAACGGTTATGGCTGGTCCTTTATGCCTAAGACTGAGCGGAGTTCTAAACACGCTGCCAGATATTTCTCTTATTGCTAAAATAGACCTAACAATATGTACGATACAAGCCGTTATATTGGAAAGTAGCGGTTTATCGAAGGTACTATTTCGTTTTGGTAAGCCTTTTTATTATTAATATTTTGCAGGGCTGTTAATCCTTACCCATGCGGCATTAGTTTTAGACTGATTTTTGACCCAAAAATATGGATAGTTATAGGGTTAGTGAAAAAATATTTGAAATGAAATTCTTACTAGCTCTTATTTTTTGCTATTTTCTGCAACACTATTTCATACAGTGTGAGACAAAAAATAGAGGACGGTAAATATTCTGAAATTGCGATTATCTTATAAATGATCCTATACCTAGAAATTTTTTTTATTTTGAAATTTATTGCGCATCAACCTCTAGGGTCCAACAATAAATTTACATTTAAGTCATGTACATAATAGGATTTTCAAACTTTATACAGTAAGTTAACCGCTTTCAGGAAAAGTAACAATTTTTCAACGTCACAGTTTTCTCCGATAATGTCTGTGATATTATTTGGTAAATTATACCGCGATCTATGATGAGCAAAACGGGTACACCCCACTAACACATGCACTACGGACACTGGAACCTGACATGTTTCACATATGGGTGCCGCAGAATGAGTCATTAGGTGGTCGTGAGAGAAACGAGTGTGTCCAATTCTAAGTCGAGTTAATATTATTTGATCTCTTCTTTTGGCTGGAAGGAATTTCCAGGCAGCTACACTTTTTTTCACTATCCTCGATATTGATTGAGATCTAGACCAGCAGTTTTGTCAGTGACTGATGACTAACTGTTTAAAAAAGTTTTTACAGTCTGTCACTGTAGTTCTTGAAACTAAAGTGCAATTTGGAGCTTGAGTTGCATTTTTGGCCTCGAGATCTGCCTTTTCGTTTCCGATTATTCCTATGTGTGACGAAACCCATAAAAAACGAATATCCTTATGAGCTTCTTGTAGATTGATCAGCTCTCTTCTGATAATTTGTACTAATGGATTCGAGGAGTACATTTGGTAAATGCTCTCAACAGAGCTTAGAGAGTCCGTAATGATCAAAAAATGACTTGGTTATTCAGAAGTTACGTCGGTATATTTCTGCATTTTTGTGTTATTACTGTTAGTATTGTTACTTGTTAAATTCTTCTATTTTTGAGATATACATTTATAAAGTTAGTGCAAATCAAGATTTTATTCACGTCAATAATTACCGTGTAATACAAAATAGATAATATACTCAACCTCTTGTATATTACACAACTGTATATATAAATAAAAAGAGGCAGGTATTTAATGGCTATTTTTAAAATAAAATGCTAAATACATTCAGTGGCTTTTGAATTTTTTTTTATACTATATAAGTGATATTCAATGGCTATGTGTAAAGCAATTCTGCGGGGTTTTTCATTTACGATTTTAGCCACAATTCTTAAATAATTTAGTTTTTGACACAGGAGCTATTGAGAACTTATTTATTTCACAGTTGATCACTCGTACAAAGAAAACAATTTTAAAAAACGGTTAATTAATTCAATAATGGATTTGAATAACTGAATATCACTTAAAAAAATACCTTTGTTATGTGTTGAGCATGTTAATTTAAAAACACCCATTAATTACTTATATAATATATTTAAAAACACTCTGTATAAATGAGTATATTTTCATATTATTGTGTGATCTACAATAACTGCATATAAAATATATTTTCTATGTTGTATTACACGGGGAATTATGATAATAAAATCTTAACTGTTCATGACTTTAAAAATGTATATTTTAAAAACTGATCATAGGCCAATCTTGAGAATTCAACACTTTCATTGAGTACTAAAACTAATAACAAAAACTTACAGATATTAACCACCAGTCTTGGAATTAAGCTGAGCCTATCAGCAATTTAAGTAACTAGATCGAGTACAAATGCATATCAAGTTTTCAAAGAAAGATACCAGTCGCCACTTTCCATAAAAAGTGCAGGGTCCTTATTCGGATCAACTATTAATACAAAAAGAATTAGGTGTGCATAAAATGGGAAGGAGAAGGTAGCATATTCTTGTAAATGCATGAATCAATAATGTGAATGTATATTTCCATAAAAATATATAATATAAGCTAGACTATTGAGCTTATTTTTGTCAACAGGTTTTTATATGATATGCAAATATTATAATTTATAAGTATCATTACTTTTTCACTCTCTCATGTTATAAACAATCTCAGTCTCTTTAATATAAGTTAATTGTGTTTAATTTATAATTTTTATTTCTCATAGTTGTTTTAAATTAACAATTGCAGTCTCAGATTAAAATTTCTTACGAAGAAAGCCGATTGCAATCGTTTTATAGAATGTCAATACCTAACTGGCAATTATACTTTTGATTGTATGTATTAACTGGTCGATAGTATATGTGGCATCGCCGCCAGGAGTCCATATTACCTGAAATGTATCATATACGGAGCCTACCTTGCTTTTGAAGTATGGAAATATACACCAACGGAGCCTACCGTAACCGCTACATATAACGGATCCTAGCTATGCGGCCCCAAGTTGATCCTGCGAGTTTCTTTATGTCGTAGTCCCATCTTAAGTTGGGGCGTCTTCTTGGTCTTTTCACGCCTCGGGGATACCATTGCGTTATCTTTGTGGTCCATCTATCGTCTGTCCCTCTAGCGAGATGCCCCGCCCATTGCCACTTTAGGGATCTGATTCTATTTATGACATCTATCACTTGGGTCTTTTGTCTGATCCAATCAAGCCTTTTTCTATCTCTCCTCGTTATTCCAAGCATGCATCGTTCCATAGACCTCTGCGTTACCTGGAGTTTTCTAATGATATCAGTTTTCAGGGTCCAGGTTTCACAGCCGTATGTTAATACTGGTAGTACGCACTGATCAAACGCTTTCTTTTTCAAACGGAGTGACATTCTAGACTTGAAGATGATAGAGTTCTGTCCAAATGTTCTCCATGCTAATTTGATTCTTTTGTTTATTTCTGGAAGTAGAGAGCCTGATATGTGTATTAGTTGACCCAGGTATATGTATTCCTCTACTATTTCCAGGGCAGTGTCATTAATTGTTATTTCTTGTGCGTTTATCAGTTCGTTATACATTATCTTGGTCTTACTCAGATTTATTTTAAGGCCTACTTCGTTGCTTGCTGCATTCAATTCATTTATTTGTTGTTGCATTTCGCCAGGGTTACTCGCTATCAGGATGATGTCATCAGCGAATCTTAGATGGTTCAAGTATTCTCCATCTATATTCAGACCTGTGTTGTTCCAGCCCAGTTTTCTGAAGATGCTTTTAGTGTTGCTGTGAATAACTTTGGTGATATTGCGTCTCCTTGTCTAACTCCTCTGCTGGTGGGGAATTCTGGTGTGCCCTCATATATCCTAACTCTCGCTTTGGCTTCCCTATATATATTTGCTAGGGTCTCAATATATGGCTTGTCGACCCCTTGTTCTGTTAGGGCATTTATTACTGCTCTGGGATATATAGAGTCGAATGCTTTCTCAAAGTCGATGAAGGCTAGTGCTAGTGGTTGGTTGTATTCTTTGGTTCGACTGATAACCTCTTTGAGGGTATGGATGTGATCTATTGTACTGAAGCCTTTGCGGAATCCAGCCTGTTCTCGTGGTTGGGCCGAGTCTAGTGTATTTTGTATTCTGTTGTGAATGATCTTTGTGAATACCTTGTACGTCACTGGTAGTAGACTTATTGGTCTGTAGTTCTTAATGTCTTCTTTGCTGCCTTTCTTGTGGATCAACACAATAAGGGCGCTGTTCCACTCTTTAGGTATGCTCCTGGACATCAGACAGTTCGTGTATAGTTTGGCAAGGTACTTCCATGTTTTAGCTCCCGCTTATTTGAGTATTTCGGTCGTGATGCCGTCATTTCCCGCTGCTTTGCCATTTTTCATGCTTTTGAGTGCCATTTCTACTTCCTCCACCAAAACTTCTGGTATGGCATCTTCTGAGTGTTCTATTATTTCTTCCAAATTTTCAGGGGCCTTGTATAGGTCTCCATAGAATTTGGCTACTAGGTCTATTATTTCATTCCTGTCTGTGGTTCTTGTGTTTCCATCAGTTGATGCAACTATCTGTCTTTTCCCTATTATTAGTGCCCTTTTTGCATTTTTGTAGCTTTTACGGTTTTCTATTGTTGTTTGTACCAGTTTCTCGTTGTAATTCCTGATATCTTCTGCGATTTTCTTTCGTATCGTGTTGCACAGTTCGGTGTATTCAATTCTTTGAATGTTTGTTGTCTTTATCATTTCTCTTCGTTTTTGTAATAGTGCTTTTGTTTCCGGAGTTAGTTTTTTGTGTTCACCTCGTTGTTGCAGACCTCCCACTTCTACGGCGCAGTTTCGAATTGTGTCCATCAGTTCAGGGTTGTTATATTCCACTTTTTGTAGTCTTTCTTCTAGTAGTGCTTCATATTGGTGAGAGTTCTCTTTCAGCCTTTCGTTGTTTATGTTTTTCGTTGTGTTGGTTTTGATTAGTCTTGACCTTTCTAGTTTTATATCTAAGACCAGTCGAGCTCTAATTAGTCGATGGTCGCTTCCTGTAGTGAACTTGTTGAGCGTGCTTAGATCTTTTACTGTGTTAATTTTATTGGTGAGGATAAAGTCTATTTCGTTTCTGATAGTTGCACCGGGGCCTTCCCACGTCCATTCCCTGTTAGGGTTCTTCTTGAAGAAGGAGTTTGCCACATACATGTTCTGAAAGTGTGCGAACTGTATTAATCTCTCTCCTCTTTCATTCCTTTCTCCAAATCCATATTTCCCCATTCCTTTTTCTTGGTCTTTCCTGTGTCCCACTTTGGCATTAAAGTCTCCCATTATGTATTTGAAGTGACTATTGTCGTTGCTGAGCGCTTGGGTTATTTCATTATAGAATTCTTCTATTTCGTCGTCACTATGGCTGATTGTTGGGGCGTATACCTGAATAATCTGGATAGTATATCTTTTGGAGAGTCTTAGTGTTATGCTGGCTACTCTGTCTGAGGTGCTTGTTATCCTTATGATTCTGTTTTTTCAGGTTTTCTTAATTAGGAATCCTACTCCGCTTGTTCTTCCTGTTGGTGTTCCTTGGTGGTATAGAAGATTCCCTGATCCAAGTTCTATGAGTTCTTCATTTTTTCGTCTTACTTCGCTAATGCCCATGATATCCCACTTTATTTCTGCTGCCTCTGTTTCCAGTTCCATAATCCTAGCTTGTTTAGAGAGTGTACGGCAGTTATAAGTTGCTAGGTGTAATTTAGTCAATGGGTAGTGGTTTAGACTCCGCAGATTCTTAGCACCCTCTGCCCTCGTGGCTGGTTCCCAGGATCTACCCCTCTTAGGGCCCTTCGGGCTTACGGAGAATGAGGGCCGTAACTTGTCCTTGTCTGTCATGCTGGGGTTGTGAGGCGTACCTTACCACGATGCCTCAATGCGGGTTGGCAAGGGGCGAGGGATGTCGTCCGCCAGTTTTCGCCATTTACTGACGGACCCTGTACCCCCAGATTTTTAGTGGAACTTTTTATTTATGAAAAAGCCCTTACTAGAGTGAGATTCGAACCCCCGTCCTTCAGGTCAAGAAAACCCAATTTCCGGCGCTCTAACGCACTCCGCCATCTGGGGGTAAATACATATATATACATATATACACATATATATATACATATATATATACACACATATATATCGTATATTAATTTTGTTTTGAACGAACTTATTGGTTTTTTATCTTTTCTTTGTCTATGGCAGTTTACCCGTATACCAAATTTGCTTACTTATTTTATTCTTAATAAAAATAAAAGTTTGCATCATGATTACGACTTTTTCCTTTCTTTCTATGGCTGAAATGTGTAACTCCCATCGGAGTGTTCGGCGTCTCTCGAAAATTTTAATGGCTGACGCCGACCACTCCCATAGGAGTAGTTTTTTTTTTTTTTTTTTTCTATTGTTACCAAAAAGCACACGGATGTAGTCCCTGAATACGACTCTTACTAAGCGATGAATGCGCCGGTATTTCTTTGAACTGTTTATCACTATTTTCTGTGACTATTCTTATCTACACATTTCCAGTCTTATCTACACGATTCCAGGGATGCGATGGTTTTTGGGTAAGTAACAATCCAGAATTATCTATAAAGAAGGCACTTATATATAAAGAATAACGACCAACGGGAATGGTGAGTTTATAATTTCATCTCGTGAGATAAACAGTGAACAAGTGAATAGTCTAAGTAAATGAACGTGAGGTGTTTATATAAATTAGTTTAAGTGAATGTACTGTGTATATGATATAATCAGCGAATCGTGTAGTAAGCAAATCAATAAGGTGAGTAGACGTACCGTGTGTATGAATTTATCCCACCCGTCGATATAATTTTTTTTTAAATATATAAGAGAAACATTACATTGGTGTCAGAAGTGGGATAATAAAAATAAATAGCTATGTAAAAATGGCTAAGAGACTAAGCGACCTGAAAGTGACTGAACGAAAGGCAGAATTGGAAAATCGCGAGTTTGAAGCGTTCGGTAAGAAGAGTGAGTTAGTAGAAAGACTTCAATGAGTACTGGTAAGTGACGGCTTGGATCTAGAAACATTTTTATTCAATGACGAGGCTTCCACCTTAATCTCGTCAATTTCTGCTAATACGGACAAGATTTCCGCTAATATGGACGGGAAGATTTCTACCATGAAAAACTTCTGCCGACAATCTAGCATTGAAAAATGACATTTCTGCTGACGTCGAAAATCTCACTCCTAAAACTTAATATGGAGAATAAGATGACAACAATGGACGAGAAAATCGACAATGAAATAACAATGATATAAGAGAAAATCAAGATGTTAGAGGGGAAGATTGCCGATTCAATAACACGAGGCACGCCAGAGGAAGAAAAGAAGACCGAGCAAACAATACTTTGCAAGCCAGAGGCACACACCCAGTTAGAAGACATTGATAGTTTTACCCGAGACCAGTCCACAACGTTCGATGGAAAAATGTCGTGAACCAATTATGTAAAACAGTTTGTAGCAGCCGCTAGAGTGAATAACTGATCCGATAAGTAGAAGGCAATGAACTTAACCATCGTGCTTCGGGGAGATGCCTTAGATGTACTTCAGACACGGACACCTCTGGAAGACACGGATAACTTTAAGCAGCTACAAAAGGAGCTGGACATGCGATACGGTGACGAACACTTGGAACATTTATACAGATTCCAGCTGAAGAACCGGAGGCGGAAACGTGACGAAACCCTTCAAGAATATGCATTGGATATTGCCCAACTAGTTCGATTTGCTTATCCATCTGCATCATATAACATAATGGAGTGTTTAGGTATCCAGGCCTTTATTGACGGCTTATGTGACCACGATATGGAGAAGAAGCTTCGATTAGCCCATTCTAAAATATTGGTCGATGCATTGACTGCTGCTCTTGAATGTGAAGCAACCACGATGGTTTGGGGATACAGCAAAGGCAGGACCATGCAGGGAAGAGGTGACGATGACAGACTTGACCAGATCGTCAGCTTGTTGATGGATATGGTAGACGGGAAGCCGAAAAACGTCAGGTGTTGAAATTGTGGCGAGCTAGAAAATGTACGCAGTTCGTGTAAGCATCCTACGACTCCTGCAAACCAAGAGCTCTCTTAACAGGTTGACTGCCAACCATATTTATTAAGCATGCCCGGATGCCGTAGTGTTTTCTGTGTTTTTTTAAAGTTATTAACGCCAGAGATCATGTAAATTGTTGTTCTATTACATTTATGTATATATTTTGTCTCAAATGAGCATAAATATATATATATATATATATATATATATATATATATATATATATATATATTTCCTGTGTTTTTTCAAAGTTATTAACGCCAGAGATCATGTAAATTGTTGTTTTATTACATTTATGTATATATTTTGTCTCAAATGAGCATAAATATATATATATATATATATATATATATATATATATATATATATATAGTAAAAACAAAATAAAGTTGCGTTTACGCCATCATTGTAAACATTTGTAGCGTTGTCAGAGTGTTCACGAAATATGGAAATTAACAGAAAATAGCTGAAGTCAACAAAAAACGTAAATGTAGAAAATTTCACAATAATATAAATAAAAACTACAAAATTATCGATAAATTGATAGTTTTCATTTATTATAGTGTGGAGTTTTTTCATTTACGTTTTTTGTTAATTAAATTTATGAATTGATTTCACAAAGTAAGGAATTCTAGAATAAAAGTGGTAAGGTTATTACTGACTTACCAAATCTTTTAATAAATAAATATAATAAAAATACAAGCAATACAATAAAATATGTTTAATAATGAACGTATTATCAGAGACAAAAACTAACATTAAACAAATCAACATATTGTGAAATGAAACTAGGCAGATTCAAATTCTTGTTCATTTTCTTCATCTGATTCAACATCAGTGTCACTCTTTTCACTATTGAAATTTTCAACTATCGGACTAATTTCTGGACGATCAAATATTCTTTCCCTCTCATACCATTTAAATCTATCTCTTTCAGTATGTTGTAGAGAATTTTTCCACATATAAGGAGTTATCATGTGCAGACCTGGTGCCACATGTTCAGGCAGTTATTCGCACTGTTACCATCCCTACCAGTATGGCTATTGTAGTAATTTTTTGCTATGCCCCAAATTAATTCGATATAGTTGAATATGCAATGGTAAGGAGGAAGATGTAAAACTTTGTGTCCATACTGTTCTGTCATATCGTCCACTATATACTTGATTGGTGGCTTATTTCTAAAAAAAACAGCATAAATGATCAAAATAAATGGCAATAAGTAAGAATATATCTGTATATTTACTGAGAAACGATGCGCAACAGTTGTGTTTTGATCATCATGTGAGAATAGGGAATGTTTTTTTCTGTCAACCATTCCTGAATAGCACATTTTGACCATCCTGTATTTGGAGTTTTATGCAATGACATGCTGTGATAAGGTGCATTATCAAGTATAATTTGAGAAGGATTCTCTCAATTTTGCAGCACCTGATATTCAAACCATTTCAAGAAATTTGCCTGGTTCATTTCCCCATCATTAAGTTGGGTTTTTGAACAAAATATTGCTTCAGCACCTTCAATAAATCCGTTTTCATTCCCAGCATGGAGTATAATATATCTGTAATATTATTTAAATAATGTTTAAGTAACCACTCATGTTTTGCAATACAACAAATCTTTTGCCATCCGTTTTAGTGGTTTCAACACTCTTGATATTTTCATTTTGCCATGAATGACCTATGATGCTATTTTAAAATATCCAGGTTTCATCGATTAACACAAATTGGTATCTACCTTCGTCCTTTGCTTCTTTATAATATCTCAAGAGTTATGATATTTTCAAAACAACATTAGGTAATTCCATAAGTCCTCGTCTTAGATTATCCTTCATCCACTTAAACCCAAGTTCTTTGAGCAATCTATTTAAAGAGGTGGTACTACTATTAAATGATTCTCTTTCTTTTAGTGGGGACCACAATGATTCAATCGTTATGTGCTGTTCTAAAAGCATACAGATATAAAAATATGTTAAATATACAATTGTCGTAATTATACTTACTTCTCTGCTACATGTTGTGAATGGTATCACGAATAGAGCTTGTATTTAAAGTTTCTGTATTTGTTACTCGTTTATGAGCGCAACGTTTTTTCTTTGGTGACTCAAACTCTTCACCTTTTTTTTTGTTTGACAAAATTTGCTTACTGTTTTCAAAGCAGCATCTACACGCTAAAATAATAGAAATTTTCGTGAAGTAAAGTAAGGATATTTTATTCACGTATCACCTACCTCTTGTACAGCATTTAAGGGCAACAACGGACCAGTATTATTCCTTTCTTATTCAAAATAATTTACTGAAGAAGCCACAAGTTCTTTGCATCGGCTATTAAGCTGTTTGGACAATTTAACAATCACAGAAGAAAATGCTTTGTTGTTTTGAAAACAAAAACAGTTTTGATTATAAATATTTCTCAAAAGAAATTTTTATATAGCACGTAACTATAACCTCAAAAATCGATGACAATACACGAGTAGAATAGTCACAAACAACGCGGCAACATGACATTATTTCTGGCAGTGACTATTTTACCGTCAATAATTGGAGGCTTATTCATGAAAATTTTAACACAAATGTTTACATCGAGGGACGTCTAAACCTAATGAAGCTTTATTGCTTATACATTATTTTGGGTTATCTTTAGAACCGATTAATTAACAAATTTAGGTATATGCACTTTACGATAAAAATGTAGCCACACATGCGATAGAAATAAGCCCTTGGTGACGTGAACGCAACTTCATTTGGTTTTTACTATATATATATATATATATATATATATATATATATATATATATATATATACAGGGTGTCTCAAAATTGACGCCCGTCCTTTCAGAATATGAATCGGGGGATTAAAACGAATTAAAACGTAAGAATAAAAAAATTGCGTTATATCCATGGTTACAGAGTTATTGACAAAAAACAAAGATCTGACATTCAATGTTTACTCTTTACTAAAAACGAAGTCAGCTGAAAACAAATGAGTAGCATAGGTTGCTGTAGTAATGTTAAATGTTAATTATTAGTTCTGTCAACTTTTGTCATAATAAGTATAAGTATAATTTCATAGGGTTATTTATTTTGAAAATGGAACGTTATGATTCCAATCGAGAACATGTTGATATGTTATAAGTATTAGGTGCGCATAATGATAATGCCAGTGCTGCAGCTAGAGCATATACCGTAAAATTACCAAATCGACGGCACCCTGATGCAATAACTTTACGACGGGTTGAACAAAGATTACTGGAAACAGGTAATTTAAATCCCAGATTAAATAAGGGAGGACGCCATTCTACGCTCAACGTCGTCCAAGAAGAGCAAATTCTTGATTTTGTTGAAGCTGAACCAAATACAAGTCTTCGAGTTACATCGAGACAAACGCATTACCAAAAAGATACCATTCATAGATTATTAAGAAGGAATGGCTTATATCCATTTAGGCCTCAAAAAGTTCAAGTTTCACATGAAAGAGATAGGGAGCTTAGGATCAATTTTTGTAGATGGTTATTGGATAACCTAAGCAATGATTCACATTTTATAGAAAATATTATGTTTACTGATGAGTGTACATTTACCCAGACAGGGATTATAAATACTCATAATTTGCACGAGTGGAGAGATGAAAACCCTTATTTAATACGTGAAAGATGTCACCAAAGACGATGGTCAGTAAACATTTGGGCTGGATTATTAAATAATCATGTAATCGGCCCAAATATGTTACCTAACCGACCTAATTCAGCATCTTATTTTCATTTTTGAAACGACAATTTACCACTGCCATTTCTCGATCAAGTTCCATTAGCAACTAGATTGAATTGTTGGTTCCAAGATGATGGTGCTCCTGCACATTATGGTAGACAAGTGAGAACATTACTAAATCTAACATTCCCCGACTGTTGGATTGGAAGAGTTGGGCCCGTACTATGGCCTCCTAGATCTCCAGATCTAAATCCATTGGATTTTTTCTTCTGGGGATTCTTGAAGAAAAAATTTACTTTGAACCTGTTGAGAGTGCGGAAGATGTAGTAGTTCGTATTCACGCTGCTGTGACATTTATAGACGAAAACATGCTACAGAGGGTTCGTGATTCAATGATAAATCGTGCAAATATTTGCATTGAAGTAGGAGGCGATTTTTTTGAACACCTTTTATAAATTAATTTCTTGTTTTGTAACAAATATTCGTTTTTAATAAAGTGTAAACATTGAATATTTGTTTTTTGTCAATAACTCTGTAACCATGGACATATTCTGAAAGGACGGGCGTCAATTTTGAGACACCCTGTATATAGATATATATATATATATATATATATATATATATATATATATATATATATATCTATATATATATATATATATATATATATATATATATATATATATATATACTCATGACAGTTAAATTGAACAATTATTATTTTGAATCCAAATTCTTATTCTAATATGGTGAATTATTGTGGTTTGATGATACTTCTTCTTTATTCCAGGTTATTAATTACCTTTTTGAATATATTACCAATCCTAACCTATTACGTTATCTATCATGGATTTCTATTTGATACATTAAAAGACATGAATTGGATAATGCTATGTTTACTTTCTTGCAATTAAGATAACTGTTTCAAATAATGATTTAAGCTTTAAATCTTCATAATGAATGGATTCTACTACAGATAATTCGCGTTGTATTATATAGAAAGGACAAGGAGTAATAAATCATTCATTTAAGTAGATTTCATAGACGTACCAAAATATATTTTAAGAGGGTATACCGTAAGGTACATTTTGTATTGAACGAATGAGTTGCAGCTATGCTAAAGAATATACGATTTAGGTCAGAGGTAACGGGATGTACTAATTTTAATAAAAAAAAGTGATAGAGGTACATACATTTTAGTAAGTTTGATAAAGAAAGGCAACACAGTTTATTCCGGAGTATCCGAACTCTGCCACAAAATGCAGGTAGTCATTACGGGTTGTTCGAACTCTGCCAGTGTTTAAAATTTTGGAGATTACCTACCAAACCAGTAGGGGTCTAATAGCCTAATCCAATTTAACAATTTACCTTGAACTTTAGGTACTCAAATTCAATATAAGAAAATATTAATAACATACATATATTTTCAACGTATATTTGCCACTTTTAAAAAATTACATCTACATTACATCTACATTACATCTACATTACATCTACATTACATCTACATTACATCTACATCACATCTACATTACATCTACATTACATCTACATTACATCTACATTACATCTACATTACATCTACATTACAATAAAATATATTCAATATACATAAACATATAAAAAAAACAAAAAATTAAACGTGTGGAAGATTTTTACATGCAACCGTTTTCACAAACATAAAGCGAGAAATAACATGTTTCCTATATTGATCCAAATGATCATTAATGAAATTAATTTTAACATTAATAGTTTTTTTGGTTTTTTTCTGGCTTTGGTTTGCCGAACGAATTTTCGCGTATACCTCCGTTTGTAAATCCAATAACACACTAGTAAATTGAACAATGTTTGGATGTGCTTTGTAAAAATGCGAAATGCGAATGAAAACTCTCACAAGAATTCGTTGTTCTCTTAAAAAAAGATACATTATTTGCCCAAATAAGTGGTGGAAATATCGAATTTTGCGTTATATATGTTTTATTGACATAATTTCGGAATTCTATAACTCTTTCGTCATTCGGAAGCAAAAAATGTAGTTCATTATAAAAAAATTCTACAACTTCCTCAGGACTAAGATACATAATACCGAAATGTACTTTTAAGTATTCGCCAATTACAGAACCTTTCTGTCTGTACTCTTGTACCAAATGAAACTCCTGAATTTTACGAAACCAAGCTTGACAGAGATGAAATTTACAACCAAAAAGAATTTGATCTCTGCCAAAACATTCATATATAGCGTTATGAATGCTTAGTTCAAAATCTACTACGACTTCTTCAGGTTGAAAATTTAAGCCTACTTCTTTACATTTTTATCTTAAAATTAAAACCCAATTTGAATATGTTTGACTTGATTTGTCCGGCAGCGAACAAAAAACAAGAGGTACGTAATAGCCGTTTTTAAAACCATGAATGGTAAACATTTGGTAAAAAGAAATTGAACAGTATTTAAAAGTCCCATCCATCAAAATACAATCCGAATTACATAAAAAATTAAGGTTGGAAAAACAGGATAACACAATAATTTTAAATACCTAGTCTGCTGTTAATATAAATTCCTCTTCTCGGTTCGTTCGTAATTGTAATTCACGAACACTATTAAATACTTCTTCCTGATTTTTAGGCAATAGTGTAAGTGCATCAACATCCTTTCCCTAATCCCCTAAATATCGATCAAAACAATCAAGATTTCTTCAAAATATTTAATTCAAGAAATCTTTGGAACCTTTCAGAAATATACATAATTCTATGGGCCTCCGATTTTATCTATTATAAACCCTAATGACTCTAATAGGATTAAACTAAATGGTTGCGGCACAGTTCAAACATTTCAGTCATCCTCAAATTGATACAAGTCAGGTAAAATTTTATTTTGTGGCAGAGTTCGGATATGCCTGTTTATTCATTATATTTTTTATTTGTATTACTCCTATATGTAGTGTTTGGGGAATTTTTCTCAGAAATTTTAAATGGCAAGTGGCCTACTGTAATCGGCTTAATACGATTACACCTATTTACAGATTATTCGATTATTGAGAGGGATTTTCCAAACAACCCAGTTTTCTTAGAAACATTATCGGGAATATTATTTTAAAAGAAAGTAGGTACACTAAATCAGTACTTAGTATTAGTTCTTTGAGTAAAGTTGTATGAAGTTGTATGGTTGTCATAATATTGTAAACAGTTGGAATATATTTAAAACATTTGTTGAATGTTGATTGTGCAAGTACCAAACAATGTCGATAAGCCAAGGACCATCTAAACGACCAAAAACAGGTCCATTATCTTTAAATGAAAAAACTCTGATATTGAATTGTTATATATCATTGAAAAACAAGGATCCAAGTGCAAGTGTTGATGATATTGTGGAATTAACGGCTGCTATGTTGTGTGTTGCTAAATCAACAATTTATAGATTACTAAAAGAAAGCAAGAATGGAACTCTTCAACCCCCTTAAACTCCTTCAGGCCGAAAACCAATTGAGATCGATGACTTATTAAAACAAAGACCAAGGCGTAAAGTCCATGGATTTTACTTACGAAAGGAAATTACAACACTTGACAAAATTATGACATCAGTGCAAGAAGATACGGACTATCCAAAATTCTCCAGAATGACATTATGCAAACTTTTGGAAGATGTGGGTCTCAGATATACAAAACATAATAGAAAATGTCTCTTGATAGATAGACCGGAAATAGTTTTTTGGAGAAGAGACTATTTAAGAAGCATTCGACATGCCAGAGAACAAAATTTGAAAATATTCTACTTAGACGAAACATGGATAAATGCTGGATATACAGTTTCCAAATCTTGGCAAGATGAAAACATTAAAAGCCGAAGGCAGGCATCCGTGGAAGGTTTGTCGTTAGGTTTGCAGCCACCATCTGGAAAAGGAAAAAGACTTATCATTGTCCATATTGGAAGTTCTGGAGGTTTTGTTGATGGTGGATTATTAATTTTTATTTCAAAACGCACGGAGGACTATCACGAAGATATGAATGGGGATGTCTTCGAGGAATGGTTTGTTCAAATGTTGGATCTGATTCCAAAAGGGGCTGTTATTGTTATGGACAACGCAAGTTACCATTCACGGTTACGAGAAGCATTGCCCACAAGTCGTTTGCTTAAAGCAGAGCTTTTGGAGTGGCTTATTTCGAAAAATATTAAGTTTCCAAAAGATCCACTAAGGAAAGAACTATACAGAATTGCAAAAATAAACAAGAATAAATGCAAAACCTACATTGTAGAAGAAATGGCTTCTTCTCGTGGTATATCAGTTCTTCGACTTCCCCCTTATCATTGTGAACTTAATCCCATAGAATTAATATGGGCTCAGGTGAAGGGGGAAGTTGGAAAGAAAAATACTACTTTTAAAATAAACGATGTTGTGAAATTGTTTGAGAGTGCTGTAAGTCATGTGAGTAAGGAAAATTGGACAAACTGTATCGAGCATGTTATCAAAGTAGAGGCAAATATGTGGAAAATTGACAATATTTGTGATGATTTAATCGACCCTATTATTATTAATGTCAACAACGATTCTTCCTCTTCCGAGTCGGATATAGAATAAAATGTATTCCAAAAATTATTTCTTTTCATTTTTTATTATATTATAATTTAAAACGTTTTTTTTCCCAAAATACACACCACTGCATTGCGTTATTGCTTATCTGCTAATCCTTTAACAATGAATAAACCCTAAACTTTGCTACAACTGAAACAAATACGGGGTCGATCTACCTGGTTTTTAGATTTACGGAAGAAATGTAATTTAAAGTAAGAGATTTATCAAAAATTTCATGGTGCTCCCTGTAAAGGTTTTGCATACTTAATTAGGGTTTATTACTCCTCGTACTTTTTGTACATACTATAGTGACTATTACATACTCCTTTTTTTATGAATGTTTCTAACACTAATTAACATGAATTCTTTTATCTATATCTAAAATTTGAATTTAACAGATATTAATATTGTGAATAGCTGCTTAAATTTCAATTTATAATTAATCCAATATATATCATTACTCCCTTTTTTATGCAGTACTGAATTTCATTGTAATTCTATGTTTGTTCGTTATTTCATATTTAGCATACTTTAACTCATCTATCTTAACCTACTAGTAACCAAAAACTATTATATAAACATTTGTACACTAATAATATTATCTATTCCTCATTATTTTCGTTTTTACTTATGAATAGTATTTATAGATATGTTCTATGTTGAATATGGCCCTTAATATTACTGTTCCTGGATACATCAATCGATAACTGTTTTGAGCGTTTTAGGTATCAACTGTATAGGGACCTTCAAATGGATATAGTAGTTTAGCTGTTTTTCATCTTTCTACGGTGATTTTGAAGATTTTATAATAACCATTTCTCCTTTATTGAACCTAGTATTCTTATTTTTCTTGGTTCTTAATATGTCTTTCTGCATTTCGTAGTATTATTCGATTGACTTTTTCTAATACATCCATCATCGTTGAATCTCTATTTACTATCCAGTGACGTTCTGCTTGTTTTCCCTTCAGTATATAAATAGGACTCTCATCAGTCACTCCATGTGGTAATTCGTTTATAAACTTCTCTATTTTCATTAATTGTTCATCCCATTTTGTTTGATTTTCGTGACATGAAATTCTTAAATAGTTTATGATTTCTCTTATATATAGTTCCGCAGGATTTGAACTTGGTCTACGAATACTCGTGAATTGTAATTTTATTTGTTTGTCATTACAATACTGTTTTAATTTTTTGCTCTCAAAATAAGTTGCATGGTCAAGTATTACTTTCTCTGGTATTCCAATTTCTTCCATGTACATTTTAAAACAATAAATCACAACTTTGCATTCGTCCGCTTACATGGAAATACTTTTACATATTCACTGCACACATCCACCATTACCAATAAATGCTTATTTCCCGTAGTACTTCTAATTAGATTTCCCTTGAAATCAATTGATACTATTTGTAATGGTTTACTAGCTATTATGGATTTTGCTGTCATATAATTATGATAATTCTTTTCTTCACCTAATTGACAAATTTTACAATATTTATATATTTCTTTACCGATACTTAATCTTTCCTCGATATATAATACCCTCTAAATAATATCCACAATTTTCTTGTTCCAATATGTCCATTCTATTCATGTAAATGCATATTCATTTGTTATTACATATACTTCTCTATCCTCTATTTTCTTATACCATATGTCGTCTATTTTATATGTGATTTGATTTTCTCATCTTCCATATGTCATTGATCTTTTTCAACTTTTTCCAGTGTAAATATTCCTTCCGTTTGATGTAATGTATTCACTTCTATTTGAAATTTCCTTGCTTCCTTTCCTTTATCTTTTACTTTACTCAATGCATCTGCCACAATATTCAATTTTCCTGTTACATATTTTATGTGAAATTCATATTCTTGTAAAATATCCATTTTTAATATCGATGATCCGTTTTAAGAATAAATTTTGCTCCTAACAGGAAAAATCTCAATTTACTTATGCAGAATACCACACTAGCCATTTCCAGCTCAGTAATGGAATATTTTCTTTCAGCCGCCTGTGTTACCCTAGATATAAAACTTATTGGAACTTTCTCTTCATCCTGAATTTCTATTATTACTCTGGCTAATTTTTCCATGGATGTATCTGTTTTCAAGATGAAAGGTTCATCATACTGGGGGTGGTGAACCTTAAGCTTATTTAAAAATACTTCCTTCAAATCCTGGAAAGCTTCATCCCTTCTTTTATTCCATTTCCATTTTGTCTCCTCTCTCAACAACTCAATTAGAAGAAAATCTTTTCTACTCAAATCGGGCATTTATCTTGTAAAATAATTTAAAGCACCTAAGAATCTCCTCAAGATTCTCAAATTATTGGGTGTTTGATATTCCAATATCGCGCTAACCCGCTCTGGATTAATCGTTACTCCTGTATCACTTAGAACATATCCCAAATAGGCCACTTCTCTTTTATAAACCTGGCATTTATCCAAATATAGTTTTAAACCAGCTTCCTCCAATTCTTTTAATATTGTTTCTAAATCTTCTTGATGTTTTTCATCTGTTTCAGAAAAAATAAGTATATCATCTATGTAGTGAAGTGTGAAGTCTTCATATTGATTCAATATGGTGTGTAAAGTTCGTACAAGAGCTGCACAAAAGCTCTGTAACTCAAATGGTACTACAAAAAATTTATATATAATTCCATCCACAATAAAAACAGTATATGCCTACTTGCTCCTGTTTTCTTTTTAACACATGTGATGGCACTAATATATTGTGAATTTGATCTTTCTATTATCCCATCATTTAACATTTTTGTGATTTTTTGATATACTTCTGTCTTTAATCTATATAGTATTGGATTTGTTTTTATTTTGAAATTATTAATCTTCGGTATTACTTCCAATTTGTGTACATATCGAGATGCCACACATACTTCATTATTAAATAATCTTTTATGATGCTGTAAAAGTCCATATACTCTATCATAGTATTCCTAATTACACAAATCTTCTGTAACATTCAATTCTTCTCCTTATATTTGATTTATATGTCCTATATTAATTTTTTGTTCATTAATCTTCATCTGTTATTTTATTTAATAAAAGGTATATAATTAATTCTTTATATCTAATAGATCCTTGATTATAATCAATATCTATTCTATGCCTATTTAATTAATCATTTCCTAATATTATATCGTATTTTGAATTTTTAATCACTGATAATTATACTGGCATATCTTCTTTATCAACCATTAAATTAATCATGAGTGTTTGGTTTGTCTCATACAATTTTTCATCATTCTCCCCTACTAATGATATCTTGTTAGTTCTAATCACCCTATTATTATCCTCTTTTACAATTTCGTATCAGATTTTTATTTATTATTGAAACTTCAGACTCTGTATCTAATAAAATTTTGCATTTTACATCTAATAAATACCCTTCTATAAAAATTAGTTTAAGTACTTCATCAAATTGATAATGAGAACAATAGATAATATAATGTACGTAAAAACGATTTATGTGAAATTTTGAGCCACATTTGGATCCTCATAATTACTTAATATTTCGTGAACTTCGATTATGTTATTCACCCGTCTTCTTTCTTCTACTCTGTTAGTTTCCTTATCGCAGTTTCTTTCTCGATTTTGTTGATAATTATTTCTTCTTTCATAATAATTTCGTCTTTAGTGATAATTTCTTCTTTCAATATAATTATTTCTAGTTTCCCCTCTATTCTGTTGCCAATTTCCATTCCGTTTTTCATTATTGTTTCTTCATTCAGAATTTCCTTGGTTCCCTCGGTTTCCATAATATTTATTACCATTATATCTATCTCCATTTCCATAGTATTTATCTCCATTTCCTTGGTTTCTCCTATTTTAAAAATTCCTATTTCCAAAGTTTCTATTTTCATTTCTATCATAGTTATGAGCATATTCCACGAAGTAAGGGTCGAGACAGTCAATTTCTATCATAGTTATCTCTTCTAAAGTCTCTCGGTCTATAATTTCTTGTATCTTCACTCCTGTTTTGATATCTACGAGTTCCGATTTTGTTTTGGATACGCCTTTCCACCCTTTGTAAGTAGCTCGATATATTATCTCTAGTTTTGATATTATGGAGTGCTATGGTCTCCGACACCTCAGCATTGAAATGTCTTCCGACATATAATACCAGTTCCTCCCCTTTCATGACTGGTTCCATATATTGAGCCATGTTGTACGATAGCATTGCATACGAATTTAAATTTCTACCCTTATTATGATCAAATTTGCCAGAATACAGCTTCTCCCTAAAATTTGCCTGATGAATTTCTCCCCAGAAATGTGCTAGAAATTGAATTACAAAATCAAATATCCTTATCATCTGCTCTTCTTTATTACAAAACCAGAGTAATGCGTGTCCAGCTAACATTCCTCTGATGACTATCTTCTTCTCCACAATATATTTTATTCCCTTGTTTCTAATGTTATAATTCCTAATGAAAACTTTTGGATGGATTATATTCATATTTCCGGTATATACGATTCCTCCTCCATTCCGTCTCATATTATCTTCTATAACTTATTCTGTTTCTGGTAGTTCCCTATTCATTTCCTCCAATCCTCTATCAAATAACCTCATATTCTCACACTTTTTTTGCAAATTCCAGTTTGTTCTTCTACCCTTACATTTAAATCATTGATTTTCTTGTCCACATTCTGTTGATGCTTTTGTATTACTTCTTCATTTGTTTGTCATTGTAATTTTAAATATTGTTTTTCTTAAGTTATATTCCCATTGTGTTTATTTACTTCTATTTCAATAGCTTCCGATTAATTCTGTTCCAAACATCAACGTATTTCTTGAATTTCTTCTACGACTTGTTTTTCAATTTCTTCCCTGATTTTGATTGAACTTTCTTGGATTTCAATTCTCAAATTCTCATTTTGGTTTTCCATATCATCTTGCACATTATCATTTTCTTTAAACTGTTCATTCTTCTCCTCAAGTTTTTCAATTCCCTTAATACTTTATGATTTCATCAATTTTCTTTTCCAAATTGTATATGTTCCGATTCATCTGTCCATTTTTCCTTTCAAATTAACCTGTATTCTGTTCATATCTTAGTTCAAATTTTCAATAATCTCATCCATTTAACTATCCCCTCATGTTATTAATATCACCCCTCATGTGAATTAAAAATTCCATAATTTAATCATTACTGCTTGTCCATTATTTTCTCCTATCCTCTTGTTCTTCTGCTTCTTCTCCTGTCATATCTCCTTCTGATTGTTGTATTCCTTTTTCTTAGTACTGCACCTGAAAATCACCCATTCCATGTCTTCATTCTTCTCTTTCCTCATCTGAACCCCCTTCTGCACCTACCCGTTTTCCATCCCTGAATGTCATTTTTTTCTCCATTTCATTTGATTAATCCTATTATAGTTAATAAACAAAATTTCAATATTATTATATAACTTTTTTTAATGATTTTTCAATACTTATAACGCTTTTTATTCGTCTCACGTTTGGCCGACAATTATTATTATATATTTAAATAATTTTTTTATTATTATCTTCATTATATATTCAATTATGTTAATTTAATTGTAAAATAATTCGGCTAGCTCACTTATAAATAATCTGGGCATGAAAATCTACACTCTTTGGGTTCAGGAATTTATTAATGATTTTATAACATGGATTTGTCCGTTTTCCCAATATTTAATGAGAACAAATTGAATTATTATATTCCAGTCCGATACGCCTATGGCATGGATCCTTTTACTGTGTTTAACAATAATCTTTTTATTACTGTTAAGAATAGGCTAGAACCAACCCTGTTGTCACGAATACCAATTGTCAGCTGTGATCAATGGAAATAATGAAATAACTTACAACATTTTAATACAAAAAAGTATTTAAATGAACAGAGAGAATTTCATATATTTTACAAAATAGGCGTTTAACGAGTAAATGAAATGTTTAAATTTAGACATTTACAGTTACGAATTACTTATATTCTGGTCAGGTAAAATTTTTCTGTTTAATATTTATCGTTTCTTCAATTGGTACCAATAAAAATTCTAATTCATTCATATAATAATTAGAATCAAAGTAATGGTTTTATAATCTTATTTTTGTAATTTCGTAGAATAAAATGAACATATCAATAAAAATCTTCTCTTAACAAATTATCTCTACTATACTCTAAGAATAAACGTAAGAAAAAGGAGAAGAAACTAGCACTTACAGTTTTTCTGAAGCACCGCGCTTCTTTCCGACTTTTCTCAGCTTCCCTGGTACCACTGAAGGGTTGGTTCTCACGCAGATGTTGAATCGCCTAAAATTGTGGAAAGTGTATATGCGTGATACGAAAGTCTTTTCACAACCTGCGCGAATCCTATTGACTGCGCCAATTATGAATTCTCTTTTAAACCTAGAATGCCAAACCTTATTTTTTTACGGTAAAACGAAGCCATGAAAATTTCACGTGTTTAAAAGAAGACAACCAAATATTTTTAATAAAAGTAATTATTTCGGTATTGTAACTTGAAAAACGTATTAAACGGTATAGAAAATAGAAAATAACGTAGATATGAGAATTGTTCCTCAAATAATTCATGTACACCTCAGGATTTTCCTTTATCCTTTCTGGTAATTGTGTTGACAAAGGTCCCAGATTTTCTCCCCTTAAAACACATGGTTTTTCCCACCAACGACTTTTAACGCGTCAGTTGTCAAAATAAAGGTAAGTTTAGGTATTAGTCAACGTGAAATAATTATGTCAATGCCTCCGCGTATAATATTTGCATGCCTTCTCAAACTAGACATGAAACCACCTCTAGTTGTCCCTTACACCTTTCCAAATACACGAAATATAAGAAGGAACAGTGCCTAATTACAATTCACGGGAAGTGAATTTAGCAACGTAAATGAAAATATGTAAGGAAGCGTGAACACCCTGGATTATTTCACTCTGAGTGGATTTATTTTGAATGTACCTACATCAAAATTGATATAGTGTCAACTCAGTTTCAGAGACGGTTAGTTCAGTTGAAAACGTTGATTGTCGGCCAGAGAGACGTACCTATGATTAATCACATTCCGATAGCCTATGATTTGACTACTATAAGTGTTATGCAACGTTGCCGGCCCACATGAAATTTCATTTAAAATGTGAAATTAACGGCAGCTTATTCCTCGATATCGTTGTCCATTGTGAAAATCGTGATATATTTTTAAATAAACTATCAAAATGAAACTCTCTCAAAAACTTGACTGTGCTACCTCAATCAAATATGAGTGTTAACCAAACAGCTCATTTTATTTTTATAGAAGTCATACATGTTATTTTCTGGAAACCAGGCCTGTAGTAGGGCGGGTTGAGAAATGTTTTTTGGAAAATTGAATTGGTATAGTTATACAAAGTTAAAGAGTATAAAGAAATATGCGCTAATTGTTTTTTTGAATTTTGGATTTATTTTCAAACACGCCCATAGGCGTTAAATAGGGAACATTTCCAAGGTCATGTATCGTTTTGGGTATAGCGCCAAAAAGTTAGGAATCCATGTATATAGTAACCAAAAGAAAAGATGGAGGTAATTAAATAATTTTTCACCCGCCCCAGTTCCAATAAAATATATAGTAACAGCTCTTCGCTTCAGTATCTAACGGACTGTCTACTATCATCACAATGATTATTTTTTTTAATATAATAATCAAAATGTCTTTTCAACTACTCAACCCAGAACTCACCACGAGGGGGTAGCTGTTTACCGAATTCCACCCACCTCCTTCCTCCCTACATCCTCCCTTATTCTTACTCTAATAGTAGATCCAAACTTACGCTAAAGAATTGATTTTTGTTTTCCAATGGTGGAAAATCACTTCTTGTATCAAATTTCACGCCAATGTACTGGTCATGACCACAAACTTTGCTTGATGTGTTAGTAATTATCGCTCGAATGCTTGAAGGTGACATAGAAATATTTTAATGGTGATGATGGTTTTGTTCTGAAGTGCTGCCATTTAAGTGTCGTTGGAAATATTCGTTGTAAAAGGTGGTTCGGTAACAGTACATTTGTCCCAATGACTTAAGTCGATATAGTAATCAAAAGCTCAGAGCGGGTATTTTAAATACCCTCAACTTTTCCGTATCTTCAGAATGTCTAGCATTCGAAATTCGACCAATCACAACTTCGCTTATATGGCACCGAGAATCTACTATCATGGCTAACAAAATAAGCGTTTGTCCTAATAACATTATCAATAATCTTCTTTGTCTGGAAATCCTCTGGAGATACATCAATTTCTATAGATGCTGTGCTCTAAACTATAGTGGGTACCAACCCCGAGGATCAGAAACAATTCCTACGAACTGATATGAACTCAACTGTGTCGATGTTGATACAACACGAACAATTGCTTAATTAATTATTATATCATAATAAACAAAACACATGTTAGTAAGATATAGTTTCAACTAATTGTGAACGTATTTAAAAACATTATACAAATATTTACTATAAAAATAAGAATGATAAACATCTAGGAATCAATTGATATTCTGTTCTGTTTTTATCGTTACTAATGAATCACAATGTATGTTGTATGTCAAGTATTAGATTAATTTAAGTTTTATTTAGTGTATAGATAAAATCCAGTGTTACTTGTCAAGATGATTAATTCCACCCTATAATCCAGATTGGGGGTATGTCCGCAATTACTTTAATTCATAGAATCATCTTGAAATTTATGGTTGTTATCCCTCCTAACAACTATCAACATTACATACGACACATGATTATCCTGCTATAATCCACTCCATAACTAAATATATATCACATGGCGATTCTGCAAACCAAAGTTATTAATTGATCCTGCAACCTAAAGGTATTTATTGATCCTACAAACGAGAGGTATTTATTGATGCTGCGAACTAAAGGTATTTCGAATAAACTAATTTGTTAGTACATGTCATATATATCAACGTCGTTGGTTGGTTATCAAAAATGTGTCGTAAGGCGACGAAAGAAGAACTTACCGGAAATGGGGCAGTTAACTACAACTTTATAGTCTAATAAGAAGCAATCTCCATACAACAGACAGTTTTATTGTATATAATAGGAATATTAGCGGTACTTGAATTCATTTGGTCCATCTGGAAAACACATAGAAGGCAGCTCAAGAGGAGCATCACGAGAAACAGGAACCAGAAATGTGTACAAATTGTAAGTTATATATGTATAATAATCTAATTTTATGAACGAACTTTTTTTCTCTGGAATGTACAAAAGTGTTATGTCCATAACTTGGGAGCAATTCGAGGATAGGTTAGATATAATAATTGAAGCAAGCAAGCTAAGTAAATGGACTTTGAAAGAGCATATAGCTAAAGATCTGAATACTCATGTAGAAAATTAATAATTCAGTGCTTCTTCTCAATGAATAGTTAGCAAAAATTGGATCGATTTAGACAAAATACGGCAAAGTATTTGCCAAACATATTTCGAAAAAATCAAAGATTGTCACATTCAAATACCTACATCATTTTTTCTCGAGATTAGCTCTGATATATTAGGAACATCAACCAAAATCGAGAAAATGGCTCTAAATATGAGTGAACTCTTTAAATTTTATGAGCAAGGTGCTAACGGATGAGTTCAATGGTGAAGCAAATAAGCTGCAATCATTTATAGATGCATTAGGTTTACTACAATTAAATTCGGCAGACAAGGAGAATAATGCAATATTATTCGTTAAAATTTAAAACAAGATTCACAGGCAAGGCGAGGAATCTGATCACGGCAGAAAATACCGTGTTAGAAATACTAGAGACACTAAAGAAAAGAATCCGAGGAGACAGCCCAAGTCTACTATTAGCCAAACTAACAGGGTTACGGCAAACCAATAAGCAGCTCACAACTACACCAGAGAAGTGGAAAAACTGACAGAACAACTAGAATTAGCATATATAGCTGGAAGGATGCCGGTGGAATAAGCAAAGAAATACACCACTGAGGCAACAGTAAAATCGCTAACAGTAAACGCAGCGTCGGACACCACAAAAGCAGTCTAAGCTGCGGGATAGTTCTCGACACCACAAGAGTTGATAACAAAACTGATGTCAATAGATTGGACTGCTAGTCAGCTAAGGAGAAAAGTTTTACACTTCAGGACAAGCTATGACAATTTTCAGCAGAAAAATAGATTCAACCCGATTAGGAGTTGCGAGAACTGGTGCGAAAACAATAATAGGCGACATTCGGAATACCAACACAATAATTTTAGAACCTACCAGAGAAAAAAAAATATTAGCAGAAATTACAGGGAACATGACTACCAACATCGTCGTAGAAATAAAGGAATATGGGAAGGTACAGAGGAAAATGAGAATGGAAACCCTTTGCAGTTGGGGTTTTGGATGTTCAGTGCGAAACAAATAACGAATCGACAATTATCGACAGTTGTTCAATTTTAAATATAGATTTGTCACGTTCAAAGTTCGTGAAAATACTCTCTGACAAACGTCGTGAATTAAATTAACCATTTCTATATTAGATACCGGAGCGCAAACGTTTCACTAAACAAACTCTCAGAAAATTTTCCACTTCACTTAATACAAACTAATCGTTTTTGGGTCTACTGATTTAGCTGCTAAACAAGATAATATATCAATGAAAAGCACAGAGTCAATATGTCATGAAGTTTTCATTATTTGAAGTTCTGCTAAAATGACTCAATGAGCAACTAGTTTCGGCCTACAATGGCCATCTTCAAGCTTACAAATAATATTTGGGTTTAAGGAAGAAAATATTTAATGATACGCATATCTTACCTAAGTGAAAATAATTAATGAGGTAACAAACGTCCAAGTAACAGCGCTGATAAAGGGAAGGATGAGAGAAAAGTAACAAATATTATGGATAAAATTAAGGTGTACTAAGAAAAATTCATAATTTGAGTTGAATTATCATTGTGACATATAGAAAAATTTGGAAAGGAAGTAGTAGAAAATAATTTTTTATTGATTTATCACGAAACAAATTATATTTGTAGGTGGAGGAAGAGAAATTTAACTGTAGAACCAATTTAATTAGGGCCATGTTATAAAGGGAAGGAACATCTTTTGTTTTAATGAATAAATACCAACTCTCATGAAAACAATGGAGTCTGTAGGTGTTAAGAAAAGAGAAAGGGTTGGCAAATATGATCTTAAACTCCCTAAATAAGAAGGAAGGAGAGAACCGCTTGTGGCAGTAAGTTGACAAGAATGTGACAAACGGTGAAAAGGTTGACTTTAGAGAAAAGGACGGCTTCTTAGTCTGTTTACTAGAACTAAAATAAAAAGAGAGCCAGTAAAACATGGCTAGGAATGTTATGCAATGTTGAATCATTATGATGTATGTAGCCAATATAAGTCCATGACACAAAGAAAAATGAAATTAAATCACGAAAATATAGAGACATTCAACGGAATCACTTTTGATAGACGCATATTCTCTGTGATTCATATCATTGTTGGTGCGTCTGTCAAAAGTGGTTCCGTTGAAAGTCTCTATATTTTCGTGATTTATTTTTTCTTTGTATTATGGACTTATACTGGCTACATCATTATGGTTCAACATTGCATAACATGTGTTAGCCATGTTGTACTGGATCTTGGTTCGTTCTAGTTTATTATTGATTTATCGAAACAATTGTCAATTTTTTTGAATTTTCAATAACTTGTATTATATTGTGGAATTAACTAGAGACCTTGAATTTCATTTAAAAACATTCTAGTTTCAGTGAACATACTAAAAATCCGTCATTTTTACTAAAGTCAACCTTTTAACTGTCTGTTACATTCATGTCCACTTATTCCCACAACTGGATCTCTTGTCTGATGAATGACCCTCCTCATTCGGTTGTTCCTTCCTTCTTATTTAGGGAGTTTGAAATCATATTTGCCAACCCTTCCTCCTTTCCTGACCCCTTCAGACTCCATTCTTTCAATAAGAGTTGGTATTTAATAATTAAACAAAAAGATGTTCCTTTCCTTTATATAATTACCCTAATTAAATTGGTACTATAGTTCAATTTTCCTTCCTCCATCCACAAATATAATTTGTTTCCTTGAAAATTGGAAAAAAATATTTTGTACTACTTCCTTTTCAAATTTTTCTATATGTCACAATGATAATTCAACTTAAATTCTGAGTACACCTTAATTTCATCCATAAAATTTGCTACTTTTCTCACATCCTTCCCTTTATCAGCGCTGTTACTTGGACGTTTGTTACCCCATTAATTACTTTCACTTAGGTAAAATATGTGTATTGATAAATGTTTTCTTCCTTAACCCCAAACATCATTTGGAGGCCGAAACTAGTTGCTCACGGAGGCATTTTAGTAAAACTTCAAATATTGAAAACTTTGTGACATATTGACTTTGTATTTTTCATTAATTTAACTACCAGTCACATTTGAGCAATGGATGAGATATTACTTTTAATATAATATCTATTTGACTATATCAGCAGCTGTTCGAGGCCTGCCAATAGTTAAGTAATCAAAATACTTGCTCCCCGGCTCCTCTATAAGCGCTACATGGTTTTCTTGTCTAATTACACGCCTTTCATCACTGATCTTTCCTTCTGTCAAAATAAAGTCCCCTTATTCCACTTTTTGTGTCACTAGTTGTTTGTAATATTTTCCTTTTTTTATGTACTTCCCTTCTAATCTTATTTTCGGCGATTACAATAACTGGATTGTTTGAAGAAATTACGCCAAAATATTCAGGAATGGCAGTGGTAATTTTAGATACAGACCAATGCCATTTTTGCAACATTGGATAAGGAAACTCGCATTTGGCTTTTATTTTGTTCTTTTCCACTTGATGATTTTTCAGGTAGTAAGACCACTTAAAATCTTCGGATACGTTGCCTTCTTTGGTGGAAGAACTGTATTTTAAATAACCAAGTTATTCGAACTACAGATTTCTTGAAGACCTGAAGGTCCTGGAACTGGCGATGATTGTATCTGCCGTTCTTGTCTTTTTGAATACTTTCGGTAATGATTTTATGGACACCGCCAAATTTCGTTTTTCGAGTGCTTCTCTCATCTTTAAGAAATGTTTGTTCTAGCTTAGATACTTTTTTATCACACTTGCATGAACTTAAAATCGAGATATTTACATCAGAAATATCAAAAAGTTTTTGTAATTCCATTCTAAAGTTCTTCAGCTTTTCTTGAAGCGAAAATGTTTTTCAACTTTTTATAGGCTTTATCAAATTCTTATACTTGTTGTGATACGCTAACAACGTAGCTAATACTCGTTTTTTTCAGAAAGCTAGCAAAGAAGCATGTTGTAAAACTCGTTCAATTTTATTCGCCAGAATACTCATAACTTGTCATTCTGCTGGTTGTTCGCTAGAAGTACCTTTAACATTCGCCTGAACAGAAAAATAACACCTCATTACATCTTCATTAGTTGAAAGTAGAGTCATTCTAATATCTTCATCCCTTGTTTTAAATTTTTCACCCGTTTTACTGAACGTCTCTTCCACGCAAAAAACATGATCATTGTTTATTCTAGTAATCTGCCACAGTCACAAAACACTTATCCAATTCATAATATTGTGAAAAGTTGATTTGGACGAATCCTCCAAAAGTTAAGAATCAGGCTAGCGTACCAAGAACACCCGCATTATGTACTAAAATATTTTCAAAAGCCTTACCAGGTATATTGTTTGGACGACTAACTAAAACTAAAATTCCACCACCAAAAAGGAAATTTAAACGATCTTCTAACTGAATTAAAAGTAGGTTCTCAAACTAAAATGTATATAAAATTCAATGTTTATTTTGATAGCAGGTTATAATTAACCAGTACCTATCAATTGTTCTTATTGTCACTATGGAACTTCAGAAATCTGGTGCCATCAAAGTGTCAACAATTTGTCTTCTGTTTTGATGGGAAACAATAATATTTGAGGCTACTTTTGGTTTCGTATTTCCTATTAGGTATTTTGAAATTAGCTTACTGTAGGGGATTCGATATTCTTGCTCATAAACTTCAAATCGACACAAATTATATTTTTACAAAAACTTCAAGCAGCAACAAAATTATTAGAATTAGTTCCTGGACAAAGTGATATACAGTGTAGATTGTTTGTATCTGATTTTATCAATATTATTAGTTCACTTTAGGTATACGTCTAATACTTTCGATATTTGGGTACTATATTCATGTGCAGCTGGTGTTATTTTTAACTGTTTTTTTCCGGTAGCGTGGGGAATTGTTTCTTGCGTTTACCGTTACAATTAGAAGTGTATAACAATGAAAGTTGACAGACTTTTTGAAGTTAAGCTTTTATATGAGCTATTTATCAGAAATATACCAATACATGGCAATGTTGACCAGAAAAGGGCGGCTGTTCGAGAATCCCTCAGAGCGGAAAAATAGGTTGAAATATGGGCTCATTCCTTCGTGGACCTTGTTTCAAATTTTCGATTTGTTCTGGTAAACTTTCTGATTTAGAAGGAAATATTGACAACTTCAAAACACGGTTGACTCGTATAAAATCACGATTCGCTAGAATTCGGTCTAAACCTGAAATGCAATATTCGAAATATTGAGGGCTTGGAATCATCGACAAATAACTAGGTTAGATCGAATTTTCGATGAATGTAAGGAGAACAACTCGCTATCCTAACTTTATTCATCTTTGTTCATTACCCCAGTACCTTTGTTACCAGAAATTATTAACTGGGGATGGGAAACTTGGACAATGGAAGACCGTAGGAACCCAGAATAATTATGCGAGTGGAAAGAAGAAAGATAAGTAGCACCCAACACGTCCAATTATAAACGAGAGCTTGAAATGGTTAAATCACTTGATCGGTCGGCATGGAGAGAAGAATCTCGTCCTCTACTTTGTAACGGAGATATATCCAGAATTCCGAGAAATCATTCAGAAGCTTCGAGTAGAATTTTGTCCAGAGGTCAGTTCTACTATCAAGTCCCCAATATGGCTAATTCTACCTTAGCTACCCCTCCAGATAAACCTTACCAACAATTTAACGATCATTCCTACGATTCCCGAAATGTTTTCTTGGCAGCAACGGAAATATCCAGAGTAATCAACACGTATCATCCAAGAAATGATGTATATTGCTTAAGTGCTCCAATGCAGAACATGAGACTGTCAAAATTTTCGATACCCATTGATATAAATCCATACGGAACCGTCGTAGGCACTTACTCCGACATTTTGTCTCACTATTTTGACGTCTGCATATTGCGAATCCAGTATGATGAGGAATCTAGTGTTCACAGATTTTTGGAATGGATTGAAGAGCTCAGACTTTCCAGATTACTAAAAAAGGGACGACTTCTCCGATCAGCACCCAAACTTTCCACCAAAGATGCGTTATTATGGTACAGAATGGGCCAATTCACATCGTGGGATGACCAAGAACGCCAACATTAGGTACTAAAATCTCTTAAGCAACAAAAAAGAATACAATCTTACCAGGTATATTGTTTGGTTTGGACCAGAACTATCTATAACTAACTAAAACTAAAATCCCACCACCAAACAGAAAAATGAAACGATTTTCCAACTGAAATAAATGCAAGTTCTCAAATTAAAATGTATATAAAATTCAATGTTTAGTTTGATAGCAGGTTAACCACTACTTCCAATCAATCAAATTCCTTTACTGTCACTATCAAACTTCAGAAATCACACTAGACCTACATTTCTCGTCATAAACGTAACACGAAATGAACACACTACACACACTTGCTATTGTACCACATAGATACTTCCTACGGGTCGACGCACACAATTACTATACCCCCGACGCAATATGTCAGGACCGGACTAACTGTGAATGAAGCGTAAGAAATGTTATTAGGCTGGGGCGAGGCTAAAGATTGAAATAAAATTATGGTGGTGTAATGGTTATTTAGACATATTATTTAAAATTTTTACGGGTATACCAAATCCAGAATATTATTTTTACAAAAATAATATTTCAAGGTCACCGGGGCGCGGCCAAATTTCATGTCATATTTTTCTTAAAAATGCAGGTTATTTTTCAACTTTTTTGCTATGCGAAATCCAATGTAAAAATATTTTTTTATCATTTTCGACCTGCCCTAGTGTGAAGTGAGTGTGCTTATAAAAGAAACCATTATTCAGGAGTAATCTAAATACGTAAAAATACTAGCGATGTTGACTTATTTTTGGAATTGCTTTTATATTAAAGATAAGTTCTTGCAAAGACTCAGGTTCTTATAAAAATAATCTAGTTAGTTTGGTGGTTCATGATGGAATCTTTTATTAATATCTTTTTTAAATAAACAAATAAGCAATAATTGATCATGAAATTAAAAAAAAAACAATCTAGTTACTTAATACCAAACAATTGTAAGAAAGCTGTGTTGAACGTTAATATTTTAATTTAGATTTACAGTTGTGTGTACAAGAGATAATTCCTCTGAAGGGAACAACTTTATATTATTGTGCAGAGTTTATCGAAAATTTCATTTTGCAGAGGGCTTTCGGCATTTCGCCATCTTCAGTCCGTCACAATGAAGTATATAATTATGAAACTGATAATTAGGGATGAAAGTTATATGCACTTGTCAAATTACAAGATTAGGATGTCCATACATTGTAGATTATATGATAACTGATTACATGTTACATCCAGATTTTGAAACGGTTAAAATTTTTAATTCAAAGTTGTTTAAAATAATTTATAAAGAATTTTACATTTTTCGTTATCTCTTTCGCCGTTTCCATTTACGAAAGTAATTTTTCTGGAAATGATTGGTCAAAATGTATAAATCTATATTAAAAATTTCAAACTATTTTAAATTGAAAATTTGAAATCCAGATTTCTTATAACGTACAATCTTTGGAAACCCTATTCTTGTAATTTGACAACTGCATATAACTTTACCTAATTATGAATTTTATAATTAATAACTTTATAGTGTCTGCACTGAAGATAGCATAATGCCGAAAACGCTTTGCAAAACTAGATTTTCAATAAACTCTGCACAATAGTATAAAGTTGCTTCCTTAAGAGGAATTTTGAGATATATATTGTTAGAGTCCGTTTCACGGAAGTTAAAGCCACTTGTAGTTGCAGACGTGTGTGCTAACTTGTTGCCAAAACCACCGCCATATTGTAAAATTGAAAATCAGTAGAGTAACGATTTCACATTTTGTGGATTAACACAAAATTAGAATATTAATAATTTATTCCGAACAGGATTTATTTTTAGTTACATGAAATAAGAATTGATAATACATTCATCGTATCCTAACATTGTGTAGTATGGCCATTCATGATTATAACAGTAATATATTGATTAATGTAGAGAATTAAAGGAAAAGGCAAAGACAACTAGTTTCCAGAACTGTTCCTTCATACACCAAATTTCTTAATATATTCATTGATAATGTTCTTAAATTATCTAATTGAAATTGTCCGATCTAATTAGGCAATATTATTGGCAAGTTTTAACATGGTCTGAAATGGAGAACAAACAAATTTTCTTACTCTCCCAAACAATATAGAGGATACAGTTAACCTTGAGGGAACTTAGAAATGAATTGAGAACAATGAATTACTAGATGTCAATATATTTAATTATTTTATACAAAAAAATCTTATTCAATTTACGTCGACTAGTGATAGAGATAACTTAAAGTTCTTCCCGTAATCTAGTTGTCCTAATTGTTCTTTAATCCGGCCAACGATTATATTTTTTATAATACAAGAAACGTAAGTATTTATTCCACATTTTCTCTATATTTTCTTAGTATATTTGAGGTTGATCTCCTCAGATAATAGATCCAAACTCAAGTTTAGGTCGTACTAGAGTATCAAACAACATTTTTAGTCTCAATATAAAAAATGAGTGGTTTGTCTGAAAATTAAACCCATTGTACAATTTGCACTCTTAACTGTTTTGACTATTATAAGTAACTCTAAGCTCATTGTATTCATCCTTCCTGGAACAGAAGGATGAAGAATATTAATAATAATAATAATTTAATTATCATGATATGACAGTTCCTTTGAAGATTGCTGGTGTATTTCAAGTTTTATCGCAATATAATGCTTATAGGTTATGTTTAGGGAAAACAAACACCGCCAAACGTTTAATAAAGTGTAGTATTTAAATTTAAAACAAAGTAGTTTGCAAACCTACCTCAAGTCGTACGTACATCATTTGGGTATAAAAAAAGATGAAAAAAAAACAAAGTCGGCAATGATAGAATTGTTTATTCCAATTTATCAATAGCGGACATGGAAAAATTCCAATTTAACATAAAGCGAAGACAAATTTTAATTATAAACAATATACACCTACACAAAGATTCAAATACACATTCTATTTTTCATAAGTATAGTATGCCTGTTTCTTTGTTTTTATCATTTTACAAACGTTTTCTAGAATTTGCGTATCATATACTATTTTCTCCAACCATCAAAAAATGTTGACATTTTTGTACTATTTTCAGGTGCAGAAGCCATCAATTCCCTTACCGTACAAAAATTTGCTCGTTGCTTAGCAACACTTTTAATCCTAGGATTAAAAACGCTACTTTTAATCCTAGGACTAAAAGTAATTGCATTTGAGCTCTCTAATTGAAATTTGAAGAAAAAAACAGTGTTTCTTACAAACTTAGTAAAACAAACTATTTGGGCTACTATATATAGGTATTTATTTGTTATTTATAGTGATATTGAATGTACAATTCGAACAATTATTGCCAAAATTCAAAGCACCACTGAAATTATCACTAACAATTTTCGAACAATTCAGAAGATTTTCATTAATGTTAGAACAACTCAAAATATTCTCCGTAACTGTTGACGAAACATTCGAGGAAATATCTGAACAGGTACTTGTACCTTGTTTGTCAGGTTGCAATATTTCTCGGGCAGTATTCTCTTTGTTGATTCTTCGATATATCCTTCTGCTACGGTACTCTATTTCCAATCTCCATGTCTTTTAAGACAAGTGAGGTCACCGCCACCATCAATAAGAAGTGTAGCAGAAGTTCTTCTTAGAGAATATCCAGTATACTCCTTTCAATTTTCTAACTTCAAAAATTTTGCAATTTCTTGCGGCACGGCACTAATTTTGTGAATACCAACAACCCTCCTCTCACATTTCCCATCAACATACTTCCAAAATAAACGACGTTCCTGTATATTTGATGGCCGTAGTGCAACATATTTTCGAAATAAACGCAAATAATTATCGCCTATAATGGTAAACAAACGAGGTTTCTTGTTTTTTGTCTGCAGAATTTTTACGACCAGGACCGTTCCATATCTTCAATGTCATCAATTTTCAAATGAACTAGTTCGTCACAACGCATAGCACCTCCAATTCCTAATACTAGAACAACCTTTATCATCAAATATACATTATCAGGTGGCATATCCAGGAACCGATCCACTTACTCCTTTGTAAAAACCCTAGACTTTTTAGGAATATATCCATCACTTTGCCTTTTTAACAATGCTCGTAATTTTGAATATATACTAATATCCACACCAATTTTGATATCCAGTGTGGATCGCAACATTGAATACTGTGACCAAAGAGTGGATGGCTTGACGGTCTCCGTTAAATTTGATAAATACACCATAAGAACACTCTCCGCATAGATTTGCACATTTTTTTCTTTACACCAATCCATGAATCGCTGATATGCAAGTTCATAAACTTGGCGATATTTAGGTGGCGAAAGTTTTAGATATACTGCTTCGGCACTTTCCATTATATCCGCAGGTATATTTTCATCGTGTTCGGGATCCATTTTGAAAGCAGCGTGAAAGCTACTACAAAAATTATATGATTAGTACGTCTACTTGACAATCAATATTTACCAACAATACCAGATATCCATGACTACCGACTTGCTATCGCTGTTATTATTAATAGGTGTTCAAATTTATTACCAAATTATTAACCATTTTTGAATAAAACTAAATTTATTTTAATTTTGACTAGGTTGGAGAAAAAATCGTATATATCATACGGACTAAAAGTGCCTATTTTTACTCGCAATATTTGCATTCGCTCGGCTGTGCTGCGCTCCGCCTCGCAACTGCAAATATTGCTCGTAAAAAAATATGCACTTTTAATCCTTATAATATCATATACTATTATTTTTTCAAATGCCTCATTGAATTGTTGCCAATGGTTCGTAGTTTAAATTGTAGAGAAATAATTAGTTTTTGAAATGGAATCTTGTTGAATTGAAGTATTTAAAAAAATATTGATAAAATTACAATTATCTTTCTTATTTCTTTTGAGCTAAGTGAAGTTTGTGCGCTATACCTTTCTTCAATAAAATGAGTTACTTCTTTTCAATAATTCAAATTAAGTTATAAATGTTTCAGCTATATCAAAAACATCTTCCAATGTAGTGCTGGCAGTATGTGAAACCAACTGTGTTTCCGTGATTTGTACCACTATATTCCTTTAAATTATAATAATAAGTAAGTTAAAATATAATATTCAAATTATATTGCAATTCATCTAAGAAGAAAAAAATCCTAAAATTGTACATTCATCAAAACTAAACAATTATAATAAGAGGGATGTACATGAAACAGTCCTATTACGACAATAAATAATAGATTATTTTCCATTTGCAAGTTTTTTTCTGTCCCTACAACAATAATCAACTTCTCTGTTTTGTAAACCTCTTCAAGATGTGAAGTCCTCCATATTTCTAAAATATAAAACGTATTTATTGATGATACCTCCATGAGCAATAATACTTCTGGTAAACCTGTGTTACTAATGGCTCTCAGAGCCACTAAGAAATTCGATAACACTAGTAGATTTGTCAGACGATCCTGTATTTACGTTAGAGAATCTACAGCATTATTAAAAATGTGTTCTTTTTTAATCTATTCAGACACGCATTTCTTTACAGGTTTGCAAATGGAACACCATTCTTGAACATCTACTTCAGAAAATTTCCTGACTAATTCCAAACCTATTCCTGATACAGCGTGGATTGCATGTACGAGCTGCGGATGTATGTTTAATCAGTATAAACAATATTCCAGCCTTTAGTTCTGTATTTAAAGATATTTTCTAAGGTATTAATTCTTTTGAGGCGAATATGCGATTCCATAATCACCTTCCTGTTTTCTAGCGTGCACTGCCATCTACAATAAAGGCATTATTTTTAATTGAATACTTATGCATGTTACATATTAATATTTTCAATTTTGCAGTTTTTATTGTAGTTTTATCTTAATTTTTCTGATCATCTGATCATGAATTTGTTCCACTCGTCCAACATTTTCCCAATTCTCTTCAACACTTGCATCTTCAATAACTAATAAAAACTCTCTACTTACCAACAACTTAGGCAGCCGCCACAAAGATGAAAGAAGTTCTACTTATGATGAACTCAGGTCAAAAAATGTGCACTTTGTGAAGAGTACCTTGAAACAAGTAAATTGGTATACTTCAATATAAAGCTATTTTTCTCTTAACATTATTAAAAGTAACTCTAGCTTAAAAAATCGTACTAGAAGTAAGCTGACAGAAATTTCTTGTAATTAATTTTAGTATCTTTAATATTTAATGTTATCAAACTCACAATTTAAAGTAGTAGCCCTTTTGCCCAGGTTATAGGAATTGTAAATGATATCCCGAATCCTTTCTACTCCTCCAAATTTGAGTGCATTGACTATGATAATTTTTGCTCTTGCATCAAGTTTTTTAGAAAATTTGGCTTTATATTAAATAAAACACATGACCTTTATTTATAAACTAACTAAACGTCTTAAAATAATCAAAATCAAAAATTTTTAACCAATAAACAACCAGAAACATAACCCTCAAATGTAAAATTATAAAGTGATTACCTCCATAAATCATCGTCCTACGCCAGTAGTCGTTACTAAGCGACGTAGATAACAAGACAGAATTTGGTTTCTGCGTTTGTCAAAATTCCAACTTCAGGTGTCTTCCACTATCGCAAAACGAAGTGTGAGTAATTGTAAGATATTTGGTTACTTAATTATATTTTTTTATGTATAGAAAGTATGTATTAGGACAGTATTTATCCATTATAATCTATATAAACACGAACATAATAATTTTATAATAGAATATGACAAAATTCAATAAAAAGAAAACGTTAATAAGAACAATTTTCAAAATTTGCACTAAATCACTCCAAGCTGTCCGTGAATATGATATACATCATCATACTATAAACGATTCTCGTGTTCTGTCAAAATCAACCGGTCGTGACTTAGATCTCACGAATAAATTAAATAAAAGCCGTAAAAATTAGTAAGTAGTCTTTAAAATACCATTCAATGCCGATGTGCAAGAGTACGTCCATCAGTACAACACTAAACCTTTTCAGAAACGTTACAAAAAGTGCACAAATAAGGAGAAAGACTTGATAGACGAGATCAAGCTTCATTGACATCTGCAAGTAGCAATTATTTTTGAGAAAATTACTTCAATCTACATTGGTTGTAAGCTTTGAGAAACAACAAATATAAATTTGGAATCATTCTAGATATTTTTGGTTAAGTGACAAAAATAAAAACTAAATTATTCATTAGTATTTCAGTTGTTTCCAGAGCTAATTCCAAGTTTTACTTTGTTGATATAGATGATAAGTGGTCCTAAATAAGACAAAATAATATATAAAGGAGTAAGGTGTCTATTTCTTTTGTGATAAAGTATATCAATGTAGAATTATAGGTATATAGGAAGACATTTTCACGTTATTTAGCTCCGCTGCACAAAAACCATTGTTTCCAGCAAAGACACTTGCCACCACCATATAATAAATCTTCAATAAGTTACGACTATTTCCTTTGATAAATCGAGTCTCCATTATGATAAAAGTCATAAAATGTTATCATTGTTCTAACAAATGATCGAAAAAAATATTTCGCCAGTCATAAATATGTAAAACCTAACTTCACATGAATTTGCAACAACTGTCAACATCCCTAATAAATGAATGCTGAAACAGTATTCTTGATTAATGTTTGATAAATATAAGCTGAAACGTGATCTCGGAATTTTGTATAACGTTTCTGGAATTATTTATTGAATTATTTCCTAATCGTTTCCTGTTTTATAAGACGGGCTCAACAATTTACTATCCTGATTAGTTTCAGAAGCAAAAAAAGAATACTTTGGGGTGTGCATTCCTGCATGATTTCAATTAAAAGACCGTTCCACTTTCACCCAAATTTCTCGCTAAATAGAGCATAAATCCAAAGCCGTAACTGGCAATTTTTTACGTCACTTCCCGGCGACAAGTTAACAAAGATAAATGTATCCTAGCTCCTTAATTCTGTTCGATCAGGCCCGTTTGTTAATAATCAATCTGAAATAGTGCCATCAATCAGGGTTTTCTCTGTTTCCTCCAACGACATAAGAAAACCAATACACTTGTGATAAATATTTATGGAAAGGATTAGTTTGGTTATTTCTGAGAAAAAAATTAATGTATTGATTATGATTTGTTTCATTCCTTGGAATTAGAACTACTAGCTGTAGTAGTTGAGATATTTATATAGAACAATGTACATAGAAGTTTTCGTAATTAAATTGCTGATTAGCAGAAAATTGGATAGTCGATATTATATTTGAGAACTTTCAGACGAGTTTTCGATAGCAAAGAACTAACAAACAACTGAATACAAAACAGTATCAATTGAATGGAGAATAAGGAAAAACCATATAAGCTAATATCAAAAATGGGAACATTGTTGAAAATAACGGAAAAATGGTATTAGTTCATCATTGAGGATGAATTGTTGGTTGATTTGGCTATTCGCATTTACACAGAGACTATCAAAAACGTGTCAAGTTTTTTGAAGAATAATAAAATTATGGCAACCATCAATAGAAAAAATTTCCGTAATGAAACATTAAAAATCTGCTGATATCAATTAATGGAGAAACCGACTCATGGCTGCTGGGTGGACCGACTAGCTTAGTAACCATGTTGCCGGTCCCAAGCCCGGATAAAAGGTGGCATCGAAAACTATGCACAAAACTTATTACGACCTGGCAAGATTACGAAAAACCGATTTTGGAGGCGGAAAAAATAGCGAGTAGTAACCTGAAACATAACATCAATAAAGACCAAGAAATGATAATGTAGCTCCAAAATCAAGAAGTTATACATTACCGACGAAAATAAAGGCACAGGCAAATGTATATGCAGTGTTAGGAATATTCTATGGTAACAAAGGGTTTTTAATACAGAGTCTAAAAGCGACAATTTGTTGTAACTAAACAAGTATATTCAGTGTATCACCTATTTCATTTAACAGGGTATCATAACATGCCAAAGAAGTATCGTTGTAACTCTTAATTTATTTACAAATATCACAAAGATAAACCGCCTGTGATTACTACGCTCTTGATAAAACGATTTCGTCTACAGCCGGAATTCTTCTACTTTCATCTATCCCCACTCTTCATTTTCAAATGTAAGGACACGTTGAAAGTTTAACTGCCCATGTAATATTCCTTTTTAATAATGACAGAACTCTTTCTTCATTTAATTTCAAGGTAAGACGATAATCCGCTCATAGTCAACGGGAAAATGTAAGGGGCACATGGCATTACCAGTGTGCTAGAGAGAGACAACGCAAAAGTCAGCGTAGATTATTACAGTTAAAATAAGGATACTAGAATATACGAATCGCGCGTGTGCCCCTCGAGGACGTTTAACTGTACGTCTGGGTACGTAACTACCTGTTTGTCTGAGAATGAGGAACGATCTTTGTAAAATTTATAAAATGAGTATGCAGATTCACCAAAAAGTGCAAAGTGTAAAATGGTATTACCTGGGTAATTCATATCAAAAAATATCAGAAAATTTGCTTATTGTGGCATTCCAAAATGCCCACCCAATTAGCAAGAATCAAGTGAGCACGGTTATAATAAATTTTGAAGAACATGGATGTGTCACTCCTACAAAACATGGACCGCGTACACAAAATCGTCAAACCTAACCTGTAAAAGAAGTTTTAAACCAAAAAAGGGCCATGAAACATTTCCAGACCATCAATATCGTAGAATGGAATTTTGTGAAGTAGTTATGGAAAAAATACAATTGGACGCAAACTTTTCAGAAAATATTTTGTTCACAGATTAATCGACTTTTCCTATACACGGTCCATATAATTCATCCGTTATGCGATATTGGTCCAAGATAAACCTACACTAAAAGTACAATGGTGGAACTCAATATCCCCAAAAGTTAAATATTTGACGGCTATTTATCTGGACAAAAATATTTAGATATGCTGCAAAATTAGATTACTCCTGACCTTATATAATTAGGTGTCAACTTCAATGATATTTGGTGCCAACATGACGGTTGTGCATCACAAAATTATCGATTAGCAATAATTTTTTTAAATACACAATTTCCGAATCGGATAATCTCCACGAATGCTAACATAAGGCCTTCTAGACCCCCAGATTTGGCACCCAGCTATTTATTTTTCTGGACTTATGTGAAATCGAGAATTTATGGATTCTAGGAGAACAGGGCCAGTTCTCTGAATAAACTTAGGGAACAAATTCTGCAAGCCTGTGTGGAAATCTTACCTGAAATACTCACACACGTTAATCAAGAATTTTATAACCGGTTCGGTTACTGCTTAGCTCGAAACAGGGGTTTATTCTAACATTTGATTTGAATTCATTGAATATTTAGGAAGTTTTATTTTTTAATTTATTACCTATCAGAATATTACTTCTATTTAAAAATAAAATGGTATTTTCATTAAAATTCTATTTTTATGTTTATAATCGAAAGCGTTTTTTTATTTGTACTGTGTGTACACAAAGAGTTCGTTTCTCAATTGGAAACAAACGTAAAAACAGTAAAATATTTTTTATTAATACATACACAAACCAAACCAAGTATTCAGCAATATCTTTCTCGTTACCGAACCTGAAAAAATTAAAGGTTTTAACCGCTTTCAAACTAAAAACTAGAACAATTTCCAGCATTACAATAAAATATTCATCAAATAGATCGGACTAATTATCTTGATCTCCTCCATTTTTTCTCATACTATCTTCAATTTCTTTTACAGTATCTCTTAATTTTCGATTCATTTCGTCTATTTCCTTGTTCATTTGTCTTCCCATTATTTCAATTCTTGTGATACATGTTTCTGTATTTTCTACTATTTGATCATTTAAATCCTTAAATTGCTTATTTCCATTTTCTTCAATACCTTCTACTTCCTTTGTTGAATTATTAGTTGGTTTTGATACTTCCGTTTGGATAATTTCTGGTTTTCTTCAATATATCTTCCGAATTCATGTACATCTTCCACTACTTGTTTTTCTATTTTCTCTCCGATTTTTATTCCGTTTTCTTGAATTTCTATTCTCAAATTTTTATTTTCATCCTCCATATCTTCTTCCACCTTATCTATTTGCTTTCTAAATTCTCCATTCTTCTCCATAAATTTCTTAATTGCCTCAATATTTTCTGTTTCCACATCATCAATTTTCTTTTCCAAATTATATATGTTCTCATTAATCTGGTCCATGTTTCCATTTATCGTGTCCATCTTTCCATTCATGTCTCCTAATATTCTCCACCGTTTTGTTTATAACTCATCTCATGCTATACATATCTCCCTTCATTGTGTCCATCTTTCCATTCAAATATTTCTTCATACTATTCATATTTTTGTTCATGCTATTCAAATATTGCATTCATTGATCATCTCTAGTTGTTCTACCTTGTGTTTTCCTTCTCTCTTGTCGCATATCTCCTTGGTCTACAGCTTCCTCATTTCCTGTCATACATTCTTCTGGTACATCTCCTTCAGATTGTTGTCCCTGAATTAAATATTGAACCTGGAAATCTCCCATTCCATGGCTCCTTTCTTCCCTTTTCTCTTCCGATCCACTATCTGTTTCTACCTGATTTCCATCTCTTAAAGTTATTTTTCTGTCCATGATTTCATTTTATATTTAATGCACATTTACTAACTTTATTAGCCCCACGTTCGGCGCCAATTTTATAATAATCAAATTTCATAGTAATTATTGATTTTATATTTTAATTGTATATTTGTTTTATATTAAAGACTCACCTTCGGCTGCTCTCATATCATATAATGCCAGGGCATGAGGACTCCTCTCTCTTTAGGTTCTGGCTTCCAATTAATCAATTTAATAGTAATCAATTTTTTTTTCATATATATACTTTGTTGTGAATATTTGAAATTAGCTATTATTTATTATTTGAGTTGTTTGTTTTGTTGATGGTAAATAAAAATACGAACTAATAATGTCATGTATTTAATATAAAAATTAATTCCTTTTTTCAATTCATTTAATGTTTGAATGAATTTAAATACTGTTACGTCCCTGTCGTTGAAGTCATGCGCCCTAGATACACCGGATATTACCAGCGTCTGCGCAAATGGTTATAAGCGCGATACGCACCTCAGCTGTTCTAAGGTTTGTGTTAGATATACGATTATTATGTCAACAAGGAACATACATGCAAGCTATTCACAAAATTATATATACAAAATTCAAAAGAATTTGATGGGATTGGATGATATTACAATCACATATATGGATTTGTACATGTTATTACCGAGTGATATACTTATGTAATAATACAACAAGGAAACAGGAGGATATTTTTCACAAGTAAGTACAAGTCCGTTTATTATAGATATGGTTATTATTATTGTTTGCTCACTGTTAGAATAAATCTCTCAAATTTGAATAGGCCTTTAAATTGTTTTTATTAATTAGATAAAAATGATTTTAATTGAAAAGTTTTGCATTGGGAACCAAAGAAATGAAATCACTGACCTGTAATCTCATAATTGCAAGATGTCTGCACTGACGCTTCTCTTCTGGCACTGCTCTAAGTTTTCATTACATTTCTTTTACCGGGAATATTCTTTTTCTGGCATGGAAAACTGGTTCTTACATAACATAATATTTGCCTTTATTAATCTATTCAATAGATTTTATGAAAATTACAAATTTTACTATAATTTGGTAACTTTTTTATAGAACCCAGTAACAGGCTGTTCTCCATTCAAACTCGAATACACGATTCTTTTTTGTTTTCCAATCAACAAGCTTTTTTCAACATGAAATGAATGCATAGCTTGCTTGCTGATATTTTTCTGACAATAATAGACTGTCCCTATATAAATTGTTCAAAATTAGCAAATATTTCTGAATAATATCTTGGAGGCTTCTTTTCACACTGCACCTAGTAGCCAAAAAATAAATATTGTGGTGATTACCAAAACAAGAAGATGTGCTAACATGTTAAAAAAAATAAGAGAAATGGAAATGGAAAGGTAAGAGCAATGAGAAGATAAGAAAACAAGAAAAGAAAAGAGAAAACAAATTTAATTGATGTAAGAAATCATTAACCTTTTCTAGTTTGAATCTATTAATTAAAAAAATGCAGTAAACTCAAAATGTATATAATAGGAGTGTATACCAATTAGCGATAATAAACCATTGCAAATGATATGCAATTATAAAAAAAATGCAGTAAGCATTTATAATAGGAGCCCATTCCTATTATCAAGAAAATTATCGGAAATTAAACGATATCCGTCATTGATACCTAACTGAGAATCTAAAATAACAAAAAAATTGATTAGAGGGGTAGCCACTATCAAAATATGAGATTCTAATTGCTTCAGCAAAATATCCAAAGGAATTAGTGGAGTAACCTCTACCAACATATAAAATGCCAACATCTCAACGATAAGACAAGAAAACAACAACATTCCTCAACTACAAAAAAAATAATCACTAAGTGTGATATAGGGTGGTTAAAATCTCAGGTACACTAAACCAAATAAAAAAGAAAGAGTAAGATTCACCCAGGATCATAGATGGATGAGAGCAAAAAATACAAGGTAAGGGACAGAAATCTTCTAAGAGAATTTTATAACGTGAATAAATATGTGTATGTGTTTTTTAAAAACATTACGTAACTATGAAGGAAAAATAAAAAGAGAAAAAAAATAACAGGGTTTGGCCTTCCCCCCTTTCCTGCTCGGAAATTTTGGAGAGACGAAACTCACGAAGACAGAACCAAGTGCTAAGAATTTAGCGATAACACACACAGAGTAGTCAAAACCAAAATTCAAAGATATAGAGAAGAAAACATTACAAATCGGAAACACTTCCGTTATGAAAATAACGAAATTATAAATTGTGGTATTCTAAACCACATAGAAAGTATTCCAAAAAAAAATAATTTTGTCAACAGCTCAGAAAGAAAACTAAAATATGCCTTAATAAAATACTATTAGTATGTATCAGTACAAGATAATAATTTATAAATTGCGGTGCAACAAAAAGAACGTGTCTTACTCGTATCGAAATACAGGGAAGATAAAAACCACTATAGCGTATACTGAGAACAAAAAAGCTACCAAGCAAAAAGATAATTTCTCAGTACACACACAACAAAAAAGTTAAGGGACTACTACAAAATTAACTGAATTCAAGATTTGCATAAAGCAAGAAATTCCAGAAAATATTTAAGTGCCAAGTTCGTTCCAAACTAAATTGATTTCCAAAGGTGCATGAGGCAAGAAAATCTCAGAAAATTTGAAACATTCACGGAAGTTTGTTTTCTACAGGACAGATTTTTTTAGCGTTTCAAAACCCAAAAACAAAAGCGTTACGATAAACACAAATATAGTACACAATTGTATCACGCACAACATAAGAGAAAGATACAGAATAATGATCTCAAGATATATCAAGAGATAAAGCAAAGGCATAAGAGAAAAATACATGTGCTTTTGCACATCAGTAACTATAACAAAACATAATGTGTAGATGTACCATGACATATGCGAGAGTAGAAAATTAAATTCTACTATTTATAGACACAAATCGTATTTGCGACCTAACACAATTGTTGACAACAAAAAATAAAAATCACTCAAGATATATTTTGATATTAAATCAAAATTAAGATAAAAAAATAGTCACGTCAAGAAATATTAATCCAAAAAAACCAAACTATTCAGAATCACAATTAGATCCGATTCGCAAATCGTGATCATGGCCAGATAAATTTGGATCAATAGGATGTTGATCAGAAAGCACATCATCAAGAAGATCTACGTAAACAAATTAAAGCTAACTGCAAAGTAATTAAAGTAATAACTGTGAATTAAAGATATGAAATTTAACAATGTTACTTATGAGTGACCCTGTATACTAAATATTTCAAAAATATTACAAGTTATTAATTATATTTACTTTTGAGTAAGCCGGTATACTAATTATTTTGAAGAAGAACGACTGATTTGCAATAATTTTAAAAATCAATTAACACGAGGAGTTTTGTTTTTAGATACCAGAATAAAATAATTTCAAAACATATCAAACATTATCAAAGTTGTACACTACGACAACTTTCTTCAAAACAGTAATACAATAAGTAGACAAATCCCTTAATATCAACTATTATTGCAAATATACTCAATTACCTTCTCGAAGCACAAAAAAACTGACCATCATAAAACCTGTAATATCTTCCTGACGAAAATAACAAATAAGGAAACGATATGAACTTGAAATTTTGAAGCAAATTTTATCATGAAACTGCGTCTATAAAAATGTGAAATATTACGGAAATAAAAATTCAAGTTAAAGTAATAAAAAAAAATTATGTTGATAATTGAAACTAAATAAATTGTTTTTAAATGAAACTCAAGGTCTCTAGTTAATTCCACAATATAATACAAGTTATTGAAAATTCTAAAAAATTGACAATTGTTTCGATAAATCAATATCATCGTCAGAATGACAGAAGTTACATTTCATTTTATGCCTACCTGATATTTAGTAGTTATATTTTTGGCTAGACCAAGAAGTAACCTAACTTGTGATTGGCTTAATATATGTTTATAGAAAAAAGAAGAAGATGTGATATTACAAATATTGAAGCTTAGATATTATTAGCCCTATGGTGATATCCTGGATATCATTTTTCCAATTAAGATCAGTATAACTGTGCAATGATATAGAAAACCAGGAAAACTATATCTGCTGATCTTTACAATTATCACTTAAGAAGACAGTTTATTAGTGGAGAATTCCCTAGATTTAACTGTTCATTGACAACTTCATATTGTGGGTTTCTTAAATGTCTTCTAATTTCCAGTTCTTCAAGGAAATCCAGTTCTTGTTTCTTTTCACAAATATGCAGCACTTCTAGTTCTGTGTTAGGTGTCAATGAATGATTGGTGTCGAGTAGATGTTTTGCGTAGTGAGATTTATCTGGTTGTTTTAATCTGTAAGCTCGTAAGTGCTCACTGTATCGTATTTCAAAATTCCTAAGGGTCTGACCCAAATAGACAGCATTACATTCTGGACATTTGAGTTTATATATACCTGACTTCTTTAATAGTGGTATTTTTGTTTTTACATTTAACAATTTTGTACTAGTTACTTTCTGTTTTAAAAGAAATTGTTGCATTCGTTGCTGAAGATATTATCTTTGAAATATTATTAGAAATATTTCCTGCATATGTGATGGTTTTATAAGTTTTAATTTCATCAGCTTGTTTAGGATATATTAGTTGTAATGCCACTTTTTTCTCTTTTTTACTAATTAGTTTATTTATCATATCTAATGGATAACCGTTAGATGTTGCTATTTGTCTAATTGTATTAATCTCTCTATCAAAATTACATTTGTTCATAGGAACTGAAAAAGCTCTATGTATCATTGAATTATATGCTGCTAGTCTGTGTGAGACAGGGTGGTTAGAATTGAATGGAATTGTCAGTCTGTGTTGGTTTTCGGTAAATTGAATAATCAAGTACATCATTAACTCTTTGAATTTTTAAATCAAGAAAATTGATTGAGCTATTTTCTTCAATTTCTAATGTAAATTTAATTTTCGGGTGTAAATTATTGATGTGGTTGAAAAACACATCTAATTGTCGCTCAACACCCATAAAACAAGCTAATATGTCATCCACATATCTATACCAAAATAAAATATTTTTCGAAATATTACTTTCAAAGATCTTTCTTTCTAAATTGTCCATAAAAATGTTTGCTAAAATAGGTGATATTGGGCTTCCCATTGGTAAACCTTCATTTTGAATATATATCTTATTGTCAAAAGTGAAATAATTCTGATTAATGCATACATCAAATAAATTAAGTATATCTGATATTATTCCTGGATTAATATTTTTATCTTCTAGTAATTTTCTTACAAGTATTAGACATTCTTTAGGAGGAATTTTAGTGAACATATTAGTTACATCGAACGATATGAGTTTATAGTTATCTTGCAAGTGGATTGATTTCAACTTTTTGATTAGTTCTATTGAATTTCTAATTGAGTACTGAGATTCATATCCGTAAGTATTGAGTATATTGTTGAGCTTTTTTGCCAATATATTATTAGGAGCATTAACATAAGAGACTACAGGTCTAATTGGTTTCGTTATTTTATGTAATTGAACTGTTCCATATAATTGTGGACAATGAGGATTCTTATGTATGATGGACAATTCCATTCAATTCTAACCACCCTGTCTCACACAGACTAGCAGCATATAATTCAATGATACATAGAGCTTTTTCAGTTCCTATGAACAAATGTAATTTTGATAGAGAGATTAATACAATTAGACAAATAGCAACATCTAACGGTTATCCATTAGATATGATAAATAAACTAATTAGTAAAAAAGAGAAAAAAGTGGCATTACAACTAATATATCCTAAACAAGCTGATGAAATTAAAACTTATAAAACCATCACATATGCAGGAAATATTTCTAATAATATTTCAAAGATAATATCTTCAGCAACGAATGCAACAATTTCTTTTAAAACAGAAAGTAACGTTAGTACAAAATTGTTAAATGTAAAAACAAAAATACCACTATTAAAGGAGTCAGGTATATATAAACTCAAATGTCCAGAATGTAATGCTGTCTATTTGGGTCAGACCCTTAGGAATTTTGAAATACGATACAGTGAGCACTTACGAGCTTACAGATTAAAACAACCAGATAAATCTCACTACGCAAAACATCTACTCGACACCAATCATTCATTGACACCTAACACAGAACTAGAAGTTCTGCATATTTGTGAAAAGAAACAAGAACTGGATTTCCTTGAAGAACTGGAAATTAGAAGACATTTAAGAAACCCACAATATGAAGTTGTCAATGAACAGTTAAATCTAGGGAATTCTCCACTAATAAACTGTCTTCTTAAGTGATAATTGTAAAGATCAGCAGATATAGTTTTCCTGGTTTTCTATATCATTGCACAGTTATACTGATCTTAATTGGAAAAATGATATCCAGGATATCACCATAGGGCTAATAATATCTAAGCTTCAATATTTGTAATATCACATCTTCTTCTTTTTTCTATAAACATATATTAAGCCAATCACAAGTTAGGTTACTTCTTGGTCTAGCCAAAAATATAACTACTAAATATCAGGTAGGCATAAAATGAAATGTAACTTCTGTCATTCTGACGATGATATTGATTTATCGAAACAATTGTCAATTTTTTAGAATTTTCAATAACTTGTATTATATTGTGGAATTAACTAGAGACCTTGAGTTTCATTTAAAAACACTAATATGAGCATATTCCACGAAGTAAGGGTCGAGACAGTCAATTTCACTAAATAAACTGTCAATATAGATTCCCCACACCATCTCAGTAATCACAAAAAAATCCAATTAACCAGGCGCCATTTTATAAGGATTTCTCAGTTAAAGTACCATTGTTAATACTAGACTGGAGAGAAATCAAATACTGGAGGTTTCAGCAAATTTATTATTAAATTATAAATCAATAACATAATTGACATTAACTGCATATCCAAAATACAAGACGAATACGAACGTCGTTATACAATAAAAATCTCCAATTCTAGATTTCCATGAATTGAGTATAAGACAAAGGACTTAACTTGGTGAGGTTCTCGAATTATTCGGCTCTCATCTAGGTCCCAGTGGATGGAGATAGGGTCCTTAATCCATCCTGGCCGGTTTCGTGCTATTTCTACCCATGTTGTGTAATCATGCTTCTGATATGACCAGTTCTTCAGATACCTACCTGAACTTATTGGATTCTGGTAACAATCAATCAAGACGATGTTATTGGTTATACGTACAAACCTTGTGTCTAAGGAAGGAACTTATTTTTGATTAACATCAGTTTATATAGTTTAACATGTTTTCGAACAACTCCTATCCGTCTGCATTGTTAAATCAGCTTATCTACCCTGCGTACCTTGAGCATTATCTCGAACAACTAACTTTTTCCAATTATCTTGCATATGGGGCTTTCCATAGGTAAACCTTCAATTGAATATGTATCTTATTGTCAAAAGTGAAATAATTCTGATTAATACATACATCAAATAAATTAAGTATATCTGATATTATTCCTGGATTAGTATTTCTGAAAATAAAAAAAATAATCCAGGAATAGATATACTTAATTTATTTGATGTATGTGTTAATCAGAATTACTTCACTTTTGACAATAACATATATATTTAAAATGAAGGTTTACCAATGGGAAGCCCTATATCATCAATTTTGGGATACATTTTAATGGACAGTTTAGAGAGAAAAATCTTTGGAAGTAATATTTCAAAAAATTTCATATTTTGGTATAGATATGTAGATGACATATTTGCTAGTTTAATAGGTAGTAATCGACAATTACATGTATTTTTCAACAATATTAATAATTTACACCCAAAAATTAAATTTACATTAGAAGTTGAAGAAAATAACTCAATTAATTTTCTTCATTTAAAAATTCAAAGGGTTAATAATGTACTTGATTATTCAATTTACAGAAAATCAACACACACTGACGTAACTGTCCCATATAATTCCAATCATCCCATGTCACATAAATTAGCAGGATATAAATGAATGATACATAGAGCTTTCTTAGTTCCTATGAACAAATGTAATTTTAATAGAGAAATTAATACAATTAAACAAATAGCAACACCCAACGGTTATCCATTACATATGATAAATAAATTTATTAGTGAAAAAGAGGAAATAGTGGCAACTTGATATTGCGGTTATCTTAAATGTCTTCTAGATTCTAGTTCTTCAAGGAAATCTAGTTCTTGTTTATTATCACAAATACATAGTATTTATAATTCTGTGGTGTTAATAAATGTTTGGTGTCAAGTAAATGTTTTGGGTAATGGGATATTTCTGGTTGTTTTAATCTGTATGCTCGTAATTGTCCGTTGTGTCTAATTTCAAAATCGTTTGACCTATATAGACAGCATTGAATACTGGATATTTGAGTTTACCTATATGTACCAGACTTTTTAAACTAAGATATTTTTCTTTTTACATTTAACAATTTCGCACTAAGTTTAAGTAATGTAAATGTAAATGTTAGAACAAAAATATCCTCAATTAACGAATCTGGTAATTATATATATACTTGAATGCACAGAATGTAATGCTTTCTAAAACACTTACAAATTTTCAAATTAGACACAATGAACAATTACAAGCGTAGAAATTGAAGGCACCAAAGAAATCCCATTATGCAAAACATTTACTTAACACCAAACTTTAGTTAAGACTTAGTATTATCCATAGAATTGTCAAATTTTATAATCATTTATTATATTGTAGAATTATCTGGAAACAGTTTAATTTGAAAAAGTTTTGTGAAATTCTCAGCTTAATTTTTTTTCTTCCCTACTCACTCACTTTATCTTGGTGAATATTTTTAAGGGCAGTATTGTGAAGGGAAAATACTGTGCCAAGCTACAATCATATGAGTCTGAATAATTTGAACGCTATTCCATCTAAAGAATCATTAAAGGAATTGATATACATATAAAACGTATTGTGTCTGATTTTATACTAATAATATGAAAAGCATAACTGTAAAAGCATATAGCTGTTGATATATTTCCAAAAATATACCAATAACTTCAAATATAACTTCCTTGAAAGAGAACATGCAATGTGAGAATACGGTTACTAGTTCTGACTTGTATTATGTTGAAAAGTTAGTCTGTATTTTTAAAGGTTCCGTTTTCTCGGAGTATACTATTGGAAAATGTTCTTATATCATCAAGCTTTTCCTAACTCTAACTGGAATTCACGATCTCTCGAACTAGAAAATGTACTTTTCTCGTTTCAAGGAATTATATTGGCTATATCACTTGGCAACCAATGTCAGGCGAGCATTGATTTTTACATGTTTACTGAAATATACTTCCTTGAATAGGAAGATTAATACGAAATTTCTGCTTATTCTGCGCCTTTACAAGAAATAAAATTAAGTACATTAGTAGAGTAATTTGAAATGAAATTTATATGCATTTTCTACTATGTAGCTTGATAAAGTACGGTTGAATGGAATTAAAGGACGACATCATATAATATTATCACCATACAAGTCTGCTGTTGTTTCAAACACATGTTCATTTCTTGTGCTACTTGATATATTCATACTTTATATATTCATCCATAATATTTTTTTGATTTTATGAAAGTCTCTACCTTTCAGCCCCAAGGTAGTTCACGGAATATCAAGAAGATAGTACTGGAGTGAACGAGATGCTGTTCCGAATCTAGACTACGTCGAACTTGTAGACCCCTCTCGAAACTAGCGACTCAAGAATAGGGTTTAAAATGAATAATGTTATTCATTCCATAAATACGTTATAGATTTAGATTTTAGTCATGATAAGCTTCCAGCAGATATAAGACATGAGTTCTTTTTTAATCAAAAATATGGAAAAAAATCGTAAGTACAAACTATGTTCAAATATGCAGTTACATCAATTTTCATTGAATACTTCCCTCCTGTCAAAAATCCTATGTAAATGAAGTGAAATTATCGCAAAATTGCAGTGATAATTGCATTATATATAGCGAAAGAGCCCTGCGATAATTGCATTGTAGAAAGCGAAGCAGCCCTGCGATAAATAATTGCAAAATTATGTCCATTGCAATTCCATTTCCATTTATGAGTTCGTTGAAAATAAAGCACTCGAGCTGTTTCGTAAATAAGTTTTATTAAAAGTAATCTTCAAAAATTGATGTTAGAAACGTTTTCAAAATTGAATTGTCAAGTTGAAGTTCATTATATATCTGTCAGTTTACATTTTTTTTTTAATGTCACTTGATATTTTTAACATCCTCCCGCGGCGGAGAATCTTCAACTTCTAACGGAAAAAGAAGTTGCACTGGTCTACGACGTCTACACCCGTCACTCAATTGCACTTCACAAGCCCGCACTCGACTATCGCGCCCTACAAACACATCGATGACTTTAACCATCTTCCACTGTAGCCTGGGCGTATGTTCTTGATGCAATAGTACGATGTCACCTATTCTTAAGCTCCTAGAACTAGGACGATAATTATGGTGAAAAGTTCGCAGCTGCTGAAGATATTCCGTTGTCTATTTTTTCCAAGACTTGGAAACCAATTGTTTCCTCGATTTCCATTCTTTAAGTATATCGTTTCGGTTGATTTCAGCCAATTTTAGATTTAGGGAAAAACCAACATTTTTACTCCCACTAGGAAATGCGCTGGGGATAAAATCAATAAATTGGTGTCGTCGTCATCAATATACGTTAATGGTCTTGAGTTGACCGTTGATTCTACTTCTGCTGGAATTGTATGGAGTTCATCACTATTTATTAGAGCCTCACAGAGAGTAATTTTAAAAGCATCCTTTGGTTCTTATATCTTGACGTTGGTTATAAACAAATTGGTGACCTCTTACGTTGTTTCGTCGCAGCTTTCATCTTTTGGCCAATTTCTTGAGTCTTCTTTGAACCAGGAGGGCCCGTGCTGCCACAAACTCGATCCAACCAAAAACTTCGCTGAGACTCCCCTCGTTAGCAAATCCGAAGGATTCTCCTTTCCAGGGCAGCGTCTCCAAACACCCTTGCTTAGCTTTTGTATTTCTTCCACTCGGTTGCGCACGTACGGTTTCCATTTCTGTGATTTTCCACGGATCCAATACAAAGCTATTTTAGAATCGAACCATAAAATAACTCTTTTGATTTTCCATTTGAAATTTTATGAAATATATGCCTGTAGTCTAGTGGCACATAATGCTGCAGTGAGTTCTAACTTGGGTAAGGTTAATTCTTTGTTACCCTTTTGGTTAAGAGGCGCTATACGATTTCTCGACCATAAAAAATTTATTTTGTTAGTTTCTAGACATTTCGCTTTGATACTAGCATCAGCAAACACGTGAAGGTCGATTCAGTTGGATTTGTTTGAAGTTATACTTCTGGGGAGTTCATCCATAGTAGGTAGTTCCGAACACCATATAAACCAGATTGTCAGATACTTTTCGGGTAAAATAGTGTCCCAATCTAATTTTTGTTTCCAAATATATTGCAACAAATTTTTTATTATAATTGTAAATGGGCCTAATATACCTAATGGGTCATAAATCCTTGCAATATTTTGAAGTATTCTTCGTTTTGTTTTTACTGCTTTATTGTTATAGGCTACGGATTTTAAGTCAACTGCAAGTTCATCTGTAGCTGTGTGCCATAAAATACCCAATACTTTTTTTGTTTCGTTCTTTTTGGAATTTTTTATGACCGTTTTCATAACTTCTTTATCGTTAGAGAACCATTTTCTTAAATTCATGTTAGCTCCTTGAAGTATAATAATGGATTGCTAATAAATTTCGTTAGCTTCTTCAAAGCAACTAGCAGTAGTTATCAGGTCATCTACATAAAATGATTCTAATAGAATATTGGAGGTATTCGTAAGCTTTTCTGGCTGTGATAGTAAATGTTTGCGCAGAGTAGCTGACAGCAAAAATGGGCTCGATGTAACAACAAACGTTACACATTTCATGCGATATGTAGCGAGTTCCGATGAATGTGTGTTATTGTTTCTGTTAAGTGGGTTTTCGAACCATAAAAAGGGATGGGAATCGCGATCTTTTTCTACAAGTGATATTTGCATGTCGGCGATTAAACCGATAGAGCCTATTCGAAAATTCAACAATATCTTTAACAAATCAGGCACCAAGTTGTCACCGGAGTATAATAGTTCATTTAGCGATTCAAAACCTGGGGCATGCGCAGATGCATTAAATACTACCCGCAACTTTGTGGTTTCCTTGTACTCGCGATGAACCGGACAATGCGGCATGTAATAAATGCGGTTTTGTTCGTTTCCATTAGGCGAAATTATTTCTGCACATCCGTTTATTGAGTATTCACGCACAGCAATGTCATACTCAGCTAGCTTACCGGTTCGGCGCAATTTAGACACTAAACTATTCACACGTGCTATACTACCAATAAAATTAGAGTCTATACTAGAGTTGGCTTTCCACGGCAGCGAAACTTCATATCGTCCGTTTTAAAAATGAATTTTTTCTTTAATAAAAGCTTCCGTATAATTATTTTTTAAATGTTCGTTTTCACTAATACCTAATGTATGTAATGTCCAAAATTTCTTAATATCTACATTATCCTGTTCAAAGTCTACCTGTACATTTAATGCTGATACCCAATTAAAATTTGCCAAAAAATCACAATTTTCTACAATACTTGAAATTCCATGTATTGTCCACCCTATTTTTGTGTTTACGGCAGTTAAATCATTGGATATGCGTTTTGTGTCACCTGTAACAATTTTCCAACAATGATCAGCTCCAACCAGTAAAGTTATACCGTTAATTAACTGATTATTTGTAACGTTAACATCAGCTACCTGGTATTTAGCAACAAAAAATCTCCAATTATTGGATCGTTAATAGAAGGTGGTTTTAAAGCGTCAAAACATATTTCTGGAACCTCTACAGCTGTAATTTCAATTCGTTTTCCGTTAAACTGATTCTTGAGACCTACTTGTACCCGATTGCACAAAGTTGTTGGTGCGCTACGAGTATTTCCAAAACTATTTATGGAAATTTTGTGAGTATCGAATACAGGCAACCCCAGTGAACGCGATATACATTGTTTTATGAAAGTTAATTGGCTACCTCCATCTATAACTAACCGAATCACCAAGTCATTTGCGGTATCATTACTTATTAAACATTTTGCGGTCATTAAATAAACGTTATTATTTGCCCCGTTAGTAATTAATGCAGTAGAGTTATCACGATTTGTCACATTATTAGGGGTGCTATCAACAATGCGATTATTTTGATTTTCGGTGAGACTAGACTGAGAATAGCTGCTATTTCCGTTTCGAATATTGTTACTGGCAAATGATGGATCGCACATTGAGGTCGCGTGTCGACGTTTGCACTTTGCACAAAATAGACGCGATTTGCAAAATTTTGAAGAATGCCTTGGTCTCTTACAGCGAAAACAAAAATTGTTTTCTTTTGAAATGTCCTTTTTCGTGAGATATTTATAGACGTTTTGCAATCTTTTGTTTTGTGCGTTTTTGATTTGCAAAACAAGCAGTTTTCATTATTTACAGTTAATAAACTCGCGGCCGTGAATTGATCGTTTTCTGATGCACTATTATTTTGATTTAAAAATGTTCGTTTGCTATTATGGTCTTTGTAATTTTTATTGTCCGTTACCTATTCACAATGAGGTTGTTCGATTGAGTCCAATTCTATTTTAATAAATTGCAATAAACTGCTAATTTGCTTATTATAATCAACGGTATTGTCTGATTTTTCCGATTGCGAAAGAGAGTCACTACTAACCGTTTCACTTGTAATTTTTTGTTTGTTGAACAAAACGCGCAAATTATACGGTAGAGACTTAAAAATGATGGATTCAACCATTAGTCTGTATTGTTGAGGTGACAAACCTAGTGTTGACAGTGAACGGGTAATCGTTGACGCGGTATTATACAGTTTACGAAGCGCGGAAATATCTCTTTCACTTTTTACAGGAACTATTGTTCGAAGTTGTATATATTTGTCCACTATACATTCAGAATTAGCATATTCTTCTTTTAAAAGTTCTATCGCGTTTTTGTACGATGACTGACTAGGAGTCAATCCGTTAATAGTTACCGCGGCTTTGTCAGACAAATAAGACTTAACATAAGCAAATTCTGCAGCATCGTTTAAAGAACCATTCTCGTGAACGACCAACCGGAATTGTTCCCAAAATGCCAGCCAAGCCTCAATATCTCCGTTAAATTCAATGAAATTCAGTTTTGGTATTCTTACCGACATGTTTTCCTGACTATTAACGTTACCGTTAGATGACTGTTGCTCCAAGCTTCTCTGATCGTTTTGTGGCGGTGAAGATTGTTTCAGTTTCAGACGTTGTTCCAATCTCGCAACAGTGAGATCATCGTATTCCACAATCTTCGCGCACTCAGCTTCAGCATGTTCATCACTAAACGTGGGATACAATCGTTCATTAACACTATTTAAACTGTTCTTCTGTTCTTTAATGCGAGCTATTAACGCGGGCACGTCACTATATTTCGTTATTAATAATGTCGTTCGCGTTATTCACTAGCTTCGTTAATGCTGCGCGTAACGTTTTTCGAAGTACTAAATCCATTATAATCGTTCTAGTTCGATCCGATAAAAGATTACTAAACAATAAAACTTCCCTGGTTTCGGCACCATAAAGAATTTATGAGTTCGTTGAAAATAAAGCACCCGAGCTGTTTCGTAAATAAGTTCTATTAATAGTAATCTTCAAAAATTGATGTTACAAACGTTTTCAAAATTGAATTGTCAAGTTGAAGTTTATTATATATCTGTCAGTTCACATTAATTTTTTTTTGTCACTTGATATTTTTGACACCATTGTACACTTTGATAATATGGCGACAATTCATAAGAAATGCTAAAGTCAGGACCTATTTATACACCAGCGCAATATGTCACGTTAGTTCAAACAGTGAAGAAAAAAGTATTGATTAAAAAAATCTGATAGAGAGTGCTGCTTCAAATCTGAACACTAACTCTGAAGAAGAAGTCTTCTTTAGCAATGTATCAATATTGAAGGTCGAAATGGATAACCCCAGCAAATTCTTCTATCAAGCTTCAAATCAGTTGATTTCAAATCCGTTAATTCATTAAATAAAAGAAAGAAAAATCCGAACAGCCTGTCCTCCGTTCAAGAAATTGATAAGTTTTATCAGAATAAGATTCCAATTACCAATAAACAAGTTGGACGAACGCCCCAGTGCGGCGTAGATAGACTTCTAAACAAACGCGTTTCACACAAATTATATATAAAAATTAGACCATATTTTGCGCGCTGTTTAAGAATATATCATTTTCATATTCCTATGACTTGTAGTTACGGAGATATGGGAGAGGTTTTGTACCATGCTGGATCGAACGGCATTGTTCGTTTGCTTCTATCTATTACCGTTTGGCCGCTGGAACTAGCAACGGACAGACAGTCAAAGCCAGATCATAAGACTTCGTTTTCTAAAAAAAATTCTTAGATTTTTTTTATTGTTTAGAAGTGTAAAACTATGAACATCTAATGTATCTAGTTATATCGAATGCCATCATTAAAAATCAGAGTGATGTTTACACCAATTTTCATTTCGTTGATAACTAAGACATTTTTCTAACTTAACTTTTGCTATATTTTTTATTCTCAATTTTTTTTGTAATATATAATAATTATGTGGTATGGTTCAGGAGTAGCTATTTGTTTAATTAGGCGCGAAAGTGCAAGTTTTCCTTGCCGACAGAAGAATTCTGGAGGCCCGGGAAACCACTTTCGCGACGTCGAGCACACATAAGTTTTTATCCTACACTTAAAATGATTAGATTCTAAAACGACAAAAAGAGTGGTTGGAAATATTTAGACTATACTGTTTAATGTTATGAGATGAATAAGTTATAAAAACTGGCAAATGATTGGTTGAAAATAACATATTCTCTGTACCTTTGAAACGTTCACTTAGCAGTTAACATTTCTAATAGAGTTTTAAATAAATAATTCAGGGATGCATGTTAAATTTATTGGTGGAATAGACCACACGTCCTTCCTTGCCAATGTTTTAAACACCTATTTAAATGTTGGTGGAATAAACTGTATAGATATCTCACAGAAAAAAATTCTGAATAGAAATTCGGAATGCGGCAAGATACGAGAGATTGTAATAGAGAATGGTAGTCGCAGAAATCCTGATAAAAGTTTTAAATATTCTGTATGGTTATTAAAAAAACTTGTTCTAAGAACAAATTCGCAGGGATTACTGCGATACCGCCTGGAATAATTTAACTATTCCGGTAAATTTAACTAAAATCACCCGACGGAAGAACTAAGGTGAAGATTTGTCGGCAATTTGTATTGACTCACAAGAAATGGTGTTTCCATAAGAGCCAATTCATGATCTAGATACTCAACTATGTATTATACTGAGAATTATTTAACCTAGGAAGATTTTATGGAGAATCGACTTCTACTTGCTACTTCAAGATAAGTAAAATTATATTGTATGGCTTCACCATTCATATTTGTACAGCTTGTCTTAGTTTTTATTTATACTTTCTTTTTCTTCTCACATACACACTTTTACTAACCTATTATTGTCAAACTATGTAACACGTTTAAATATTTTTTCATTCATTATATTCATACATATTAGTAGTCTGTTGTTTTATTTATTATACAGAAAGACCTGTGAAATAGCCTTCAGTACATTTTTTTTGCATAAGTATTGTCTAAAAACTAGCAGAGCACAGCAGGTAAGAGTTGACTGATTAAGGAGGTTGATTTTTTCTAATTTTGTTTAGGAACAAAGTTAGTGGCGCCCTTACTATTGATGTAACTTTACTGTTTTTTTTAGTTTTTCTCTCTCTCTCTTTCTCTTTCTTTTTCACATTTTTTTTCTTTAATTAAACTTCTTTCAGATAACAGAGCCCTGAGAACTGGCTCCGTTATCTCCAATCTCTTTGTCAGTTTGGAAAGAACCTACTCTCTTTTAATACTTTCAATTATTTAAATAATTTCTACCCTGAGAGTAAGAGGTTTTTGTTTCATTGGCGCTCCAACGTGTATTAACTCTTACATGTTGTTATCTGCTATTTCTTTTTGGTAAAAAATTTTAATACTTGAAAATTTTTTTTTCCTGCTATTAGGGGGGAAATATCTTTGATATAATGTTCACTGTTTAACTTTTAATTATATTTTATGCTTTCTGCTTTTATAAAACAGGTCCTGTGTAATAAATATATACATCTTTTTCGTTGGTTGAAATATTATATGATATATTTTATATTATATTTATAACTGGTGTGAAGCTTAACGATTCATATATTACCCAGTTTTTATATCAATTCATTTGTTACCTTTCAGTGACCTTCAAATTGTAAATTAATGTTGTTGAGTATTTGTTTCAAAATTTTTTTTCTATCATTAGAGTATAAATTTTAACTTAACTTTAATTACCAAGAAAACTGTATTGAATTTAATTACAAAAATGTCTTTGCCTTATAAATTGAAGGTCGAATATTTATTATCTCATGAGCTGGAACACGAATTGGCATATAGAAATGTTGAAGTATTACCGACAGTAGCGGAGCGTAGAAAATTGTTGAGGGGTATTTTAGTTCAAGAAGCATCCGGTCGCAGTTCTATTTTATATGAGAATAGTCAATTGAATTTTGATAGTGAAATAAACGGTATAGAGTTAACTTTATCTGATTTGAGCAGAAAAATTTCAGAATTTGTAGGATCAGATAGGGACAATGAATATCTCAGATTAACATGTAGATTAGCTCATGCAAATAATCGGGTGTCTCGTTTGTCATGTAATAATGATGAGGAAGAATTAAAGAAAAAACAGTTTGCTACTCAGATTTTGTTGTTAGAGGGTGAACTTGATGGTAGATTACCGGGCACTATTCAGGCTCAATCAACTCCTGTGGGTCAGAACCAAAGCTTTACTTTCTCTAAGCCAGTACCTATATATAAATGGGGAATACATTTCTCAGGAATTGCACAAAATGAATCTTTGGCAGGATTTTTAGAACGTGTAGAGTGTTTAAAGATTTCTCGAGGGGTAACAGATAACGAATTATTTTCTAGCGCTGCAGATCTCTTCACTGATCAGGCATTTTATTGGTATTTAAATAATAGAAGTCAATTTCAAAATTGGTCAGAGTTAGTTTCTAAATTAAAGTCAGATTTTCTCCCATATAATTATCAGGAAGATTTATTGGATGAAATTAAAAATAGAAAACAAAATATTAATGAAAAAGTTACCTTATATATAAATTCTATGTGTAGTCTATTTAATCGATTAGAAATAAAACAGGATGAATCATCAAAAATTAGAATCATTAAGAGAAATTTGCTTTCTAACTATGTTCAACCGCTAGCTTTATTAGATATTACCAGTATCGAAGAGTTAACCGATAAATGTAAAAAGTTGGAAGAATCTTTTACCTACTCACAGAATTCTCAGAATTCAAGTATTAGTTCGAGCAAACCTAAAATATATCTAGAACCACAGTTAAATAATACTTTTACCTCATCTTATCGGTCTAGGAATCATAATAATTCAAGGCATCTATCTACAGTGTCTACAGTAAGTTCACATAAAGTTTGCTGGAATTGTGGTGAACAGAATCATTTTTATCCGCAATGTAAATACGCTTTAAAAGTATTCTGTTATGGATGTGGAAATCCTGGATTTATAAAATCTAAATGTCCAAATTGTTCAAAAAACGAACCAAGCGGTCAGGTCAATGCTTTGGTGACACCTACCGCTCCTCAAAATCCTTCAGGATCCACACATCCAAAGCAAAAAAAATTCAAAAAAACAATCAAAGTCAAGAACAGTTTCCGAAATAACGCCTTCAACCAGCAACCAATAAGTGAAATTTATTCCTTACCTAATCTATCTAAAAATTCAAATAAAACTAACTTATCTTATTTCAGTGTTTTTAAATGAAACTCAAGGTCTCTAGTTAATTCCACAATATAATACAAGTTATTGAAAATTCTAAGAAATTGACAATTGTTTCGATAAATCAATATCATCGTCAGAATGACAGAAGTTACATTTCATTTTATGCCTACCTGATGTTTAGTAGTTATATTTTTTTGGCTAGACCAAGAAGTAACCTAACTTGTGATTGGCTTAATATATGTTTATAGAAAAAAGAAGAAGATGTGATATTACAAATATTGAAGCTTAGATATTATTAGCCCTATGGTGATATCCTGGATATCATTTTTCCAATTAAGATCAGTATAACTGTGCAATGATATAGAAAACCAGGAAAACTATATCTGCTGATCTTTACAATTATCACTTAAGAAGACAGTTTATTAGTGGAGAATTCCCTAGATTTAACTGTTCATTGACAACTTCATATTGTGGGTTTCTTAAATGTCTTCTAATTTCCAGTTCTTCAAGGAAATCCAGTTCTTGTTTCTTTTCACAGATATGCAGCACTTCTAGTTCTGTGTTAGGTGTCAATGAATGATTGGTGTCAAGTAAATGTTTTGCGTAGTGAGATTTATCTGGTTGTTTTAATCTGTAAGCTCGTAAGTGCTCACTGTATCGTATTTCAAAATTCCTAAGGGTCTGACCCAAATAGACAGCATTACATTCTGGACATTTGAGTTTATATATACCGGACTTCTTTAATAGTGGTATTTTTGTTTTTACATTTAACAATTTTGTACTAACGTTACTTTCTGTTTTAAAAGAAATTGTTGCATTCGTTGCTGAAGATATTATCTTTGAAATATTATTAGAAATATTTCCTGCATATGTGATGGTTTTATAAGTTTTAATTTCATCAGCTTGTTTAGGATATATTAGTTGTAATGCCACTTTTTTCTCTTTTTTACTAATTAGTTTATTTATCATATCTAATGGATAACCGTTAGATGTTGCTATTTGTCTAATTGTATTAATCTCTCTATCAAAATTACATTTGTTCATAGGAACTGAAAAAGCTCTATGTATCATTGAATTATATGCTGCTAGTCTGTGTGAGACAGGGTGGTTAGAATTGAATGGAATTGTCACATCAGTCTGTGTTGGTTTTCGGTAAATTGAATAATCAAGTACATCATTAACTCTTTGAATTTTTAAATCAAGAAAATTGATTGAGCTATTTTCTTCAATTTCTAATGTAAATTTAATTTTCGGGTGTAAATTATTGATGTGGTTGAAAAACACATCTAATTGTCGCTCACTACCCATAAAACAAGCTAATATGTCATCTACATATCTATACCAAAATAAAATATTTTTCGAAATATTACTTTCAAAGATCTTTCTTTCTAAATTGTCCATAAAAATGTTTGCTAAAATAGGTGATATAGGGCTTCCCATTGGTAAACCTTCATTTTGAATATATATCTTATTGTCAAAAGTGAAATAATTCTGATTAATGCATACATCAAATAAATTAAGTATATCTGATATTATTCCTGGATTAATATTTTTATCTTCTAGTAATTTTCTCACAAGTATTAGACATTCTTTAGGAGGAATTTTAGTAAACATATTAGTTACATCGAACGATATGAGTTTATAGTTATCTTGCAAGTGGATTGATTTCAACTTTTTGATTAGTTCTATTGAATTTCTAATTGAGTACTGAGATTCATATCCGTAAGTATTGAGTATATTGTTGAGCTTTTTTGCCAATATATTATTAGGAGCATTAACATAAGAGACTACAGGTCTAATTGGTTTCGTTATTTTATGTAATTTAACTGTTCCATATAATTGTGGACAATGAGGATTCTTATGTATGATAGACCTCTTTTCGTAATCATTAAAAAGATAATTTGAATTATTAACAATATCCCTTACATTATTAGAAAACTTCTTTGTTGGGTCTGCTTTAAGAACTTTTACATCGCTGGATTCTATAAAGTTATATACTTTGGATTTGTAATTTTCAGTCGTCAAAATGACAGTAGCATTCCCCTTATCGGATTTTGTAACTGTTAGGTTATGATTCTCTATCTTCTGTTTTATTGCGTTTAAAACTGAAATGTCATTTTTTGTTTGACGTTTAACTTTTGAAGGTTCAATATTTTTGATTAAATTGGCAATTTTTAATTTCTCATAAAGAAAATTATTTGAATTAGATTTTAAAGCTATTTCTGACTCTGTAGCTATAATTTGTTTAATATTATTCGTAAATTTAGGTGGTATGCTGTACTTTAAACCTTTATTTAAAAATTCTATTTCACTATTTGTAAAATTAGTGTCTGAAAGGTTTTCAAATCGTGGTGCAAAGTGTGTTGGTATGTAGGTACTTACAGTTTCATGATGTTTTGAGTATTGAATTTTATGTTGTGTGTGTTCAAGATTCTGTAGCTTCTTTTCTTGTTTCTTAAATTTCATATGCTTCATAGTGCTGATATTTTCTCTAATTTTGTCATCCAAACAGTCAAATTCTACTGGATGTAATTGGAATGTGAGTTCTGAATGTACAACTTTTATGTAGTTGTCTAAGGAGTCTCTAACTTTGAACCATTTCTTACATTCAGATTTTATCCAAACTCGTTGAGCACATTTTATAGCTTTTTGTGCTTGTGGTGTTTTAGTGTGACATTTTATATTCACATAATTTGGTATTACCTTTTTTCTAAGGCATTCTTGGTTAAACCAAATGTTTTGTGATGCTTTGTAACGTTTTTGTAGTAACTTCTGGTACAGTCGGGTCAAATCTTCTCTCGAAGATTTTTTAATGAAATTGACTGTCTCGACCCTTACTTCGTGGAATATGCTCATATGGTTCAAAGTTAGAGACTCCTTAGACAACTACATAAAAGTTGTACATTCAGAACTCACATTCCAATTACATCCAGTAGAATTTGACTGTTTGGATGACAAAATTAGAGAAAATATCAGCACTATGAAGCATATGAAATTTAAGAAACAAGAAAAGAAGCTACAGAATCTTGAACACACACAACATAAAATTCAATACTCAAAACATCATGAAACTGTAAGTACCTACATACCAACACACTTTGCACCACGATTTGAAAACCTTTCAGACACTAATTTTACAAATAGTGAAATAGAATTTTTAAATAAAGGTTTAAAGTACAGCATACCACCTAAATTTACGAATAATATTAAACAAATTATAGCTACAGAGTCAGAAATAGCTTTAAAATCTAATTCAAATAATTTTCTTTATGAGAAATTAAAAATTGCCAATTTAATCAAAAATATTGAACCTTCAAAAGTTAAACGTCAAACAAAAAATGACATTTCAGTTTTAAACGCAATAAAACAGAAGATAGAGAATCATAACCTAACAGTTACAAAATCCGATAAGGGGAATGCTACTGTCATTTTGACGACTGAAAATTACAAATCCAAAGTATATAACTTTATAGAATCCAGCGATGTAAAAGTTCTTAAAGCAGACCCAACAAAGAAGTTTTCTAATAATGTAAGGGATATTGTTAATAATTCAAATTATCTTTTTAATGATTACGAAAAGAGGTCTATCATACATAAGAATCCTCATTGTCCACAATTATATGGAACAGTTAAATTACATAAAATAACGAAACCAATTAGACCTGTAGTCTCTTATGTTAATGCTCCTAATAATATATTGGCAAAAAAGCTCAACAATATACTCAATACTTACGGATATGAATCTCAGTACTCAATTAGAAATTCAATAGAACTAATCAAAAAGTTGAAATCAATCCACTTGCAAGATAACTATAAACTCATATCGTTCGATGTAACTAATATGTTTACTAAAATTCCTCCTAAAGAATGTCTAATACTTGTGAGAAAATTACTAGAAGATAAAAATATTAATCCAGGAATAATATCAGATATACTTAATTTATTTGATGTATGCATTAATCAGAATTATTTCACTTTTGACAATAAGATATATATTCAAAATGAAGGTTTACCAATGGGAAGCCCTATATCACCTATTTTAGCAAACATTTTTATGGACAATTTAGAAAGAAAGATCTTTGAAAGTAATATTTCGAAAAATATTTTATTTTGGTATAGATATGTAGATGACATATTAGCTTGTTTTATGGGTAGTGAGCGACAATTAGATGTGTTTTTCAACCACATCAATAATTTACACCCGAAAATTAAATTTACATTAGAAATTGAAGAAAATAGCTCAATCAATTTTCTTGATTTAAAAATTCAAAGAGTTAATGATGTACTTGATTATTCAATTTACCGAAAACCAACACAGACTGATGTGACAATTCCATTCAATTCTAACCACCCTGTCTCACACAGACTAGCAGCATATAATTCAATGATACATAGAGCTTTTTCAGTTCCTATGAACAAATGTAATTTTGATAGAGAGATTAATACAATTAGACAAATAGCAACATCTAACGGTTATCCATTAGATATGATAAATAAACTAATTAGTAAAAAAGAGAAAAAAGTGGCATTACAACTAATATATCCTAAACAAGCTGATGAAATTAAAACTTATAAAACCATCACATATGCAGGAAATATTTCTAATAATATTTCAAAGATAATATCTTCAGCAACGAATGCAACAATTTCTTTTAAAACAGAAAGTAACGTTAGTACAAAATTGTTAAATGTAAAAACAAAAATACCACTATTAAAGAAGTCCGGTATATATAAACTCAAATGTCCAGAATGTAATGCTGTCTATTTGGGTCAGACCCTTAGGAATTTTGAAATACGATACAGTGAGCACTTACGAGCTTACAGATTAAAACAACCAGATAAATCTCACTACGCAAAACATTTACTTGACACCAATCATTCATTGACACCTAACACAGAACTAGAAGTGCTGCATATCTGTGAAAAGAAACAAGAACTGGATTTCCTTGAAGAACTGGAAATTAGAAGACATTTAAGAAACCCACAATATGAAGTTGTCAATGAACAGTTAAATCTAGGGAATTCTCCACTAATAAACTGTCTTCTTAAGTGATAATTGTAAAGATCAGCAGATATAGTTTTCCTGGTTTTCTATATCATTGCACAGTTATACTGATCTTAATTGGAAAAATGATATCCAGGATATCACCATAGGGCTAATAATATCTAAGCTTCAATATTTGTAATATCACATCTTCTTCTTTTTTCTATAAACATATATTAAGCCAATCACAAGTTAGGTTACTTCTTGGTCTAGCCAAAAAAATATAACTACTAAACATCAGGTAGGCATAAAATGAAATGTAACTTCTGTCATTCTGACGATGATATTGATTTATCGAAACAATTGTCAATTTCTTAGAATTTTCAATAACTTGTATTATATTGTGGAATTAACTAGAGACCTTGAGTTTCATTTAAAAACACTAATATGAGCATATTCCACGAAGTAAGGGTCGAGACAGTCAATTTCATTATCTTATTTCAATAAAAATGATTGGTTAGCTTGGTTAAATATAGTAAGATCGTTTTACAAACCAAGAAAAGTAAATAAATTTCAGAATTCTATAAATACTCAATTATCTAGTAATTACTTTTTAGACTTGTTATATCGAAAAGATAATGATAACAGGCCTTATGTGGATATTATTATTTTTGGGAAGACATTCTCTTGTTTGATTGATACAGGAAGTAATCTGAGTGTTTTGGGTTCTCTAGGTCTTGAGTTTCTTAAGAATTTATCTATACCTATTTCTATTACCGAACAGTTTCAAGTTTCGACTGCTGATGGTACATACCATGATGTTGGTGGTTTTGTAGAAACTTATGTCACAGTGGATAAGTTATCTCGGATTTTAAAATTATATCTTTTACCTTCAGTTACTCAAACAGTTATCTTAGGAATGGATTTTTTAAAGACATTCAATATTAAAATAGATTTTTCTAAATTTACTATGAATTTAAATGCCTTATCTTTAAATGTCATCAATACTGTTAAGGACGTCACAACTTTAACAAATGATGAAAAAATTAAACTTGATGTTGTTATCGAAAAATTTAAAAGCATTAGCCCAAAGGATAAAATTGGTAGGACACATATCTTAGAGCATTTTATCGACACAGGAAATTCTCCTCCATTTAAAATAAAACAGTATCCATTGCCTCAAGCTATGGAAGTTCATGTGAATAATGAGATAGATACATTATTAAAATTAGGGGTTATTGAACCAAGTACATCTCCTTATTGTTCTCCTATCTGTTTAACTCATAAACCTGATGGTAGTATAAGGTTACTTCTTGATGCTAGATTTTTAAACAAGCAAACTAAAGCAGATTCGTATATGATTCCAAATATCGAGGTAATTCTTAGTCAACTAAGGGATACGCGATATATTTCTAGTATCGATTTAAAACATGCTTTCTATCAAATACCTTTAGAAAAGTCGTCTCGTCCAAAAACAGCTTTCGCAATACGTTCTAGAGGACTATTTCAATTTACAAGTACACCATTTGGTTTAATCTCAAGTCCAGCTACCATGTCACGATTAATGGATATGGTAATAGGTCCATCTTTAGAACCATATTGTTTTTATTATCTTGATGATATAATTGTTTGTACATCACAGTTTGATAAACATGTTGAAATTTTGTCTAAAGTTTATGAGAAATTAAAAGAGGCTAATTTAACGGTAAATATTGATAAATGTCATTTTTGTCGTCCTTCTCTTCGCTATTTAGGTTATACCTTGGATGAAAACGGGTTAAGTATTGACGGTGAAAAAACTAAAGCTATTACTAACTATCCTGTACCGAGGACAACTACAGAGGTGCGTAGATTTTTAGGTGTTGTTTCATATTATCGTCGTTTTTTAAATAATTTTTCTACTTTATCTGCTCCCATTTCTAATCTTTTATCTAATAGAAAAAAAAATCAACCAATAAGTTGAACACCAGAAGCTCAAAAAGCTTTCGATGATATAAAAACTGTCTTAACTACCGCTCCTGTACTTTGTAGTCCTGATTTTGACAAATCATTCTATCTAATGTGTGATGCAAGTGATGTAGGTATTGGAAGTGTACTTTTTCAGTTAGAAGATGGGTTGGAACATCCAGTAGCTTATTATAGTAAAAAATTGAATAAATGTCAAAAGAAATACACAACTACTGAAAAAGAGGCCCTTGCAGTCCTATTATCTATTGATCATTTTCGTTATTATCTTCTGGGACGACATTTTACTGTCATCACCGATCACTCTTCTCTTGTTTGGTTAAATAACATGAAGAAACCATCACCACGATTAGCTAGGTGGATTCTACAACTTTCACAATACAATTTTTCGATAGTCCATCGTAGAGCAACGGGTACCGTACCTGCAGATTTTCTATCCAGGGTGCCGGAAATAAATGTATTAGATTTATCTTTACTAAAACCTGATAATTGGTATAAAATTATGATAAATAAGGTTCAATCCGATCCGGATAGTTATCCTAATTTCAAGGTGGAAAATAATATCCTATATAAGCATGTCTTTAACAAGTATGCCAATATTTGCAATTTATCTGACTGGAAAATTGTAGTTCCAACGGAAAACAGACTTGAATTGTTATCGAAATTTCATGATGATCCTACTGCAGCTCATTTCGGTGTTTTCAAAACATTAGAGAGAATCTCAGAGTTATATTATTGGCCCAGAATGAGACAGAGTGTACAAAAATATGTGAGGCGCTGTAAAGTTTGTGCTGCCTGTAAGCCCACAAATTTGCCACAAGCTGGTCTCATGGGTAAATATCGTAACATAGGGTTTCCTTTCCAGTTAATTTCCTGTGATTTAATAGGCCCATATCCTAGATCTCGCCAGGGAAATACGTGTGCATTGGTCATTGTTGATTTCTTCTCTAAATTTGTTTTAATTCAACCTTTAAAACAAGCTACCTCTTCTGCGATTGTGAAATTTATTGAAAATAATGTTTTTCTAATTTTTGGAGTTCCTCAAATAGTAGCTGTAGACAATGGTAAACAGTTCACTAGTCAGTTGTTTAAAAATTTGATGTCTAAGTACAATGTCCAAAGTATTTGGTACACTGCAAATTACACTCCTCAAGCCAATCATACTGAGCGTGTGAATAAATCTATTGTTACTGCAATACGTTCATATTGTTTTTCTGATCATAGAACTTGGGATGTAGAATTAAAGAAAATAGCTCAGGCAATTCGTTTGTCTAAACATGAAGTCACAGAATTTCCACCATCTTTTCTTGTGTTTGCTAGAAACGTACCTGTATCAGGGTCATTCTTCGGGAATATTGCAGAAAATGCAAATAATCAGCCTGCAATTGCTGATAAAATACACCGTTTACAGGATACTCAAGAAATGCCAAAAATTTTCGAAGATGTTAGAAAAAAATTACACAAGGCTTACATAAAATCGAGTAACCGTTATAATCTTCGTAAGCGCGATATTAAATTTCATGTAGGTGATCATGTTTGGAAAAAGAATTATCAGAAATCTGATAAAGCTCAATTTATTTCTGCAAAATTTATGCCTAAATATATACATTGTACTGTTAACCGTGTTATATCTTCCTTGATTTATGAACTTAAAGATAGTAATGGCAAAAATATAGGACGATGGCATATTAAAGATCTAAAAGAATATAACTTATCTACTGATGAATCAAGTGACTCTACCGATGATGAAAATAATCCTGACTCAGTATCTTCGGATAGTGAATGAACATTTGTTAGATGAACACATTTTTACCTTATCTGCAAAAGTAATTTTACTGTAGATTTTTCTGTGTTGTGCAGAGAGTTAAAAATAATCTCTTGGCTAAATTAATTTGTTGGTAACCTAGGTTTATCTTGTAGATTATATTTTTGAAATTAGAAAGTATTAAGCAATTAATATTATTTTTGTTTACTGAATTAGAGTTATGTGATGTTGGAACGGTAATTAGTATCACTAAAATTTGAATGTTCCATATTATATTTCTAATTTGTAGACTTATCTTTTCAGTTGAAATGTGTAGTTACACATACTGAAAAATATTATCTTATCTTACCGTTTTCAGTTGAATTGTGTCAAATGACACAAACTGAAATAATTTATCTTACCTAGGGTTTTTGTGTGTTAGAGAGAATAACACACAGAGATTTATCTTTATCTTTACCTTATTGTATCTCGTGTCGAAAATTTATCTTTACCTTATCTTATCTTGTGTCGCAGCAGACATAAATCGTGCGTCTTCTGTACATTTAAATATTGTCCCACCAGACATCTATTGTATAGTATATATCCTAGCTTGCTATAATAGTTATAGCAAATTTGACTCTTACCTCTTTTGGCACAGCAACACAGAAATGATCTATCTATGTTACTTAATAGTTGGTTTAATTTTATCTTAAAATTTGTATCTTTATCTTTTCTAGTTAGATTCCAAATAAATCCAGTTCATTGTAAGGAATTTAATTTTCAGTGTTCGTAGCTTAAACGCTTATCTCTATCTAACAAATAGTTATTTTCACTATTCAAAAATATCTATAATTATTTTGATATATCTTACCGTAGAAATTAAAATTTCTATCTGTCAAGAAAACATATTTTCTTTATCTTATAGTAAGGGAATTTGAGAGGATAGAACAAATGAGTTTGGAGTTTATTGCCTCACCTTTAGAATATGACATATGGTTGTTAAATATGTTAGTGCTGGAATAATCGTCCATTCCTTTGTGACAGTATTTGTATTTCCTCTAATTTACTTTCTCTCTGTTTGCTATTTAGGATTCTTATGAATTCTTATTATTATCTACATAGAAACATCAAAATATCTTTTTGATATTTCTTTACCTGACTATGACTCATATACACTAGATTATAATATTAATCTAGGCATTAAAAACACAATATCTTTACCTTAATGATTCACAATATCGAAAAGTAGATACGAATAAGTTTGGAGTTGGTTACCTCACCATTAGATAATGACTTGTTGTTGTTAAATATGTTAGTGCAGGAATCATCGTCCATTCCCTTGTGACAGTATTTGTATTTTCTTTAAAGTTTACTTCTTCCCTCTTGTGAATATTGCGAAGTGTTTTTGATGTTCCTTTACCTGATTGTGACGTCTTTATTCTCAATGAGAATAGTAAGTTTTTTTATTTTTTTTCTTTTCTTTCCTTTCATTAGTTATAGGATACGACAATTAGTTATGAGTTTTATCGACCTATTTATCTGAGCCATATTATGTTATTCTTTTCTCTTCCTATTATCATTTTATTTTAACTTTTATTTTTGATTTAAAGAATTTATCTGGGGTAGTATTCTTGTGAGTTTATTCTCACCAGTGTTGCTTGCAGTTCGGTCTACGGATAACGAGGGGCAACCCTGAAATATCACTCCTGGGCAAATGTCTTTTCCTATATTCCTTACCTTCAGAACAAATATGCACTCAGTGAATAAGGTTCGTGACAAATACCTAACTTGTCTTTCATATAATGGGTGGTTAATGTTGGACCATCTTAATAAATTTCCAACTTTTAATCTTTTTCTATATCTTTTTATGTTTCTTCCCGACTTTGTCTTTTTGGTATCATTTAATAACCCTTCAGGTTATTATTTTAGCGTTAATGATATGCTAGAATATCATTGAGTATGCAGTACTCTGAACTGGACGTTGTGTAGTGTCTTCGTTCGAGCTACATTGCGGTGTGGGGTGTTTGAAGTTGTTATGGGGCAATGTGGAAGCAGTTGAATCGGAATACGAGGCTCTCTTTGCTGCTAAGTTTGCGCAATTTCGGTCTTGTGTGATCACTTACAACTTGGCACACCTTCTGTTTCTAGATTGAGCCATGGGGATTCTCAGCATCTGACCTGACGGTGGATATCGGATGCAGACAGTGCAGAACATGTATGAGGGTGTGTTTTTTATCTTTCATTTTTTTTTGTCTAAAATTTTCTTTTGTTATGCTGTATTTTAAGGGTTTGAGTAAGTTCAGTTACTAAACGGGTAGACTGTTCCCTTGTATCAGTACTTAAGTCCCTGAAAATGCATATCTGGGTTTTTGGTTTTCCTAATGTAAATTTTTTCGTATTCGATTTAGGGTTCTATGTTGATAAGTAAGAGCAGTTACTAATTGGGTAGACTGTCCCTTTGAATAAGTGCTTAATAACACAGAAGCTTAAAGTTTATGTTAGTCTCAATATGGGGATAAACTTTATTGGGGGTGTATAAATATGTACAAAATAAGTATGTATATATATATATATATATATATATATATATATATTAATATTGACTTCATCAATGTTTTTTTTAAAAATAGTAAGGACTTTCCTTTTTACTCATATGTGATTCTCATATTTTAATGTTTCTATTTTAAATTTTCTTCCCTCGTTTTTTTTGGTCTCAATAGTTTAATTATATAACAAAAAAATTTTTTTTTGAAAATTTTTTTTCTTGGCTGTTAGGGGTATGAAACGTTCACTTAGCAGTTAACATTTCTAATAGAGTTTTAAATAAATAATTCAGGGATGCATGTTAAATTTATTGGTGGAATAGACCACACGTCCTTCCTTGCCAATGTTTTAAACACCTATTTAAATGTTGGTGGAATAAACTGTATAGATATCTCACAGAAAAAAATCCTGAATAGAAATTCGGAATGCGGCAAGATACGAGAGATTGTAATAGAGAATGGTAGTCGCAGAAATCCTGATAAAAGTTTTAAATATTCTGTATGGTTTTTGAAAAAACTTGTTCTAAGAACAAATTCGCAGGGATTACTGCGATACCGCCTGGAATAATTTAACTATTCCGGTAAATTTAACTAAAATCACCCGACGGAAGAACTAAGGTGAAGATTTGTCGGCAATTTGTATTGACTCACAAGAAATGGTGTTTCCATAAGAGCCAATTCATGATCTAGATACTCAACTATGTATTATACTGAGAATTATTTAACCTAGGAAGATTTTATGGAGAATCGACTTCTACTTGCTACTTCAAGATAAGTAAAATTATATTGTATGGCTTCACCATTCATATTTGTACAGCTTGTCTTAGTTTTTATTTATACTTTCTTTTTCTTCTCACATACACACTTTTACTAACCTATTATTGTCAAACTATGTAACACGTTTAAATATTTTTTCATTCATTATATTCATACATATTAGTAGTCTGTTGTTTTATTTATTATACAGAAAGACCTGTGAAATAGCCTTCAGTACATTTTTTTTGCATAAGTATTGTCTAAAAACTAGCAGAGCACAGCAGGTAAGAGTTGACTGATTAAGGAGGTTGATTTTTTCTAATTTTGTTTAGGAACAAAGTTAGTGGCGCCCTTACTATTGATGTAACTTTACTGTTTTTTATAGTTTTTCTCTCTCTCTCTTTCTCTTTCTTTTTCACATTTTTTTTCTTTAATTAAACTTCTTTCAGATAACAGAGCCCTGAGAACTGGCTCCGTTATCTCCAATCTCTTTGTCAGTTTGGAAAGAACCTACTCTCTTTTAATACTTGCAATTATTTAAATAATTTTTACCCTGAGAGTAAGAGGTTTTTGTTTCACCTTGCAATGCAATAAACACATATCCATAAAATGTTAGTTTTCCAGGTAGCAAATTTAGTGTATCCTACCGTGTTTTTTGCATAATCCCTTCCGTTGTAGTATAATTGCCGTCGGATTTGTCCATATTATGTAAAACACTTTTTTCAACCTTAGTTCTAATGTCAACTAAACCCTTAAGGTACATTCATAATGAACAAATCAACAATTCCAATTAGTAATTACAATTAGCCGAAGAAACGTGTAAGCTGTCATTGCTCAGTTCAGCTGATACGTTTCAATTTTGTCGTTGGGCCAATTCAGTTCCAGAAAATTTGAAATTACCATTATTTCAACTTACAACGTGTATTAAGAAATTCAGTGTCATTTATTTTCGTAAATCATTTTTAATATCGTACAATTACAAACAATAAGTCGATGCGTAACATTCTTTTGTTGTGTACTATATGCATGAAATCTTATCACCGTGTATTATTATGTTTACATTTGTGACAGATATGATGTCTATGTATCATTCACTACAGACTTGCGTTCGTTGGAACGATTTTGAGTTTGGATTGAGGAATCGTTGTCGACAATGGGTGGATGATTTTTCGCGTACCGAAATTATTCGGCAAAGGTGGTTGTGATTCCTCCATGTAGTCGCTACTCGAAACTGCATTAGAGTAGAGTTAGAGCTTCCGTGAATTATTGTCTGTCGACGACAGTCAACACGCCGGAGTTGGTGGTCTGTAATTCAGACGGTAGAGTTAGGTTTCTTGTCTCAATTGGTTAATATTGAGAGTATGCAAGCAATGTTTATTATCTTTCCTAATCAACTATACGTCAAAGTATTTATTTTGTTATTGTGGAGCATGTCACCGTCGTGATACTCTGAACGCACTACCTCTTATACATATTTTGTAACGCAATTCTGAGTGAAGTGTCTATGTATGCGTTGATCTGTGGTGTATAAATGTTAGGTGTCACGACAAAGCTATTGGTTAATGAATATTTTTACATATCGAGATAATTCTGATTGGCTGGCTGGATTGAACACAAAGAAGAATTCATTCCCTGGGGATTCATCGTTCATTGAATATAGAGGAGATTAAGCCGTTGAATTTAATGTCACAATTTCTGATGAAACCAAGTGGTGACACATATTTTGCAGATATCGTTGGTAATTTTGGGAGTTGTGTGGTGTTTATTGATAAGTGGAAATATATTTTTTTTGGGATTATATAGTTCAACGCCATAGGTAGATTATTTATGGAGGAATTCTAGTTCGAATGTTGAATCTGCAGACAAAAACTTCATCTTAGAGTGGTGAATATCATTTGAGTAGGCCTTGATCATCACATCTAGGATGATAACGCCTTTAACACTATATTAAAACTCAATCTGGCCAAGTAGGTTTTCGTTTTCTGTTTTTGGTTTTTATTTTTCTTATCTTCAACTGGAATTATAGTATGGGTCAACTTTTAAACGGATTAACTCATACGAGGGAAAATTTGGATATAACCTAGGACTCGAAGAGTACGATATTAGTTTGAACAGCATTGCATGGAAGTAGGAGTTGGTAGCTTCCGCAAGCAGTCGTCGAAGACATTGTGGACTTCACGCAAGTTTGAAACTTGGTCAACAAGTGTTAACAAATACTGTTATCAACATATATAATATTCGATTATATCTGTCTTACCATTTATACTATGCAAATGTGGATTTGTGATAACTACACACATAGTAGATTTTGTAAACGCTACTGTAGCTATTTAGTTTTGATATGTTCAGTTACTCGAGTTGACGGTAGTAAGCGTATGAGCTCATATGATATTAATGCACCATATTATATTTTATTGATTATTTTCAAACTTCATATTTATTACGTAAATGTTATTCTATGCCATAGATACGAATGGTATACTATTATTGATTTTACCCTATAGGGTATCCAAGACTCAAGTATATGGGTTTCTCATTTTTATCGGGTAATTGGGTACTCGTTTCAAGAAGTTTTATTTGTATGTAGTTACTAGCTTGTACATATTGTATAGTATTAAAAATTTATATTTTATTTATAATGATAGATTCTATATTTCAATAAAATGTTGTATTTGTGAGGTAAGCGACCTGAGTACCATGTGGCTCATGTTTATATTAGGAAATATTATTTGTATATTATTTTGTCATGTGTATGTATGAATATGTCTATCCTGAATATCGGATTCTGCAATAAGATGCAGTGTAAGCACCATGTGCCGAAATGCAATTACAATATACTTTTGCGACGTATTCTAAAAATCCAATCGATATATCAATTATTAATAAAGTTAAGTTGTTAGAGTTAACTGGCTTTTTAATTATATTCCCTCAATGGCCTAACCTCGGAAGAACCTATAATATGTAATCATTACATGGCGATCCTTAGCCAGTGTTCGGTCTGTTGAGGGTTATAATGGAATTTTTTTTTTTTTTAAATATTGATAGATACCGTTTAAGTTAGAAGAACATTTAAGTAATAAAAGTGAGATAAAGCCGCAATGGGTGGACAGCAGTCAAAAGAGAAGGAAAAGAGTATATATGCTCAATTAAGAAACAGTGCAGGACAAACGAACAGTCTAGAGCAAAGTTTGGAATGGCTAATGAAAAATATTGCTAAGTTAATTTTTGTGGAAATTGTACTAGAGTTCATTATCATTAAGTGGAAAAATGAATTAGAGAGTAAAATAAGGCGAGAAGTCACAAGGAGTCAAGAGTTAGTCTAAAGCAGCGTCGGATAAGAAAATGTCCATGTATGTTCTACAAGGAGAAGAAACATTGAACAATAGTGTTAAGTGTAAGTGTTAAGTGCGAGTGATAAAAGATTAATACGAAAATAGGTAATGTCTTTAAATGATTTTCGATATTTATTGGAGGAGGTTCGAATATTTCACAGAAATTTAAATAAAGATAATAATCTAGTCAGAAAAAGGCTTCCTAAACCTAACAATGAATAAAAAAAGTAGATAAACTTGATGCAGATTTCAATGAGTTTAAATTAAAATTAATAATGGCCGAAAAATTTGATCCAAAAACTGCAGCAGGTCTGTTACCCGTCATGGACGTATCTGAAAATGGCACAAAGCAGCTTATAGATGCCATTGAACTTTACGATGAGCTATTAAATAACGAAGGGAAAAAGTTATTAACGACATACGTATTAAAAACTAGATTGTTAGAAAATGCGATTAAAAGCCGCATGTGATACTAACGCTGAGTTAATTTCCGATCTTGAAGCAAATTTTATTGCGAAAAAATCAGCATTAATGTTAGTTTTTGAACTTATTAATGCAAAGCAAAATAATCAAACAGTGGATCAATTAGCCAGGTTTGTGGAAGATTTGTTGGTTAACCTTAGTTTCACTCAATCTGAAAATAAAGTTGACAATATCGCTATCTTACGAGAGTAAATGAAAAAACGGCTATTGACGCATTCGCACATGGTCTTCAAAATCCAGAATTGCGGACAATAATTAAAGCTAGAGATTTTTCAAAATTATCCGATGCAATTCAAGGCGCAAAAGACGCAGAACTGCACACCAATGATCCTCAACAATTTCATTATAGGGGTCATCGTTTTAGCTTCAACACAAGATTTCAAAGAAATAATAACAAAATAATCCTTTTTTAAACCGTACAGCCAGAGGTGCGTATAACCAGAATTATTATTTTAATAAATATAATAATAAAGGTCAGAGAAACCTGCGAACGGGTTCAAGTTCAAATTTTCATAGAAGACGTCGCGATGCATATCAAAATTATGCACAATTGTATAACACAATGCCAACTTAGTCTGAAGATACCAATAGTATGCGTCATACAAGTGCTACTATAACGAGGAGTCAACATTTTATCGTTCCCAATATATCCAAGAATCAAGTTGAAAATATTTTATTCAAAACAGGCGGTTTAAATTTCATAGAGTTTTTAGTAAAGGCAGATACGTTGAGTTCTTAGTAGACAGTGGGGCGTCAACAAGTATTATATTTATGAATTGCATAAGGAAGGATGTTATTATAAATACTCGAGATAGCATTAAAATAAAAGGAATTGCAGGTTCAGTTTATTCAGTAGGTTCTGCAAATATATCGCTAACTACTGATAAGGTTCTACCACAATTTCCAGGTAGTTAAAGAATTTAATACGGAAATGGATGGTATTTTAGGTTCAGATTCTTCCTGCAGATACCAAGCGATCATAAATTACGAAACATTTGAGTTTTCTTTTTCTTATAACGAAAATAAAGTCATTTTGCCTATGGTTTCAAATTTTGAATTGTACACATCAATACCTGCAAGGTGTGAAATTATTTTAAATTGTAAAGTTGATAATATAACACAAGATTGCGTTGTCAAACAGGAAGAAATATGCGAAGGCGTTTTTGTAGGAGGAATTTTAGCTAGGCCAATTAATAACACAATACCAGTAAAATTATTGAATGTTAGGGACCAGGAGGTAAAAATAAAAAACTTTGAACCCAAAGTTGAGCTGTTGAGTGACTTTAAACTATGTAACTTTGGAGAAAATAACAATATACTAGTGGCACCAGCTGATGAATTAATAAGTTTATTACACTCAGATCATTTGAATGTAGAAGCATAGTTCACAATTCAAAAAATTTGCACAAATTTCTCTGATAGGTTTCATTTACAAAATGATAAAATAACGGTAACCAATATATATAAAGAAAAAATTCATCTACAAAATAATGCTAAGCCAGTATATGTAAAACCCTAGAAAATACCACATGCTCAAAAAGTAATTTTAGACAAAGAAATTGAAAAAATGTTACAGAACGATATTATAGAAGAGGCGAGATCAGCGTTTTCGTCTCCCTTACTTCTAGTTCCAAAAAAAGTTGATAATTCAGGAAATAAAAAATGGCGAGTAGTTATAGATTACAGGTTATTAAATAAACAAATAGTAGATGATGTGAATGCAAGATTTTAATGACATTCCGAGTTCTGAGTTCAATTTTTCTTAACACTTACTATTAATGCATTGAATTGCATGAAGCTTTAAACTACAATTTGAAATTTAAAAGTGACATCCCGTAGTAATTTATGATAGGGTGCCATCTAGTGTTATTTTTGTGAAGTTCTTTAGCCTGACAAGCCATTATTTACGATTTTTCTCGCCTAGCAGTGCAAATAATTTCCCGTCCCGATGGAGCCACGAAAATTGGATTTACGAGTAGTGTTGTATGAAATAATATTTTGTCACCGTGTTAACCTTCCAGTAGTCGCGGGTGCTGCTCAACAAAAATGGTCGCGGATGTATCCGACGGATACATAACTTTTATTATTGAAATACAATTCCAATTTCTAAAATGGTGAATTTTGTGTGCTAGTAAATGATAGAGAAGAATGATTAAATTCGTTAACATATGTATTTTCACTGAAAAGATGATTACATAAATCAATAATTCTTAAAATATATAAAAAATGAAATAATTTGCTGTTATTTGCATAAGTGGCGTATTGTGAGCCATTAATCCATATATCTTAATCTTCTAGTCTACTTTTCTTGGTAGGCACTCCACAATTGTCTAGACAAACGACCTAGAGTGTTGGAGATAAATATGTCTTTGGCAGGAGGAGCATTGGAATTTTGTTAACCTAGTGCGTTTTTCACGCTGGCATGGCACACAACGTTTACGTTTTTGCTCATTGTATTGATCATTCAGTTACTGCACTTTTTCCTCTTCTTGTCCGACTACTTCTTTGAGTCTGGTTGATAGCTCGCGAGGTAGACCAGTGTTGGAGGTACTACGTCTTTGGAGGTGTGGTTTGATTAGTTCGCAAAAAATATCGCCGACTTCTTGTTTCATTTCCGTTCCCTATATGAATAACTTGGGAGTTTACTCCTCCCACACTAAGCATCGAAAAAAATACAACCATCGGCCAATGTCTTGTATTCCTGGCAACGCTGTAAGAGGAACATAATTTATCTACAACGTCGACACCTCCTTTGGTTTCGTTATAGAAAGTAATTATTTCGGGTTTCATGTGATCCCCAGTAGTATCGTCAATTTTGTCCTCAGAGTGTAAACTAGAAATTAGAACAACATGTTGGTTTTTTCTTTGGGAACTTAGGACACTATTGTTCCTTCTTTTCTGGAACCAAACAAACTTGATTTTACAGGACGTTATTTCAAAATTTTCAACGGTGTTGGAATTTGCCACTTGTTTCTTCTTAACATTCCCACCATGGACAGCTTATGGTTTATAGCTAAATCTTGGAGTAATGAAACATCGCTGAACCAATTGTCCATAGGGACGTTACGTTCAGTGTTGTGTATGGGTAAGATCATCCTTTTTACAACATCAACGCTTTTGTTGCTGATAGAATAGGGGCCATCTGGTTGTGTTCCAGTATAAATTTCCATATTACTAGTGTAATATGTTTTAGCATCAACCAGCGCAAAGATCTTAATACCATACTTGGCCGGTTTTGATGGTATATATTGAATAAAGTTACACCTGCCTCGAAACGCTTCCAGCTTTTCATCGATTGTTACATTAGCTCCCAGTGAATAAGATGTTCTACTGTTTACAACAAACATCTCAAATATTTCTCGCACGGCAGCTAACCGATCAATTTTCTCTCTCTTATCTCTAGACTGTGGGTTATCGAATCTGATACAGCGCATCAGGAATCTAAAACGAATTAAGATCATCGACAATCTGAATATTTCAACACCGTTTCCTGTTGCGTCCCACAGCTCTTCTAAGTTCAATCGGCCGCCTTTATAAAGTCCAGCCAAGTAAAGTAGCCCTATAAATGCATGGATTTCGATAATATCAGTAATACGTGCGTATCTTTCTCTGCTAAAATTGGGTTGTACACTTATTATATGCTGATTCGTGTAAGTGACTATGAGGTTTAGAATACGATCATCGAATAGACACTTCCACGCTTCAAAGCATCCTGTAACTTGGCGAGCGTTGCCAATAACTCCTGGAAGACGTGCAAGTATGTTTTACTTCTCTAATCTGCTTTTTCTGTTATAGGGTGTTTTTTTCCATACATATTTGTCAACGATTTTCCCGTTCTTTTTTCTGACAGCAACATAACAATTTTCATCTTCATTATCTGATGATATACTTGCATCCGTATCGTCTTGTTCACTATCTGAATCCTCTTTTCTTCCTTATATGGCTTCAGAACAGTCAGTATAATAATCTTCTCCAAAGACGTCTTCAACTGCGTCATCATCATCGTCTTCAAGAAGGAGTCGTTGGAGCTCTAATATGTCTGCGTCATTATTGAGGCTATACATTCTCTTGGAAGCCATAATTCACTGCAAAAACAACAAAAATCCTTAATAGTTTGGACAATCATTTAGGACAGGCAAGAATGCTCGCGGGTATCTCACAGATAAAAGTTTATTTTTCTCATGTTTTTTAGTAGCTAAGTATAAAATATTAACAGATGGTCTACTTGAAACAAAAAGGACTGCGCTTACATAAATTAAATAAATATACAAGCAAATCAGCGAAACTTACATGAATGATTGCAGTGTATCTCTCAAATACAAGTGGCACTTTTTTTACAAACTGTTCAATCTACAGAGTTTGCACCAATACTAACCTCAAAACTTCTCTCGAGCAGGTGGGTAGACGAGAGCAAATCCCCACCGCTAAGTAGGTGTTCGAAATATATGAGAAAAAAGTATCGCTATGTATATCTCAGATACGCGCGACTACTGGAAGGTTAAACATTTCTTTTATTTTAGCGGTAGTTTGATCAAAGCTACTTTTCAAAGGCACCTTCCTAGGAATATATGTTGTTTTATGAGATGATTATTAAATTTGGTCAGTTTCTCAATTTTTCAAAAATTATGAAACCATAGCATAAGTTATAACTATAGTTATTTGAAATTTTATTTTATGAACTTTTCAAATAATAATCAATAATTATTTTATTATTGTAATGTTTTTCTCATTTATATAAACTAGTTTCTATTGACGGGGGGAATCATTTTATACACACTGTTTGTGTACTTACACTTAATTTATATAAATAATTACTATCCACTAGTGAATGGGAGTCCTAAAAAACGATCAATGAGGATCACCTCACTGATTGTCAAAATAAAGAAACTTGACCCGGAACGGAGGAGATCGAGCACGGATCCTCCTCTCCCATCCGAGGAACCCCAAGGGGCTATTGCTGCTGCGGAGACTGTCGAGTCATTCTCCAAGATGGCGACCGATAGTCTCCTGGCGGAACTAACAGCTCTAAGCCAGGATACAGGCGACGTCAACCCACCTCCAAGTGAGGAAGTGGAGATGGCCTTAAAAGGAATCATAACCCATCTCACCACCATCAAGCAGAGATAAACAATGAATAGGTAAGATTTATTCATTGTAACCTTCAACAATAAAAGTGGATTCGGCAACATTATGCCGCCACCGGGATGTGAAGCAGGATATAATAGCACTTATTCAAGAACCCTGAATAAAACAAACTAAAATCATGGGTCTAAGTAATCCAAAAGGTCGAATTTTCAGCTTCCCAAGCAATCAGCAACCTAGGACGGCCATATATGTCCCTAAGAATTTTGAGAACTGCTTACTGACGCATTTTTCGTCCTCCGACCTAATATGCACAGAAACGTCAAAGGAAAGTGTTAATACTGACATCCGCATACCTCCCCTCAGACGCAGCTAAACTATAACCAACTAAGGAGCTGGAGGACCTTGTGTAACACTGTCTCATCCAGAAGCTTGAATTGGTAATAGGCTGCGATTCAAACTCTCACATATGTCACATTTCTGGTAGTTTCTTTCTAGGTTCATCCCCACGCATCTTTCCATCGCAAGTATTTCTGCCTGAAAGACGCTCGGGAAGGAGCCTAACGCTAATGAGTTTCTGGTGCCAGGCCCAAATACTCCGGCGCCTGCTCCAATGGTGGTTTTTTAACCATCCGTATATCATCTAATAGTGTTTTCTTTGCGAGTTTGGGTGGTGTATTCCCTTTCCCAGTCTCTCCTCGTATCTAGCATCGTGGTGAAATTCTTTTCGATGCTTTCTTTCCTGATCATTTCGCAACTGGGAAGATTCGCTGATGGGATGTATCCTGTCAGAGAGGACCAAGCTCCCTGATTTTTAATACTCTCATTGCCTGAACCTAAGATATTCTAAGAATTGCCTCTTGGGCAGATCCTTCTATCACCAAATGTAGAGGTGTGAGATCTGTAATGATCTCAAGTGCCTTAGTTGGACATGTTCTCATAGCTCCAGTGATGCACAGACAGGCGAGCCTTTGAACTTTGTTGAGGGTCTTCCTCGTACTCTACTGACTTGCTTTAGTGTGCCAAACTATTGCCCCATACGTGATTGCTGGTCTCACAATCATGGCGTACATCCATCGCAGTATTTTTGGGTTACAGCCCCACCTCTTACCAGCTAAATTTATGCACGCCATCAAAGCTCTTATTGCTTTACTAGCAGTTATTTCAACATGCTTACTACACAGAAGCTTACTGTCTAGGGATATCCCTAGATATTTAACCTCTGATTTCCATTCTATGATTTCCTCGTTTAAGGATATGGGTTTCAGGGCTGGAGTGTTATTTTCCGGATAAATGGTATTCGTATGGTCTTGTTTGGGTTAATGTTTAGCCCCACTGACAAGTACCATTGCTCAATGATTCTTTTTGTAATAAATCACACAAGTTGCTCTCGAACTTGCCTCTGACTATTAAAACTATGTCATCGGCGTAGCCCATACATTCGAAGCCAAGCTCCGTTAGCCTGTATAGCAACTCATCTACTACGAGGCTCCATAGAAGGGGAGATATTACTCCCCCTCGAGGTGTCCCCGAGTGGCTTTATGTGAGGTGGTTTGATTCCCCACCTGTGTCTCAGCTATCCTCGTTGTCAACAACTCATACATCCATTTTACAATGGTTTCATTCACTCCTCGCCTTTTTAGTGCTGCTTTGACAGACATATGAGTTGTGTTGTCAAAGGCCCCTGATATATCCAGGAATGCGCACATTGAGATTTATTTGTTGTTCAGTGTTCTCTGGATAATTTCGGTCAGCTGATACAGAGCCGTCTAAGTTGATCGACCCACTCTGTAGACATGCTGACATTTATGAAGTGGTATATTCTCCAGATTCTCTGTTCTTATGTAGTTATCCACTACTTTCTCCATCGATTTGAGTAGAAACGATGCTAGACAGATGGGTATAAACGATCGGGGATTAGTCCCATCTTTTTTCCCTATTTTTGATATGAAGGTTACCCTTGCTATTCACCATTTTCTAGGTAGTAGATCCACTGCTAGACTGCTCCTTGTAATCTTCAGCAGGTGAGGAAGAATCTCCTCTATCCCTTGCTGTAGGAGTGATGGGAATATTCCATCCACTCCTGGTGATTTATATAGTTGAAAGGTACTTATTGCCCATTCCAACCGTTGTCTGGTAAATATTTTCTTAGCAATGTCCCAATCTTCCTTGTAGGATTTTTTGGTGTAGTTCATTGCCATTTCGGTGCTTGTTGCTGGTTCACTACCTGGGAAGTGGGTTCTAAGAAGAAGAATCGATCGTTCCTCTTCACCTTCCGTGTATGATCCGTCTGACTTTTTCAGCGACATTATGGGGTTAGTTCCCCCATTTGCCATGACCTTTTGTAGTCTGGCCGCTGTGTGAGTGGAAGTGATCTTTTCGCAAAAGGCTTGAATATTAAGCTTTTTGGCATTCCTAATCTCTTTATTGTACTGAGTGAACTTCTCAGTGTACCCCTGCCAATTACCGTCACGTTTGGCTCTATTGAAGAGCCGGCGGACCTCATTTCTGAGGTTTGACAGGTTCTCATTCAACCAAGGAGCATCCTTTTCTGAATGAGCTTTTGAGAATTGGCAACTGGAATGAAAAGCTCCCTGATCGGTTCGATTCTTTGTTCCAGGTCGTAGTGCGTGTGATTTACCCCATTTTCTTCTACGTGGTCCAAATTGTCTTTCAGATGGGTCTTGTAAAGAGACCAATCAGTATTTCTAGGATTTCGGATTGTAGGAATCGAGGTGGTATTCCCCTCTATCTTAAACTCGATGATCCTATGGTCGAAAAGTGATTGCTCGCTCATCACCCCCAATCTCTCACATTTTTCCCAGCAGCAACATTACCAATTGTTACGTCCCCACGTTTAAGATCTCAAGGTTATTTGCTAAGAGATATTCTAATAAACACTCACCTTTTGCGTTGTTATTGGTGCTTCTCCATACGGTATTGTGTGCGTTGGCATCACAACCAATTATAATTGGCAACCGTCTGCTATTGCAGTGTCTCACTAGCTCTTGTACTTCTTCTGGCGGTGTCATCGGCCCGTCTCCAGCGAAATAGGCAGAGGAAATGACGATGTCTCGGTCGATACCTCCAATGTTGCGGTGAACCATGATTGGAACAAGGTCCTGTGACACGTATTCTGAAACACAAATATATTTTATGTTATTTATAATGATTACACAGACACGCGAAGATACTTTCCTTTGATCATAAATCCACTTAGAATCCTTACATGCCAAACCTTTGATTTGGCCTTCTTTGTTGATCCATGATTCTTGGATCAGTACAATATCCAGTTGTAGTCTAGCGAACAACCTTGCAATCGCGGCTAAAGCTCACTTCGCGTGATGCAGGTTATGTTGAGCTACATTTGTGAACGTGAAGATGAATTATTATGGATGAGAGCGGCCGAGTTACTCAGCCTCTATCCATCCCCCTCCTTTCTCTCCCCCTTACCCTCCTCGACCACCATGGCACTATATCCCTCGGTAATCGAGCAGGTTTCTTGATCTCGAGTCAAACTCTCGACGCCCAGGTTGCTCTGGCCAGTTTCCCGCGATGCAGAGGCAGTCTCCACATTCCTAGTCATCCCAGCAGAGCCGGAGGAGATCTCGGGTTGACCCAAGGTCGAGCTTTCGCCTTTCGCCCCCTTTCCAGAGGTTCCGGATGTGGAGGGTATCTCCATGTCCTTTGAATCCTCCGCGGGATTCTCCTTTTTTCCCAGCCCCGAGACAAGGATGTGCCCAAGACGGAAGTTTAGCGCGTAACCTCCTGCCTTCAGAGCCTCCCCAGATTGGTAATCGATCTCAATCGTGAGGATAGTTCCATATCCCTCTTTTATAGAGTTTTGGATCTTTTAAGCCGCAGTACTGAGGTTGGAGTTCTGAACCTCGACAAGTTGGAGGATCTTCTCCAGTTTCATGTCTTGGCTTCTTGGGAAGAACACCGTTATGGTGACTGGTTTTGGGATGTCGTCTTCACTTCGAGCCATCAATTCGGGTCCTTCCCAAGAGTTTAAGTTCGGCGCTGACCTCATGAGCCAGTCTGCCGATTCTTGTGACCCACAGTCCACAAGTGTCATTCCACAACGGAAATGGATACCTGAGAAGTGGATTCCCTCCTCTTTGCTCTGGCACAGCTCTTCCACCAGAGTGTCTTCCAGTGTGGAGAGCTGCTTCGCTTTGGTGGTTCCTTCGGGGGGTTGAGCGCTGAATTACCTGCTTCCTGGCCTCTTCTTGGGATATTCACTAATTGAGGAGTCGCAGGTATTTCCGCACCCCTGCTTCACTGAGACCTTTTCTTAGTGGGTCGTATATGCCGCCCAGTTCTCCCGGTTTTGGGAGGTCGAACGGCATACGACCTTTGTGGCGTTCGGCCTTTTTTCCCTCTGTGAGGTGCCCGGATGAAAAGGTGGAGGTTTTCCTCACTACTTTTCCGGTGAAAGTTAAGTTTTTTCTTTCTCTTTCCATAAGTGGTCCCATGAGAAGCTAGGGTCATTACGATCCACCGCTGCAGAGCCCCGCATGCAGAGGTGAGGGATTCAATACAATGGAGCTTCCCCCGGTGCTCCAAGGTCGAAACCAGTGAGGACTATTCTTCTACATAGCCACGCATTCTTCGGCCTGGTTTCCCACCTTGACTTCAGGTTTTTAATGGGGTCGTCTCCTCTTGGTCCGGGCAGTGAATCCATCCCACTTGCCCGCGAGACTTGACCATAGATAGTTAGGAGACATTGGTATAACAGGTGATTTCGAGGTAAGCTCGAAATTTCACTCAGCATCGTAACCCTTAGCCACAACACTACAGCTGGGACAGGTAAATTTGGTCCGCGGCAGAGTATTCTAGGGCTGACAGTTGAGTTTTTAGACACAACTAGCCCCAGTTATTCACCCGCAGACCTCCTCCTCATATAAAATCATCTCATAGTCCCTTCTCCTATCCGCCACCTGGAGACGAGCCGGGTTGATACTTCACCCCCTCCACATCAATGAATATCCCGACGAACAGCGACGAAATACGTACATATCCACTGATGTGTACCCGGTTTTTAACACATATAAGGCAGCATTTAAATTCTTCGAAAGCGTATAAATTGCCGGTAAATGAATGAGATTTGATTTTAATTTATGTATTTACGCAAAAATTCGATCAAATGCATAAGGCTTACTAATTAGAAAAGGTAGTAGGATCGTCAGTAGATGTATTGCGGAGCTCTAGAAAATGTAGGGTTAGAATCTTCTAAGGGTCTTCATTCGGGAACAAAGGATAAACATGTAAAATCTTTTTGTTAGTTAACAATAATGAAACGGTTATGGAGGCAAAACCAAAATGTGACTATTGTAATCGCGAGGGTCATATTGTCGTTAAGTGGTATACATTTGGGAATTTAGGAATACGTGAGAAACGTCTACGTCAACACTAATATTTTGGTACTTGATCCATTGCAATAACAGGACATGTCCAGAATATGTCTACTTCTTGAAAAGTATTGGAAGGTAGACAACTTATAATACAGTACTGTAAAGTATGTGGTAGAGATATAAATCTCGTTTTTGCATGGGACCATGCACAATTTAAAACAGAACATGTCCATGCAAAAAACCAGTTTGCTAAAAAATGGACTTGCATTGACCCCTTCAATTTGTATAAAGTGATAACCTTTAGTTGCAATTGTTTAGGAAAATCGCTTAATGCATATCAATGTATGTTAAGGGGTTGTAGCACTTGCGGTAAACGGTATCATGTTTTATTGCATGATGAAAGGGTTAACCATAACCAAAACTTGAGAGTTGATTATATCCAAAGTTCGGGCGGTGGGTACGGTCCAGTTAGTGGCCATGGTGATCACCAAAATATAACTAATAATAATAGCCAGGGTGGGCCTCAACGAGGTGAGGCTCAATCGAATTCATTATTGAGAGTGCCGGAGGCACGTGTGGGTTTAGTTTCTGATAATGGTTCAAGTCAACATCAGGAGCGAGAAAAACAAAATGCTGCTGCATGCTTGCATATACCTAGGTATCAGGTGTTGTTGGCTACTGCGCAGGTAAATATGGTTACCTGCGAGGGTTATATGGTTCAGGCAAGGGCTTTGTTAGCTTCAGGCTCTTAATCTAATTCCGTTTCTTAAATTTTTTTGAAAAAACTTCGAGGTAATAGGATTGATAGTACAAACTGGTGGTATTGGTGAAAACATTAGTGTGGTTAACAAGTTTGTGGATTTGGTTTTGGAGTCAAAGGTTGACAACAAATTAAGGGTTTCTATAAATTGCGGGGTTTAAGATGAACTCACGTGTGAGTTACCACAGGTGGTGGTTGATACCAGCAATATCAATTTTCCACATGAAGTAATGCTGGCGGATCCAGCATTCTTCCAGCCCTCGGAGATTGATTTGCTGTTATCGGCTGATTTATATTTCCATGCAATTCTTCCGGAAATTATACGTTTAGGTCCGGGGTTGCCTATTCTACAAAATAAACGGCTAGGATGGATTGTGGCTGGAGCGGCTCCAATAGCTTACAGTATTGGAAAACGAGGAAATTTTGACAATGTGGAAAACTTAAGGACTAATAATCATTTAAGTGCTTAAAATTTTTGTCAGTCGGACGTAACAGATGTAAATACTGTTATTCCAAGGTTCTGGCAACTGGACGAAGTGACAAATCAAAGGCTTTTGTCAGTTTGTCAGAACCATCGGCCGCACCTGGGGAATGTCACCTAAGGTTGCTGCCTGGATCTACACTGCTATCATCAGACCTATGCTAACGTACGGTGCGATTGCCTGGGGAGCTAAGGCAAACCAGCTGACAGTCGTCCGTAAACTGGACCAAATCCAAAGAACAGCATGCCTCAACACAACAGGAGGCATGAGAACCACACCAACAAGAGCTATGGAGGTAATCCTCGGTCTCACTCCCCTTGACATATACATCAAGGAGGTTGTTTTGATGACCATGGCACGTTTGCGCTCTACTGGTATACAACCTGATGAAGGATCCGGTAAACTGAGACGTAACTTGTGGCATGAGGCCCTCAGGGAGATCCCACTGCTGCAGGCCAATACGGACTCGATTCCACCGCGATATGCCTTCAACAGGCCCTACAAGGTAATCTTTAAAAACAACTCACAAGACCTATTGGAAGAAGACGCAATCCGCATCTTCACAGATGGGTCTAAATCCAATGTAGGCTCAGGACGTGGTATTTTTTCCAGATCCCTGAATCTAAACATAAAATGGGCAATGGGCTGCAATGCAGGTGTTGCTCAAACACAGCTCACTGCTATCTGCATCGCTGCTAAAGAGATTACCAAAAGGAAAACCGCAGGTAATAATATATACATCCTTACGGGCAGTAGACAAACACTACTAGCCCTGAACAGACCACGTATTACATCAGGCCTAGTACTAGAATGTCACATGGCCTTAATCGAAGCCTGTAACAACAACACGGTCACTTTAGGCTGGATCAAGGGCCATGATAAATCGAAAGGAAACCGTATTGCAGACTCGCTAGCCAAGAAGGCAGCCTCCCAAAAACTCTTGGGACCTGGCACTTTCATTGGTCTATCGGCGTCAGCAACGGCCGACCTATTAAAGGAACACTCCCTTAATAAGTTTAAGGGTAGATGGGACGACGCAGAAGGCTGTAGGCTTGCCAAGGAACTGCTACAGTACCCGGACAGCAAAGTAGCCAAAAAATACGTGACTATGAACAGGCGGAACCTACGAACAATCACGGGAATTCTGACTGGTCACTGCCACCTACGAAAACACCATCACAGACTGGATTTATCTAACACCCCACTTTGTAGAGGATGTGAACATGAAGATGAGACTGTCGAACACATTCTTTGCGAATGTCAGACACTCTCTCAATTTAGGTTTCAAGTATTCGGCGAGTACAGGCTAACATACGCCAATATGAGGGAACTTAATTCAGGCGACGTTATCGCCTACTTCAAGGAAGTAGGCTGGATGACGAGCTAGAAAGAAAATTTTGAACCTCAGAAGGATGCACAATGGGCCAATTGTGGCCTAAGTGCTGTGGGGCCACCCACCCTTCAAATCTTTACAGATACAGATACAGTTGATGATAAAATGTGTGAGAAAATATTTCGGGAAACGTACAAGCGACTGAAAGATGGTATGTTTCAAGTTGATTTACCGTTAAAAAAAAGGATAATATTTTTAGTATAAGGAAATCGTTCAACTCGGCATTTAAAATGTTAAGGTCTATGGAAAATAGGTTTTTTGGGAAACCAGAATTGTTCTTGATCTATAAGGAATTTATTGTTGAATATGTTAAATTAGGGCACGGAAAATATGTCGTCGATGAGAATAATATTAACAATAGGGTGTTTTTACCTCACCATTGTTTGCTTAGGGAAGATGCATTTTCACCAAATTGCGAGTGGTGTTCGATGCAAGTAATGAAACTTCAACAGACCTTTCCTTCAATGATATTATGCTTTCGGGGTTTCCGGTTTCCGGTACAGCCGGAACTATTTGATATTATTTTGAGGTTTCCGACATATATTTATGTTCTTATTACGGACATAAGAAAAGATGCAAATACAAATTAATCCATCTCAGCAGTTCTTGCAAAATATATTGTGTCAGGAAAATCCTGAAAATCCTGTTAAAATGATAGGATGCAACATGGTGACTTGTGGGACAAATTCAGCACCATACTTGGCCACACGGTGTCTGAATCAGTTAGCATCTGGGGAAGAATTCAATTATCCAAAGGCGATTGTTAAGCAGTGTTATGTAGATACTTTTTGCGGATCTGATTCAAGGAATAGCTATTGAGCTTAGGGATCAATCAATAAACTTATTAAAGTCTGGTGGGTTCGAGTTGAACAAATGGCTCTCAAATTATATTACGCTTTTAAAGTCGGTTGAGACTAGTATTAATATAGAGGAGATTGATATAGGTGCCGATTCCATTAAAAATTAGATTCTTGGGTCAGTTTGGCTGCCAGTTGAGAACATTCTTAAGGTGTAGAAAATAAAAATAATAAAGTAGAAAAAATCACAGAAAGATTAGTGTTGTCAGAAATTTCTCAAATATTTCACCCTATAGGATATGTTGGTCCTGTGGTTGTGGTTGCAAAAATCATTATGCAATAAATTTGGGTTAGTAAAATGAATTGAAATGATGAATTATCGTCAGATGTTTTTGACAAATGGATGGATTTTTGTAAAAATCTTTGTAAATTACGTAAAATTAAAATTCCAAGATGTATATTTCTTTCAAGTGATATTGTTTCGATACAGGTTCATGGGTTTTCAGATGCTTCATTGTTCACATTGGGGCAGTATATTCTGATAATTCGGTCTCATGTAATCTTATATCGAGGGCATCATGCTAGAAGGGCGTATCAACAAAAAGTTCAGTTTTCAGGAAAGGAAAAAAATGTTTCACAAATCTAAAAAATATTGTAGAGGGTTATTTGTTGTAAATTTATTATTACTTTTGGATGCAATTTGATAAGTTCAAAAGTTATCTAATTAATAGAGTAATAATAGTATGTTTTTGTTTATACGCTCTTTTCGCTCGATAAAATTTTAGCTTTTTTATAAATTGAGGGGCGTACGTATAATTGGGTGAGTATAAAGTAAAATAGAATTTAGAACTGAACAACATTGTATTTCGAAAAAATATAGATTATTAATAAAATTTCACTCAATTTCTACATAACTTCCGTTTGGTCATCTTCATTCTCATTGTGTGGAGACTAATCTCACCACCGGAGGAATCACTTTTGTCGTTAGTTTGATTCTGTTGCTTATTATTGCCAGATGTATGAGGCAGATTTACGTAAAATTGATGATACTTGGCGGAAATTATATTATTTTCACATAGATCCATTAAATTTGAATATTTGGTGTCAGTAATAGGCAATTGGCTCTTGTAAGCCTTTTTAAGTATTGGAATTGAGGTAAATCACGTCTGTTTTAAGTTCAGTGTAATCATTCCAATATTCCAATTTGAGAAGAAGGCTGTTTGGAGTTTTTTTTTTAAATAGTAAACATTTCACTTCTTATCAATTGAGAGTGGAACCATCAACCGCCTTATGTATGTTAGGCATTGTTCTATTTTTCAAATCTTCATAGTCCTTGAAATCTCCAAAAGTTAATCTAGTTATTTTATACTGAGGTCCCTTTCTCTTTGCCAAGCCTATCACTGTCAGCCAATCATTATGCCAATAAATTTTCGTAAATGCACTTGCTTTTTCAATTGTAGCGTGCATGGAATCACATTCCATGTGAGTATGTCTGGGTTCAAGAAATTTCATTTCCATGCTTTTCGATGTAAGGTGCATGGTTAAAGATTGCTGTACAGATAAAATACCCATTATGAAGTTATTGACGCAGGTTGCTATTTCGTTTGCTCCTCTTTTTCCGTTAATTTCATCCCACAGGTAGCAGTGACCCTATTCTTTGGATACTTCGAAGATAGTTAAATCAAAAGTAGCAAGTTTTCTTTTATAAAAAATTAGATTTGCGTGGTATAACGGAGAGTTAGGGACCGCTTCTAAATCAAAGTTTGCCGTCAGAACAGTATTGTTTGCTATTGCTATTTTTTTTTCGGTTTCTTTAGATTCATTAGCTGCGTTCTTTCTTCGTATGTGAAGTGAATATTCATCTTTTCGCGCCAATTTTTCATCATTATTTCTAGTTTCATAATCATGGCACCAACATTGATCCTTCCTTGGTGCCAAAAAGGCAATATTCTTTTTTAGGAGTAATTCTTTATGATAGGATTTAGAAACAGACCGTGCATTTTTTTCGGTGCAGTAAGTAATTTACAGGTCGTGCATTTTCTCCCTGTTTAATACTGCTTCTAAATAATATTTTTGTGTGTCTTTCCTAAATCAGTGACTTGGCATTCTGGAGAAAGAATCTATGTGATCTTCGACAATCCTATGTCGCTTATCTGAAGTTTTATTTACAGGTACACGTTTGTCCCACACACCCCTCTTATCTGGTCTTGGCATTCCAACTGAGGATCGAAATGATTTGTTTAATGCAACGCGTTACATTTTTTCGCTGATGGAGAGAGTATTTAAAAAAAATATTTTGCAAACTTTATAGACTTGACCTTGATAGGCCAATGAGTAGGTCTGAGTAAATTTTCTTCGTGAATTTGTGGTTCTAGATGTTGAATCTTGAAACTTCTTAACAAACTGACAAATGTAATCTTGTCTTCTGTTAATACATCCGAGGACCCAGCATTGCTTAAAAATGTCACTTCTGCCTTCTTCATTTATTTTAGTGTTACATTTGAGAGTGTAACTGATAGGAGATGGTGGCTTTAGCATTTTTTTTTGGTCGTATGACACCTGATGCATTTTGGTATTGTTCGCCGAAGGAGCGTTGTCTCTTCCATGCTGACGCCAACTTTCGTTTATATCTTTTTTGTTTAATATTCTGTTGCTTTCCTACTTGCTCCACAACATGTTCATTTTCTGGCATGGCTACAGCTATTACTGCTTCCTGTTCTTCATTTTGTACTGACTTTGTTGAAGCTGAATTTGTACCATCTCCTTCTACAACAAAATTTGGATCTTGGTCAGAATCATAATGAGCTCAGATACGTCACTTTCTGAAATACGAATAAGTATGTGTAAATTTTGAAATTAAAATAGGTAAGTATAACTTATTCTCACCGTATAGCCCTGTTTCATTATTATTATTGACTGATTGGTTACAGCAGTTTGTTGCCTTGTTTATAGTTAAATTGATTCCAATTGCTAAAACAAAAAATTTGAAAATTATGGGTACCTCCTATCTGTAAAAAACACGCACTTGATGCTTGTGGCTCATCACTCTCATTATTGTTGTTTTTCTCTATGTCATTAAAATCTTGATTAATACCTGAGATGAAGTAGAAGTACCGTAGTTATAAAAATAAGGGCATAGGTAACCTAAAATGTTACGCACCAGATTAAACTGTGTTTGAAGATTCTGGCACCGCATCCATCGTATCTTGTACACTCTTTAGCATATTAAAAATCTTTTAAGTTCTAGTAGACATTTTCACTACAAAATATTAACTATAATAAAGAATTTGACAAGCCGAGACAGCGAAGCACATTTAAATATTCGAAAATATAAAAGTGAGGTTATAAGCTGGACGTTTATACGCTCTAAACTTAGCGACGATTAACGGGCGTATAAACATACGCCCTTTTAGCATGTTACCAAATAGTAAAGTAGGTGGTTACGCCATTTTTACATGGCAATAACTGTCTACAGATGACAGCTGGAAATACGTCTTTTCAGCAGGACGCGCATTTGGTTTAGAGTTACTAAATGGGCGTAAAAAGTAAATTTCTCAAAAAATGTTGATACGCCCTTCTGGCATGATGCCCTCGATATGTTCTACATCTCGTTTTTCGCCGTTAAAATCAATTAAATTGTCTAAGTTAGAATTGTGTGGAGTTTTGTTGTTATCTAGGTTAGTTCATAATGTTCTTTCTGCTATAGATTCAAAAATTAATGGGTTGTTTTTATACACAGATTCAAGTATTGTTTTGTGTTGGCTTAAATCTACTCCAAACCTCTGGACATCATTTGTGGCTGATAGGGTTTTTGAGGTGCAAGAGTTGATATCGGGTTATAAATGGTATCATATATCGTCGAAGAATAATCCTGCGGATTTAATATCTCGTGGTATGTCAACTTAAAACTTATTATCAGGAAAAAGTTGGTGGCACGGGCCAAAAAATTTATTGGATTTCAATTTATTGTCTTGGTGACTCGAAAATTGTTTCTCTCGAAGGGATACCTGAACAGTGGAAGGTTTAAGTCAAACTATTGTTGACCCTATTATTGACTGGAATAGGTTTTCCAATTTGACTAGGTTATAACGCACGGTTGCGTATTGTTTGAGAATTTTAAGTAAAAATAGGACGACTGCTGGTTTGACTAATGACGAACATAGATATGCAACTCGAATAATAACTAGGTTGATTCGAAAGAAACAATTTCAAACGGAAATGTGGTACTTAGAGGTGGAAAACAATCGAGATAATCAATCAGTTTTTAAAGCCAGTTGTATTAAGGAGTTAAATCCATTTTTGGATAAGGATAGGATTTTGAGGATCAACGGTCGACTATCAAAGGCAGATATTAATTACAATCGAACATTTTCAATAATACTGCCGGCTAAAAATCTTGTGACTAGGCTACTACGAAGATAGCAATAATGAAACAATTTTCAAGTTTTTTATAATTCTTACCATTTTTTCAATATATAGCGGAATTTTCTAGAAACAGTTAGTTTCATTCTAAAAACTATATAAAATTGTTTTCATAAAATATATGTTTATGTTGGATGTTTAGTGTTTCTATATTTTTCACTAGTATATGTGCACAGTGACACCACATGATATTATCTTTTATTTCTTTAGTCGACACATGAGATTTAATTAAATCATTATCTTTAATCAAAATAGGATCAGATTAGTTCAAGGACATGAAAATTCACGAAAAATGGGGCAATATATAGTTCTGTGGGGTAATGGTTTAATATTTTAGACAGAATATGAGTTCTCCACTGTACCGTCACTAATAACCTTCGGTTGAATGCGACTTTTCTGAATATAAAAAAAAATGCGTGAATGGAAAAACTTCATTCAAAACACACAAAAATTCGATACGCCATGAGTTATCGATTTATACCAAAATAAATCGTGAGTAATGGCAATCTACAATTAATTAGAACGACGAACAAATACTGAATTTCTATCAAAATATAGTCAGCAGGCTAATTGATCGTCAAATACTATCCTCATTTCTCCTAATTGATCTTTCATCATTCGAGAAATATACAACGTTATAGTCTTAATGGAAATCAAAACCGCTCTTGGAATCCATCTAGAATATTGTTTTTGAAAGTATCTCAGGGAAACAATAATTTAGTTGATCTATATAGTTAACTATATGCTACGGACAGGATAGTATCCAGATATTTCAAAAACTGCTTACACATTTCTTGTAGTCAACGCTAACAAATAGTTGCACTATAATATCCTTGAATTTATCTTGAGAAATTGTGCCATGTAGATACCGTCAATCTGTCAAACCTACTGTTTTGGTCCAACATGTCTAACCTTCGGTGATATGCATAAAGTTAAGTGGTTACACATCACTCATATTTTTAGAAAAACAATTGTCAATTTTCATAGAGTTTTCAAAATGTTTCCATTATTATGTGGAATTACCTAGAAACAGTATGTTTCATTTAAAACAGGCAAATGAGTAGAAGGGTCGACACCCTTAATTTTTTTAATAGAGAAGTGTTGGAAGTGTTGGCGGATCTAACCTAGTTTAAATAAAAACTATCACATTTATTTATTTTGATATGGATATTTTTAATGACTTCGGAGAACTCGAAGACAACGAGATACATAAATAGTTGATTTTGTAAAGCCAGAACGTCACCCATATACCATGAGAGAACGTATTAACCATTTTAAACGATGGCATTAGATATAAAACTTACGTCGTTTTTGGTACAGTTACAGCATTTTTCAAATATTAACATGCAATATTGATTTCAGTTCTATTGAGCAGGTGACAGCTAACCTAATAGTGTATTATACACCAAGGAGGTAAAGAGCGTTATTATTGACCGAGTATCAATATTATTTCGTGAGGGCCCCGGGCAAAATAAGGTGCGAGACTTATGAATATCTTCACCAACCTGGTGTATATAAATTTTATTCAATTACTAACCAAATTTAAAACGAAAATACATTTTTCTTGTTATGCACAGGAATGCAAATTTGTCTTTCCACTAATAAAGAAAAATCAAGGAGTGTGATGCAGATTGACATTCCTACTAGTAAAACTAATTTTTAAACAACGGGTGCGTTTACGAAACATAACTTTGAACTCAACTATTGAGTGAGCGCTCACTGAGCAACTAATGGATGTGTGTGTTATGAACGATAATTTTTTGGAAAATATGAATATTGAAACATCACAATTATGGCTAGATACAATCTAATTCTTGCGTTATCAGATAATGCTAATATAATTGACATAATGACAAATTGACAAATATTATAGCCCATGCAATAGAAGATTTGCAGAAACCATTACCACATGATTATTACGTAAGAACACGTGGTATTCTTGAAAAAAAATAGAAATTAATATGAAGGAATAATTCCAGCGTATAATGTTATGTATTTGTTGGACTTACAAAGAAACATCACCATCTGCAGCGTGCTCAGTGAGCGCACTTGCAAACCTCAGAAAAATTCGCTAATTCACCAATTATGTTGAGTTTCGCACACTGATGAAAGTGTGTTCACAGAACATTCACCGAAAGTTTGTGCAACAGTTGTGTTTTCTGCACACACCCAACGTTTGTAATTATCGTCACTTTGTAGTAACGGGATGTTATTCATTATTAGTTGAGCGCGAATTTTGGAATAATGGCATTTTTGTTCAAATAATTGTATCTTGTGAGGTAATTTCAAGCAGCAAATACGTCAAACACAATCTCCTGGGTATTTAAAGTTATGTTGCACAAGTTTTTGTTGAACTACTAACCCTGCATTCTCAAAACATTTGAATTGAGCTATTATTGACCTAGGTTAACTACATTATTCACTATAAATAGACAAATTCAACTTCTCAGTTGGCTAGAAGACGCAATAATTGACAACTTCGTAGCTAGTAGTGGCAAAAATCTTCTTTGAAACTTAGACGTGACCTCGAAACCTAACAATTTTTATATATCATATTATATACACAATGTGCATCAAAATATCTTCTTCTACACATACTATGAAGTCAGTTATTGTAAAAATTTAATAGATAAGACCTTTACTTGAAGGAGGTCCATACTGAACGATGAAATAAAACAAAAAAAAATGTGTTTGAAACTTCATTATATTTGAACAACTATTCAATTTGCACTTGTGATATACATGTTAATTTAATAACTTTAACAGATTAAGTATAGAAACAAAAATTCAGAAATTTTAAAAAAACTATTTGTCACGTTTATCGAACCCAACTCTGAATTATCAGTCGCTAAATACATTCAATTATTTTCACTCAATACATAACAGCATGACTCCATAAAGAGTAGTACCCTAAGACCAGTTGTTTCTTTTTTCACCGCACCTTCATTTAAAATTTCAAAGATTCTCATAGATATAATTTCTAAATATTGTTCATTCAAACCTCAATTCTCAGTTGAAAACTAAACAGAATTAATTAATAATATTCAAGATATAAAACTAGTTCATAATTATAAATTCAGATACTATTCCCTAGTGAACCTCCTAAAGAAACTATTCCTTCTGTTGATAACTAGCTCAGGTTCAATAATGTTTATCCTGTAATTGACTCTGATATAAATCTATTCAAAATGTGATAATATCAAAAAAATGGAGAGGTTTATAGCAGTAAAGATGGGTAACCCCCTCTGGCCCCTATTAGCAGAAGTTTACATGGATAATATAGAAAAAATTATTCATAAACTCCCCCTTAGTAAAAAATGTATGTATTGGCACCGATATGTGGACGATATTCTTTATCGGTACAACTAGATAATCAAACATCTTCATTACTTACATTAACTCTCTTCACAATAAACTCAAATTTACCGTAGAACTTGAACAAAATAAATCTAGAAACTTTTCTGACTATACAATTTCGAATATAAATAATAAACATGACTTTCTATATTTCATAAACCACTACATACAGACATCACAATTCTTAATAGTTTGGTCCACCCATTCAGTCATAAACTAGCAGTGTGGTACACAGACTTTTAACAGTCCAATTAAATACTAATAATTACAACAAAGAACTAAATATCATGAAACAAATAGCAGTTAGTATTAATTACGATTTAATTGGCAATATCATAAATAAAAAGATAATTGAACATACTTTACAACAAGTCTATCCTTGTAATAAAAAATAAAAATGAACCATTTAAAAGCTTAACATACTTTGTAACACCATCCTTAAAAATCAAATCATTTTTAGAAACTTTACACATGAATACTTACTTTAAAACTGATTACAATTTATCCAATCTCATTAAAAATAACAAATCTAAATCTCCAAAATTGAACAAATCAGAGGTTTATGAAATAACATGTGGTAATGACAACTGTGATAATTTTTTTTTATTTTAGCTTAACGTGCCTCGACAGCGCTGGTCATTGGCACAGAAAAATATTTACTAATATTTACATGATATTAAATAACAACTATTACTATTTTTAAATTAGATTTTATGGTAGAGATGCGTAGCTTTCAGAAACTGTGAGACTTTCTTAGATGTCGCCATGATTCTTGCGTGACGTTTTTGAAATGAAACTTGAGGTCGCTGGCGAACTGGACTATGTGTTTTGGATTGTTGCTAGAGACAGCTTCTTTCGCGAGGCGATACGCAGTTACGTTACCAGCAATTCCAATGTGAGATGGTAGCCAGATGAGAGAGACTGTTATATCATCATCAACGAGAGGTTGATATATGTCATGTATGTTCTGAATAATTGGGTGGTCAGTGAAGGAGTCAGTGGTGGTACCATACATCTGAAAAGCATAGTCAGTAAGATTGTTTTGGTCAGGGTGAAGTTTAAATTTAATTTCAATAGTGAGACGTGTAATGTGATTTTCCAAAGATATTTCGTTGATATTAGAATAAATTAAGGATAGATCTTTTAGTAGGGAAGCACTGTCGGAGATAAATTGATTGGTTTCAGGTAGAGGGTCGTTGACACGAAAAATATTTTCGAGGAACGCAATAAGTTGGATGCTATTAAGGGAGAAGGATTTAGATGGCTCTTCAAAAAGTTTTTGTATGATAGAACGTGATTCGGGGCTCATATTGTGACAATCATCTTCCGCCAGTTTGGATTTTTTGGTTCTTTTTTATTGCAGATTTTTTTGAATTAGAATTTGGGAATACTGGAGGAGGTATTGGATTGAGATTAGCGAGAGGAGTATTCGAAGGTGATATAGACTGCGGAGAGTCAAGAGTGCTATCATTAGATCGGGGTCGTTTTTCGCCAGGTACAGGGGAGGAAGGAGCAAGTGGCACTTGAGAGGGTTTTCCGCGAATGTCTGAGAAGGTATTAGTAATAGCTGGGTCAGCTGAAGTGGAGGGTTCAAGATTGACGGAAGTATTTAATAGGGGGGGAAGGTCGTGGTGGGAAGTGTTAGGTCATGATTCAGCGGTATGTGCAGCCTGTTTGCGAAGAAAACATTCAAGTTTATCAGTAGAAATAGATATTCTGTGTGATGTATTTTCATGCGTAATGAGAATCGAAATTTGCATTGAAAATTCATTACTGGTGGGCAGAACGTAAGTTACACAGCGGAAGCTCAGGACATGTGCGTATTCGTCATCAGGCGAGCCACATTTGACGTATGAAATAGGGGATGTAAGTGTTAATCCTTGGTCGTACAGGGTTTTTTCGATAATGGAATGTGGAATGGAAGGACTGACATTGGAAATAAGAATTCTTTTGGTGGGAGAAATTAGCCGACGAATAGGAATGACATTAGAATTAACTAAGATCTTTTGATTCGATTTTAGAAGGTCGTCGACTTGAGTGGTAGATGATAAATAAATACATATGCGGCCATGAGAGATTCTGGAAGCGAAATGTACATTTTTGGGAGAGACAATGTTACCTATTGCTTTGATATAATCGAATAGTACAGTGTTGGGGATAGAGGGCATAACGATGGCTTGATCTCGAGATGGTACCGGAGTAGGTAATCTTGCGGAAGTAGCCGCGGCATAAGTTTGTGTGTTGAAGGGGTATTTGTGTTTATTGAGATAGATTGTTTAGTGGGGGTTGTAGAAGTGGAGATATTCAAGGGGAGGTTTGACATATTGATGTGATCCTGGATACCAAAATCACAATCAATAGCTAGAAATAGAAATAAAAAGAAATATATAAGTAAATCTCAGCTCAGAAGACAGTCTGTAACTCAGTGACTGGCCTATTTATTTCCAACACAAATAAGTGAATGTGAACAATATCTACCAATTTTGCAGAGAAATAGCACTTTTACAAGTTTAATCGTCACATTTTAATGATGACAAAAACACGTTTTTAATTTGCTATTATATTGACGACTCAACGATCCGACTCTAATGAGATCTGACTGGTGAATGAGTGATAAAATTTATATCGGTAGAACGTTTATAAACTGAATCTAGAATTTTAAAACACGAACAGTTATGACAACAAAAAATTAGATCCTAACTATTCAAATCATTTATTAGAAAACCACACTTTCGGCATAAATTTTGAAATTTTGTGTAAACAACCTAAATCCTTTACATTAAATCTTCTAGAAGCTCTTGAGATAAATAAAAACAATTATTCAGGTCACCTCCTTAACGACAAAATAGATCATCCACTCTCCTTTATTAAACCTATTCACCTAGAAGACAGTTTTGGGATGAGTGTTGTGAACTAATTTGCAGATAAACTTTTTCCATACCTTTGTTAACATTCATAAAATTCCATATTTATGCACGTATAAATAAAAAAAATGTTTCATTATACCTTCACTCCTCTGATAACGCTACTGTGGTCGCGAAACGCGTCACAAGTTTGAATTGAATATTATTTCATATAGAATGAAGTTTTAAATAAATTAATTTGTTTTATTTCATCGATCAGTTATTGTAATTTCATTGGAGAAAACGTTATAATAGTTGTTTTTGTTATGTTAGTTCACCAAATTTTAAATCAATGGTTAGTCAGTTTGAAAGACATTTACACTTTATTTGCTAAATAAGACATCCTAATAAATTCAATTTCCAGTTAGTTGTTGGTCCTTTTTTTCACACTTGAAAAAACCGTGCCTTAGAAGAATACAATTACTCGAGGATATTATTTTTGAGAATATTTGACATTAGTACATCTGAATTTTTTATCCGGATAATAGGTTATCACATAGTTAAATTTGTTGTAACTGCATTTTCTCCAAGAAAACGGGTAGATAATATATATAATATAAATCAAATTTCATGAAGTTCATCGTGTTGAATAGAAACATTAACACGCGTTCTCCATATAATCCTTTATAGAATCAGGATGCCGTAAATCTCTTACACACGTTTCACTCGCTACTTGGCCTGCAAATGGTAACTATCACGTTAATACGATGTTGTTAGGTACCCTAATGTAACAATGATGACCTATAGTTGATATATGGGCTGCCGTTACGGTCCACATCATGTCAATATATCACTCTTATTGGAATTCGGTTCAAAAATAACAGCTTGTTTCAACAGGGTATTCTCCAAAAAACGAAGTATGAACTGAGGTAGGTATTGATTCTATTTCAAATAAATGTGGAAACTAGAATAAATTTATTGCAACATATTCAACCAGGATACTACAAAAGTATCATCGGGTACAGGGTAAAAAAGGGAAACTTGGGAGGCCACACTTATAATAAACCAGTTGATGTACCTAGCACATCATAACTTCACCTAATGTAACGAGGGCAAACAGTTTTCACACACTTTTATTTCTCTGGACCGCAAAATTTTAGAAAATGTTTTAACATAGTTTCGAAAATAGCTACTCCAACGGTACACATATTATTATATTTTTTAAATTACTCTAAATTTGGAACACAAAACTGTAAATACTGACCTTTTTAATTTAATATATGGTTTTTTGATGAGATTTTGTGGAAATTTTTTGCGACTTTCTCATGAGAAATTATTGGTTTATTTTGTAGTTTTTACTTTTCCGCCCAACCTATTTAAAATGCGAAAAAATTATTGGTTTACCCCAAAAAAAGTTGGAATTTTGAAAAACTTTTTTGAGTTATTTCCACGTTTTCCATCAACAACAGCACGAAAAAACGGTTTCAAGAAAAAAATCCTGTGTGTAAGTCGTCGTCGTCGTCGTCGTTGTCGTCGGCCACTTTTCCTTACATGTCTTGTTAGCACGATACAGCCTCCGGAGTGCAATAAGTCATCAAATTTATGATGGAATATTATTAAGAATATGTCACAGATGAACCGTATTGATTTGCAGCTCACCAGAACCAGTACAACGGGTGCTATGGTACTTGAAGTACGACATTTTGTCATTTTTTGAGAAGTTTCAGTTTGTTAGCACGATACAGCCTCCGGAGTTCACCAAGCTACCAGTTTTATCATTGAATATTATTCAGGACATCTCATTGATTTTCAGCTCACCTTAGCCAATACAACAGGTGCTACAGTACTATAAGTACGATATTTTCGTCATTTTTGGAGATGTTTCAGTTTGTTAGCACGATACAGCCTCCGGAGTATATACAAGTGACCAATTTTATGATTGTATATTATTCAGAGCCTCTCAAAGATGGAATCTATTGATATTCAGCTCTCTAAAGCCAGTACAACGGGTGCTATGGTACTTGAAGTAGCAAATTTTGTCATTTTTGGAAAATTTTCAGTTTAATAGCACGATACAGCCTCCAGAGAGTATACGATTGATCAATTTTATGATTGAGTATTGTTCAAGGTGTCTCACAGATATACCCTATTGATTTTCAGTTGACTAGAGCGAGTTCAGCGGGTCCTATAAATCCAGATATACTAAATTTTTGGAGAAATTTAGATTTGTTATCACGATACATCCCCCGAACTGTATACAAGTAATAATTTTATGATAGAATATTGTTAAGGGCCACAGATGCGGAAAAGTTAGTTTTATTAATTGAAAACGTTTATTTTTGCTACATTTAAAGTAAATTTTTTAATGTTAAATTTGAAATTTGCAGATTTCGATATAGAATTTGTCGATCACATGACTACTCCGCTGGTGTTACTACGAATCTCCTAAAACTCATATTTAAATTCATAACTTGTTTTTTTTTGTATCTGTGAATTTCATCAGTCGTTCATGCTTTGAATATATTCAGCCAAGTGGCTATCTGAAATCGATATCACTTTTAGATGCTATAGAATTCTCGTATTTCAGATGCTATTAATGCCCATAAGGGAATTTGACTATATGAAGTTTGGATACATTCCCTGAGGTTTGCAACTCATAGACGCTAGAATTTAATAGGTAAACCTGGGTAAGAGTGAACGCTTTTTTGATTAGTGCCATATTAAAGTATTATAACTTTTAAAATTTATGTCTCTTAAATTTCATATTTTGAACATAGCTAGTATGAGTATATGTCTACATGACTTTTGAGTTTCGCTGGTTAAAAGCAAAACACTTTTACTTACCTTTTTTTCTTTTTTTTGTCCGGTGTTCACACTTGCCCCACGAAGTGGGGCAAGTTGAACTACCACCCATTTGCCGTTTTCGATATAAGTTTACTGTTCTTCGATTTCTTTGTCCAGTGTTTTATCTATATCTAGCTCTTCTTCTGTATCAGAAGTCTCTGGGTCCAAGTCATCTGCTGAATCAATTATTACAGAGAAATCGTCCACCTCTTCATCTGTAGATTCGATGTCACTTACTTTCTGGATTGTACGCTTTTTATTTACTTTTTGTAGACAAACTTTCTTAGTCTTAGTTGCTTTTTCTTCTGCTTCTAGTCTAGCTAATAACTGTGGTCCCGTGATGACTTCTGCTCCACATGCCACTTTTTTTTTGTTTTCTGTACCTGGCCACTATCAAAGTGTCTTATTGTTTTCAAATGGAGCTCTTCAAATGATAATTTTGATGTTGATCGACTAGTTGTAGCTTCTATATTTCGGATTTGTACGACATTTTGGTTTTCTTCGACATTTTGGTTTTCTTCGACAATTTGGTTTTCTTCGACATTTTGGTTGTCTTCGGCATTTTGATTTTCTTCGAAATTTTCGTTTCCTCAAACGTTCTGGTTTTCTTCTCGTCTCCCAACAGCATTACCTGAGGTGTATTTTCTCCACCTTCTTAAACATTCAGGATCATATTTGTCTTCAGATAAGACCTGCCGATCAAATGGCTGTATACCAGCTTTTACGAAACCATTAGTAATAGTGATAGGCTTGAGGTCCTTCCAGGCTTGAGGATAATTGTCGAAAATTGTATTTTTGGTATTTTAATTCTCACATTTCTCCTTTGCCAAGCCACTAATCTTTCATCCCATGTACCCTTCAGTGATCTGAACACTGATATATCTAGTGGCTGAAGAAGGTGGCTCGTGTGTGGGGGAAGTTTGAGAATTGTTACATTATTGGCATTTGCCAATTATATTAGAGGAATGTAAACATGGGTGCTATGACCATCATAAATAATCAGAACAGGTCTGTGTGGTCCCAGAGCAGGCAGTAGAGTTTTCTAAAAGTAATTTGAAAAAATGTCTGTCTCCATCCAGCCTTTTTTGCTGGCAGCAAATGACATTCCCAGATACGAGTCTTCTTCATTTGGAACCCAGGCATCCCAAATATTATTTCCCTCATACACAATGAGTGGAGGGACTTTTAATCCAGAAGCAGATACAGCAGCTAAAACAGTTGTATTTTCCAGGCCCGGACCTGACATGGTTCTATAACAAGCTTTTCCCCTTGCACCAACCATTTTTGTTTTATAAGGATCATGAGAATATGAACTCCACATAGTCTACATCTAGGTTCCAAATTTGTTCGGGCTTGTTATGAAGTGATAAAGTTTGATTCAAAATATCGAAATATGCATTAGTGATGAACGGATCTGTCATACTTTTTCGGGCGTACTCAACTGATTGGGGCTTCTTTATACTCAGGTGGTGACGTATTTTGAAGTTTCTGAACCAATTATCACTAGGTATGTTGTTCTTGAATATTGTCTTAATATTATTTTGTTCCACATAACTTGCAACGACCATCAGCAATTCTTTCCTCGTGATTACAAAGCCCCACTTCTCAAGTGTGCGAAGAACATTTGCTAATTTGCTATAATCCTCTTTTGGAATCACTGTAGAATGGCCTTGTGTCTCGCTTTTTTTTCCTCTGGCAACTTTCAGGTGATCAAATAGAGTGGTTTGCAGAATATGATATAATATATGCTCCATGTATGGCTAGAGCACCACGTTTAATATCAGCCACAGCTAAGTTTATATCTTCCTTTGAATAAGCCCCTCCTCTGTTAGTCTCTCTTACGTAGACTCTTGGCATATTCTGAAATGAAAGATTTTTATTAAGTTTTCACACCGCAAAAATGAACGTTCACACTAGCACTGATGAAATGTTCAGCTTACCTCATTATGCGAAATACTAAGGGGTACGTGTGAACACGATATTTATGAACAGTACGAGAAAAAACCGAAAATGCATATATACTCTGTTAAACTATAACATATTACAAATAAAATAGCAAGAATTAAAAATAACTTACGTTGGTAAATGTATTATTCCTTCTATTTTAAAAATAACACGGTGCACTCATCAACTGTGATCACTATACGGCATGAATTAAATAGGTTATGTCGCGCCCGCCAAATATCGGACTGGCGTTTTTTTTAGCGGGCAAGTGTTCCAGGATGATATACTACTACGAACAAAAAAACGCACTTTAATTGGTGTACTCCTGTCATTTTAAAATGATATGTTCACAGGTACCCCCGATTCACACTTACCCAGGTTTACCTTATCATATTTAGAGTTTATTTGATTTAGTTGTTGAAGTTGTTTAATCCCTTGTCTATAGGTTTACTACAGACAAGATTTATCTTTATAAAATAAACGATTCTATTTGTTTATCAAATGCAAACAAAACTAAATTTAATTTATTTGTTTGTAATAAGTCCCATATACCTGTTTTCATATATTTACTAACTTATACAATTAAACACAACATATATACTGATTTTTATGTATTATTGCCTGTATTAGTCATGATCACCGAACTGTGTACTTGTGGTTATTTCGTTGGTAACGCCGTATTTTGTTCTACGACCGTATACCAACAAAAGGTGGCTCCCTTATAAATTTGGTTACAATCCATAAGGACGACAATCATTTTTGTATAAATCTGAGAGCATCCAACGAACTCACCTGATCTAGTGACGAAAAGCTGCCGAGTTTCCTATTCGAATTTTAAGTGTACCACTAGTTTAGATACCTCAGATTACATTTCTACTATACAGTTCTGCACCAAGCCTTGAATGGGTAGGTTTGTGATCGAAGATTGGATTATTGCCATTGGCTTATAGGCATGATCAATGAGAATACTCAGTTTTTATCCCAAATCCTTCCGACTGATGAGGCTACTTCTCGCAACGATGATAATAGATAATTTCAGCATCAACACGTTGGAGATCAATGATCGGTGTGGCGTAATAAGGTGTACGTTTATTGGACCCATCTTTTCATCAGTCCCTAACTGGTAATCTCTTTTTGGTGTTTTTCAAAAATAAATTGCCGGTTCTATTGGAGGATGTGCCACTTGCATCCAGGCAAAATATGCTTCTGTAGCTGGACGATAGTCCAGCACATTTTTTAATTATTGTGCGAAAACTTTTGAATCGTGCATATCCAGACCGATGGATGGGGAGAGGAAGGTAATTTCCCTCGCCAGCAAGGTCAGCTGATTTGACCTGCCTAGATGTGTATATGTTGGAACAAATAAACTATATTGTATCCTGAACTAGGCCTATGTCACGAGACAATACGAGGATTAGAGTCTAGATTACTATTCGTGGCCTTTCAACTGCGGAAGCGGAAACCGCCGTTTTTTTAGAAGGGAAAAGCTCGAACAATGTATAGAAAATGATAGCGGGCATTTGGAACATTTGAGACGGCACTAGAATGCCCATCTCTACGGGGGGAAGCTAAATAAATTTGTTATAGATTGAAGTATTATTTTTTTATGAATATCTCCGGTTTGAAAAGAAATAGAGACTTGGAATTCTCACTATACGCATTGACTTTAGTCACCTTTATACCCTACTAATAATATCATTGTCATTGTATTTAAATTTGCTGAGTAAAATCATAAGATATGTTTATAAGGCACCATCTAGCGAATTTATACAAAATAACGAGGACAGTCCAGCTGATAGAGTAAGAAAAACTCTCACATGACATTATGTTCAATTATTTCCAAAAGTTTTCCCAACATTTTGCATTTTTTCAAGTTATTGTTCGCTTTGCCCCATCACTTTATTTGCAGGTTAAGATACAAAGGAGTTAACCCAAAAATGTTCATAATAAACACATCTGGAAAAATTGTAGAGAAACCCACCCATTTCTGAACTACTAGTGGTGTTACGCCTCCTAGCGGCCATATTACGAACTTGTGAATATTTTCCAGTGACTTTTAATGGTCGCTTTTATTGTAAATATTTTTTCACCAAATCTCTACGGTTAACGGTTTTCGCGATACAGCCGCTTATCTCGCTTAATTGGCCACCCGGTAAAACAAACTTATGTTCACAATAAAAGATATGTACTGCTTGAAAACTCATATTTGAGTAAATGAAAGTATTAACTTGTAACAAAGAATTGAATCTTACGTCACGATAGTTAATGATTGCAAAAATTGTCGTTTTAAAATTCAGAAATTAAGAAAACCACCGTTTCTCACGACACGAAATATTCAACTGGCACTAAAACTTTTACTAGCTAAGAAATCTCAATTGTCTATCACCTTGTTTTTTTTTTATTTACGAATCCGCATCAGCCTCAAGGGCTATTAGCGGTCTGTAGCTATATATAATGTTTGTTTAACATTATGAATAGATATTGACATGTCACATGTTTTGTTTAAAGTACATTTTAAATTTTATGGTATAAGTTTGCGATTTGCAGATATTTAATAAGGTTCTTCACATTACTGCTGTTGTTTAAAGTATTTTCCAGAGTTTCACTTATGTTGCATGCTAGTCTGTTGGTATGATATAGTGGACACTCAACCAGAAAATGTTTCACTGTTAACGGCTGCTCACAAATAACACATTCTGGTCTTGGTGTTCGGGAAAGTAAGTACTCATGAGTAGCTCGAGTATGACCTAGACGTAGCCTTGTGATGATGATTTGATGTCTTCGATTTTCGGTAAAACTTAGCCAGGGTGTTATGTCGGGTTTGATTTGATTTTTGCGTGTGAGCTCCTCCATGTGCCATTCCATTTTTGATTTGCTTTATTGCGAATAAATGTTTTTAGATCGGTGTATAAGGGCTTAATGATTGGTATGGTATTAAGTAGTGCTGATTTTTTGGCAAGTTGATCGGCCATCTCATTACCTTTTATGCCTATGTGTGCAGGAACCCACAGGAAATGTATGTTTTTTCCTATCGATTGAAGATGATGAATTTCTTGTTTGATCATCAGTACGAGGAAATTTTTCGAATAGGTGCTTCTCAATAATTTACAGGAGTTTAAAGAGTTTGTAAATATAACTGTATTTTCGTAGTTCGTTGTTGTTACGTATATTACTGCTTCTAGTATTGCATAAAGTTCTCCTGTTAGAATTGTTGCATATTTTGAAAGTTTGAATTGTACATTGTTTGTAGGGGTTACAATACTGCGCCTATTCCGTCATTTTGTTTGGATGCGTCAGTGTATATTTCGGTATAATTGGGATATTTTTGCATGGTCTCGTTAAAATGTTGGATGAGGGTTTGTATACTAGTGCTTTGTTTGGAAAAACATGAAAGATGAGTGTTTATATGTGGTGACTCAATTTGCCAGGGTGGAGTGAAGTTATAAGTTTCGATTTTTAAAGGAGAGATGTTGGATATATTGAGACTGTTTTTATAGTGCTGGATTCTTACGTAAAATGGCTCTGTTTGAATATTAGGTGAGACTTGATTTACGTTTTCATTAAATGTGTGATGGTGGGTTAAAATAAGAGGATTAGCTGTTATTTTTGGGGCATATGAGAGAATTAGGATTTGTCTTCTAAGTTCTAGTGGGGCTTCTCCGTCTGCACTGTATAGGCTGTCTACTGGTGTAGTTCTGTAGGCTCCTTGGATAATGCGTAGTGCTGTATTGTGTAATACGTCTAATTGTTTAAGTATTGTAACTTTTGCTAATGCATAAGCAATACAGCCATAATCAATTTTTGATCTGACAAGTGTTTGATAGATGTTTAAGAGTAATCTGCCTTCGGCTCCCCAATGTTTGTTTGATAGACATTTCAATAAATTAAGTCCTTTTTGACAGTATTTAATCAGTTGTGTTATATGGGCTTTCCAATTAAGTTTCTCATCGAATATAAGTCCTAGGTATTTTATGTTATTGGTGTACTTGAGAGTAGTATTGTAGATTTCCATATGAGGTTTGTGGTTAGTTGGTTGTTTTGAGACTTGCTGGGCGAGAAATGTAAACCTGTCGCTCTTGACCATTTTTCCATCGTTATGAGTTGTTTTTGAAGTATCGTTGCACATGCAGATAATGTCCTGCTTTTTACAAAAATGATCACGTCATCCGCATACATTCGGATCTGTATTGATTTTTCTATATCTCTAGTTATATCGTTCATGGCTAGGAGAAATAATTGATCCTTGGGGTGCTCCATTTTCTTGTTTCTGGAAGGAAGAAGTTGTCCCATTGACTCTAACCTGAAATGTTCTGTCACATAAAAAGTTCTGTATGAGAGCTAGAATGTTACCTTGATATCCTAGGTTGCTTAGCTTTGATAGTATGTTGTGTTTCCAGGTTGTTTCGAAAGCTTTATTTACATCAAAATAGATGGCCATGCAGTGTTCTTTATTTGAGAATGCTCCATTAATATGAGTTTCTAAATCAATTATGTTGTCTAATGTTGATCTATTTGGTCTAAATCATGATTGCTCCGGAGACAGATATCCTTCGATTTCTAGGTCCCAAAGAAGTCTTTTATTTATTATTTTTTTGAGCAGTTTGCATAGGGCGCTAGTTAACGAAATGGTCTATAAGAATCTGCTAGAAGGGGTGATTTAGAAGGTTTTAAGATGGGGATTGTGATTGCCTTTCTCCATGTGTTAGGATATAGATGTTGGCTCCAGACACTGTTGTATATTTGCAAGAGGTGATGTGTCGCAGATGGAGGCAGGTTTTTTAAAAATATGGGAGAGATATCATCGGGTCCAGGAGATGTGTTCTTAAGTTCGTGGAGTGCATCGTTGAATTCGTGTAGGCTAATAGGCGTGTTAATAGGGTCTGCGTTTTCATGTATCATAATGGTGTTCTTTTCTTGCTTCTGCTTAAATGCTAGGAAGTCTGGGTCGTAGTTATCATTTTTAGAATGGAGACAATAAGAGTTTGCGAAATCTTCAGCTATCTCATTATTATCTGTTATCATACTTAAATCGTTTTTTTGTAAGGCTGCAATTTCCATATGTGAGCTTTTACCTGCTATGCTCTTCATTTTTTTCCAGACATTTGTTATTGGTGTTGAACTATTGATTTTCTGAACGTATTGATGCCAAGATTTTCTTTTACTGTGTTTGATGGTTAGTCTAGCAAACGCTCGCTTCTTATTGTATTCTATACAGTTTTCAGGAGTCTTATATCTATTATATTTATTTAGGGATTGTTTACTTGCTTTTATTGCTGACTCACATTCTTCGTTCCACCATGGTACTGCATTGTACTTTTTTATATGCGCTGTCTTACCAATAGCGTGGTATGCTGCATCTATTATTATTTTGTTAAAGTCTTCTACTGTAGCCGTAATATCATCTTGCAGTTTTGCCAGATGAATATTGTCGTCAATGTGTTGTGAGAAATTAGTCCAATTTGCTTTGTTTAGTCTCCAACGTTGTAAGGGTATTGTATCGTGAGAACGTTTAGTGGTGTTGGTAATTGTTATTGGGAAGTGATCGCTGTCATATAAGTCTTTATTAATTTTCCAAGATAGTTGGGGTAGAAGATTAGGTGTACATAGACTGAGATCAATTGCTGAAGAAGTGCCCGCTGTTATGTTGAATCTGGTGCCACTGCTGTCATTCAATATAGCTAAGTTAGCGCAGTTGAATGTCTCATGTAGTTGATTTCCTCTTGAATCGTTTGACCTGCATCCCCAAGCAATCTTGTGCCCGTTGAAATCGCCTATAATTAGCCTGGGAGAAGGGATTTGTTTAAATAACGCATCCAGTTCCTTGGGATCTGCATGTATGTTAGGCGGGAGGTATAAGGTTGCATATATTTATTTCGGTTGGAGCTTTAATTTTAATGGCTATCGCTTCAATGTTGGTGGTGATGTTTATTTCTTCCGCTACTATTGTTTATCTCGTGAATATGGCTACACCTCCACTGGCCGTTGTCCGATTTCTATTTTTGAAGAATCCATTGTAATGTTTTGGGGTATGTGTTTTGTGTTCATGGAAGTGAGTTTCCTGTAAGCATATAATGTCTGGAAGATGTTGCGATATGAGCTTTTGTAGCATTCCTAAATGTAGATAATATCCATTCAGGTTCCATTGTAGTATACTATTGAATTTTGTTATTCAAATTGATATTTTGACGTGATTAACGGGATTGTATGGAGGATTCGCTGCCGGTATCATCTGTCTGCTTTTCCAGCTTTTTTCTCAATTTAGTAAATCGGGTTTTAAGAGTCTTATCTTTCAACTGAGAGTAAAGTGTAAGTAACATTTCAATGACGCCTTTTATATCTGATGTATAGTATTTTGCAACGGTATATGCGTTCTGAACTCCGTGTATGTGCTCCAGCACCCTTTTAAATTCGTCATAGTTCAGAGGATAAGGGGGTGTTTGATTTTCAATTATTGGTTTTAAATTGCTGGTTGCTTCCTCTGAGATGGAGTAGACAGGAGGGGAGCTGATTGCAGCGTATTTTTTCTTTTTTGGATTTTTTGAGATTGAGAAAGCTGGTTTTGTCATAGTGGATGCTTCCGGAGAGGATTCTGATGATAGCAGTCGTTTGTTTGTAGAATTGGGCAAAGTTGTTGTGGTTTTTTGTGATATGTTGCCTACTTCAGCTGTGGGGGTGTTTACTGTCAGATTTGATTGGGTAGATAATAGATCCATCGGAGTTGGTTGAGAAAAGGTTGTTGTTGGTTTTGTTTGCTCATGTGATGTTTGGGGGGCGTTATTGTTTATTGTGTTCGTTTGGATAGGAGACTTTTGGTTTCGTAAGGTGGGACAATTGGCAACAACGTGACCCGATATTTTGCAATTAAAACATTTCTGACTATCTAAGGAGAGAAAAATACGATAAGAGAGGTTGTCGTAATTTCTAAAAATTCGGATAAAGTAAGAGATTCTAGAGGGGTAATGTAAACTTGGCGTCTGAAACTCATTATATGGCTATATGCAGGATCTGTTGCACCTATTCGTAGAAATGTAATTGGGGATAATAATTTTAGACCTAACCCTTCTAGCGTAGTTTTAAGTGTGTCGTGTGGTATAGTCGGACTAACATTAGAGACGACTAGCCTGTCTGAAGGGGTTACTAAATGTCGCGCTTTTAATTTTTGTCCCAAAATTCGATTTCTCCTCCATTTTCTATAAATTGATCAACTGCAGCTTTGGTCGATAAATAAATACACACTCTATTATTAGATATCCTCGAGCAGAAAATGATGTTGCGTGGTTGAACTATTGGGCCTAAACTCAGAAGATAGTCTTGAATTTTTGCATCATTAATTGTATTAAAGATGATTCCCTGGTCTTTTGCTGGATATATTGGTTGAGTTGGTTGTTTGAGCATTTGAGAGTAAGATTGTATTGGAGTAGTTGATGGTGTATTAGGTGAAGTAGGTGTTATATTCATGTTGTCGTTATCCATCTTTTGTTTTAAATGGTTTTTGGAGCATTATTTTCTGAGTACGGCACTAGCAGTTGATTCCAGTCAATTAGCAAGTTGTTTTTGCTGCTTGGAATTCACTTGACAAGTGAAATTTGTTGTATTTGTCAGTATATAAGGTATTGAATAAATGATATTATTCAAACCACTGTAGGTTATGTTTTGTACTCACTCAGTTATGGTGTCGTGGATTGGTCTCAATGCTATCACTAACTTTACACTCTATTATTTTGCCTAATAATTGGTTATTTGATTAAATTTACGCACTCGATTCAAAAGCTGTTTATTGCCCCGTAAACAGAGAGGAACTCCCTATCACCTTGTTGAATCAATACATCTGCTATTATCTCTTGGATGACGCATCGCATTATAAATCCTTCACTTTCCGTATTGAAAGTGCACTTTAAACCGGTGTACTATATTTATGTAGTACACTATGAGAGAAGGGGTGAATAGGGATACTTCACTTTACATTGCAAGTATGAAGACTACGTAAGTTGATTACATTCACATGATAAAAATACAGCATGTTGTCAAAGTGTAAGGTTGTTTGTTATCTTTTGCTCATAATGGAAATATATTTTCTCATTAATAACCTACAAGAATTTAGCTGGACACGATTTGATAAATACTAGGAAATGAATAACTCTTGAGTTGTAAAGTGAAAATGCCACCCCATTTTCTGGAAGAATATTTTGAAATTCTAATCAATATCTCTAGCTATATATCACTTCAACTTAATATTCTATTTTGAAGTTACGACCGGAAAAAGGAAACTATATCTCCCAAAAAAGTTTTATTGCCGTTTTATAACCTTCGCATATACAATACGAGTTATAGAACGAGAAGTTTCTATAAATAAATAAGAATATTATGTTACTATAAATAAGATGGGACATGCAAAGTTAGCATATACTTTAATATTCATAGAAATGTTGTTTAAAATAGCGTGGTTATAATTGTTAAGCTTGGTAGTTAGCTGGCGAAAGTCGTTGTTTAATTCTTATAATTGTCGGTTGATCATTAGCTTTGCAGCAGGTAATGTAATTCTAATTATATTGTGCTAATTAGGTTAAAAAAAATAGTTTTCTGTTATAAAACGGTATAATTGGCGCAGTCAGTAGGATCTGTGTGGTCGTGAAAAACTTTGTCGAATCGTTCGTATAAAGAACTCACGATTTTGTGTTTCAACATCGAGCGCGGATTCCAGAATCTACTATCTACGAGGAAAGACGAAATCAGAGCTCCTCAAATCGCATGTAAGTGGCAAGTCTTCTTTTTTTACCTTTCCCTACGTTTTTAAAAGGGTAGGTGAGATACTTTGTAAAATTTTGAATATACTTGCTGCAGATTTATTTTATGAACGGACTGGAAAATTTATTGGAAACATTTAATAAATTAAATATAACAGAAATACCAAATCTGATAATAATTTTGAGAATTCACTTTCATCTGTGAATATGAACGAAATGGCTACTGCTACTGTAAAAACCCTCAATTGGGAATTATTTAAATTAAAATTAGAAATCAATAAACCATATGATAGTAACAGTAATACGTTAAATAAGTTTAAAATCAAGTGTGAAAAATTGATTGAAACATATGCGATATATAATGATGTAGAAATAAACAACCATATATTGGATTGTATACATGAAAAACTGATAGAAAAAGCTGAAGCCATGGTTGGAAATCAAATGAAACTAAATAAATGGCAAAAGATTGAGAAAGCCTTTAAACACTGTTTCTCAGATCGGAGAGATTTGGACCTCATCGTGCAGGAATTAACAGGAACAAGGCCATTTTTTATGAATTGGTGACTATATTCTATAGTTCACCGGACCACCCCTTCTCCGGCTTAAGAGTGCCCCAACTGTCCTGGAGGCAGTTGGTAAATCAAGCTGCCACAATTTATATATTTTTGTTTTCTTCGCATATATTAGGGAATTGTCGGTGGCAAGTACACTCTGGACTCGAATACTAACTGAGAAGCGGTATGCTTGAACTTGAGTGCACTCTGGACTGGAATACTAATTAAAAAGCGGTATGCTGGAACTTGAGTACACTCTGGATTCGAATACTAATTAAGAAGCGGTATACTTGAGCTTGAGTACGCTCTGGACTCGAATATCAACTATATAACGATATGTTTGACATAGTATCTCTGAAACAATAAATTACTTTTCCGTCAACCTATTTATATACGAGAAAAGTATTGGTTTACCCCAAAAAAAGTTGGATTTTTCAAATTTTTTTTGAGTTATTTTTACGTTTTCCATCAACGACATTACGAAAAACCGGTTTTTAGAAAAAAAATCCTGTGTGTATGTCGTCGTCGTTGTCGTCGGCCACTTTTCCTTACATGTCTTGTTAGCACGATACTGCCTACGGAGTGCAATAAGTCAACAATTTTATGATTTAATATTGTCAAGGACATGTCACAGATGAACACTATTGATTTTCAGCTCGCTAGAGTCAGTACAACGGGTGCTATGGTACTTGAAGTACATTTTGTAATTTTTTGAGAAATTTCAGTTTGTTAGCACGATACAGCCTCCGTAGTTCAACAAGTCACCAATTTTATGATTGAATATTATTGCGGACATCTTGCTGATGATCCCTATTGATTTTCAGCTCACCAGATCCACTACAACAGGTGCTACAGTACTTTAAGTACGATATTTTCGTCATTTTTGGAGAAGCTTCAATTTGTTAGCACGATACAGCCTCCGGAGTATATACAAGTGACCAATTTTATAATTGGATATCATTCAGAGCATCTCCAAGATGAACCTTATTGATATTCAGCTCATTAAAGCTAGTAAAACGGCTGCTATGGTACTTGAAGTACCAAATTTTTTTCATTTTTGGAGAATTTTCAGTTTGTTAGCACGATACAGCCTTCAGCGAGTATACGATTGATCAATTTTATGATTGAATATTGTTCAAGGTGTCTCACAGATGTACCGTACTGATTTTCAGTTGACTAGAACGAGTACAGGGGGTCCTATAAATCCATATATACTAAATTTTTGGATATTTTTGAAGAAATTCGGTTTGCTAGCACGATACATCCCCCGAAGTGTATACAAGTAACAATTTTATCATAGAATATTGTTCGGGGCCACAAATGCGGAAAAGTTAGTTTCAATCTTTAAAACCGTTTATTTCAACTTGATTTACACTTCGTGATGTCTGCTTGAATTTGAGTAATGATTACTTCGTAATGTAATGATGACTGCTTCGTAATTGATTGATGAACTACTTCGTAATTAAGCAATAAACTGACTTCTTCACGTTGTGAGACGTATAAAATGGAAATCTTCGAAAGGGCGTGTTTACACGTAGATCGGTGGAACTAAAAGTGAATAAACCTTTCCTATTGGTCAGTATTATATGACATGGCCGGAACCATCGACAAGAATCAACAGTGGACACCTACAATAGATATTTCGATTACTATTGAGCGTCAAAGGTGATGCCGTTCTATTGTAACCTTTTACTCAAATGCTTATTCCAGGCCTTCCGAGACTGATCTATTATTAAGAGATTTGGTTGGTCCAGACAATCCTATATTACGGTGCTTCAATTCTATTGACACCAAAAAAATGATAGTGTGAAACGTGATATTTTCTAAATATTTTACCATGTTATGAAACTAAAATAAAATTACGCTTTGAATGTACAACAATAGCGAACGGATACAAAAAGAGTTTCATATCTACAAATACCTCAAATACCGTAATATATACAAAACAAGGAATCCCAATCTTGAGCACCAAGACTAAATTATGCAGAGAGTAGAAAAATTCTTATCTACTTCACGGGATGTGAGTTCAATTGCCAGCCTTCGCTATCGCACGAGCGCAAAATCGTCCTCGATTAGTAAATGTTACTTACATCGGTTGTATAAATAACTATTTTATTATTATGTTGTAGATGACAATAAGTGTAGTGGAAATTCAATAGCAACTTTTTGGACCAATTGTCACGAAAAAATTAACTGGCTTGGTTGAAATGAATTCTTTTTAACGAAACAAATCGAGCTGTGGACAAAACTTGTAATTTTTTTTGAAATTTCTTTGTGTATCATATTAAGGCAAGCTCTCAATTTATTTCAATAATTCTATTTTTTTCTCTCGAATATTTCTGAACTATTAATTTTGGAAAAATGAAAATTGTGTGTCACAGCAATATACTCATATAATGCGATATACAGGAAGGTCACCTTATACTAATATACGCATAATTGTATCTTGGAAGTGCAATTATAAAAATAATCAAAAGAAAGTGTTCAATAGAATATTTATTAAATGTATTTAAAATCTGTTACTAGAATCGGAAATTTCTTGAAACGTTTTTCATCATATTTGAGTAGAAATCTCTATCTTTGACCAAATATTTTTCTTGAGTTTTTATATTCGACCGACAATGCTCTACCACAGCGAGATATCAATAAATGGTTCATTTTGATATTGGAATACGATTCCTTACGGTGCCTAGTTGCTGAGATATTGGGTGTTCAACATTTTAAATCTAAATCAAAAGTTTGCCATAAATCAAGAACGCCTTTAATTTTTTTTCAAATTTGGTGACCAATATGCTTCTTAATGAAGTAATATTTTGACATAAGCAAACTTTGGGAAAATGTAACCAGCGGCGTGCTGTCAGGGTTAGTTGTCACTTTTATCCCCCTATTTTTTACGCCACTGGAGCAATTTTTTTTTAATTTTGTTTTAAATTGCCTGATTATTTTTATTTGAAAAACTAATAACCTTTTGAGGAGCTAAAATGAACGGTGTTGTAGAAATTTGCCTCCAAACAAAAGTCTGCTGGTAATTAAATACTACTCAATATTTCTAAACTATTTTTAATTGTTCGTGACACTTTGTGTATTTGACACGATCTTGGTAGATTAAATCATAGAATTTTAAATTAGTTTTTACATTACTTTTGCTGTTATAAAATGAATTTTTCATTTGAAGAGTTGACCGATATGTTAAGGATTTACGGGGAAGATTGAAAAAATGGTAGAATGGCTGTTCGAAAACTAGTTCGAACTAAAGAATTCAAATAAATATTTATTATTCTGAGTTTGATTCACCCTGTACACCACATCCAACGGGTTTTGCAGTTTCCTCGTAAAAATGTCCGGTTAAGTTTTTGCATTCTGACGTAGAATTTGAAAAGTCATGAAAACGTCAAAATAATATACACGACCCACCCCGTGTAGTAGTTGGCGATGGCATTGACATAAATGTCGAGTCGAGTTTTGACGTGTCAAGGTGACAAGTCGAGAACGGTGAAGTTCTAGGAAGGTGTTTTTAGGTTGAAATAGTTTTTAAAATTCTCACTACGCAAACTAACGGCTTTTGTTAAATTAATAGAAAGGTCTATTAAAGATTCAAGAGTGATTGCAACGCGAGAGCAGTGAATGTTTTATTCCATTTGATTTGAATGGAAAGGTTCAATTTGATTTATGCAAGCATTGTGGATAAATTTTTCTGATTACCTCATAGAGTAACCGATATCAAAGGATATTTACACCTACAGTAGTTTACAACAAATAAGTTACATTTGACCACGCTCACAATTATACATATACTCATTGCAATTTGACAGTTGTCTTTCAAACCCTTTCAAAACGTGATTCTACGTATATGTGCTCTGTGCCAGGAAGCAGTTCGACAGGAAGACATATACTGTGTTTCGTTACGCACTACCACATTCGGAACGATTCTAGTGAGTAATATTAGGTGACTTTGTTTATCTTTTAACAAGGATTCTTTGGTTATGAGGCCAAATTTTTGATTTCAACAGAAATCTTTTCTGTGATAGATTCAAACTTATTTACGTTTAATGTTCTTTCATTGTAAATTAGTTTTAATATTCATGAAGAACGGCCGTTCAATTTAGTTGTGCATATTTTTCTGTTGAATTTTCTCTGTATTTTCTCCTTTATTAATTGAATGTGTTAGTTATTTATTTCGAGTTGTCTTCAACCAATCCTCGCTTTAATTTCGGAACTCATTAATTTAAATTACTAATCGAATACAAGCGCCTTTGGCTAATACAATTGCTAAATAAAGATCTTGAGTCTAACTATTTAATTTGTTTTGAGCTTAACATCAAACAATGGCAGCTCGTTAATAGCAACAAAGATTTCGCAATCGTCGAATTCCACATCATTCTCTATTGGCAAGTATTGAAAGAATGCTGAAACAAACCGGAATCTTGTTAATTAAAAGAAATAATGCTGGAACGCAACGTACCACGAGGACTGTGCATCTGTAAGAGGAAATATTAAATAATGTTTTTGAAAGGTCATCTTTAAGAACCCGAACTGTAGGTCGCGCTTTAAGAGTGGACCATTCTACTGTATGGAGAGTTTTGAAAGAACAAATGTCACATCCATACAAATTGGCCAGTGTTCAATCATCAGAACCTAGAGATTAAGGAATTTTCAAACTGGTATTTACAAAAGTGTCGTGAATATCAAAATTTTCCATAATATGTGTTGTATACCAACGAGGCTAGATTAACTAGGGAAGGAATTTTCAACTCTAGGAATAGTCTCGTTTGGGATGAAGAAAATCCGCACTTTGTTCGTGAAAGGGGATTTCAGCATAAATATTTGGTTGTGTGGGTGGGTATGATTGGAGATTGCTTAATCGGGCCTTACATTTTACCAAATAAAGTAAATGGAGCAATTGATTGGCGCTTTCTGGGAGAAGTGTTGGAGAATGTACCGTTAAATATTAGACAACACATGTGGTTACAACACGATGGGGCACCTGTTCACTTTGCTGCAGCGGTAAGAAATTATTAAAACAGACGTTTTAGAGAAAAATGGATTGGTCGGGGTGGACCCAATTGTTGGCCTGCAAGATAACCTTACTTAAATCCTATCGATTTTTTATATGGGGCGATATGAAGTCCTTAGTATACGAAACAGGCACCGACATTGGACAAGATCTAATAGCTATAATTCAAACTGCGGCAGAAATAATTCAATCCCATTCGGATTTATTCTCAATGAATCGTTTTTCAATGACAAAACGGTGTGAGAAGTGTATTGAAGTAAGCGGCCAACAATTTGAACAACTAATGTAACTTTGTCAATTTTGTTATTGTTGTAATAGTGCTGTTTAAATTTAATTTGTGATATTATTTTTATTTTCATTACCAATTTTGTTATTATTGTAATACATTTTCGTTTGAAATTGAGATTATGAATAATTTGTATTTGTTTTGAACTACTTACGATTAATCATTATTTGAAATTGAATGGTTAATTAATTAATTTGTAAATAACTTATGTGTCTATAGGCAAATTTCTACAACACCGTTTTTTTTAGCTCCATAAAAGGTTATTAGTTTTGTAACTAAAAAAAATCAGGCAATTTAAAACAAAATTAAAAAAAGAATTTTCTCCAGTGGCATAAAAAATAGGGGGATGAAAGTGACAAGTAACTCTGACAGCGCGTCACTGCATAGATTTTTCATGTTTGTTCATGTCAAAATATTACTTTATTAAGGAGCATATTGGTCACCAAATAATAAAAAAATCAAAGGCGTTCTTGATTTATGGCAAATTTTTGATTTTGATTTAAAATTTTGAACACTCTATATCTCAGCAACTAGGCCCCGTAGGGGTTCGTATTCCTATATCAAAATGAATCATTTATTGAGATCTCTCTGTGGTAGAGCGTTGTCGGTCGAATATAGAAACACCCAGTACATACTATACCTCTGTGAATTTCAAATATTTCAACTAATTATTCCAAAAATGCCAATTGATGGAAAAATTTCAACGGAACCTCTCGAGTTCAAATGTCAGGAGGATTATTTTTGAGCATTCATGTGCCTTCATTGATCTCCACTTTCTTTCATTTGCAGATTCTCTAGCTCAATATGGTTTTCAAATGAGTCAGCGACAACTAGATTCATTTTTCAATAATCAAATTCACTCTAACGAAAGTTGAGAATGTATGAGCAGTACACTTACAAGGATACATTTTTAAATAATGACTTGTTATTATATTCTGTATTGTGATTCCCTATTGCTCCATAAAAAGTGTTAAATCAATATTAAATATTTAGAATTAAGAATATAGAACTGGAAACTTTTGTTCCAAAATCTGATATAATTATATGAACCCATTCAAGTATAACATTGAGAAATTCCACAATCAGCTGATATTAGTTTGAGTAACAAGTTTGGCAATCTAACTATATTAACGTATAAAGTATCTACTGATTCGATATTTCTGGTGTTTAAAATTTACTATTTGAAAAGGAAAAACTAGAGATGACCTTTCAATAAAATCAACTTGAGAGCAACTATTAAAAAAAATTCATAATAATTGGAAACGGGTGGCTGATGTCAATAATGCGTCGGTTTAAAAGATATGAATATTGTAAAACTTAACAGCTTTCATCGTTGATATATTGGTTAGACAAGACCCATCGAACGTTTCAAACTTAACAATCTTAGTATAAATGAGGCCTTTGCTATCAAATCGGCAATCTGATTACACCCTTCAATTTTCTGAACAATCTTTTTCCTCCCATAAACAATTCTTAAACAAAGAAATGTCTAATTTTAACATATTTTGTGCGCTTGTGGAACTCTGCAATCTGTGCTAGTTTAACATGGGTTACGATGACAAGGCATTTTTTAATTCTGTAATACCTGTTTTCAACCAAACTCACTCTTGTGTACATTCACTAGCGGCTACAGTTTCTTCCTGTGTAGAGGAAATATCCTCACAACTTTGCCTTTGACTACTCCATTAGACTGCTCCTCCAATATACATACAAACTACTACAGACGTTGAACGTCCAGTAATAAAATCACCCACAATATCTGCGCCACTAAAGCCTTGTAAGTATCCGCTCTTGTACATAGCTGAAAATCCCTTTAACTCACAAGAAGTCATGTCGGCTTGGATTTTTGAGATTTCTAGAACATACACGTACCATGCCTACCATTAAATACATTAATGCCCCTACGGATTTTCTCATTTTCCTAATCCTTTCCTCAATCAATAGCTACTTTACTTTTCTCAATGAATCTGTTTTAAATAATTCCACAATATATTGAAAAAATGGTACAAATTCTAAAAAAATTACAATTGTTCCTATATTAGTGCAAATATGGAATACCATTTTGTTTATTAGACAAGAAGCCTCTAAACAAATTGGTAAAACAAACCTAAATTTAGCGAGGTCCCACCTAATATAGTTGCTGATAAAAATATTTTATAAAATTAAAGGCAACCCTCACAATTATGTAAAAAACATGTCAAAATCACCATTTGAAATATGGAGGGGGGGGGGATAGAAAATACCACTAAAAATTAGTGAATGATTTTGTGAAGTGAATGTTTTTGTTAATATAAACTCAAAATGCAATATAGACTCCTTGCGGTCACAGGCAAATTCGTCTTTCTACGCACTTCACCACTCATTATGTGTCCGTATAAGCACATGAGAAACTGCACCCTTACCTCACATCTGCGGCTTGTCAAAAACTATTGCCCACAGTAAATGCAATCTTCAATATTGTCACCAGGGTTGGATAGTCTTGGCATATCAGCAACATCGTCGACAGAATAATCTGCTAGGTCCAAATAATCATTCCTTTCAGATTCTACGATTACGTCTAATGTTTGATTGTTTCTTGGGTGGCTTTGTTTACTTCCCTTTAAAATTTTTCAAGGCTCAGATTTCTCTTTCTTCTAAAGGCTTCTGCTTCCTTTTCTTTTTTTCTATTAATGGACTCATTCAAGTCATCTTTATAAGGAGATGACGTAATCGATGACGTAATTAGGGAACCTCTGACAGCTTTCGTCCCGTTTTAGAATTTTTCAGCTTTGAGATGGAAACCGAGCTAATATCAAAAACAGATACTTGCATTGGATTTTGACCGGAAATATGGGGAGGTACATTGTTTGTATTCGATGATTTCGAACATGATAACTGGTTTATGTCTGGTAAGTGATTGTGAGTGTTTATTGTGTCTAAAAGGGTTGATGTAGAAGAGGAATATTTAGCTATAACAATCAGATCAAATCCTGTCTCATCTGATTCCTATTCTTCTGTTTAAAAGTCAGCGCTGGAGAAAATATTTCTATTTAAAGGGTAGATACCAGTTGCACGAAAATTATTAAAACCTACTTCGCAAGTAGTATGAACTTCAAGGTATGCTTTGCCAAAAACTTCTATTTCATCAAATAGACTAAGACGGCGATTGGTGCTACGAATCCACACTCCATTCTCTTCAATATAACAAGTTTTTAACGGTCCCTTGAATGACTTGGCCAAGTGCTGAAGTTTATGAGTTGAATGCGGAGGTAAAGACACGATGACTACGTAGTTAGATTTACAACGTCGATATTACGGGTGTGGCTGTAGTGCCCATCGAGAATTGATAGAATTGGGTCCTTCTTAAACGGCTTCCATTGCTTAATGAAGTGGTGTAACCACTAAGGGAATATATGGGCTTGTACCCAACCAGATGGATGTGCAACTCCAACACATCCCGAAGAAGCACATTTCATGAGCTATACATTCATATTTTTTCTAGGGAATATTATAAAAGGCATTATTATCCAATCCAACTAGAACGCCTTTGACAGTTTTATCATCTAGCTTTCTTCTCCGTCATTTTGAAATATGGAATTGGCATGTGCTGCCAATTACACGAAGGTGCCCCGAATATCGTTTCTTCCTATACCATACTTCGAAGGGTGATATGCCACTTTCACTAGAAACCGCAGCTGAATTGTTCAAAATATAAACTTTTTCGTTTAAACTTATTTCCGGTAATCGGTCAACATGGTTAAGGTTAAAAATAAAAAGATTTTTTGTATTGTTTACATTCTCTTCTCATTCATTTTATTTCCTCCACTACGTTTCGGCGTATTGCCATTTTCAAGTATTTCTTTTTTTTTCTCTACAATGAATAATGTGTTATTTAATTATAATACATTTAACAATAAGAGACAAGACAAAATTAATTTAAAACAATGAGCTATTAAAACTCACACATTATAAATCTACTGTCGACTGTGGACATTGCGTTCTAAAATATTTTAAAATCAAATAAAGTTACTCGAACCTGTCTGATTTATAAAATCATCAACAAAACATACAAATAATATTCATAGGCGGGTAAGATGCAGAACACCTACAGCTACTCTATTAAATGGTTGTATATTTTTGGTAGACTTTAAAGGTCCGTCTTATAGTTAATTGAATTTTTGTTCTTTTTGATACAAATCATTTCTTTGATTTTACGTTTGAATCTGTTTTCTTCTTTGTCTAAAATTTTAATGTTTTCAAAATCAAAACTATGGTGGTTTTCGAATGCGTGTTTTGAAAGGGCTGTGGAATGTTGATTGTTGGTTTTTATGTTATATTGGTGATTGTAAATTCTGTTATTTAGGTATTGAGATGTTTGACCCACGTATTCACCATGGCAATCTTTACATTTGACATTATACACTACATTACTTTGTTTCAATTTTTCGGTTTTCGGTTTAAGTTTTGTGAAAAAAGTCTTGGTATAATTATTAGGTTTGTGCGCTACATTTATATTATTTTTACTCAACAGCCCCTGAATTTTTTCTGATGCACCTTGTATGTATGGTAAACTGATATATGTTTTGGTGGAGATATTATTACTAAAGTTATTACTACTCCTATTGTTTGTGTCCCTTGCATTATTATTGTTATACATTTTATGTATTCGTTTTTTTATTATAGGATTGTAAAAACTTTCTGGATATACATTTCTTTGTAAAACTTCTTTAATCTTTCTCAAATTATCAGGTCTGTTATTAGGACGTGAGAGTTTTAGGGCCCTGTCTGTAAGGTTATTAACAACACTTCTTTTGTATGTGATTGGTACATTGGAATTAAAATTTAAATATCTTTCAGACCATACATGTTTGGTAAACCAATTTGTCTCAATTATACCGGTATTATCATATTTAATTGTTATATCCAAAAAGTTTATTAGTTTTTCGTTATCTTTCTCAAAAGTTAATTGTATTTTAGGGTGGAAGTTGTTAAATTTTTTAAGTGTATAATCTAACTTGGATGCTGGTATGCATAGAAGGCAGTCATCAACGTATACTTTATAAAAATTTGGAACATAATTTAATTGATTTATAACTGTATTTTCCAAATCTTCCATTACTAGATTTGCTATGACTGCTGCAATTGGTGATCCCATGGCTATACCATAAATTTGCGAAAAAAATTCATCATTATATTTAAAATATGTCGAATTCAAACACAACAACGTGGCTTCTATAAATTCATTTAAGGACAAAAAAGTATATTTATTTATTTCTAGCCACCGGTTTTTTATACAAGTTATTGCTAGATTAGTTGGAATATTGGTGTATAAGGAGATAACGTCAAAGGAAACTAGTATATGATCGTTAGGAATAATTCTATTTTTAACAAATTCACTAAAATGCCATGAGTCTTTGATATGATAGTTGTTGTTACCAATTATGTTGATCAAGATATCAGAGAGAAATTTTGACAGTTGATATGTTGGAGCACCAATATTACTAACAATAGGTCGTAGAGGTATATTATTTTCATGTAGTTTCGGTAGTCCATAAATTGATGGAGGTTTACCTTAACCATGTTGACCGATTGCCGGGAATATGCTTAAACGAAAATTCAAATAATACGGTCAGGAAATACACACTGCAAAATATAAACTGCAATATTTACCGTTTCTGCCTATAAGCTTTGAGGTTATCCTCCTCAGGTATGCATGAGTGTTCCCGCAGTCTCTACTATAGTTCTATTTTCTATTTTTTAGCATCTATTCTGTTGAGGTGTGTACGGTATTACTAGTCGTTGATGACTTCCGGTTTCCTTTGAAGTTCATGTAACCCAATAATTAACGAACTCACCATCAATATCTGATAAAAATTCTTCAATGCCGTAACCAGCAACTTTAATCTTGGCTAAAAATGTTATCTAGTCTAGTAGTTTTTTTATTTTTCTCTCACGGAGAAAGTGGATAAGCTCCCTTGATTCTGATGCTCCTTCTGTTGAACCAAATTTTAAGATGTATTTTTCCATATAAGCAGCCTTCACATAACTCACTATATAAAGGTACGTCTATCCCCAAGTCTCAGTTTAGAACCGTCATGATATGTTTTTTATTCTGATGACCTATTCTTTGATACAGATTTAGTAAATTTTATGTTTGGAATACATTGTCTCCATACCCCTGTAGTTTGACAGTTTAAGAGCTAGATTGTACATACGACCATGTTTAGTTCGGTCCCTACTAAAGCACTTTTGTGCCCAAATTAAAAATTACATACTTCTGCTGTAGAAATGAATTAACTTGTCGACTGTTTGTATTGTGCAGACAAAACTGAGAAAAGATTCTTTATAATGGAAGGAACATACCAAACAACTTCTAGATTATACTGTTCAGCTCTTCCATTGACACATTCTTCAACAATTATATTACCTTATCCTAAAACTCCAACGGCATCACCATTTGCAGTGGTCACAAATTAGTTATTAGTAAACGACTTATAGCTATCAAAAACATATGTTCAATTACAAAGGTGATTGGTAGCAACATTATCTACATACCAACTTTCCGAATCAGTTGTAATAATACAGTTGATATTAAAGCCAATGATATTTGATCGTTTTACTGCAGTTTTACTGTTAATGGTGGTGTCTTTATCTGGTTCAGCAAGTCTTCCTTCTGATTTCTACTTCGAGCACTGCCTGATTTTGTGTCCGAACTGATGACAGTAGTTATATTGAAAATATTTCTTTGGCTTCGATCTGTTACCTCTATACTGTTTGTTCTGCTAAAATTTCTTGAATATTTTCATATTGATTTGTCACTGCCATTTCAAAAGCACACAACTAGCTGGTTAGATCTCCCACACTTCTATCAGTTTTTTCCATCAGCATCCATCTTGTTTTAAATGAACAATAATCTATGTTCCGAAACCGAGGAAACAAAACAGAAAACATTAGTGGTGAAGTTTTGTACTTCCGATGATTTTATAAATCAACTCTCAAAAACTATAGCAGATAAGCACTATGCAAATAAATATTACAGTCATGTTAATTCAGCATCACATAATAATAATAATGTTTTTCCTTATTTTCCTCTTGATTTCATCACATACACATCTATACAACCGCTTATGCCCAGCTTGTGGCTGTTAACTTTTGTGATGTTTCAACTTAACTTCTTAGCGATGTTAAAGCGCTGCCTTTTTACAATACTGAGATGTTACTAGAACTTCCTCAAAAGGAAGTCTTTATAACGAACTAAAAACAACGTTTCTGTTACATTCTGAAATGCCTTTTAACATCTTGTCGATGTTAATGCAATGTCTAAAAAATAACATCTTATCAATGATCTAAATGCGACATTTTAAAAACAATACAGTGTAATCTCTTAGATGTTGTATGTACATTACTTAAACCTGTAAATAATATACCTCAAACATTCTAGATGACATCCTATAGATGTTTCTGTGCCTAATCAGCGAATACTGGGTGAACAACTAAGAACGCCGGCTGTCGGCCATATTTCAAAAAATAGTGATGGTACAACTCTAAAAAAATACCCTGAAAAATAGCTGGAAAATATTTTTTAATTCCTAAAATATCTGCTATGGGGTCGAATGAACACTTAAAAACATAATATTCTTATTATCTTCAAAAAAGACACTCTAAAGGTATCCTTGAAATACAATTTTTCATATATTGATCAGATTATGAAAAAATGTAGTTAGACACTTTTTGTCTTTATTCTTCAAGTAAAGGGTGGAGGAAGGTTCAACCTAACAAACAAAAATGTCGTAACATTTTTTTGTTTTTTAATCGATATCAATGTTGTTGGCGTCATTCAATAGAGTTTTTCCTCTTTAATAAGATAAGCTTAACAAAAATAACAAAATTGTACAATTTTGTCAACGCTATGTGGAAAAGTCGACAATTTTCCCATTTTCTCGGAAATTTCAAATGTATGAGGCATTCTTTAAATTCTGATGAAAAGGGGTTAAAAAAATAGGAATATATTCCAAGATATACGATTTACGATGTCAGATATAAAAATTGAAAAAATGCTTCAATTTACATTTGAAATTTCCGAGTGGATACAAAATGATCTAATTTTGTTATCATTCTTATTAAACAGAAAAACTCTCTTAAATGCAGCTTAAATCATTAATATCGGTTAAAAAACGAAAAAGTTATACATTTGTTCATAAGTTTGAACCTTCTCCACCCATTATTTCAAGAATAATAGCAAAAAATCTCCTTGATTAAATATTTTCATAATCTCATCAAGATTTCAAAAAATGTATTTTCAGGACACCTTTAGTATGTTTTCTTGGAGTATTATGTTTTCGAGTGTTCATTCCATCCCTAGCGGATATGTTAGAGACTGCAAAATATTTTCCAGCAATTTTTCAGGATCACTAACCTAAAGGTAATTTTTTTGAAAGTTTTACCATGATTCTTTTCTGAGATGTGGCCTATAGTCGTTCTTAGTTGTGCACCCTGTACAATTAAAATAAAATACCAAAAAAAGCAATGAAGGATTTAAAACGTTTATTCACTATTAATGAACAGTACAGTAATTTGAAAAAAAAACAGTAACTTGTCCAGGAATCCAACCTAAAAAAAAATGTGTAAGCCTATTACATAACAAGTGTGGAGAGTGGAAACTTTTGAACGCATTCAGTGAAAGCAAGAAATAGAAATGGTATATTAATCTGTAGTTGTCATAACGTAACATACTTTGAAACTGAATTAATGAAGTTTAACTGATACACATACATTACAGCTAGTTTTGAAAAAAATTATTAGAATAGTTTTTTTAATAATATGAAAACTAATAAAAATTTTATATCATAAAGATTGTATTAAACATTACGTTAAATCAACAGAAATCCAATCTGATTAAAGAAAATTCTATCGTTTACTTACAGTTAATTTTCTCACGCAAGAGTCGCTGATTCGAGTGCCTCAACCATTCCATAACGTACTCTTCAAAATCTTTATCTGTGAAATATTTAAAGGTGTTCTGAACAGCAACTAATAAAACAATTACTTTAGATCAAATTGTGCCCATGGAGATCTTTGATCGATCATCATTAACTACATCAAACTTGATTTTAAGAATGGGACTCATTTTACATAAGATACATACGGGGTTCTTCAAAGGAAAAATAACATATTCTATTTCCAGAAGTGGCTTTTCATGATTTACCTTCTATTACATGCCTCACTCCGTTTGGAAGGTAAATTAAGGTGTGTCATGAAAATTCATACTTATTTTCTGTCTAAAATAATATACCATTCTCATCTTGTTATTTTCATCCTAGAACATATTGTATATTAACGTCGTTAAATTGTAATTTAATGAAAACTAAGCATTATTAATACACTATACAAAAAAACTACTTACAAAGAAGAGATATGAACACATTATCAAGTTAAATGAGTTTATAATCAATTGTTTCCAATTGAGTATCCAATAGCTGTGTCTCTACAATAACAAATAATTGAATGATGTTTGTTGACTGGAGCATTCAGTGTCATAAGTTACATATTCCTAAACTAGATCAATATAGGTACCATTGTACAGCTTATTTATTGTATTCAGAGTATTTTCAAATGGAAATGAGCTTTTTAACAGATATTTCTTTAAAGTCTTAAACAGCCTTTAATTGTTTACTATAACTGTTAGTATTAATGTTAAAAATTTCTAAACCTGCAAAACTATATTGATCGACAATACAATGTCTGTATCAGACCATCTGAAATAGTTACTTCCCTATACATAATTACCAACTATTTGTTTTTCATTTTATTTATGGAAGTAGCTTCTGAAACATCTTGAACATTGAAAAGCTTTTCTTCTAGATCCAAATTTCTGCCAACATATGATCATGTTTTATTATTAATAATAATATCTACCCTATTGCAATATTAAGTTTTTTGTAGGATATAATGCATATTTAGGATTTGAAATATTGTGAATCGTTTTTAAAATATACTTACTAACTAAAATATTTTAAAAGTAGAAAAAACCCTTATTTCGTGAACTCTATCATATAATGTTAGTGTACAATTCCGCCACCTGGAATTTCAATGTACAATAGCCGATTAAAGTATTGAATGAGTATTGAGTTTTAATAATTATGATTCTGGAAGGTACTTACCGATGAAAACTGTTGTTCGTTCATTATAACAAGAATTATAATTTAGTATAGAAACTGTAGCTAAGTAGGACCACTTCATTCAAGTACTTTTTCTTGCAAAAAAGTCCTTTCTGCAAATAAAATATAACACAAAACTGAAAACCACCCGCCATTTCATGCTTGTCATTTGTTTCCTCAGATAACTACTGTTTGTCAGTTCTTCTTCTGTTTTCTTCTTTTTTTATGTTACTGTGATGTTTGTTATGAGATATTACTGAGAGTTTTATGAACTAACATCGTACAGACGTAATCGTAGGAAATTACTAAAAATTATTTCGAAAGATGTAAAAATAACTGCAACATATGATCATCTTAGAAACATGTTAATTTGTAATATTACAGTAACGTTCTGTATGTGACATTAGTGAGAAGTATACAAATTAACATGGTATGAATGTTTTCTATAGGAAGTTGCTAAAAAGAAGTTCATAGAATGTGTATGTAACTGCCAATTCAAGTATTATTGTGTATATCGAAAATATGTTTTATTAACATAACATGGATGTTAATAGAGTTGGTAATAAAATTAAGACATCTAGGAGATATCTTATTAACGTTTAAATAAACATCACGAAAAATCTCTAAAAAGAACATCACAAAAAAGACTTGTTATGTTTCTTGTTTAGTGCGTATTATGACGCAGATGGACAAAGCAATTAAAGTCCTGAAAGCAAAAAGTAAAGAGTTGGAGAATGAATTAAGAAGTCAGAAACTTACTGTAGATTATCTTGTAAAGCAGCAGAACATATAAGAACGTTTGGAGGAGCGTAAAAATATTAGGTTTTCTGGAGTAGATGAGAATGTTGGGGAAAAGTGTATGGAAACAGTGCTGGATATCTGTAAAACTAAAATGAATCTAGAAATAGATGAAATGTGCATAGATTAGATTTTTGTTATAGAATTGGAAAGTTTCAAAGACACAAAATTAGACCAATTTCAGTTACTTTTACGTGTATGTTCTATAAAAATATGGTTTATAAAAATAAGAAACTACTCAAAACCTCAAATAATATAATAAGAGGAGATTTAACATCTGAACAAATGAATCCTCTAAGATCAGTCCGCGAAAAAGTCGGCAATAATCGAACAATATGGACAAAATGTGGAAACATATTTTTGAAAATGGCCGATAGAAATGAGACAATGATCGTTAAAAATATTGAGCAGCTTGAGTCTCAGCTGGTAACGGACGCTGATTAAATAAAAAGTATCATTTCTCCAATGGCAACGAGTTTGAGAAAATACCTGGAGAATTATTATCTAATTTATCGAACTCTCATGTGGTATTCGATAGATTATTTGTTGACATTACAATCAAAATAATTTTTAGGATTTTATATTTTTATTTCAACAAATTTATATCACACGACTCAATATGAACAAAATGAGTTATTCAAATTAGGATGCATTGAAGTTTTGTGATATTACTACTGATATATTATCTATATCATCGACTGATGATTTACTAAAACGTTAGGGATTTATTTTACGAATTTCTTGTAAATTTATGACAGACGCATCAAATCAAGAAAATCCGTTATCAAGTGGTTTTCATTCAATAAAAACAATGTACATTGAAATATTCTTGTTGGAATAATGTAAGTAGATTATTCCCACTATAATAATGTTTTGATTGGCGAGATCGTATATGAATTACTGAAATTGAAAATTTCTATTGGTTTCGAGAAACGTCAAAAAATGAACGGTTCTAAAGATTGAAACTAACTTTTCCGCATCTGTGGCCCTGAACAATATTATATCATAAAATTGTTACTTGTATACACTTCGGGGGATGTATCGTGCTAACAAACCGAAATTTCTTCAAAAATAACCAAAAATTTAGTATATCTAGTTTTATAGGACCCGCTGTACTCGCTCTAGTCAACTAAAAATAAATAGGGTACATCTGTGAGACACCTTGACCAATACTTATTCATAAAGTTGATCAATCGTATACTCTCTGGAGGCTGTATCGTGCTAACAAACTGAAAATTCTCAAAAAATGACAAAAATTTGGTACTTCAAGTACCACAACACTCGTTGTACTGGCTTTAGTGAGCTCAATATCAATAGGGTTCATCTTTAAGATGCTCTGAATAATATCCAATCATAAAATTCATCACTTGTATATACTCCGGAGGCTGTATCGTGCTAACAAACTGAAACTTCTCCAAAAATGACAAAAATATCGTACTTAAAGTATTGTAGCACCGGTTGTATTGATTCTGGTAAGCTGAAAATTGATAGGGTTCATCAGTGAGATGCCCTGAATAATACTTGATCATAAAATTGGTGACTTATTGAACTTCGGAGGCTGTATCGTGGTAACAAACTGGAATTTCTCGAAAAACGACAAAATGTCGTACTTCAAGTACCATAGCACCCGTTGTACTGGCTCTGGTGAGCTGAAAATCAATAGGATTCATCTGTGAAGTGTCCTTAATAATATTCCATCATAAGATTGGTGACTTATTGCACTCCGGAGGCTGTATCGTGCTAACAAGACTTGCAAGGAAAAGTGGCTGACGACAACGACGACGACGACGACGACGACGACATACACACAGGATTTTTTTTCTAAAAACCGTTTTTTCGTGTTGTTGTTGATGGATAACGTAAAAATAACTCAAAAAAAAATTTCAAATTTCCAACTTTTTTGTGGGTAAACCAATACTTTACTCGCATATTAGATAGGTTGGCGGAAAAGTTATAATCAATCAAATCAACTTATATTGCTATCTCTATTCAATTTTTGTTAACAAATTTTGCGTTTATCATTTTTTCAGTTTTATAAGATTATCTGTAGCACCACGTGCAATTGGATGTACCTGGTGCTAAACTTTTTTGTAAACAACCATTTATTGCTCATTGGTTTTAATATTATAATTTTTATTTGGTTTCGAATAGTTGGTGTTTGGATGGCTTAGGAATTATGAACTCATTGAATATTGCATGACTGAATGCGAGGTCATTACATAAGGTTAACAGAGTTATCACAGATAATAACATCGATATACTTTTAATTTGTGGAAGCGGGTTAAAAATTCAATTACCAGTGATAAGATACATATAGATGGTTTTGATATATATAGGATGGATCGTAATATGAACGGTAAAGGCTTATGCATCTATATAAGGAGTAATATTGAATGGGAAATACTTGATATCGGAACAGTGTTGGATTAAAGTTACTATAAATAAACAAACTATTGCTGTAGGCCTCATATACAAACCTCACGAACAAAATAATAATATTTCTTTGGACGAATTTGAAGGCAGTTTAGTATCAATATCTGTTACTGTTGATAAAATTGTTTGTATGGGAGACTTTAATTTAGATGTATTCGAATTAGACAGTAATACTGTTAAAGAATGTTACTCTTCATTAGATTCTTTAAATTTAAAACTTCTAATAGATGTACCTACAAAGGTAACAGCAACTTTATCAACTCTGTTGGCTTATGTTATAGTGCGGGATGAAGCTTTAGTTGAGATTCGTGAAAGTCCACCCTAAGTAGTATTAATTTTTATCAAAAATGTATGTAGAATTACCGGAATTGTAAAAAATAGCGTATACACCTCTCGACCAAAGTGAAATTAATCGCCTAGGTGGATTACTTTCCTCGGAAATCAAACACCATCCGCGGGATTAAATGGGTCACTTTAGTCGGTTGGTATATAATATACTATTATTTACTAATATGTTACATTCATACAGCTAAAAGATGCGGATTGAATGAAACGGATCCAATTATCATATAATTTCAAATAACTCCTAGTATTAAATGCAATCTGATATCTAATAAATTTTATCTATCATTTATATATAGAATAAAATTCAACGTCTAATATCTAAATATTAAATTTTTAATAAAATGGCAACGTCTATTGACAGTTGCTAAGTGGTTGCTTGGGAAGCCGTGCGATTTACTTTACAGCCGTGCGTTTTGTTTTACCGCGCATAATAGACATCTTACATTGATTGCCGACTGTGTGTTTTTAACTACTTACAGGGGTGGTCATAGGTAAAATACTTTTTCTACGCCCATGTTAGTAAACGTCAAAAATCGCACTGTCAACATTCCTTGTAAATGACATTTAACAATAACATGCACGTAATGAGATCTCATAACATGCATGTGCGTTTTGAGAAGAAAACTTAATCTTCTGTGCTTAATTAAATTACAATCAAATTTTTATTTACGTAAGACTTTATTTGGTCCATTTACACAAATTTAGTCAATTAACAAACATTAGCGAGATATATTTGGGATTGAAAGAGTGATGTCCCTAAATGTAGGCAGCACATTATGCAATTTGTTTAAAAATAGGACACGTTTTCTTAAGTAGCCATGCTATGAAAATAAATGTCATGTCATTTATAATGTCAATTTCTTGAACAAAATATAATACAATTATTAATAACCGTTCATCACCATTGAATAATAGACACAATCGAATTACAATAATTGTTCAATTGTTATTAACAACTATTATAATAAAGTTCAAGTAAATGCGATGTTTTTTATTCAATGGAAGAAAATGAATGGGCGTAGAAAAAGTATAGTACGTTACACGATTTGTAAGCCCATTACACACTCACGAAATTTATGCACTTGCCGCTGCGCGGCTTCGTGCATAAACTTTTTCATTTCGTGCGTAATGGGTTACTTACAACGCTTGTTACGTAATATACTATTGTCTCACCCTAATGTCACTTATTTAAATCATTTAACAAATAAATATTTTATGTACGAAAATCGATTTGAAAAATTTACTATCGAGTGTAAATTTGTTAAATAATTACTTTGGTTTAAAAAATTTATTGCAATAATTAAAACTTACCTTTGTTATTGGAATTGTCAACTTGCCATTGTTTGCCTCTTCGGTCATGAAATTTCAAATGTTTATTATTATTTCACGGCACTGCTCACTCCACTTTTTATGAACAACTTTACTTTCTGCAGTTAGTATTGCACAACCCCGGTAATCACACTTTTCTCTGAACTGTACTGTCGAAACGAAGATTACGAATTCTGCCAGCGAAGTGAGCTCTTGCAATCTGCATACGTCTTTGTCAATTTGCCAACCTGTACGGAAAGTAATACTTTTACGCATACGATTGCAGATGCGAAAAAGCAGTCGTGTGCGAAAATGTCACTTTACGCACGTCTTAGGTATACTATATTTTTTACTATCGTACGGAAAAATCCCAAAAGTTGACATATTGAAACATTTATTATTAAATACATATCAACAAAATAATTAATATTATTATTGAACGTACAATTTGTAGCATTCTGCAAATTATTTGCAGAGGCTAAAATGTTTTCCAATGAAGTCAAATTTCGGTTTTCCACTGCTTTGTCAGCTCGAATTGTTGCAACCGTCGCTATGGGAACTTGGCTGGAAGAGGTTATTTTGGAAGGCTTTACTGGCGAAAGCTAGTGGAAGGGCCAGTGACAGCGTCACCGAAGTTTAATATTTCATTCGATAGGCCCTTTTGGAAACTTGGTGAGCTTTCTACATTAACCTTCTGCGACGCTAGAAGATTTCCATCCTCCAAGCCTTTAATATTTGTTATTCCTTCTCCGATATCTGCAAGCATTGTAGCGGCGGAACGTCGGAAACTGTGGCCCGTATATAATTCAAAATTTGGAAACTTCAGATAACTTGCAATCTCTTATGGTATTTTGACGAAAGTGTTTACTCTGATGCATTGTACAGTGCAAATTCCTTTCTTATGTTTCACGAAAAATCGCTTATGTGGGATTTCAGGTTTTCTTAAACTGACATACTTTCTGAACAAATTGAGCAAGTTTCAATTTCCAGCTACCTCAGAAATCAAGAAGCTTCTGAGGGAGTGGTTTTTTGTGTCAATAAAATGTTCCTTTTGTCAACAATATGATCTAAAGACATCTTTGTTAATTCTTCTCGCCTACATGTGCCCGCCAAACCAAAAATCGGAGCGACTTTTATATGAAGATAAATTCCATCAGGCGCTTCATTTATAAACTTAAAAATTTCTTCTTGTGAGAAAAGTTTTGCCTTTTTGGGTCTTAATCCAATGTTTTGTTTTTTATATATGTCGTAACCTTGAAAACTTGCTTAAATCGACGTCTTTTTTGAGTTTAACCACACTTTTTTACATTCATTGAGTACCTGGACCAATGAATGTTTGGCTTGCATATCTTGGAAATTCCAGCGAAATAAGCCATAGAAACTTATTCTTTGAAAGTTTGAATTCCCTCATTCTGGCAACAGTTATCAAACAAAATATGTTCCTTTTCATAAATATAACGGGATTTTGTTGGTAGTAGATCCAAGTTTGCAGTTCTAGCCGATTCGACTCTGGCAAATCCTCGTCAGAAGAATCCACGAAAAATAATCATTTGAAAAAAGCTGTGAGGGTAAAATTGGTTTCAACAAGGTAGTGTTTTGACTGTTTATTTTTTCTTTGTTACTACGGTGATTCAAGGTGACAAATAAAAAATGTCATTTGTTTATTATTATTTGGCATTCATTTGATGAGGCTTATACCAGGGCCATCAAGAAATTATTGAAACATACGTTTCTTTTGATTAAAAATTATAGCAGAATTCAAATAAGTGTCTCAATTTTTCAGTCATTTTGTAAAGTATAACCATACAAATATATATTTCAAATATTCAATTGGCAGTATGCTCCCCAAACACTTAACAAATTTACTTTTCCGCACTAAGTGACTTTTTCAACACTAAAATGACTACGGAAAAGTGGACTTTTACGCACGCTAGTCGAAAATAGTAGTTTGTACAACAAGTGCGCAAAGCGTTAGTGCAGAAGTTTGCGCAAATCCAGCAAGTGGGAAAAGTGCTTTGCGTACGAGTTGTACACAATATTTTTTCTACAACTACGTTTAATAATTAAAGAAAAAAGTAACTTATAGATGTATTTTATTCAACTTAAAGAGAACGAATTTAAGAGTTCCAAAATTGCAAATATATAAAAAAGTCGACAGGATTTGAACCCGGGCCTCTTCGTTCCAATGCTGATGTGTTTTCCACTAAGCTATCGCGGCAACAATTATGAAATACTGTATTTAGGTGTTTTCGCTGCTTTATTTTATTTTAAGTTTTCTATTTCGATTTTTCTATATTATGAAGTACATTGGTTACTAAATTATAATAGATTAAGTAACTAAATATAATCTTTTCCCTGTAAACACAGATACGTCTGATGTACATTTCTAAAACGTATCATCTGGACGTAAAGTACGTCTTATGTATGTACGTTTTTGTCTCGTGTATATATTATGTACGTACATAAGTGGTCATATGGGCACACAAAAGTACGTACTGAAGATGTACGATTTAAGTCATCTGATAACCAAAATAAGACGTAATTATACATATTAAGTATGTATTTATGACGGACATTTAAATGTAAAATGTACGTCTTTGGTACGTACTTTTGTGTACCCTTATACGCACCTACGTACGTAATCGTACGTCTTAAAAACGTTTCAAAAAACAAATTGAAGCTATTTAGGTTGTCTTATTTAGCAGTTTGATACATTTTGGCAGATAATATACTCTACCCAAAACCAAATATTTTCAAATTCCATCAAAATGCTCAACATCAGAATCAGAATATATATTTAGTAACATTCTGATATTCAATAATTTGATGAAATCCGAAAATATTTGTTTTTGGGTAGAGTATATTATCTGCCAAAATTTAGCAAAGTACAAAGTTAGACCTAAATAGTTGAACATTATTTTTTAAACTATATCATAATAAAAAAGTTCACTTGTAATTAGAAAAGGAATAAAAATTGTAGATTATATAAAAATACATATTTATTTTCTTAAAAAATATATACAAAACAACACTTACGTATGAAAATTAAAAAATATATATTTATAAAAAATAAAAAAATTAAAGAAAAAACACGTATGAAAAATGTTAACTCTGTACTCCTATTTGGCCAGATTTTCAAAGTTTGATAATTTTTGGTAAATTTTATAAGATAACATAAACTTGTTCATTTCTTCATATTTGAAAAAATAGAAATAAGAGTTACACCTTTTCACTACATAAGCATTTTTTCGTTCAATAAACAAAGTAAAATGATTCTAAAAAGTTAAAATTAAAAAGTCTTGCAGTTAACAAATATAAATATTAATTTTCATCACAGCCTTTCTTTTTTAGAGACTTTAGTCGTTCACCAGACCTTCTTAACCACGCTGATATGTGTGACTCAATATCTCTTTCATTTCCATTTTCGAGGTTTAATGCTCCATCTAAAATTTATTAAATAGTAATTACTAAAACACCTTGAGACTAGTGAGACAACATTAAGAAAATTCGTGAGCAGATACAAGCATATATGATTAAATATGAAAAGTGATCTAAAAAATACTAGTAAAAGGGTCAAATAAAATAGGCGACAAAAAACAGCTTCACTCTTTTATTCCCTTAAGCACTGCTTAAATATTTTTTTCTACATAAACTGCAAACTTGTATACTGTCACATAAAGTCAAATATATTAAATAAGCTAAAACATACTCACCAATTACAAGTTTGGCCACTCTCAGGCTATAAAAGCTAGATTTATCCCTTCTTCCTAACCAACTATATTTTGCAGCTAGACCATTAGTAATTAGTCTACTCATCACTCTTCTGACAAAATCATAACCATCTCTTCCTCCTATTTGGGAAATTTCAGTGATCTACAAATATAATATATAATAAAATCATTATATTTTTCCCTGCGTTGATAAAAAATCGAATTTAAGTATACTTGGATTATTGGATCTTTACCTGTCCGTCATTAATATCTGATAACATGCCACATAAGATGTCAGTTATGTTATCAGATATTAATGATGCACGGGTGAAGATCCAATAATCCAAGTATATAAAAATATTACAATAAAACATTATCATGTCAGCACCAAGAACATTGATCAGATATTAAACACTCAATCAATAGCAAGAAATGCAGTTAAAATAATTTGGTTACTTATCGCTATTTGAATATAAGAATATAAATTAATGGTTTACTAAAGGGAACGTTGTGCCATCTGCTAAAATTGTAATATGAAGGTTAAAAATAATCAGTGATACATCAGATTTAACAAGCAGTTTCAACACTGACAATAAACTAAATGTACTTAAAATTTTAATGGCTATACTACTTTTGTGAAAACACTTACGGCATTTTTAAAGTTTTCAGCATCTTGCAAATATTCATTTAACTGTGGTAACTCTGTAACAATTTTGCAAGGTAGGGACAGTTTCTTAAAAATGCTATCTTCTGAACTAGTAAATTCCTGTACAGATGTTTTTTTCAAGCCTCTGATTTCTAACAATAAGTCACTAACCATATTTTTAATTAAATATTGCAGCCTCAGCACTTCTTTTATATAGTCATCTAAAAACAATTTAAATATATTAGCATATTATGATTTAATTAAAATAATAGGAAGTAAAAATATATATCATTTTGTTAAAAAACATGTGATACTGAACAGACCATATTACACATATTTTACACTATTTAGGTGCACTTACTATTTTTTGTACACTGGTTACAAGTATTTTTTTCTGATGTAGCTGTAGATACGGGTGTGACACACAGAGTATTTGAAGTTCTTAGTTTTTGACTGGAAGTCGTTGAGGGTGTGCGAGGCAGGTCCGAAGGAGGTAGTTCATCTAAAATAAATAAAGTATTAATTATTTCCCTTACCTCCCATAATACAAAAAGTTTGTGATAATGTCTAATAATCAGAGTAATATAATGAAACCTTTTTTCGTATTCGAATGTTTTAAATTCCGTTTAAGTTTTGGTGGTGTTCTTATAAAAGAACAACTGATGTTGCCTTCATCATCTGAGGAAGATAATATACGTTTATTAGCTCTCCTTGTGCGTTTGTTTATTTCTTCTCCATCAGTTCCTAGATCACTTGTCTCTTCAGCTTTTCTGCATTTCTCACGAGCTAGTGCATAATCATCTACAAAAAATATGTGTATATATATATTCAAAATCAAAACTGAAAACAATACCATAAGTAGCATCTCTAAATGTTCTTATTCGGAAGGACGGCCAGCAGGTGTTAATTGGATCATGATTTTTAATTGCAGTTGTGGTTTTATCAGCAGTAAATGGAGGCCACACACATTCATTTGTTCCTATGATCCATGTTGATGGTACTACTGCCACAGAACCCTCTGCTTCAAAAGCAACTACAGTCCAAGTTTTTGGTTCCATTATCTTAAAATATAAAAGGCCAAGCAGATAAAAATGATTAACAATGATAATTCTTAGTACATAGTTCATTTGTGAACATTTAATAAAAAATTAAAAAGATTCAAGTTTAATTTGTAATAAACAATCAATTAAGATGAATATGTTTTGCTAAATGCTTTTAAACAACTTAGAACTAGAAATTCAAAGAAAATAATTTTTAAAAATTAATATGTATGTAGCAGCGGAAAAACAACAAACTTCTCATTAAAACTAATTTTAACACATTTAAAAGCTATTTCATCAACATTCCAAAACTTCAAATCACCCAATTCATCAGTAAGAAGATAAATATCAATATCTGAGGAATTGCATGGTTCTATAAAAAAATTTTGTTTTGATAAATATTCCCTTCCTATAATAAAAATTTCAGTACTAGTTGTTACATAATTTTTAATATCTATAATGGTGCCATTAAACAAGTAACAACAATTATCTGATGGAAATAAGTATAAAGTAAAATTTTCAAATAATAATTGTTCATACTGAGAAACTATTGGTAAATTTGAAATAATAGGTCCATTTACATGTATTTTTTGGGTACAAGGAAAATGTTTCACACGCTGTGTGTTTTTGCTTAAATTCTGTAACTCATGTTTTCTATTAATTACTTGTTGCAATGGTTTTGATGCTTTTCGTACCAACCTTTTTATAGTTTGCATATAGTTTTCAAATTCAAATGTACTGAACTCATCCAATATTCCAAACTCTTTAACGTCTTGGTTAATATGTAGTAAGTTGTGAATGTTATGTGATATATTTTCTGCTCCATATAAAATACTAAATGTACTAACAAAGTATTTTAGCAATTGTTCAGCATAATCAATAAATGGGAAATATTTTTCATTAGATAAAATCCGCATTGCTACATGTAAACAAATAAAGTTACGATACATATCTGGAGTTAAAACATTTCTAAGAACAACTGGACCAGTGTAGAATAAAAATTGTCGAAATTCTGAAGCCTTCCACCTTTTGCTTTCACTTAAACTTCGGGGTTTACGGCTAAATTCTTCAGGAATATTTTTTACCTGATTGATTAATAAAATACTTAAATTACTTATCTGACTGTATGATAATTTGTGAGGTGGTTTTCCTCCTATCCATAATGCGACTATTAATTTTTTCACAACTCCTAAACAAATAAGATGCATGTAATCTGAAGGAAAGGATTTGATCATGTCTATAAAAGGTATTTTTTCAATAATGGATGTTCCTGTATGATGATGTTCTTGTAATTTTTTTCGAAAATCTGAATCTAGTCGTAACTTTAGATTGGAAATTTCTGGGAAACAAACATTGTTAGAAATGTAGCTACCCTCAATTTCACATTTAGAACAGGACATATATCCTGTATGTCCCTTGGTATATTTTATAAAAGATTTTGCTGGAACATCAGCCACAAATCCTTTAATTCTGATTGTGTATAATTCATTATTCATTATTAAACCATTTGTTGACAACTTAATACACTCATCTACAAACATTGATAAGAACATGTTAGCATCTTTTGGCTTCTCGTAGCCATGATAGAGTCCAACTAGTTGAACACTAGAGTTTTTGTTGAATAGACTGCACAAAATGGGATAAAATTGACTACCTGAACTTTTGGAGATAGGCAAACCATCAACATTTACCAGAATTTCAATATTCTTACAAACCAATTTAGATTGAGAATTAATGAGTTCTTTAATAGAATTTTCCAGACCAAAATGATGATAATATCCTGGAACAATTGCTTGAACTTCTGTCTGCCTAGGAGTGCTTAAAAGTGTTCTAGCATCAAGTGGTAACTCTGGATGATATTGCTTAAGTGCTTTTAAAAGATCATCAATAGCATTGTGTTTAATATTATGATTAAGAGCCCACTGTGAAATAATTTCCGAAAAAGATTGTTCATTACATTTTTGATCAAACTGAATATCAAGTTTGGAGTTTAAAACAATTTTATTTATCAAAAATTCGCTTTCTGAATTATCCGAATGTTCAGAACTAGAAAGTGAATCACTAAAATTTGCGGAAGTAGGATCATCGTCCGAAATTGAATCCAGAGAATTGTTTAAAGATGATGCAGTCGGAGATTCATAATCTAATAAAACTGCTTCAAAATTAAGCATATCCCTTCTTGCTCTTATATACCGTTTTCTAATATTAGTGTTCATGTTATAATTACCACAAAGCTATATGGTACTTACCGTGTACACTTCAATGGAGTCGTTAAGATAAAAGGACTTATATTACCCGATTCGCCTTTATATACCTCTAAAAAGCGGGAAAATAGTGTAAAATATTCCCCCGAAATCATATTCACTCACTTTAACTAGTCACATTTTTAGTTAAAAAGAATAAAGACAACAGGCACACAAAAGCATAAACTAACAAAATCTTTGGTTATGTAATGAAAGACCGTATTCTTCTTTCTGTATTAACAATTGGTGTGGCCTTTTCTTCCGGCAACAGCTAGCCAATAATATGGGTGGTATATGGTAGGTCTAAACGTTTTGGGTTTCTGAAATTCTCATACATATTTTATTCCAAATTAATACTTTTAACTTCTGTATTACAAATATGTAAAAACAACGCAATATGCTATACATGTCGAAAGCGCCATAAAATGTACGTACATAGTTTGTATTTCCAAGAGGTACATAGTAGATATAACTATGTACGTCTTTAAGACGTACATTTCAGAACAAAGGACGTAATTCGGCCTTTATGACATAAAGCGTACGTACACAAAACGTACGGTGTTATCTGGGTAAAATTATGACTTGTTTTTTGAAACTCCAGGTAACAAATTTTCGATTGCATTTTGAGCCTTCTCGATAATATCTGGAGGAGTATTCTCAATATCGGAATTCTACAACTCGAAAGATAAATTATGATCTCGGTTCATAGTTCCTAAAATAATGGGTAATAAATGAATTTGTTTATACTCTATAATCAATAAACTGAAATACATAATCGGAAAAAATAGTTTACTCACAGAATTTTTAGTTTAAATTTAAAATTTGAACACCCAGAAATCCACACTATAAAGTATTGTCAAAAAAATTTGACATTGACATATCCGTGGGCAAAGTGACATTTCCGTGCGGAAAAGTACCATAACGTGTACTTTCCCACACTCTACATTATTACTTTTCTAACGGATATCAAGCTAATTAAGAAAAGGCTTGCTTTGCGCATAAGAATTTGTGTAGTAAAGCGTGTTTTGCATAGTAGTTGTAGAAAAAAGTATATACGTAGTGTAAAACTCAACAAACATTTTAATAGTTTCTTCTCAATTGATTAGACATTGGAGGCATTCACACACTAAAACAATATAAAGGTGCTACATCTATCTTTGTAGGCGATGTTAATGAATGATTCACTAACCTGAATAATATGTTAATTTGGAGTGCATATGTTTCCATTGGACGAACAGAAGATGAACAAAAATACCACGGCGGAAATCCAAATAGAATAAGGTTTTCAGAGAAAGCGGAACAGCGATCGATAGGTACAAGAATTCATCATGAAATCATGACAGAGAGATGGAAATCGTAAATTTACTAGCCAAACATTATACTCGATTGTTTCTAACGGATTTCTTTGTTCCCCGTCTACTGAAAATGAAGTAGGTCTCAACAATTCGAATTCTAATAAACATATTCGAACTAAAGCCAAATACTGCATATACAATACAGCAAATATACCTACATTATCTCATGCAGCAGAACAATGATGAGATTGATCGTTTGACAGTAGAAATAATCGTAACACTAACAAGGGCTAGATGACCAGAAGGAACCTTGGAAGACCGAGAAAAAGGAGAAGTGACAACTATTCGAATGACAGAGAAGATGCAATCAGGCCTATAAACAGCAAGTATAGGCCGTATAGTTAGTTCAAAACTTTGATACATTTTATGATTTTAAAAGTTGTCAGATACACATGTTGTATTCGAAGAACAATATAATCTCTCATTTACAGTAATATGAATTTATTTATAACATGAAATTAACATATTTCAGAAATTTTGTTTGATTAGAATCTTAACTTCCCACCGTATAAGACACTGGTAATTAATTTATTCTATAGGAGTATTTTCAATCCAGCACTAGCAAGAACAGGACTCGATAATATTAATTTTTTTCTTTTCGAAAAGTTTGATATAATGAGAAAAGACCACAGAAGTTCAAACTGGAACGAAAGTTCGTCCCTTGAGATAATACGACAAAAGCATCCTTGATAAATGAAGATAAAGTTTGCTTATAATAATTAAGCCACAAATTTCTCTCAGGAGTACTATTCAAATCAGTCCCAGTCAAGTATTAGCGCGTGATTGAAAATAAAACGGAGAATTAATTTGTCGTTATAGTTAATCAATATTTAAGTCACTGCTATAGCAAACAATGAATATTTCCAATCAGTAATACCAACGAAAAAAATTGCTCCTCATCAACCGCGTAATAACGAGTCAAGATTGTACTGGAAATTGATCAAAAGACAAATACATTTCCGAAATTAATTTAAGTCGAATAAACGACATCAGCAGTTGCCACGTATTCCCTCATATGTTTTTTTATCGACTGAGAATGGTTGCCATAAGGTAACTGCAGTTTTATGAAGGAAAAAATGAAAGGTGGCAGTACACGGGCCACAGACGACATCCAGAAACGTCTGTAACCTTAAAATTCAAGCTTAAATAGAATGTGACTATGTTGTTGAATTTAAATAAAAAAAACGATGAAACATATTACATCTATTCAAATAAAAGTTACTTCAAAACATACAAGCGCAAAATTATCGCAAGGTTACATAGGGGTGGTTCCGTCTTCTTGAACTTCTGGATAGAAAATATTAGACAAACTTATAATATGCGCCAACTGAATTTTCCACCATGGACTAGCACGATTAAATTTCCCTTATAACTCAGTAAAATAAGGGATGAAAATGAATTTCGAATTTCACCTTATGTTCCTTATAGTTAATCAAAAGACAAATCATTAATAACCTTACGTCACGTGAAAAAAACCCTGAAAAAAATGTTTGAAGATCGTTGATAAAATTTTAGTAAAATTGTAGTAAGTACGCCTACCCCTCTACCCTTCTTTGAAATAAATGTGAACATCAATAGTCAACCAATCAAAATCATAAACTTCATTAAACTCTCTATACCAAAATTAACCAACCCCAATTAATATGGCTGTGAACCAAAAGAGAATATCTGCGGACGTAGTAAGGATGGCATATTATTGGATTTTGTCCTGGGGGTATCGTGGCACTGGTGTATCATATGTATAAATTATGTATAATAGTGGAGCGACTATCGAGTCTTGCGGAACGTCAGTTTTAGGTGTAAATGAGTCGGATAATCTATCCAACTTTGACGTTTATTGATCGGTCGGTGAGGTAGGAATATAATAACTTTATAATTTGATTTGGCGAGCGGACACCCAGTAGCTTCCTCACAAATCCAGCGTGCTTGAAGTAATCGGAAGCTTTTTGAACGTCCATGAAAATGGCGACTTAACAGCGTCATTGATTCCGAGCTCGGGTGACGATGGTTTGAAGGTTGGTGGCGGCGTTCTGACAAAAGTTGACCGGCCTGAATCCGAATTGAAATGCCGGAATTATATTATTTTCGGTACAGAAGTCCCAGGTTCTATCCCTTAACAAACGTTCACATATTTTACATAGGACGCTAATTAATTAAATCGGGTGATAGGATAGAGGCATCGTAGGGTCATTGCCGGGTTTGGGGATGAAAACTACGTTGGCTGAATTCCAGCAACGAGGGAAGTAAGAGAATGCCAAGTAGGCGTTAAGCAGGGCGCAGAGCGCAGGGAAAAAATCTTCTGGCAGGTTTTTGAGTGCCTGTTTCGAGATTCCGTCGTCCCAGGGGCATTGTTTCTCCCCGTTCGGCATGCCTGCTGAACTCCTTCGATTGTGAAGGGTGTAAGAAGCGTAGAGTTCTGATTTAGTGGAATATGAACGTGTGGGCTTCGAGTTATATTGCGGGGGAGGAGGTCGATTTCGATGTCAAAGTCCCTGAGAGGTCTTGGATTGTTAGATGGTATAAAGACAGTTTGTAGGATATTTTTGAAGGCGGTGGCTTTGTCTTAAGCGGTGTAGATCTTCTCTCCTTGTACTTCGAGATGTGATTCCACAATCCTCTTAATGCCGACAAGGCGGTAAAATTTGTGCCAAAACACGCGCCCTTGTCTGAAATCCAGTCCGGTTTTATCGGCCTTCCATTTTCCCTGCTTTTCAGCATCGATTTCGTACCAAACCAGGGCGTTTAGACGGTTCCATTGCATCTTGACAGCGAGATCTTGAGTGCGGACGGATAACCTATATATGTCTTTTCTGACGGATTTTAATAAGAATTATTCGCGGGAGGGCATGATAGTTAGTGTTTATGGTGGTGAGAGGTACGGCAATGTCTTGTACACCGATTAAAAGGGATTGCAATTCCTCTACGTGATTATCTAATGATCATGTCATCAGTCTTCTAATGAATGACGGGTCGTGGTAAATTAGAGGAGACGTAGTTTGCTTCACTAAAATCCCGATATGCGACAGTGGTTGACGGTGGTGGTATTGGATTGTGTAGGGATGTGTCGACCAGTAGTGGGACATGGTCGGAGGTGTTAGGGTCAGTGCAGATTATGTGGTCGACAATGGAAGAGCAAAGATGACTTACTAGGGTTGGATTATTGTTGTAAGACTAGCTGGTCGGCGAGTGATCTGCAGTTTGGCAGTTTGGGTTCTTGAGTGTATCACCGAAAGGAACGTTGCGTGAGTTTAAGTCGCCCATGATTACGGCTCGTTGTAGAGTGAATGCATATTCGAGGAGGTCGTTTGATAATTGTTGATTGGGATGTTTATAATAAGAAAACAATGTTGTCGTGGTATTATTCCACGATATATCAATGGCTATGCAATCCAAGTTCTGTAGAGACAGAAATGCGGGGAGTAGGGGTGGGGACGCGAGGAGACCGTTTCGGACGAGAAGTCCGTTGCCGTGACAGTAGAAGCTCCTGTCTAGGTGGAAAGTGGTATAGACAGAAAAGCGAAGGTCATTATTCAAAAGAGTATCGGTGATAGATAATATTTGTATATTTTGGGAATGTAAAAGGTGTTTAAGAAGATGTCGCTTTCTGGCTAGACCTTAGCAATTCACGGTCCCGATTATAAAGTACATTACTTAATTTTGTCTTTTTGGGGTGAACGCAGTTGCCCACGCTACTAGTGACGGTACAATTGTAGCCGTAAAATGTGGGGACGAGGTGTCAGAGAGTGTCAGCCACTAGGCCACGGGCTGTCAGGACGGCGGTCATGATTGTTGTTGCTAAAATGTCGTTCAAGAATTTAGTGTCGGTGGAGAAGTCGTATGGGGTTTGTGGTTATTCTACTGTGATAGGAGCCATTTCCTGAGGAGTTTTCGGTGTTTCCAACCGCTTCGGACACCAGGGATGGTAAGCGGCGTGAGTGCCGCCGCAATTTTTACATGAGGGGTCGTTTTCCTTTGCAATTGGCGGGTTTGTGGCAGATGCCCAACAGGAGAGACAGACCGTTTTGGCGTTGCATGACTCGGCAAGGTGTCCTGTGCTGGTTCACCTGTTGCAGTATTTGGATACTGCAAGTAGTGGGTTGGTGGGGTTTGAGGCCTTATACTGATGTGAGATGCCGTAGCCAGCTAAGGAGTCACTCGATGATGAGAAAGATACATATGAAGAAGATATGGTTGAGGACGGGGGGTGTGGTTGAGGAGGAAGCAGATGCTAACAGAGTGAGCAGCAAGCTGAGTTGGAAGAGGAAGTAGAACTTGAAAGAGATTTGGATCCTAATTTTAAAGGTAAAGATGATATCACAAAGTGGAATAAGCATCCATTTTCGCAACGAGTGCGAACTTCTTGAACAAACATTGTAATTCACTTACCTGGTGTGAAAGGGGTGGTGAATTATGCTTAACATCATTGTTGAAAACACGAAAAAATATATTGCAGATCGATCGGATGAGTACAGTCGACCCAGAGATGCAAAGTTAACTAACCAAGCAGGAATAAGAGCTCTAGGTGGTTTACTATACCTGGCAGGGCGTCTAAATACTGAAGACCTATAGAATCGAGACGGTGCTGGAATTAATATGTTTTGGCTTACAATATCATTACACCGATTTCGGTTCCGCGTAATCAGTACTGATGACAAAGAAACTAGAGAAGAATGCAAAAATATGACAAACTCGCACCCATTCGAGATATATTCAATTCTTTTGTAACAAATTGCCAACAACGTTACACCATCTCTGAATATGTTGCGGTAGATGATAAACTTGAACAATTCAGATGTCGGTTTAATTTTAAATAATATATAACGTCTAAACCTGTGACGCGCTACACTGTGTCCTTCACCTCACACAGGTTCTTACCAACTGTCGCGTCACTTTGGACACCCTCGATGCAAAGTGTTTGAAACAAATGCTCGGGCGCCAAATAATTTTACGTGGTTTATTCCTCGGCCCCTTAACCCTCAGCGTCATAAGTTCCAGGTAGCCTCAGACGGAGGTTACGGAAAGTTCCAGGGGTCTGGTTGAATTTAACAAGTCTACAAAACCCAAAAACCTTAGACGCCGATGCTACGGGATATGAAGAGAACACTGATCGTATTTAATTGTATATTACAAATCCTATTTGAAATTTAGCTACAAAATAACACTTAACAATTTCTGAGTATTTTCAAACGGTACCGAATCAGTTAAATATATACAGTATGCAAATGTGTTCAAGCCTTATGTTATTATGCATCATGCGATATTAGCGGGTATTAACGATTGTGAGCAATGACACAATAAACCAGGTGTAAGCAAGCAAATGCAATTGTTGAAACAGCGTAAGCGGTATAAGCAGTTTGTGATTATGCGGTAAGCAACAGTAGAACAATAATTACCTATCAGAGTAGTCAACGGGATATAACTATCTTCGCGGTAGGGATGGTCAATCGGGATAGGTGGGAAAAAGTGACCAGACCAGTTTATAACAAAAAAAATGAATTAACTTAAACTAGATTATCAATCAATCCCTGGGAACAGCCTTAGACTGTCATTTTTGGAGAAATTTAAGTTTGTTAGCACGATACAGCCTCTGGAGTATATACAAGTGACCAATTTTATGATTGTATATTATTTGAAGCATCTCAAATATGAATCCTATTGATATTTAGCTCACTAAAGCCAGTACACCGGGTTCTATTCAATTAATTTCGATCCGTTCGCAGAAAAATGTTTCAGATAAACATTATTGAAATCACGATATAAATTATCATTAAGAAAGTTCATATATAATGTATTATTCAAATCGGTATATTTAGCTATAAAACAGAAAAATAATTTTTCGTTATCTATCTCGGGAATTTTAACTTTCATTATTTTTCAATTTTCATATGTTTCATGAGGAACATCTATTTTTGAATATATAGCTGTATAAACAATAATTTCATGTACCTTATTATTTATCGTTTCGTCTAAAATGGGTATACCGTTACTGTTATCTTTTGCTCAATGGTTTGTTATATTGTCAGAGTCGTCTGAGTCAGGTATTGTCCAGGAGGGTTCGGGATTGTTTAAATCATCACGATCATCATTTTCTTGTAGTATTGGGGGTTGTATTTGTACGTCAGATATGTTACCTTTTGATTGATTAATGTTACTTGTAGAATCCTGTGGAACTATGGGAATAGTTTCAGCATACTGCTGTAAGATATCTAGAATATCGTCTTGGGAATCTCCGGGGTTCTTGACTACTGATTCTGTTTCTAATGCATTGATAGGGATTCGAGATAAGCAATCGACTTTGGAATTTGATTTTTCCTTTTTATAGAAGATTTTATAATCATATTCTTCCAATTTAGAGCGCTATCGGACTAATTTGGAATTTGGTTCTTTGAGACTAAATAACCAAGAAAGGGGTTTGTGATCTGTGTAAATATGAAATTGTCTGCTGTATGAATAAGGCCTGAAATGTTTACATGCCCACACAATGGCAAGCAATTCTTTTTCTATAACCGAATAACTGATTGCAGATTGATTTAGATTTCTAGAAGCATATGCTATGGGTGTGCCATTGGGTACGTTTCCTTGGGATAAATGGATGCATATTTACTAGCATCGGTTGTGAGAATGAAAGTTTTTGAGAAATCAGGATATTGCAAAATGTGGTCATTGGTTATTATCTCCTTACAATTCAGAAATGAATTAAGAAATTCTTCGTTATGAATAATTTTTGAACCTTTTTTCAAACATTTGCTTATGGGCTTTGTTATTTTCGCAGAGTCAGCTATGAAACGTCGGTAGTAACCTAAGAGACCTAAGAAACTTTCAATTTCTGTTTAATTTTTGGAAATTGGATCATTTTTGATGATTCAAATTTTGTCTGGGTTAGGCTTTACGCCGCTGGGTGTAACTATATGTCCTAAATAGATAATTGTTTTCTTTAAAAATTCATATCAATAAAGATAATCTTACGATTCAGCTATGTAATCTGTAAGAAACAGGGCTTTTGGTCTGTCGGAACCTTTATCTATTGTTCTGTACATTTTATGATTCTAAAAGGCCAATCAAAGACCGAAAACTTCTATAAGATCACGAATATTTATGAAAATTTTATAAAATATTTGGATTATTTTGTAATAATATTTGAAATGACCCTTAGAAATAAGGTTTTATGACTCTGTCGTACGTAAAATAGTCTGGTTAACTGAAAATGCATAGAGACCATCTGAGATACGCCTTAATCAGTATCCACTCAAAAGTTGGTCGCTTTTATAAACTCCGGAGGTTGTACATGCTACAAAAAGTGGCCCACAAAAACGATAACAACAATATTTTTGTCTATAAACTGTTTTTCGCGTTGAAAAATAAAAAAAAACTTAAAAAAACATCAATTTCAACTTTTTTGGGGTGGACTAATTATTTTCTAGCATCTTAGATAGGGTTGGACGGAAACGTAAAAGCAGTATCACTATTCATAAAAAATGTGTTTATAAATGTAAAGGAATAATATCCCTTTATGTTGTTTTTATAAAACAGTTACTAATTTTGGAACCTACACCAAAGAAGACGCCATTGAAAGTATTGCTGTCATCTAATGTAAAATGGTGCCATTTGAGTGAAGTATATATTTAAAATAGTTATTTAGGTGTCAAGCTCGGAAAGTGATACTTTACAGGGCGAGCTTGCAAGTTTCAGAGCAACGTTGAGGGCGGAGCCCTGAAAGCACGCGAGCACGCGAGCGTGTAAATACACTTTTTGAGTGTGGTGCGTACAATATTTTTTGTGCAGCCACCAATAATTTGACAATAATATAGGAACAGAATATTTATTGTTCAACACTTATAACAAAACTTAACTAAACTTATTATTAATATTGATGTAGAATGTGCAGTTATGCAAAGGACAATTATTAAACGTTGATGTTCCGGTCAATTTAGGAATCATAATATTTGTGTTATCAATAATATTGGATTCGATTCTTGGAGTTCCAGGTTGGTTCTGTTTATTTTCTACGTTGAGAGTTTCATTTGCTGTTTCGAATGTTTTGTGAATTGACTTTACGACGTAATCTTCTGTCACAGTCGAAGATTTCCATACTCCGTGACGTTTCAAACGTTCTCAATTTTCAACTGCATCAATCAGTATTGTGGCTGAAGTCCTGCGGAAACAATGGCCAGTATATTTTGTTGGGTTTGGCAATTTTAGATATGTAGCTATTTTGGAAGGGAAGTTTCCTATTGAATGCATTAAAATGAGTTGAGTAGTACACCTATTGTTTTTAAAAAATATAAATAATCTGAGATGTGATTTGGACGGAGGGCTGAATATGTTCTATATAAATCTAAATGGAATTTGTTGACAACGAGAAATATTCTCTGTATGTTTGTTTTTATGTTAGTAATTATTATTATTAACATACCATTCTTATCTTGCACGTTATCTAGGGTCATTTTCACTAATTCCTACAACAAATTAGAATGTCAAAATCTCGAATGCAGCCACTAAAAATTATTGAAAATACCTTAATAGTGAGATACTCATGATTTGAGGCTTCTGTCAAGAATATATTCACCTCTTGTATACTTAAATAATATAATATAATATAATTTAATATAATATAATATAATATAATATAATATAATATAATATAATATAATATAATATAATATAATATAATATAATATAATATAATATAATATATTATAATATAATATAATATAATATAATATAATATAATATAATATAATATAATATAATATAATATAATATTAACTTCGGAAAATCACTAATATCAATGTCCTTCTTGCTTATTAATATTGTGTTTAGCATTGAAGACCAACTCCATACAGCTGATGGTTTAAGTGTGTTTGAAAATATAGCTAAATAAACAAACAAAACATCTTCATCTAATACCTTTATTTTTCTCTCTTCGCACAATTTTTCGAAAAATTTATAGGCTTTTTCATAGCTTCCCTTGGATTTTTTTTAATAATAACACATTAGAGACGGCAGCTGCTGCTACTTAAATTGGGAATGGAATTATAGTACTATAGTGCCGAAATGTCACCGTATTATTTTTTTCGAACATATCTAAGGTCTTGAATAACTTACCAATTAAGAATTAAGTGACTTCAATTTCTTATTTGAATATGTTATCAAGAACCTATTGAATATTATTACCATTGTCATAAAAATTACTGTATTCAAATCTGTATGAAAGGATGAGCTTTGTCTTTTTTTAAAATAAACTTTTTATTGTTTGACCTCCCCTCTCACTTCAGATTTTTCATGTTTTGAAATTTGGTAAAATCTATAATCTTCAAATTACTCATTTTTTAGTTTTTCATTATATAAGACAAAATTGCATGGCGCCACGGGTTATGTGATGTATTTCTGATTCACTCCCATCAATGCTCTCCAATGAAAAGCTGCCGTTCGCGTTTGTAACTCAAGTTCAAGAAGATAACAACAAATTTTTTATGAAAAATCTAGTTGTGTTGATAAGGTTGATAAGAAACCGTAACCATCTTAAATTGGAAAATCCAAGCGAATTTACAGGCCACTGCTTTCGTCGAAGTTCAGCAACTTCACTAGTAGATGGAGGAGGTGACATTATAAATTTAAAACGTCACGGAGAATGGATATCCTCCACTGTAGCAGAAGGTTACATAGAGTAATCAGTAAAAAACAAAATTTATATAGCAAACAAAATCCATGCGGGATGTTCCAAAGACAATATACAGGAAAGTAATTTTGTTAATACCACTAGAAAAAATATAACAGTTCCGAGCATTTCAGACACATCTTCCCTTCAAATATTTACCGTTCACATTTGTACATTTAACATAAATATTCAAAAATATAATAACTATATATAATAATAAATAACGGATTTATGCAGTTGTATCCAGTATCTTTATTATTTTATCTGGTTCTAGTTTTGTTCATTGCTTTGATATGAAAAGTAAAATAAATAATTAAATGTATATCGAAGTGTCTGTCTTAAAACAATATTGTACGTCATGCAACCGGAAATTAATGTTTTTCAGGTCCCTCCAAAGTTCCAGGGCGAGCCGTAGGCGGATCTCGACCTGAAAAACACTACTTTCCGGTCTTGTAACTATTTCACTTTTTTCTGATTTTTTCCGTTATCACTATATTTTTTTGGTATTTTCACTTTTGCGCCCAACCTTTCTATATGCGAGAAAAGTATTGGTTATCTCAAAAAAAGCTGGAATTTTGAAATTTTTTTTGAGTTATTTATACGTTTTCCATCAACAACAACACGAAAAAATGGTTTTTAGAAAAAAAAATCATGTGTGTATGTCGTCTTCGTCGTCGTCGTCGGCACTTTTCCTTACATGTCTTGTTAGCACGATACAGCCTCCGGAGTGCGATAAGTCAGGAATTTTATGATTGAATATAGTTAAAGACATGTCACAGATAAACCCTATTGATTTTCAGTTCATTAGAGCCAGTACAACGGGTGTTATGGTACTTGAAGTACGACATTTTGTCATTTTTTGAGAAATTTCAGTTTGTTAGCGGGATACAGCCTCCGGAGTTCAACAAGCCACTAATTTTATGATTGAATACTATTCAGGACATCTCAATGATGAACCCTATTGAACCCTACAGTACTTTAAGTACGATATTTTTGACATTTTTGGAAAAGTTTCAGTTTGTTAGCACGATACAGCCTCCGGAGTATATACAAGTGACCAATTTTATCATTGTATATTATTCAGAGCGTCTCAAACATGAATCCTATTGATATTCAGCTCACTAAAGCCAGTACAACGGGTGCTATGGAACTCGTAGTACCAAATTCTTGTAATTTTTGTAATTTTGTAATTTTCAGTTTTTTAGCAAGATACAGCCTCCAGAGTGTATACAAGTGACCAATTTTATTATTGAATACTGTTCAAGGTGTCTCACAGATGTACCCTATTGATTTCAGCTGACTATAGCGAGTACAGCAGGTCCTATAAATCCAGATATACTAAATTTTTGGTTATTTTCGGAGAAATTTCGGTTTGTTATCACGATACATCCCCCGAAGTGTATACAAGTAACAATTTTATGAAAAAGTATTGTTCAGGACCGCAGATGCGGAAAAGTTAGTTCTAATCTTTAAAACCGTTTATTATATTTTTGTATGTAATGTCTAATGAGCAGTTGCTTTGTTAATATTGATCACGAATTTCTAGTTATTAATTGTCGTTGTCAGTGGAGTTGACAGTTTGTGATAGTCGTTTATAGTGTTAGCCATCATGGAAAGAAGGCATTCAACTCGCGATGGAATGATGCAGGCTATAGGTCTGCTTGAAATGGAGATGTGCCAAGTAGACGTTGCTAAACATTGCTAGACAAATTGGTACTGCTCCTGAGCTTCAAATTAGACACCAAGAGGTTCACTAAGTGGAAGTGTCGGCTGATATAGTGCGTCGTAGATTGCATGGAAAGAACCTACGCGCCAGGCGCCCTTCGAGAATTCCTCTGCTAACGCTAGGAAATCGAGGAGCTCGCTTATTGTGAACACAAGAACACATTTTATGGATAAACGCCAATTGAGCTAACATTCTATTCAGTGATGAATCTTGATTTAGAATTTATCCAGACTCGGGACGAGTACGTGTTTGGAGAGAACCAGGCCATATAGACCGCTTAGCATTTGCCTAGGAAGTCCATTGTTACCAAGGCGGAACAATCATGGCTTGGAGAGGTATTAGTGTTGGCGGAAGAACTGATCACATTTTACTGGACGGTTTTATGTCGAGTATGTCAGGCCGTGATACCATCATACACCCAATTGTCATTCCATATGCCGCAGCTGTGGGTCCTGGCTTTTTGTTTATGCACGATTATGTTCGTCCACATACTTCCAGACCCGCAGTGGATTTCTTAAATGAGCACGGTATTGATGATTTGTAATAGCCGGCGCAGTCTCCGGATATCAATCCCATAGACAATTTATGGGATATGCTCCAGTAAGAAGTACTACATATGGGAAGACCTAAGAATAATCCGCAAACTCTATGTTTAGCTCTCACGGACGCCAGGAATGCTATTCCACAAGCAGACATAGACAAGTTAATACTCGAGGAGGACATACGAATAACTAAAATCAACTGTTTTTTTTTTGTAAATTGAACGCGAGAATTTTATTCTTCTCAATTACAGATTATTATTATTTCACAATAATACATCAACAAATGTAGTATAATGTAATTTTTACACAGAGTAACTATTAAACTGGGTCATTACCAGTAATTGTATATCATAATATTTACAATAAAAAAGTAATTTGCCGAAAATTTTACAATATAAGGCAATATCCCTAGATTTTGCGGCTGTGTCGAATTGACAAATTGGTAATCAAGTTTAAACGTCGTTTCTACAATTTTTTCAGGTAAAATAGGATCTTTGTAATTATATTACAATATATTAATATTTGTTTGTTTCATTTGACGATTCCATATATGATCAGAACAGACTAACTGTCTTATTTACATATGATTTTGAAATTATTCAGGACTTACAGGTGTAAGACGTGTTTGAAGTTGACGGGTGGTATTATCAATTTTTTCTTCAATGTTTTGTTGTATTCACTGATATCCTTAGTCCCTATTTTTCTGTTCTACTTCATGTTTCGTATAGTGATTATCTTCTTTCTTCTCCAATTATTTGATCTTCATGTTCTTTATCTGACTTTCAAGGTTTTTTTGGGTATTGGAATATTCTATCAAGGTTCCATTCATTGCGGTTCCTCGGAAGTTCACTCGATTTTACTACTTTTACACTCTCCATAACCAACTCTTTTTCAAATACTCTCATCTAGTCACTTCTAAATTAAGATGTACACAGCTTTTATTGACATCTCCGGGTTTTTTTCCATTAGAATGAATCCATGTACTTCTGTATCTTACTATCATTGTCTTCCTTTTATTAAATTCTACATATCAATCACTATCAAATTGTCTGCAGAGGTTTTTCCGGTATTTTAGCTTATCTCATATTCCAGTGTCCTACTCGGTGAATCTCTTCTTTCTCATTCTTGTTTAAGACTACAGACGAGAGTAATTGGATCAAGATATTTACTCCTACTCTTTATGGTAATTGCAATGCTTTTGACATCTTACATTACTCCTTCATTTGGTCCAAATCCGAGTTGAAAGTCACATCATGGGTGAGAAAGAGTATAACATTTCCTATTATAGTGTTTGAGAATACCCGCGTCTTTAACATTTAAACATGTGTTGGAAAGCTGTTTCGCTTTTAGTTCCAAAGAACTGTTGATTTTATTCTGCCTAATATGAAATTTGCTTTACCTTAAACTTGTGAAAGCATCCCGAATTTCTGGAAGTTTATACTTGATTAAGATTCTCCTTCCTTCGTCAAATACTCAAGAGAAGATAATATCATGCTTCAGAAAATTTAATGAATGCGAATGTTAACTGATTTATGAGACTTTAATTGAATTTGAACATTAACGGAAAGGCGTTCCATGTTTCAAATGCAAATAATAGGTTTCAAGACCATGACAACTGTATAAACTTAAAAGTGTTCCAAAGTTTCTGACGGAGTCATACTTTCCTTGTTAAGTGGATCAGTGTAGAGTTGAGTTAAATTCAGTTTGAAACTTATCTGTTTACTATTAAAAAAACTCCAATCAACTAGTTTTAGGTAATAAATAAAGAACTCGGAACTTCTCCAATTTAATTCGCAACTCCATCAAATATTGGATTATGCTGTTGAGCGTGGATATTTATCTTTTGGTTTGTGAGTGAATCTACTTTTTTTCAACGAATGGTTCATGAAAGGCAATTGTCGAATCATTTCTAGCCTTGTTGCATGACATGCAATGTTATCGAATTTATTTGTGTTTGAAACATGTGAGCGAGATGTTTCGAAATTGTTGAATTTTGAACCATTGAATGTTGAGTATACAGTTATGACTTCATAACTATAGCACGATTATAACAATGGAAGCGTTCAGAAAACTCATGGCCGCACGTCAAGTTTGTTCAAATATAAAGGTTCTGCTCTCTGCTTCTTTTCTTTAGATTTTTGTGATCCATTGCCACTTCCTAACAAAAAATTCTTTTCTCCAAACATTGTGATGTTTGTCCTATATAGATCGCAAAAGACTTATTACAAGGAATTTCTTATATATGATGTAAACATTTTTTTGGTATATTCGACTTTAGACTAATGAAAAAATTTGACATCTGGTGAGATTGAATTAGATTTATATTTTAAAGTTGTTACAATGCACTAAAATCTAAGCTTTGTATTGCCCCCATCAGAGCTGTTCTCGCTACTACTACAGCTCGCATTCCAGTTCAAGGGTTCAAATTAACTCTAGTATTTGGGACGGCTTCGAAGAGCTTAGATTCTCACTCTTGCAAGTTATTTTGTCCAAGGCATTTTTTGCGTTGGTCTTCAATGGTAAGGAAATCTAAAACTAGGTGACCCGAAGTTTCTTCCTCCTATTATCATGCTTCTCCAATGTTCGTCCTAAGTCGAAGTTGTATAATTCATTATTTAAAGCTTCGATATATTTCAACCTGCTTTTGATACGATAAGTTCTGTTATTTCCCGTAATAGATAGTTAGTCTTCCTTAACGTTTATATGATATGTAATATATATATATATATATATATATATATATATATATATATTGTATAGGTTTCAATAATTATTTATTATTTATTATTTGACACTGAAAAATCATTAAACATGTATACCAACTCTATCAAAGGGTAGGGTTCAAGTGCGTCATTCAAATTTACTCTAATTATTGGTTTGTGAAATTAAAATGAACAAAATTATGATTTCAGGAATTTTTTTTAAAACATAGAAATTTACAAACAGAAAATGTGTACAGATATACTACAAAAAAAATAAAACTACTATTACTATTGAACAATTAAAATGTTTTTTAAATAAAGGCCTTTTTTAATTTAGAGATCTCTAATATAATATTTTAAAATGGTACCTTTCATTTACTAGGCTTGTATCCACTTCAAACTAATCTTCATTTGGACATTTGATAAGCTGAGGACAAAGTTCTGAACAGTTTATTTCTTCTTCGCCTTTTGAACAATTAATGATTCCGTCACATTTGTCTTTATACGGGTCGAAACATCTATCTATAGAAATATTACTGCAAGGGGTAGTTGATGAATTACAAATAGCACACCCCGTGAAATCAGAATGGTCTGTACAAACGAAATCTGCTGTTCTACAAATATTTGTGGAATTGTAACAACCAGATCAATCCAAACACATAAAAACACTGGGTTATTATATTTTAAAGTTACGGAGAGTTTGTTTCTTGAAGATAGTACAACAGGTTTGGGTAGTATGTCGTTACTGCACACGTTCAATTGAATATTGTCGAAGTTTCTAATCGACAAGCACGTGGAATTTCTTGAGAAGTTCAATTTTAATATTCTTAATGTAGTTATTGTATTTTCTGGTGAAGGTATTACCCAATTACATAAACTATTACTGTTTCTGTCAGATGATATATACTGTATGCTTCCTTGTAATTCGAACGAGGTCGTTTCTCCACAATAATTCGAAAAGTTTGCGTAAATTAGCACGTTCTTCTTGACGAGATCAATTATAATACCACTTTTCACTTTGACATTTTAAAAAACCAACTGACTTTTCTCATTTCCCTCATAATCTATCACGTTGCGGGTTGCTATCGAAACTTCTCTATATCGTATCAATTGTATAGATATTGTGTGATTAACGACGATTCACTGTTTATATTACCATGAATTTTTAAGCCGTATATGAAACATGAAAATGACATTTTTGTATTAGAAATTAGCATATAGAGATAAAGATTTTTATACATATAAATATTAACATAACTTATTTACTATTTATTAAAATTCCTGAAATCCCTTGCATAAAATAACCTAATTAAAACTATATGAAAATTCAACGCGTTTCTTTTAAATTATTTTGAATTTCATTCTAATTTCAACGGATGCTTTTGAAATTACATCATGTACTGCATTATTAATTTCAATCTCTATTGTATCTGAATCAGATTTCAATATTTTTGATTCTGATGGTTCTAAGAGTATATCGTCTGTTTCAATATCTTTGGTCAGATTTTCTTCAGTATTATAGTGAGGATTTTGTTCACTGTTTTTACTATCAGCATCTATAATTAATTAAGACATGTTTTTTTTACAATTTATAAATATTCGTTAAAATGATGGCTAATAAAGTACAAGATTGAAAAAATCAATATGACTTATTTCACTAATACTGTTAATCCTTATTAAATTGAATAGAACCAAATGAAAGTTCTTCAACATATATATATATATATATATATATATATTTTCTGGTTTTCTATGAATTTTATGTTTTTAGAATAGTATGTACTTGTCCAAACCTTTTAAATTCCGTATCTCCAACTCAAAATAAATCAAGACGCTTACAAAAAAAATTTACAATTTTATTTATTTAATCATTTTCCTAATAGAAACTATTACCTATTAAAAGAGAAACCACCATTCATCCTTTCTCCATTCACACAGTAAATATCTTGTACTTATATAATACCGTATAGGGCTTTAAACCAAAAATAAATATATATCTTTCGAAAATTTATGTAAGTTATTATTATGATTATTTCAATTCCGGCTAGCTGTTATATAATCTACATCTAGATGAATGGTATTTGATTTAGATTTGAAAATCTCAGTCTTATACGAATATAAGAAAGTGGGTTACTATATAGAATTCAAAGATTTTTCAATTGTAACGAATCTTGTGGAACACTTTCATAATCCATTCTTATTCATAGGAAACAGAATAAGGATAATATCCCTTTTTAAATGGTTGCGTTCTTTGTTCATATGGTGACATCTTTTAACCAAGGTAAATAATAAATTTCCTTTCTTCTACCACTTCAATTTCTTTTTAAAATAGTGTAAATACTGTATTATCAATAAGTATTAGTTTTTATAAACTGTTTGTTCCCGTTTACCTCTAAATTTCATTAATTTTTCGGAGCGAACAATATTCGAGATCTTCTAATATTACTGACCCAAATGTTGTGTTTGACTATCCTGCTGAATTATGTTATATTTTCTCATGTTTCATTCAACACCTTTGCTCCCATGTTTCACATCTTTTCTTGGTTGTACCGTACCGATGACGGCTAATGAGCCAGAAACATGCATGTCTGCGGTTACCACTCTTTTCAGTAGCCCCTTCTTCTATTTGCGTGCAATACCCACTAATCTATTCGTTGCTTATTGTTCATATGTCACGCACTATTCGTACATCTTGTTATATATATATATATATATATATATATATATATATATATATATATATATATATATATATATAATTAATGTGGTCAGCAAGCACTGACCCATCGAGGTCAATCATACACATCGAAAGCACGTTCATAGAAAAATGTAAATACCACATTCGTTCGGAGTCCGGAAGGTCATGGATAAGGGAATTAACATTTTTAATTGCACGCATCATATACGTAGAGAGGGTCGACCGATTCACGGTGATTCATTATTATAATTCTGAATGGTTTAAATGTATGTACAGTGTAATTATAATCTGTGTTAATATTTCTCAACTATATTTCATCCCAGTGAGTTTTTAAATGATGTTATTTATTCAACCCTTGAGAAATGGTTATGAGGTAAGTGTTTCTCCTAGATAAATGGTTTCATGGTTGAAGTAGTCTATACGAGGGACACTTGCTAAGTAACCACCACACTCTTTCGAAATTCTTGTAAGCTTGGCCCCTTTCCTTAACTTTCAATCTTTCCTCTATCTCATACCATGGAACCTGATCGTATTTTTGATTAGTTTGTATCAAAGGTGAACTCTCAGTTATAATTTAACTAGTGCAATGAAAATGATGGAAATTTTTTGGGAAACATGGTCGAATGCAATTTAAGTTGAAAAAGAACACGAATGCGCGGAGCGCTCGAATGCCTATTTCAGTTTAACTTGCATGAGAGCAGATTTGTCAAAAATTATCGATTCATTTTCATTGCAAGAGTTAAATTCGATAATAAAATTTCATGAATCAATCAAATCGTATTGTGTAACTGTCAGTTGCTGTCACATTGCCGTCACCTGTGGCGACAATAATATTGTATACTTTATACTCATCGCAGGCACGTAGGAGCTATCTGAAATAATCGTTGCTACGAAAATTTGTTAGTGAGCGATGTTTTATAAAAAACTCACTGTAAAATTTTCTAAGTGCAATGTCGCGATTTGGAAAAGCCTTTGCTGCAGATATTGATAAGAATATAGACAATATTACGCCAACGAATACAAAAAAGTCAAAAACGTCAGTATGGAAACTATTTCAAGAGTTTTGTGCCATAATAAATCACTTATCGAAACGAGGAACTTTGGTGGAAAAAATTTGCTCCCATTCTAAAGGACTGGGTAAGCAACATGCGCAAGTAAGGTGGATCCCTTAATAGAGAAAGTGTGGTGAAAACAACAGCAAAACTTGTTCAGGAAAAATATTACGAAGATTTCGGCATTGCAATAGATCCATTCAATGATTTAAATCAGTTTTTTTGTTACTTTAATAAATAATAATCGTTTATAATTACGTCAGCATTCATTTTAAAGTACCTGATAATGTTGCACTAGTTCAAATTATCGATAATTTGCACTAGTGCAAAATTATCTCCTAATTGTATGCTCATTGGCTAAAACAACCATCAAAAAATAGTCGAAATATTGTTGAAATGTCAAATTGGACAGATGAAAAATAGTTATTAGTAAAACAAGTATCACAATGACTCGTTTTGTAGTACGTCGCGGTTCGTTGTGCAAATCACGAGTACAACAGAAAGTCATTGTGGCACAAGTTTTACACAATATTTTTTATAATTCGCATTTATACAATTATTTAAATAAAATAGAATTTCATATAATCCCTGTTTTTAAACTCGGAGGAGTGGTTTGAATTTAAGTTGGCAATTCTGTAGATTCCTAATTGGTCAGATCACAGATGGTTTTATTCAGCACTTCTGACTTTTGACATATTATAACCGAATAATTGCGTAAATTTTAAACTAACTTTCATTTAAGCCAAAAGAGGATGATTATTTTTTAAAAAAGAGCTTCTCTGTATATGCTCTTGCGATCTATTTATATTATATCATCAACAGAATTATTTCTGTAATATATCTTCACATAGATATCTGGTAATGTATACCAGAAATCGAACGTTATGTGTACCTATATATTGATCCTATACAATATAAAAATAAACAATTGACCAATCATTGATAAATGAACCTTAGCGTAATTTATTCAATAATATTTTTAATATATAAATCATTCTGATTTACCTTTAATATAATAATTTGCTAGCTAGAACAACGCTAGACCATTTTATTTATAATTTGTGTCAAGGTTAAAGTCAAATGTCAAATAAAAATATAACTAAATACAATAACCAACTGTACACTAAAAATTAATATACCAGTGTTCAAAGAGCTTCATTGTGACACTGTAAACAATGTTATAATGAAGTCTCTTTTATACGCGAATTATAAAAAAAATATAAAACCACTTTCTCCCAATCCCTCTCTATATTCCTCTCCACATTCTGGTTGGAGCAAGATGCGGTTTGTTAGCGTTTAAAGCATGAGTGAAATGATGACAAATAATTATCAAAGGTAATACCATGAGTGCTTCAAATTTTATCTATAATTTTTTCTTTTCCACGTAAACTTGTTTATTTGGCAAAAATATGAAAACAAACCGATTGATAAAATCACGAGTCCGTTAGAACGAGTGATTTTATCTAAATTCGGTTTGTTTGAATATGTTTGCCTCAAATAAACAAGTTTGAGTGATGAAAATAAATAATTATGTAATAGAATTTGAGGAAAAAGTTGTATTTGGGAAGATTATTTTTTTCAACAATTTAAAAGGATTTTGCTTTATTTTTTCATTTCATTATTTTATTGAATTCAAAGAATACATAAGCTAACTGGAAATACAACTTTTTGAACAAGACAATTTAACTCATGTATAAAAAATCGCATATGACACAGAGCAATTGTCACTTTGACAGCGGCAAAAGTTAGCTTTAACTTTTACAGCGACAAAAACACTAGTGGTTACCACAATGAATAGTTTGGCATGTTTGTCAACAAATTAAGGAATTTTCTGCCTAGTACAGCCTCTCAACATAGACGTTCGGATCCGTCGTTAAACTGTAGGTCCCTTCTATCTGTGGTAACTGGAGAGCACAACATAGGTAGAAGTAAGAGGTCGCCTACGTCCGATCATGGATATGGCACTGTAAGAAGAACAATGAGTCGATTCGGTGTGTCTACGAACGCCGAAATTAGTCAAATTGTACATTAAAATAAAAATGTGTTTATTTTTAATGTTTCATAAATAAAGTTTACATTGATATGTTTCCAAATTTCTCATTCATTAAATTGTTCTGCCGAATTACACTCGAGGTTTGTATTGACATTGGGTAAATTTGTGTTGTTCAAATTCTAAACTGTTTCCTTTAGCGAATTGACTCAAATAACTGTCAACATAAAAACACTCCACCTTCGGTGTCGTGTTTATAATAGTTGACAGTTATCCTCGTCAAATTGCTAGGAAACAATTTCTCATTAAACAACCCAAATTTACCCGATAAAATACAAAAAAATTAATTATTTGAAAAATTACAGTTATTAAAAACACAGTTTTTGTAAATAGTTTGGCAAGCAGGACAGCTGTCTCTTCCTACTCATGTGTGAATATAATATTGGTTGATGTTGCCGCAGTTGTTGATGTATTGGTTAATGTTGCCGCAGTTGTTGATGTATTGGTTAATGTTGCCGCAGTTGTTGATGTATTGCCCATAAATACCGATTTGTTCGTTCCAACATTAACCATGATATTTTTATGGCGTTCGGCATCAATATGTAAATATGGCTTTAACGATGCTGCTGTAGCGGGACTTGTTATTTTGATGGCTTCTTGTTCCTGTATACCTTTCTTCATTAGATGAGTAACCAAAGTTGATCGGCCTGAGTGATTAGTTATTCTTCTTTTCTTAGGTTCAAGTCCACATTTCTCAGCTGATTTCATTAACCATTTGCCCATTTCATTCTTACCCACTGGTACATTTTTATACCAAGTAGCATTTGCATTTTTCCAATAAGGATTTGGAGTAAGACAAAATCGATCAGTGGTGATATTTTTACCGCGTTTATCCATAAGCTTATTATACAATCTTATGGGGCACCGTTCAGGAGTCTCTGAGTTTGGTGTCAACCATTTTGTGTTGGTGCATTTTTTATTTCCACCCTGACAAGTTTTACTAAATATAGGATTAAATTTTAATCGTCCTGTTTTTTCACCTGAATTATTTAATTCCTCCCTGATATAATGGATAAGCCAATTAACACCTTCGCCTCCGCGCCATGCTAATTCATAGGAAATAATATGAAAAAACTTCGTTTTGAGACCTGGAGGCGCACTTTCGTCACACGAACCGATCACACTCATATATTATTATTCTTCTAGTGCTGTTGCACGTTTCTTTTTTTTCTATACAACTTTGCATTTCTTTTCTTTTGGCATTTCGCACATATCTCGCTCTTATAAATTCCAAATCTTGAAGCGGATCGAAGCTTATATTGAATTCTAGGTAGTATTTTTCCTGTATAAACTTGGCTGTTACATTCCATATGGTTTTCGGAGTATATTCTTTGTAATGTTCGACGTTACATTTTTTCATATTTGCTGCCCATTCTTCTAGAATTTTTGCAATTTCTTGAATACTCGTATTTTTATAGTTGGTAGTTTCTGATTCTGCAAAATGCTTCTAACTGATTCCACATACACTTTTTGGATTTTTTTGTGTTTTGTGGAGTGGAATTTTGTAGTAAATGTTCAATATTCTCTTGGGTGATGGCAATGAATCGGTGTGTGTTCATTTTTCAATAATTTTCGAAGCACTTTTAGTTGTTGTCAATAATGATAAATTCAAAGTAAAATTTTTTCGTTTCAATGTAAACAAGGTATTATCGATGAGGAAGCAGTTTTATTAGTATAATACCAAATTATTGGCTAGAATGAGGTATTGCTATTGGTTGAAACCACCAAAATGTCAGATTTTGACAAGTGAAAAAAATAATCATAGTACATTGATGTGGACTTACCCTCAATCTGCATAACTAAACCGAAACTACACATCAATAAACCGATTAAATCATGTTTATTTGAAATTACTCACATTACTCTTTGTTTAAAGTTCAATAGAGTATATCAGGTAACCAATGACTTTATACGTCCTTTGATATCTATCGTACTCATTAGAGCGAGAAGAGGTTTCGACATCAACATTCAAAATAATATAGGTTTTTACCAATAATAAAATATAAGAATAGGTTTTTATGGTTACTATGAAATTTTCAGATTTTCTAATCATAAATGGGAATTTTATGAGTACTTAATAGCATCTTGAATTATAATATGTGCAGAAATACATCAAAGAATATTTTCTGTTAGCCAATTTGCGTAAATATGAGTTTTTTCTAGAGATTGAAAAGAACTAATTTTCTTTTGAGAAAGCTCTTTTGTGGATAATATTCTCGTAATACGAAATAAACAGTATACCAGCCAATTTACCATTAAGCTTCAACGAGCCGATCTCGAAAATGTTATTTTTTTTCTAAATTGAACATTTTGCATAACGATTCGAATGAGAATTCTTATATTTGAGTCATTCAAATTTCGTAAATAATCACTATTTATCAGTTTATTTTAACTATGCACTGAAGGAGGGACGTCATTATTGGACTACTCATTGTAAATGAGTGGAAAATATTGCAAAGTTATTCATTATCTTCAGTCTATAGTAACCAAAATATACAGTGATAATAAATTCATTCTGTGAAGATCACTTCGATTTATTGAGAAAATGCAGTCTGAAACTCTAAAATTATTGGCCAAAAAACTTCGGGATTCAGCCCGATGTGCATGATATAAATATGGTAGGTTTCCAAAGTACAGAGTGTTTGAATTTCCAATTGTTTGCCTCAACAGATAACAGCCGCACTATAGCGGTATGCACAAATTCTCTCTTCTCCATACACTCCATGACAAACATTCATTCTCTACATCCAATAGTTCAACAAACTCGGAATACCTGCCATTATTTCTATTCTAGTGGGTGTTCGGTTAACATCATCTGCATACCATCACATGTGGGAATATCCGGGAATGAAAACGCAGACCAACCTGCAAAACTAGCATGTTCATCCGACTTAGCAACAGAAAATGTTTACTTGTTCCAATCCATCACCAAACAACTCGGAACTTCGAAATTGGCAAATTCACTGGAACCAACCTAAACTTCATTCAATAAAACCCACCGTAATTTCACCTTGATTCACACCAATGACCAGGAAAAACCAAATTATACTACACAGACTGCGAAAAGGATATTCTCGTCTCCCCACGGACACCTTATGGTCTCAGAAGATCCTCCTAAATGCGATTCTGTAGCGACCTAGACTCACAATTGAACATGTTCTATGAAAGTGCCTCCAATACCGGATTGCTCGAATATTTCATAATATTATTCACAAATAAGTTTAGAGAAGTTAGAGAAAGTGTCTAATTAAAGTTACTAGTGTTGATCGCTCAGTGTTCACATGCATAATTGAATTATCTTCCTATTAAGATCCATCGGATACGGTAATTACCGTATTCAAATCATGTGAACTTGTGGAGGCCACATGTAAAGACCTCATCTACCAATAATTGTATTTGTTAATTGCTACTTTCCACAATATGTTGATGGTGTAGTGAAAAACCACGTATTGAACATCAATTTACTAACAGATGTATGTACCAAAATAATTTGTATAGAATTGTCCCACTAATCAAATCCTCTATGCCGTTTTTTTGGGATAATTCTAGATCTATGGACATGTATCTTATAAATTTTCATGAAACATTCATCACCACTTCAGAGATCTGAAGAAACTTCTCAGATCACAGAGACAAAGAAACTAAGAAATGGTATATTACAGAAAGAATATAGAAAGACGAAAAATAACTCCCCTAGTTATTGATATCGAAGATGAGACGTCAGTGACTTTGAACCAGAATAGAAAAATAACTTTCATTTTGATTAAAATTTTGTCGATTCAAGTCAAATGAAATAATTTTGCATACTTATTAGTACTACTTGTACTTAATGTGCATGTACTTAACTTGATGTATTAGGGATACTTGTTCGTTATGTTATGAAAAACATCCACGAGACCGTGGTGTATGCAGTTATTCATTTAATTCTAGCTCGTTTCAACATTTTGGTTAGTGAGGTCAATCTAACTCAATGTTTGCATTAATCGGTTTTCGTACAGATTCCGAGTACTTTTTGATTCCAGTGATTCCATGTTATACTTTTCTATGTTTACTGGCAGTTTCCTGATTCTTCGAGGCTGATCCATTAGTAACTTACACATAATAAGATTGTGATGTGGTATAATAGGCGATACAATTATCGGACCATATTACTTTTAAAATCCACTAAGTTGTAACGTCTTCTTGCAGTTGCTTGGACATACACTGCCGATTTTTTTTATTAGATGAAAATCTTAGACTTAGACGCAATCGAGTAAATGAACTCACTTCTTAATCTAGACCAAAAACAAGGGGAAAATATGATTTTCAGAATTCTAAATAGCAATTCATGTCTTGCCTAGAGCGGAAATCTGCCGTTTTGTCTACAAGACGTAGAGCTTGCCCATGCCTCAATTCGTTAATTTTCAAAAATCATTACGGCGCACTGTCTTGTGAATAGTTTTCGATGATTAACACCTCCGGCGTAAAAAAGGAGAGAGACTTGCGGTGTGCTTAATCAATTAAATCCTTCAATATTCTTAATAATAACTGTATTATAATGTGCATATCGTAGAAGTTGAGTTTTATGGAAAGAATAATGGAATTCAAGATTTAAATAACGCCATCTAGCGATTGTGCATGTTGTTTCATGCACAATTCATTGGAAAATTTCCCTTTCTTCTGATTTGCGAAATATCATTGCTGATCTAATTCCAAAAAATTTCTTAAGTTGTTATAACATACGATTTTCGAATTGGTTGAAACCATGGCACACCAAAAATATATTTACTGGTTATTACTTTTCCGCCAACCTATCTAATATGCGAGAAAAGTATTGGTTTACCCACAAAAAAGTTGGAAATTTGAAATTTTTTTTTGAGTTATTTTTACGTTATCCATCAACAACAACACGAAAAAATGGTTTTTAGAAAACAAATCCAGTGTGTATGTCGTCGTCGTCGTCGTTGTCGTCGTCGTCGTCGTCGTCGTCGTCGTCGTCGTCGTCGTCGTCGTCGTCGTTATCGTCGGCCACTTTTTCTTGCAAGTCTTGTTAGCACGATACAGCCTCCGGAGTGCAATGAGTCACCAATTTCATAATGGAATATTGTTAAGGACATTTCACAGATGAACCCTATTGATTTTCAGCTCACCAGAGCCAGTACAACGGGTGCTATGGTACTTGAAGTGAGACATTTTGTCGTTTTTCGAGAAATTTCAGCACGATACAGCCTCCGGAGTTCAACAAGTCACCAATTTTATGATTGAATATTATTCAGGGCATCTCACTGATGCACCCTATTGATTTTCAGCTCACCAGAGCCAATACAACCGATGCTACAGTACTTTAAGTACGATATTTTTGCCATTTTTGGAGAAGTTTCAGTTTGTTAGCACGATACAGCCTCTGGAGTATATACAAGTGATGAATTTTATGATTGAATATTATTCAAAGCGTCTTAAAGATGAACCCTATTGATATTGAGCTCACTGAAGCCCGTACAACGGGTGCTGTGGTACTTGAAGTACCAAATTTTTGTCATTTTTGGAGAATTTTCAGTTTGTTAGCACGAAACAGCCTCCATAGAGTATACGATTAATCAACTTCATGAATAAGTATTGTTCAAGGTGTCTCACAGATGTACCCTATTGATTTTCAGTTGACTAGAGCGAGTACAGCGGGTCCTATAAAACTAGATATACTAAATTTTTGGTTATTTTTGGAGAAATTTCGGTTTGTTAGCACGATACATCCCCCGAAGTGTATACAAGTAACAATTTTATGGTAGAATATTGTTAAGGGCCACAGATGCGGAAAAGTTAGTTTTAATCTTTAAAACCGTTTATTTTCAAGATAAATTGAATTTTAATGCGACATAGACTTGGTGCTTATTGCGGGTGGTCACATTTGGCGTAAGCCAAATGTACTTTTCAGATAACTATTTTTCAAACAACCGTTTGAACAAAATGGTTCTTTTGGAAAGCGTAATTGGCATCTCCTTTCACTAGAGCGTAATACGCCCCTGCTTTTGAAACAATTTGTGTTATCCTGCCAAGTTCCGGCGAACCCCCATCTCTTTTTTCTAAAATGTGTTTTCATAGTTTATTTATGGTGGGTCGTTGTCTTGTAGACGTCAAGTTGATCTTTCACTGAGCATTCGCTCCCAAATGAAGTTTCCTTGAACATCGATGCGAATGTCGTTGCATCAATTATCGATACTCTTTCGTAAATATGCAGTAGGTATACATTTTTATTGTATAACTTGATCGCGACGGTTGTGTTACGTAAGGATAAAAGTCAACACATTTTTAGTAACATAACATAACCTGCTGTATTAAGTCTTCTGGCGCCAGCAGTGTTGCCACATGCTCTACCAAGATTTTTTCTCATTATTTATTCAATTTATACTGCTAACTGCTTTGGATCTAAGATGTACAGACTTAGATTACATAATTCACCTTGTATGTATTATTTTGGTACTTCTGAACGAGGAACTGTTTAGTTTCGTATTTTTAATTATCAATGGCTGCCAAGTAGAACAGATGAATGCAAAAGCACGTATCTGGTTTTGTACACCTATTCCGATGCTTGGCAAAACTTCTAAATATAATGTATAACAGGGAGCGTGTATTTTCTTACCCGTTCCTTATTCCTAATCAGATAGTTTTTGCCAGACCTCCAATATTTCTTCAAGTTCTACAGTCTCTAACTGTTTCACTGGAATGGTCCTTCGATAACTATTAGTTTTGACCTGGTCAAAATTATGTAGGGAATCCCGCACAATGCAAATAACTTCAGATTTATACTGTAACCAGTAACCAGCAATTCATTGACTTCCATTTCCTTACAACTATTATTCTTAAATCTGCACACGTCTGCCATGTTTAGCTATGGTTGCCAATAATTTCGTATGTTTTATTCAATAAATTGAATTTTATTTATTCATAGGTGAGTAACAATCTTCGGTAGAAGTTCTACCCGTATGAATCATTTGATAACAGTAATGAAAATGTTGTTTATATATTCGAAAATGTTAGATAATATCTCTCATACAAGAAATATTATTTTTTCACTCGATTTTTTCTTGTATCACTTGTTTTTGTCCAGTTAAATGAAAACCATATTCCAATAACCATATTAAAATTATGAACGACGTATAACTATACTAATTTCAATCTCATTCTTCCTAGTTTCTCAATGGTTTTTCATTCCAAAAAAGAAATGGACTTCATGGAATGCTAGGCCCATGGTTGATAGTTGATAATCATTCGAAGTTCACAATTGCCATTTGCTCTTGTATCATTATTTTTAAGATTATTATCATCATACAATTTTTATATTCAAATTCTATGTTGAAGTTGATTTCTAATGCGTTTGTATCAAAATCCGCCTCTTTTATTTACACTGTACATATCAAGAAAATTATAAAGCTGAACACTATACCAAATTGAGAAATTTACCCACTTTGTCCCTTTTTCAAGCACTATTTGATATTATCCGTCATAATTCTGGAGATATGTGCGAGAAAAAGGGTCAGCTGGGATGTACGTAAAAGAGGATGAAATCATTGGGGTGTTTGTTGTGTTATGAAAGAGATAAAGCGATATTTTGAGAAAGGATTTTAGGTGACATGAAGGATAATTGAGTTGTCTAGGTAAATATGTGCTTCCACGAGTGCCGATTCCATGTCAGCACCGGAAGTAGCTAGTAATGGAAGCATCAAAACAAGATATGAGATTTGGCTGGAATAATACACCTAATTATGATTTTTTGAATTGCAGTGAAGAAATGCTGTGATAAATATGATTTTAACTTGAAAAGAACGTATTATCAAAGACTAATAATATTATTTAAATGTACAAATTGATCAGATTGTATATTTTCAGAACACTGGTAGTTTGTAGCAACGTAACATGTTTTTTCCCTATTGTCCAAGTATTCCCAATGATGTGATTCTACCCAAGGGTGGAATGGATTACTTCATTTACCATGGAACGCATATTATTTCTCTTATTACGATAAAAAAAGTTCCAAGTGATTGAATTTATTGAAAAAATGGGAATAATAAATACCAATTTCGCTCAATCTGAATGGATTATGAATAAAAATTTTGAGTAAATATCCTAATTATCATCCAACGAAATGAACATCAAATTGATAATTATTATTTTATTTGTTGAATCGACTTTTCAATGCTTCTTATGTTTTATTAAACATAAGTTGAATTAAATTAGCGATTAGCAAGTTCGCTATCAAGATCTTAATATTTTGGATACTGAGTCAATAAAAATTTATCATTCTGTTTTCAAGATAAACTAACCTTAAATGTGATGTAAGTCAATGAAGTAAATATTCGTATGTAGAGAAAGGGCATCAGAAAAGACTTTTTAATCAGACGGTTGTCTATAATATGCAATTCTCTTTGATAGACTGTGTTTCTTATTCATGAGCCACTGAAAGTTTATTCTTGACTAAATTAAGTTTCATTGTTCTAACTTTAGAAAGTAAAAAACACAAGTGTGAACAATGTAACTTGATTTAGTCAAGAATAAAATTTGAGGAAGCTCCTATCCCATGGACGAAACGTCAGTAACAACAAAATTGTTACAGGTTCAAACTGGAGTTAGTTAAAGCTGAACAGAGCTTAACAAATAAATATGGTTAAATCTTGATTCAAAACTAAATCAAGATTTCAATCACTCAGCCTTCACAATGTTTATTAACAAAATAATATAAGAAATTCTTCATTTATTGTTTCCTTACTTTAAAAGGGCTACTCCTACCAAAGTATCAAGCTGGCTAGTTGATGACCAGTAATTGAGGTTGGTACTTTGACTTACACATCTAATTGACATACTGTTATTATGCTTCCATTTCCCTCTCACTCCCGTTTTGTCTTTTCATGGCTGAATTCTACCTGCATGAGGTAAACCAAACTTTTCTGGATTTTGAGGTTAAAAGTGAAGAAGGAAACACTTTCCTAGGCTATCTATTTTATTTTCAAGTATTGAAAAGCCCGCAAGAGAATATTTTATAATTAGTCTATTTTAAAGCCACTCCACCGTCGGTAAGTCTACCTAACCTAAACCAACCACGTTTCAACTAACCACCATCTGTTTTTAACTCTTTTAGGCTTTTTCTGCTATACGATTATTAGGGACTGATGGTAGTACTGTTGCTGTGACCATCTGCATGGTTCACCAAAGATAGACTTCGCGAGAACCACTTTTAATATAGCAGGACTAAAAGCAGCAAGTAATAGTATCATTTATTTTTTTCCACTCCACCATAAGTAGAGGACTCCACAGAAATAACATTTCAAATGTGTTCATAAAATAATATCTACCTACTTACCTTGTGAACTTGTTAGTACTAATAGGGGAATTGCGTATAGTGTTAAACCATAAAAGGTTTCAACTTCTCTTTAAACATCTTGTTCATCCACAATCTTATCTGACAATAGAAATTCAGGAACTTTTACACAGTACCTTTCATGGTAACTAAACATGTATGATATTGATTTACCCAACCTTTTCTCCACTGCAACTAGCTGGTCATTCAACTATCGTTATATATGTATAAGCATCAAACATTTATTTGTTACCTACTGATGAATTAGGTGACAAAATTTGGCGCCATTATCGTGTGTAATTCTAGTTTTTTAGGCTATTAGACAATTTAAGATTGTTTTGTAACGCATTTATACCCAGTAACTATAGTAACTCGGTACAGATAAAAGATATTAAAGTCAACATCTGTATTCTTGTCTTGATCATTCAAACAACTTGGAAGGAAGGTACAACATAAAACATCACAACAGAACAAATCATAAGAAAAACATATATGTCCTTTTATTAGTTAGTTGTTCAGTAATTTAAAGTCTCTTTCAAATAATTTTTGGAAATGAAATAACATAACCATATTTTGACTGTCAATGGATTCTCCTCTTCTTTTACTCCGGTTAATATTGTTTGGAACTGGTCTTTTACATTTCAGGTAATATGATAAAATAAAACATTTCTATCAGCATTATTCTAATAGTATGGGCGGTAGAAAATAAAAGAAGGATAACCATTTAAAAGAATTTTAATTTTAATCTGAGTAAATTAAATATAAGTTATAATAGTTTTTTCCTATTACTGTTTAAAAAAAAGGTAGTTAAGGTGAGAATTTTAATTGTGTGCAACTATCCTAGATTAATTTTTAGATTTTGGGTTTGTAGTTTTTCTCTTCAGAATTTTTGTGAGAAATCAATTTTGCAGGATTCTTTATTGAATACGTGTAAGTTTTTCTTCCATTTTTGAAAAGAATGGGAATACTTATAGTAATCCAAACATTTTATGTACAGTTATTTTTTGTAAAATAAAAATTTATTCATACATTTAACTGAGGCAGATTCATAATTCAATATGGAGATTAATAGGCTCCCTAAAAATGAATTAATCTACGAGTTATATATTCGCAAACTACCTACAGTAACTATGGTGGCGGAACTCAGACATAAATTGAGAGAAGCTCTGAAGCTGGACAAAGAGAAGGGAGAATTGCTGATCAAGATGGACGTGCCTCTAGATTATGTTATTGAAATGGATATATGCGAGTAGAAAATACTGGAATTAAATTAGCGATTAGCAAGTTCGCTATCAAGATCTTAATATTTTGGATACTGAGTCAATAAAAATTTATCATTCTGTTTTCAAGATAAACTAACCTTAAATGTGATGTAAGTCAATGAAGTAAATATTCGTATGTAGAGAAAGGGCATCAGAAAAGACTTTTTAATCAGACGGTTGTCTATAATATGCAATTCTCTTTGATAGACTGTGTTTCTTATTCATGAGCCACTGAAAGTTTATTCTTGACTAAATTAAGTTTCATTGTTCTAACTTTAGAAAGTAAAAAACACAAGTGTGAACAATGTAACTTGATTTAGTCAAGAATAAAATTTGAGGAAGCTCCTATCCCATGGACGAAACGTCAGTAACAACAAAATTGTTACAGGTTCAAACTGGAGTTAGTTAAAGCTGAACAGAGCTTAACAAATAAATATGGTTAAATCTTGATTCAAAACTAAATTAAGATTTCAATCACTCAGCCTTCACAATGTTTATTAACAAAATAATATAAGAAATTCTTCATTTATTGTTTCCTTACTTTAAAAGGGCTACTCCTACCAAAGTATCAAGCTGGCTAGTTGATGACCAGTAATTGAGGTTGGTACTTTGACTTACACATCTAATTGACATACTGTTATTATGCTTCCATTTCCCTCTCACTCCCGTTTTGTCTTTTCATGGCTGAATTCTACCTGCATGAGGTAAACCAAACTTTTCTGGATTTTGAGGTTAAAAGTGAAGAAGGAAACACTTTCCTAGGCTATCTATTTTATTTTCAAGTATTGAAAAGCCCGCAAGAGAATATTTTATAATTAGTCTATTTTAAAGCCACTCCACCGTCGGTAAGTCTACCTAACCTAAACCAACCACGTTTCAACTAACCACCATCTGTTTTTAACTCTTTTAGGCTTTTTCTGCTATACGATTATTAGGGACTGATGGTAGTACTGTTGCTGTGACCATCTGCATGGTTCACCAAAGATAGACTTCGCGAGAACCACTTTTAATATAGCAGGACTAAAAGCAGCAAGTAATAGTATCATTTATTTTTTTCCACTCCACCATAAGTAGAGGACTCCACAGAAATAACATTTCAAATGTGTTCATAAAATAATATCTACCTACTTACCTTGTGAACTTGTTAGTACTAATAGGGGAATTGCGTATAGTGTTAAACCATAAAAGGTTTCAACTTCTCTTTAAACATCTTGTTCATCCACAATCTTATCTGACAATAGAAATTCAGGAACTTTTACACAGTACCTTTCATGGTAACTAAACATGTATGATATTGATTTACCCAACCTTTTCTCCACTGCAACTAGCTGTTCATTCAACTATCGTTATATATGTATAAGCATCAAACATTTATTTGTTACCTACTGATGAATTAGGTGACAAAATTTGGCGCCATTATCGTGTGTAATTCTAGTTTTTTAGGCTATTAGACAATTTAAGATTGTTTTGTAACGCATTTATACCCAGTAACTATAGTAACTCGGTACAGATAAAAGATATTAAAGTCAACATCTGTATTCTTGTCTTGATCATTCAAACAACTTGGAAGGAAGGTACAACATAAAACATCACAACAGAACAAATCATAAGAAAAACATATATGTCCTTTTATTAGTTAGTTGTTCAGTAATTTAAAGTCTCTTTCAAATAATTTTTGGAAATGAAATAACATAACCATATTTTGACTGTCAATGGATTCTCCTCTTCTTTTACTCCGGTTAATATTGTTTGGAACTGGTCTTTTACATTTCAGGTAATATGATAAAATAAAACATTTCTATCAGCATTATTCTAATAGTATGGGCGGTAGAAAATAAAAGAAGGATAACCATTTAAAAGAATTTTAATTTTAATCTGAGTAAATTAAATATAAGTTATAATAGTTTTTTCCTATTACTGTTTAAAAAAAAGGTAGTTAAGGTGAGAATTTTAATTGTGTGCAACTATCCTAGATTAATTTTTAGATTTTGGGTTTGTAGTTTTTCTCTTCAGAATTTTTGTGAGAAATCAATTTTGCAGGATTCTTTATTGAATACGTGTAAGTTTTTCTTCCATTTTTGAAAAGAATGGGAATACTTATAGTAATCCAAACATTTTATGTACAGTTATTTTTTGTAAAATAAAAATTTATTCATACATTTAACTGAGGCAGATTCATAATTCAATATGGAGATTAATAGGCTCCCTAAAAATGAATTAATCTACGAGTTATATATTCGCAAACTACCTACAGTAACTATGGTGGCGGAACTCAGACATAAATTGAGAGAAGCTCTGAAGCTGGACAAAGAGAAGGGAGAATTGCTGATCAAGATGGACGTGCCTCTAGATTATGTTATTGAAATGGATATATGCGAGTAGAAAATACTGGAATTGGACGCAGCTTTGGGAAGGTTTGAGAACTAAAATGCTGAAAGTGATTTCAAAAGAATTTCTACTAAGCGTCAACATGTCTCTGCACGGTTATCAATATTTAAAGGAGATGGAGAACTAGAAGAACATAAACAAACTACGAATATAAGATTGTCATCAGTTGAAACAAAAACTTTCAATGATCTACGAACAATCCTCTAATGAATCTGAAGCTCATCTGCCGCCGAACCAAGACGTTTCATTACCTCCTGCATCAGGAAATCCAGCATCGGGAAACACAACATCAAAAAACATTGCAGTTAGGGTTCAACAGTTATCTTTATTGGATGGACCAATATCCTCCCGTCAGCCTCCAGGGAGTCGTAACTTAAATATAGTTGGTGACTTTGTAGATATGCCTAAGGAACATGTAACTGCTGTAGCTACCTATCAGTCTTTCCCAATGTTATATCATGCTCAATATAACAATTATATGACTGATCCTAGACACCGTGTGAATTTTCCCCACAGTTACCAAACATCAGTATAATGCAACCAATGTTTCTTCTAGAAGAGATACGTTGAATATTTCCAATGTACTTTGGGATAGACCTGATTTCATGTCAAGTCATATGGATAATTCCTGAATGCCATATATTGCTAGATGGAATGTGAAGTTCAGTGGCCGCACGAGCGCCAATCATTTTTTAGAGGGAATCGAATAGCTCAGGATGTCTAGAGGTGTCTCTACACAACAATTGCTCCGTTGTGCTCCTGAACTTCTGACGCAAGATGCTTTGCTTTGGTACCGGACCAGAAGATTTACTTCTTGGCAAGATCTTGTATTCAATTGCGTGAAGCATACTTGCCGTACGATTATGAAGAAAGCCTAATGGATGTGATTCGTAGTAGGATTCAAGGTGTCAAAAAAAAGTTCTTACGTTTATCACGATCATGGAAAACCTTTTTCGCAAACTCAATCAACCACCCAGTGAAAAGGATCGGACAGCTCTAATACAGCGAAACCTCCTACCAAACATCCAGTCTCAAGTAGCCCTACATAAAACATCATCGATTGATTAGCTTGTTTGATAAGGTCGGGATGTATAAGAGACTGAGGCGAGGATACCAAGATTCCTCCCCCCACCTCCTTCAAATTGATCTCTCCTTGAGCCGGAATTGGCATACCGAAAACCTTCAGGTCAACCTTATGTCGCAGCTATCAAATACACTTCTAATGGTCTAGAACGAGAATATAGAACAATGGTCACGTCTTTAGCATTAACTCCTGCACCAACTCAACATCAATCTAACGCTTCACCTGCACCATCTTATTGGACCTGTGGTATGACTGGTCACCGTTTTAAGAGTTGTGATCTGCCTCGAAATCGATTTTGTTTTAAATGTGGAGAGAACAACTGTTCGATTCATAATTGCCCTAACTATCGAAAAAACTGGAACCGAAGTCAACAGTAGGCCAGCTGTCTGACGCATCGTTGTCCATGGCCGATTCACAACGTCATGTTCTACTAATCTTCAGGTGAAAATATATGGTTGTCAATTGCTTGGTTTGTTGGATTCCCGAGCTACCAACACCATTTTGAGTGAAACTCGCTGGGACAGGTTAAAATCTTCCTGCAAGATTCAAAACACTGAACAATAGTCTTGTGTTGTGGCTTCAGGCACGACTTGTGGTATTTTGGATAAGGTATCTTTACCAATTGCCTTGTGCGAGAAAGTGAAGATTAGTGATGTTCTTGTTGTTCCTGAACTTCCTCATACTCTTATTTTGGGTATGGACTTTTGGAAGAAATTGGAGATAATCCCGAATATGTTTTCGGGCGAGTGGCAGTTTAGAGATTCCTCCCAAAGTGAACCAACAATGCAATTAGCCTTAATTCCATCGGACCATCTGGATTCTGAGCAGAAATCTCGACTAAACATACTTATTGATGATACCTTTCAAGGGATGAATTCCAAATTAGGATGTACTAACTACGTTGAGCATGTAATCCGAACCTCTTCGACGCCTCTAAAATAACGGCAATATCATTCGTCGCCGCCGATTTTAAAACAAGTAAATGAAGAACTTACTAAGATGCTCGAAGATGGAGAGTCGGAGCCTTCTAATTCTCCTTGGCCCTCTCCGATAATTCGCATTAAGAAGCATGATGGACGTCAACAGTTTGTCGTAAATTATCGACAACTTGATAAGATCACTACTAAGGTCACTACCATTCGTAAGTGCTACGTTAGACAAACTTCGTGATGCCCACTATCTGATAACATTGGACATCAAAAGTGCATACTGGCAAATACCGCATTCAAAAGAACCTGAGCCACTGACAACCTTCGTTGTGCATAATTGTGATCTATATCAACTTCCGTGAGTGCCGATGGGACTCCACAATTCCCCAGCAACGTAGCAAAGATTCATAGACCAGGTCATAGGCGTAGATCTAGAAAAATATGGATTTGTCTACTTGGATAACATTATCATCTGTACGGATACTTTCGAGAAACATCTTGATATTTTACGAGGAGTTTTATCTCGAATCACCAAAGCGGGACTGACTCTTAATAGGGATAAATGTCATTTCATCATGTTCGAACAAAAATACCTTGATTACATTATAGGCGCTGGCGGACTCATGGTAGATCCAATTAATGTGGAAGCTATCCTGCAAATTCTTCGACCCAAGTCTGTTACCGAAGTTCGTCGGTGTTGTATCTTGGTATCGACGATTCGTACCTAACTACTCGTCCTTGACCGCCGCGCTATGTATTCTGCTTCGAAAAAACCAACTATTTGTTTGGAGTGTTGAACGTGATAATTCTTTTGAAGCTCTTAAGGCATACTGAGTATCCGCTCCATTGCTTTCCTGACCAGATTTTGACCTACGGTTCATTTTGCAAACTGACCCTTTTGACTACGAGTTGGGTGCTGTTTTGTCACAAATTGGTGATGGAGGCAATGAGCGAGTCATTTGTTATTTGAGCAGATCTCTTTCGAAATCAAAAAGAAAATACAGAACTACCGAGAAGGAGTGTCTGACTGTGTTGTTCGCCATAGAGCGCTTGCGTCCTCAACTCGAAACCGTAAAATTCACTATCATAACAGATGATTTCGCTCCTAAGTGGATTAATAACATGAAGGACCCCGTAGGACGGATCGCGAGATGGGAAGTCCGATTACAACAATTTGAGTATGAAGTAATCCATCGTAAAGGTAGTAATCATACTGTTCCTGACGCACTCTCAATAGCTGTACCTCGTATTAACAGTATCGATTTGGAGTCCAAAGATAAATGGTTTCTCAAAATATTCCAGGGAATACAAGATACACCAGCCAAGTATCCGCTGTGGCGGTTGGAAAATGAACAGCTATTTAAAAAAATCGATGTTGCCTACTCCGAACTAGCTGAAGATGGCGATGGTTGGGTGATGGTTGTCTAAAAGGAGAAACGAATGGAAATAATATCCTCACATCATGATCCCCCACATCTGGTCATATTGGTGTATATTAAACACGAACTAATATTGGTAGGAAGTATTACTGGCCTAAACAAAAGCAAGATGTCGCTCGCTACATTGCAAAATGTCCAATCTGCCTCCAAACTAAGCCCGCTTCAAAATCCTCCAGTTGGATTAATGCTTAGTCAAGGCCCAACTGCCGTAAGACTATTCCAAATAGTTAGCTTAGACATAATTGGACCTCTACCTCGTTCGGCATCTGGATATTCGCTCGTTTTTTCCCATACAGGATATATTTGGTAAATATATATTATTATTCCCTTTCAGGCAAGCTACTGAAAAACGCACCTCGGAAATATTCGAAGATAACGTAATTCTTATTGTCTTTGTTGCTCCTCAGAAGGCAATAATGGATAATGGTCGATCATTCATCATTTCGGTATTTCAGGATATTCTTAGACAATACGACATTACTTCTTTTCACGTTGGAAATAACCATCCTCCGAGCAACCCAGTAGTACGTTCTCATAGAGTAATAAAGACGGCATTGACATCTTATGTGGCTGAAAACCATCGGAGCTGAGATAAGTTCCTTCAGAAGATTCCCTGCGCTATACGCACATCTTGTCATGAGGTAACCCAACTTCAGTTATCTGGCCACATCACAAAAGCTTAACTCCGATCCTCTTACTCGTTCTCAGGCCTTATTAGAAGTTTTCCAGGACATTCGACGTCGTATCAAAATAGCGTATGAAAACACCAAGCAGAGGTATAATTTACGTCGATGAGATGAGAAGTTAAATCTAGCACAAAAAGTATCGAAACGCCGATACGCTCTTTCTGAAAAGGCAAGGTCCATAATAGCCAAATTTGTTGCAAACTTTGAATGACCATTTATTATTTCAAAAATTTGTTCACCCTGGTTCTATGAGCTAAAAGACAAAAATGTACATTCCAAAGGTGTCTGGCATGCCAAAATAAAGAAAGTTTAGAATTAAGTATGAAAACAACGCTTCCATCTTTATATATATACGTTACCAGGTCATTACACTATTCATACTTTTTGGTTTTAGTGTAGTATCGTATACTCCGAAAAAGAAAGAAATATTTCTAGTTCAAGGCATGTACAGAGCGGACATATTGAAAAAAAATACAGGCAAACCAGAAATGATAATATCATATAATTAGATGAAAGGAGGTGTTAACATAGTGAACAAGCTTTGTTTTGCATACAATTGTGCGAGTAATGCCCGCAGGTAGCCGATGATAATTTTTTAATCGTTGCAAAATGTAGTCGGTAGGAATTCAAATGTAATCTTCCTTGCAAATAATATTGATTCAATCATTCCACGAAGGGTATCCATATATCAACTTACATTCTCACTTGTTGAGTACCATTTGATAACACTAGTAATGATAAGATACATGTCTGTAACGGTAAAAATTCGCATTGGAGAGCTTCTTGGATTAGAAAACATCCCATTACCTGAAGCATCTGAGGAACGTCGAAATAAATTCGCACTTTGTGATACATAGAAAAATAGACAGACGACATACTATCGTAGTAAATGTATATTAAAAGCGCCTCATGGTAAAAAAATATGCGTCTATTTTATTTATAAATATTAGTCGAGTTGTTTCCTTCTTTATTATTAAATTTGTCATAATAAAATTCAAAAATGTAAAAGTTGCTTACCTAACATATTTGTTGTAGAATTTATTATCATATCGCCATATATTAAGTGCGCTATGAGTCCGCAGCGATCTCCCGTGGCGCAAAAAATGTAGGGAGCACTACAGGTTGAAGATAGAAGTGTAAAATGTGAGTCTCTACTGCATAAAGTGCAGTTTAAAAACGGGAGCGAGGAACGAGCTAATGTTTTTAAAGCAATAAAGAAACTTTTTACACAAAATATAAAATTGTATCTTCGATCGTGCAACAATTTTCCAAGAAGCATTATATAAACAATAAAATTTGAAATATTTTGTCCAGAGCCAACTCGACAAAAACGTTACTTAGTAACTAGTGCTGCAAAAATGTCGCCATTATTATTTGTGGAAAAATGTTATCTATTAGTGTGATACGATTGGATTCTATTTTAAAGATCCAGTTTTAAAAAACTATTATATAAACTTTACTCAATGAAAATACAATATACTATATACAGAAAACTGAACAAATATACAAACAGATATTAAATTAAAGGTATATGAGAAGTGACCGAGAAGTGAAGTCGCAATAGCAATGAATTTAGTTTTATTAAAATATGAATGCTGATCAGGCAATCTTCGGTCTTCTCGTCTTTTGCCATGTGCGTAGTTTCTGGGCATATAACTCCCCCATCCTAAGACTGAAAAATAATGGAGTAAATTTTCTGTTCTGAATTTCTTTCTTCTACTAGAACTTCTTCTGACTTGGTTATTTCTGATTTTCCGTTTCATCCGTTTTTTCGTTTTCAGTATAACATTGTTGGAGTAGTAAAAATAATTATAATGATGATAATGCAGCAATTATTGTACGTCTTTATCGAAAATTCAGCTTCATTGATTGGTTTGATATTTGTTGCAATTTGGTTAGTATCGAAGTCAATTCTTGTCAAATTTGGTAGATTGTTCGTCTAGGATTCCAAAAACGTTGAATTCAGTGTGGGTGGAATAATAGAATTGCTATTTTCAACATACTTAGCATATGAAAATGTCTCGTCTCCTATTTCAATTTTACCTTTTTCTGGAATTCTGATGATTGATGGTTGATTTATTTCTAAATGTTTGTCTGACGTACATTCAGATAATATTTTTATAGACTTTTGTAGCTGATTATTTGTTCCACAATGGGTTCTTGCAGGTTCGCATCAGTGGTGAAGCAGTGCTTTGGTGAATGGCCTTCTAGTAGTTCCAAGGTGCAGTGTCTCTTGATTCTTGTCGGCAGTAATACTTGTCTTCCAGTATTGGACATTCTCCTTCAATTTGAGTTACTTCTGAATCTTTGGCCAAGTATAGTTTTGAAGGGATAAACATTTCATGATTTTGAATAATTATATATGGGTGATAAAATTTAGCTGTTTAAGGATTTAATATAGGGATAGGGTACCAATAAAATCACTTACCTACTTATACCGCTTCCAACAAATGATAAACCACAAATTTACAGGTTAGCAGCTCAAAATTATCTTAAGATGTTTCAAAACTGCAACAATGGACACAATATCTGCTTGAAATTGAGTTGGTTGGTGTTGATACGATGATATTGATTTATCGAAACAATTGTCAATTTTTTAGAATTTTCAATAACTTGTATTATATTGTGGAATTAACTAGAGACCTTGAGTTTCATTTAAAAACACTAAATTTATTTAATTTTAGTTGTCATACTCTCGATACACACTGTACTCTACGTAAATTCTTAAATTTTGAAAGATTCAGTAGAAATATCAAACATGACATTTCATAATTTCGATGACATTTGAGTAGAATATATCTAATGATAGATAGAACATAATAGGATTTGGAGAAAATATTTGAAATTGTAAAATATAGAGGTCTCTGCTAGCAAGATTACAAATGTAATAAAAGAATTTCAAAATCTCACTCGCTTATTGAAAATTACAGATTAGTAATTTTACAAAACAAGAAAAATCGGTAACCAACAGAAAGGAGAATTATTTATTTTGTAAAAATTTAGTCAGTAGCTTTTTATCCTTTGAAGAGACAACATCAGAATAAGAGTTGTCTCGCATTTTTTTGGTAGATTTCATAAATTGCATATCATACAATCAGATAAATAACCCATATAATAAATTCAGTGCGTACATAATTCGGATAAGAATTGTATCGTAAAAGTGTATGTGGTTCCAGTTTTTCTAAATCGTATATATTTAGAAAGTTGCAGTATTCTAAATACATTAGGATAAGTACGAGATTTCTTGATCCATTGGGTGAGTCCTCTCCAGTTTTAAATTTATTTCTCGAGGAATATCAGGCCGTAAATTCAATACAGTTAAAAGATGCATCTATATATAAGAAAATTTGAAATATACCAAATTTATTGATACATATCATTTACAACATCAAGTGAATAGACCATTTTGAGCAGAAGTTTCGGTATTTGACATTGATACACGTCAAGTGTAAATTATTATTAGAACGTTTGATAATAATTCATTAGGTTAAATTTTAGCATAGTTGTATTCATTCAGTATCCAATCTCATTGAACTTATCATTTTACATTCATAAGATTTTCAATTTAATCAGTGACATTTGGTTGAAATTTTAAGTGACAGTAAATTAGTAAATGTCATAAAATAATTGAAGGGCTTTTTATTATATTGAATTAACAGTTATTTGAGAGTTTGATAATAGTGAAACATTTAATTTGGAAATATCTTAAAAAACAAATGAATTTGATGAATTAATTTTGAACAATTTTGATCTCACCCTGAGATAGGAGTAAAACGTGGAGCTCGATTAAAAATTTGCATATAACTATCAAAATATAGGAGTTTATTGATATTATTATAAATTTTTTTTAAATATCTACCATGGAAAAAAGAATGACGTTAAGAGATGGTAAACAGGTAGGAGTTGAAAGTGGATCTGAGGAACAAAGCCAAGAAAGAAGACATAGTATGGGTGATTTTCAGGTGCAGTACTTGGAACAAGGAAGGGAACAATCAGGAGAAGTTTTGACGGGAGATGAAGCAGCAGAAAAGGATGATAGAAGACAGGAAGTGCAAAGAGGAACAAGTCAAAATCGTCAGATGATGGAAATGATGCGACAATTATTTGGAAAAATAGACGATATGAGGGGAGACATAAATAATATAAATGGGAATATGAACAACATTAATGGAAAGATGGATAAACAAGAGGAGAATATGAACAACATGAATGGAAATATGATTAGTATGCGTGAAGATATGAATAATATGAGTGGATATTTAAATGAGAAGATTGATACGATGAAGGAGGAGATTAAGGCGGATATTAACAATCTCACTGGAAACATGGACAGACTGGAAAAGAATATAGAAGAAGGAAAAATAGAAAATTTGAATGAGATTAAGAAAATCAGGGAAGATATGGAATAATAAATTTAGTGAAGATATGGAATTGGACATGATGGTAAAAAAAGTATACGTAGTAGAGGGAAACATTGTTGAAAAGACGGATGATATGCTGGATAACATGGATAGCAGGATACAAGAAATAAAGGGGCAGGACAAGATGGATGTAAATATGAATGAAAATATAAATATAAATGATGATACTATAGAGCAGAAAATATGTAATAAAATGGAAAAGGAAATTGACGAAGTAAAAATCCAAAGTTTAATGGAGATTAAAGAAGTTGAGAAGAAAATTGATGAAATACAGTCTATAAAAGTACAAAGACAAACCAATGATGAAATGGTAGACATTAATTTACAGAATCTAGGAAGTGAAGAAGTGATGCAAATTTACGAAGAAAATATTTATTGGAAAATAAAATACTTAGATGTCAATATAGTGAAACAAATTGTGGCCTATGATAAAATAAATACTAATAATAATAATAATAATAATAGGGGGAAAAATTTAATTGGGAATTAAAGGAAATGAACAGAAGATTACAAGAAACTAAGGAAGAAATAGAAGAAACCATAAGACAAAATATAGAAAGAATAATTTATGCAGAAAATTTCGAAATGAGAGTAAAACTTAGCAGAAATATAAGGATAATTGATCCAAGAATGTTTAATAGAACAATCAAAAATGAAATGATAGGAAGTGAGAGTATTATGGGAATTAAAATAATAATAAAAAAATAATATGAAGGAATTAGAAACAAGAATATATGATGAAGATAATGAGATATGGGGCAATGAATTTAAGAAGAACATAGTGGAAAATTTAGTCGAATTACAGAAACACATAGAGAATCAAACAATGAGAGAAGAGAATAAGACGAAGTTTAGGAAAAGAAAATAAAATTGAATTATATGACAGGATTATAGGAACGAAATCTAGAAAACGAAAGGGAATTGTACATGGTAAGGGATGGAAATAAAAACGATATGTAAATAAAAGTTTTATGATTAACAAGTAATATTGAAAAACAGATATAAATAGAAATTATATAAACAAGGTTTGATAATAGAAGAAATTATAGACATGTTGATATGAATTATGGAAATGAAAATAGAAATTACAAATGAAAAACGAATATATGGAAATGGAGGTAAAATTGATGACAATAAGTATTTGGAGAATAGAAGAGATTTTAGAAACTTTGATAGAAGAAATGATAATGAAAATAGAAATTAGGCAACAAATAGATGGACGGGAGGAAATAATTACATTTATAGGAGCAAATGGGAAAGAAGTTGTTATGTAAGCATAGTTGAAAAAGAAGTTACAAACAGACATAGTTATTGATGAATTGATGAAATATAAGGAAATAATTGATTTTGAAGAGATAGATAGAATTAAATGGTAAAATAATTGAATTTGGGAAGGTAAATATGAAAGTATTGGCAATTGAAGAGGATAATAGGAAGTTATGGAATATAAAGAGGAATGGAATTATGGTAGAATTGGAGTTAATGAGTGGAAATAAGGAATATGAAGAGAAAGTGAAGAGTTTGATGATGAAATATGAAGGATTGATTGAAAAAGAAATTGGACTGGCTAACTATTATGAGTGTGAGATAGAATAAATAGAAGATGTGAAAAGTAATGGTAATTGGACAGATTGTAATGAAGAATATTATGAAGTTATAAATGAATTATTAAAGACGTATGAGAAAAGAATTTTGGAGGAACTGAGGGTTGTTCAATAAAAATATGGATATAATAAAGGAGAAGAATACTGAGAAATGTCAAAGTAAAATCACATCCAGTTCCATGTAAGTTGTTTAGGCGGAATAGAATAAAAGTGAGTTGGAAATATTGCAGTTCATAGAAGAAATTATCAACATGTATATAGGGAATTTTAGAATAACAAATAACAGTACGTTGAGTGAAATTTTAAGATAGTTATAATATAGTTAATGAGTTTTATAAAATTAGTAACAATAGTTTAATTTGATTAAAAGAAATTTTTTTATTAGTTAATAATCATTTTCAGAACAGTACTAGTATACTGAAATAATAGGATAATATTTGGAGAATTTAAAGATGAAATTACAATGATATACAATAATCAATTTATCATTCTTTTATTAGGGGGATTTAATACACATCCTCTATTTGAAATTTAAAGAATAAGTAAAACATAAGGAAATTTATTTAATTTTAGTTCTCATACTCTCGATACACACTGTACTCTACGTAAATTCTTAAATTTTGAAAGATTCAGTAGAAATATCAAACATGACATTTCATAATTTCGATGACATTTGAGTAGAATATATCTAATGATAGATAGAACATAATAGGATTTGGAGAAAATATTTGAAATTGTAAAATATAGAGGTCTCTGCTAGCAAGATTACAAATGTAATAAAAGAATTTCAAAATCTCACTTAGTTATTGAAAATTACAGATAAGTAATTTTTTAAAAACAAGAAAAATCGGTAACCAACAGAAAGGAGAATTATTTATTTTGTAAAAATTTAGTCAGTAGCTTTTTATCCTTCGAAGAGACAACATCAGAATGTGAGTTGTCTCGAATTTTTTTGGTAGATTGCATATCATACAATCAGATAAATAACCCATATAATAAATTCAGTACGTACATAATTCGGATAAGAATTGTATCGTAAAAGTGTATGTGGTTCCAGTTTTTCTAAATCGTATATATTTAGAAAGTTGCAGTATTCTAAATACATTACAATAAGTACGAGATTTCCTGATCCATTGGGTGAGTCCTCTCCAGTTTTAAATTTATTTCTCGAGAAATATCAGGCCTTAAATTCAATACAGTTAAAAGATGCATCTATATATAAGGAAATTTGAAATATACCGAATTTATTGATACATATCATTTACAACATCAAGTGAATAGACCATTTTGAGCAGAAATTTCGGTATTTGACATTGATACACGTCAAGTGTAAATTATTATTTAAACGTTTGATAATAATTCATTAGGTTAAATTTTAGCATAGTTGTATTCTAATTTTAATTTTTTTTTCGTAGAGGTTACGACTGTTGTTCTTTTATCATAATTTCTGGGAATAACAATTTTGTTAATTTTGCGTATCTGATAGTATAATATATAATTTTGATTTCAACTACCTGTAGTATTCATTCAGTATCCAATCTCATTGAACTTATCATTTTACATTCATAAAATTTTCAATTTAATCAGTGACATTTGGTTGAAATTTTTATTGACAGTAAATTAGTAAATAAACGTCATAAAATAATTAAAGGGCCTTTTATTATATTGAATTAACAGTTATTTGAGAGTTTGATAATAGTGAAACATTTAATTTGGAAATATCTTAAAAAACAAATAAATTTGAAGAATTAATTTTGAACAATTTTGATCTCACCCTGAGATAGGAGTAATAAGTTGATTGTAGATAAATTCATCTTTATATTGATATTTATTGGCGCCGGGCATATTTAATTTGACAATTACTGTCAAATTTGAAATTCAATACGTACTTGAGTGGTATGCACAATAATTTTCGCTGCGACAAGATAGTATAATTTATTTCCATATCGTAGGGCAATTATATCTAAAGAATTGAAATATTACAAATTGTCTCCAAACGTGGGCAATTATATTCAAAGGTTTGAAAATATAACAATAAATATATATATATATATATATATATATATATATATATATATATATATATATATACATATGTATATATATATATATATATATATATATTTGGTTAGTTTATTTCTTGAACCTATTTTATTTATTTTTCAAAACAATTATTCTTGGGATTTTTTGGTTCTGCATAAAATTGAAAAGTATTTCCAGTTTTTTTTATTTTACATTTTAGTATATTTTTAACAATTCGGACAGTCAATGTCCTTCATCAGAAAGGTAATCTACAAAGGACTGTTACAATTAATATGATGTACAATACAAATATATTTCTTAAAACTTACCATAAAACATGGGCCTGCGAGCGCAATGTCCATCACGTATAATTAAAATATCATTCCTAAACTAAAAACTTTTTAAAAACTTTTTAAAATAAACACACAACATACACCTTCATCGGTGCAACACAATATGCCTGACCGTCCAAGATCTCACATGTAAAAACAACATTTATCGATTGAAGGCCAACAAGTAGCAGTATTATCGTGCAAGTAAATTAGTTGTAAAACACAGGAGCAACTAATATCCGGAATATAATGTTCGTATTGGTATGTTATTTGGCAAAATTATGATTGTCGCGCCAGCATATGTACTTACAACTTGTGGCAAAAATATTTTTTTCCTTTAACTTGAAATTCATTGTATTAAATTAAAATAGATTTTTGATAGGTTTTTTGTATCAGACTTGGCGTTGATGGAATGTTTGTTTTTCTGGATTTCTATCATTTCGTGGATCTCTCTTCTCTTTTAGTGGCGATACATAACCGTATCGCACAAAGGACATAATCTCTTAAAGACCAATTTCAGTAAACTCAAGTCAAAAATTCCCAAGAACAAAAAAAGTCATGTTATCTACGAAGTTCCATGCAAACACTGTGAAGGTGTCTACATTGGACAAACCAGTCAGCATTTAAGAAACCGCTTAAATGGCCATAAATATGATAAAAGAAACAAGACAGCTCTTGCGAATCATGTTGTTGAACATAACCATGCTTTTGATTATGAAAGCATAAAAATACTACGAACTGAAAGCCACCAAAAGAGAAGAGAGATCCACGAAATGATAGAAATCCAGAAAAACAAACATTCCATCAACGCCAAGTCTGATACAAAAAATCTATCAAAAATCTATTTTAATTTAACACAATGAATTTCAAGTTAAAGGAAAAAAATATTTTTGCCACAAGTTGTAAGTACATATGCTGGCGCGACAATCATAATTTTGCCAAATAACATACCAATACGAACATTATATTCCGGATATTAGTTGCTCCTGTGTTTTACAACTAATATACTTACACGATAATACTGCTACTTGTTGGCCTTCAATCGATAAATGTTGTTTTTACATGTGAGATCTTGGACGGTCAGACATATTGTGTTGCACCGATGAAGGTGTATGTTGTGTGTTTATTTCAAAAAGTTTTTAAAAAGTTTTTAATTTAGGAATGATATTTTAATTATACGTGATGGACATTGCGCTCGCAGGCCCATGTTTTATGGTAAGTTTTAAGAAATATATTTGTATTGTACATCATATTAATTGTAACAGTCCTTTGTAGATTACCTTTCTCATGAAGGACATTGACTGTCCGAAACGTTAAAAATAAACTAAAATGTAAAATAAAAAAAACTGAGAATACTTATCAATTTTATGCAGAAGACAAAAAATCCCAAGAATAATTGTTTTGAAAAATATATATATATAAATATATATATATATATATATATATATATATATATATATATATATATATAAATAATCAATGAAAAGATTAAAGAATAACGCGTGGAATATAAAACAAAAACAGAATTAGCGGGCATATCACGCAAAAGAGGTTACAGAGAATGAGTGGTAACCGTAGACATGCATGTTTCTGGCTCATTAGCCTTCATCGGTACGGCTATATATATATATATATATATATATATATATATATATATATATATAATAAGCAACGAATAGATTAGTGGGTATTGCAAGCAAATGGAAGAAGGGTCTACTGAAAAGAGTGGTAACCTTTGCTCTCATGTTTCACATCTTTTCTTGGTTGTACCGTACCGATGACGGCTAATGAGCTTGAAACATGCATGTCTGCGGTTACCACTCTTTTCAGTAGCCCCTTCTTCCATTTGCGTGCAATACCCACTAATCTTTTCGTTGCTTATTGTTCATATGTCACGCACTATTCGTACATCTTGTTATTATATATATATATATATATATATATATATATATATATATATATATATATATATATGTATATATTTTCTCATGTTTCATTCACCAACTTCGCTCCCATGTTTCACATCTTTTCTTGGTTGTACCGTACCGATGACGGCTAATGAGCCAGAAACATGCATGTCTGCGGTTACCACTTTTTTCAGTAGCCCTTTCTTCTATTTGCGTGCAATACCCACTAATATATTCGTTACTCATTGTTTATGTGTCACGCACTATTCGTACGTCTTATATATATATATATATATATATATATATATATATATATATATATATATTGGACATATAAAAAATAAGTTTGACAGAGACCGCAATGCTAGACTCAACAATGAAACTGAAATGAGACCTTTGATAGGAATTTTATTCTTGATCGGAACAATGAGAAGTTCCAGAAAAAATGCTCATAAAATATGGGATAATTCCAAGGGAAATGGCGATGAATCATGTTATCTCACCATGAGCGAAAAGCGGTTCAGATTTCAGCTTCGTTGTTTGAGATTTGATGATGTCACTACCAGAAATGAAATGAAGGAATTAGATAAATTAGCATCAATCAGGGAAGTTTTTGAAATATTTTTGGCTAATTTCCAGAATTCCTTCATGGCTAGTGAATACCTCACTATTGACGAACAATTACTGGCTTTCAGATGACGCTGCTCATTCAAACAATATATACCAAGTAAGCCAGCAAAATATGAATTGAAAGTGTTTGCCATGGTTGATGCAAAATCTTCTTACACTTTCAGTCTTGAGACATACGTGGGAACTCAGCTAGATGGCCCATATGAATTCAGCAATTCTGCCGAAGAGATTGTTCTACGGTTGGTGCATTCAGTAGAGGGAACTTATCGCAACATTACAGGTGATAACTGGTTTAGCAGTATTCCGTTGGTCAGAAAATTGTTGCAAGAATAGAAAATTGACATATACTGGTACTGTACGTAAAAGTAAACGTGAAATTCCCGTGGAGTTCTTGCCAAATATGGAAAGGAAAGAGGACACCTCACTTTTCGCATTTCAAGAGAATATAACAATAGTTTCGTATTGTCCTAAGAACAATAAGTCGGTCATTGTAGTGTCTTCAATGCATCATGATACGGCAATCGATTAAGCAACAGGTTATGCAAAAAAACCTGAAATGATCACTCATTATAATCATACCAAAATTGGTGTAGATTTGGTAGTTAAATTATGGGGAAATTACAATGTCGCCAGAAATACGCGTCGTTGGTCGATGGTTCTCTTCTACAATCTTTTGAATTTTTCTGGGATAAATACTCGTTGCGTTGATAGAGCAAATCCTCCTCAAGAAAAAATCTCTAGAAGTGATTTCATCGGGAAATTTGCTTGGGAACTGATAAAACCACAGATAGAGACAATGTCAACTATTACCTCCTTACCAGTAGAGCTTAGAAGACGAGCGCGTGCACTTCTCGGAATAGAGGTAATTATTCCCCCCATCTCGTCACTGGAGAAGCCAGAAAATTACGTCGGAAGATGTCATATATGTCCTAGAAGCCGCAACAAGTCTACAAGAAAATTTTGCGTGAAATACAATCGTTATGCATACAAACAACACATGACAGATGTATGCACTACCTGTTCGATTGACTGAGAATTTCATTATTTTCATCCCAGTCTCATAATCAAAGCTAATTAGTGTTTTTCTGTAAAAATAATTTCTAATGTTGAATTGTTATGTATTTATATCCTAAAAATACGTTCCGTTAACTTTTGAAAACAATTTGAATTTTTTTCTCGCTTTATACAAGCCAAATGCAAATAAAGCTATAAAAAATCATATTTTGCGTTCTTATTTTATAAAAAGAGAAAAATCTCAAATAATGGTACAAAATACATTCTACAAAAGAATGTGATTACATAATATATATATATATATATATATATATATATATATATATATATATATATATATAATTTATGTTTCATTCGTGCCATTGAGTGCCATACATTGACAAAAAAATGGTCTACGAGTGTAGACCGCGCGAAAGTACAGCGCGCCTAGCCGAGGTTTAAAATATTATTAATTTTCTGTACTTCTTTAAATTCTTGACCAGCGTTGGCATTTCAAGTAATAACAATTAGAATGCACTAGTTTCAAAAAGTCATTGTTGTTGTCTAATCTCTAAAAATACCAATTAAATCTGAATTGTAAATCGGCGTATTTTTATAATGCAAGAGTTTTATAAAAATTGTTTGCTAATGTTTAGTGACAACATAAATCTGGCCTTAGTCTAAAATCTTGGAACAGAATTATCAAATCTCATGCATGCACACATGGGGGTACAAATGGAAAATTTCTTCTTTTTAGGTTTTTCTGCTTGACGGAATAAGTATTAAAAATGCATAGAAGAAATGTTTGTTTTCTTCATACTTAAGCCTAAACAGGATTTAACAATTTTATTTTTGTTAATTGTCACAAAAGGCTGGAGACATCTTGTCAATTGATTTAAATCGAGCTTCAGGCGAGACTTAGTACGTACCCTACTTCTTATGCATGCTCAAATAATGGATGGTATTGAGTTAAGGGGGTCCAGGAGGGCTGCTACTTTTGGTTAGAACGCTGTTTCATTCGCTGATTCGAATACGGTTTTCACCAATAGTATCTAAAACTATAGGTGAGAAAGTATATGAAGAAGAATTAAATGAAAAAACGTATCTTTCAATATAATAACAATACTTTTACCAAAAAAAATCTATTTCCCACTTGCTTAGTAATGAATAGACAATATTTTATATAAATTGTTAAATATATTGCCTACATGTAGGAGTTTTTTAATATGGCAACCTTGAACCACTAATATATAGTTGAAAAATGATAGCATTATTGCATCAAAAAAAATATTTACTTATTATATCTGTCAGACACTTGAGAAAGTGACCAGGCAGTTAACGATAAGAAGAGAAATCCGTCTGGAATGTTATTCGCACATGCCATATTTCAGTATTCGCTTAATTCAAGCTCCACGTGCCTTTTTTCAAGCTATCATATTTCTCTTTCTCATCTACAAATACTAATGTCAGTGACTCTTTCATCCTCTTAGATGCAATGAGCGGACGTCTTAATTAATACATTCTGGCGGTGAATATTTAAGGACTGATGATGCTTTCCGGCGGCATGCATTCCATCGTTTAGTTGTAATTACACTTTTACATGTTATAGAAAAAACTAACTTAAATAATATAATCGTGTTAAATTTGTTTATCAGTTCCTTTATCCATTATTTTTTTAAAATAGGGTCCTATTTTGTAGGGTTCTTCGAAGATGAAGTATAATTCTCAAATAATTTGAAATTATCGCAAACGTTGATGAATTATATTATAAAACTCACTTTGCCACTAAACTGTTATAGTACTGGCAGTCATGTTAATTATCAGATATAGATAAAAATTTTATATCTCCAAAGATCAAAATATATTTCACTGGTACTGTAACATTTCGTGGAGACATGTTTCTGTTTTCAATAATTATTTTTATCAAAGAAGGATTTTCTACAAATACCTCTTTCTGAGTCTTCCCGTCCGAAAACAGCTTTCGCTGTGTACGGTGTAGGACTCTTCGAGTTTGTTACAACTCCTTATGGTTTAGTTAATGCTCCTAAAACTATGGCGCATCTAATGGACATAGTTATGGATCCTTCTCTAATGCCGTATTGTTTTTGTTATTTAGATGACATTATTATCGCTACCCCTACGTTTGAGCTTCATATGGAAACTCTCAATAAACTGAATCTTAGGCTAAATGCGGCCAACTTACTGTCAATCTTGAAAAATTAGAATTTTGTTGTGAATCTCTTGAGTTTTTAGGTTTTGTTGTTGACAAAAATGGTCTTCGCATAGATAACGACAAAGTCTCTGCTATTTTAAATTATCCAGCTCCATACAATACCACTGAGATAAAACGTCTTATTGGTTGGTATCGTCGATTTATTAAATATTTTTGTACTATTTGTTCTCCAATCACTGATCTTCTTCATGGCAGAAAGGAAGGCCAATACATTTCTTGGACTCCGGAAGCTGGAAATGATTTGACTGAAGTTAAGAATCATCTTACTTCTAGTCCTATTCTTGCAAGCCCTGATTTTTCTAAACCTTTTATTATGGAAACTGATGATAGTGAAATTGGTCTTGGTGCAATCCTGTATCAGGAATGCGACGGACGCAAACACCCTATTGGTTATGCAAGTCGTACATTGAAAAAACCGAGAGAAATTACAGTACAAAAGAAAAAGAACACTTTGGAGTTATTTTTGGTGTTGAAAAATTCCAAGGCTACGTTTAGGGCACTCTTTACCCTCGAGACAGCTCAATCATCTTTCGAATCATTCCGGTCGCTAAGCACGTCTTTCTCTTAGGCTCTTCCAGTTTGATTTTGAAATCAAACACAGTAAATTAACCACTATCGTGGTCAGTGATACTTTATCTCGTTCTTTTTCTGATATTTCTGTTATTGACGTAAGTTCCTCAAAGACAGATGTTTGGTATACTTCTTTGATTCAGAAGGTCTCGAATAATCCCGATTCATATCCCACATTTAAGGTTGACAATAATGTTTTGTATAAACATATTTTTCGTTCAATCCAATATCTATTTACTTATGTATTTAGAGAATTGTTGCTCCTACCGTCAACCAAATTGACATATTGAGGTTGTTTCATGACAATGGATTGAGTGCTCAATTAGGCATATCTAAATTTATTTATTGTATCTCTGAAATTTATTATTGGCCAAAACTTAGAAGTTCTGTATCTCGCTACGTTTATAATGTTCTGTTTGTAGTTCCTGTAAAACCCAAAATCTACCTAAAGCTGGTGTTATGGGTCAATACAAATATATTGATTCTCCTTCGCAATGGACTTCTGCTGATCTTTTAGGTCCATACAACTGCTAAGAGCATTGTGAAGTTTATAGAAAATCATTTTTTTCGTGTTTTTGGTGTTCCACAAATCTTTTCTGTTGACAATGGTATTGTTTTTACTTCTTTTCAATTTAAGAATCTAATGTCATAGTACAAAGTGAAATTTTTTTATACCGCTCGTTTTCATCCTCAAACAAATCACACAGAACGAACAAATAAGACAATTGTTACAGTTCTATGGTCTCATAATAACTAGAACACTTATATTCCAAGATCCCAGAGCGTTCCGACATAACTTATTTTCACATGGATGAAACCTTCACGACTTAGTAGCGTCTAGTATACTTTAAATACCTGCCTACTTGTGGAGCTTGCCCTGTGTCACCTCGGCAGGTACCAGGTGAGAAAGGTAACTAAAAATATGAGTTATCTAACTTGAATTTGTATGGCTGATTTTTATATATATTTTGTAGAATATTATTCTAAACTAGAATTATAAAGTGGCAGACACTTTTTATGGACCAGAGCTTTTGTCAGACGCTTTGAAGCTCGACTTATTTTTTCATGTCTGACTTTCGAATATGTTATTCAAGTTACTATTGCAAAGTTATATTTCATCAGTCAGACAAATTCAAGTGACCAAACACAAACACAATTAAGCACAAAATTATTCAGCCGGGAGTGCGAGCGCGAAGACACTATGCGCATGCGTCTCAGAGTAAAAAATTGAAATGTATTGAAAATACGTACTAATTTCGATCCAAGATTTTTGCATCTTTATTTGAATAAGATCCCTTATCAAAAAAAAAAAGATTTAAAAAGATTCAGCCCATGCAAAATGTATATCTATATATTTGTCAAGTTGAATCTTTTTTAATCTATTTGAGCCATTTCGAATCTTTTCAAATTTCTTTTTCTAATCAGGGATAAGCTTCAATATTAAGTTGTGAATTAATAAATAATTAAGTGAATTTATTTAAAGCATGTATTTGGGATAGTGAATATACGAGGAGCCATTTTGTTTTATAAGGAATTATCTTTATTTTATTGTAAAAAAGATACCAGTTAGAAAAATTTTAGGAAAAAATTATTTTACCAAAAAATATATAACTATGATTAATTACAGGAATTACAGGAATAATATCAGATATACTTAATTTATTTGATGTATGCATTACTTAGAATTATTTCACTTTTGACAATAAGATATATATTCAAAATGAAGGTTTACCAATGGGAAGCCCTATATCACCTATTTTAGCAAACATTTTTATGAACAATTTAGAAAGAAGGATCTTTGAAAGTAATATTTCGCAAAATATTTTATTTTGGTATAGATATGTAGATGACATATTAGCTTGTTTTATGGGTAGTGAACGACAATTAGATGTATTTTTCAACCACATCAATAATTTACACCCAAAAATTAACTTTACATTAGAAATTGAAGAAAATAGCTCAATCAATTTTCTTGATTTAAAAATTCAAAGAGTCAATAATGTATTTTATTATTCAATTTACCGAAAACCAATACAGACTGATGTGACAATTCCATTCAATTTCAATCACCCTATGTCACACAGACTAGCGGCATATAATTCAATTATACATAGAGCTTTTTCAGTTCCTATGAACTAATGTAATTTTGATAGAGAGATTAATACAATTAGACAAATAGCCACATCCAAAGGTTATCCATTAGATATGATAAATAAGCTAATTAGTAAAAAAGAGGAAAAAGTGGCAAGTCCACTAATATTTCCTAAACAAGCTGATGAAATGAAAACTTATAAAACCATCACATATGCAGGAAATATTTCTAATAATATTTCAAAGATAATATCTTCAGCAACGAATACAACAATTTCTTTTAAAACAGAAAGTAACGTTAGTACAAAATTGTTAAATGTAAAAACCAAAATACCACTATTAAAGAAGTCAGGTATATATAAACTCAAATGTCCAGAATGTAATGCTGTCTATTTGGGTCAGACCCTTAGGAATTTTGAAATTCGATACAGTGAACACTTACGAGCATACAGGTTAAAACAACCAGATAAATACCACTACGCAAAACATCTACTCTACTTGACACCAATCATTCATTGACACCTAACACAAAACTAGAAGTGCTGCATATTTGTGAAAAGGAACAAGAACTGGATTTCCTTGAAGAATTAGAAATTAGAAGACATTTAAAGAACCAACAATATGAAGTTGTCAACGAACAGTTAAATCTAAGGAGTTCTCCACTAATATACTGTCTTCTTAAGTGATAATTGTAAAGATCAGAAGATATAGTTTTCCTGGTTTCCTATATCATTGCACAGTTATACTGATCTTAATTGGATAAATAATATCCAGGATATCACCATAGGGCTGATAAAATCTAAGCTTCAATAATTGTAATATCACATCTTCTTCTTTTTTCTATAATCATATATTAAGTCAATCATAAGTTAGGTCACTTCTTGGTCAAGCTAAAAATAACTACTAAACATCAGGTAGGCATCAAATAAAATGTAACTTCTGTCATTCTGACGATGATATTGATTTATCGAAACAATTGTCAATTTTTAAAAATTTTTAATAACTTTTATTATATTGTGGAATTAACTAGAAACCGTGAGTTTCATTTAAAACACTAAGTTTATATATATTAAATAATACTGTGATGTTTTTCCATGCTCACCGTTCAAATTCTGTTGTTTGTAAGTCCAATAGGAATTTAATAGTACTTTCAACTCTTCATTTTCTATTTCAAATGATGACATTGGAGCATTTTGCAGACGTACAATTTATTCAATAATTGCATCAGTTATTTCTATATTATTAATATCTAAAAAAGACATGAAATAATTAATCTGTAGACCTACTGACACCAACGGATGAAGCCTCTTACACCGATTGAAGTGTTTTCCTTCCCGAAATCCAGCAACTGATCCAGAAGCTAACAAACTACTTTGCACCATCACGTTGGACAAGCCGCAATCGGCCATAAATTTTCCCATAGCTTTGAAGTAGGACATCATGATATGGAATGGTCTCAAATGAATAAATATGTTGTCAAATTTGAGTGCTTCAGTAGCTTGAATTTGTAAGGCTACTTGTGCTATTGCAAGGTCATAAGTAATTTGAATGCAAGATTGTTTAACTTCATTGCGAATTTTCAATTTTCGCTCCATTGTATCCCAAACAACCGATGTGTTTGTGGGCGATAGATTGATCGGAGTAAGATAAGAAACAACTTGCTTTGGCTTATCTTCATTATTACTGATCAAACAATTGTAGCCAACCCACATCGGAAGATTTGGTTAATGATAAGTATGACTTAACATCCAAATTGTATCAATGTTTTTATATAATTGTAAATTTTTAGGTATTGTTCCTTCAGCTTCATGAATAGAAATTTCTAAACTATCAGTCATCTTGGGTTTTTTCATATATGCTCGACCTTCTACCTCAGTAACCTCCAATGATCTTCGTCGTCTTTTTGCCGACATTCCAGGTTCTTCGCTGGTGGAAATAGGCAAATTTGGAGTGTCTGATTGGTGTAAAGAATTTGGATCCACGTTTTGATAAATTATACCAACAGCGTCGTGTAACGTGTCCTTCCCATCTTTTGTTTCCACAAACCGATCAAAATTATCATAAGCAACTCCAGGGCAGAGATTCGGATTTATTTCAATTGCTTCAGGACACATAGTAGATTTTTGCATAGAGTAATAAGTAGCTTCAGTCTCCAGCTCCTCTATCCCTGGATAACTAATACAATGGCCACATCTGTGGATGATGTCGATTATATTACGACTGCTTGTTAATCTTTTTAAAGCCATTCCGAGCTTAATATGCTTTGACGTTTCACATTTACCATTCAAGATAGCATACACAGCATCCTGGGTCAAAGATCTAACTAACAGACTGAATATTGTTCTTCCCTTTGCTGTTACTTCCTGCAATAAGAGTACAATAAAATTGGGATAAGTTTTCCGGCATGAAACTTCGCCGTTTTTAAAATACTGAACAGATAAATTATTTGGCTTTTTTTCTCTCAATTTGTAGGACCGATTTCCTCAATATCAAAGCAGCTTTATTAAGAATGTCCTGATCCTTCAAATTGTCTAATAACTCTTCATCAATAGCAGAAACATGTTTTGGAGCAAGTAGCTTCTTATCATGACACATTAAGAACTTAATATCCTTTGCAAATACTTTGCTTATTTCATCTTGTAAGTTATGAGGAGTGAAATTCCCCATAACTTCTCTAGAGTTTTCCACTTCTTCGTTAAATAGCTGTATGTAGTTCCTGTGGAGAAATGTAAGAGAGTAACATCGACCATTTTCTACTACATTTTATTGTATAAAATTACAAACTTCATCAAAAACTGCTTGATGGTGTTTACGAAGATCATGCCAAGATGTTTCAATTTTATTTTTCTTTGACGATATTTCATAGGAATATTTCATTTAACATTTTTTATGATAGTATATTGTTGAATCCGTTACATCTTTCAATTTCTCAATTAATTCTGCCAAGTCTTCTTCTTCAACATTCAATTTCATTAAAAAATCATTGTTACCACACTTATGCAATGGTAGTCATTTCAATTTATGCCTTTCAGTCATTGGGTCACAATATATACTTGACTGGTTTTGTCAATTATCATATCATTTACAATTGACACATCATGAGAAGAGGAATTAACATCACATTCAAATATCGCACAAGGTTCCTGAGAAATACATGACACCGGTTCAACTGATTCTAACTCAACAATAGGTTCAACACTTTGCTACGGTATTACAATAGGTTCAGACATAGTACTAACTGGAGTTGAGTTTGATACTACATCTGAATCTGGAACTATAGAATTATTTTGTTGACTTGAGGTAAATTGTATGCATTGATCATTATCAGTACTAAGATTACTTGGTAGGCTTGATGTCGACGTATTTTCAACATCACTCAATAAATTTTTTTTAGCAATTTTTGGATTTTCTGGAGTGGCAAAATGATACCATTTTGGCAAAGCAGTAAAATTCTTATAACATTCTCGATGGTAACCATTGTCATACAAATCTTCCGGAAAAACTAAGTCTTTTAATTTTAGGTTATGGAGTACTCGCTGTTTTGAAACTTGTTTACACTTTTTGAATGTTTCTTTGGTAAATAATTTTAATTTATCATGATGTTGTTTACAAAATATACACTTTGACTTTTCTTCTTCCATGGTTTTCACTATTACAAATAACATTATCAGTTATAACGAGAAAACCTACTAACCCTTAGTGCTCACTACAGATGTGCGGGTTGTCTCACGTGGTACAACCCGTGCTCGGCAGTCGACTAGCTCCAAGTCGAAAAACTGGTGGATTCTTCAAAAAAGTATTAAGTTTTCAAAAAGGGCGCCAGAGAACTTTTGGCAAGCACCCAAGACTTCTTTAATTAGCCCACAACTCCTCAGTGGGTTAACAACACTCACTACACACTCCAAAGTTTAAACTGATAGGTAAGTTATCATAAGAAAATAAAAGTCAGCAAGTATCCCCTGATTGAAGTTTCAATTAATCACCTTGGACCATAGGTCTCTTTTCAAAATATTTTTTACAAGTTTACAACAACAATGTCCCAAATAATGTCTGAACTCAGCTTAAGGCTGTAGATTCAGAATGTAGTTAGGCTGAAGGCCGGAATCCACATAAATCTTAAATCACAAACTAAATTATCAGTTACAAAGAAGTCGCAGCTTAAATAAATAACCGAAAAGCAGGTTCTATAAACTCTGAGCAGAGCTGAAGGGTTAAAACTCAGGGCGAAGAAGAGCTTAGGGCTCCAAACTACACCGATGTCTCAATTCTACAATTATAGAGAAACGACCAAATGGTTCATGTACAATTTCTCAAAATACTATGATAATATATACCAAAATTACCTATGTCACAGTTACATGGGTTCACACTTCCGCAATGTATACGAATATGAATATAAATGAATGCATAATCATAAAATTCAAATAGCAAACGAGCTTAGCGTTGCTAAAAGAAAATATAAATCGAAATTATGTACGGCGCAAAATTATATACATGAAATCGTCAGAGTTCGAAAACTTAACTAAATAAGCGAATTTAATATCCACATGAAAAAACCCCCATTGATAATGATTCCTACCAACAAACGCCGTCTACGGAAATTTACCATGTGTTACCCAATTCCACCAATTCCACTAGTATCCTTGGTCATCGGCCCTTCCTAGACCAGTAGATTAACGGGTAAGAGCTGCCAGCTGTTGACCTAAGCCGTACTTTCTCCCCTGCGTTGGAATTATCAGGTTTTATCGTAAAAATACGTTATGGCTCCCAGAGCACATGCAAGAATTTTACAATAGCAATGTGTTTTTACTCGTTGACGGCAAATGGAGGACTGAATACTTCGCGCATTCAGAGCTTTGAATAATCCCCGCCAACAAGCTTGCCAACATTAAACCTCCGACAACTCGGCGAATTTTCGCGTTATACAGTCACTAATTGCACGATATAAACAACAAAAACATGTGCTCTTAGACACCCAAACTGCACTGGATACTGTAGGTTGCGCGCGCAATAAGCACGTATAATACACTGTAGAGTGGAGCAGATGGTGAGTTTAAGAAGGGGAACCAAGTTGTTGTGAACGTCTCACTCGCTCTGAAATGCATGCGCATAGTGCTCTCGCGCTCGCGCTCCCGTCTGAATAATGTTGTGTTTAGGGGATTTTGTGTTTACGGGATGTTTGGTCACTCGAATTTGTTTGACTGATGAAATATAACTTTGTAATAGTTACTTGAATAACATATTTGACAGTCAGACATGAGAAAATAACTAAAGTACATTAATTTTTGGTCGAGCTTTAAAGCGTCTGACAGAAGCTCTGGTCCATGAAAAGTGTCTGACACTTTATAATTTTAGTATAGAATAATATTCTACAAAATAAATATAAAAATCAGCCATACAAATTTAAGTTAGATAACTCATATTTTTAGTTACCTTTCTCACCTGGTATACTAGACGCTACTAAGTCGTGAAGGTTCGATCCATGTGAAAATAAGTTATGTCAGAACGCTCTGGGATCTTACTCTATTAGTAAGTAACATAAAATTTCACAAGCAATTAGAACCGCGAAACATGACGTTACGGGTTATTCCCCAGCTTTTCTAAATTTTGCTGGAAGCGATCCGTTAAGTGGCGATTTTTACGGTGCAATTTCTGAAAACGCGAATAACATTATTAACACTGCCGAAAAATTACAATTGATTAATGCTTTTCAAACACTTCCTAAATTTTCTTTTGAGGTTCGTAAAGAGTTGAGAAATGCATGTGAGAAAAATGTAAAACATTACAATTTACGAAAAGTGATTTGCAATTTCATGTTGGTGACAGGTTATGGAAAAAGAATTATGTTCTTTCATCAAAATCTAACAATTTCACAGCTGAATTTGCTCCTAAGTACATACCTTGTATAGTCATCAAAGTGATCTCTTATTAAGAGTATAATTTAAAAGACCTTTCCGGTAATGATTTAGGTAACTGGCATGTTACAGATTTAAAAAATCAATTCATTGACGTAGATGAGAATATACCTGATGATGAGTTTTCTGATCAACATTCTGTTGATTCGAATTTATCTGGCATAATTATAATTTGCAGAATTGATCTGATAGTATTTCTGATTAGTTTGGTAATTTATCCCGTATTTCTATATAAACTTTTTCAAGATTAAAATTTCTTGATGTGTTTATTCTTTTTATCTTAATTTTGATTTAGTATCAAAATATATATTGAGTGTTTTGTAGTTTGTTAACAATTGTGTTAGGTCACAAATGCATTTTCTCTCTTTATCTAGTATATGTCATAGTACCTCTATATACTATGCATTATGTTCTCTCTTGATGTTGTATCTAGAGTACATTATTTTGGATCCTTGCTATTATGTTATGTATAATACACTGGTTTGTGTTTTTTATCATATCTCTTTTTTGTTTTTGAGTTTTTAAAACCTTTAGAAATCAGTTTAGTTTAGAACCACCAATATACTGAAATATTCTGTGGAATTTCTAGCTTTAGACAAATTTTGAGTAGTCCCTTATCACTTCTGTTTTGTGTATTGAGGAATTATATTTTTTCTTGGTAGCGTTTTCGTTCTCAGTATACGCTTCATTTTTATCGTCCCTGTCTGTTCATATGAGTAAAACACGTTCTTTTTGTTACATGACAATTTATGGATTATTTTGGTGTACTGATACATACCTATAGTATTTTTTTTCGGCATACGTTTGCTTTCTCTTTCAGTTGTTGACAATCTATTTTTTTAAGCAACTTTCTATGTGTTTTAAAATAGCATAGTTCATATTTTTGTACCTTCATGGCGAAAGTGTTTCTGATCTATATTCTATATAACTTCCGCTTTTGGTTTTTAGAGTATTCTGTGTGTGTTATCGCTAAATTTTTAGGAATTGTTTCTGTCTTGGTTGGTTTCTTCTCTCCAAACTTTTCGAATGTAGGAAAGGGGGGAAGGACCATGCCTTGTTGTTATTTTCATTCATTTTTCCGTATAGTTATATAATGTATTTTAAATACATACACTCATTTTTGATCACGTTAAAAAAATTTCTTAGTACATTTTTAAATAATATCTCGCAATAGCATTCCTATAACGGAATTTCTGGGGATTTTCGCTTTCCTGTAAAAAAGATTTCCGGGGATTTTATTAAGGACAGGCGTGATGCTAGTCTTGTGCCGTCATTAAGGGGAAAGTTGAATTTCAGAGGTGCGTTAAGGTATGTTATCATTCCATAACGTATCGTACCGGCGGCACGACGTTTTTCCGAAAGGGTAGTTTGGTGACTTGTCATGTTATCGCACTGGAAGGATGTGTCACATGGGCATTGCATCACGGTATTACAGATCTAGAGATTCATTCAATTTTTCTCTTTGGAAATTTCCATTTTAGTTGAGGTGTTTCTACATAACGCGGGGTTTGTTAATTACCGAAGCTTGTTCAAAAATTTCTTTGTTTTTTTAATTTTCCCTGTTTTGTTTCTCTCCCTCTTTTGATTTTGATAATCCTTCCGTTTCCTCTCACAAGAAATGTAGTTGTTGAAAGACCATGTCTACACCTCGGTAGTTGTAGGGATGCGAAGTTGATTGTGGGGAATAAATAACCACGGCGCGATTAACGTCTCTCGCGAGGTTTTTAATGCACAGTGGATGTTCTCATCCATCTGTGACTCTGAATTGGTCTTGTTCTTCTAATACTTTTTCCTTATCTCTTTTTGGTTTTCCTTCAGTTTTTACTTTTGAGTTTAGTGTACTTTGATACTATGCGTTGCTTATGTGAGGCATTTTTAACTGAATTACCGTCTGTAATGACTGTAAATTCTCTGCCCTTCAAATAATAACTGTACCTGTCTAAGGTTTTTACTATTGCTAAAAGCTCAAGTTCGGAAGAGTGATACTTTTTTCCTCCTTTTGTGGATTGCTTACTGAAGTTCGCCACTAGTTTTCCTAAATCTCCGTCCATTTGTGTTAATATTCCCGCAAATCCTTCTCTGCTTGCCTCTGTATAAACTATCGTTATATGTTTTGGATTAAATATTTCAGTATTGGTTCAAGTCCTATTAAATTTTTCATTTCCTCAAATATTTCTGTTCCATCTATTGTCCAATTCCATTAACAATCTTTCTTTAAAAGTTTTGCTGTTCGACGAGCAAGGAAGTCCAAGGAACTGACGAAGCTGATGTTGATTTTTTGGACTGGGAAATTTTTTGAAGGATTCAATTTTAAGTTTACTCGGCGTGATTTTGTTAAATGAAACCTCATATCCTAAATAAGTGAGTTCTGTTATCAAAAATTTAGACTGGGTTATTATAATTGTTAATTCATGTGTCTACAATAATTATAATACTTGGTGTAATAACTCTAGACCTTCTTCAACTATTTCCGATGGGATTAAAGTATCATCCAAATATGGAGTAATATTATATATACGCATTGGTTGAAGAATTTCGTTTTTCATTTCCTGAAATACAGCTGTGGCATTGCATAATCCAAATGAACAACGCAGATATTCGTAATGGCCCTCAATTGTATTAAAGCCTGTATACTGAATAAAATCTTCTGCCATCGAAATTTGATGGTATCCTGCGGCTAGATCTATAAGGGTGAAGTATTTGCAATCTGATAAATTATCAATGATTTTTTCTATTATTGGTATGAAGATGGTTTTTCGCCTGTAGTATACTACCAGTCGTTTTGTAACATCTTTTTTATTTATTAAAAATGACGGACTCGCATATTGCGAATTACTTTTTCTAATAATTTTAGCTTCCAAAAGTTCATTTTTAAGCTCCCTTAAAATTGATTCCTCAGACTATATTGCTACTCGTGATATTTATTTTCATTGTTACTGTATGTGTCGATTCCAAATTTTTCATAGATTGAAAAAAATTATCTGCATGTTTCTGTAAAATATTTTGAACTTTTAAACTATTTGCTTGTGTTAGCTTACCTATCATTGTAACGTTAGTTTTTCAACTCTAAAGTTACTTCCTAATCACGTTACAATATCTTAATCAGTACTTACTCAGTCATTAATTGTAAATCTAGCCCGTAGGTATTTTTCATGATAAATTTTATCTATAATCATGATTTCACGATTTAACAACGTAACACATCTTGTTTTATTTTTCCTCACGCCATGTACCCACTATTGGTCCTAATGGCTCCTGGAAACGATAGTCTTTCTATTATTATTATGTATGATTGGTTATATTGCGATACCGACCTTTGCTTGTATTTTCCTGACACTATTTGAGTTTCTGAACAAAAAACCATCATCATAGTATCCCTGTGAAGTCGTACTCCCAGATTGACAGACACTATGCCCATATTGTGTTGCAGGAGGCATTTTTAATGTCCTTTTGATGTGGCACTTGATATCTGTTTACAAGTAGATTTGTTATTGTAAGTCATAGGCTGTCATGTGCTTAATGTCAAACCAGCCTTCTTATATTGTTTCGATATTTCGCCAACTATGTTGCTACTTTTCAACAGAGACTGAATTGGATCTATTGTTACTGTCTGATGAGATATTCAGCAATGTCTTTTAAGAATACGCAATATGGGGTTGGTGGATCGATCAACAAAGTTACACTTAAAGGTTATTATTTAAATTTTATTTTTAACTTAAAGCTCGAAGGTAGGCAGCCCACAACGCAGCGTTTATAGGATATATATATATATATATATATATATATATATATATATATATAAATTATTTGATTTTCTTTAACCTTAATATATAAATTTTTTTTCCATTTTTCGTTGGCATCAGGTTAATAGTAAACACAGTATCAGTTTATGTTTTAATTTGACGTTTCGCTCCCTCAATTTGGAGCATTTTCAAAAACTTCACATATCGATGTTTTACAATAAAATGAACAAGTTTAAACGATTAAAATTGAATGTAGACATACAGGTGATAAAAACTGGTAGTCAATAAAATAATTTCATAAACAAATAAAATCGAAAGTACATGCTTCAGAAACAATTTTCTGGACATGACACTTATTAAGACTGGAGATAATAAAATTACAACAAAACATTTTTTTAAAGAAACATCATCCGGTCGCTACTTGAATTACCACTCCCACCATCCTAATTCCCAAAAAAACAGCGTAATCATAGGATTAGTAGATAGAGCAATCACACTTACATCACCTGAATATCGTCCAGAGATTCTATATCAAACCAAAACTATATTACAAAACAATCACTATCCATCCAAACATATTGACAGAATTATTAAACAACGTACACATAAATATTACAATAATCAATCCCATTCAACACAAACCAATACACTACCCCCTCATACATACATCGCAATGCCATATACAAATCAACTATCGGAAAAACTAAATTATATATTATCTAAACACAACATAAAAGTTTGTCATAGGGCACAAAACACTCTATCACCATTGTTCTCAAAATTAAAAAGTCAAATAAATACGTCAAAAAAATCTAACGTCATATACTCAATACCATGTTTAGACTGTCCCAAAAAATATATAGGTATGACAACCCAACACCTTGAAAATAGACTCAATGGCCATAAATATACAAAAAACGCCTCCACTGCACTTCATAAACATGAGAAAAATGAAAAACATAAATTCGACTTTAATAATACTAAAATAATAAACCAAGACTCTAATTACAAAAAACTAACAATAAAAGAAATGATACATATAAAAAAAGAGAACAATGTAGTAAACGATAAACAAGATATCAAAAATCTAAGCCAGATATATTATAATTTATTATAATAATAACATCAACTATTTAACTGTCCCTTGTATACTGTAAATGAATTGTTTCTGAAGCATGTACTTTCGATTTTATTTGTTTATGAAATTATTTTATTGACTACCAGTTTTTATCACCTGTATGTCTACATTCAATTTTAATCGTTTAAACTTGTTCATTTTATTGTAAAACATCGATATGTGAAGTTTTTGAAAATGCTCCAAATTGAGGGAGCGAAACGTCAAATTAAAACATAAACTGATACTGTGTTTACTATTAACCTGATGCCCACGAAAAATGGAAAAAAAATTTATATATATATATATATATATATATATATATATATATATATTTATATATATATATATATATATATTTATATATATATATATATATATATATATATATATATATATATATATATATATACTCTCTGCATGTCTTGGCTAATGGATGTATTTGAAAAACCGTATGTCTTGGATAATAGAATTATTCGAGGATTTTGCTATTCATATGTTGGTTTTATTGGTGTTCTATAAGAAGTCGCCGGAAATGTTGTTCGTGGTGTTTTTATTCTTTTTCGCATCAGGTATTAGTTTGTTCACGATGCGGGTAATAGTTAATTTTTGGTATTGGTTCATTGAGAATCGTGAGGCCCCATCTCAGCGTGGTGCATACAGGACTTTCCTACTTGAAGATTGCTTTTCCTCACCCATTTTGGGGATTTTGAGAAGTTCTCATGCAGTTTTTCTGGTACTGGATTTTTGTAATTGGCCTGCTGGAATTGTAGGAGTAGATTTTGTGACAGGTACCGTTTCCTTCATAGGGATCAATCACCCCAGAGAGACTGGTAGCCCTATTTGTGGATTTTATTCAGGTATGATATTACATTTATTAGTTTATCTTGGCATTTTCTTACGTTTTGCTTTCCTTTATAGACCCTAAATTGACTAACCTCACCAATTTATATTTTCCTGCTGAGTTATATTTGCCTGGATGTGTTTTTCATCAGCAGACGTCTAAGAACACTACAGAGAAACCCTCTAGAGTGAAAGAGGTAAGATGTTTTTGTCTACACCTTTTGGTTACATTTTTGCTGTATAAGTTGTATGAGCATAGTTTTTTTGAGTTATACTAAATTAATTCATTTAACTTAGGGTTCTGGTGACGGGTTTAGATATTCGAGAGGCTCCCTGTTCACTTGAGCCAAGATTACCCTGAGGACAGAGTGATTAACTTCCGGGATAAGAAGCTGTGACTGTTATACCGTCCTAGTGCAACTAAGTGTTAACTTAATCTCATTACCATTATGAATTTTTGTATATCTGTTTATGTTTGAGAGGTATGTGCACCTATTTTCTTATTTTTTTAATAATACTAGTTCAGCATACAAGCTTATTCAAGCAGTTATTACAATTTAGAGGTGAGCTACAGCTACCTATGCTCGTTGTGCGCACATCGGGAGAACTGGGTAGACGCCACTTGCTGGTTTGACTTTAAAATATTTTTATATTCCATTAAATAGATATGTAATATTTAGCACTGATAGAATAGTTCACTATAATATTGACTTTATGTCATGGATTAAATTCAGGTCATATTATTATTTTTTTGTTTATCGTGTAGAGTAAACTCAGTACATTCATATTGTAATACTTAATATTCAGGATTGAGAAAATAGTTCTCTATCACTCTGAAAGACCATCATTTTAATTTTGTGTAGAGTAAATTCAGGTCATATTCTTTATTTATCGTGTAGAGTAAACTCAGTACATTCATATTGTAATACTTTATATTCAGGATTGAGAAAATAGTTCTCTATCACTCTAACTTAGACCATCATTTTAATGTTGCGTAGAGTAAATTCAGGTCATTTTTTTTACGTGTAGAGTAAACTCAGTACATTCATATTGTAATACTTAATATTCAAGATTGAGAAAATAGTTCTCTAACACTCTGACTTAGACCATCATTTTAATTTTGTGTAGAGTAAATTCAGGTCATATTTTTCCATTTATCGTGCAGAGTAAACTCAGTACATTCATATTGTAATACGTAATATTCAAGATTGAGAAAATAGTCCTCTATCACTCTGACTTAGACCATCATTTTAATTTTGCGTTTAGTAAATTCAGGTCATAATTTATACTTATCGTGTAGAGTAAACTCAGTACTTTCATATTGTAATACTTTAGGATTGAGAAAATAGTTCTCTATCACTCTGACTGAGACTATCATTTCAATTTTGCGTAGAGTAAATTCAGGTCAAATTTTTTTATTTATCGTGTAGAGTAAACTCAGTACATTCATATTGTAATACTTAATATTCAAGATTGAGAAGATAGTCCTCTATGACTCTGACTTAGACCATCATTTTAATTTTGCGTAGAGTAAATTCAGGTCATATACCTTTTATTTAGTTACCCTCCCGATGTTTGTTTGTGGTAAATTGGTACCCGGGAACCAGGTACAGTATCGATTCACTATTCTGTTGATCAAAACCAATTTAGTTGGCTCTTCAAGATTCTGGTCAAACGTCTGTGCCTAGCAGTGAGAGTCTTGTGGCGCAATATAAATTCTTTGAGTATAGGTATTGGTGTACCCCTCCCTTCTCCACTGTCTAAAAGCTAGTGACGAGCCACCGCCGGCACATATTATAAGATCAAACAGTAGTCTTCAGAAAGCCTGGTTTCTACATCTGGCAACCAGAAATAATATAAGAATATATTTTGTGTCTCTTAATTTACTTTCACCTACGTAACTTAGCTACAAAAAATTAGCGCCACATCATTCCTGTCATAACACTTTGTGAAAAATCTTTTTGGATTGAAATTTCAAATTATTGTCCATACCATAATACCTAATATCAATATTTTCTGTAAATTGTCTTTCTATTAGCAACTATGTTGACCATTCAGCTTACAGCACATATAATGTTATTTTTGCTTCTACTGTATCAATTTTAACAATTGTTTCAACATACCTTTTTACTGTGCACGAGTTACCTAAAAATCCCGATAGTTCAAGAGACTAATCAAGTGGTCTAATTTCTAATTCCATGTTATTTGCCAACTTTTTCGAAATTAACGAACAATCACTACCAAAATCGATAAACGCTTGATGTTCCTTGTTGTCAATTAAAATATTTTTATTAAATTAATTTTTATCGTTAAACTTTATTTGTTTGACTGATTGCATCGTCTCTTGATTCTTCTTAAAATTTGATTTACTTAGCTATGCATTATTTTTCGGATCTTTATTTGAGAAATGGTTTCTTTCTATGTGTCCTAGTTTTTTACCAAAATTGCATTCTTTTTTACCTTAAGCTTTTTCAGTTCAGCCCTAAGACTAAAAAAAATCTAATATATTGTTAAGCTTATCAATGCCGGTGGTGTTCATCGTGAATCCCCTTAGACCCAGCATTTCTTTATCTATTTCTAGAAATGGTGTACGTATACATGCACGTGTCTTAACCAACCCATATGCAGAGTGGGCACTGCAGCAATCAATAATTGAACACAGCCATCAGGTTTCCAATTATTATTGAACAATATTTCAAAGGTACAACATGGTTTTATAACAGGCATTCCTACCTTATATTGTCTTCAAGGAGTCCGTGCCTATTAACCGTGGAAGCTCAGAATATAAAAACACACCGAATCATACAAACATTGCAATCAGATATATCCAGTCAAAAGAATTCTTATTATATTGCGTTACAACTTTAGCAACACTAAATTTACATGGTATTATGCAACGTGATATTTTTCTAAGCATATATCAATCTCTCAGGCATAAAAGAAATTATATATCTAAATTCACAACAATATCAAGCGAATACAAAAATAATCTATATTCTCAAACAGATAACCGGCAGACTAGCAATAATTCATATTTTCAAATCTACAGCACTATATACGAAATTAAAAGAATTCACAAACTATATTTTTGGCAAATTTGACAGTTGCGGATAATCGTAAATTTGTCAACAAGCTTACAGTGTTCATATTACGATGGATTAATGAGTATATCTGTCTGTTTGTGTATGTGTTATATCTACCTTGTATCTTGAGAAAACATTTCATTTTTTGTTTATGGCTCCATAACATCCGGGGAAAACTGACTCATACAACTGAATGAATGTTTCCACTTTTCATCCATACCCAAAAAAACAATTAAACAGAAAAAACATCCGATTCGTTATTCTTTAGTCGAAAATATCTGTGACGTGACAGTTTGTAACAAAATTTATGTATCGACGAAGTTTTTTGATGAAGGAGTTCCCATACTTGAAGAATTGAATTCGGAAGGGTGAAGAGCACACACACTTCGAAAACGACAAATATTGAACTGTCGACAAGAAAATAGATAGACATAAATCAGACAAAGGCCTGAATGGGTAAAAACTGCTTTTTAGCTTGCGGAAATTCACTTATCTAATAGCGTTGACAGAAAAAAGGTACCGATTCTCAAACTTGATAAGAAAAAGAAAGAATGAATGTATATTTGATAGTGGAAAGTGACAGTAGGTTCGTTTCATGTTACCTGATTTCTATACAGAATAACTTTTAATAACATATCAAGACTTATATTAGAAGGTATGGATAAATATACTTCCAAATCAGTGTGAATAGTCAGTTGTAACAGACTCCTGTTTATCGAGACAAGTAAAAGTAATTGTTTTTGTTTGGAGTTAGGTTAGGTTAGAAATTTAGTGATTACAGGAACATATTTTCAGACGTTGGAAATCTCTGAAATACAAATTTACCCACCCTAGCAAATGATGAATATTTTACTTAGATACCTTAACTCCAAACGTCAAAGAACCAATCATAACAGAAAATAAAATTATGAAATGTCATCGACTGATTTATAACTGAGGAAATTCTTGAAAAAAAGGTTCCAATATATAGGCATTGAAATAGAGTTCAGAAATATTTGTAAATTTAACACATACAAATTCCAATTCAATACTGATAAATCTTGGAACATTTGGCAAAAAATGGAATTTAGAAACTTGTGAGTTTGAAAGGCTACAAACAGTAATTCGCTTTGATGAGAATGTAATAAAAAAAAGTCGTCAATATTATTTGTATGAAATTTTCCTCATTTCATTTCATTTTCTCAGTAATCTCAAAAATATCCACATAATTTTTCTCTTCATATTTATAATCAAAATATTTTCTAATAATTCTCTCAATATTGTGTCTCGTCTCTTATTTACCAACTGGTAATAGGACTGAGCAAGTAACTTTGATTAAAAGAGGACCATGTCAATATTATTGTCCTATATGTGTATTCGAGGGTAAAAATATCTTGTCTACTATTTCAAAATTTCAAATCTATATGGGAAAAATCTAAATGCCGAATACCTTAGAAGGTAACCTAAAATACTAATATAATTCATAAAATTATAACAACTTCAAGTTGAATAAAGTGAATAAAACCCTCAATTAATGTACTTTGAACAATTTGGAGAATGGCGACATAATATGAAAGAACCTTTTATCTGATTTACCAACAGTCTATCCTCTGGACGTATTCCAGGATGTTCAGCAAAATTCATGTTTTTAGAAGCACAGTAGCCAATGTCCAATAATATGCAAAATTTTAACAAATGAGAACCGGAAATGCTTTTAACCTGGTGTCATTTATTGATATTCCAACGTCTAGAAGGCTGGTGAAGTAAGTTGTGCTACATTTATTCCATTATATAAGAATGTTATATTTGATTTCAAGCGATGTCTTAGTAAATCAAAAGCATACCCAGTATGTCCAGTAACAACCAATACAAATTAAAATATGAATTACGATTAAGGTCGGTTTAATGATAACTGATGTTTAGACGGATGTGATTAATTGATACTAAATACATCAATCTGTCACAGTCTAAACATGAGTTATTATTAAATCGAGTTCAGGTATTTGATACAACGCGCCCTTACTGATGACAACAAAATTTGTAAAGATGGCTATGTAAGATACAAAATAGATTCCTATTTCAAAACAAGCAAGCTATGATTTTGACGCATATGTCAAAAATTATTAATCGTGTTGCAGTTAATAGACTTTCTTTATCTTTTCGCAATAATATTATTCTTACAAGTGAAGAAGCATTTGATATGTTGGCAGTTTATTTTGAATGTTTGAGAAAAGCAACCATTGCTGCTCGAGTGTATACACTGCAGTACCCAAACAGACGGCATCACAGCAGAAGAGTTTTTCTCCGAATCGCACACCGTGTGCGTACTACTGGAAATGTGAATCTTCCTGTGTAGCGAATACAACGCAGAGGTAGAACAGAAGAAAATGTCATTGATGTCTTAACTTATGTCAATGTTAACCCTCATTCAAGCACCAGAGCAAAAGCTAGAGACCTCGGTATATGTTGAACCACTGTTAAAAATATTTTAGAACACAGGTGACTACTAATTTATTATTGCAAGTCTTATTCGTTGTTAGAATGGTAAAAATGTTTCAATATTTTTCGTTTGTCCAGTAGGTAACTACTTATATGTTTCTCATTCTTATCATACCGAAAATATTTTCAAATCAAAGTTAACTTGTGAAAACATGACTAATGTATTTGCCGCCATTTTATGTCTGTTTCAATAAAACACCAAATTATTTAATGAAATTATCTTATACTGAGTGAACATATTTTTAACTAACAACATGATAATTAAGTGAGGCAATCTAAAGTAAAAATGTACCAATAATAAAAATATTGAGAGGCCTAGCTAAAAAAATTCGTAATAACATTACGAGAGTTAACGCAAGTCATTTTTTGTTTACTAACAACGAAGGCCTTCAATTTGTCTTATTGATATTTTAGATTGCACACATATCACATGGTCCCGCACCAAAGTTTGAATGTTCAAGATTTCGATACCAGGTTGGATTTTTGTAACTGTATATCACATATGATACACGACGATCCTCAAATATTTTCACGAATTATGTGGACAGATGAGGGTACGTTTCATAATGATGGTAGTGTAAATCGACATAATATGCACTACTGGTCTGATACGAATCCCCACTGGATGCAGGAGGTCCAACATCAGGGTTGTTGGTCTGTGAATGTGTGGTGCGGGATTCTAGGTGGAGAAATAATTGGGCCATTTTTTAATGAGAATGTTAATGGAGAAAGATATTTGGATTTTTCACGTAACGAATTCCCACTTCTTTTAGAAGACATAGCTTTGACCATTATCCGTGACGTGATCTTTCAACATAATGGGTGCCCGGCACATTATTCTAGAGATGTTCAGAATTTCTTAGATCAATCATACCCTGGAAGGTGAACAGGACGTGGAAGTTCATTTATTTGGACACCGAGGTCTCCATACATAACTTGCTTAGATTTTTAGTTGTGGGGGTTAGTAAAAGATCTCCTTTATGCCGATAGACCCGCAACAAGAGCTGACATGGTTGAAAGGATACGACAGACAATACGAAGTATTTCATGGGCAGAAATTGAGGCTGCTTTTTTCTCTACCCGTTAGCGATTGATTTCATGCATTGAAAATGATGGACTACATTTCGAACATCTAGGGCGCCACTAATTACGTAGTTATTTATTAAATGTTTCAATTGTTCGATGTATCACATAATTTTGAAATTCTCTCTCATTGTTAGTAGCGACAGCACTACATTTAGGTAATCTAGTGGGAAACATAACATTAGTATGATAACAGTTTAAATTAGTGCAGACCAATGTCAGATCTTTTCATTTAGGCTAAATTTGATAATTTCTGTTAACGGGAACCAGCCTTCTAGACGTTTGAAGAACAATTACTGCCATTTATCTGTTTCTTACGATATCTCAGGATATAAAAGAGATATCGCCTCGCGGATTGCACTGTTTTAATACCAATTTAATCTCCAATTGTATGTTTCCATTCAAAATTAATTCGAGAGAACTTCATATTGCTTCATAATTACAAGTTTTCGATTGTTTAACAAAAGCTCTTTCAAACATCATCAGGTTCATTAAAATCGGTCAAGCAGAACCGGAATTACAGGCGTTTTTTCGTACAAGGTTCCCACTCTTCCCCACCCCTTATTTGAAGAGATAAACTTAAACTTGTCATATTAAAAATATGCAGAATTTGTCGAGGAATCTGATTATAATATTTTTCATGCTTCTTAATAGAGTAAATTTTGAAAAAATTTGCATTTTAAAATTTTTACTGTCAAATGCGCCCTCTACCGGTGGACCTATAATTCTGAAAATAATTTTCAGGCGTTTCTCGAGGCCACTTTTGTTATAATTTTTCTTCTCGAACCTGTGCTATAATCCACTCCTGAGATATGGCCGACGGCCGTTTTTATTTGGCCATCCGATACAAAAGTAAAACATAATATTAATTTAGGCCCAAAACATGCAATTGTATATACCACGTCAATATCAAATTATAAATTGAGTGACACAAAGCTTACTCATTAGTTATATGCTAGGTGATCGCTAACGAGATCAACGCATCTTTGGTACACTGGGATTGTAGCAAACATATAGGCTTGTAACATTTAGGTATAGTTCACGTAAGAGATATAGTGCGAACTTTAAAGTTACGGCTCATGCTCTGATTTGAATACTATCATAGTCCAGTCGATATTTTAATTTAAAATGCTTTTTGGACGATATATTCATTTAACATTATAATTTCAACTAACAATCATTAAAATGTATTTAATATTTTTATAATTATTAAATACTTCTTAAACATAACAGCAGATAATTAACACTACCTCATATCTCGTTTTATTAACAAGAATTGGTAATAAAATTTCCAAATACCTTATTATATTTCCCATATTTCCCTGAACTAGAAGTATATTTTGAGATAGAGTTTTTTCGAACATAGCAGGTGGCCACAAGCGATAAGGACCGCTCACTATTTAGTTGGTGCCCTAGCATCAAATTAGAGTGTAGTATGTAAGTGGTATTGGTAAAAGTAAACAAAATATCAATAGCTTTCAGACTCTAGCTCCGCAACATAACTTAAAGGGGATATACCATTACATGTCTGCACTATATGTTTTGCGCGTACTATAAATATGCATCTTTCCTTTGTATTTACATCTTGTATAAATGTTTTCGTACTTTTGTTAAAAGAGAAGTTCATAGTTTCCCCAGGTTGTTCATGAATACAGTCACGTATGCCTCATGGTTAGGTCCCCATATTCTCCGTATCTTGAAGGTGACTCTCGAGCATTGATGTTTGAGAGGTTCCCAACACTATGTTTCAGTCTGATCCTTTTGTGCAATAGACCCCCAAGTTTTTTTTTATTATAATAATAATTATTATTATTATTTTCCTTTTTGTGTCACCGGATTTACACCCGGCGTGTCTCAACGACAGTCGGCCTCAACAGCAAGACTTTCGTTGGATGTCACTATTCTAGAAATGACCTAACAATGTTTGTCGCATCCAGGATTACAGATTTTTGCATTAATGGGTAGGTTGACTCAGGAATATCAATGTCTTTGAGGGAAGTACTTAGTTTCTTGGGAATTAGCCCCATACAGGATAAAACAACTGGAATGATCTTGACTTCTTTAAGATTCCACAATTCTTTTATTTCGGTCCTTAGTTCGGCGTATTTGCTTAGTTTTTCATAGTATTTGCTTTCTGTGTTAGAATTATTTGGGATCGATATGTCAATAAGCAGAGCTTGCTTGGATTGTTTATTAATGACTGTGATGTCCGGCCTGTTGTGTCGTACTGTTACGTCCGTCATGATAGTTTTATCCCAGTAGATCTTAACATACTGATTTTCGATAACTGGAGGGGGCTTATATTTGTGATATGGCTCGTTGTTTTGTGGATCAAGGTTAAGTTTTTTCAGTACTTCTAGGTATACTACTGTGGCAACTTTGTTGTGTCGTTCTAGATATTTAGTTTCAGCTATGCTTTGGCAACTAGAAAGAATGTGTTCAATCGTTTCTTGACTTCTGTTGCACTTTCTGCACCTATCTGTTGGTATTTCTTCCTTCAAGATATACTTTTGGTAATTCCTCGTTTTTATAACCTGATCTTGTATACCAACCATAAAACCTTCAGTTTCTGGGAACAGCGTTCCAGTTTTAAGCCATTCAACCGATTTAGCTTGATCTATCGTGTCTTTCTGTAAATCATTAATGAATCTTCCGTGCAATTCTTTTGAACGCCAATTTCTAATTTAATCTTCCTCATTTCGTGTATTAAAGGGCGTAAAGTTTTCCATGTTTAGGTTTAAAGCTGTATAACCCGTATCTGTTTTCACTATGGCTTTATGAAGTTGACTATTTTGGTGGCGGAAAAAACTCCTCAAGCCTGCAATTTGCTGAGTGCAAGCTTCCACAATATCTTTTATTCCTCTACCTCCTTTTTCTCTAGGTAAATTTACCCTTTCGACGGACGCTTTTGGATGGTGTTTTCTATGTTTTGTTAGCTCGGTTCTAATCTTTCTGTTTACTGCTTCCAGGTCCGTTTGAGTCCATTTAATTATTCCGAAGGAGTACTGAAGAGCGGATATGCCGTAGCTATTTATGGCCGTGGTAAGGTTTCTTGAATTTAGCTTACTTTTTAAGAGGTTGTAAAGGCGCTTTTCGAATTCGGTGGTTAATATGGCTTTTATTTCTTTATGTTCTATCTTGTGTGTCTGAAGGATTCCTAAGTACTTGTAGGGTTTGTCTGTCATGGCTTCAATATATTTGCCTGGCTCTAGTTCTATAGGTTCTCCTTCTTTCAGCTTTCCCTTTTCAACCGATACAGTTTGGCATTTTTCCATACCAAACGACATTCCGACATCTGTGCTCCACTGGTGCATGAGTTTTAAGTTGGATTCTAGGTGTTTTTTGCACGCGGCATATAGTTTCAGATCGTCCATAAAGAATAGATGACTTATGGTTGTTGAGTTTCGATCCGCTCTAATAGTTGCTCCATATCCTGTGTGGTTTAGGCCACGTGATAATGGGTTTAAACACAAGCAGAACCATAGAGCGGAAAGTGTATCTCCTTGAAAGATTCCTCTTTTAATACTGATAGATTCAGTTTCTAGTTCTGTGTGATTTAGGTTAATTTTGAGTTTTGTTTTCCAATTACTCATAGTACTTTTTAGAAACCTAACCACCACAGGGTGTATATTGTAAATTTCCAAAATTTTTATTAACCAACTATGGGGCACTGAGTCGCAAGCCTTCCGATAGTCTATATAAGCCATGTATAGATTTCTGTTCTTCTTTCTGATTTGTTCCAATATCACATTATCGATTGTTATTTGTTCCTTGCAGACCATATATTTTCTTTTGCACCCTTTCTGCTCCTCAGTTAGAATATCATTAGTTTCTAGGTATGCGTACAGTTTATCACATAGTGCTGCAGTGAAGATTTTGTACATTGTAGGAAGACACGTGATGGGTCTATATTGAGAAGGATCTTGGGTTTGATCAGATTTTGGAAGAAGATAAGTTACACCATTTGTAAGGAAGTCTGGTAGTTGGTCAGGGTTTCTTAGAGCGATATTAAATTGGTTGGTCAGGTGATGATGGGTAGCCGTAAGTTTTTTGTACCAGAAATTTTGGATACCGTCGTTCCCTGGTGCTTTCCAGTTGGCCAAGTTTTTTATTACCTTTTTTAGATCTTGTAATGTAAATATTATTTCTTCCATATGTAGATGGTTGTTGTTCTGAATTTCTGTTTTGATCCAAGGTGTATTTTCCTGGTGTTCGATTTCCTTCTACCACATTCCTTTCCAAAATGTCTGTAAATCCTCCTTCTTTGGCGGTTGTCCTTTAGAACCAGGTTGTTCGTTAAACGATCTATAGAAGCCCTTCTGATTTTTTGAAAAGAAGTTGTTTTGGATTTTGCGTTGGTAGCTCTCCTGATATCTTTTTAATCTTTTAGAAGCAACTGCAAGTTTTTGTTTCCAAGTATCTAAAGTATCATTTATATTTGTTTTTATTTCATTTGTTGTTTTTCCTTCCAGCTGTTGTTTAATCTGGACCGGGATTTTATTTAGCAGCTTTTTGGATTTTTGCCCATTTGCTATTTGTTGAATTCTACCAATTTCTTTTCATAAATTCTCGATTTTGGTACTAAGTCTTTGTTCCCATCTCGGTTTTTGAGGCGTACGTGTCTTAGGTGCTTTTAGTATTTTTTGTTTGTTGGCTTTGATTGTTGCTAAAGCTGCGCAATACACGTGAAGATGTATTTCCTCGAGGTTCATATCTGCATCCAATTGACTTTCCAGAATTTGATTAGCAATCCCTAAGAGAGACTGCGTGTTTGGAGTATAAATGAGTTTTGGTAGCGCCGGCCTGCTGGCAGGGTCGGATCCTCTGAATTCAGTAAGATGTTGTTGGTAGTTTTCTTCCCATAATGTTTGACGGTTGATTACTGAGGGTCGAAGACTTAATAGTGGTAGGTCAGCTTCAGGTCCTCTACTTTCTTGTTCCTGAGTCTCTGGGGTCTCATTTATAGGATTTTGATTAATCTCCCTCTCCACCTCTGCCCTTATTTGTTCGATTGCAGGTGGAGGTATTAGGTTATTTCTTATGATAGCTCTACGTTGATCTGCTATTCGTTGTTCTGAGAGATGATTTAGGTGTGGCATTTTCTCAATGAAGTGATTATGCAGTCGCATGCGGTACATCGTCATATCAGTCTCCAGTGCCGTAATTGTGAAAAACGAACGTATTACTTGTTTGTTGGTTTCATTGTTCCATTTCATACGTCGTCTTTCTGATTGTGCCTGATTTGGTTCAGTGGGTGCGACAGGCTGTCGCACAACACGTCTCCGAGGCGCCGTAGGTTCTAGCGGTTGATGAGGTACGTTTCGATGAGCGGTGCCCCCACCATTCCCATCTACATGCTGGACATCCTGACGGTTCCGATTGGAAGGACCAGCATCTAATCCTTCCCCGCCCGAGTAACGATTTCTTCGTGTGTTGAAAGCACTTTTTTTCACACCATACGGGATGCTACCCCGCGTGGTGGTGGTTCTCCCTCTCGCGTTAGCCCATCTGCTGCAGATCCGCCACCGGAGATGGTTACCCGATCCCGAATCCCCAGAGATAGTTACCGGAGCTACCGACGTGGAGGTGCGAGCAGGAATTGATAGGAGAGGCTATAAGAGACGCTTCACTACCATTTTAACCCCTTATTATTATTATTATTATTATTATTATTATTATTATTATTATTATTATTATTATTATTATTATTATTATTATTATTATTATTATTATTATTATTATTATTATTATTATTATTATTATTCATCTACCTCCAAGAGGCGTGCGGTTTCAATATGCTAGAGAGAAAACAATTCAGTTTGTCTCTGCTAGTTTAAAAATTTCCTGACTATATGGCATGTTTGCAGTAAGACTGCTCTTTGTCCGATGTCAACTATGTTATGTGGCAACTCTAATTCTCCTAAATTTTTGGAAAGCTGGTCACTGACAATCCCTTCCACCGAAAACACTAAGGAGATTATTTTCACTGTATTTAGTTTCCAAGTGTTCTTGACTTCATAGGTGAGATTTTCATATTTGGTACATTTTTCTGTCTCGATCTTCCTGATGTCGATGATAATTCCTGTTTTTTTACCTTTATGAATCAACACGATATCTGGCCTATTATAATCCACAGTGCGATCAGTTTGCATCGATCTTTATGTTTTCAAGTTAAAACTTTACTTTTTTAAAAATTTTTTAATTACAATAGTTACACTTTATTAATATTTATTGAAGTTAACAATATGAAGTCTATAATCATTCTGAATATGAAATATGTATAATGAAGCTATGCGGTGTCCAGTAGTGCAATTCAGCATTATGACGTAGTCGATCGTCCGATGATGGTTCGATGTAACAATGCCATATGAGGTCACGAATTCAGCTGACGGAACATCTATCGTTTCATAACTCCTCCATCCCCAAAGAAAACTCAAGGGTGAAGCGAGGGTGGAACCACTTGAGTTGGATCGATGTTGGTAGGCTTCTTTTTATGCTGAAAAACCTTTCTCATAAAGTTTCTATATTTAAATAGGAAATAACAGATTAGAAGTATGCAGATTATGGTACTTGAACTGATAGCAATTCGAGAAAAGGCCACAGGCATCTTGAGTTCATCAAGCGGATTTGCATTGTTTTCTTGAAGTTGCAGTTTATGAAGTTTGTCTAAGTTGATTTTCTTTAGCTGAATCTCTTGGATATTCAAAATTGGAAGTGGTACTTCTTGGATTCCTTCGAGAGCTATAGGATGTCCTTCGATGATATCTTTTTCGTTTTTGTATGTGTATTTTGTAGTAGCTATAGAGCATCTTGGCGGGATCGTTAATAAATAGCTTCCTTGTAAGACTGAAACTCCTGATTCTTCACAATCTGTTTGTATTTTCTGTGATTCTGGGAATATTACAATGTAATGGCTTTCGTTAATTTCTTGTATTATTGGTTCGGAGACTTTTACAGCGATTTGTTGGCAATTCTCTGGCGATGATGTGACTGAGAGGAGAGATGTGATGCAGTCTTTTGTTTCTCTGGTTACTTGTAGCCTGTTGGTTTTACAGTAGTAGACGGATTGGAGATCGATGCATTCTTCTTCTTGATACTGATATTGGTTGTTGCTCATAATTAGGTAAGTAGAAGGAGGAATAAGGACAGAATTATTTATATTAGGTACGGAATATAAGTGGTAGTAGGTAAATACGTCTGGATGGACCAGTGGAAATTCTAGTGAAAATATGATTTTATCTTTATCATAATAAACTTTAGTATTAACAATAGCATAATATTTTAATATTTGGTTTTCATTGAATAATAATTGATCATATGTGTATGTGTTATATAAAATTTGGACTATTTCTTTAAGGTCCTCACGGGAGATTACGCTTTGATGCAGAACACCTAAACTGGCAAAACTTACTGCATTTTCGATGTCATTAAGAAAGCTGGACATAGAGTCCAGATTGATTTTTATTTGACTAAAAATTTCTTGAAATTCTATGTAGTGTGAATAATCATAAGATGTTTCGTTGAGTGCTTTTCCTAATTCATTAATTTTGTTGGATATTAGAAGCTGATTATTTGAAATTATTGATATTGATTCATTAACGCTATCCATAAGATTTTTGTTAAGAGTTATTTGTGAATTTACTTCTCTAATGATTTTATTTTGATCATTTTGCAGTTCGCTAATACTTGCGTATATTTTGTTGGCATCTTCTTGGTCCATATTGCCAGTAACGAGTTTCACTAGCGAGCCAAGAGGGTTGATTATTCCTCTTTTAATTCGATTAGATGGAAATATGGAGTTCATTTTAACATTTATACTATTAACTTCAAATTGCAATTGTTTATAAACATTTCTCAAAGAATGTTCATGAATATGGTTCGTCTTATTAAATAAGTTGTTTAATGAGTAATATTGTAAACTTAGATTTGTAATTTGATTTCGGATGGGGTTTGTAGGGATATAGTGTAAAAATGTATGGGAAGCGATTTTTACCCTAGCTTGTCCTAGTTCGAAAGATAGGATGCCAGGATTACTTTTCAAGGTTTTAATCTGTATCTTCTGGTTCGTCACTGTCTGACGAGTCAACGTCCTGTGAAGTTACATTAATTAGTTTTCTGACGGGTTTAAATAGTTGTTTATGATAGTTGTTTTTGTAAGTCGTTACTGTAATATCTTTTGATGTCAAAATGTGTTCGGGTTTATATGGAGGTTTAGTTTTAGATTGTCGTTCCGATTGTTTCTTGTAAAGGGTAGTGCCAGGGGGAATGTTTGGGGGATCTGTACGTTTTTCGTTTAATTTTTCAATATTTTTTTGTTTTTTGTTACTAGTGTCGGTATGTATTCTGTCATATAATTGTTTCATAGTTTCTTTATGTTCATTTAATTGAATGTTATCTGGTTGAGCTTCGTCGTCGATTTCGATGGGATCTTTTAGGTGAAGATGTCCTAGAAGAAGGTCAATAGGCTTATGTTTGGTGACAGAGTGAATTGAGTTATTGTATCCCAAAATGGACAATCTTAATTTTTCGAATGGGTTTAATTTTGGATTCGTTAGGGATAATGTTCTCATGTGTTCTAATATTGTAGAATGAAATCTTTCTACGATTGCATTGCTATTAGGATTATGTGGAAGAGTATATTGCCAGTTAGTACCATATAATTTAGCAAAGCCTTTGAGAGTGGATTGAGTAAATTCTGTGCCATTATCAGATACAATGTTTTCTGGAATTTTATACGTAGAAATGAATTGTAATAATGACTGATAGATGTGAATCGCAGATAATGTTGGAATTATGTAAGCTTGTCCAAATCTACTAAAACTGTCACATACTGTCATCGTAATTGTATTGTCAAATTTAAAAGTGTCTATGTGTAACGTTTCGAGTGGTTTTCTTGGAGTTGGGGTTAGCTGAAGTTTTATTAGAGGCGGGTGTCTCTCATATTTAACTTGTTGACAAATGGAACAGTTATTGATAAAATTTTTTACGTCGTTATTTAGTTTTGGCCAATAAAATTTGGTTTTTAGTTGGTTAGCAGTCTCGTGAATTCCCCTGTGATTTGTAATGCCTTCGTGTTGTTGTTTTATAAGTTTTTGTTGTTGGGACTCGATTTTAACGTCATGTAGTATAATATTTGATTTGATTAAGATAAATGCAGAGCTTTTAAAGGTCTGGGGAACTATTCTACACATGGTTTTGAAAAAAGTTTCATTGATATCGTTCTGAAAATAAAAGGCATACCGTTTCTTCGGAACAGCATAGTCTTTTAAGAATTGAATAATTTGGTTTTCAAAAGAATTTTCACTCACGTGTAAGAACCATCTGGTTCTTGCAGGGTTATCGAATAATTTTTTAATTTCTTGATGAGGATTTTGATCAGTTTTGATTATTACTATTTGATTTGAAAATACATTTAATGGTTTCTCGGTTATTTCGATTCCAAGTATTGGGTTTTCTAAACTAGTGTGTATTGTTTGATCGTCATTTTCGTCATTTGAATCTACTTCGGGAACGAGAGATTGTGAGTCTGATTTGGTTGTAGCGTTAGTTTCATTAAATTCTTTCATATATTGAAAAATTGGCGGTAGATCAGAGCCGGAACTATTTTCGTTATCTATTGGATAAATTTCTATACGGGAAAGAGCATCCGCATTCGTGTTGCAAGAACCTTTTTTATATACGATTTCGTAGTCAAATTCCTCTAACTTCAGTCTCCAACGGACAAGTCGGGAATTTGGTTCCTTTAGAGACATTAGCCATTGTAGAGGTTTGTGATCGGTGACGATTTTGAATTTATTGCCGAAAAGATATGGCCGGAAATGTTTTGTACCCCAAACTATTGCTAACAACTCTTTTTCAATTGTTGAAAAATTTTGTTCAGCAGCGTTAAGTGTACGAGAAGCATATGCTATGGCTTTGTCTCCACCGATTGGTCCTTGGGAGAGAACTGCTCCTATTGCGAAATTACTTGCATCTGTGGTCAAAATGAATTCTTTGGTGAAAACGGGGTAGATGAGAATGGGTTCATTGATTAGAAGAGATTTGCAATCTTCGAATGTCTTTATGTAAATCGGGTCAAGTATATTGATGTGAGCGCCTTTTTTCAAACAGCTTGTGAAGGGTTTGGTTATTTTGGCAAAATTTTTTATAAACTTTCTGTAGTACCCGAGAAGGCCTAAGAAAGCTTTTATGTCTTTCGTGGTTTTCGGTAAGGGGTAGTTGGTAATAGCTTTTACTTTATCAGGATTGGGTTTGATGCCTTGAGGGGTGATAATATGACCTAAAAATGATACTTCTTTTCTAAGAAATTCGGATTTGTCGAGTTGAACCTTGAGGTTACACTCACGAAGCTTTTGGAAAACACTTTTTAAATTATTAATATGTTCTTGGAGTGAGCTTGAAAAGACAATTATGTCGTCCATATAGACGAAACAAATTTTATTACGGAGTTCTTTTAGTACATTATCCATGACCCTCTGAAATGTTGCAGGGGCGTTCTTTAAACCGAAAGGCATTCTGACGTATTCGAAATGACCATTTTCAACGGTAAAAGCGGTTTTCTTAGTATCGTCGGGATGCATTTCAATTTGATGAAATCCACTGGCTAAATCTAAGGTGGTGAAATAATAACAGCGTCCAAGTTTGTCAAGTATGTCAGTTATGTTTGGAATGGGATAACGGTCGTCAATGGTCTTTTCATTGATTTTTCGGTAATCAACGACGATGCGTCATTTCTTTCTTCCAGATGCATCAGCTTCTTTGGGAACAATCGATATAAGAGATGACCAGGGTGAGTCGCTAGGCCTAATAATCCCTTTTTCTAGCATGTCGTTAATTTGACGTTCGACTTCAGGTTTATGGATGTAGGGGTATCGATATGACTTAGTATAGACTGGAAGTTCGTCTGTTGTTTTAATTTCATGTTTGACTTGGTTGGTGAAAGATAGGGGTGAATTTTCTTCATGGAATATGTCACGAAATTTTTTACAGAGTTTTTCGATTTCGAATTTTTCTTCTGAATTTAAATGAGAAGTTCGAATGCATTGGGCAGTGTCGAAATTATAGGGATGATCGTCGGCAGGGCTTTGAACAGAAATTTGGAAGATTTCGTAATTGTCTTCAAAAGGTTCTACAACTATGGGTTTGTATAGAAAGACATCTTGAACATTTTCGGAGGTATTTATAATATCAACTGAGGCATATCCATTTTTTGAGAAAGTGACACCTTCTTTGATACTACAACTAGATAGTTCAGTGTATGGAATTCTAACAGTACCATTTGGTATATTGACAGGTATTTTTGCGGTTTCTATGGAATTGGGTTCAACATGAGCGAAAAATAAAAGTTTGCCTTTAGAAGAGTAGTGAGATAATGGTAGGTTAGCGTTTTGTGTTTTTAAAAGTGAATTTTTTAGATCGATATGTACTTCTAAATCTTTTAAAGTTTCGTAACCTATCAAGCCGTCAAAGAAATGATGGAATTTAAAAAGATGGAATTTCATGATTTTATTTGAGTTGAATTCGCAAAAAGCTGGAATTTTAGCGCAAAAATCTCTAGTAGTTGTTTGGAAGACTGAGCTGATGGTAATTGGTTCTTTATAGATATAATTTGGGAAATAATTTTCAGCAATTTCGGGGTTTATAAATGACTTTGAAGCTCCGGTATCTATCAATAATTTTAAGGGAGGATCAGAAATTATTATGTATGGAAGATCTTTCTTGTCATAAATTGAAAAAATTTCTACGTCTGATTTGTTGGTTCGGGAGCGTCTTGAAAATTTTGTTCGTCGTTGCTTTGTGTTTCTGGATTGTCAGATATTGAATTTGTGGTGTCTACATAGTCATTAAATTCATAGGGAGCAATATAATTTTGGTCATAAACGTTATCTTGGTCAAGCATGTTATTTTCATAAGGGTAGTAAGGAGTGTTTGATTGATAATAGTCAAAATATTGCGTTTGGTCGACATTGTGCAGTTCTTCAGAAGTAAATCTGGGTTGTGATGGTTGGTATTGTTGTGGAGGTGGAAGTGCAAATCGATTTTGGTTTCGATTAAAGTTGGATCTGTTAAATGTATTTGACGAGATGCCACTCATAGGAGTTGGTTTGGGCTGACGGAAATTTGAATTAGGTTTCCACACATTACTCGGTGCTCTTGAAGGTTGTTGAGGACCGAAAACTTGTCTATTAGTCGGGAATCTATGTGGGATGAATCTGGGTTGAACATTGATTGGTCCACGAGGAAATGGATTTGAAAAATTTTGTATTGGCATTAAATTGTGACCGAAGTTAGGGATATTATAATTAGTTTGATTTTGATAGTTTTGATTAAATTTTGGATATGGTTTATTCTTAAAAGTTTCGTTATTTGATTTTTGAAGGTGACGGATATTATTTTCTACAATAATAAATTGTCTAGCTGTTGCAAGAGTATCGGGTTTCATAGCTCGAATTGTGGAGCCCATAGGTTCTTTCAAACCGGCCAGAAATATTTTTAAAGCATGTGTATTGTAAAAATTTTTCTTTACGGTTGCACCAGCTTGACTAGTTTCATGACAATCAACGTAATTATGAAGAGCACTCAAATTAGACATTACTCTAGTGTAAAAATTAAGAGCAGGTTCGTTAGAATTTTGTCTCAACTGATCTAAATCAAAGAGTAATCCGTTTTCGTCTCTCTGGTCGCCAAAGTGAGCTACCAGAGTGCTTTTAACGGTTTCCCAATCTTTGTTTGTGCAAATACTGTAAACTTCTCTCGCGTTACCAACTAATTTTCCATATATTCCGAAAATTAAACTAATGTTTTGAACGCAATTGACATTTGCGGGATTTGGATCCCAATAAGTTTTAATTAAAGTGTTACTCGTCTCTAAGACAGACGCTAATTCAAGCGGATTACCATCAAATTTAGGCACGATTTCTAATAATTTAATTTCAAATTTGGGAACAGACATTGTTGAATTTAATTGACTGTTATAAGAATTAATATTTTCTTCAATGCTTAAACTATTTAAAAGAGAACTAACTTCTAATACTGAACTTTCTTTTTCTTCGTCAGAATAATTGAAATTAAAATTTGATTCAATACTAATATTAAGCTCACTGTCGCTTTCCACTATGGAATCTTCAGATGAGGAGAATGACATAGGCTAAGAAAGATAATAGGATAAATAATATGAGCAACTTACAGTAAAATTGCGATGATTTCCATTGATCCTCGATGGACTGCACTCTCTGGATTGGCACCGTAATCTTCTCAAACGTTTATTTGCACTTTTCGGATTGTTCAAAATTTGGAAAATTTCGCGATGAAGGTTCTTCCAAATAAACAGTAGAAACTGAAGAATAATACACGATGAGAATCCTTTTGGATCCTACTGACTGCGCCACTTTATGTTTTCAAGTTAAAACTTTACTTTTTTAAAAATTATTTAATTACAATAGTTACACTTTATTAATATTTATTGAAGTTAACAATATGAAGTCTATAATCATTCTGAATATAAAATATGTATAATGAAGCTATGCGGTGTCCAGTAGTGCAATTCAGCATTATGACGTAGTCGATCGTCCGATGATGGTTCGATGTAACAATGCCATATGAGGTCACGAATTCAGCTGACGGGACATCTATCGTTTCATAACTCGGTATATCCCAGTAAAGCACCACGTCATGATTTTCTATAACTGGTAGGGTGTTGTACTTGTAGTACGGAAGAGGCATCACGTGAAAAAGTTTATACTCAATTCCTAATTGCTGATGGACAAGTTTAGCTACTTGATTGTGCCTTCCTAAGTAGGAAGATTCTGCAAGAGCTGTATAGCCAGCGGTGATATGCTAGATGGTTTCACCAACCATCCCGCACTTCCGACATTTGTCGGTTACATCTAACTTAAGACATGTAACTTATTATAATTATTATTATTATTAATATTATTATTATTATTATTATTATTATTTCGTTTTGTTGAAATCTGGTTATTTCCATCAAAACAATTTGTCACAGCACCTATTCCACCAGTGGTCAGATTTTAAACGAAACTTCTCTCTTTTATTCGATATTACTTGATTTGTTCGGCATTTGCAACGGAATATGGACTCAATAAATAAGTGTAAAAGATGCAAAAAAGATGTTACATCAGGATTAAAATGTGTGACGTGTGGGGTTGTTTCCCATAAGAGTTGCTTGAAATCTGTCAAAAATGCAAAAATTATAGACGATTCTTCTTGCAACTGTTGTATAGACAGTGGAATTACTATGGAAACATCACCAATACCCACTTATAGTACCAGTGTTACATCAGAACTTCAACTTAAAGTGAAATATTTGGAAGAAATAATTAAAAACAAGGATAAGATTATTTTTAATCAAGAAATTGCGATCAGATCGCTTCAAGATCAGCTCAACATGATTAAAACAGTTAACTATAGAACACCTTTAGAACCATCAGATACTAAAGCACAAGTGGAACATGAAAATTTAAAACAGCCTTTTAGTAAAATGAGGCCAATGGTAAATTTCGAAGCTCCGGGTGTTTTCACATCATCTGAAGTTTCCAGTGCTATTGCCAATGCTCAGTCTTCCAACTTATGTCATTCTGTTATCAGTTTGGGAAACGATACCATACCTCATAAAAGTAACACCAGAGAAAGAGCAGCACCCAAAATTTTAATTACGGGCAACAAAGATGACGAATCATTTCATTTAAGATCGGCAAACAGACAGAGAATGAAAAACCTCCATTCTACAAATTGGGATCCACACACATCAGAAGAGGATTTACTCAAGTATTTAGAAGAGTTTGTTCCCGATATTAGTGTTCAAAAGTTGAACTCTCGCCAACCACTTAAATATGCTTCATTCAAGATAACAGTGCCTGTTCTTGAACTAGAAAAGATTTTAATACCGGAAATATGGCCTACAGGAGTAATCATCAATCAGTTTTTTCAGCCAAGAAGAGTCACGTTCAATTCCGTGGAGCAGACGAATAAACAGTAAATATAGACAGCATCTTTCGGTTTTCCATATTAACGTAAATAGTCTTCAAAATAAGTTACATGAACTTTCAGTTTTCTTAACCGAACATCCATTTGATATCGTATGTTTTTCAGAACATTGGTTAGATAAGAATAACTTGGAATTAATCAAATTAAATGATTATAACTTCATTTCCGATTTTACTCGTTCTAGAAAGCAACATGGGGGAGTGGCAATATTTTCAAAATCGCATCTAATATGCAAGGCAGTTGATCTGAAGCAGTTTTCTGTTATCTACGATGCCGAGTTTTGTGGAGTAGAATTGAAAGACACCATAATAATTGCTCTTTATAGATCGTCAAGTAGAGATAATTTTACCATATTTAAAGATCAAATTATTAAACTTCTTGAATATATTCATAGAAAATATAAAAACATTGTCTTGGTAGGGGACTTCAATTTAGACATTTCAAAGAACGACGATAAATCCAAAGATCTTAAAACAGTCTTCACAAGTTTCGGATTACGCCATACGATTGAGGAGCCCACTAGAATAGTCCTGAATAGTCAATCCTGTCTAGATAACATAGTTACAAACATAGACCCTAGTCTCACTAAAGTAGGAGTAGTAGATCCTCTAGTGTCTGATCACAACGGCCAATACATATATTTTAATCACCTATTGAATGAAAATGTCCCCATTATTAAACGTGTTATTAACGACGCAACAATAACGGCTTTTTCTGATAAACTTTCTGAAGTTTCTTGGAATGATTTGGATGTTCATAATATGGGTGCAGATAATTTGGCAGAAAACATATTGAATACTCTGAAACATATCTCTGATACTTGTTTTTGTGAAAAAACTGTTAAAACAAATAAATCTAATATCAAATGGTTCAACAACACATTGCGTAGTATGAGAAAAAATGTCATTACAGCAAAAAACAAATTTATGAATACTTATTCGGAAGGTGATTGGGTGAATTACAAAAATTTAAACAAAATATATAAAAAAGCAATTCGCTCTGAAAAGAAGTTAGCCTACTCAAAGATAATAAAAGATTCGGATAATAAAAATAAAACATGTTGGACAATCGTAAATTCGGAAAGAAGAACTAAAATTAATAAAACCAAACAGTCCGATATATCACCAAAAAAATTCAATGAATTTTTTACATCGGTATCGGAAATAGTATTAAAATCTCTTGGTGATTCTCAATACGAGTCGAGTTTCTTTTTAAATAAACTAAATAAACCTGCATTTTCATTCTTTATGAGTGCAATCTTGGAAAGTGATGTCCATGAGGCTATATTGAAATTAAGCCATTCGTCATGTTTAGATTTTTACAATATAAATAGCAAAATATTGAAACGTTGTATACACTCATTGACATATCCACTGACCATTTTATTTAATAAATGCTTGGAGGAAGGATCTTGGCCTGACTCCTTTAAAATATCAAAAGTTATTCCATTATATAAAAATGGTGATATAGATTCTCCAGAAAATTTTAGACCCATAGCAATTTTACCGACGATTAACAAAATATTTGAATTAATAGTCAAAGAAAAATTAATCAATTATTTGGAAGATAAGTCACTTCTAACGGAATTTCAATTCGGCTATCGCAAAAATAAATCATGCATACGTGCTCTTCTTCGACTCTTAGAGGAAGTTGTACAGAAACTAGAGGAAGGCGTCAACTCTGTTGCCACGTTATGCGACTTAACGAAGGCTTTTGATTGTGTTCCAGCGGATTTACTCCTAAATAAACTGGAATTTTATGGTATTAGAGGAAATGCACACAAATTACTGACATCTTATTTAAGTAATAGGAAACAGTATGTAGTTTGTGGAAACAACCAGTCTGATTTACGTAATATAGACAACGGCATTCCTCAGGGCTCGATTTTGGGTCCAATACTTTTTATAATATTTGTTAACGATTTACCAGAGGCTATTGATACTTTTTGTATTTTATTCGCTGATGATACTACAACTTTATCTGATGGCACACAAGCTGGTGATAATATTTTGTTGAATCAGTGGTTCCTGGCAAACAAGCTGAAACTCAACGACACTAAAACGAAACACATTCTTTTCAGTTTAGATAAATGGGCTACAAAATCAGAGCCAGTTAAATTACTGGGCATTCATTTGGATACAAACTTAAGTTGGTCACCTCATGTTGACTACCTTTGTTCAAAATTAGCGAGCCAAGTTTTTGTAATTCGTCAATTAAAATCATGTATACCAACTCATTTGTTAAAGTCTGTATATTATTCACTTTTTCATAGCAATTTAACATATGGTATTATGCTATGGGGCAGCAGCACATCAGTGCACAAAGTAGTTGTGCTACAGAAAACTGTAGTTAGAATAATTTACAACGCACCAAGAAACACCAATTGTAAAAAAATATTCAAAAAACTTGAAATATTGCCGCTTCCGTGCTTATATATTTTCGAAGTGTTAATTGAAACACATAAAAATCGATATGTTCTGACTAAACATGCAGATGTTCATAATTATGATACTAGAAATAGTAAAGACATTGTCATTCTCAAATCAAGACTGAAAACAACAAAAAACAATAAGTTGGATGTTACATTGTACAATTCATTTGTAAAATATTTTGAACATATAAATATAAGTGATATGACGAGAGTTCAATTTAAACATTTTGCTAAGTCTTTTCTTTTAAATTATTGTTTTTATACAGTTGATGAGTTTTTGGAGGAATTGAATACTTGGGCTTAATGCTTATATGTTTGTTTGTTTTGTTTAATTTAATTTTTACTTTCTATTATTTTTTAACTTATTTTATATTTTAAAATTGTCATATTTTCATCAATATTTTTACTTTATGAAATGTATGTCTGTATTTATGTAAAATTTTTACTTTCTATTATTTTTATTATATTTTAAATTTGTCATATACAACACTATACAATCTTTAATATTTTTAGTTGGTAAAATGTATTCATATGTACTACTTTCACTGACTTCTAATGTACTATGTATGTGAATGGGGTCAATAAACCATCTATCTATCTATTATTATTATTATTATTATTATTATTATTATTATTATTATTATTATTATTATTAACTTTAACTAGTTCTCTTCTTAAGGCATTTTACATAAACTCAGGCCTTTTGGTCTGAGTGTGGTTTATTCAAATATACAGATATAAATCTATCAAAGCATGTTTGAATTTCCACTTTTTAGCGTTATTTTCCCAGTACTTTCCTTACAATGGTGCAAGTGCCAAGAATAGCTGTTTTCTGCATCTTTCCAATTGCAGATGTACTGATTTTAAGAGTATCCACAGCCTTACCAAGCTGCCGTGGTACAATGCCTGTTGTGGATAGGACCATGGGTAGGATAGTAACTTGGTCTACTTTCCACTGCTCTTTGATATACTGAGCGAGGTCATCATATTTTCGAAGCTTTAGGATGATCGTGTTTTCCATGTTGTTATCATTCACAACTGCGAAGTCGATAATCCATACCTGTTTTTCTCTCAGGCTCCAAAGAACCACATCCGGCCGGTTTGCTTCATTTGTCCGATCAGTAAATATTGTTCTATCCCAGTATAATTTGTAGTGGACGTTTTCTAGGATGCTTGCTGTTGTATACTTATAGGTGAGTTTTTCTGTTCCGGGTATCAAGTTATATTTAGAAGCCAGAGCATGGTGTACTATCTTTCCTGTTTGATCGTGGCGTTTCTTGTACTCAGATGCGGCGAGGGAGCTGCATCCTCCAGTTATATGTTGGATGGTTTCCCCCATCCTGCCACACATTCTACAAGTGTCATCTATCACGGTTGGATCTTTAATAATATATTTGAGATAGTTCCTAGTTGGTACAACCTGATCCTGTATGGCGATCATGAACCCTTCAGTTTCAGGGAAAAGGTATCCTGTTCGTAAGTAGTGATTCGACCACTTTTTATCTGTACCCTCTGCGGCTAGGATAGTAGGATGTCTTCCATGCAGTGCTTTCCTCTGCCATGCTTCTCGTCTTTCTTGTACAGATGTTGGGTGAATGTCACAGTTATTAGTTAGATTCAATGGGGTGTATTTATCATCTTGAGAGCATACTATATTATGAAGAACGGAAATCCTTGCTTTCCTATGGAAATAGCTTCTCATTGAATTAATTTGACGAATGTTCATGTCATAGAGGTTTACTATGCCCAATCCACCTTCTTTGCGGGGTATATAAACTCTTTCCACGGCACTTTTCGGGTGACGGCTTCTAAACTTGGTCAGTTGAACTCTGATCCATCCGTCCATATCTTCCAGGTCTGTATTGCTCCATTTCACAACTCCCATAGAATAAGTGATGACTGTTATTATTAATATTATTATTATTATTATTATTATTATTATTATTATTATTATCACTACTTTGCGATAATACACAGCCATTTATCATACGGCATCCTTCAATGGGGTAATTCAAGTAGTATGGAGAGATTGTTTCGATTGCAGAAAACGGGACTCCGCATAATTGATAGAGCCAAACCGAACACACATTGCAAAGATCTATTTTCAAAATATAATTTTCTTCTTGTTCCGTGTATGTATATTCTAAAGACAATAAACCTTGTTCATAGGAACTTACCAATGTATAAAACATATGCCGATGTACATGCTTATGGTACTCGATCTGCTAATAACATTGTAAAACCTTACTCTCGTTTACAAACAAGTGCAAACAATAAAATTGATGTAAGCTTATACAATAGATTTGTTAGTTTTAATAAAGAAATTGAAATAAGAAATCTCTCTGTTAAATCATTCATGAAATAAGTAAGCAATTTCTGCTAAATAACTGTTTTTACTCAATGTCTCCTTTTTATCATTTCTGTCCTGACTAGACTATGTATACCTCACATGTACTTTTGTATATTATGTGCTGAATAAATGGTAATGGTATGGTATGGTATTATCATTATTAATACATAGTGATTACGAGCCAGAGCAAAGCTTATACGGCTCAATTTCAAAATCAAATTACATAAGTACTAATAGGTTAGCAGAACAAATTTTACAAACTTAGCTTGAAATGAATTGAGATTTGGAAATATAGTAGCACTATAGAATTATAAAACACTAACCTAGTACAACACCAGATCAAAAACATCTATCCAGCCCATTCTTGAAGCCATTCAGAGAAAGAGCTGATACGATGTCATTACTCAAATTGTCCCATTTATTGAATACTCTTTTCACTAGAAAGTTTTGCCTAACACTAGATCTAAAAGATCCTTTTTTTAATTCAAAATTGTGACCTCTCAACCTGTTATCTTCATTTAGTGTAAAACAATTATAAGTGTCCCAAAAGTCATCTCTTACAATCCTAAATGTTGTAATGACATCACCTCTTCTCTCAGATAGTGTTGTCAGCCCGAGCCTGGTAAGTCTTGTTTCATAGTTTAAGTGAGAAAAATTTAGTGGCATTTTTGTAGCTCTACGTTGAACTCCCTCTATATGGTGTATATCACGTCTGACGTGCGGAGACCAAACGGAGATAGCAAATTCTGAGGTCGGACGTAACTTTTGTATAGCCTCAAGGACAAGCCTGGACTCATCCGTGGAAATGCATTAGATATAACGTACAGAGCTGAGTTTGCCCTGTTAACCGATTTTGCAGTCTGCGAGGACCAACCCAGAACTTTATTTATTATGACACCCAAATAACTGACTTCCGGAACTGATTTTATAGGCTCTGATTCAAGATAATATGTGACACATAAATTGTTATAACAGCACTGCAAAACACAACACTTGTGAAAGTTTACTGGCATGCTCCACTCCTTGCAAAATTTTAATAATTCATCCAGGTCGTGTTGAATAGAGTTTTGTATATCAGGACAATGGTAAAACTTCATGTCATCGACAAACGATTTTTTTTCATTTCAACTTCGTAGTTAAGTCAGAAGCGTATACCAGGAAAAGGATAGGACCCAAAATAAAATCTTGAGGTACCCCACTGCGCACTTCACGGGAATTACTTAAGTTATCATCATATTGTACTTGGAAAATTCGACCTAATAAAACTTTTTTTAGCCATGCCAACAGCTCACCACGCACTCCGAAATGTTCCAATTTCGCTAGTAGATTTTTAATGGATACCTTATCGAAGAGACGAGAAAAATCTATGTATACCTCCTCCACAGATACGTAATAATCTAAATATAATGCCCAGTCGTTAAGAGCAGCTAGAAGATTACTGGTTACTGATCGATTAGGTAGAAAACCATGTTGGGAATCTGGAATGATTTTATTGTCTAACAAAAATGAAGCAAGTTCGTTAACGAATTATCTCTCCATAATTTGAACTGAGGTTGGTGGAACGGTTCTAGGCTGATAATTCGTCGAAAGCATTTTATTTCCATTTTTATAGATAGGCGTAAATATTCCTAATTTCCATGAGGCAGGAATTGAATTTTCTTTTAGTGGTCTGGACATAAGGTTGGAAAGTGGGACTGCTAGTCTGTCTGCGCAATTTTTATAGACTGTAGGGGATATTTTCTCAATTCCAAGAGAAGCTGCGATTTTCAGATTCTTTAATACTCCTTTAACTGTCTCCACTGTGATATTAACCGTATTTAGTGAGTTCATATTTCTGGTAGCTAGTGGCATTACAGGTACGAGTTGTTAAATCAGACTCTATTGTAAATGCATTTGCAAAAGTTTCGTCAAAAATTTCGCATACTCCTTCCTTGGTGCAAATGTCTCCGTTTTATTTTTTAATAATGTTACACCAGTTTTAGAGGAGAACTTGGATCTAACATATTCACTATAAGCTTTTGGACCTCTTGCTGTTATTCGATTCTCATAATTGCTTCGTGCTAATCTCAACTCCTGTGAGAGTCTGTTTGAATACTGCCTGTGCAAGCCAATCGTTTCTTCAGATGGATTTTTCCCAACTCTTATCCACATGCATTGTTTTTCTTCACTCATTTGGATTAAGTGATTATCAATCCCTGGACATCTAGGGTTAGTTTTCACTGTATAAGTTTTGGAGCATTCTTCTTCTAACCCCTTTTATATAATTTCTTTATATTTTTCCCACACAAATTCACAGGTGTGACCATCTAATAACGGCCAATCTGTATGATTGAAATAGTTATTTAATTTTTGATAATCGATTTTCGTGAAGGATTTTCCTATGTTTTCACTGATATCACTAGATATATCCAGCTGGACCTTTGTATAAAGAAGAACAACATGATCTGTGATACCAATTGGTGGCAGATAGAAAATGTCGGAAATCAGCTCCTCTTCATTAGAGATTACAAAGTCGAGTACTGAAGGTTCATTACCTTGACGGAACCTTGTCGGCTCATTTATAAATTGTTCCAGATTAGTTTGAGAAAATAAGTTATAAAAAGGGACACTAGGATTATTGCCATCAAGAGGTGATAGAATAGGCCATAGCCAATCTTTAAAATTAAAATCGCCAAGAATGATGAGATTTTCTTTATTTTCACTACATTCTTCAATATACTCACACATGGAGATTGTAAGATCATATGAAAGAAGAGGTCTATATATAATGAATATATGCAGAATGACTAAGTTAGGAAAGACAATTTTAAACAAAAGAGATTCGATTCCCTCCAGATCATGTTGAATATACTTAATTACGCAATTTTTAACGAACTCTTCATGAAAGAAAATGCAACACATCCTCCAATTCTATTTATTCTATCCTTACGGTATAAGCTATAACCATTGGTGTTAATAAGAGAGCTAGGTATTCTAGGGTTTAACCAGGATTCTATTATCGTAAAAATGTGAATAATGGAGGTTGATGACATAAATGAAAAGGAATCGGCTTGTTCTGCATAAAGAGAATCTTTATTGGTGTATAATATATTCATGTTTGTGAGTTTTAATAGTTTTTTGCACCAAGTTCCTCCGTAGTGTTCACAATAGTTGGAATTTATTAACGTATTTTATGGTTAGATGCTCATCCGCCATTTTGCGCCTTTCCAGCTCCTTTCTCAAATTCTTTAAGTAGTTAATTTGAGATTTAGTTTGGTCATCCTTCATTTCAATTTGAGAAAATCGAGTACCTTGTGATTTTTTCTTATTGCGCGGAATGTAGGATGGAGTACTATTATCCTGAAATTGAATTTTTAGCGGTCTAGATTTGTTCCTATTTTCGTCTGCTTTGCCTACACGGAAAACTGCAATCACATTAGAGTTACGAGGTTTAAATATATGAACAATATCATCAACCTTAACCATAACATCTATATTATCTATGTTTGATTCAGGCAAGTTATATACGATCAAGTTATAGGATTTTTGAAAGCGAAGATTTGCCTCCTGGGGCCCAATTCTCGAGTCTGTAGGAGTTTTTTCCTATAGGAAGATGTTCCCATGCTTCCAGTTCCCATAGAAAAACGAAATTTCTTAGATACGTATTTTTGAACCAAGTGGAACTGTTTTTCCTACAGATCTGGAAGAGTACAGTGTTTCGTTGATAGTTTCATGAGATTAAACGTATAGACCAATGAAATATGAGTAATTGATGTTGGCAATAATCATTTGAAAGAACTCCATTATCTGACATTAGTTGTCAATTTGTATTTGAATTTTGAGTAGAGAATTAAAAAATGGATAAAAGTATTTTGAAAACAGGGCGAAGAGGTAACAACATTAGCCAAGAGCAAAAAAAGTATTCATTGAGTTGATGAAGGCGGCTGAAGACCGCCGAAAAGGTAAATTTCATCCACTTTTCATCTACAAAGATTCTCAGCGTCAGTGGAAAGAAATAGAAGAGAAGCTCAATGCAATACCCGGGACAAAGAAAGACTGGATTCACTGGCGAAGGGTAGGTGACAATGATAAAACGTTTTTTGATAGTTCATTAGTCTTGATTTTCGTTAGACTAGGCAAGATACGAAGAAAATCGTTAAGAAAAAAAATACTGATATAAAAAAGCATGTGCGGAGGGCTACCTACAAACACTGTGTTGACAAAAGATGAAGAGAATCTTTTAAAAATTTTAGATGCAACAGCAGTGAAAGGCGATGCAGAGGTTGAGGAATCCAAAGTCATTTTTGTATGTTCCTATAATATTTTTAATTCTTATCAAAAGCAGTACCATATTTTTTTCAATTCATATTATTATAGATAGGGGAAAATCAAAATTATACTGTAAAAACGAATGTGGAGATAACTGAAATAGTTGAAGCTGAAAATCATAAGGAAGCATATATTGGAGAAAATGAGGTCATGGATGTAGAAATGAATGAACGAAAAAATAAGCCTATGAAAAGGAAGAAAAGAAAGCCAGTTGCAACACAACGCCTAGAATATTCTATGAAGGCAAATGAAAATTTGAGCAAAATAGCTGCTGAAAAAGTTGAGACTAAAAAAATATTATGGGAAAAAAATTGAAATACTGAGGGAGAATGTGGTTATCGGAAAGAGAATTGCAACAGCATTAGAAAACATTTCACAGTCCTTACAAAACAAATAGGAATAGACAGACTTATTTTTTAAATTTTGTTAGGTAATAATTGTTTTTCTGTTTATGTTGAGTTAATGTTTGGTATAAATAATAACAAAAATTGCTAAAAATGAAAAATTTATTCGAATAATAACATTCAGGCAAAATAATTTCTAGTTATGTGCCTCTGTATATTTCTTGCCCTCATGAGCTCATCATTTTGTCTATCAAGACCATGTTCAGCGAAGTGCAAAGGTTCAAATATTCCAAAATCTCCATCTCTCTAATCCTCATCTACATCCAGAATATTATTTTCGATGCAAATATTGTGCAACATCACACAGGAATTTATAATTTTCGAACACATATTTGGTGTATAATGAAGTACTCTATGCTTCAATAGGCATCGGAATCTCATTTTCAATAACCCATTGCATCTTTCGATAGTGCATCTTGCCTTTTTGAAAGCCTTGTTGAATCGAAATTCAGGTGTATCTGGCAGAGGATCTGGAAGTGGTGTCAGTAACCACGGCCTTAGGGGGTATCCAGAATCACCTTGAAACGTTCACTTAGCAGTTAACATTTCTAATAGAGTTTTAAATAAATAATTCAGCGATGATTGTTAAATTTATTGGTGGAATAGACCACACGTCCTTCCTTGCCAATGTTTTAAACAACTATTTAAATGTTGGTGGAATAAACTGTATAGATATCTCACAGAAAAAAATCCTGAATAGAAATTCGGAATGCGGCACTATACGAGAGATTGTAATAGAGAATGGTAGTCGCAGAAATCCTGATAAAAGTTTTAAATATTCTGTATATTTATTAAAAAAACTTGTTCTAAGAACAAATTCGCAGGGATTACTGGTATGTTTTATTTTTTTTGTGTAATATTTTCTTAAATTGATAAAGGTTTTTGTCCAGGACAAATCCTTAAACTAGATTGTATTTCTGTAAAAAAATTGATAAGAACAGTTTTATATATGTCGCTGGACAGATATCTAAATATCGTGTAAATTAAAAAAAGGTCTATCTGTAACACACTTGGTGTTCTTGTAGCGATACCGCCAGGAATAATTTGATTATATCGGCAAATTCAACTAAAATCACCCGACTGAAAAACTTAGATGTAGATTTGTCGGCAATTTGTATTGACTCCCAAGAAATGGTGTTTCCATAAGAGCCAATTCATGATCTAGATACTCAACTGTGTATTATACTGAGAATTATTTAACCTAAGAAGATTTTATGGAGAATCTACTTCGACTTTCTACTTCAAGATAAGTAAAATTATATTGTATGGCTTCACCATTCATATTTGTACCGCTTGTTTTAGTTTTAATTTATACTTTCTTTTTCTTCACACATACACACTTTTACTTACCCATTATTGTCAAATTATGTAACACGTTTAAATATTTTTTCATTCATTACTTTCATACATATTGGTAGTCTGTTGTTTTATTTATTATACAGGAAGACCTGAGAAATAGCCTTCAGCACATTTTTTTTGCATAAGTATTGTCTAAAAACTAGCAGAGCACAGCAGGTAAGAGTTGATTGATTAAGGAGGTTGATTTTTCCTAATTTTGTTTAGGAACAAAGTTAGTGGCGCCCTTACTATTGATGTAACTTCACTGTTTTTTGTAGTTTTTTTCTCTCTCTCTTTCTCTTTCTTTTTCACATTTTTTTTCTTCAATTAAACTTCTTTCAGATAACAGAGCCCTGAGAACTGGCTCCGTTATCTCCAATTTCTTTGTCAGTTTGGAAAGAACCTACTCTCTTTTAATACCTTCAATTGTTTTAATAATTTTTATCCTGAGAGTAAGAGGTTTTTGTTTCAACCTATGAGGAAGAAATCTGGATTATCATTACTCAGATTCACTACAGCCTCCTGCACTCGAGATCTGCTCCAGATATAACTGTCATGACTGCTTCCTGGGTATTTTGCATTTACATTAATTATTCTCATTTTGGCGTCACAAATTAATTGAACATTGATGGAATTATAGTTCTGTCTATTAACATATATATGCTCAGGATACAATAAATCATTTTTTGGAGGAGGGTTAATTGCCACATGGGTACAGTAAATGCATCCTATAATGCCTGGAATACCGAAGGAACCATAAAACTCTTGACGAATGTGTTGCAGTTCTTTAAGGGTTTGTGGGAATTTAACCCATCGATTGAAAATTTGATGTTCATTCAGAGCGTTTGTTACTTCTTTAATGCACCGACTAGCAGATTATTGACTAACACCAATATATAAGTTCAGTCCAACTGATGTCTGGTGACTTCCGCATGCGAAAAAATGCAATGCGATGAGGACCTTTGTTTGTTTGTCCAAAGCTGAGCTCCTTGAGGGCGGTTCCAAGAAAGGGTCCAACATTTCCAATAATTCTCTTGTAACTGCTTTGGATAACCGGAACACTTTTATGAATGCACTTTCAGATAAATACTGAAATGGATCTCTTCTAGGGGTCAACCTTCTCCCTGGCCTCCGAGCAAGTACTTCAGCCGCTTCCAGGTTTTGCAAAGCATCCAGCTGAGCTAATTCATCTAAATTCGCCATAATCCCAGAATTCGAAACGAATTCGTAAAATTTAACGAGTAAAATCTGTGACAGGACTAAAATGTCATCCATGACATTATTTAGTGATATTCCTATGGGAAACCACTGATTCCTATAGTTTTAAGCATGGGAAGCGATTCCTATAGATTCTGTTGGAATATGTTCCAATACTATTTTCGAGAATACACCATCTCAAAATTCCGATGGAAAATGACGATTTTTCCTATAGGAACAAATTCCTACAGACTTGAGAATTGGGCCCCTGCACGCCGTCCTCAAATTGTGTCTGATTTGACTGAGTTGAATTCTCTAAGGCAGTTAAACGATTCTCCATTTTTGTAAATCTATCAGACAAATTAGATGCAACATTGGTTAACTTATTCAATTTATCATGGAATGAGCAACAGCTGCTACAAACAATTCTTATGTTATACTTTGCCATATTGTATGAGCACAGATATGCTGGTTATTGGTTCAAATGGCTCCGTGCTCATTATGGTTCCTATTTTTATTAGGTATCATGATTTGCGATCCGGTAACCACGTAAAATCAATTTTTACAACTGCAAAGATAAGAGTTGATAAGCAAAATATATGCTACTGAATTTCATCAAATTTGTACTTTATTCAACCGTTTAGCCCGTGAGAAGTAATAACAAACAATAACATATTATGGCCCTTCATACTCAGATTCGGTGAAGACAAGTATCACTTGGAAGACCAATAAAATTGTGAGTTCGTTCCAATTTCTTTACTCTTATTAAATAAATCACTGTATCATTCTCGTATTTCGTTGAGGTTTTGCTTTTAATTTACAATGCCTGACAACGTTCAAATTGTGGGCGATTTTAAGGATATCGTATTTAATCTCTTTGTAAAAAACCGCGCCGCAATTAAAAGAATAAAAACTCATTCAAGACATTGGTTTACAATTTTTTTGATGTAGCTTGTGACCTGTCCTTAAATAAAGTGATTTATTCAGAAGCGCGTTTATAACGATTTCAAACAATTTTAGCAGAATTTGACAATATACAGGAGCAATAGAATTGATGAAGGAAGATGAGAAATTTCTAAATATTCAATGTGCAGAAAGATACCAATATTAACGAGTATATTTGAGCAGGTGCAACGGATTTATTGCAAATTATCATAATTATTGTAATGAATTCAAAGAATGGCATAAATCTGATGATATTACTAATAATAATGCATCAACAAGTAATTCGACAAATGCAAATGGGGGCGACTGCAAGGAATGAAGCTGCCCGAAATCAAGTTACCTAAGTTTTCCGGTCAGCATCAACATTGGCTGGAATTTAGAAGTACATTCGATTCTTTGATAAATCAAAACTCAGTTTTAATTGACATTCAAAAGTTTCACTACTTGCGCTCGGCCCTAGAAGGTAGTGCTGCCCAAGTTGTACGCGCTATTGAATTCTCTTCAGATAACTATGCAAATACTTGTGGTATACTATTACATAGATACCACAATGGTGATGTACTGGTATCTAATCGTGTTAAATGAATTTTCGATATTCTCCAAGTGACACATGAATCTTCGAAGGAATTGAGACGTATGATTGATACAGTGACCAAACAAATGCGCTCATCCATTACACTAAATCAACCGGATAAAAAATAGGACACATTGTTAATTTTCATACTAACCAACAAATTAGAATAAACGACTGCTCGTGAATGGGAGAAAAGCAGGGTTAGAATCTCTAATAAACTAAATATGTGAAATAGTGATGAAATTACCCTACTCTACGACGATTTTTCGAATTTCATGAAACAAAACATTGTTTTATTGGAAACTCTAAATTTAACCGCGAAACGATCAGCGAGGGGTTCTTGCGACACCTATGCAGTAAGATATAATGCCAAAGATTCTAATTACAAACTTAAATGTGCAATATGCGTTTTGTGAAGACAGTAGCCTCTATATACAATCTTGTTCATCATCAAAGTTTCCAAATTAATCAGTTAACGATAATCGTCGTAGTCATAACACATTTCTACACTTTGAATTAACACAAAAGCAAATGTAATGGCTAAACCTATTTCTGATCAACCGGAAATTGAACAAATCGTTAATCATGCAAGCAACAATGAAACAACTGACACAAGAGCACATATAGTACTATAATCAACAGCGTTAGTTCACGTTGTAGGCAAAACAGGTGATGTACATATAGATCATGTACTTTTGGACTCAGCTACTCAGGCCAACTTTATTGCTTAAGAGTGTTGCGAGTGACTTGGTCTAGATTGTGCCTCGGTCGATATATCAGTGATTGGTATTAAGCAGGTCACTTCCATCATTAACATAATGTGTACCATCTCAAAGTACTCAATGCTCAATTCATTCATATCGCTTGCTTCTTGTCTTGTCGTTTCTGTAATAAATGAAATATTACCGCAACAAAATGTCGACGTTTAGACTTTTGAAATACCTGGTCATCTTAACCTAGCTGATCCTAGATTTGCAACCGTAGGCAAGATAGACGTTCTGCTAGGTACTAGCGTCTTCTATAATTCAATGTGCATACGTCAGGTACTTCTAGGGGTGAATAAACCCATTGCTCAAAACACCGTTTTAGGGTGGGTGGTCTCAGGATCAACTCCTCTCAGAATTCCTTCACAAACTATTTGGAAGCATGTTTCTAATTAAGCAGTTAAGTAAGAAAATCCAATTTCACTCCATCAATTCGAACCACAAACAATCACTCAAGTCCGAGTAGCCGTTGAAGAAAACCAAGGAATTATCATATTTCCAAAACATGAGCATAGTGCCGTAGCTGGACTTTCGTTAAGAAAGGCTCCTTCCTTAACGAAAGTCTAACTACGGCAGCCAATGGTCTATCATGGAAGGAACTTATCAATGCCACAGACGAACCAATACATATAGCACTAACAGATCAAGTTAGAAGTTCGGAGATCCATTTATCCAATTACCATCTTTACACAGCCGACATTATACCTCAGAAATACCAGAAGAGAGATGTCGAACATCAACTTAGAAACGATCATCACAATCCAGATGAAGAAGAATAAATTGAACGACTGTGCAAAAGTTTTCGGATGTTTTCCATCATCCAGAGTCACCCCTCGCCTTCACCAACCAATTCAAGCTTAACATCAGAACAACAGGTGAAGATCCCACTTACACCAAGTCATACCGCTATCCACACATCCATAATGAAGACGTCCAAAAATAAATAGCATCAATATTAGACCAAATAATCATTAGACCAAGCCAACTACCATAGTCCCTGCCTATATGGGTCGGCCCCAAGAAACCCGACGCCTCAGGAAAAATTAAATGGCGTAGTAGAGTACCGCAACGTTAACGAGAAGACAATAGATGATATATATCCAATCCCAAACATCATAGATATCCTGGACAAGCTAGGAATATGTCATTATTTCACTACCCTCGACCTAGCTAGTGGATTCCACCAGATTGAAATGGCAAATGAAGACATCTCTAAAACTGCATTTAATGTCCAGAACGGTCATTATGAATACATCAGAATGCCATTTGGACTCAAGAACGTCCCTGCAGCATTCTCAAGAGTGATGTACAATGTTCTTAAAGGATTGCAAGGAGAAATAAGCCTTGTATATATGGACGAGATAATCGTTTTTTCTACGTCCCTACATGAATATCTTGTGAATATTGCGAAAATCTTCAAAAGACTTAGAGAAACGGGATTTATGATCCAGGTGGACAAATGTGAATTACTGAATAAGGAAGTTAGCTTCTTAGGTCCCATTGTGACTCCAGAAGGAACTAAGCCGAATCCAGACAAAATCAAAGCTATTGTCGACTTCCCAATTCCGAAAACAGCCAAAGAAATTATAAGATTTCTGATATTAATGGGCTACTATAGAAAATTCATCATCAAATACTTTGTCCGAATAACGAATCATTTAACTTCGTGCCTGAAGAAAGATGCGAAAATAGAACACACCCCGGAACTCCTATAATGTATCAAGACCTGCAAGAACCTTCTAACCATTGAACCACTGCTTCAATATTCAGACTGTACACGAAGCCATTCAACCTCACCACAAATGCCAGCAACTTTGCCATTGGAGCCGTACTTTCTTCAGGTCCCATTGGCAACGACAAGCCAATTGCATATGCGTCCATAACTATGAACTAAACAGAAATTAAATAATCAACTATAGAAAAAAAATGCTAACAATAATATGGACTACTAAATACTTCCGCCCGGATCTTTGTGGAAGGAACTTCAAGATTCTATCAGACCACCAACTCCTCAAATGGTTGCTCTCACTGAAGGATCCAAATTCAAAATTGGTAAGATGGCGACTGAATAATTCGAGTATGACATTGACACTATCTCTAGAGTTGAGATCAACGCACATGAACTGGACGAAAACCTCCAAGAAGAAATAGATAAACTAGATAACGGAGACACAACATCATTGTACAATCACCCAGGATCGATCCTAGAAAATATTGAAGCAGAAACTTTTCTCACGTCGGACCATCTAATTCCAAAAGAACTCCAAATAATTAAGGAAATATTATGAGAAGGAGATAAGCAACACTCTAAACATGGCAACACTCTATACATGGAAGAACTTCCAACTATAGAAGACTTAATGGAAGAAAAGGAAGACGATTCCGATTCAAATGCAACAAGACATACAACCCAAGAAACCCTATCTTAGGAATACCTATAAGCAAGAGACCACTAAATCACTACAACAATCAAGTGATATTCAAACTAGTTGACCATAGTCCAGCTCCGCCAGTTACCAAAGTAACTTTTGTTAATAAGAAAAGGATTTATGTTCAAGTTAGAAAAAACAATCTAGAAGTACATTTTTTCGAATTCTTCAAGGACTATGTTGATCCTAAGAGAAAATATGCCCTGTACTTTGAAAATGATGACCTTTATCGACTTCTCTGTAACATAGTACGAAAAACATTCAAGTACACGGCCTATGATATAGTTAAATGCAATCATGTTTCAGAAGATGTTAATAGCCCCCAAAGACAAGTAGACATTATAAATCTATACCATGTTACGGTTTAAAAAAACATTGGTACAAAATTTGTTGGGAATGTAATCATGCACTTATATACAAATGGTTGACATAATAATTTCTTTCAAAAATATATTGAAACTCACCTTTTCAATGATTAGAGTAAAATCAATAACTTCAACATTCAACATTAACCAAAAATCAATGGTTTATTTACATTTACAACAGAGCTTTATTCAACTAAATCATAATAAGATATCGTATCCTTTATCATTATAAGTTGAAAACTCTAATTTACCTGGTTATGAAAATATAATTAAAACTCGAAGCACTTTTGTTTACTCCAATTTATTGTTTTAATCTCTTCTTTCCAAATTGAATTGTCATTTTATATTTTGATATTTGATATCTATCATATGCATGGAAAACAATTTATTCTTCTTTTTCACTATTTCATACCAATCCAACTTACTATTTCGCTGAATGTTCTGTGTTCTGTGACTTCACCTGAGTTCTGTGGATGGCCTACAAAACCTACGTGATTGGACTTTGACTCTTCCTTCTTTTTATATCAGCTTTGATTCGGAGCACATGGTTCCTTAATTTTCGATTGTAAATCGGATCTCATAAGCTGGAAAAAAGTAAACTTTATTACATTTTATTGGTCATAATTGTCAGTGTAGACAACATTATCTATATTGGATCTGGACCAAAATCTAAAAACCTCTTTAAGACCACCCTACAACTTGGGTAAGTAAAAATCATCCACCATCCACTTTTATTAAATTCATAGCTAATATTTCACATATTTCTTACTTTTTTTTAGGCCTTCACCTTCTCTTCTAATTTTCTTCTGTCTGTTTCTATCTCGCTTACTATATGTGCTGAACTTCGCTGTATCACTCACCGCTTTTCATAAGTATCGCTTCCTCTAAGCTGTCTAACCATTTCCACATAACATCATTCATCCGTAGCAGAATAGTAGATAGTAAATGTAACCCCGAAAACTTTTCAGAATGCTGATGGAAAGATAGGGTGTACACATGTCGTGGAGCACGTTATTCGAACTAACTCGGCACCTATTAAACAGAGGCACTACCCATTAAGACCAGCGTTACAAAAACATGTGAAAGCGGAACTTGAGAAGATGCTGGCTGATGGGACCGTAGAACGTTCCAACTCGCCGTGGGCATCGCCCATAGTTTTGGTCCGAAAGACTGATGAGACCTATTGTTTTTGCGTCAATTATAAACGCCTGAATGAGGTTAGTTTGCCTGACGCGTATCCCTTACCATTCACCAGCTCCACACTTGATAAGCGTAGAGACGCCAAATACCTCACAACGTTAGATATAAAGTCAGCGTATTGGCAAATACCTCTTGCCGAAGCCTCTAGACCAGCGGTTCCCAAACTTTTTTGATGGCGTACCACCTAATATGAAGTCTTCCTTTCATGTACCACCAGTATAAAAATGATTAATCATCATTCCATTGCCAACATAGTAAAGTTTGTAAATAACAATTGAAAAATAACATTTAGCCTTTTAAGTACTTTACTTTAAAACAATGTTTATTTAGTTCTTTGCAGTTAGTTGTAAATAAATTAGTTAAAATTAAACTTTTCATAGTTATAACCAATGCTTATTTTGAAATAAAAATTAGGATGAAAGAATATAAATAAACTTTAAGGTGTAGAACAAAACTGTATTTGGAAAACAATACAACAAATTCAAACATAAGTACACACAAGTTAATGAGAAGGATGAGCTTGTAGCGATTTGCTTAAAGATGCAATGTCTGGTTTTATTGGGCTTAGCTTCAAACGCAAGTCATTTTCAACACAAGCCAGCCTATTTCTGTATTTGTTTTTAAGGTAACAAAGAGAAGAAAACGCAGCTTCACATAAGTAGGATGTTGAAAATGGGAGTAAAAACTTGACTGCTCGGTTGGCGATTTCACCGTAGTCTTGGCGTCGTTGAATCCAAAAGTCAATCAGGGTAGCTTTATCAAAAACTTCCTTCAAATCTGAGTCACAATTTAAGTCGAACAGTTGATCTTTTTCGGCTAATGAGAGATTCTCTGGGATTGTCATTTTCTTAATGTCACTAAACGGGGTTTTCATCCACAAATGTTCTTTATAGTTTTCTGGGAAGTAAATGCTCAAGTTTTCCTTCAAAATGTTACAATGGTCACTGATATCACTAAGAACTGTCTTACTAAGTGAAAGCTCATTTTCTTCAACAAAAGTGCTGAGAGAAGGAAAAAACGAAACCTTGCTTTTCTTGGCTTCATCATCTGCAAAGGTGATTTTTTGTTTCAAGGCATTAATTTTGTCACACACTCGAAACGGGGTATTAGAAGTACCTTGAAAACTCATGTTCACATCATTGAGTTCTGAAAAAATGTCAGCTAAGTAAGCCAGTCGACACAGCCATAGTTCATCAGTAAAACGACTTCGTAGCTCAAAATCAGAATCTGTTAAAAAAATCAATATCTCGTGACGTAACTCAAAAACGCGAGTCAGCATCTTTCCTCTTGAAAGCCACCTAACTTCTGTGTGGAGCAGTAGTTGTTTATGAATACTGTCCATTTCTTGACATAAGTTGTGAAAAAGGCGTGAATTCAAGGCTCTGCTCTTAATAAAATTCACTGTCTTTACAGCCTCGTTCAAAACAGTTTTTAGTTGTGCTGGACAGCGTTTTGTTACAAGCGCTTCTCTGTGAAGGCTGCAGTGAATATGTTGTGCCTCCGGAGCTTCTTTTTTTATTTTAGTTACCAATCCACTATGAGCTCCTGTCATGGCTCTCGCACCATCCGTGCATATACCAACACATTTCTTCCAATCCATTCCATTCCTGAGCACAAATTCATTTACTTTATAAAATATGTCTTCTCCAGTAGTATGAGCTGAAAGAGTTTCACAAAATAACATATCTTCACCAACTGAGTATTTTTCTTCATAGCGAACATAACATAACAGTTGAGCCAAATTTGCGACATCTGTTGTTTCGTCCACTTGTATCGCAAAGTATTTACTACTGTTCACTTTCTTGAGTAAAATGTCTTTTACATTTAAAGCCATATTATATATTCTTCTTGAAACAGTATTATCAGACAAGGAAACCACATCGAGCTGTTTTCCCTCTTTATCACCTATAATTGTGGAAACAAGGTCTTTAGCTGCTGGCAAAATTAGAGTCTCTCCAATAGTATGAGGTTTTAGTTCTTGTGCTATTCTCAGACTAACCTTGTATGAAGCTTCAACAGCCCTAGTGTTTAACCCCGTAAATGAAGTGATTGCTCCTTTATTCACTTTTAACTCAGACTCCTTCCGTTTAAAAAACTCTAATGGCTTGTTTATGAGATTGATATGCTTTGTATTAAAATGACGCAATAAAAGTGATGGTTTCATCGAATGATTTGACAAAGTTTCTAAACAAATGACACATTGTGGAACAGGTTCACTGAAATTTCCAGTATAAGTAAAACCAAACGATAAATACTTCTCATCATATTTACGTTTACCTGATTTCTTTTTGTTTTCACAAGTTCGTAACAAAGGCGTAGAAGTAGAGGAACAGCTTGGTTGCTCAGCATCTGTTCCTGCTGCAATAGGCTTTTCTTGTTCCGGTGACAAAGTTCTTTGCTTTTTAGAACTACTACACGTAGATCTTACCAAAAACTTATCCATTTCAATTCGACAGCTAACACTTACCAACAATGTTATTCTCACTGACTGATAGACACAAACTCTATATAAACAACAACACGTCAAACTGCAGGTTAGGTTTTCTACGGAGCTACGTAGTAGATAGTGCTCGCTGAGATGACAGACAGGCGACTGGGACTGGCTGACTGGCATCTGGCACAACACAATAACAAAGCGCGCGGCCTTGAACGGCGCTACTCCCCTCCACGCCCTCACAATCTTTCCCACTCCGACTGTCACCCCTCCATCCGCTGCTCGCTCACCCTCACGCTACTAGTAGAGTATACCAATTTTCGAACTTCACTCGCGTACCACCAGCAACGTTCCCGCGTACCACCAGTGGTACGCGTACCACAGTTTGGGAACCGTTGCTCTAGACCATTAACGGCCTTTGTGGTACCTACACGTGGGCTTTTCCAATTCCGCCGGATGCCTTTCGGATTACATAACGCCCCTGCAACCTGGCAGACGTTTATTGACCAAGTCTTAGAGATGGATTTGGAGAATTTTGTTTTTGTGTACCTTGACGACGTGGTAATTTGCATCCCCACATTTGAGCAACACATCAAGGTTCTTGGGGAAGTCTTGCGCCGGTTAAGGGAAGCAGGACTCACACTGAATAGAGAAAAGTGTAAATTCTGTAGATCTGAACTGAAATATCTGGAATATGTCGTGAATGCGTCTGGGTTATTGGTGGATCCCGAAAAAGTCGAAGCCATCCTACGCATCCCAACCCCGAAGAATGTCACTGAAGTGCGACGACTAATTGGTTTGGCTTCCTGGTATCGCCGCTTCATAGGCAATTTCTCAACACTTATCGCACCGTTAACAGCTCTTCTAAAGAAGAATACCCGTTTCATATGGACCGAGGAACGTGAACAAGCGTTCTCTAAAATAAAAGGTCACTTGGTGTCCGCCCCTGTTTTGACCTGCCCAAATTTTGACATCCCCTTTGTTATTCAGACCGATGCCTCTGATTACGGAGTGGGCGCTGTTCTGACTCAACAACAAGAAGATGGTGAAAAGGTAGTATGCTATTTATCGCGCTCTCTAACCAAAACCGAGAGGAAGTACACGACCACCGAGAAAGAATATCTGGCCGTCATTTGGGCTATAGAACGACTACGGCCATATATAGAAGGGACCAAATTTTCTGTTATTACCGACCATTGGAGTCTGTTGTGGCTGTTCAATATCAAAGACCCTATTGGACGGATAGCCCGTTGGGTTGTCCGCCTCCAGCAATACGATTTCAGTATCGTACATCGGAAAGGGAAGGACCACTTGGTCCCCGATGCCCTTTCTAGGTCGGTATCTACACGTCCACCTCCAGAAGATTCATCTCAGGTAATGGCTATAGACTTTTCCAATAGTACAGATAAATGGTACTTACGAATGATGTCGGATGTCCAGCAGGACCCCCAAAACTTTCCTTTGTTGAGAATAGAAAATAATAATCTATATAAGCATGTCAATTTAGACTATCCAGATTTATCCCAAGCACCGAATCGCAGTTGGTTGTTGGTAGTTCCAAAAGAACATCGTCTTGAGGTTATTAGGTCCCATCACGACCCACCTACTTGCGGTCACTTGGGGATTTATAAAACTTTGCGCCGCGTTACTGCTGCCTACTACTGGCCGAAAAAGAAAGCAGACGTTGCTAATTATATCAATCGATGTATAGTCTGTTTGGAAAGCAAACCAGAACAAAGGAAACCAATAGGACTAATGTTGAGCAAGACCTCAACTTTATCACGCCCGTGGCAATTATTGTCCGTAGATGTCACAGGTCCTCTCCCACGTAGTGTGTGCGGTTATTGTTTCATATTGTCTGTCCTTGATGTATTTAGTAAACTTTGCCTCTTCTTTCCTATGAGACAAAATACAAGCAAAATAATAGTTCAGATACTTGAAGAGAGAGTCTTTCTAGTTTTCGGAACTCCTAATCGGCTAATAACGGATAACGGTTCAACCTTCAAAAGTGAGTGCTTCGCAAATCTGATGGATAAGTAAAATGTTCGACAAAGTTTTTCGGCTACTTATCACCCACAAGCGAATGCAGTGGAACGCTTCCATAGAGTTCTTAAAACTATGTTGAGATCTTACGTCAAAGATAACCACAGGAAGTGGGACCAGTACCTTCCACATGTCTCTTGGACTCTCAGATCGGCGCGTCATGAAGTCACCAAAGTAACTCCAAACTTATTAATCTTTGGCCGAGAACCCAATATCTTTGGATCATCAGGACCTGATTTGAAGGATCCCATTGACATAGACCACTCTATGAAGACTTACTCACGTCAGGAACCTCTACTTACACTTTTCCGTGACATGTCTGAGCGTTTGGGAAAAGCATATGAAATTAGTAAATGTAGGTATGATTTCCGACGTAGATCCGAACAATATAAAGTTGAAGATAAAGTGTGGAAGCGCAATTATACGCAATCGGATGCAGCAAAATATTTCTCAGCAAAACTAGCGCCAAGGTTCACTGGTCCTTATAAAGTAAGGAAAATAGTCTCTCCGTGGACATACGAATTGGAAGATGGTAATGGGCAGACGGTAGGCACGTGGCATGCTAAAGACTTGAAATCACACCCACCCGATGATAACCCAACTAATGAGGATTAATCAAGTTAGGTCGGATAAAATTTAAATTTAGTTTTCAGTTTTAGTTTGTGAGTCGTTACGGATATCCCTACTCATGATGAACCGATCAGATCCTAACGTGTTTTTCTGTTGAAAAACACTTTTCCGGGAAAGGGGGGAGTGTTACGGTTTAAAAAAACATTGGTACAAAATTTATTGGGAATGTAATCATGCACTTATATACAAATGGTTGACATAATAATTTCTTTCAAAAATATATTGAAACTCACCTTTTCAATGATTAGAGTAAAATCAATAACTTCAACATTCAACATTAACCAAAAATCAATGGTTTATTTACATTTACAACAGAGCTTTATTCAACTTAATCATAATAAGATATCGTATCCTTTATCATTATAAGCTGAAAACTCTAATTTACCTGGTTATAAAAATATAATTAAAACTCGAAGCACTTTTCTTTACTCCAATTTATTGTTTTAATCTCTTCTTTCCAAATTGAATTGTCATTTTATATTTTGATATTTGATATCTATCATATGCATGGGAAACAATTTATTCTTCTTTTTTACTATTTCATACCAATCCAACTTACTATTTCGCTGAATGTTCTGTGTTCTGTGACTTCACCTGAGTTCTGTGGATGGCCTACAAAACCTACTTGATTGGACTTTGACCCTTCCTTCTTCTTATATCAGCTTTGATTCGGAGTACATGGTTCCTTAATTTTCGATTGTAAATCGGATCTTATAAGCTGGAAAAAAGTAAACTTTATTAGATTTTATTGGTCATAATTGTCAGTGTAGACAAAATTATCTATATTGGATCTGGACCAAAATCTAAAAACCTCTTTAAGGCCACCCTACAACTTGGGTAAGTAAAAATCATCCACCATCCACTTTTATTAAATTCATAGCTAATATTTCACATATTTCTTACTTTTTTTTAGGCCTTCTCCTTCTCTTCTAATTTTCTTCTGTCTGTTTCTATCTCGCTCACTATATGTGCTGAACTTCGCTGTATCACTCACCGCTTTTCATAAGTATCGCTTCCTCTAAGCTGTCTAACCATTTCCACATTACATCATTCATCCGTAGCAGAATAGTAGATAGTAGATGTAACCCCGTACTGCATGAATTTTGATGCATGCCAGGCGATTCATCTCATTAGATTTGAAACCTAGGAGGATCCAGGTCGAGTCAACCCAACTACCGCAAGTATTGACGTTGAACTTACGGCCAATCATACAAGTAAGAACTTTCCGATTTATATTTACATTCACCATTTACAAAGGGTTGCTATCTGAAGGACAAGCATCTGAACCTGAAATTTTAACATAATTCCGACAAGTTATACATTACTAACTAACCTCCACTTCAAACATTATTATCGATTTATCTTTAAACTTACCTGTAAACATCAAGGGGTACCACTCGGTCGTGCAAAGATCATATGTGTGATTTACAAATAAAAATTTCAATGGTTTCAATCTAACAATGTTTAATTTATGAATCCATCCCTACTCTACCGTTGAATAATATTTTCGATTCTTTTGAGCTAGCTGGAATCGAGGTTCTTCACCATCAGTGAAAAACATTTAAGATAAAAACGTAAAAACCATCAAGGAAGGTTCAACCACAGAGGTATAAATGAAACCAAAAACCAAATTTAAAAACTATATTATCGGCCTACCTTGAGGAAATATGTAGGAGAAATTATTAATTTGTGTGATTGTTTGGTATGATTCTAAAAATTAATAGAGGACTGTAGATTCTAATTTACTTCGAGATAAACCACTGACCAAATATCTGGATGAAACGAAGGAACTCCAACTCCGGCTGTCCTGTCCAAGTTTTGCCAAATAAAACTAGGAAATAAGGTACTGATGAATAAATAGGATAAATCGAGGAAATTGACTAACTCGTAGTTTACGGAATTGTTGACCTGAATTCACTGTTACTTGAGATTGAAAAATGTTTTTATATTGATTTAATCACGATATTTTTCTATGAAGATGGCTTATTCAAGCGTTTTTGTCTAGCTCACTATCTGAACTATTATCTTCAACTAACGTTTTTCTAACAACACTAATTATCTATATCGGACCAGTATAGATGTCTTTTATTTACATATAAAATGAGCAAGGTGTGTTGCCTATAACTAAGGAATCAACTTACCATTATTGATGCTTACAAGACTACGAATAAGAATTTTAATATTGGCGCAAACAGTGATACTTGTTTGACCAGCAAATACAACAGAAATCCTCCGAAACCAAAATTCAAGATAACACCAATGCCAACAAAACCTCTGGAAATAATTCACCCCGTTACCTCTCAAGCAAATGGTCAAAAGTTCCTGACAATAGTGGATGCATTTCACATGTATGGACAAGCCTATCCGATAGAAGGATCTAATTCTATCAACGTTCTAAACGCTCTTCTCATCTATGTAACACATCATGGAATCCCACACATGATGGTAACTGACAGCGGTACTGAGTTCAAGAATGGACTTATGCAAGAGTTTGTAGATACTCAAAAGATTATAATTTACTACATGACTGCGTTTCAGAATAAATACGGGAGCGTTTGAAAACCACAAAATTGGTAATACGAGAAGAAGCTCTAACTCTGAAAAAAATCAAAACCTCCCCACAGACTCAGTTAGCCAAGATCAAACCGTTGGCGATTAAAAAAATCCCGTTGGACCAACTCTATCTTCTCACCAGGGAAGAAAAACGTCTACAATCAATACCTTCCAATCAGCAAAAGACAGACCCTACATACTTCTGGATGACTCCAATCTACATCATCGTAACAAGTTGTATAATACTGGGATTACATAAACTTCGAGGACGTCAACGCAAAACTCCAGAATAACCACTGATTTATCAGGATGTGCCATCATCACCATCAGTCTTGTTTGTCCCCTACAAAACTTCTACAGGGATGGAGAAGTGACAGTTCACTGACTCATGGTTCATGCATGGTATTGAACTTTGAGATTCCGTTATAATTCACAGGCGCTGGTCCAGGTTTCAACAAATTTGCACAACAACTGATGATTCTGCAGAATTGCATTTTTTTAGTATATAGTTGTATTTATTTTAGTATATAAGTTCGATTAACTGAATATAGTGTTTTTTGTGTTTAAGTAGTGTAGTTACTGTCAATAAAGTATCTTTATTCAAAGTGAATTTTCGGGCAGTAACATTTAATTTAATTTATTATAGAACTGCAAACACCCTCAAACAGATCAAAGCTCCCAACAAAATCGTCTCATATCGTTTTAAAAATGTACCTATTTATTATTTTAATACATTTTCAATATTCTTGACACTAAAATTTACATCTTATTTACTTGATCGCTAACTACTGACTGAGTGTTTTGATCATTTAAAAATAAGTAATCTACTATAAGGGAATTTTACTAGTGACGTCAGCTTCTTTTATATAATCTTCTGGAAAAGAGGTGACATAATTCGTAGCTACTATGACCGTGAAAGAATGCGCGATATGTGTTTTAAACTTAATAGTGTTTTAAAAACCGGCAGGTATCAGGTAGCCGTCAAAAATGATGCCGGGTTAAAAAAAATGTGTATTTTTGTTCCAGGGAAACTGAAATTATTGAAACTTGTTTTTGAAAAAAATATCAGTGTGAAACTACTAATTATTGTGGAATACGACAAATGTAAATTGAATTTTTAATAAAGTGATTCGAACACGTATTATCTAATTCAAAGTATACATACTCTGATTAGTAACTATTATTTGCATACAATGTATCATAAATGACTTTTGGTTCTAGATGATCAATTTCCACAAATGATGCGGGTATTGACAATCTACCATTTTAATAGTAACTGGAATCGGAGATGTGAAAAAACTGTTGGAAGGAGTTTAAAATGCATTCATAACAATCTTTGCCCAATTCAACACTATACATTCCATTGACCACGTCCTGATTTCCCTATAAATATGATACGTGACGCAAATTATGAACTGGGCAGGTTGGGCATTGAATATCTCTCATTGATACTTCTTAATGAAGGAAAAAAATCTAATTAGTCTATTCAAATCAATTCAGCTCAAGTTAAATCGAATTTCAGTTAGTATCAATATAGAAACTTCACCAAATTTCATTTTATAATATTTAGAATGGATGTTTACTATTGAATTTTTTCTTTCAGGTCTAGACGATCTCCCTCAAGAAATTATCCATTGAATTCAGTTTGAAGACGACTTCGAGCCAAAAAATGTAAGTATATTAATTAATGTTATGTCACCTTAGTAATTTTTTATCAGATCTTTTGATAGAATTGTGGATTAAACATTTCTTTTATATTATGTTTATGTATACATTTCATAATCATATATTTCTACAATCTATTACATTAACGTTATTTAAATAAGTAGACGCATGTGGGATATTTCGATTTTCTGACTAAGCGAACTAAGCGGGCAGACCATCAGAGTTGGAGGGAATTCGCGAAAAAGGCCGGAAAGAAAAAGGGCATTCATGATAAATGTTCTGCAAAATCAGCCGAACTCAAGCCATCATTAATGTTTTTTAACGGATTTTTTTTAGTATACATATAAGTATAATTTTTATAATTTTTACAAATTAAGAGCTATAAGTTAATGTGTGTTTGCACATTAATGTATAAGTCAAAGTTCTAGTTTTGTTACAAATTAGAAGCAGTAAGTTTATTTGTGTTTCGCTAACGCCCTTTCTCGAAATTACTCTTTTTGCACTGTCCGAATATGTTCCAATCTTTGATGCACGTTATCGCCTCGCCCGATTAAGTATTGGAGCGCATTTAGTTGCACTGCAATTCCTAAGTAGTAGAGACGAGCAATCGGTGTCACATAGGTGCCATTGTAAATGTGCAAACCGTAAGCACATTTACAATGCCGATCGGTTTGAGGAAATACTGTCTTCAGAGCATTTCGCTTCGCTGTGCTGTCATCTGTCATGAGGTCTGTTGAGAATACTTTACCGAAAAAACACTCATCTCAGCTTTTTCAAATATTGGAAACTCAGTTCGTTATTTTGTTGGGTTTGATTTGAATGAATTACACAGCCAAGTGGAATGCCACCAGCTTTGCTGGATGCAAAAAAATGTCACTGAATTTCCTCCTTGATCACAAGATGCACTCGGGTCTATAACACCATCTCTCTTGAGAAATGAAGCTTATGAGCCGTAAGCATCAGCGGTGTAATTACAATGCAGCAAAATGGATTTTCGTATAAAAGTGTTCGCGTGCCTTCCATATTAGGTAAAAATCCTATTCTTGTATTTTTTTAAACACGCTGGTGTTAGTCCTGCCACCATAGTTTTGTTTACTGAAATTAAAATTACTAATTAACTGAAATTAAATTCTTAAATTTGTTTATACATAATAAATGTATCCTCCATTCTGTATACAAGTAATATATTGTACGATCCAACTAATTATTCTGAGCATTAGCAAGAACTTGACATATTTTTTCTGATGGAGTGATAGCCATCAAGGTAGGCTTTTTGAACTCTTTTGCTTCACTAGGTGAATCTAATACAGTCCTTCGTCAAAATATATTATACATTTTTCTCTTGTGTCCTTACTAATTCGCAAAAAGCTATGCGCAACTCTGTGAGTATGTACGTAACTGATATGAAAATATGAATTGATTTGTACCGATATCAGATATTTATAAATTTTTTGAATTAATTCTCACAAAAAATTACACAGTAACGCTGAGTCAAATAGTAACGGAGATACCTCACGAATACATCGAAAATGGTATTTACTTGGATTATTGCATTCAGGCCACTTTCTAAATATCGGTCTTTGTATTTTGTATCTTTTTTTTCTTTCTTTATTTTGATAACAATTTTTACACTGCATGACTCATTTCTGTCTCTGTTACTTTCTATACTCTCTTGTTTATTTTTTGATGGTGTTGGCAAACCCAGTCTTTCAGAAAATTCAATTTTGCAATTTTTGGATATGTATATTGAACAATCAATTCAATTCGATGAAGTTGTCGCTGGAAATTTCCCGTTCCATTTTTTGCAGTTATCTTCGAAAGCATGTTCAATTCGGGTTCTCAGAATAACTTTCGAATTATCGCTTTCAATGAGGGTAACACGCCCATCAAAACTTCTTGTAGCGTTTACAACAAACTCTCTGTCAAAATCATCTGACATTGTAGCCACAATGCTGTAGTTCTTATTGGTAAAGTGATGGAATTAGATTGTTCATTTCCTAACGTCATGCATCGCAATACACATGTTCGTTAATAAATAAATACGTTTCGTGCTCGAGCGGGCATTTCTAAACCTTTCACGTCCTGCCCGATAAGGGATTAGAGTGCACATTTTTGCAGTTTAGTTCCTAACTGGTAGAGACGAGCAATCGGTGTCACATAGGAGTCATTGTAAATGTGTAAACCGTAAAAGATTCAGCGTAAGTTGATGTTCCAGAAACTACTTCCTATTTTTGTGTTTTCGAGAAAATGGCATTACTAAATACTCGAATTAAAATTCTCTAAATTGATTTTCTGTCAATAATATCTAATGCACTGTCTGCATCTACATAAGCATCAATAACGTAAGTAAAATTTAAATCAAAAATAAGTTTATATGAACGTGTCCAATAAAGATATTTCAATACTCTCAAAGCATACTTGAAATGTTATCAATGACAGCTTCGAAAACGGCTCAAGGTATATCTAATCTGGTACCATTTGCACTATGAAGTAAGGCGTAATTTCAAATTATTTCAAATTGTTCTTTAGGTTCTAGTTCTGAATTTAACTCGATCGGGGGTTCATAATATTTTTTAACCAAGCTTTCTATATGTTTTTCCTGAAATAAAAATAACTTCTGTTTATCAAAAAAATATTGAATATCGATTTCCAAGTATTGACATGCACATCCGAGATATTTCATATTGAATCTTTGTTTAAAAATATGTTCAATATTATGTATGGCTTGTTAATTTTTAGAAAACATCGAAAGATCATCAACGTACAATATTATGTAGATCTTATCATTATTAATTTTACTGAAATACAAGCAATAATACTATTTTGATTGTCGGTAAATTGAGTTCATTATAAAATCGTTAAAACAACCGAACCAGTCTCTGGGACTAACTCACAGCCCATAAGGAGATTTTTGGAGATGTACTTCATTGTTATCTATTGTGTATCCATCTGAAGGATATACATATACTTCATTTTCAATTTCATCATTTAAAAGGTCTCAAAATTCATTTGTTTTATGTGTAATTGTATTGTATTGTAATATTTTTAGAGTATTCATTCGTGCCCCTGGTGAGTATATGTCCTAATACTATACAAATGATTGTTGAAAACCTCTGGCTACCACGCGGGCTTTATATGTGCCATCAGTTGCAATTTGTTATATCCACTTAAGATGAATAAACTTTTAGTCCTGTGGTTCTTCTAATATTCTCGAAGTTTAATTTTATCAAACATTTGATCTCTTCCGACGTAGCGTTTTTCCATTTTCTCGAATCTTCGCATAACAATGCTTCATTATAGGTTTCTGGTACCACAGTATTTCTGTAATTTTAATAAACAACATGGTCATCAAAACGTTTTGCAATTTTTGTTGTTCTAGAGAGGCGTAGGTTTCCACAAACTTCCTCAAAATTATATTGGTTATTTTTTTCCTTCTTATAGTAATATTTTTCGTTTGGACACATCTCCTTTTCATTTTCACATTCTTCGATCGAACATCTAATGAAATATTCGTTACTTTCTCTGAATGGTACATTTTGACTGATTATTATTAAATCACCATTTACAAGAATTTGGTATCCTATAAGCTTGCCTTTAACCGCTTTTGATTTTTCAAGTTTTACATTCCGCTGGAATTCTTACAAACATTGTACTGCAGTGGAACTTTAAATTTCTTATATCGAGTTTTTTTCAAAGAAAATTTCGTAAGTTGTCTCATCTATATTAGTTTTACCCAATATATGATTACCCAAATATGCTGCAGTATATATTCGCCCAGGCCAGTAAGATTTGTCTAATTTAGATTCAAATAATAAGCAAGTAACTCGGTATATTATTAGTGTTTTAAATTAAACTCACGGTTTCTAGTTAATTCCACAATATAATAAAAGTTATTGGAAATTCTAAAAAAATGACAAATGTTTCGATACATCAATATCATCGTCAGAATGACAGAAGTTACATTTCATTGGATGCCTACCTGATGTTTAGTAGTTATTTTGGGCTAGACCAAGAAGTGACCTAACTTGTGACTGACTTAATATATGTTAATAGAAAAAATAAGAAGATGTGATATAACAAATATTGAAACTTAGATATTATTAGCCCTATGGTAATATCCTGGATATCATTTCTCCAATTGAGATCAGTATAACTGTGCAATGATATAGGAAACCAGGAAAACTATATCTGCTCATCTTTACAATTATCTCTTAAGAAGACAGTTTATCAGTGGAGAACTCCCTAGATTCAACTGTTCATTGACAACTTCATATTGTAGGTGTCTAAAATGTCTTCTAATTTCCAATTCTTCAAGGAAATCCAGTTCTTGTTTCTTTTCACAAATATGCAGCACTTCTAGTTTTGTGTTAGGTATCAATGAATGATTGGTGTCAAGTAGATGTTTTGCGTAGTGGGATTTATCTGGTTGTTTTAATCTGTATGCTCGTAAGTGTTCACTGTAATGGATTTCATAATTCCTAAGGGTCTGACTCAAATAGATAGCATTACATTCTGGACATTTGAGTTTATATATACCTGACTTCTTTAATAGTGGTATTTTTGTATTTACATTTACCAATTTTGTACTAACGTTACTTTCTGTTTTAAAAGAAATTGTTGTATTCGTTGATGAAGATATTATCTTTCAAGAATTATTAGAATTATTTCTTGCATATGTGATGGTTTTATAAGTTTTCATTCCATCAGCTTGTTCAGGAGATATTAGTTGTAATGCCACTTTTTCCTCTTTTTTACTAATTTGCTTATTTATCATATCTATTCGATAACCGTTGGATGTTGCTATTTGTCTGATTGTATTAAGCTCTATGTATGATTGAATTATATGCCGCTAGTCTGTGTGACATAGCGTGATTGGAATTGAATGGAATTGTCACATCAGTCTGTGTTGGTTTTCGGTAAATCGAATAATCAAGTACATTATTAACTCTTTGAATTATTAAATCAAGAAAATTGATTGAGCTATTTCCTTCAATTTCTAATGTAAATTTAATTTTTGGGTGTAAATTATCGATGTGGTTGAAAAATACATCTAATTGTCGTCCACTACCCATAAAACAAGCTAATATGTCATCTACATATCTATACCAAAATAAAACATTTTTCGAAATATTACTTTCAAAGATCTTTCTTTCTAATTTGTCCATAAAAATGTTTGCTAAAATAGGTGATATAGGGCTTCCCATTGGTAAACCTTCATTTTGAATATATATCTTATTGTCAAAAGTAAAATAATTCTGAATAATGCATACATCAAATAAATTACGTATATCTGATATTATTCCTGGATTATTATTTTTATCTTCTAGTAATTTTCTTACAAGTAATAGACATTCTTCAGGAGGAATTTTATTGAACATATTAGTACATCGAACGAAATGAGTTTATAGTTATCTTGCAAATTGATTGCTTCCATCTTTTTGATTAGTTCTATTGAATTTCTAATTGAGTACTGAGATTCATATCCGTAACTTCTGAGTATATTGTTGAGCCTCTTTGCCAATATATTATTAGGAGTATCAACATAACAAACTACAGGTTTAATTGGTTTCGTTATTTTCTGTAATTTAATGGTTTCATATAATTGTGAACAATGAGGATTCTTATGTATGATAGACCCCTTTTCGTAATCACTTAAAACATAATTTGAATTATTTACACTATCCTTTACATTATTAGAAAACTTTTTTTTGGGTCTGCTTTGAGAACTTTTCCATCGCTTGACAGTTAATTTCCTCATATTATGTTTCTTTCAGCGACACCAATCATCTCATGTGTATAGAATGGCCCTATTTTAATATAAATACCGTTTTGTTTAATAAATTCGTAAAAACTTTTTTTCAAATATTCACATTATCACAGTGTTTTTCATTTATTCGTTCATTCGTTTGATTGTCACTCAGTTAAGTTATCATAAACTTCAGCATTACTTTTAATGCAATAAAGTATAGCCATCTTACTAAAATCATCAATAAAGGAAGCAATAGTAAGAAATTAACTGTCTCGATCCTTACTTCGTAGAATCTGCTCATATTAGTGTTTTAAATGAAACTCACGGTTTCTAGTTAATTCCACAATATAATAAAAGTTATTGAAAATTCTAAAAAATTGACAATTGTTTCGATAAATCAATATCATCTTCAGAATGACAGAAGTTACATTTCATTTGATGCCTACCTGATGTTTAGTAGTTATTTTTGGCTAGACCAAGAAGTGACCTAACTTGTGATTGACTTAATATATGTTTATAGAAAAACGAAGAAGATGTGATATTACAAATATTGAAGCTTAGATATTATTAGCCCTATGGTGATATCCTGGCTATCACTTTTCTAATTGAGATTAGTATAACTGTGCAATTGTATAGAAAACCAGGAAAACTGTATCTGCTGATCTTTACAATTATCACTTAAGAAGACAGTTTATTAGTGGTGAATTCCCTAAATTCAACTGTTCATTGACAACTTCATATTGTTGGTTTCTTAAATGTCTTCTAATTCCCAATTCCTCAAGAAAATTCAGTTCTTGTTTCTCTTCACAAATATGCAGCACTTCTAGTTTTGTGTTAGGTGTCAATGAATGATTGGTGTCAAGTGGATACTTTGCTTAGTGGGATTTTTCTGGTTGTTGTAATCTGTATGTTCGTAAGTGTTCACTGTATCGGATTTCAAAATTCCTAAGGGTCTGACCCAAATAGTTGATAATGTACTTGATTATTCAATTCACCGAAAACCAACACAGACTGATGTGACAATTCCATTCAATTCCAATCACCCTATGTCACACAGACTAGCGGCATATAATTCAATGATACATAGAGCTTTTTCAGTTCCTACGAACAAATGTAATTTCGATAGAGAGATAAATCCAATTAGACAAATAGGAACATCCAACGGTTATCCATTAGATATGATAAATAAGCTAATTAGCAAAGATGAGGGAAAAGTGGCATTACAACTAATATTTCCTAAACAAGCTGATGAAATAGAAACTTATAAAACCATCACATATGCAGGACATATTTCTAATAATATTTCAAATACAACAATTTCTTTTAAAACAGAAAGTAACTTTAGTACAGAATGGTTAAATGTAAAAACAAAAATACCACTATTAAAGAAGTCAAGTATATATAAACTCAAATGTCCAGAATGTGATGCTGTCTATTTGGGTCAGACCCTTAGAAATTTTGAAATCCGATACAGTGAACACGTACGAGCATACAGATTATAACAACCAGATAAATCCCACTACGCAAAACATCTACTTGACACCAATCATTCATTGACACCTAACACAGAACTAGAAGTGCTGCATATTTGTGAAAAGAAACAAGAACTGGATTTCCTTGAAGAACTGGAAATTAGAAGACATTTAAGAAACCTACAATATGAAGTTGTCAATGAACAGTTAAATCTAGGGAATTCTCCACTAATAAACTGTCTTCTTAAGTGATAATTGTAAAGATCAGCAGATATAGTTTTCCTGGCTTTCTATATCATTGCACAGTTATACTGATCTTAATTGGAAAAATGATATCCAGGATATCACCATAGGGCTACTAATATCTAAGCTTCAATATTTGTAATATCACATCTTCTTCTTTTTTCTATAAACATATATTAAGTCAAACACAAGTTAGGTCACTTCTTGGTCTAGCCAAAAATAACTACTAAACATCAGGTAGGCATCAAATGAAATGTATCTTCTGTAATTCTGACGATGATATTGATTTATCGAAACAATTGTCAATTTTTTAGAATTTTCAATAACTTTTATTATATTTTGGAATTAACTAGAAATCGTCAGTGTCATTCAAAACACTAACTGAAACAATAGTAGTTCATATAACAAATGCGAAAAGTAATACTTCTCTGCACGCGATTGCAGTTAACATAAAGAAACATTTTTTATTAAATACGTATCAACAAATTGTTTATCATTGATATTATTGTTGAGCGAGCAATTTGTAGAATTCTGCAAATAAATTGCAGATACTGAAATGTTCTCCAATGAAGTCAGATTTCGGTTCTCCACTACTTTGTCAGCACTAATTGTAGCAACCGCGGCGATGGGAACTTGGCTGGAAGAGGTCATTTTGGAAGGCTTCTTTGGCGCCAGCGACAGCGACACTGATGTTTAATATTTTATTTGCTCGGACCTTTTGGAAACTTGGAGAGCTTTCTTCATAACCTTCTGCGACGCTAGAAGATTTCCAGCCCCGGATGTGTTTAATATTTGTTATTCCTTCTCCGGAATCTGCATGCTTCGTGGCGGCGGAGCGTCCGAAACTGTGGCTCGTATATAATTCAGGATTTGTAGGCATCAGATAACTTGCAATCTCTAGTGGTATCTTTCCGAAGGTGACTATTCCGATACATTGTCCATTTCCTTTCTTATATTTCACGATAAATCGCTTATGTGAGGTTTCAGGCTCCCTAAAACTCACATAATTTCTGAACAAATTGAGCAATTTTCATTCTTCTCGCCCACATGCACCCTCGAAACCAAAAATCGTAGAGACTTTAGATGAACATAAATTTCGTCAGGCGCTTTATTCATAAACTTAAAAATTTCTTCTTTTGAGAAAATTTTTGCATTTTTTGGTTTGAATCCAATGTTTTTATATATGCCGTAACCTTGGAAAACTTGCTTAAATCGACGTCTTTTTTGAGTTTAATTACACTTTTTAACATTGATTACTTGGAACAAAGAGTGTTTGGCTTGCATGTTTTGGATATTCCAGCGAAATAAGCCAGAAAAGTTTAAATTCCCTTATTCGGGGATCAGTTTTTGAACAAAACATATTCCTTTTCATACCTATAACGCGACTTTTATGGAAGTAGATTCAAATTTGTAGTTCTAGCTACTTCCAAAACTGACTCTGGCAAATCTTCGTCTGAAAAATCCATGAAAAATTATCTTCTAGAAAAACGTGCGACGGTAAAATTGGTTTTGACAAGGTATTGTTTTGACTGACAGGTTTATTTTTTCTTTGTTGCTACGGTGATTCAAAGTGACAATTAGAAACTATCAGATGTTTATCATTATTTGAAATTCATTTGATGAGGCTTATACCAGGGCCATTAAAAAATTATTGAAACATACGTTTCTTTTTATTAAAAATTATAGCAAAATTCTAATAAATTTCTTAATTTTTCAGTCATTTTGTTGTAAACTACAACCATACAAATATATATTTCAGATATTAAAAAATAAGTATACTCCCCAAGATACTTTTCCCATAACTGCACAAAGTTAAAGAATACAAGTAAATAGTTTTGTAGCAAAAGTATAAGCATCGAGGACCACCCACCGAAAACGGCTGGGCATCGAGTATACCCTGCTGAAATCGGCTGGTCATCGAGGATACCCTGCCAATTTTCTCCCGCGTAGAATTATTTGCTTACTCATCATTCTAGAACTGTGGTTTTCGCTATACTGAACAAATCCAACTATTTGTAAAGTAAAAGGGTAGCTCAGGTATAAATGGGTCACTTAGTATTGTCTACTACACACATTTCTATAAGTTTCAACACAAAATAAACATAGCAGATAAGTAAATATGATCCAAAAGCATTACTTTTGATCTCGAACAGTATTTTTCAAAACATCGTACATTTTTGTACACTTTTACATGGAAGCATTAATAATTCTTCAAGGGATAAAAACTCGAACAAAATTTTGTTGTTGTTTTTCCATATTGCAAGTAGGGAGAAACCATTGTAAAATGGATGTAGGAGATGTTGACAACGAGGATAGCTGTGACACAGGTGGGGAATCAAACTACCTCAGTTAAATTCACTCTGGGGACACCTCAAAGGGGAGTGATATCTACCCTTCCATGGTGCTTCGTGAAAGATGAGTTGCTCTACAGGCTAACGGAGCTTGGCTTCTAATGTATGGGCTACGCCGATGACATAAATTTAATAGTCAGAGGCAAGTTCGAGAGCACCTTGTGTGATTTATTACAAAATGGCCTCCAAATCATTGAGCAATGGTGCTTGTCAGTGGGGCTAAACAATAACCCAAACAAGACCATAGCAATTTCAATTATTCGGAAAAGAACACTTCCAGCCATGAAACCCATATCCTTAAACGATGAAATCATAGAATGTAAATCAGAGGTTAAATATATAGGGATAACCCTAGACAGTAAGCTTCTGGCTAGACTGGGAAAGGGAATACACCACCCAAACTCTCAAAGAAAACACCATTAGATGGTATACGGATGATTCAAAAACTACCATTAAAGCAGGCGCTGGAGTATTTGGCCCTGACACCAGATACTCGTTATCGTTAGGCTCCTTACAGAGGGTCTTTTAGGCAGAAACACTTGCGATCGAAAGATTCGTGGAAATGAACCTAGAAGGAAACTACCAGAAATGTGACATATCGATCCATTCTGATAGTCAAGCGGCTATCAAAGCATTGAGCTCGCATGCCATTGACTGAAAGTTGACATGGGAGTGCCGAAGAAAACTTGGTGCTTTAGGCAACAATAACAGGGTCTCTTTTGTCTGGGTTCCTGGCCACTCGGGAATCACGGAAAATGAAGAGGCCAATACACTTGCCAGGAAAGGAGCACAAATGCCCGGAGCCTTTCTGTGGTGTAGAAAAATGCTCCCACAAGAAAGAGTTTCGGAAGAAAGAGGAAACCGAAAGGGAAGGACTCTGGCGGTGCCTTCCCGGGTTGGAAGGTTCCAAAAAGTTCCTGTGGAACTTTGACACTGCTAGATCTAAAAAATATTTGGACCTCAGTAAAGATAAGGTACATCTCCTCACGAGCTTTCTTACAGGATACTGCCGCCTTAGGAAGCACTTAATGAGATTGACGAGTGAAGATTCTGTGGGGAGGAAGATGAAACTCCGGATCACCTAGTTCTGGAATGCCTCGCCATTGCAACCCAACGCAAGAAATGTTTCGGACAAAAAACTTGTAAAAGTGAGGACCTAACCTCGTTGAAGCCGTTCCAAATACTAGAGTTCATTAGAACCTTGGAACTGGAAGGCGAGCTGTAATAGTAGCGAGAACAGCTCTGATAGGGGGTCACAATAAACCTTTGGATTCAGTGCACTGTAACCCCGTTAAAGTCTAATCTAATTTTATCTAACTTCAACAAAGAAAAATAATGAAAACAGTTGTTTCGAATAAAAAGTGCGAAAAAATGTTTTTTGTGTGCGGTCCATAGGCCTGTTTGGGCTATGGGAAAAGTTTTAGCGGTAAACTTATTATTGGACCCAGAGCAGGCCTATGGACCGCACTCAAACAGCATCATTTTCTCGCACTTTTTATTTCAAATGATTTTTTTCTTTGTTTTTACTTGAATCTCCACCCCATGTGGAGTGTAAAAACGCCAAAAAATATTTTGGGCCAATGGGAACTTTATCAATTTTGGCTGGGGCGCAACGTGTTAAGTATAATTTCAAAATTTTACATTGGACCATAATGAATTTTTGATGGATGATTACGTAAGTCCATGTAGTGTGTTTGATGGAATAAATAATTCTACACTACTATCTGAAGGCCAGGGGCGGCTCATGCCCAATGGTTAACGTTAACAATCCGTAACTTTTACAGGGACAACCTGTACCACCTAAAGTTAGCAAAAATCAATTTCTCAATCCATTTCTTAACAAAAAGGTACTCTTTGTTTAACTCGATAAAATTTATGGTTCCGGACATATGTAGATTCTTAAATCATTGTACATGCCAAGGAAACCGTTCGTTATAAAGAGACATTCTGAAGAAAATTACCAATAATTGTAATTATTTATTGAAAATAGTTACATACGGTATTAAAACACAATCAAACATTTATAATTGAACTGCATACTGTCGATCATTGTGTTACTTACATAAGGAAAAAATTGAAATGTAGAATGGGTTAACCTACAACTTATGTAATAAAAACAAAAAAAAACTATAATAAATGTTCGAAGTGGGCCCCTTGCACTTCTACACACTTCCGAAGTCTACGGAGGATATTTCTTTGAACTTGGAAGACTGAATTTAAATATTCGCTTCTCCACTGTTCATCTCACGACACAAATTATGAACTAACTCTTCCCGCTGGTCGGTAGTCTTCATATATAAGTGCCCTTTTTCCAGAACCTTCTAGATTTGCTGCTCTCAAAAACATCGCCTCCCTGGAATTTCTCAGATTACGAATGGGCACAAAAACAATGGACCTTACTGGAAATGTCTAGATAAGAATAGTCACAAAAAATAATGCTAATCAGTTCGAAGAAATTCATGCGCATTCGTCAAAATTTCAATTCTCATGTATGGCTTTGGTAGAATGGGTTTCAGGGACTACACCAGTGTGCGATTTTGTAACAATGCGAATCTTACGCGAAGATAATCGTAGATAAAGATGGCGACGACTTATTACTACTTTTATTGACGGTTCCTAGGTAACCCGACTGTATTTTGTTTTCTTATGTTGCATAATAATATGAAGTAACAATAAGAATAACAATTTTCTCTATAATGAATGAAAATTATTTGGTAGACTCATCGTAACAGAATGATCTTGCATATTATTTTGTATGTATTTCGGGCCTTAACAGCGTGTTAATAGCCCTCGCCTAACGGCTTGAGATCTTATTTACACGCTTGGTTTAAGCTCTTGATACATGGATAACTATTCACGAGTACCTACATATTGTTCAAGACACTTCGTGTTTCACGATGACGTGCTAAGCTCTCATTCATTTATTAAATGATGCTTGTGAGTACTTCATCCGGGACTAAATTATTCAAGTTTCAATTATCTTATTGAAGTTCTGCATTATTTTATCAACCTAACACATTTCGTAAAATGAAAACTGTATGATTCTGTAGAGAAGAGAAATATTTAAGTTAAGTACTCTGCTAAGGGAGCGTATTTTTCAAAGCACGTCACCTGTATTTTCCCGACAGACGAGAAATTCTTCAAAGCGGGACAATATCACCGACAAAAAACCTTCGTCGCGATATGACATTCGATGTATTATGCATGATTTTTCCGTCACGTGCGGCAAAACGACGCATGTGAGGATGTGTATGGAAACAGTTTCTTTTTAGCCAACTTACATAGTTAAGCCATAAAAATTCCATACTTTTGTGAATTATCGATTGGTTTACATACTGCACTAGATGTGGCAGTTCTTGAATTTGAAAACACTAGAACGTGTGAGAAGGAAACTCACTGATTTGGATTTGGACAACTTAATTTCGTTTATCGTAATTAAATTCGTGACTTCTGAAAACATTTTTTTAATATTGTTACAACCGAAGCTTCATTTGGCTACGTCTTTCGATAATTACAAATTATGCTTCGGAAATGTCAATAGTACAGTGAATGGGGAGAAAAATAAGGTATAACCTCCGAATTGTTTACACCCGCTCCGATTTTGATGAAAACTTGGAAATAAGTTATTTAAACCCTCTAGATCAAAGATATTATGCTTTTGAGGTCCGCTCTTCATTTTTAGGGGCGAAAACCACCCTTTAAGCTAAAAAAATAGAAAAACCATAAAAACATATAATACATCCATCTAAATCAATTTAAATACGTATATTAAATATATTTGTATGTTGTGAGTTCAAATTAAACAATAGTTCCACTCCTTCAACCCTTAAAAACCACCCTTATTGTCAAAAAAAAAATGATTTATTCAGCTTAAAATTTTTGAGTGCGCATAAATTTTAAATAAAAATGTTTTTAATGTTTTACAGTATAATAAATACTTAATTACAATCATTCAACCCTTAAAAACTACCACTTATAACCACCTCTAATTAAATGTATAGAAAAAAATAGTTTTTGAGAAATTGAAATAATTTTATACACATAAGACCACTAAATATTATTTATTCTTAACTTTTTGATAGCTTAAGTTATTGCATTGTTGTATTTCTTGAGATTCACCCTTGCTTTAAAAAAAGTCATAGTCCATATGGAAAAAAAATTAGAAACAAAAACAAAAGCAATATGTGTCTATTTTACAAAATATATTTAAAAATGGTACATAATGTATAAGATTATTCATCGCCACTATCAGGTCGAAACATACAGAGCTGTGCGCGTCCTGAAGGACACATACAATACGACGTAATTGAAAGTTTTCAATTAAATAAAAAAATGAAATTGACTGTCTCGACCCTTACTTCGTGGAATATGCTCATATTAGTGTTTTTAAATAAAACTCAAGGTCTCTAGTTAATTCCACAATATAATACAAGTTATTGAAAATTCTAAAAAATTGACAATTGTTTCGATAAATCAATATCATCGTCAGAATGACAGAAGTTACATTTCATTTTATGCTTACCTGATGTTTAGTAGTTATATTTGGCTAGACCTAGAAGTAACCTAACTTGTGATTGGCTTAATATATGTTTATAGAAAAAAGGAGAAGATGTGATATTACAAATATTGAAGCTTAGATATTATTACCCCTATGGTGATATCCTGGATATCATTTTTCCAATTAAGATCAGTATAACTGTGCAATGATATGGAAAACCAGGAAAACTATATCTGCTGATCTTTACAATTATCACTTAAGAAGACAGTTTATTAGTGGAGAATTTCCTAGATTTAAACGTTCATTGACAACTTCATATTGTGGGTTTCTTAAATGTCTTCTAATTTCCAGTTCGCCAAGGAAATCCAGTTCTTGTTTCTTTTCACGAATATGTAGTACTTCTGGTTTTGTGTTAGGTGTCAATGAATGATTGGTGTCAAGTAGATGTTTTGCGTAGTGGGATTTATCTGGTTGTTTTAATCTGTATGCTCGTAAGTGCTCACTGTATCGTATTCCAAAATTCCTAAGGGTCTGACCCAAATAGACAGCATTACATTCTGGACACTTGAGTTTATATATACCTGACTTCTTTAACAGTGGTATTTTTGTTTTAACATTTAACAATTTTGTACTAACGTTACTTTCTGTTTTAAAAGAAATTGTTGTATTCGTTGCTGAAGATATTATCTTTGAAATATTATTAGAAATATTTCCTGCATATGTGATGGTTTTATAAGTTTTCATTTCATCAGCTTGCTTAGGATATATTAGTTGTAATGCCACTTTTTCCTCTTTTTTACTAATTAGTTTTTTTATCATATCTAATGGATAACCGTTAGATGTTGCTATTTGTCTAATTGTATTAATCTCTCTATCAAAATTACATTTGTTCATAGGAACTGAAAAAGCTCTATGTATCATTGAATTATATGCTGCTAGTCTGTGTGACACAGGGTGGTTAGAATTGAATGGAATTGTTACAAAAGTGTGTGTTAATTTCGGTAAATTGAATAATCAAGTACATTATTAACTCTTTGAATTTTTAAATCAAGAAAATTGATTGAGCTATTTTCTTCAATTTCTAATGTAAATTTAATTTTCGGGTGTAAATTATTGATGTGGTTGAAAAATACATCTAATTGTCGTTCACTACCCATAACACAAGCTAATATGTCATCTACATATCTATGACAAAATAAAATATTTTTCGAAATATTATTTTCAAAGATCTTTCTTTCTAAATTGTCCATAAAAATGTTTGCTAAAATGGGTGATATAGGGCTTCCCATTGGTAAACCTTCATTTTGAATATATATCTTATTGTCAAAAGTGAAATAATTCTGATTAATGTATACATCAAATAAATTAAGTATATCTGATATTATTCCTGGATTAATATTTTTATCTTCTAGTTATTTTCTTACAAGTATTAGACATTCTTTAGGAGGAATTTTAGTAAACATGTTAGTTACATCGAACGATATGAGTTTATAGTTATCTTGTAAGTGGATTGCTTTCAACTTTTTGATTAGTTCTATTGAATTTCTAATTGAGTACTGAGATTCATATCCGTAAGTATTGAGTATATTGTTGAGCTTCTTTGCCGATATATTATTAGGAGCATTAACATAAGAGACTACAGGTCTAATTGGTTTCGTTATTTTATGTTATTTAACTGTTCCATATAATTGTGGACAATGAGGATTCTTATGTATGATAGACCTCTTTTCGTAATCATTTAAAAGATAATTTGAATTATTAACAATATCCCTTACATTATTAGAAAACTTCTTTGTTGGGTCTGCTTTAAGAACTTTTACATCGCTGGATTCTATAAAGTTATATACTTTGGAATTGTAATTTTCAGTCGTCAAAATGACAGTAGCGTTCCCCTTATCAGATTTTGTAACTGTTAGGTTATTATTCTCAATCTTTTTTTTTATTGCGTTTAAAACTGAAATGTCATTTTTTGTTTGACGTTTAACTTTTGAAGGTTCAATATTTTGGATTAAATTGGCAATTTTTAATTTCTCATAAAGAAAATTATTTGAATTAGATTTTAAAGCTATTTCTGACTCTGTAGCTATAATTTGTTTAATATTATTCGTAAATTTAGGTGATATGCTGTACTTTGAACCTTTATTTAAAAATTCCATTTCACTATTTGTAAAATTAGTGTCTGATAGGTTTTCAAATCGTGGTGCAAAGTGTGTTGGTATGTATGAAACTGTAAGTACCTACATACCAACACAATTAGCCAAAACTCTGTCAATTTTTATCTTAAACAAATGAAAAAAAAATATTCTGTAAAAAATAAGCTACATGTCTTTGATAAACCTCTCAATCTTTTCTTTTTTTTTGTAAGCTTTATTTTAATTCCGAAATGTTTTTTCGTAGCATGTCTAATTGTTGACTTATACAAGAAAAACTGTTAAAAAACGTGATTTTTTTCCTAAAAAACGAGCATTTTCAACCAAGAATAGTTCAGTAAATATTGACTTTAAGAAAAATGTTTATATGGAACTTTGTGCTTAAAATTAACCCCTCTATCGATTTCAACATTTTATTTTCCACCCCGATGAGGGGTGGTTTTTACCCCCTGGGCAAAAGCCCACTACGGCACTATATCAACTTCGTTTTTTATGGTATTTTATAGTTACCCTCCAAATTTCAGGTCAATTGGACCGGGTGTTTATTTTTCTCAGCAAAAACCCCTCATTTACTGTATGTACTACAAGTATGATTTCAAATAATTCCAGACAAATATAACAATACCCTAGATGGAATTTCAGATAAAAACAAGATTGTGGTCGAACGAAACCGAAACTTTCATATAACAACTTCTATTGATAACGTAACCTTAATATCAAATTTATATTGATAAAATAAAACTGAGCATTGTCCGGAACGATTGTTCTTCAACTCACTTCAAATGAAATTCATTCATTGGCCATGAGAGAATACATTATGTGTTTCAGCAAGAGGACTGAGAGTATGAAAGCACATGGAGAAAAAATACTTTTTCTTATCAAGTACAAACACGCATCCTAGCAGGAGGGAGAAAATGTGTGATATACATTATATAGCATATACTGGAAGCGTATGGAGCAAATAATCCTTGGCAAAGGAAAGACGTACTCTACCGACAATCTGTATAACGAATACGGCATTTTTGATATTAGACAACTCTATTGCCAAAATATGTTACAAGGGATTTACAAAAAAAATTGAAATAACGCACCCAGATCATAATCAAAATACAAGAAGGCGAAACCACAGCGTCGTGGTACCGAAATGTGTTAAAACAGTGGGTCAGAGGCACTGCAGCTTTCTAGGTCCAAAAATTTGGGAATTGTTACCTGAAACAATAAAGACCAGCTGAAGCAACGAAATTTTTAAAATAAAAGTTAAAAATTGGCTTCAATGTTATGATAGACAGATATCCCAAAAAATAATTTAAACTCTCAACAAATTGTTCATCAAATTTATAATACTGCAATGTATGTGTATGTGACCCCAAACCCCGATTATGACACTTACTTTATGTGAAACCTACCTTGATGTGACCCTTTCACCAAATGTGATATTAAATCTTATGTGACATGGGATCAAAATCGTATGACTGTAATATATGCTTATATGAGATTCTGAACCCGATTATGAAGAACACTTTATATGTTACTTACCTGAGAGTGACACTTTTACCAATTGTAATATTTTATTTCATGTGATACAATTTTTACCCATATAATTTATACTTATACTTCATCTTATTTTCAATTTATATTTTAATCTTAAGTATTTTTATTATATTATATCACGCACGAGGTGTAATTTTTTACGATTGCTCCTTCAGTGATGCCATTGTTTATTTCACTCAGCTCACAAGCACTACTCACTTGACATTGTTTTATCAAAATTATACTTGATTGTACTTTTATGATGAATGAACATTATTAATACAGTAAACGAAATTTGAAACATAACACAGATTAGTCACAATAGAAATTAAGTTCACGGAGAAACAATGATATCGATGTAAACAAATAGATGAGGAACATTAATCAAAATAGGATGCATCCAAGCGAAAGTATCAAAAATGAACGAACGGGGATACATAGAAGGATTATGGGAAATTTTGAAACAGCCTGCTTAAGAGACAATGCCATCAGTAGTCTACGAGAAAAGCTAAGGAAAATTGAGCCCCGTGAGGACAAAATACTAGAGTGAGAGAATGAGATGAAGCTAAAGAAGGCCGCAGAGCAAACTAAAAAATATATGTAGATGGGGAGAAAAAAATCAGCCAAAATGACGGTGGAAAAGCGAAAGGATATAGATAGACGTACGCAAGTGGTCCAAGAATTTCCAGAACATCAGTGCTATTTATTGTATTGTTTATTATTAGACCTCTTGTAATGGGAAATATTGGTAATTAATGGATATTTTAGGATTTTTAGTCAATATACACGTATCAGTGTCTTAGATATATCTATACTTGTAAACAAGAAAAAGAAAAATCAAGTTTGTTCTTTGAATGACTAATATGTCGAGATGACATGACATATTTGAAAAAAAATATTTTTTAACTTTGTAACCGTTGAAATAAAATAAAAGATAAAGAAACAACCACTTTAGTTCTAGAATGAAAATAACTATGGGAATTTAGATTGTACCAATATAGTGATCCTTTTGAGCGCGATTGAAATCTTCAATTGGATTTTTTGGAAATTTGAAATATTGAAGCATTGGACTTTCTGTTTGACCTGTGTTACATTTGATGAAATGGAATATCAAACTAGTAACAAATATTGGAAGAAATCTATGTATTACATGTTCTGCGTAGAATTGCATAACTGGAATCTAATTATAAGTTAATTGTGGTTGAATGCATACAGTGAAGCTTTGGATTATTGTTTGCTGATTTTGTCCCAAATCCTATTTCAATCGGCTAATTTATCGAAATGAAGAAGATCTAAGCTTGGTGAGGTATCCTTGGTCACTTTTTTGTATTTTATTGCGTGTTTTAATAACTTCATCAATTTATTTGTGTGAGTACTGAGTGAGCATATAAATACTAACATGGATGCTAAGTTAAAAGATATAGATTGGAGGAAAGGCTCCATTAAAAGTAAATTAACTTATTTTGGGAGATACTTAGATAATTTGATGAATTGAAAATTATCAAATATAAAGAGAGGTTAATTAATGCTGAATAATAATTAGATGATTTTGATGATATACAGTTTCAAATTTTAGATATAATATCAGTTGAAAGTGTGCAAGGTATTTTAGATGAAAGAGGAACCTTTGAAGACTCATTTTTTAATTTTATAGCTGAAGCTTAAGCAATTTTGTCTAAAACTACAGTAGAATCGAATGATAAAGATGATAATGTTAGTTTACAAAGCGATAAAGGTTCTAAGGTGTGCGAGTTTCCCAAAGAGAGATCTTTTTAGCTACCTTCAATACCAATTCCTACGTTCAATGGAGAGGGAGAAAATTGGCTTGAATTCAAAGAACTTCTGATTCTCTTGTTAACAGTAATGATCAAATAATGAATGTAGAAATATTCAGTTTTTTGAAGAAAGCACAAAAGGTAGTTCAAAAACGTAAGACAACTGGTGACAATTATAAAATAGATTGGCAATTATTGTGTGATAGATATGACGATCCTCCTATTTCGGTTGATCATCATTTCAATCTTTTAATATCATTTCCACCGTTGTCTCGCGAATCAGGGGAAGAAATATGTATGATGTCATTTTAGAAACACTGGTAACATTAGAAAAGCTTAATGCTTACACTGAAAACTGGGATCCTCTAATAAAACATTTGATGAGTAAAAAATTAGATCAACCCACTTTTATCAAGTAGGAAGAGGCTAAACCTGAATTATTGGCATCCTTGGATGACTTTAATCCGTTCATAATTAACAGGGTATTTTCTTTGAAAAGTATAGAACGCAACAGAAAAGAAAATGATCACGTTAATAAATTTTTAAATAAAAATAAAACTCAAATATCATCTGTTTCAATTGGAAATGATAATAGTCTTTATTGTAAAAATACACATGTATTACAAAAGTGCACTAAATTTTTAAAACTGATTACTTAGTCGACGTATTCTGTGGTGATACAATTAGGTTTATGTTTAAACTGTTTTGATAGAAGTCATACTAGTAGGCAATGCAGTCACAGCAGCTGTGTGAAATGTGGATCTAGAGACCCTTCTTCCACAAGAACAAAATGTAACCGAGAAGAATGATTTGAGTGCAAAGGAACCGCATTATGAAATGATGGAATAACTGAGGCAAGGCGCATTCAAAATAATTCTGATGATAATGCGCAATTTAGTTCACAACAGGTTCAGGTAACATCTTCTTATTCTTAGATAATGGTGATAACGTGATAAGAGATATACTGTTGTCTACTGCATTATTTCAGGTAGTAGCTAAGAGATGGTTACATGTTTGTCGAATTTTATTGGATAATGGGAGTCAATCCAACCTTATTACCACTGAATTAGTAGAATGTTTTGACTTAGGGCTGGAAGGAGTCAATTCAGAAATACAATCTTCAATAATATACCAAGAGCGGAAATTGAGGCAGCTGTCAACTCCACCCAGAAAAGATTGGACCAGTGCATTAAAAATAATGGACAACATTTTGAACATTTTCGACAAAACTGATAATTTATTTTTAACTTTTATTTTCAAAGTCCTGTGTTCTTGTCTCTAGTGTTATTGCTCCGGCTGTTGTTGGACAGTTTCATTAATATTTTTTTTTACCAAATATGTAAATTAGTATGTTTGTCTAACGAAAAAAAGTCAAAAGGTTCTTTTGTTAGCAACTAATTAGTGATTACGAAAATGATTTTTATTTTGATAAAAAGCAGTGGCGTGCCCAAAAAAAAGGTAGAAGAATAAATTTTTTTATGAAATTTTAGAAAAATGTATCCTCTTTTAAAATATGTAAAAATGAATATACCATTACATTTGTTTTGTTTTGTAAAAAACTTAAAAATTTGCTACCATTTCAGTTAACGCCAAATAGCGGCTAAGATGAAAGTCAAAAAGTCGAAACCAAGTAAGCGTTCTGTAGTGTAAATCTTTCATATGAGCCCAAATTTATTAAAGTCGGTCAAGCGAAACGGGAGAAATCTTGGTTTGTTTGAAAAAACAATTGAGCCTACCCCACCGCTTTATTTTAATAGATAGAATAAAACATTTTTGTCGAAAAGTGTAGGTGAATAGTCAGTAATCATGAAAATAATATCATCGATATACTTTCATTAGGCAAAATGCTATAAAAATCCCATTTTTCTACTTAGTGTTTGTTGTTACGCCCTCTAGCGGACGTTTGACAAACTCCAAAATAATTCCAGCAATTTCTCTTGGCGACTTTTATCATGAATTTTTTTTCTGAATCTATACGACCAAAATCTTATGAGATATGGCCGCTCGCTACCCTTAAGTGATCACTCGGTACATTAGCCCAAGATTACAGGGTGATTTATTCTTAGGTTTCCTTAGATTTAGAGAACACGTAGTGGCTGTATGTGGGGATGTAGCTCAGATCTACATAATGATATGGGTGGATCAATCTCAGAGGTCACAGCAGAAGATAATTTGGAGAACTACCCTACATACCCATTAGTAGATTATACCCTTAATACATGGAACATGATCTACTCCATACTTAGCAGTAAGGTGTTCGCAACAGTTGGGTATTGAGGCTTGTGCCACATATTCTGAGTCTTCACAGGCTATACCGAGAGATTTTTACTTATATTGACCTGCTGAATGGGGCCCAGTCAGCTGAGGAGGCTATAGAGCTGTGTTGCCAAGTTTCTCGAAGTTTGAAGGCTAGAGAGATGGAACTTCGTAAATTCGTATCAAATGATTCAAATGTACTGATTGTGTTGGATGGAATACAAGTTGAGGATAAAGTTTGCTTTAGAGAGAAAACTGAAAATAAGACACTTGGATGGTTTTGGCAATTTGAACAGGATATCTTAAAGTCTTCTACTAAACTTTCCATTGACCGCAAGAGAGTAACGGAGAGAGTAAGACTCTCAGTAATTTCAAAAAATTTTGACCCTCTTGGATTGGTTGGACCTTGTGTCATATTGACAGAAATTGTACTCCAAAAGCTCTGGTTGGAGAAAATGGGATGAGATGAATCATTGCCTTTAGAATTAGAAAGTCAATGGTTTAAACTTAGAGACGATTTATCTACTTTAAATTGTCTTAAAATTACTAGAGATGCAATTTGTACTAATTTTAGGAAGCTTTATTTGATAGGTTTCTGAGATGCATCCTCTCAAGCTTATGGAGCGAATATTTATGTTAGAAGAGAAGACCAGAGTGGTAATATATTTGTGAATCTTCTATGTTCTAAGGCTAAAGTAGCTCCACTTAAAGTCTCGACTATTCCAAGAATTGAACTTTGTGGGGCATTGTTGTTGGCAAAACTGATGGTTTTGAAGGCTTTGACTATACAAACAGACACAGTTTTTTATTTTTGTGATTTAACTGTCGTATTAGGTTGGTTAGATATGTATGCAAGTTATTCACAATTTTTTGTTGTGAATTGGGTAGCCGAAATATAGCAATTGACTAATACAAATGATTAGATACATGTGAGATCAGAACAAAGCCTGCAGATATGATATCTCGGGGACTATCTGCTTCAAATATTGTAGTCAATTCAATATGATGGAATGGTCCCGAATGGCTAAACTAAGATTACCCGTATTGGCCAGTGTTTCGTATGTTTAGAAACACTTCCTGAGACCACGGTTAAAGTTCTTAATTGTACGACCAAGCTCGATACTTTTTGTTTCGAGAATTTTATTTGTTCGAATAAGTTGAAAAGAGCTTTTGTGTGTTGCGTGCGGTTTATTGGTAGGATGAAACAAGAAAAAGCTGGAATTAGATGTCCAAGACCTATGGAATTGATTAACTCATTGGATAAATTGATTAGCATGTGTCATTAAGGGAGATGAATGAACTACAAACGGGGAAGTCATTATCTAATAAAAACCTACACAAGTTAAGTCCTTTTCTAGACCAAAATGGATTACATAGGGTGGGGGGTGGTTTGCAACTGTCTAATTTGGATTACTCGAAAAAACGTCCTATCTTGTTGTCAGCTGAACATTGTTAGATAAAATTGTTTTTTGAATTCACCCGTGATGAATTCAGGTCCCTAATTGATTTTATGTAGTATTAGAGAACATTTTTGGGGTTTGAGTGGACGTAATTTGGCTAAACAAGTGGTCCACAAATGTATTAAATGTTTTAGAGAAAACCTTAAACCTTGTGAGCAGGTAATGGGAATGCTTCCAAAAGAGCGAGCTAGACCATCCCCGCCATTTTCTATAGTTGGACTAGACTACGCAGGTCCATTTCATATCATGAGCAAGTATGGTAGGGGCGCACAAATTAATAAATGTTATATATGTTTATTTGTATGATGTTCTACCAAAGCTCTACATTTCAGATTTAACTGGTGATATTTTTATAGCCAGTTTCCATAGATTTATTGCAAGGATAGGAAAACTTTTCAAAATTCTCTGATAATGGAACTACCTTTGTGGTTGCAAACAATCTATTTAAAAAATTCTTGAAAACCCATGCAGAATCTCTTAGTGACAAAATTGGAATGGAGAGGTTCTCTGGGAATTTATTCCGGCAAAATTATCGATTTTGGAGGGCTTTGGGAAGCAGGGGTGGGATCGTACAAGTTTCACATGAAACGTATTTTAGGTAATTCTACATTAAGTTTTGAAGGTCTCACCACTGTATTTACAGAAATTGAAGCCGTTCTCAATTCGAGTCCGTTATACCCATTATCATCAAGTCCAGATGATATGGATGTTTTGACACCGGCACATTTTTTAACTCGAAGACGCCTCACCTCACTCTCTTATTCAGATGTTTGTCATATTTTAGAAAATAGATGGTCAAAATAAAATTATGTACAAATGCTTCAACAACACTTTTGATCACGTTGGAAATCAGATTACACAGTAGAACTTCAAAAGAATGCAAAATGGTATATAGAAACTCGTTCTATGGCATTAGATGAGTTAGTAATTATAAAAGAATCGATGTTGAGATGAAAACTTTGCAGAGTCATTGGACTATTTCCAGGGCCAGACAACAAAATTCGTGTTGTTTGTGTGAAGACGAGTACGGGAATTTCCTAAAGACCTATAACAAAACTGTGTCCACTACCCTTACCATATTAGGTGAAAACTAAGAAGGGGTATATGTTGGTAATTATTGGATACTTTAGTCTCCTTAGTCAATATACACAATACACATAGCAAGTGTTTTAGATATATCAACTAGAAAAAGAAAAATCAAGTTTGTTCTTTCACTAATATGACGAGATGACATGAGATATTTTAAAAAATATATTTTTCATCCTACACTACTCGAAAACCCAATTTTTGTGGCTCTGTGGGGACGGGAAAGTAGGTATTTGCACGGCTAGTCGAGAAAAAATTCAAATAATGGCTAGGCAGGAAAAATAACCTCACAAAAATAACACCAGATGGCACCCTATTATAAATGGCGACGCGACAGTCACTTTTAAATTTGAAATTGTGGCTTAACACGTTCACTGCTATCCATTTTCAGCAGGTTTAAGCCAGGTGCTATCTCAGTTTATTTCAATGCGTTGTTATTTTAGTGTTAAGATGTCTCAAAGATAAGCGAATTTACGGAATTTACGGAAAGTGACTGAAATCTTGCATTCACAAAGAGAAAATCAATGTAATAATTAGCTGGTTATTGGTTATACTATGGGCTAGAACAATTGACAGTGTTGACGCTTGATAATAATTTGTCAATGTAGAAGTGTCAAAGCCATCAAATAAGACAAAGTAGTGGAGAAAATTTAGAATAAATATAACTTCTAACATCACAAAATGAGATAACTCTTGCGCATGCTAAATTGTTAAGTATAATTACTAATATGTTCAATTATGAATGTTGAACTGAAATGACAGCTTACAAGGTTCTGCGCCTAATTGTAATTGTTAATTTGTTCATTAGGAATGTACCTTTACGGTTTTGTAGACATTAAAATTAAGATTGAAAATGATATGCTACATAATATGGACGATTCCGACGGCAGTTATTTTACATCGGAAGGGATTACACTAAATTGGCTACCTGAAAGGTCAATAGGAAAATACCTATAACCAAAAATATAAATAGTTTATGGATTGGTGTTTATTGCATTGCAAGGTACAGCGAAAATGTTATTTTCAACAAATCATTTGCCATTTTTATGAATCGTTAAACGGTACCTACGTCAAAATATTTCCCACATCTCCTTTTGTCATTTTAGAATCTATATTCATTTTATGTGTGGGATGAAGACTATTGTGTGTTCCACGTCGCTAAAGTGGCTCGGATACACCTCGCCTGGCCATTTCTTCTGTCGGCCCGGAAAACCAGCACTTTCGCGAGTAGGCACAAAAATAGCTATTTGATCTTTGTGAACGTTGAAATTGAATGAAATATATAGAAACAACCACTTCAGTTCTGAAATTAAAATAAGGGAATCTAGATTGTCCCAATAGAAGAATTGAAAAATAATTGTAAAATAAAGATAAAGTTAAAAATTAACTTTTCTGCATTTACGCACTTCGGAGGTCGTGCTAACAAACCAAAATTCTCCAAAAATGACAAAAAATATGGTTTATCTAGATATATATGACCCATTGTGCTGGCTCTGGGCTGGAAATTAATAGCATTCATCTTTCAGCCGCCCTAAACCATACCGAATTTTAAAATTGCTCACTTGTATACACTCCGGTAGCTGTAACGTGCTAAAAAACCGGAATGTCTCAAAAAATGTGGTATATCTGGATTTATCGGAACCGTTGTACTGGTTCTAGTTAGATAAAAATTGAATGAGTTCATCTGTCAGATGTCCTGAATAACATACCATCATAAAATTGGTCACTTGTATACACTTCGGAGTTTGAATCGTGCTAATAAACCGAAATTTATCCAAAAATATACTATATCTGGATTTTCAGGACCGCTTTGTACTGGCTCTGATGCGCCGAATATCAATAAGGTTCATCTGTGAGACGCCTTGAACAATAACGAATTAGGAAATCGATCACTTGTATACACTCCGGTGGCTGTATCGTGGTAACAAACCAAAATTTCGCCAAAAATGACCAAAAATATGGTACTCAAAGTACCATTCCACCCGTTGTACTGACTTTGTTGAGCTGACAATCAATAGAGATCATGTGTGAGAGGTCATGAAAAATAGTAATTCATAAAATTGGTGACTTGTTACTCTCCGGAGGCTGTATCGTGCTGACATGTTAAAAGTGAATGACGACAACATACGTACATATGTATATACAGGATTTCTTTTTAAAACTATATTTTCGTGTTTTTCTCGCTTAGAAAAGTTATAAAGAAATTTAACAAACGAAAAATATATAAGTATGATATTACGAAATTGCTCCCGCGTTGACAAACCCTCTATCGATCCAAGCCTACCAAATAAGAACATTTGATAATATCAGGACAAGTCACTACTCCATTATAAGAATTTGCAAAATTTTCCCAATGAATGAATAGAGAGAGAAGTGATAAGCTAGATAGCCACATCTTAAGCCCTTAGATCCTTGTAGTTGAGAATATATCAAGATATCTATTTCCAACATAAACAATACTAACATTACAAACCTCAGAGAAGTGACAATTACAGAATGTCTTACTATGTACAAAGTTAGAAAGGAGTAAAAATTAGATGTAAAACATTCTGAGTATCCATTTAAATGCAATTGCAATCAAATATTAGTATTAAATTTCTCAAAAGATGAATAGTTTTTAAATTTGGGGTAACTGTTATGCCAGACCTGCCTCAATCACCCTATATATTAAAATTTAAGCGCAAAGTTGAATTGAGACGTTCCAGTGTTTTAAAAAAAAATTCAAGGGTAGTTTTCACAATGTAGAACTTCCTAAATTCTGATGGTCTATCTATTTTAATGTGTAAATGGCAATAAACGAACAATCTTAGTCTACATATCCGGACCGTTTTTCAGTTGCCTTTAATTAAATTGTGCCAATCATAGTTGAAATAACTTGAATAGACTATTCAATCTCTGTCTATTTAGATTTCACCCCAACCTTCTAAAATAGTTTCACGAACTCAACATTCTCAAAACTTTCACTAAGTTATGTCAAACGACTTGTAAAAACCTTATTTTCTTGACACAAATCATTGCTTCCATCATTTCATGCTTCCTTATCCTTCAAGTATTTCAATCGTTCGACCTAAGCGAAACCCAAATTAGACAACAATTTCAGCACAGTCGCTGTAACAAGAGCTCTCCATTGATGAGTGCCGGTATAACTCCCACTGACAGCTAATTAATCACTCTATTACTTAATTGAAGTGTTGAAAAGCCGGGCTAGGCTCTCGTGTCATTGTTCCCTATTCCAGCTTGGCCGAAAATGGTTATATAAAGGCTGTATTTTCTAAAAATCAGGGATCGTTCACTGCGTTTCACTCATAAAACAATATCGTTCGAAAACCGTTTTATCATCAGTCATTTGTGCACACTTTACATAATTCCAAAAATTAATGCATCACTTGTGTTACCATACATTTTCAGTGGAAAAATTATTTTCTGTGGAAATAATTGCAAAAATTATAAATTGACATAATTAATACCCGATTTCCCTGTACGAAAGTATAATATTTTTTAAATTTATGTGGACTAAAAAAAATATTTCTGATTTAGATATTAGGTACGAGGATGAAATGAAAAAACTTCTGTGAAACCTCGTGAAAATTCCACATTAGTCCGGGAAAGTAAGGTTGAAAAATCTGTTAACTATCAAAACTTTCCCATAACTGATTTTTCATTTTTAAATGAAAATATATTGACCCAGCATCACTCTCTTAGATTGTCTAATAATTTCCACTGGAGCTTGCGACGCAGCTTGCATGCACAGCTCAGACCACCTAAAATTCAAGTGATTTATGCTCGTGTCATTCCTGGATGTGTTCTTACAAAAAAATCGTAGAGATGAAAATTGAAGCAAATCTTATGCTCTTGAAGGTGACGTAAATATTTTTTTCAAAAAAAAATTTTCCGATCTTAAATTTTCCAAAAATTGGAAAAATTTACGAAAATTTTATTTTTGTTTGGTAATTATAAATAAAATCATAATATCGAGGTCAAAACATAGATAAACATAGAGGGCAAACTTCCAAACATTTACATTATTTCAGATTTGGAAAATTCAAAATAACGGCTGCGCAAATTGGAAACAATTTTTTTCTTCAATCGCGTCTAAATTTATGAACATTAACGATATTGAGGAACGGTTTGTTGCAATCGACAGAGTGAAAGTTATATTTTTATAAATAACATAAACAAAATTTTTAAAAATTTCTTCAAAAGATTTTTTAGAACATTTACCAAAAAAAAAAAATTTTACATCTATTTTTTTCTCATTTTGGCGTTAAAAAATGTCTTAAAAATATCTTTTTACGTTATAAATATGTTTGTTTTTGAAAGACGAGAATTTTGAAAAAAAAATTTCAGATGCGACTTTTACAAGCTGAGATAAACAAATTCAAAATCTGCTAGATACTGTCATAATATTAATTGAAATTTTCAAATTTGGATCACTTCGCTAGGTTGTTGAATCCCAACTCAACTTAAACACAATTTTTCATTTTTCTACGGACGCCCAAAAGACCCTTACTAACATGACTGACGACGTACTTGTACCCGACGAATTATCGAACATTATTTCGTGTTCTTGTACCACAGGGTGCTCTACTACCAGGTGTGGTTGTAAAAAAGTTGGCATACATTGTACGATTTTATGTAAAAATTGCGAATGCAAAAACTGTTGTAACATCGAAATTGTAAGTACGGTATTTGACAATGACAAGGATAATAATGAATCTCTGAGTGGTGAGCTGGATTTTGATATGACTCAATTAGTTGATTGTGAACTTGCAATATTGATAGTAGCAATAATATCTATGAGGATTTGTTTGCTAATGATAATGACGAGGAAAATTGTACAGAGCCATTTCCTCAGAGACCAAAAAGGGCGAAAATTTGTAAAAAATAGATGTAAATTTGTAAATAAATGTCATTCCTAGTATCTACGTTTCGAATTATGTATAATATATATAATAAATGGATTTATAGATATAAATTATAAATATCATTGTACCTTATTCCTAGCAATATGTAATGGTTGATAATAACCATATCACTAGCAAACCACAAATGCAAAATTTTTACAAAGAAAACCAAAATAGAAGCTTGAGCTTCGTTCAACTGCGAACGAGCGCTGACCCCCCATCAGAACGCCAAGCAGCTGCCGCCGCACCGTTTGGCCGAGCGAGCTAGGATTACTGTTCTCTTTTGAATGGACCAATTAACGGTAGGAAAATGAAAAATTGTGTTTAAGTTGAGTTGGGATTCAACAACCTAGCGAAGTGATTAAAATTTGAAAATTTCAATCATTATTATCACAGAATCTAACAGACTTTGAATTTGTTTATCTCAACTTGTAAAAGTCGCATCTAAAAGAAACTTTTTTTAAATACTCGTGTTTCAAAGACACACATATTTATAACGTGAAAACATATTTTAAACAAATTTTTCAACGCCAAAATGAGAAAAATGTAGATGCAAAAATTTTTATTTTCGGTAAATGTTCTAAAAAATTATGTAAAGAAATTTTTAAAAATTTTGTTTATGTTATTTATAGAAATATAACTTCCACTCTGTCGATTGCAACAAACCGTTCCTCAATATCGTTAATATTCATAAATTTAGACGCGATTAAAAAAAAATTGTCTCCAATTTGCGCAGACGCCATTTAGAATTTTCCAAATCTGAAAAAATGTAAATGTTTAGAAGTTTGCCCTCTATGTTTATCTATGTTTTGACCTCGATATTATTATTTTATTTATAATTACCAAACAAAAATATAATTTTCGTAAATTTTTTCAATTTTTGGAAAATTTAAGATCGGAAATTTTTTTTTTGAAAAAACTATTTACGTCACCTTCAAGAGCATAAGATTTGTTTCAATTTCCATCTCTACGATTTTTTTCTTAGAACACATCCAGAAATGACACGAGCATGAATCACTTGAATTTTAGGTGGTCTGTGCTTGCCAGCTGCGTCGCAAGCTCCAGCGGAAATTATTAGACAATCTAGGAAACTTTTGACTATTATTTCCTTACTTTCCCGGACTACATAGATTAACCTTATAAATAGCAGTGGTCTGTCTATTGAATTTTCGATGTGGAGAATGATAAAAATTTGACTATTGCACTATAAAATATAGGAATTCTAATCCGCCATTTTTACTCCTTCAGTGTTAACCGATGCTATTTATTTCAGTATTTTCAATACTTCCGTGCATTAAAAATAATGGATTTGAGGTGGTTCAAAATAGTTATTTTTGAAGCAAGTGTCACAATGACTCATTTTGTAGTACGAGGGAAGTTAGCACAACGAACCGCGAAGCGGTGAGTTGTGCAAATCACGAGTACTACAGGCAGTCATTGTGGCACAAGTTTTACACAATATTTTTTTTAATTCGCATTTATTCAATTATTTAAATGAAATAGAATTTCATATATTCCGTGTTTTTAAACTAGGAGGAGTGGTTTGAATTTAAGTTGGCAGTTTTGTAGATTCCTAATTGGTCAGATCACAGATGGTTTTATTCAGCAGTTCTGACTTTTGACATATTATAATCGAATAATTGTGTAAATTGTGAACAAACTTCCATTCAAGCAAAAAAAAGGATGATTATTTGTTTAAAAAATAGCTTCTTCGTATATGCTCTTGCGATCTATTTATATTATATCATGAACAGAATTATTTCTGTAATATATCTTAACATACATAAGTGATAATTTATCCCAAAAACCGAACGTTTTGTAAGCCTATATATTGATCTCATACAATATAAAAATAAACAATTGAATAATCATTGATAAATAAACGTTAGCGTACTCTATTCATTAATATTTTTAATATTTGAATCATTCTAATTTACCTTTAATACAATAATTTGCTAGCTAGAATAGCGCTAGACCATTTTATTTATAATATGTGTCAAGGTTAAAGTCAAATGTCAAAAAAAAATATTACTAAATACAATAACCAACTGTACACTAAAAATTACTATAACAGTGTCCAAAGAGCTTCATTGCGACACTGTCAATAATGTTATAATGAAGTCTCTTTCATACGCGAATTATAAAAAGTAAATTTAGTGTTTGGACCCTTACTGCTCGGAATCAGTTTACCGTTATCAATTAAACAAACTGTTTCTATATAACTCCACAATATAAAAAAGGAAAAAGATGATCTGCTGATCTTTACAATTATTACTTAGGGAGATAGTTTTAAACTGGAGATCTACTTAGATTTATTTATTCACTGGCGACTTCATATTGTGGGTTTCTCAAGTGTCTTCCAATTCCTCAACGGAATCTAGTTATTGTCACAAATATGTAGTACTTCCAGTTCTGTGTTAGGTGTTCATGAATTTTGGTATCAAGTAGATGTTTTGCGTGATGGGATATCTCTGGTTGCTTTAATCTGTATGTCGGTAAGTGTTCATTGTGTCTTATTTCTAATTGTTTCTCCTATATAGACAGAATTACATTCTGGACATTTAAGTTCACATATACTAGACATTTTTAATGCGGATGTTTTTGTTTTTACATTCAACACTTTTGTACTTACATAACTTTTGAAAGAGATTGTTGTATTTGTAGCTGAAGATATTATCTTTGAAATATTACCAGCATATGGGATAGTTTGGTAATTTTGTATTTCTATATTCCTTTTAGGAAATATGAGTTGTAATGCCACTTCTTGTCTTTTTTTATTAACCTTCCTGTGCTCATGCCTATAATAGAGTTAGAGCGCTCGCGCGCGGACTTACAGTCCGCAAGTTTAATCTTTTCTCTATTATTCCAAAATAAAAGTAAATGAGAAAAAAACTAGGTACTCACTAAGAAAAAGTTTCAATTTCAGTTTCAAAATTGAGACCGGTGAATCAAAAAAAAAATTACACTTCTGTTACATTTAGTATACTGAAAGGAATGTTTATTCTCATTGACACGGATGATATATTATGAGGGAGTGCTCTAAACATACATATTTGTTGCACTGGACGCAACTATAACGGGTTGGTCTAATTTTCCTCCGATCGCAATACTAACATCGCTCTCGTTGTCGTTCTTGCGGTGGCTCAGGAACAGGCGCTTCCAAGCCCAATATTTGGCGGATTATGTATTGCATAACCCTCGGAATAGATTGAGTCACTCGTCGACGGATATGGCCTTCTACTAACTGAAATTATAAAGCCCGTAAAAAGTTTCTTCTCCGTTGGTTTGAAGAGTTATTGAACGAAAAAATCACGAATGAGTTCATTCCAGCTACATTTAGTAATGAGTAAAATATCACCATGGGCTATCTTTTCGTATTACGCGCACAATCGTACGCTGCACATAATTTATCCACGCAGTCGACACCTACTTTACTAATATTGTAATCCAATATCATATCTGGTTTGCTTGTGTTCTTGTCTATTGCCTCGTCATTATGCATGCTCAACACAAGCAATACATTTTTATTTTTCTTTGGAATAAAAGACACGAAAGTGCAATTTTTCCGGAAAGCAAATAAACTTGACAAAATTGGTCGGCGCGATGGACGAGAAAACTCTAGGGGCAATTCTTTTTTATTCTGTCTGATAGCACCTAATAGAGTTAGCTTAAAAACTGTGTGAAGGAAAGTTAGTAGGCCCATGTTCGTAAACCAGTTGTCAACTGTTACATTACGGCTGGTACCTTTTATTGGTTGACATAATCAATATACCAGAGCAGTTGGGGAATTGTAAGCCTCACATGGTCCATCAGGTTGTTTGCCTACATATAACACCATGTTAGATGTATAGAACGTCTTTCAGTCTGCCATAGCAAAGATTTTTATCCCATACTTATTGGGTTTACTGGTGATGTATTGCCAAAGTTACATCGTTCCCGAGACGCTTCTAACTTCTCGTTAATAGTAACGAATTGGAATGGTGTATAGGCTGTTGTAAAATTATTGACTACTAGCTCAAATACTTTTCTGATCGGTGCTAGCTTATCGGTTTGCTTTCTTCCGTGTCTAGTTGTCAAATTATCGAAACGTAAATGTACTGGGAGAAATCTAAATCTACACTGAGACATTGTTAGTCTGAATAGTTTCACACCAGTACCATTTTGGTTCCATAATTCGTCAATATTTAGGCGATTTGATTTTAAAACTCCGGCTAAATATAACAGTCCAAAAAAGTGCTAGAACTTCTAGGATGTCGGTATCTTTTGCATCTCTTCCCTGCTGGTAGTATGCACTAACTGACTGAATATGTTGATTTTTATAATGAACAATTAAATTTAGAACTTGTAACATGTCGATGAGACATGATTCTATTTTCATTAACTATTTTGGAGCGTTACTTATTCGCCGGCTACTTTTCAGGTTTACAAAAAAAAGTAATTCTTCGAATTTCTTTTTTTCTCCGAGGAGAGGGTGTGTAACATGTCGCTGAGCAATGTTTCTATTTTGATTAACTATTTTGGAGCGTTACTCATTCGTCGGCTACTTCACGGACTTTACTGACCTTACGGACCTTACGGACCCTACGGACCTCACGGAACCTACGGGCAGTTCAGTCTACGGCACCATCCAGTTCTACCGGACCATATAGCTCCCGAGTCCAGACACCGATAGCTTGATAACACGTGAATACTGCTGTGAGTTGTAGGGAAACAAATAAAAAAAACAGTAGAAACAGTAGAAAATTGAGAATAGAAAAGGAGGAATAAAATGAACACGTTGGGAGCTTATACTCCAATACATATAAAAATTGAATTTAATTTTCTAAGTAAAACCACAGAAAGCTGTTCATTCATATCCGTCCTATTGCCAAAATAATCGGAAGGAGCAAATTCAAATCAGTGAGAAATACCTATAGAGAATCTGTTACAAATTCGCTTCATAAAATAAATTTGGACGCCACCAGATTTTTAAGGATACTTATGGCGAAAAAACTGGAAACGCCATAATAAAAATATTGTTTATTAAAAAAACGAAATATTTTAACTAAATAGAATGATTTGTAAGCTCACAATTACAATTTGAAGAGATATAGAGAACTAACCAGCTATAAGAATCAACATCACACACAAAATTATTTAGAAACTGAATGCTGAAATGCTTCTCAGCGAAGAATGAACAAGCCCCGATTCGACTTAAATCGTTGTTTAAATAGATATTTTACGATGGTAGAAACGATCGCCGATGCGTTCTTAATATTTAAAATAAAAGGATTTGTAATTATAGGTGAGAGTAACCGACGAATAAGTAACGCTCCAAAATAATTAATGAAAATAGAAACATGTCTTAGCGACATGTTACAAACTTCGTTTAAAAAAATACTTCCAAATAGCTATTTCGGTTTTTAAATTCTTTGTAATTCCCTTCACACCTGGCAGATGTTTCAATATATTTCCTGCTTTTGTTATCATGTTTTTATTTGATCATGCTCCTCCCACAATGTCACTTCATCTTTACCAATGAATGTAGGCCATTCTGTGTAAACTTTTCATGAATCCCAAATTTCCTGGTCTGTATCACTATCCAGATCTTCTCTTTCGTCATCAAACTCAATATCGGATTCCTCATTATCCTCTTCCAAACATTCGATAATAAGCTTATTCTAACGGATCTGTTCTCACTCCCAGGAACAGGCCATCTGTAAATGTGTACAATATATAAATAAGATTCACATAAAATTGACTGTCTCGACCCTTACTTCGTGGAATATGCTCATATTAGTGTTTTTAAATGAAACTCAAGGTCTCTAGTTAATTCCACAATATAATACAAGTTATTGAAAATTCTAAAAAATTGACAATTGTTTCGATAAATCAATATCATCGTCAGAATGACAGAAGTTACATTTCATTTTATGCCTACCTGATGTTTAGTAGTTATATTTTTGGCTAGACCAAGAAGTAACCTAACTTGTGATTGGCTTAATATATGTTTATAGAAAAAAGAAGAAGATGTGATATTACAAATATTGAAGCTTAGATATTATTAGCCCTATGGTGATATCCTGGATATCATTTTTCCAATTAAGATCAGTATAACTGTGCAATGATATAGAAAACCAGGAAAACTATATCTGCTGATCTTTACAATTATCACTTAATAAGACAGTTTATTAGTGGAGAATTCCCTAGATTTAACTGTTCATTGACAACTTCATATTGTGGGTTTCTTAAATGTCTTCTAACTTCCAGTTCTTCATGGAAATCCAGTTCTTGTTTCTTTTCACAAATATGCAGCACTTCTAGTTCTGTGTTAGGTGTCAATGAATGATTGGTGTCAAGTAGATGTTTTGCGTAGTGAGATTTATCTGGTTGTTTTAATCTGTAAGCTCGTAAGTGCTCACTGTATCGTATTTCAAAATTCCTAAGGGTCTGACCCAAATAGACAGCATTACATTCTGGACATTTGAGTTTATATATACCTGACTTCTTTAAAAGTGGTATTTTTGTTTTTACATTTAACAATTTTGTACTAACGTTACTTTCTATTTTAAAAGAAATTGTTGCATTCGTTGCTGAAGATAATCTTTGAAATATTATTAGAAATATTTCCTGCATATGTGATGGTTTTATAAGTTTTAATTTCATCAGCTTGTTTAGGATATATTAGTTGTAATGCCACTTTTTTCTCTTTTTTACTAATTAGTTTATTTATCATATCTAATGGATAACCGTTAGATGTTGCTATTTGTCTAATTGTATTAATCTCTCTATCAAAATTACATTTGTTCATAGGAACTGAAAAAGCTCTATGTATCATTGAATTATATGCTGCTAGTCTGTGTGAGACAGGGTGGCTAGAATTGAATGGAATTGTCACATCAGTCTGTGTTGGTTTTCGGTAAATTGAATAATCAAGTACATCATTAACTCTTTGAATTTTTAAATCAAGAAATCTGATTGAGCTATTTTCTTCAATTTCTAATGTAAATTTAATTTTCGGGTGTAAATTATTGATGTGGTTGAAAAACACATCTAATTGTCGCTCACTACCCATAAAACAAGCTAATATGTCATCCACATATCTATACCAAAATAAAATATTTTTCGAAATATTACTTTCAAAGATCTTTTTTTCTAAATTGTCCATAAAAATGTTTGCTAAAATAGGGCTTCCCATTGGTAAACCTTCATTTTGAATATATATCTTATTGTCAAAAGTGAAATAATTCTGATTAATGCATACATCAAATAAATTAAGTATATCTGATATTATTCCTGGATTAATATTTTTATCTTCTAGTAATTTTCTTACAAGTATTAGACATTCTTTAGGAGGAATTTTAGTAAACATATTAGTTACATCGAACGATATGAGTTTATAGTTATCTTGCAAGTGGATTGATTTCAACTTTTTGATTAGTTCTATTGAATTTCTAATTGAGTACTGAGATTCATATCCGTAAGTATTGAGTATATTGTTGAGCTTTTTTGCCAATATATTATTAGGAGCATTAACATAAGAGACTACAGGTCTAATTGGTTTCGTTATTTTATGTAATTTAACTGTTCCATATAATTGTGGACAATGAGGATTCTTATGTATGATAGACCTCTTTTCGTAATCATTTAAAAGATAATTTGAATTTTTAACAATATCCCTTACATTATTAGAAAACTTCTTTGTTGGGTCTGCTTTAAGAACTTTTACATCGCTGGATTCTATAAAGTTATATACTTTGGAATTGTAATTTTCAGTCGTCAAAATGACAGTAGCATTCCCCTTATCGGATTTTGTAACTGTTAGGTTATGATTCTCTATCTTCTGTTTTATTGCGTTTAAAACTGAAATGTCATTTTTTGTTTGACGTTTAACTTTTGAAGGTTCAATATTTTTGATTAAATTGGCAATTTTTAATTTCTCATAAAGAAAATTATTTGAATTAGATTTTAAAGCTATTTCTGACTCTGTAGCTATAATTTGTTTAATATTATTCGTAAATTTAGGTGGTATGCTGTACTTTAAACCTTTATTTAAAAATTCTATTTCACTATTTGTAAAATTAGTGTCTGAAAGGTTTTCAAATCGTGGTGCAAAGTGTGTTGGTATGTAGGTACTTACAGTTTCATGATGTTTTGAGTATTGAATTTTATGTTGTGTGTGTTCAAGATTCTGTAGCTTCTTTTCTTGTTTCTTGAATTTCATATGCTTCATAGTGCTGATATTTTCTCTAATTTTGTCATCCAAACAGTCAAATTCTACTGGATGTAATTGGAATGTGAGTTCTGAATGTACAACTTTTATGTAGTTGTCTAAGGAGTCTCTAACTTTGAACCATTTCTTACATTCAGATTTTATCCAAACTCGTTGAGCACATTTTATAGCTTTTTGTGCTTGTGGTGTTTTAGTGTGACATTTTATATTCACATAATTTGGTATTACCTCTTTTCTAAGGCATTCTTGGTTAAACCAAATGTTTTGTGATGCTTTGTAACGTTTTTGTAGTAACTTCTGGTACAGTCGGGTCAAATCTTCTCTCGAAGATTTTTTAATGAAATTGACTGTCTCGACCCTTACTTCGTGGAATATGCTCATATTAGTGTTTTTAAATGAAACTCAAGGTCTCTAGTTAATTCCACAATATAATACAAGTTATTGAAAATTCTAAAAAATTGACAATTGTTTCGATAAATCAATATCATCGTCAGAATGACAGAAGTTACATTTCATTTCATGCCTACCTGATGTTTAGTAGTTATATTTTTGGCTAGACCAAGAAGTAACCTAACTTGTGATTGGCTTAATATATGTTTATAGAAAAACGAAGAAGATAATTGTAAAGATCAGCAGATATAGTTTTCCTGGTTTTCTATATCATTGCACAGTTATACTGATCTTAATTGGAAAAATGATATCCAGGATATCACCATAGGGCTAATAATATCTAAGCTTCAATATTTGTAATATCACATCTTCTTCTTTTTTCTATAAACATATATTAAGCCAATCACAAGTTAGGTTACTTCTTGGTCTAGCCAAAAATATAACTACTAAACATCAGGTAGGCATAAAATGAAATGTAACTTCTGTCATTCTGACGATGATATTGATTTATCGAAACAATTGTCAATTTTTTAGAATTTTCAATAACTTGTATTATATTGCGGAATTAACTAGAGACCTTGAGTTTCATTTAAAAACACTAATATGAGCATATTCCACGAAGTAAGGGTCGAGACAGTCAATTTCATGTGATAAGAAGGTTTCTTGAAAGTAAGTCTAATACTGATTTCACATCTTACTATTAATTATCTTAGTTCACAAATATATATCGTGTTTGTGTTAAATATATGCATGTAACAATAATATTAATATCTAAAATACGTTATTACAAATGCAAACAAGTATATTCTTCTTAAAAACTAACATAGACATAGTCTAAATACGAAATCTACCAAAGAAAACAGAATATATTATGTAACAAAACGAATAAAATATATAAGCGAATTAGTAACCCGGCTATTGGAATATTTTGTTATGACAAAATCGATATTCCACTAAATAGGTTCACCTGTACCACATTTATATATGACTTAAATAATGATATATATACATATATATATATATATATATATATATATATACATATATATTATATATATATATATTATATATATATATATATATATATATATATATATATATATATATATATATATATATATATATATATATATATATATATATATATATATATATATATATATATATATGTATATTATATATATATATATGTTCACGTGATTACTCAGGGTTGTTAATTCTTCATTTCTAGGGATGGAATGTCTATAAAAGAGAAATTATAGATGAATCTCATTTCAACTTTATATTCCAAGTAGCATGCTAATTTATAAGAATTACTACTCAATAGTAAGTTCAACAAAATGATTCCTTTGATACATATTGATGAAGTTTGAAAGAAAAAATTATCATCATTTATCAACGTGTATTTAACTTGAATATGTTAATGAATAATTTGATATCTACACATTGCAATACTGGAACTGCTATTAATTATTAATAGTTATATATATATTGAAAAAATGACAATTTTTTAGAGTTTTTAACATTTTTTCTATATATTTTGGAGTTAACTAAAAAAAGTAAGTTTCATTTAAAACACTAATAATAAATATTGAAAACTCACCTTCTCGCCTGTTTATCAGTAATCCTAGACATACAGGTCTTCATCTTTCATAACAAGCCCTTAGTACGACAGTAATATCCCCAATCAGTAATAAAATGCAAATATACAACTAGATAAACAAATACTATCAAACTTTATTTGTATATAATATAATTAAAATACCAATTCTCCATGCCGCTGTATAACAGAAACGGCGGTAAATAGATAACATGTGTTAATTTTCACTAGGAAAAATTGTGTTGATAGAGGTTTGCCTCTCCATCATGTTGTAAATATGCTGCAATCTATTTAAACTTTCTGACCCTTCAAATTGAATATGGAAATTTTAAGTAGCGGCCAGTGAGAACTGGCATATGTGTGTTTTCCTTATCTAGCGATAGAAACTTTCGAGAAGAACTATATAAGGGAAACTTTAGATTAATACTTGACGTTGATGACAGTTTGAAAATTATGGTTTTCGGATAGATCCGTTCAAGTTAGTGGATATACGGTTAGTTTCAGTGACAAAAAACATTAATATCTTGAGCTTATTCGAAGTTGCATACTGACAACTATCCAAAGTGTTTGGAAACAGAATTAATGAAATTTCATAATTTCATATATCATATAGGGTGTTTCAAATTAGAAAATGAACAAACAAGTGAATGGGGAGATGTCTCACATTGTGGAGCACATCCGAGCACCTCAATTTGCGTCGTCTATTGTCTAATATGATTGAAAATGCCTTTTCTTTCTCATGCTTCACATTTTCCGTTCAGAAAGTATGAAGAAAATGAGAAGAATATTTCTGAATACTCAGATTGGAGGGTCACCATGTTCTTCTGAAAATGTATCATCAACATAAATAAAAAAACGTCACCAGGAGCCTGTTCATCTAAAATGAATGACTCATGATGAATAAGTAACCGCACATACGATGCCTCTTCAAACAATATTTTCTCTGATACTGTGTTTTGTTCCCAGTAATTGGCTGCACTAGATGACATTAGAAACATGGTTTCATATAGGTAGTACCAAATCGAACGGACCTTAGAAGGCGGAGACGAAAACTCCGTTGGCCATAGAAATAGAATCACTATCGAATACTCCATTTTGGAATTTTTAGACGCTCTCCGAATATTTTTTTGAGTTTTCTGCGTCTACTGTATTGTACTGGACTCTAATATGGACTCGTTTTCTACAAATCACCCAAGTTTTTAGAGAAGGGACAGTACAAAATATGAGACTCCCAATTCATAAGAAATCTTGTGGTGAATTTTTGAAAATGAAAAAAAAAACACTTTTTTTTACAAAATATGCTCCCTATTGTATCAAAAAGAGATGAATACAATCAAAAAATGTATATGGTAGTCTTCTTTCGCTTGTATTCGCCAGGAGCTGTTTCATGTTTATGTTCCATATTTGGGGTCCATTTTCCACTCTAGCGTTTCTCCATCTTGCAATTTGCTAGTGAAATCTATCGCCGTGCTCGTCTGAAACTGCACCAAAATTGTCAGGGGTGAGAATTCTAAATGGGAGTGGAGAAAATGCAGCATAAGGGACTTATTGCAACACAAGGTTTGATGAGATTGGATAAGTTCTTCAACTAGATCTTTGTAGTTGTCCCACTTTTTGTTACCTAGGAAGTTGCTACCTATTTTTTTGAAGGCATCTCATGCCCTTTGTCTCCTCTCAAAGTGTCATTGAAAAATTTTGATCCATAAAAGGTTTCCGTATTTGAGGTCCAGCGAAGATTCCTTCATTTTGCTTTGCTTCACTTATGCACGGGAATTTCCGACTGAAATAGAGGAACTCATCTCCTTCTCTATCTAAAGCTTCAACAAAAAATTGTACAAGCCCTAGTTTCACGTGCAGAGGAGCGGACTTAATTTTTTTCTGGTCTAATAAGAGTTCTTCTAGGATGTTTTCCTGACCGGGCGCAATGTTTTCACGTAACGGCCAATATTTAACTAAATAATGTTGGTTTCTGGCTCTGTTATCACATTTGCAATAAAAACTAAGATATTCAGTAAAGCCACTCTGTTTTCCTGTAAACAGTACATCAACTTTGAGATAGGCACACATATTCTACATATGACGTATTTTATGCGTTGGGGTAATATGATATGTTTTAGTATGTTTATTTCATATGCCAGCATGACCAACGGGAACTGATGGCCGTTCGTTTCCAATGAACAACAAAACTTCCTTTAGACTTGTGTTCGAAGACATGAAAAAAAAATGGCCACCATAGACTGCCCTTTTCAGAACGTAGACATTTTCGACCTTTATGTAAAAGGTTCCACTGCTGCAGACAAGATTCAAGCAGCTGTGCCTTTGTTTAGGGAAGATCTGAATCACGGACTGGATAATTGAGCTCTTCCTGAGATATAAAATGGGGCTGTTTGCTGCTACTATATTCTAAAACGACTTCCTTTTCAAAACTTGGACCGGCTTTTCGTCCTCTGTCTCATAATAATTATCTGGTTCATCATATTTTTCTGGAGGAACAGGTATGGTAGGAGCGTCATGAGGTACAGGTCTAATGGATGAGGGGATATTAGGATACACTATTTTATGCTTGCTTTTACTAGAAAATCCCAGTATTTTTTTTAAGCAAAAGTAACAATCATCAACATGATTTTGATCAACTTTAATCAATTTATTTCCATCTTTATGAATTCTTATGAATTTTTAAACATTTGTCAGTTTTTATCAGTTTTTATCGATTTTTATCGATTTTATCAATTTTATCAATTTTAAACGATTCTTTTCGATTGCTATCGATTTCTATCGATTTATATCGATTTTTATCTGTCAATAGACGTTGCCATTTTATTAATAATTTATTATTTAGATATTGGACGTTGAATATCATTCTATATATAAATGATAGATAACATTCATTACATATGAGATTGCATTTAATACTAAGAGTTATTTGGAATAATATGATAATTGGTTCCGCCGTTAAGATATTTTGTTCAGGAAATATCTTTTTAAAAAGTGTTTAATTTGAATTTTAAAATACAACTTTATTGTTACAGAGTTACAAACAGAATGTCGATAAAAATGTGAGAACAGTACCAAGTTAGTTAATTAAATGCTGACAACTAATAAATGAATATGATACATGATATGATATTATTATATATTATGCAGATTGGCTTCACATAACTCATCCCTCCTTAAGTTAGAACAACGCCGTCAAAGGGGTTGTTTTGTTGGGGTTGGTGGTTAGCTTCTTTCTTCAGTTTTAAATATCTCCAGAGTATATAAGTTACGGCAGCTAGTATTAGAAGGCCGGGAATATTCCATACTGCGGGGTGTGTTTCTTGATTTTGTATTGGCTTCGTTAATTCAGCTTGGAGTTTCAATTCCTTAATGGATTGGAGATCGATTGCTTCTAATTTTATGGGTACTTCTGTGGATTTTTTTGTTTTCGTGAGTTCCCATTCGAATTTTGGAAGTATTAATGGATTTATTGCGGTTATTTCTTAGATATTACTAAATGTAGAATTTTCGGTCCTAATTTCACATCTTGCGGGGATTTTGAATTGAATATTTTGATTGACTAATAAAATGCGTCTCTTGTTACAGTTCGATTCAATCTTGATCGGCACACTTGACGGTAAGGCTAGGATAAACTGGTCGTTAATTCTTTCAATCAGCGGGTGAGCCAAAATTGCTGAGCTTGCTCGACAGGTGGGTTTTTCAGCTTTCAAAATTGGGATGATGGAAGAGTCTGGACTGATATCTACGTGATTTTGGCATAGATAAACGTCGTTCAACTTCGAACATGGGATGTCTTCGTATTGATGAATGCTTGTACCGAGTATCAAAAAGGATTTATCGGGAATGATTATGGAGTTATGGTAGGGTAGGCTAATAAGGTGAAAAGTTTGGTAATTATCATTTTAAGATAGGTAGATGTATTACGAAAATAATATTAGTTTTATTACCGGCTAATTCGTAATAGTGGAATGGATTTTTGAATTAAGGGATTTTATTTTGTCCGTAAAGATTTCCTAAATGGTCTACTAGTCTTAGTAGTTCGTTAATAGGGATTATTGAAGAATGTAAAACTCCTGAATGAGTAAACATAATGGCGTTTTCGAAATTATCGAGAAAATTAATGAGATTTTGGCAATTAAGAATGATTTGGTCTAAAGCGTTAGAAAATCTTACGTAGTTATATATATATATATATATATATATATATATATATATATATATATATATATATATATATATATATATATATATATATATATATATATATATATATATATACTAAACATAGGTTTATTGGGGAAGCGGCAAATTAAAACGAGTACCCTTTATACTTTTTATGTCCAAGCTTTCAGAATTTATTTATTCCATTATCAAGGATAAAGTATATGAGAATGTATATTATAATAGCTGTAAATGGTAAATTGTATACAGCATCAAAAGAAATATTTGAATTTTTTAAAAATAATTGTCAAATATATAATTTGACAATTCTGAAAGCTTGGACATAAAAAGTATAAAGGGTACTCGTTTTAATTTGCCGCTTCCCCAATAAACCTATGTTTAGTATTAATTATTCGGCAAAGATCAAGTTTAACTATATATATATATATATATATATATATATATATATATATATATATATCTTCTGTAAAATTACTTAGTTCTGTGGACAATTCTTTTAGATTGATTCTTATCGAAAGTTGGTTTTTATTTAGACTTAGAACAGTTTTGTTGTAGTGGTCGATAAAGTTGAGATTTAAGGATGTTTGGAGTTCTAATTTATGTTAGATAGAATTTTGATTTTGGAACAATTTTTCTATTTGTGAATTATATTTCATCTCGTCGTCATTGTCTAGAGTAGCAAATAGCCATTTACTAACGGTTCCTACTCCATTTATTAATCCGCGTTTTTGTCGTTTAACAGGTGTTAAGTTATTTAATTTTTCTGTAGTTGTTTTGAGTTAGTATTTAGCATGGCAGAATGAATAGATTATCATATTTTCATTATTTCCCAAATTCGTGGTGTTTAGGAGTCGTTCGATTCTAATATAAAAGTATTCTATATTTTGTAGTTGAGAAATTAATTGGTTTGTTTCGATATAGTGTAAAAATGTATGTTTGGTTTCAATTATTTTAGCTGGTCCTAAGTCAAGTGGCATAATTGGGGTATCTAATTCGTGGATTTCAATGTCAGAGGTTATTGGGTTTGGTATTAGGATTAGAAATAGGGTAAGGATAAGGTTCAACTTCGTTCTAATCATAATTCTGTAAAGAAATGATTTATTTATTATTGGGTTTCTTAGCAATAGATTTATGAATCTTCTTATTTTTATCTAAAAGTATTTTTCAACCTGAGTCCCGTTTTGCTTAAGATTTCACGTGTCGAGGTTTTTATTTTATTCCGCTTGGCTTCACGATTTTTAATAAATATGGTCTGATTGTCTTCGAAATTTACTGGATCTTCGCGACTTTCGTTGCGTCTTGAGATTACTTTCTCATTCAATGACCTTCCTGCTATTGATTGATAAAGGTTTGAAAGTCGTTGACGCCAATTTTCTAAAAATCATTAATAATAGTTTCTTCAGTGCGGTTAAAAGGGTCGAGTGCTTTAGTATCACTAAATATTATATCAAAACATGAAATAGTTTACAATTTAACCAAAATTAATCTAAAATCAAAGTTTAATAATGGATAAACAAAAGCAATTCGGTAATGAAATGTATGAAGAAAACCAAACAAGTAGAAGAAGAATCAGTTGATGGTTTAGGAAGGAATCAAATGTAGGTATACGAATCAAATTATGGATGAAATGAGGTATAAAGGAACATCGTCTTTATAGCAACTATTATAGTTAACATAAAAAAATCTTATATAATGTGGATTAACATTTGGTTGTATGAATCCAGAAATTGGAAAGTTAATGTCGAGCGAAGAACAAAAAACGAAAGAAAGAAAATAATGTAACAGATACTGAAATGGCAGAATTTTAGTGGACAGTATAGAGAAAGATTCAACAAAGAGAAAAAGTTCAAGGCGAAGGAAAAATTTATAAAACCAAAAAGAAATGAGAAACTCCGAGTCGTCTAACATTTCCATTATTCGTCGTTGAACTTCGTTTTTGTGTATAAAAGAATAGCAGTAATATTTGGTATGGATGGGTATTTCGTCATATGTTTTTATTTCGTGTTTTATCTCGTTCGTAAAAGTTAGTTTGTCCTTGTCAACTATCTTTTTGAAATCGTAACAAAATTCAAGGCTAGCTGTTTTTTCTTCTGCGTTCAAATGTTCAGTTCTAATAAAGTTTTGAATATTTTCATCAGAATTTTGTGAATAGTCATGTTGTAAAATATCCTCTGTATAATAAAAGTTAAAATTTTGTTTTAATGTACTAGTAAGAGGTATTACTTTCAGTCGTTCTTTTATTACAATTTCAACACGTTTATCACTGCGGTTTATTATTTCAGTTTAGCAATACCGTTTTCTGCAATAGTAATAGTTTCCGGGAAATGAAGCTTATCTATTTCTTGACTGGGTACTATGACTTCTTCGGTATAACAGCTGACTGGGACTTTTACGGCAGCTATCTTGTGGGAATCGACAGATATTTTGAAATAGTAAATCGGAATTTGAATAATATTATTTTTTAGGATATTATTTTCAAAATAAAAACATAATTTAAGATTTTTAATCACGTATAAACCGATGAGGCCGTCAAAATAATTGTGAAACTCAAATAAAATATATGGTATTGTACAGGGTGATTTAAATTCAGGGAAAGCTGGAATTTCTGCTTTAAATTTTGCGTCTTTATGACCTGCTACTGTTGTAATTCTAGTTGTTTCTCGAAAAATAGTATTAGGAAAGAATTTTTCTGCGATCATAGGATCTAATATTGATTGCATACTACACGTATCTACTAGGAGTTTTATCGGAGGATTGTTGATTTTTATATACGGTAATTCAGAGCTACTACAATAAGAAAATATTTCGTTTACGTTAAATTTTCTTCCAGGCTCGTCTTCAAAAAATTTTTATTATTATTATTTACAGAGTCGTCATTATACGTGGCGGGATCTATGTAATCGGGATCAAAGTTATGAGTTAGATTTTCGGCGTCGTAAGGATTCAACTCGAGGTCTGGGTAATTAATATTCGAATCAAGTGGGTCTGATTCGGTTTGAATTTGGTGCAATTCTTGCGAAATAAAATTCCTGGGATTAGTGGATCTGAAATAGTTATTTGGTTGATTAGGCTTAGAAGTGTTTCTCGAGTTTATTGACATTGGTTTTGGTCTATTTTCTGGAGCATTACCAGTGGGTGCAAAAACATTTTTTGGTTGTCCAAATACTTGTCTATTGGTTGGGTATTTTCTAGTCATTTGTCGAGGTTGGATTTGAATGGATTGACTAGGAAATTGGTTAGGGTTTATGTAATTATTCATTTGGTCGTTTGAGTTTTGTATTGGATTTTGATTTCGATAGTTAAAATCAGTTTTAGGTGTTTGTTGGAATTGTATGGGCAATTGATTTTGATTGACAGTATAACTGGAATAATGGTTATGATTATTTGGTACTTGTCTATTATAATTTTCTGAATTTATGTTAGTTTCCGAATTATTTTCAAATTTAAAATTATTTTGAGAGTAATTGAAATTGTTTTCTTCTATAATAAATGTAATAGCGGCTTCGATTGAAGCTGGATTCTTAATTCTAATTGTTTGTTGTAGCAAACCTGTTAAATTTCTAATAAGCGTTTTCAAAGCCATTTGGTCGTATTGTCTACGATATATTTCTTTAGTATTAACAGGCAATTCTGTTACTGAAAAACTATTAATTCTTTGAACCAGGTGGCTTTTTAACACTTGTAGTCTTCTAGCAAAATCTAATGTTGATTCGTTTTTAAAAGGATGGGCCACTAAGAGGTCCTGCTCCAAACATTCTAGTGATCTCTTATCGCCAAAACATTGTTCTAATGCGTCTTTTAATAAATTCCAATTATCTAGCTCGGTTCTACAACCAACTAAAGGATTAGCTCTTCCTACTAATTTAGAACGAATTGCTCGTAAAATATAATTAATAATAACTACATTACTATATCTATCTATAAGAAATTGGGAATTCTCTATAAATTGTATGAGAGTTGAATTATTGCCGTCATAAGGTAAAATTAAATCTACTGCTAATTTCAACATTAGAATGTTAATTTGTTCATTATTATTAGCCATATTGTTTGGGTTATTATTACCACCACTAACGTTTTCTTCTAAATTTAATGAATTATTGAAACTTGAAATCAATTATTCAATATTTGTATCAGAATCGTTCATTAATAAATTGACAACTATATATGTATATATTCTCTACTAATGTACTATAATTAAAAAGTAAAGTATATTTCTAACCGGGAAATATTTTACCTATCTTAAAATTAGGAAGGTGTAATATGAAAACTCGGTACTTACAGGTACTTCTTGAAGTTCTCCTTACATGATCCTGTTTGCCCCTGGATGATGTAGGTTGTCGTCTAAGAGTTGAAACTCACGTTAAGTATTTTCACAGAACTGGTCTCGATGCCGTGACTTCCCGAAAATACTGAACTACGACTATATCCTAGTGACTGCGCCAGTTAAGATATTTTGTTCACGAAATATCCTTTTAAAAAGTGTTTAATTTGAATTTCAAAATACAACTCTATTGTTACAGAGTCACAAACAGAATGTCGATAAAAATGTGAGAACAGTACCAAGTTAGTTTATAATTAAATGCTGACAACTAATAAATGAATATGATACATGATATGATATTATTATATAATATGCAGATTGGCTTCACATAACTCGGTCCATTCAATCCGCATCTTTTAGCAGTCTGAATGTATCATATTAGTAAACAATAGTATACGACTAAAGTGATCGATTTAATCCCGCTGGTGGTGTTTGATTCCTGAGAGAAGTTATCCACCTAAGGGATTATTGTCACTTTAGTGGAGAGGTGTATACGCTATTTTTTTCAATTCCGGTAATTCTTCATACATTTTTAATAAAAATAAATACTATTTGGGATGTACCTTTGCGAAACTTGGCCGGGCATCGAGGATGGACTTTTATGTAACTTGGCTGGGCATCGAGAACGGACTTCTAAAATGATTGGCTGAACATCGAGGATGTACGTTTTTATTTGTACTTTAACTCCCTTAATAAAGTTATCAATACAAGTGCAAGTAGGTCGTAGGTGAAGTATAGTACGTAACACGTGTTGTAACGCATTTTACGCACTCAAGGAATCACGCACTCGCCGCTACGCGGCTTCGTGCGTAAAATGCTTCTTACACACACGTTACGTAATATACTATTATGTTCACATTTCTCCTTACAATAATATAGTGGTGTAGCCAAACAAATTAGGAATCCGTTCCATCATTAAACGATATTGTATCTCGTTCCGTTCAAAATATTTTTGTGAATTCAAATTAACTCCACCTACTGTGGACTCAAATTATATTTCCAATAAATATTTGACAATATATCTCAGGATTGTTGATCGTCTTAGTTTCGTAATCCCTTAATGAATAAAACAGACTCCCATGTTTCCATTTCCTTCGCTCAATGTATATATTCTGCAGAGGCCTTAATATATCATGTCCTCCAATTATTCTACGTAATTATGTGAGTAAGTAATACTCGGAATGCACAGCAGATTATCTGCATTGTTAGTAGGCAAAATAATATTGAATTAAATTACGTGTGGGTGTTATTGTGTTTAATTTGAATCTAAATTGCAGAAGAGCTTATGTCGAGATACGAGAATGGTGATACTATATTTTATATCAAACAACAAGGAATAATTTCATACAATTCTGAATTTTATTCTGCTTCCCGAGCGTAATCAAATGACGGAAAAATGTGATTATATATTTTCAGCTAGAATACATCGTGTTAAAATTATGGGAATTCATCAATTATGATTATTGTAATGGTTACATCTAGTTTTAAATTGTTACATGTCGAAGTAACTTCACTCAAAGTCAAACAATCAGAGATACTAAGTCTAACACATCGTTAGTTAGTTTCTATACGAGACATGTGAATATTCATCAAATCGAAACATAAAGTGTCTTCCGATCTGAAACCACCGAAGTTCAACATTCATAACTTTGTACCATTGTTGTAAATTTGTACATAATGAATCATTAATTTCGACATCAATTTTGTCACATTAAGATTATTTATCTAGTTGAATGTCTACGCCAGTCGACGAAGTTTAGCTAGAAATATAATCAAAAACAGCTAGTATTACCGTACACGCGAACTTTCTTGCATCAATTCCCAATTGGATTTGTGTCTCTCCGTGGCAGCCTGTAGTCACAGTCTTGTTGGTAGAGCCTACTTCTTCGAGTTCATTATCTCGGGCCGTATAATAGTACTATTGGCCCCAGTGTCTACCAGCAGAGTATATTTCTTGCCATTCACATTGCTATCTCCATATACATTATCGTTGCAATATCTGAGAGAAGCTATCATTATGAGAGGGTCTTTCGAACGATCCTGGCTCGGTGCAGCCCCTCGTAGCCGATCCGTTCTAGCATTCCTGTGACTGGGGTTCATGGTGGGCATGAGTCCTGGGGCGCTTACACGAACTGCGTACATGCTCTAGCACACTACAATTCCATTATTCGGTTTCTTGTCTACCACCATCTTTATCAAGTTGACGATATGGTCAAGTCTATCTTCGTCACATTTTTTTTGAATGGTCATAACTTTGTTATATTCCGAAGCCTTCGTTGCTGCTTCATATTTAGGAGCAGCTGTCAATGCATCGACCAATGTTTTGAGATGGGCTAAATTAGGCGAACTGTGCATATCGGGGTCACGTTAGCCATCAATAACGGCCTGGATGCCCAGACATTCCATCATGTTTTATAGTGCTGATGGATAAGCAATAAAAAAAGATAAATGGTAAATACTTGAAGTTTCTAGAACGATTCAGACAAATGCATCGATTCTGGGCAAAACTAAGTCCAGCTTTCGTTATCTACCATCTAGTGTTATATGCCACATAACTTGCTATGTTAAGGGATTCTGTCATTTCTCCAGATATTAAGCACTGTTTACCGAGAACTAGTAACATTTACCGACATCAAGATATATTCCACATAATCTAACATGATATATGCAGATTTCCGCCATATCTGCCTATAACAACAGATTATTGATCATGTGTGGTTCGCAGGTAGTCGCTTTTGTATTAAAACCCTTTCTGGAACATTCGGATTCCTGAAATTTCTATGTTGCGGCTCTCGACAAACAATCGACCATCTTAGAAAAGCCTCTATAAAACGACCACAGAAAAAATGGCCCTGCCTTGAAATCCGTTCTCTCTCGCTAAAATTTTAACTTTTGGGTATTGTACTAGACAGGGTCGGCTTCGGGGACTACACCAGTGTGCGATTTCGTAACAATAACTTTCTTTCTTCTTTTGATTCTGACTTTATTACAAGGCCTTAGAATATGATGAACAGCTTTCGGTCCTGGATAATTTTCAGTCAGTCACACCTCTACACAACTCTCGCTCTTGTGAAAATTGGTGTCAACGACACCAGTGATGTCTCTGGAATACCAGATGTTTGTCTCACTTAATACTCACGACCTTCAACGACTTTTTATTTTCAACCATTATCCTAATTATCTCAATTGTCAAATGTCAATTAGTGGTTAATAATTAATAATAATCTTGTCACACATGTTTGATTGAGTATACGTTTATCCCTATTTTAGGTAATCATCCCTTGTGTGATGTAGTATAATAATAATGATAATAATAATAATAATAATAATAATAATAATAATAATAATAATAATAATAATAATAATAATAATAATAATAATAATAATAATAATAATAATATGCACTCAGCAAATTGCAGGCTTGAGGAGTTTTTTTCCGCCACCAAAATAGTCAACTTCATAAAGCCATAGTGAAAACAGATACGGGTTATACACCTTTAAACCTAAGCATGGAAAACTTTACGCCCTTTAATACACGAAATGAGGAAGATAAAATTAGAAATTGGCGTTCAAAAGAATTGCACGGAAGATTCATTAATGATTTACAGAAAGACACGATAGATCAAGCTAAATCGGTTGAATGGCTTAAAACTGGAAAGCTGTTCCCAGAAACTGAAGGTTTTATGGTTGGTATACAAGATCAGGTTATAAAAACGAGGAATTACCAAAAGTATATCTTGAAGGAAGAAATACCAACAGATAGGTGCAGAAAGTGCAACAGAAGTCAAGAAACGATTGAACACATTCTTTCTAGTTGCCAAAGCATAGCTGAAACTAAATATCTAGAACGACACAACAAAGTTGCCACAGTAGTATACCTAGAAGTACTGAAAAAACTTAACCTTGATTCACAAAACAACGAGCCATATTACAAATATAAGCCCCCTCCAGTTATCGAAAATCAGTATGTTAAGATCTACTGGGATAAAACTATCATGACGGACGTAACAGTACGACACAACAGGCCGGACATCACAGTCATTAATAAACAATCCAAGCAAGCTCTGCTTATTGACATATCGATCCCAAATAATTCTAACACAGAAAGCAAGTACAATGAAAAACTAAGCAAATACGCCGAGCTAAGGACCGAAATAAAAGAATTGTGGAATCTTAAAGAAGTCAAGATCATTCCAGTTGTTTTATCCTGTATGGGGCTAATTCCCAAGAAACTAAGTACTTCCCTCAAAGACATTGATATGCCTGAGTCAACCTACCGATTAATGCAAAAATCTGTAATCCTGGATGCGACAAACATTGTTAGGTCTTTTCTAGAATAGTGACACCCAACGAAAGTCTTGCTGTTGAGGCCGACTGTGTTGAAACACGCCGGGTGTAAATCCGGTGACACAAAAAGGAAAATAATAATAATAATAATAATAATAATAATAATAATAATAAGGGGTTAAAAGGATAGTGATGCGTCTCCTATAGCCTCTCCTACCAATTCCTGCTCGCACCTCCACGTCGGTAGCCCCGGTAACCATCTCTGGAGATTCAAGATCGGGTAACCAACCCCGGTGGCGGATCTACAGCAGATGGGCTAACGCGAGAGGGAGAACAACCACCGCAGGGGAGGTTGTATCAAGCAACCTACGTCTTTGGCGAATACGCGTACCCTAGCTCCCCTAAGCCAATACTGTGTCCCGTGGTTAGGGCTGAATGGCACCTGGGGGTTATCAGGTGTCACTAACGGAAGTTATTTGGAATAAACCTCCCCTATTCTCAGTATACCACGAACGCAACAGCTAGTAATGGTACGGCAGGGCTCTGCTGAAATAGGCTGATATTCCACCCTGCAAGCTGGCAATAGCTATAAATTGTATACCCATTCATGGAGAACGGCAAGAATGAAGCCTCGGACGAGCGACGTCAAGGACGGGGACGTCGCGGGAATACTCAGCCCGCCCAAACGGATACAGACTCAGAACGAAAAGGATCACGAACCCTGGCCAATACTGTTTCGTTGGAAAATCCAACGACCACCAAAGCCGGGAAACCACGACAACGGATGACTTGGACGGATGAAATGAACAAGCATGTCATCCGTTGTTATCTCATAGCTACCAATTTTCACCAAGACCTAACAGACTACAGAACACGCATGCACCAACAATTCGTTAGCAAGTACCCTGAATTACAACACCTTTCCGAACAAAGAATAAGTGACCAGTACAGAGTAATAATCAGGAACAATCGAATCACTGAATTTGAAATAGATCTAATCAAACAAGAAATCGCATCAGAAATTAATGAAACGGCAACCCTACCTGCCATACCGACTGAACCACACACACCACGTACCAAAACCACCATCGCTGAAACACTTTCACAAATACCACCCCCTGCACCACCAACAACTCCAAGAAAGCAGACTTTAAACACCACACATACAGAAGACTGGCAGCGAAACCACGATAATATAATCGAACAGTTACACATAACATATATGAAATGGACAGGAACCTGTCCTAACAGCAGACCAAAAATACCCCGACTCAAAGACAGCCAGAAAACCAACAAAATAATAGCCCAAGTAAATACAGCCCTCAACAGCTTAATCACCGAAAAAACCAACATAACTGAACTGCACACCTTAATCTACTGTGCAGCAATAGTAACATTGACTCTAAATGAACAAAAAATACCAACTAACAACACAAAAAACAAGACAAAACCAAAAATACCGAACTGGCAACGTAGAATAGAACAAAAAGTAACCACTATCAGAAAAACATTAGGACTACTTACCCAATACTTAATTGGCAACAGATCCGCTAAAACAATTGACAAACTTCAAAAGTCGAACATAAATTTAGCACAACTCAGCCAACAACAACTTTTATCACTCCTCGACAACCACAAACAACGTCTAGCAGTCTACGCAGGGCGACTAAAACGTTACAAAACAAGTAACCTCCGAAAGTCACAAAACAATACATTCAGACAAAATGAAAAGAAGTTTTATGCACAACTCAATAATGAAAACGATAATAAAAACTACCCAACACCATCAGAAGAAGATATCACCAATTTTTGGAAATCAATATGGTCAAACCCTGTTGAACACAACTCAGATGCCAGCTGGATCACAGAAATCCAACAAGAATATGAACATCTGGACACACAAAACAATATCACCATCTCCATCGGACAACTAAAAGACATAATTAATAAAACACACAATTGGAAGGCACCCGGCCCTGACGGAATACAAAATTTCTGGCTTAAAAAATTCACTGCGACGCATGACAGACTTGCAAAACTTATAACACACATCGTCCACAATCCCTCAGAACTCCCAATTTTCTTAACACAAGGCATCACATACATCAAACCTAAGAACAATAACACTCTGAACCCAGCCAACTACAGACCAATCACATGCCTACCGACATTATACAAGATCGTCACATCCACCATCACACAACATATGCAGGACCACCTAGACAAATACAACATACTCACAGAAGAACAGAAAGGATGCAAAAAGAACAGTCAAGGTTGCAAAGAACAGCTGACAATAGATGCAGTAATCCATCAACAAGCACTTAAAAAATTCCGCAATCTTTTCGTCACATACATTGATTACAAAAAAGCGTACGATAACGTACCACATAGCTGGCTAATACACGTACTCAGAATCTACAATATCAACCCTATCATCATAAATTTCCTCCAAACCATAATGAAAAGATGGTGCACCAACATACATGTGCAAACAGAAAATACTCAATTCACAACTGACAAGATACCCATTAAACGAGGAATATTTCAAGGGGATACACTAAGTGCCCTGTGGTTCTGCATGTGTCTCAATGTTATATCTCAGGCCCTCTCTAAAACAAAACAAGGATTCACCATCAAATTCAACAAGAACAACAATTATAAAATCAATCACCTTTTCTACATGGACGACATCAAACTATTCAGCTCGACAAGAACACAAATGAACTCCCTTATTAAAATAACAGAAACCATGTCCAACGACATAAAAATGGAATTCGGGTTAAATAAATGCAAAATCAATAGCATAGAGCGTGGCAAGTGGACAAACACCGAGGGCATCAGGACTACAGGAGGCATAATAGAGCACATGGATGAAGACGACACATACAAATATCTTGGCATCGAACAAACAATCAAACTCAACCATACAGATCTCAAAAACAATTTCATACAAAAATATACGAAGAGACTCACACAATTACTAAAAAGTAAACTCACATCCAGAAACCTTACTAAAGCCATAAACTCTTACGCCATACCAACGCTCACTTACTCATTTGCAATTCTCAAATGGACACCGACAGATCTCGAAAATATCAACAGACAGACCAGAACACTACTGACAAAACACCATATGCACCACACTAACGCCTGTATAGAAAGGATCACTTTACCTCGAGCAGATGGTGGGAGAGGAGTTCTTGACATCCACCAACTACACGACACGCAAATCTCAAACCTAAGAAATTACTTTCATGACAAAAAGTCCAAAAGCAAACTTCACCTAGCAATAGTACACGCCGACATTAACTACACTCCACTAGACTTACACAACACCGACCTTTCACTGAAGGACAAGAAAACCACATACAAAGAGAAAATACAAAGATGGGCAAGCAAAGAACTACACGGACGATACTTCAATCAGACACAAGGTGAAGACATCGATAAAGGACTAACACATAAATGGCTCCAGAAGGGTGACCTCTTCCCTGAAACGGAAGGATTCATGCATGCTATACAAGATAAAGTAATAAAAACGAAAACATATAGCAAGTACATATTAAAAGACCCCTCAGTTACAAATGACAAATGCAGAAGATGCCATTCAGACAGAGAAACAATAGAGCATATAACCAACGGCTGCAAGAGTCTTGCACCAACCAAATACCTGGAACGACACAACACAGTCGCAAAAATCATCCACCAGGAAATGGCATATAAACTTTCACTAATAAACAAAACCGTACCTCACTACCAGTACACACCATCCGAAATACTGGAAAACCAGGAATACAAAATATACTGGGACAAGACGATACAATCAGACAAAACATTAGCATGCAACAGACCCGACATCACATTTACTGACAAGAGAAACAAACACACCTACCTAATAGACGTTTCCATCCCTACCGATCAAAATCTAACAAACAAATACTCGGAAAAAATACAAAAATACACCCCCCTCGCAATAGAACTGGAGAGAATTTGGAAACAAAAGGCGGTCACCATTATTCCGTTGATTATGTCTGCTACTGGTATCACCCACAAAAAATTCACAGAACATCTGACAGAACTCGACATACCTGAAAATATACACAATCGAATACAAAAAAGCGTCATTTTACACACGTGCAATATAGTCCGCTCGTTTCTTAGAACACAATAGACTTCGTTTATACTTGGCCCGCCCGTATAAAGAAGAAATCCAGGGAACAAAAACCCTGTGAATTCCTAAAATAATAATAATAATAATAATACGATACGATACGATTTATTGACCAGTTTTAAATACAAAAGCATTTGTGTAGTCCTAATACTAAATTACTAAGTAGTTATCAAAATTCCTAAATCAGATAATAGAATAGAAAATTTGCATAAAGTTAAACCAATATTTACATCAAATCAGATTTCTGGAGTAATATATATGTAAGAATGAATTAGTAAGACTGATAATTGAACGACATGTAGTCCCGAACTGCGTTAAAACAATTTTGTGTTAAGAATTGTTTTGAAAATTTATAGAACTGATTCTGGCTTATATTTTTCACATTCTTATCAGCATGCAAATCTAGAAACTTATTATACAATCTACACCAGAATGAGTTGCCATATCTAGTACACCCCTATGAATACACAGGAGTGTCTCAAACATGTACATGCAAGGCAATGGCAGGATCCCATATTCCGCGAAAAGTCCACTGCAATGTACTCGACTTTTTGCATTATGAATAATACGCAAAGCAGTCTTCTGAAGAGTAAAGACTCTCTGTACTCTGTTAGAGTTACCCCATAGAGATATACCATAAGCCAAATGACTCTGTATCAACGCAAAGTAAATCGTACGCATAACAAGATTACTACCAATAGATGAGCGTAGTTGTCTCATTGCAAAAATCTGTGATGAAATCTTTGAGCATAGTGAGTCTATGTGGTCCCCCCAATTGATACCCTAATTGATACACTAATGTGATGCCCAACAATTTCACAGATTCCCCTTTGGTACCTCGTTTTACAGAGCTAAATGTTATTTTTTCAGTTTTCGCGTCGTTCAATTCCAAATTGTTTGAATCAAACCAAGATTTAGCTAACTTTAGATTCTCGATGCTGACATTTTTCTCTCCTTTCGTTAAGAATGTAGCATCGTCTGCAAATAAAAGCGATCGAGACGCCGGTAGATCGTTTATGTATAGTAAAAATAATAATGGTCCTAACACTGAACCCTGCGGGACTCCATCGTTTACCGACATCCGAATAGATTCACAGCCGTTGTAGCTTACGCACTGCTGACGATTTTCCAAATAAGATTTAAACAATTCCAACTCTCTACCACGGAATACGTGATGTTCCATCTTTCGCAATAAAATGTCCGAGCTCACACAGTCAAAGGCCTTAGTTAGGTCACACATAATGGCGTATGTGTTTTTACCCTCATCGAGACCCTCAACTATGCTCTCAATAACATTCAAGATTGCCAGAATGGTTGACTCATGTTTCTGAAATCCAAATTGACATTCAGATATTAGGTTCTTATGTTCTAAATAGGAGCTTAGTTTATTTTTTATCAGTATTTCAAATATTTTGTAGATTACAGGTATAATAGCTATAGGCCTATAGTTGTTAACGAGATCTATGTCGCCACTTTTGAACACCGGAATAATTTTTGATATTTTCAGTACGTGGGGCCAGTTCCCCTCATTTATACATTTGTTGTACAAGGTTTTCAATGGTCCAACTAGCAAAGTCAAAGTAACTTCAATCATCTTTGCGTTTAGATTATAAAAATCCAGATTTGGCTTACATTTTAGAGAAAATACAGCCTCGTGAACTTCCGTCTCCAAAATTGACGACATGAAAAAGGATGATGGTGGTGTAGGTAAAGTATTCAAAAAATGTAATGGATTAAATTGGGGACTGTCAATACTTTTCAGAATTGTTTCCGATATGCCTGCGAAAAATTTGTTGAATTCAGTAGATTCTAATGTGTGGGACACTCTATTCTGATGTTTAGTGTTTCTTTCCTGATTCACAATATTCCAGATAGCTTTACTCTTGTTATCTGAATCATTAATGTTTTGTTCATATGCATTCTTTTTCGCCATTTTAAGCGATTTACGGTAGTCTTTCCGCTATTGACAGTATTTATACCAATCTAAGAGTGATTTTTCAGACCTAAATTTCTCTCTCAAATGGTAGACTTCCTTACGCTTTGCCTTAAGTTCGCTTGTAAACCAGTTTGAAGCTGTCTTCCTATGGGCAATTGATTTTAAAGGAAAACATGTATCAGCACCTGTAGACAGTATATCGGTAATGATATTTGCATACTGATCCGAATTTAGTCGTCCAGAATCAGGCCATTGAATTTCCTGAATTTGGTTTACAAAACTTAAGTTATTTCTATTTACAATTCTTCTCATACACTTCCTAATGGATGTATTATTACAATGATCAATTCTAAAAAACAAATAATTACCACTATGATCCGACACTAATGGTTCATATACCCCTGCATGGAGTTTATCGTTATCTAAGTTTGTGACTATATTATCAATACATGAGCTAGTTGTGTTAGTTATTCTAGTCGGCATATGAACCAAGTGCCTTAGACCATACGCACAAAAAATATTTATCAAAATCTTTGAGTACCCACCATCATTATTCAAGTCTAGATTGAAATCTCCCATGATAATAATAGATTTGTACCTTGTGTATAACTTTTTATTAACACTCTCTAGCTGATCCACAAATATTTCTAATTTGCCTTTACTGGATGATCTGTATATGGCTAACAAAACACAATTTCTATGTTTTATCTCAGCAGCACTGAACTCCGCATGGAAAGGTATACAAAAGTCACTAATATTAATATAATTTAAATTAATATGATGAGAAGCAAATATAGCTACACCACCATGTAATTTTCTGAAAGATCTACAGTAACTAGATACTTAATTTGATGGTCTCTAAACTATTTATATCAAGCCAGTGCTTACCAATGCAGAGTACTCAAATTTTTCAAGAAGCATTGTATCAATGAATTTATTATCATTTTCACACAAATTATGTGCTAACTGAATTTGACGTCTCCCTGAAAAAAACCTATTTAATGATATATTGTCTGGCCATATATCATTCTTAAGAATACTGTCCACTTCATTAACAGGCACCGAAATTTTGAATGATGAATAAGCACTAGGTTGACGCGAATTCAGTTTTATAACTATAACATTGGGCGCATAATTTTTCAAATAGTCCTTTAAATCATTTGGGTCTACGTCGGGTTCAAAATTTGTCACGTGATAATGTCTATGGCTATTTGTGAAGGATACTGCTGCTTTGAATGGGCATTTTGAGAAATCTCCGTTACTTCCTTCCAATATGTTTCTTGTTGTCTTCTTCTTTGTTCCCGCATCCAATAAATCACTCTTCGTCAGATTAACCACATCATGGCAAACCTGGACAGTTTTTGCATTATGAAGTGCATTTCTTAAAGCATTCGTTGTTACCGGCTGATTTTTACAGGGATCATTACATTTTATTACAGGTGTATTTCCATTTTTTGATAGCGGAGAGGGAAAAGTACGAGTTCTGAGAACTGTTGAATTTTTCGGTACCTCTAGATTTGAATGTGAAGAAGTTGCATCCGTGGTAATACTTTTTAATAAAGATAGTTGGTCCCTTAAACAGTTTATGGCGAGATCTTGTTTTTGAATTGCAACTTCCTGATTTTTGATTATTATATCTTTTTGTTTTATTATCTCTTGTAGGTATTTGATTGTGATCTTATCTGCCACACTACCCAATTCATGATCTGATTTCGTATCTTTTACTTCTTTAACCTTTCTCTCTGTATCCCCACAGCAAATAACTGAGCCGTCACTCATGTGTTTCACATTTTTCACGTCCTTCAAGCATTTATTGTGTGATAAAGTACCGCATTTGGTACACCGAGATGCGTAGTTAATTTTTCTTACAGTTTTCCGACATCTAATACACGCTTACGATGACTCATGTGGAACTTCAGGATCAGCGTCCGACATTCCTATTCAGTATTTGCCAATGCATCAAATCTAAATATCAAATATTTCTATTTCTCGTGATTTTCAGCCAATATTTTAATCAAAATTTTTACCGTGGTGGAATAACATCAATGTCCAAGATGTTAATTACTGTTATCAGTATAAATAGATTATTTTTATACTTACAGGTGGATGGTAAAAACAAGTGTATATCACTAAACTTTCAGTTTTTGATGTCTTCCACAATTGCACAAACAAACTATACTCTTATTAACGTGCTGCTCTCACAAAAAATAATTAATTCACAAGAATACCAAGTCAAATATCTGATTTTTACAGAGCTATTTATGTGTAATGTTACTGTGACAACTATTCCACCAATAATTAATAATAATAATTGTCTGTATTATTCTCAAAATATAAATGTTTACAATAGAATAAATGTAAAAACAGATTACTTAATGAAAATAAAAGGCGAAGTTCAGCTTTTATGAGGCATTAAGCACCATAAATGCTGCTCTACCACTTAACCTTAAGGAATGTACAGTTGGTATCCAGACTTAGAATAGGAATTATAGCTAGACAAATTTTCAATTTTTTAGAATGAGGTAATTAACAGAGTGTTCGGGTTTGAGTAGTGAAAACATATTTAGCAATACTCACTTCAAACTTACTAATTTTACAACTTTCAAGATCTGTAGGAAGTCCGTTATATACATGGCCAACGTGATATCTGAAAGACGATCTAAAAAGTTCTAATTTAAAGAATGGAACTGTAATTAAACCTCTATTTCTCATGTTAGGATTGTGAATATCTGTCATATATGTTATTTTACGGTGTAAGTAAGACGGTTTTCTCGTAAGTACTATTTTATGATAGAGACACGCCGAATGTAATTATTCATGTTTAACCATCAAATTTCTTTGAGTTTATTTGAAATGCTACGATGTCTTCCAATACCAAATATTAATCTAAGACAACAATACTGCATTTTCTGAATTATTATTGAACAGTTAAACATGGACCATATAGAACGTCAGCATAATTGAACACCAATGAAATCAAAGTCTCACATAGTGTTTTTTACGCCATATGTCAAAAAATGTCTGATGCCATAAACTGTTTTCAAAGACATGTACGCCTTTTAAAGTACCGCGGTCATATGTTTCTCAAACCTCAAATCAGTATCCAAGATCACACCTAAATTTTTAGCTTCCGAGAGCGTAGCTAGTTTTTCATTATTTATCTTAACATAAATATCATTGGAAATCTTTTGACGATTTAGTTTGGAGCCAAATAGGAGAGTTTTTGATTTATTAGGGTTGATTAAAAGGTAATGAGTTTTAGCAGCCTCTACAAATGCATTAATGTCAGCATTAATAGCATTACAAGCACGTTCTATTGCCTGCGGGAGAAAGCTATAGTAGGGTTGGGTGCTATCTGCGTATAAATGTATACTACAATTAGATATGTGTTGCAATAGTTGAGACGTTTAAATTGAGTAAAATAACAGACCCATTATTGAGCCCTGTGGTACACCCTACGAAAGTGAAAGTAGCTCTGAGTTTTTACCATTGAGTGAGACACGTTGTTGCCTATTTCTTAAATAATTACTAACTAATAAGCGAGCATTTTCTGAAAAAACTATATACTGTAATATATTCATCAGTAAATCATGATTTATTGTGTCGAATGCCTTGCTAAAATCGAGCAGTATAAGTAATGTACACTTACCACCATCAGTCGCCTTAATAATATCACCTACTAAGTGGAGAAGGGCAGTTGTACAACTATGTCCCTAAAGAAAACCCGACTGAACTGATGGTGATATTTAAAACGAAACTAAGTGCCCTTTTATTTGAGTCTCCAAGGCTATCTCTATAATTTTAACAATATGGGTAATAGGCTGATTGGGCGAAGATCTATTTGTGTGATATATGGTACCACATGAGGACAACATAATTTTAACATAGTGATATTTAACTCATCACAGCCAGTGGCATTTGTTTTAATTCCACAAAATATTTGATATACAAAAAAACTTATTATAGTGTTTTAAATGAAACTCAGGTTTCTAGTTAACTCCACAATATAATAAAAATTGTTGAAAATTCTAAAAAATTGATAATTGTTTCGATACATCAATATCATCGTCAGAATGACATAAGTTACATTTCATTTGGTGCCTACCTGATGTTTAGTAGTGACCTAACTTGTGATTGACTCAATATATGTTAATACAAAGAAGAAGAAGATGTGATATTACAAATATTGAAGCTCAGATATTATTACCCCTATGGTGATATCCTGGATATCATTTTACCAATTAAGATCAGTATAACTGTGCAATGATATAGAAAATCAGTAAAACTATATCTGCTGATCTTTACAATTATCACTCAAGAAGACAGTTTATTAGTGGATAACTCCCTAGATTCAACTGTTCATTGACAACTTCATATTGTGGCTTTCTAAAATGTCTTCTAATTTCCAATTCATCAAGGAAATCCAGTTCTTATATCTTCTAACAAATATGCAGCACTTCTAGTTTTGTGTTAGATGTCAATGAATGATTGGTGTCAAGTGGATGTTTTGCGTAGTGGGATTTATCTGGTTGCTTTAATCTGTATGCTCGTAAGTGCTCACTGTATCGGATTTCCAAATTCCTAAGGGTCTGACCCAAATAGACCGCATTACATTCTGGACATTTGAGTTCATATATAGCTGACTTCTTTAGATGTAGTATTTTTGTTTTCACATTTAACAATTTTGTACTAACGTTACTTTCTGTTTTAAACGAAATTGTTGTATTCGTTGCTGAAGATATTATCTTTGAAATATTTTTAGAAATATTTTCTGCATATGTGATGGTTTTATAAGTTTCTTATTTCTTCAGTTTGTTTAGGAAATAAGAGTTGTGATGCCACTTTTCCCCTTTTTTCTATCAATTAGCTTATTTATCATATCTAATGGATAACCGTTGGATCTTGCTATTTGTCTAATTGTATCAATCTCTCTATCAAAATTACATTTGTTCATAGGAACTGAAAAAGCTTTATGTATCATTGAATTATATGCCGCTAGTTTATTGGACACGGGGTGATTGGAACTAAATGGAATTGTCACATCAGTCTGTGTTGGTTTTCGGTGAATTGAATAATCAAGTACATTATTAACTCTTCGAATTTTTAAATCAAGAAAATTGATTGAGCTATTTCCTTCAATTTCTAAGTTAAATTTAATTTTTGGGTGTAAATTATTGATGTGGTTGAAAAATACATCTAATTGTCGTTCACTACTCACAAAACAAGCTAATATGTCATCTACATATCTATACCAAAATAAAACATTTTTCGAAATATTACTTTCAAAGATCTTTGTTTCTAGATTGTCCATAAAAATGTTTGGCAAAATAGGTGATATAGGGCTTCCCATTGGTAAACCTTCATTTTGAATATATATCTTATTGTCAAAAGTGAAATAATTCTGACTAATGCATACATCAAATAAATTAAGAATATCTGATATTATTCCTGAATTATTATTTTTTCCTTCTAGTAATTTTCTTACAAGTATTAGACATTCTTTGGGAGGAATTTCAGTGAACATGTTAGTAACATCGAACGAAATGTGTTTATGGACAATTTAGTAAGAAAGATCATTGAGAGCAATATTTCGAAAAATGTTTTATTTTGGTATAGATATGTAGATGACATATTAGCTGCTTGTTTTGTGGCTAGTGAACGACAATTAGATGTATTTTCCAACCACATCAATAATTTACACCCAAAAATTGATATTTACATTAGAAATTGGAGAAAATAGCTCAATCAATTCTCTTGATTTAAGAATTCAAAGAGGTACTTTATTATTCAATTTACCGAAAACCAGCACACACTGATGTGACAATTCCATTCAATTCCAATCACCCGGCGTCCCATAAACTAGCGTCATATCATTCAATGATACATTGAGCTTTTTCATTTCCTATGAACAAATATAATTTTTATAGAGATATTAATACAATTGGACAAATAGCAACATCCAACGGTTATCCATTAGATATGATAAATAAGCTAATTAATAAAAAAGAGGAGAAAGTGGCATTACAACTAATATTTCCCAAACAAACTCATGAAATAAAAACTTATAAAACCATCACATATGCAGGAAATATTTCTAATAATATTTCAAAGATAATATTTTCAGCAACGAATACAACAATTTCTTTTAAATCAGAAAGTAATGTTAGTACTAATTTGTTAAATGTAAAAACAAAAATATCACAATTAAAGAAGTCAGGTATATATAAACTCAAATGTCCAGAATGTAATGCTGTCTATTTGGGTCAGACCCTTAAGAATTTTGGAATCCGATACAGTGAGCACTTACGAGCATATAGATTAAAATAACCTGAAAAATCCCACTACGCAAAACATCCACTTGACACCAATAATTCATTGACACCTAACAAAAAACTAGAAGTGCTGCATATTTGTGAAAAGAAACAAGAACTGGATTTCCTTGAAGAATTGGAAATTAGAAGACATTTAAGAAACCCACAATATGAAGTTGTCAATGAACAGTTAAATCTAGGGAGTTCTCGACTAATAAACTGTCTTCTTAAGTGATAATTGTAAAGATCAGCAGATATAGTTTTCCTGGTTTTCTATATCATTGCACAGTTATACTGATCTTAATTGGAAAAATGATATCCAAGATATCACCTTAGGGCTAATAATATCTAAGCTTCAATATTTGTAATATCACATCTTCTTCTTTTTTGTATTAACATATATTAAGTCAATCACATGTTAGGTCACTTCTTGGTCTAGCCAAAAATAACTACTAAACATCAGGTAGGTACCAAATGAAATGTAACTGCTGTCATCCTGACGATGATATTGATTTATCGAAACAATTGTCAATTTTTTAGAATTTTCAACAATTTTTGTTATATTTTGGAATTAACTAGAAACCGCGAGTTCCATTTAAAACACTAATATGAGAAGATTCTACTAAGTAAGGGTCGAGACAGTTAATTTCACAAAAAAACTTCTTTAAAAACAAAATATGACTGAACTAATCTATTGCTCCCATAATACTGAGAGACATTTTCACCTGGGGTAGCATAAGCAACATACTCAATAAAAAATTCCTAATTTCATCAACATTGCTAGGATAAACTCGATTCTTTTTCTATTAGTAATTTATTTGACCTTAATGTTTTCCATATTACTTTTGAGCTATTGGTACCTAGCTGGTATGTGAAATAAGCCCTTTTTTCTCGAAAAACGGTTTTAATTACGTGATTACGCAAAGCCTGGTAATATCAAAAGTGCGCATTTGTTTAATTGGATATGTTAACCAAGGGGCTTTATGTTCAGTAACTCTCATTGTAACCACAGGAGCGTGTCTATCTAATAGTGATATAAACAGTTTACAAAATATGAAACCTTTTCATCAACGGTTTCCTGATCATAAATTCTGGAAAATGATGTGTTAATCAAGTCTCGTTAAAAAGAATCGTCGTTAAAATTTGTGAAGTTTCTATGAGTGTACATTTTAGGAACCTGTTTATATGTATGGTTTGGCAATATACAGAAAAAAAAAGCGTGGTCTGCAATATCATTGTGTATTATACCCTCCTCAACTTAAGCTTCATCTCTCACTATAACATAATCCAACAGAGTTGATGAAGTTGCTGTTACCCTTGTAGGGACACCTATTAACTGTTTCAAATTTGAAGAATCTAATGAAGAGTAAAATTTTTTGACAGTATTACTGTCTAGTTCCAATAAATCTAAATTAAAGTCTCCCATACAAACAATTTCATCAACAGTATCAGATATTGATTCTAAACTGCCTTCAAATTCGTCCAAAAAAATACTAGTATTTTGTTCATGAGGTATATATATATGAGGACTACAGCAATAGTGTTTTTTATTTATTGTAACTCCAATCCAGCACTGTTCCCATATCAAATAATAAACATCAATTATTTCCCATTTATTATTATTCCTAATATACATAAGCCTTTACCATTCAGTGTTTTTAAATGAAACTCACGGTCGGTTATCGAAACAATTGTCAATTTTTTAGAATTTTCATTAACTTTTATTATATTGTGGAATTAACTAGAGACCTTGAGTTTCATTTAAAAACACTAATATGAGCATATTCCACGATGTAAGGGTCGAGACAGTCAATTTCTTTACCATTCATATTACGATCCATACTATATATATCAAAACCATCTATATGTATCCTATCACTGTGAATTGAATTTTTAACCAGCTTCCACAAATTAAAGGTATATTGATGTTTTATTATCTGTGATAACTCTTTTAACCTTATGTAATGAAGGAACTGATCACCTCGCATTCAAACATGCAATATTTAAGGAGTTCATAATACCCAACCCATCCAAACACCAACTAATCAAAACCACATCAAAATTATTACAATAAAACCAATAAGTAATAGATGGTTGTTAACACCAGGTACATACAATTGCACGTGGTGCTACAGATATAAGTTAATTTCATTGAAAATACCACAAAGTGAAAAAAATAATAAATAAACAGTTTTAAAGATTTAAACTAACTTTTCCGCGTCTGTGGCCCTGAACAATATCCTATCATAAATTTGTTACTTGTATACGGTTCGGGGAATGTATCGTGCTAACAAACCGAAATTTATCCAAAAATAACCAAAAATGTAGTATATCTGGATTTATAGGACCCGCTGTACTCGCTCTAGTGAACTGAAAATCAATAGGGTACATCTGTGAGATACCTTGAACAATATTCAATCATAAAATTGATTATTCGTAGACTCTCTGGAGGCTGTATCGTGATAACAAACTGAAAATTCTTCCAAAATGACAAAAATTTGGTACTCCAAGTACCATAGCACCCGTTGTACTGGCTTTAGTGAGCTGAGTATCAATAGGCTTAATCTTTGAGACCCTCTGAATAATATCCAATCATAAAATTGGTCACTTGTATATACTCCGGAGGCTGTATCGTGCTAACAAACTGAAACTTCTCCAAAATGACAAAAATATCGTACTTAAAATACTGTAGTACCTGTTGTATTCGCGGTGGTGAGCTGAAAATCAATAGGGCTTATCTGTGAGATGTCCCGAATAATATTCAACCATAAAATTGGTGACTTGTTGAACTCCGGAGGTTGTATCGTGCTAACAAACTGAAATTTCTTAAAAAATGACAAAATGTCGTACTTCAAGTACCATAGCACCCGTTGTACTGGCTCTGGTGAACTGAAAATCAATAGGGTTCATCTGTGACATGTCCTTAACAATATTCGATCATAAAATTGATGACTTATTGCACTCCGGAGGTTGTATCGTGCTAACAAGACATGTAAGAAAAAGTGGCCGACGACAACGACGACGACGACGACGACGACATACACACAGGATTTTTTTCTAGAAACCATTTTTTCGTATTGTTGTTAATGGAAAACGTAAAAATAACTCAAAATTTTTTTTCAAAATTACAACTTTTTTTGGGGTAAACCAATACTTTTCTCGCATATTAGATAGGTTGGGCGGAAAAGTAAAAATATTAATAGAATGTATATTGCAGAATATAATTAAGGAAATACGAAGAACCTAATAATTACACTATAATAGTGACAAAAATAAGATTAGATTTGGAGAAATGATACTTTTTATTTAATCAGCGTCGGTTACAAGCTGGGATTCAAGCTGCTCAATATTTTTATCGATCATTGTTTCATTTCTATCGGCCATTTTAAAATATATGTTTCCACCTATTGTCCATATTGTTCGATTATTGCCGACTTTTTCGCGGACTGATTTCAGGAGCTACATATGTTCCGATGTTAGATCTTTTCTTATTATAGTACTTGAGGTTTTAAGTAGCTTCTTAGTTTTATTGAATACACACGTAACAGTAACTAAAATTGGTCTAATTTTGTGTCTTTGAAACTTTTCAATTCTATTACAAAAATCTATGCACTTTCCATCTATTTATAGGTTCATTTTAGTATTACAGATATCCAGCACTGTTTCCTTACACTTTTCCTCAACATTCTCATCTACTCAGTAACTCTCTGACTTCTTAATTTATACTCCAACTCCTTGGTTTTAGCTTTAAGGTCTTCAATTTTTTTGTCCATCTGCTTCATAATACTATTTGCTATAGTTTTTGAGTGTTGATTTATAAAATCATCTGAAGTACAAAGTTTGCCACTAACGTTTTCACAGTTGAATGCAGTTCATCGTCACCTTTATTTTCTGTTTTGTGTCCTCGGTTCCGGGACATAGTGACAAAATAATTTCACTTAACAGAATACTTATTAAGCATTTTGTGTGGAATAAAGTAGAAGTACTTAGTACGTACTTAGTTCTCACCCGATTTAAATCGATTTATTATAAGCACCTCGTGAAACACGTCTATATGGTATTAAGCATTGTACTTTCGTTCATTGTATTTTCTGAAATGCTTTTAAAATTAGTGGCTATGTTTTAACCACTATGTTTGTATATTTTGATAGATTTTCGGAATGTGATATTTCAACGTACAAGTAAGTAATTGAATCAAACTAACTCGAAGCCTTTGAATACTGTTTTTATTTTCTCTAAAATAAAATGAGAACAATTTTCTGATTAATGATGGTATTGTTATTAAACTGAAAGCGCTCTGCTCATATTGAACTTTGTACTAATCATCATCATCATCATCAATCAGCCTGTCGCATCCACTGCAGGATATAGGCCTCCCTCATTTCTGCCCACTGTCTTCTGTCTTGAGCGCTCTGCATCCAGTTTGTAGTCATTCTTCTGATATCGTCCGTCCATCGCGTGGGAGGTCTTCCCTTGTTTCTTTTGTCAGTCCTTGGTCTCCACTCGAGCAGCCTTTTTGTCCATCGTCCATCTGTCATGCGGGCCACATGTCCAGCCCAGTTCCATTTGAGTTTTTCCACCTGATAGATAACATCCGTGACTCCTGTTCTCGCCCTTAGGTCTTCATTTCTTATGCGGTCACGGAGTAACACACCAAGCATCGATCTTTCCATCCTACGTTGGGCTACTCCAAGCTTCCTAGCGGATGTGGCTGTCAGAGTCAAAGTTTCGGCTCCGTAGGTCATAACTGGTAGAACGCACTGATTATAGGCCTTTCGCTTCAGACACATTGGGAGATTGCCCTTAAAAACTTCCCTCATTTTACCAAATGCAGCCCAAGAGAGCGTAATTCTTCTTCTTAATTCACATGTTTGATTGTCTCTCGAGATTTTTATCTCATGACCCAGGTATGTATACTTATCCACCAACTCTACCTCCCCATCACCAATAGCAATATTTCCACTAGGAACCAGATTCGTCATATATTTCGTTTTCGATATATTAATTTTTAATCCAACCCGAGCACATACCTCCTGAAGATCTTCCAGCATTATCTTGATATCCTGTAGGCTGTCTGACGTCAAGGCTATATCATCTGCGAAGCGCAGGTCTGTTAGGTTTAATCCATCTATATTCAAGCCTTTTCCGCTCCATTCAAGCATTCCAAAGGCGTATTGCAGAATTGTGGTAAACAGTTTTGGTGACATAGTGTCACCTTGCCTCACTCCTCTACCTATTTTTATGGGGTTGGTGTTTTCGTGCAGTCTTACCATCATGGTAGCATTCTTATATATGTTGTATATTAGCTTAGTGTAACGATAGTCGACACGACATTTTTGTAAGGAGTTTAAAACTGCACTCATCTGAACAGTGTCAAAGGCCTTGTGGAAGTCCACAAAGGCAATGACAAGCGGTCTGTTATACTCTATTGTTTTTTCGATCAGGGTTTTGATGCTTTGTAGGTGGTCATTTGTTCCAAAACCTTTGCGGAATCCGGCCTGTTCTATTGGCTGGTAAAAATCGAGTTTGTTTTCCAGTCGTGTAGTGATAATTCTCGTGAATAGTTTATAGAGATGACTGAGTAAGCTTATTGGCCTATAATTTTCCAGTTCAGCTGTATCACCTTTCTTGTGAATTAAGATCACGATGGCATTATACCATCTGTCTGGTATGGTGCTATTGAAAAGACAAAGATTGAAGAGTTTTGCTATGTTCTGAAGTAAACAATTACCACCCTCTCTAACTGCGTCGGCAACTACGCAGTCCTCTCCAGGAGCTTTGTTGTTTTTTGTTTTCTTCAGTGCCAGCTTTATTTCGTCCAGAGTGATATCGGGCAATAATTCTGATCCTTGATTAACGATGCCTTTTCTCTTTGTCAATATCTCCGGTTCTGCTTCTAAATTAATTTCATCTTGGCTTTTATATAATATAATATATTATATTTGTACTAATACACTCATACAATTTCTTATTTATTCATGCCTTGTATACAAAGCTGACCTCACTTGTTTGAAATTCCAATTAGGGGAACTATCTGGTTCTATTTTAAATCTACCTTACTAACCTCCCAAGTGTGAAGACAGTGTCGTTAATACTTTGAGGTGTTGTGGGTTAACTTGTATGAGTCTTGGTAGCTCGCCAAATTTTCTCTGGCGCCCTTTTTGATAACTTTATTATAATTTGAAGAATCCACACCTTCTTCGACTCAGAGCTAGTCGACGGGGAGTACTGATTGTCTACCGGAAAACTAACATCTTTAACGGACACTGGAGGTTTGATGTCGAGTAGGTTTCATATTACTATATTTTGTTCTCGTTCACATTGAACAGCAAAGTATTAAAAAGCATAATATTCAGTGAAAAACTATCCTTAAATACAATGTAACACACTTAACGCCACCCTCAGATAATTACATTATTAAAGTTTTTCTTTAAGATTCCATTTTCCCGGTTTGTAATTAAATAATGTAGTTCTAAAATCCTATTTATTAGGATATAACTTTACCAAACCATTTCAAAAAATATTAACAGATTCAAACAATGAAATATGGTACTAAAAATATGATCATGGATTTTGAGTGATACATTCATTACATAGAAAATAAGAATGCTCCATGCATATTGTTATAGTTATTAAAGTTAATATTATTGTTATATTTTTTCATTATTCTTATTAATTTATTTAAAATTCGACTATCTCAGTAATTTTTATTTTATTTTCTTTTATATATTTTTTTTCTTTTGGAAAAATTGTAGAATGAAAATAATGTCCAATTTCACTCTTTAGTCTTTTTATGGGTTCTTATTATATCCTATACACATTTTTTACATACTACTAATTACTATTCCAATTTCAAATACCTTATCAGTCCTGTTTGTATCTAAATTGTCCTATTTTATCAAATATTTCTATCGTCGGTTTCTCACATCTCCAGTTTACATAAAGTCCATTCACATTGTCCCAAAATAGTCTCCTCCAGTCCCTTCAAACTTGTCCAACACTTAATTTTCTTTCTTACCGGTACCCTCACTTAAAAGCTTGTTTCACTTTTTGATATCTATTGTTTTTTCTAACAAACACTTCTTATCATATATATTTACATTGCTAATCCTCAAATTATTTTATAATCTTTAACAGACTCCCAACTACATCTTTTCCAAAATGTCTTTTTTTTCTACGTGACAGTTCCCAACCTTCTGACATTTCTTTCCAGAATTTTTTAACTTATGTCACCAATGTATTTTTTTTTGGTTATGGAACTGTCACAATATACATCATCATGATTATTGAAAGCTTTTTTTCCCTAAATAGTGAATCATAACAAATACCTCAAGGATTAGTTAAAATTTTTCATTGAAGATGAGAAAATCTTATCTCATACTTTTAAAATTTATATGTTATGCTTGGCTTGTCTTAAGTAAATAAATATCATAATTATTAAATATTCCCCTAATTTTATCTTCATTAATATAGTTCACTCTGTAACTGTTTACATTATTTTCACTGTCTATTACATAAATGGTCCTTCAAAGATAGGTAATAACATTGCACAAAGTTTTCGTCTGAGATCTGTCATTCTTTTTGCTTTAATTATTACTTATTGACCCTTTTCAAATTTTATGCATTCTTTTATTTCAAATTCGTTTTAAATATTTCTTTCCATTTTTCTCTCTTTTACGTTTAACTTGTTCTAGTATTTCTTGCAACTCTTTATTTTCCTCTTCCACCCAGTGTCGTAGCGGTTGTTCCCCTGTCATTAGAGTGTGTAGAGTCATTTCTGTCACAGTTTTGGTAACTGGTTCAAGAAAGTTTCTACCTGTGTTATTTTGGTGTCCCAGTCTCTGTTATTGTGTATGGAAAGTATTCGAAGAAATTTTATGACCTCTAGGATGTAACGTTCGCATGGATTTGCTTCAGGATGCTCTGATGCTCGTGAAGGTAAGGGTGATGTCATTTCGTTCACAAAATAGCTTGAATCTGTCATTTTTGAAGTAAGTCGCGTTGTCAAGTATACATTTTGTTGGTTTTTCTATGTCTGTCATGTATTTTTGTAAAAAAAATTTGTATTGTTCGAACGTTGGTTTTTGAGCAAGGATATAAAGTTTTATATATTTTGTAAAAATGTCTACAGTAACTAGTATATGCCTGTTGTCTCTGTTCATCACTATTAGTTCACTGATAAAGTCTATTGCGATACTCTCTAGTTTTTTAGTCGGTATAATATTTTTAGGAATGTTCATAATGACAAAGTTTTTCCCTTTATATTTTTGACATATTTCACATCTACTAGTGATTTCTTTGATTATTTGTAGGTTCTTTTTACAATAGTAATTTTCCCTAAATACTAGCCATACTTTCCTCGTTCCTGGGTGTCCATTATTCTTATGTAAATTTAATAATATTTTTCTCGCTAATTCATTTGTTAGCACATATAATTGATCTTTATTAATTTCTTTTACCCATATATCATTAGGTTTTTGACATTTGCTAACCTCTCCTACTTCTAAATTTTATTCGTCGTTTTTAATTTTCTGCAGGGAAAATATTAATTCGTTTTCTTCTAAAATGTTTACCCCTATCTGTAGACTTCTGTATTTTTCAACTGTGCCCTCTGATCTTGTTAGTGTATCTGCTATTATGTTGTCTTTTCCCTTTATGTATTTTATGTAAAAGTTGTATTCCTGTAGTAGTAATGCTCCTCTATATATTCTGTGTAATTTGTTGTTCATATCGTTGAATGAAGACATGTGATCCGTTCCGATTAAAAACTTGGATCCAAGGAGATAAAACCTGAGCTCAGAAACACAAAATATTATGCTAGCAAATTCTTACCCTGTTATGCTATAATGTTGTTCGTAAGGCTTTGTGACTCTAGAAACAAAACATATTGGTACTTCTTCTCCATCTTGCACTTGAACAAGAATCCATGCTAATTTATTGTGCTTGCATCTGTCCAAAGTATGAATGGTAGAGAATAATTTGTGAATATAAGTTGTATCCTAAAAATGTTACTTCATTTTGAGAAAAATTTGATTTGTCCAAATTTATTTTTAAACCTGCTCTGTCTAATTCCTCTAAGAAAATTTTTATATGTTGCAGATGGCTATCCATATCCTTGGAATACGTATGGATATCATCTAGATAATGAAGAATGTAGTCATTATAATTGTGAAGAATTGAATGAATAGTTCTTATTAAAGCTGAACAAGAGCTTTGTACTACTTTCAATCGATACAGGACTCAATCGATTCAAAAAGATGTATTATAACCTCTACTACTTGACTGCAATGTGATTAACCAAAAACTGTGCTTTAAATCCATTTTTTTGAATATTTTGGATCCAGTATTGCTAGCAAATATTGCTTCGATGTTTAGTGGTGCTTCGTACTGTGGTGTTGTGTATTTGTTTATGTTCCGAGTGTCTAAACATAGCCTTAGTTCACCATTACTCTCCTGAACAACTACGATTGGATTCATAAATTTAGAGTTGCATTTTTCGATAATATTTTGTATCTCTTTACTGACTTCTTTTCTGTATTTATACGGAATCGGATATGTTTTGGATTTGAAATTCTGAATTCTTTTCACTTCAATTTTATGAACGTATTTGTCAGTGACTCTATTATCTTCGTTAATAAGTTCTTAGTGTTTGCTAAGTAAATTTTGTACTTTTCCTGTCATATTGTTACCACAATTTATTTCATAGACTGTTATCTTACATGGTTTTTGTACAATTTTCAAGTTATTAACTGTTTGTACTGTTTTCTCGATTTGTTCTGTGAGTCTGATAAATTTTACTGTTTCGTCACCTATCTGTATTTGTCCCTGTTCATAGTCTATTATCACACCATGTCTGTCTAGTTCGTCTGTCCCAATTATAGCATCGTGTAGCAAATTTCTTATTATTAATAATTGTATTGTATATTTTTTGTTGTTAAATGTGATCGTACCACTTATTCTTTCATTGACCTCATATAATTTTTTATTATTAGCACCTACCAAAACTAATTTTGGCATTTCATAGCAATATTTTCTTAATTTCAAATCTTTTATAATTTTATAGATTATTAATGATATTTCAGAACCTGTGTCAATTAATATATCTAACTTTTTATTGTAAAATAATCCTTGAATTTTTATGAAACCTTTATTCATTTCTAATTTAATTTTTTTTCTATATCTATAAATTCTCTAGGATGTTGATAAATTCCTGAGCAATGTTTTCTAATTTTATTATTGAATCTTCGTAGATTCTTCATTAAAAATTTTGTTCGTTTTGGCGTGTGTTACTGTGTGAAGGGCCTGTCTTGTTCTTCCCTATTTATTCGTTGTATTTCGTTTACTTGTCTTGTGTTCTCCAGGCTTTGACATCTGTTCAGTCTATAGTCATTTCTTCGTGTTTCATTTTGTCGCTCTTTGCTATGCACTCTAGGTCTATATTGTAAATTATTATTTCCATATGATTGATTATCATTATAATTATTATTTTGATATCTGTTGTACCTTTCATTATTATTTACCCCATGATTATTGTAATTCCTATAGTTTTGATCATCATTGTTATATCGATTATTATAATTCATATGACCTCTATTATTTCTATCTGCTTTTGAATACCTCCGATCTCCATTTCTATATCGATTTTGAATATTAAATTGGATAGTGTTGTCTCTTTGTCGATAATTTTGATTATACCTTCCATTGTTACTATTCCTCTGAGCATTATAATTATTATTACTATTAAAATTATCATATTCTCTTCTATAGCCTGTATTATTCATATTATTATTCACCCTATTACTCAGATTATCATAACTATTTCTTCTTCTCTCTTGTATGATCAAAATTTGACATAGACTATCCAAATTTTTGAAATTATATAGCATCATTACCTCTTCTAGGTTGTTATCAAAATATTGGATAATTAAATTGACAATATATGCTTCTGAGAATCTAAATAATGAGATGTACTGTACAATTGCATAGCATTTTTATGGAATGGAGTCCCACGATTTGGATTATATTTTCCAGCTAAAAGTTAATCTTTAATGATTTTCTGTTGTGAAGGACCCCAAAAATATATTGAAAATTTTTTAGAGAGCTTTTCAAATGCATTTAGCTTTGTTTCTTTGTTATTAAACCATGGTAATGCTTCATCTTGTATTTGGTTCCTTATTACTTCTTTGAAATTAGTGAAGGTTACATTATCAGAATATTTATTTTTGAGAAATTTTATGAAAGGTACTGGCTGTGGGTGTCATTTTATATTACCTGTAAATATTAATTCATTATCATTCATATTTGTGGACATTGTTCTCAGCATAATTTCTTCACAACTGGTTTGTTTAATTTTCTATTCTGTTTGTGTGATTCTTTTATTCATTTCTGTTACCTGCCCATCTAAATTTTGTTCTTGATAACTGATTCTATAATTTACTCTTTTATTTTGTTGTTCCATCTCTTTCTCCATTTTTTCCTTTTCCTTTATGCTTTCTTCCCTGTTCTTCATGATATCGATTTCTATATTTTTTATTTGTTATTGTACTTCTTCTATCTTCTCGTCTGGTTCCTTCCTGTTGCTAGCCATTTCAAGGACATAATTCTCCAGTGTTTTGTTCATTTGTTTCTTGATCTCTTGGAATTCTTGAATTATTTTTTCTTCTTGGGCCTTCAATCCTTCCTGAATTATCTTTTTAAGGCTTTTCTCTCCTTCTTTTTTCCTTGTTGGATTAATTTCTATAATTTTTCTATGTCTTCACTTCTCTGCCTTTCCAATTGTTCCATATCTTCTTTTCTTACTTCTTGTATAACCTTTTCTAGTTTTTCCATTTCTTCTCTTCTTTCTTGTCCTATTTTCTTCTTAAGAAGTTCCATTTTTTCTCTCCTTTTTTCTTCTTTCTTATTCAAGAACACCAATGAATCTTGCATACTGATTTTCTGTGGTCGTCCTGCCTCTTCTATATTTGCATCTCCTCTTTCTAGTAGATATTCTTCCAGGTGTTCTTCCTTTCCATCTCCTTCTTTTGTATTTTTGCCTGGTTGTCTTTGTTTGCTGCCCCTTCTGGAGTTTCTTTTTGAATCCATTTTCATTTTGTTTATTCAAATTAATTTAAATCGTTATTTCTTTTCTTTATTTTCATTCAATTTTTTTCATCTATTTTTCACGTTTCCCTGAAATGGCCTAAACGTTGGTCGCCATTTGTTATAGTTATTAAAGTTTATATTATTGTTATATTTTTGTTATTATTCTTATCGTTTATTATAAATTCGCCTACGTCAGTGATTTTTATTTTATTTTATATCCTATTTTTTTTGGAAAAAGTGTAGAAAGAAAATAATATCCAATTTGACTCTTCAGTCTTTTTATGGGTTCTTATTATAATCTATATACTTTTTACATACTACTAATTACTATTCTAATTTCAAGTACCTTACCAGTCCTGTTTGCATCTAAATTGTCCTATTCTATCAAATCTTTCTATCGTCCGTTTCTCACTTCTCCTGTTTACATAAAGTCACAACATCACTTGGTAAATTACTAATTGTGTATGGTCCTTCATGTTAATCTTCTGCATGCATTTCTATGTTTTGGGTATGGTGTCTTCTTGCATTAACAAGAGAAAATATTTTTTTCCATATTTACCTGGTTTGTTTGGTATGTACATCCTAAAACTTCATTTACCGCGAAACGACAATAATATGTCGTCAATAGTTGCGTATTCCTCAATAATTTAACTCCTTCTGCACTTTGCAGCAAAACTCTCAAAGAAAATTCTGGCAGCAGCTAACTTGTCACAATTACGTATTCCTACTCTTGTGTTTATATCATCTAATCTTGGACTAGCTAAAAGAATACGGAAGCGTTTTATACCCATGGTGTTAAGCGCTCCAATTTTCACCCCAACATTCCTCCAAATTCATTCGTCTACATGTAAAACGCCTACTAGGTACAATAGTCCAAATTCGACTTGAATTTCGACAACTGCTGTGTCCTTTATTCTGTAATTTGCTTCAGTTTCTCCTCTTATTCGCCTTATGCTAGTATTAGTATTTGCAAATATTGAATTTAGTGTAGCTTCATCAATTATGCATTCCCGACATTCCACAGGAGTGGTCGACTTTCCTCAGCAACATCCTCCATTTCTATCTGCACTCTCTGAGTCATGGTCACTGACTACCTCAAAATCTGAATCAGCATCCAAATCAACATCAATATCTGGACCGTCTTCGTCCGATAGAATATCATTGTACAGTTGAAGAAGCCTATTTGTTCTTCCATATACGAATCATTGAAATTCATATTATTACCGTAAAGTTTGTTAATCACATGCGATCACTACACCTTCATTTATTATTACAAGTACTGACTAAAACTCAAGCAGATACATAAATTGATGCCTTGGGTTTCAGAAGCCCAAATCTCCATTGCATTTAAATGTGAGAAGGTATATGTAATGTAAGTTGCCTACTCACCGAAGTTCAGATAGAAAACGGCATTGGAAATGGATTTGTAGTCGTACAGTATATAACATAGGAATAAACGAGCCAATGTGTCGCATTCTTGAGATTCTTGTTATAATACTCTCCACTTATCATTCCCGACAGCATTTCTTATCGCCAAAATTAATTAATTGTAAACTAATATTAGTTGAAGGTTGTGCGTTTATTATTTTTGTTGAATAGTGATTACACTTCAACAAAGAATTGAAATTATTTTCACTAACGGGGAATGTGAAAGATGCGTAAGAAGAACGTTAACAACGTTCAATGTAAGACATACTAATAGTAATTTATATCATTGAAATATAGTGGGGTTAAATGCTAAGTTCAGTGAAACTGGTTCCGTTGCTAACAAAAAAAAAAGAAATAATCGCTCTGTTTTGGATGAAGCAGCACAAATAGAAGTTTTTGGCACCTCTATTGCAGAACCCTTCACATTACTTCAGAGAGGGGCATGCTAAGTAGAAATATCTCACGAATCACTGGAGAAAGCACTGCAGTGGAATAGAATACACACATATAAAATGCGAAATCTTCAACAGTTTTTGACGACGATTGAATTTTGTGGTTTATTGACCGCAATGAGTGTTGTTTTTCTTAATGGAGAAGATAACAAACAAAATTATCGCTACTGGAGCGATTAAAATCCGCGACTTTTTAGGGAATATTATACAAAGTATGCAAAGCAAGTGAACGTTTGGTTTTTCATTCTTGGGAATAGTCCTATTGAACATTTATTCATTGAGGAAAATCTAACTGCCGCAAGAAATAATAGACCTCTTGATAACAACTAGTTTCCAAAATCAAATTGGTGCGGCTGGTAGCATGATTTTGCAAGATATTATTCAATTCTAACAACATGGAGCTCTATCACAGTACTTTCTTCTAGTTAGACAGTGGCAAAATATTAGATTTTCTGGCAGATGGATTGGCCGAAGTGCACTAGGGTATTAAACAGTATGGGAAGAGTGTCACATAGTTTCATGAGGCCATAGGTCAACAGATCATAATAAATATCTGCTCCTATTAATAGATCGATTTTACCGGGTGTGGTCAAAGTTTTGTCAGCTCATTTATTTATAATTGGCGGAAGTATTGTTACGAGATCTACATCCAACTTCACATGTGCGATAGTCGTAATAATTTTCTCAAGCACAGCGCAAAAGATTTCAACCTTTTTCGAGGGGATAACGTTTGAGTGTAGCACTTTGTCCCAGATTTTGTTAGACAGAGTATTGGTTTCAGATATGCCCGAAATATTCAAGATTTTATGAACGGATTATAGTTGAGTTTGAGTACAAGTTGTTTGCTAGTGAAAGAATTTTTACTTCCATTATTCAGAGGAATTCTTACTTGAACAGGTTGATTTTGCCGATTGTAAATTGATGCTTGCGCGGTACATTTGGATGAAATTGTTACTATTTAAAAGTCTTTGTCTGTTATTATGTGAATTCTGAAAAGCAGGAGAGAATGATGTATTTTGTTATAATGGGCGCATGACCTTTGTTACAAACAGGTGTCAGCTCTGTGCCTCGTGCCTAAGCAATTCACACACAGTTTTTTGTTTTTGACAAATTCATTTCGCTTGGTTAAAGGTAATAATGCAAAAGTTTCACAGGTTATCTTATACGCAGTGTTTTGACTGCAATTATTCGAATTTTTATTATTATTGTTAAATGTTTGAATTGTTGAATGATTGTGTGAGCATTTGTTGAAACTTGATTGCCATTGTGTGTGAAAGGCTACTTCATTTTGAAGTTCCTTGTGCCAAAATGTGCCTTGTAAGGTGTGTGATTGACTTGTCTTACCATCCGCATTATCAAGTATTTCAATTTTGACTTTTATAAATTTTAAAAAATCATCGATTATTGGTAGGACGTCCCTGTTCCCGCACGTTTCGAATTCTTTTTTGAATCCATAATCTAGTTTTCGTTGATAAAGATAAGTTATTAATGTCTCTAATTAAACTTTGCGTTCAAGTTCAAGATACTGTAAATAGTAGCAAAATTTGATAGTTCGTATGTATTGTGCTTGTTTAATTGTGGAGTGTTCAATACATCGGAGAAGTATACACGTACATTTCTTTTTGATACTTTTCTCTTAACAAGTGTATATATGCAAATTTCGATAATTAACCCTGCAATGGTAGCGGCGGGTCTCCCAGACCCAAACAGCACTCCAACCTTGTGACCTTCGGAGGTGCGCCGGTATTTTAATATTTTATTTCAACTATCTTCCTGAATTTGTTAGTAGTAACTTATCGTCGCTAGAGGAGGTTATAAAGCTTTTGAATTCATCGTAAATAATTCATTAGGGTCCACGAAATCCAGCGCTACCAAAAGTGCAATAGTTTCAATTTTAAATACTTTTTTGCATTTCTATTATTTTGAGACTTCTAGAGTATGTGGATAGTACTTTTTTACCATTCGTTCTCCATTATAGATGATGAATTACGAGGCTGAACAAAGAAAACTTCTGCGTTTGTTTGAAGAAGTTCCATATGATGACGGCATTGAAATGGATTCACAAGATTCAGATGAAGAAGATAATGTGGAAGTACAATCAGAAGGATCTGATACAGAACAAGAGGCATCTTCTTCTGATTCTGATGACGAAAATAATTTCGAATTCAGAAGACATCGGTTACCCACTTTCAGAGCTCCAGATGGAACAGTTTGGTGGAAACACTCATTACAATCCAAAAGGCAGAAAATTCGTAAAGAAATTATAATTTTTAGTTCACCTGGTGTTACACAAGCTGCAAAACAAGCAAAATATCCTATAGAGTGTTGGGAATTGTATTTTTCTGAAGACATTCTAGAGACAATAATTGAATATACCAATAAGTATATTGTAAAAATTGCTCCAAACTGTGAAAGAGAGGGATAAGTGCGACCTATGGAAATAACCGAAATAAAAGCTCATCTGGGACTTTTATATCTAGCAGGATGTTTGAAGGGAGCCAGATTGAATCTTGTAGAATTGTGGGACAGAAAAGGTTGTGGAGTGGAAATGTTTTGGTTGACAATATCTCTGGGTAGATTTAGTTTTCTCCTTAGAATGCTGAAATGAACTGGCTCCAATAAGATATGTTTTCGATAAATTTGTCAATAATTGTAAGAATCATTATACAGTTGGAACATGTGTGACAAATGATGAAAAATTAGAGGCCTTTAGAGATAGATGTAGATTCAGACGATACTTGCCAAAAACTTTTCAAAAAAGTAACTTTGCCAAAGAATTGAAAGAATTAGGTTCTAAAAAATATATCTGTAATAAACATATAAATAAATTAATTCCCTTTATTGATCATGTTGGCATTCTACGTGTTGGCGCAAGACTGTCATTTTCAATGTCACCATATGACCAAAGGCAACTTATATTATTGCTCTCTAACAATAGACTTGTTAGTCTTACGTTACACAAAGAACATCTAAACCTCGGACTTGGCAGGGCCACAAACAGTTCTATCACATTTTCGCATCAGATTCTGGCCTCTTGATGGCTTACTGGAAGTTAAAAGAATCTCATACAACTGCAATATTTGTAGATTCAAAGCACAACCTTTTTCTTAAGTAATGTTTGACTCACCATTAGTGAGAACAAAACCTGCGGGACCTTTTTCTAGCACAGGAGTAGATTTTGGAGAACCATGTCTTATAAACTCATCTAAACTTAGAAAAGCACCAGTCAATAAATGTTAAATTTTTGTATTTATTTGCAGGGTCACTGAAGCAGTCCAAATAGAATAAGCATCAGATTTATCCACAGAAGCTTCTTTACTATGTTTAAAACGTTTAATAACTCGAAGAGGCTCTCGAGATATTATTTATAGTGATAACGACAGAAATTCTTTGGGTAGTAATAATGAATTACGTGAACTCTATTCATTTTTCAAAAAACAAGAAAGTACAGAATTTAATGTCTTAGAATAGAAATGAGAGGGAAAAGAGAAATATAAAAATATCCACCTTACATCGAGATGTTTAATAATTTTGGAAGTATCTTCTATATCCATCAGAAATAAGTTTCATAGGTATTGCATTGACGATAACATACTTCACCCTGACGTAATCTCCATTTGTTGACAAGAATTATTGGTTTTCGTAATTTTTGTTGGATTCTAGTTTGATAAGTAAGTACGGAATTATTCTAAACATGTGTTGAAAATACTAAATACCTTTGAATTAATTAATTGATTTTCGTATATATTTCTCATAAGGTTAAAACGATCTAACTATCTTATGAAATATGGAATCAGTACAAGGACTTGAATGAAGTAATGACTGACTCGTAGATTGATAATGACTTTATTAACACGGCAGCGGAGATACTGCAGATAGAATCTTTTGTTGAAGTTAGTAATTAAGTTGACTTTAAGGATTCGGTATATTGTTGACATTCTCTTTTGTATTAATCTTAAAAGGGTAATTAAACTTTCAGCAGTTTGCGTGAAAGAACTTCCGAATAAAATCCATTACTGCTTAAGGTAGAATTTAATTAATTCCATTACTAACATTATTCTACCATAATGATAGTAATTATAAGAAATTGCTTACTTTGTTATTTTCCTGAAATAATATAGTATGAGAATTATGAACGCTGAAAACATCCAAAAAGTGAACTTTTCTCACTAAAAACGGTGTCTGAATCTAACCGAGTGAAAATGCTCAGATTTCGGAAGATAATATTCTCTGAATAGATGGAAGTTTTCAGTTCATAAAATAATCTGGATAGTTGCATACCTGTTAGATGACTTTGAGGTGTGGGAATTAGTTCAAGTTGGTGTAACTTTTACTCGATTATCGGAATCTCTTTCTCCCAATGATAAATCGAACTAGACACCTGAATCAACCAACAATTTTGCTCTGTTAAATTTTTTGATCTGGATAGTTATTCACAATTAGAATCAGTATTGAAATGTTTTTCTTGTTCAATTAAACGTTTTTATTACTACGGGTGGGATAAATTCATACACGCGGTAGGTATACTCACTTAATTTATTTATTCACTAAACTATTTACTAATTTATATTATATAAACTGTATATTCACTTACAATAATTTATATAAACGCTTCACTACTGTTAATTTACTCACACTATCCACTTTTTCACTGTTTATCTCACGAGATCAAATTGTAAACTAAACTTCTTCCGCTGGTCGGAAGTTTTTATGTATTAAGTGCATTTTTTGCTAGATTGCGGCTCAGACAAAAACAATCGCATCCCTGGAACAGTCTAGATAAGACTGGTTGCAAACTGGACCTCACTGGAAATGTCTAGATGAGGATAACCACAAAAAATAATGGTTAACGGTTCGAAGAAATCCCTGCGTACTTGCCAAAATATTAACTTTCATATATGGCTTAGGCAGAGTCGGATTCAGGGACTACATCATTGGGCAATTTCGTAACATTACCCACTCCTCAAAAGGAAGTTCCTTCTGGTACTTCTATGTAGCCGGAACTGGATGTTTAAATCGGCAACTGGATTTATGTCTGCATTTTCCAGTCGTATCGAACGGGTACCGATAACGAGAGGTATAGCTGCAAATTAATATGTGGTCTCAGGTATCTTGGAAAATCACATCTATCATGTTCCTGTTGACTCGCCAATCCAACTGGTTGCTCTCTATCCTGGGCATTGCAAGTTTCTCCACGTGAGATTCCAGCACATGATCTCGAAGGTTTCCTAGTGCTTTGCACACATCCCGGTAGGTGGAACGATATGGAAATTCGTTCCTAGTTACCAGGTTGAATACGTACCGCGAGTCTCGTTGTCTTGCCAGGGGCTGGCATCTGATCTCATCTGACTTTATCCAGTTGTCCACACTTCTTTCGAAAGACTGTTGCTAACACTCGTGCGTGTTTGTTACTGGCGGAGATGTCATGTACCAGTGAGTACTCTTCCCGGAGCGTGAACCAATCTTATATTTGTTCTGTACTAACTCCGTATCTTGCTTTCCCAGTACCTCCGTATGCGCCCCTAAATTATTCGAAGGCTGGGTCAGACTCTTGTTGTAGATAGTTTACCCCTTTCTCTCTGTCGTGGTCTCCTTCGAATGACGCTAGTCGGTTTTGGAGGACTACTCTCAGTTTTGCATTGGGGATCATGCTGATACGATAGGTGATGTCGTTGATCCTCTTCTTGATTAAGTATGGCCCATCCCATGATTTCTGTAATTTTTGAGAAAATCCTCTTCTCCTTGTAGGGTTGTGTAACCATACTTTTTCTCTTTCTTTGAAACTGCCTTCTCTGGCCTGCGTATCATACCGTTTTTTCATTCTATCACTGGCAACTTGAAGATTCATTCGAACCAATTCGTGCACATCGTCCATCCTTCTTCTCAATTGGATCACGTAATATTTTCCTGCTAGATCTTCGCCAGGCCGACAGCCAAACTACAGGTCACAAGAAAGCCTCATTTCATATCCAAATAGAATTTTGGCAGGTGTTTCACCCGTGGAATCATTTATGGCAGATCGATAAGCCAACGCAAATAGGGAACTATACTGGTCTAATTTTCTCTGGTGGCTGGAAACTACTTTGGACAGGTATTTTCCAATGGTCTCGTTCATTTTCTCGACCATACTGTAATGATGGTTATAAATGAATTATAAAAATGATGATTGGAATTGGGACAACCTGTATCATAAAAAATGAAATAATATATCTTCAGCTAATTCGTTACGAAATTATATTAAACAAAAAATGTTTATTATGTCGCAAAACTAGGTTATTGGAAGTTATTTTAGAACCATAATTTAAAACAAAAAATTGAGAAATATATTAACTCATGTATGAAATCGCAAATTCAGCGACCCACATATGGAGTTTAATCGACAGGTAACTGAAAAAGTTCAATGAAGAGGGGAGGAAAAAAATTAAAACAGGGCAGAGCGTGTGCAGCCGGCGGCTGAACACCAGGGGGAGTTTTCGTGAATTTTGCGAAAATCACTAGCTTAAGTGATTCTTGTTGTTTGTTCTCTGCATATTCTTTGGGTCACCACGCTCCACGTCTGAGGGTAAGAGATTTGTCTCCGGTGAGTAAATTGAAAATATCAGTTAACAGACTAACCGTTAATTGAGGGGTGTACAGTGTACATGCAGAATCATGACATATAAAAAATTGACAAAGGGTTGTCTTAATGTATAATATAACAAACTTTCGATACATTACTTTTCGCTATCGACTACATATACAGGGTGATTCATAACTATTGGGACATACGCTAAGGGTAGATTGTTTGGATCAAAATATGGCGATAGGACCAAATATACCTCAATAAAATATTGCTGTGGAAAAAGATAAAGGGCGTTAAAGTTGATTTTTTTTTCGTTTTTTGCTGATAATTTCACTGTATATTTATAGATTGTTATCAAAATCGACACAGAGCCATAATTTTATACAGGCAATATAATTTTATGTATTATTTGACATTTTGTTACAGGGGGAGCCTCGTGGAGGATTTCTGATGTTGAAATTGACTGGTAACTTTTTTTGACGAAACTTTTTAGTGATTTTTATTAACAAATATGACATAAACATCATTTCTACGTAATATTGGTACTCCAGTCCAAACACGATATTCTCATTCGTTTTCGAGAGAAACGCAAATGAACAGTTCAGAGTATCGGAAGGGGATTTCAAATACTATTTCATTTATGAAAAGTGTGCTTTGGACTGTCAGATAATTGTTGCTGGTAGGTGAGATTTCTTGTCAGTGGAAATTTTTTTCTGCGAGTTTATAGTCAATTGTTGCATTTTATAAAGCTACCATATACTTTTTCGATTGAAGTGCTTCGTCACAATCATTTTACGAATCAAGAAATGCGGGATATGATTTGTGTATAAGTACAAGAACATTTTTGCGGGCGCTCTGCAGCCAGAAGGTATTAATTGTTATATCCAGGCAGTAGGCTACCAAATCACAAAACTTTTCCAAATCTAATTTATCGTTTGGGTGAAACCGGGTCATTTCACAATAAAAATCAAGGTGGTCGTCCGAAACCAATTTCACCTAATTAAGAAAATGAAATTTTGGTTCGAATAAATGAAAATCCTACAGTAAGTTCACGTCATTTGTCATCAGCAACAGTAGTAAGTCAGTCGTCTATTATTAGAATTCTAAAGAAAGAAAATTTCCATCCGTATCACTCCACTTCTGTTCCAAATTTGGTTCCAAGAGTTCTCCCACGACGGTTACAGTTCTGCCAACGTATTCTCAACAAGCATAATGGTGACCGAAATTTTATTCAGAATATTATGTTCACCGATGAAGGGACTTTTACCAGGCGAGGTGTATTTAATTGAAGAAACAGCAATTATTGGGAAGAAAAGAATTCGCATGCTCTGAAAGAAAGACGTTTCCAGCATGAGTTTAAATTCAAATGGAGATTCTTATTTATTTTTCTTCAAAATACTTTTAGCTATATTTTGGATAATCTGTCACTAGCTGTAACAAATTAATTGTGGTTTATGCAGGATGGAGCTCCACCGAAGTGATTTTGAATGGGGACCAAAAAGTCCTGAGTATAACCCGCTTGATTTTTATGTTTGGGGACATATGAAGTCCCTAGTTTATGCCAATGAAATTAATTCGAGAGACGAACTCTGGAGGAAAATACAAAATTCGGCTAATTTTATGAGGGGACAGAATAATATGTTCTTTCAAGTTAAAAAGTCCTTTATTAAAAGAATTAGGAAAGGCATAGAAGTCGGAAGAGGACACGTAGAACATTTAATTTGAGTTTGCTGTTTTTATGTTACATTGTTTTTAATTAAGCTTTATCGTCGAAATATGAGCTTTAAGATACAAGTTTTTTTATTGTCCGTTACTTGAAATGCCCTTCCCATACACTGAACTGTTCAATTGCGTTTTTGTCGAAAACGAATGAGAATATTGTGTTTGAACAATAGTACCAATATTACGTAGAAATAATGTTTATGTCATATTTTTTAATAAAAATTACTAAAAAGTTCCGTCAAAAAAAGTTACCACTCAATTTTATCATCAGAAATCCTTCACGAGGCTCCCCATGTGACAAAATGTCAAATAATACATATAATAATATTGCCTGTATAAAATTATGCCTCTGTGCCGATTTTGATAATAATCGATGAGTATACAGAGACATTATAAGCAAAAAATTAAAAAAAAAATTCAACTTTAACGCCCTTTATGTTTTTCCACAGCAATATTTTATTGAGGTATATTTGGTCCTATCGCCATATTTTGGTTCAAACAATCTACTCTTAAATTGAATAGATGAGGCTTTTACTTGATGAAGATCCATACTGAACGATGAAATAAAACAATATATTTTGTTTAAATCTTCATATATTTGGACTAATGTTCAATTCAAACTTGTTGACGCGTTTCACCAGCACAGTAGCTTTGTCAAAACGAATGAAGGTAAAATATAAAAATGTCTTAATATATACAGTGCTAAATCTATTTACTAAGGTTAACAATGGTATTAAAAGATATTAGCTGGAAATTCATTCACTACAAACATTCCTAAGCAATCTTCTAGGTAAAGAGGTTCAATAAAGGAGACTGATTGATATCTATTTGGTCGTTAAGGAGATTACCTGAATATTTATTTTTGTTAATCTTTAGGGCTCCTAATGAATTTAAACTGAAGGATTTACCGACTACATGGAGAATGTCAAAATTTGGGTCGAAAATGTGTGGAATTTCGGAACACAAACGTAGCTATGACAACAAAAAATTAGATTCTAACTATTCAGATCATTTATTAGAAAACCCACACATTTTCGACCTAAATTTTGACATTCTCCATGTAGTCGGTAAATCCTTTAGTTAAAATTTATTAGAAGCCCTAGAGATGAACAAAAATAAATATTCAGGTAATCTCCTTAACGACCAAATAGATATCAATCAGTCTCCTTTATTGAACCTCTTTACCTAGAAGATAGCTAAGGAATGTTTGTAGTGAATGAATTTCCAGGTAATGTCTTTTAATACCATTGTTAACCTTAGTAAATAGATTTAGCACTGTATATATTAAGACATTTTTATATTTTACCTTCATTCGTTTTGACAAAGCTACTGTGTTAGTGAAACGCGTCAACAAGTTTAAATTGAACATTAGTTCAAATATATGAAGATTTAAACAAAATATATTGTTTTATTTCATCGTTCAATCTACTCTTAGCCTATGTCCCAATAGTTATGAATCACCCAGTATAAACTAACAATCAGATCGTCGGGGTATTTAGTTTACTTAAATAATAGTATCGCATTTTTTTAATTAAGAGCTAAGGAGTAAATACCAATTATTTTAAATAATTGTAAGGTTGGTATATTAATATATCAAATAAAGAGGACGCAAATTTTTAAATAAATTCAGTCGATCAGACAATCTCAGGCAGTTCTAAGTTCATTCATGTTAATTTAATTTAAAAGCGGAATTTAGCCGTTATCACAGAAAATTCGCTCACAGCCGTTCTATTCTCAGAGTATTATTTGCCGATATTAGCAGAGATATCGTTTTTCATAGCAGAAATATCGTTCTTCACATACGCAGGAATATCGTTCTTCATAGTTGAAATTTTCTGTTTCATGGCAGAAATTTACGAGATTAAGGTGGAAGTCTCGTCATTCAATAAAAATGTTTCTGGATCCAAGCAGTCACTTTACATTGCCACTTTGAGTTTTTCTACTAATTCACTTTTTTTACCGTATGTTTCCAACTCGCGATTTTCCAATTCTGCTCTTAGATCAGTCGCTTTCAGGTAACTTAGTCTCTTGGCCATATTTACGTGACTATTTATTTATATTACCCCACACCTGATACCAATGTAATGTTTTTCTTGTTTATTTGGAAGTTTTTATTACGATGGGTGGGATAAATTCATACTTCTCACTTAATTTATTTTTTCACCAAAGTATATATATATATATATATATATATATATATATAAAGAATTTTCGACATTATTTAGGCAGCAATACCCGTGATTTTTTGAATTTTGTTTTTTGACATTTCAGCCGTGACTACCCATATATATATATATATATATATATATATATATATATATATATATATATATATATATATATATATATATAAATATATATATATGAAACGCTAGTCTTTGCTAACCAGTTAGGGATAAAACTCAGAAATATCGGGGAGTGTAGCAACAGGGAAAAAGAGAATTCTTTAGGTTTCTATCCAAGCTTTCGAAAACGTTCGTTTTCATCATCGGGGACGCTACAAATAGAGGAAAAAATGGGATTATTCTCAACTCCATCAATAAAGAGACAAAAGTGTACTCACATGTTATAAATTCGCTTCATAAAATAACTTTGGACGCCGCCAGATTTTTTTAAAGAAAGATAATAACGACGAAGAAAAACTGGAAAGGCCATGACAAAAACAATGTTTTTTAAAAACGAAATATTCCAATTCAATAGAAAAATGGAAATATCAACTAAATAGAAAAATCGAAATATAATGATTGATTAGCACACAGATAACTTACCAGCCAGAAGAATTAATATCACACACAAGTAATATTTAAAAGTGAATGCAAAATTGCTTCTTAGCGAAGAATGAACAAGCGACGATTCCTTGAATCGTAATTTTAAATAGCCATTTAATGATGGTAAAAACTATCACCGATACGTTCCTAATATTTGGAATAGAATGATTTGGAATTAGAGGTGGGAGTAGCCGACGAATAAGTAACGCTCCAAAATAATTGATGAAAATAGTAACATGTCTCAGCGACATGTTACACCCCCTCTCCTTAGAGAAAAAAGGAATTCAAAGAATTACTTTTTTGTAAACCTGAACAGCCTACAAAGAAAAGTAGCCAAAACAACAGGAATGTGGTGACAAGATAAAAAAAGATGTAGTAGTGCTTACAAATTCAAGAAAACAAACAAGAAATGAAAAGAAGATAAAAAAATGAAGAAAAAAATTAGAAGAAGAAAGGAACATATTCAATGAAAGTCCAAGAATTGTAGCTTCCTAATTCAAGACTTCAATTCATTTTGAATACTAACAAAAGTAAAAATATAATAGGTGCTTGCAATTTAAACGCAATTTCGCTCAAAAAATGTGAACAAAATGCAGTAAGCAATTATAATAAGAGTTCATTCCTATTAACAAAAATTAATCAAAAATTAAACGATATCAGTTATTGGTACCGTACTGAGATTCAAGAATAACCAAAAAATTAAATTAGAGTGGTAACCTGTACCAAAATATGAGACGCTGAAAGTCCAAAACAAAACAGAAGAATAACCTCCACTTAGAATATGAAATGCTACACGCTTTAGCAGAATATCCAGGACAAAAAGTGGAGAGGTAGCCTCTAATAAAATATGAAATGCTAGCATCTCAACGATATGACAAGAGAATAACTATATTCTTCGTCAACAAAAAAAGAATCACTAAATGTGATATAGGGTGGTTGATATCTCAGGTAAACTAACCTCTAAAGAAAAAACTAAAACAACCAAAAAGAAATAAGGAAGAAGTATTAGGAAAGCAAGACCAACTCAGAGTCATAGATGGAAGAGAGCATCTGTCATGCAGGAAAAACCTCGCGAGAGATGTTAATTGCGTCGTGGTTATTTATTTCCCACAATGAACTTCGCATCCCTACAACTACCAAAGTGTAGACATGACCGTCCAACAACTAAATTCCTTGCAACTGGAAACAAAAGAATTAACAATATCAAAAGAGAAAAGAAAATAAAAAAAATATAAAACGAAGAAGTTTTTGAGCAAGCTCGGGTAACTAACAAACCCAGCGTTATGTAGAAACGCCACAACTAAAATGGAAATTTCCAAAGAAAATTCCTAAGAGAAAAAATGACTGGATCTCTAGATCTATAACACCATAATGCAATGCCCATGTGACACATCCTTCCAGTGCGATAACATGACAAGTCATCAAACCACCCTTTCGGAAAAACGGCGTCCCGTAGGTACGGTACGTTATGGAATGATGGCACACCATGACGCACCTCTGAAATTCAGTTTCCCATTTAAAGACGATACAAGACTAGCATCACACCTGTCACATAAGTAGTCCTTAACAAAAAAACAAAATCACGGAAATATTTTTAACAGTAAAGCGAAAACCTACAAAAACTCCGTCATGGGAATATTATTGCGAGATATTGTAAAAAAAATACAAGCTAAGGGACAGAAATCGACTAACAAAAATTTTTTTTACGTGACCAAAAATGTGTGTGTGTATTTAAAATACACTACGTAACTATACGGAAAAATAGAAAGAAAAAAAAACAAGGCATGGCCTTTCCCCCCTTTTCCTACTGTCGGAAAGTTTGGAGAGAAGAAACCCACCTAGACAGAACCAATTGCCTAAACATTAAGCGACAACAGACATAGAATACTCAAAAATCAGAATTGAAAGTTATGAAGAACTTAAATCGGAAACACTTTCGTCATAAAAGTACGAAATTATAAACTATGGTATTGCAAACCTCATAGAAAGACGCTAAAAAAATAGTTTTCTCAACAACGGAAAGAGAAAACAAAAGTATGCCGCAAAAAATACTATCGGTATGTATCAGTACACCAAAATAATTCATAAATTGCCATGTAACAAAAAGAATGGTATTTATTCGTATCAACATACAGGGAAGATAAAAATCAAGCGTATACTGAGAACGAAAACGCTACCAAGCAAAAATATAATTTCTCAGTACACACAACAAAAGAGATAGGGGACTACAAAAAATTAACTGAATTCAAAGTTGGTCTAAAGCAAGAAATTCCAGAAAATATTTCAGTATAAAGGTTGTTCCAAACTAAACTGATTTCTAAAGGTGCATAACGCAAGAAAACCTCAGAAAATTTGGAACATTCGCGGAAAAGATTTTTGACATTTTTTTTCAAAAACCCAGAAACAAAAAAGAGATACGATGAAAAATACAAACATAATAAATCAAATGTATCATACACAACATAATAGCAAGGATTCAAATTAATGTACTCTAGATACAACATCAAGAGAGAACATAAGGTATACGAGAAATAAAGATATTAGTGCTTTTGCACAACGGTAACGATAAACACAAAAGATGGTGTATAGAGGTACTATGACATATACGATAGCAGAAAAGCAAATTCTACTAAATAAAAACACAAAATGCCTTTGTCAAATAACACAATTGTTGACAACAACAAGTACAAAATACCTAAGAAATATTTTGATATTAAATCAAAATTAAGACAAAAAGAATAGTCACGTCAAGAAATTTGAATCCAAAAACTTAATATGGAAATACAGGATGAATCACCAAACTAATCAGAATCACTTTCTGATCTGATTCGCAAATTATAATCATGGCCAGATAAATTCGTATCAACAGAATGTTGATAAAAAAACTAACCATCAGGAATATTTTCATCTACGTCAATAAACTGATTTTTTAAATCTATAACACGCCAATTACCTAAATCATTAACGGAAAGGTCTTTTAAATTATACATCAACTTCGAAATAACTTTGTTGACAATACAAGGTATATACTTAGGAGCAAATTTAGCAGCAAAACTGTTAGATTTTGATAAAAGAACATAAAAGAACATATTTATTTTTCCATAACCTGTCACCAACATGAAATTGCAAATCTATCCTTCGTAAATTGTAATGGTTTCAATTTTGCTCATATGCATATCTAAACTTTTTACGAACCTCAACAAAAAGAATAGGACGTGTTTGAACATCATTAATTAATTGTGATTTTTCACCAGTGTTAATAATGTTGTTCGTGTTTTCAGAAATTGCACCGTAAAAATCTCCACTTAACGGAACGTTTCTTGAAAAATTCACAAAAGCTGGGGAATACTCGTAACGTCATGTTTCGCGATTCTAATTGCTTGTGCAACCTTATGTAACGAAGTGTCCCAGTTATTGTGAGACGAATTTTCATGAATATAACACTTTAGAGCTGTAAAAATTGTTTTATTTGTTCGTTCTGTGTGATTTGCGTGGGGATGATAACGACTGTTATAAAAATGTTTTTGCACTTTGCACTGTGGCATTAGATTCTTAAAACGAGCAGAAGTGAAAACAGTACCATTGTGAACAGAAAAGATTTGTGGAACAACAAAATGAAGCAAAACTTGATTTTCTATATACTTCACAATGCCTTTAGCAGTTGCGTGTGGCATTGGATGAACAAAACATCATTTTGTAAACCAATCGGTAATTACTAGAGCAAATTTATTACCAGATTTTGACCTTGGATATGGAACTATAAGATCAGCAGAAATCCATTGTTAAGGAAAATTGACATCTTTGTATTGACCCATAACACAAGCTTTAGGTAGATTTTGTATTTTACAAGAACTACAAACAGAACATTTATTAACGTAGCGAGATACAGAACTTCTGAGTTTAGGCCAATGATTAATTTCAGAGATACGAGAAATGGTTTTAGATAGGCCTTAATCAGCACTCAATTCATTGTCATGAAATACCTCAATTCGGTTGGCGGTTGGAACAACAATTTTCCAATTAGATAAATTACTAGATATTGGATTAGACGAAAACATATGTATATACACAACATTGTTGTCAGCCTTAAATGTGGGATATAAATCGGGATTATTCGAAACTTTCTCAATCATAGAAGTATACCAAGCATCTTGTTTAAAGGTACTTACGTCAATAACAGAAATTTCAGATAAAGAAAAAGATAAAGCATCACTGACCATAATAGTGGTTCCTTTTCTTTGTTTGATTTGAAAATGAAACTGGGAGAGCCTGAGAGAAAGACGTGCTAAGCGACCTGAGGGATTTGAAAGTTTAGAGAGATACTGCAAAGAAAAATTATCTGTCTCAAGAGTAAAGTGAGTGCCTTCAACATAATCTCGGAATTTTTCAACACCAAAAATAACTCCTAAAAGTAATTTTTCTGTTGTACTGTACTTTCTCTCAGTTCTATTCAAAGTACGACTTGCATAAGCAATAGGATGTATCAGACCATCGCATTCCTAATACAGGATTGCACCAAGACCAGTTTCGCTAGCGTCAGTTTGAATGATAAAAGGTTTAGAAAAATCAGGGCTTGCAAGAATTGGACTAGAAGTAAGACGTTTCTTAACTTCAGTAAAAACATTTTCAGCTTGCGGGGTCCAAGAAATGGATTGGCCCTTCTTTCTGCCATGAATAAGATCAGTGATTGGAGAACAAGACGTAGAAAGAATTTTAATAGATCGAGGATTTTAACCAATGAGACCTATGAGACGTTTTATCGCAGTAGTATTTTTTGTAGCTGGATAATTCAAAACAGCAGAAACTTTGTCGTCATCTGTGCGAAGACCATGTTTGTCGACAACAAAACCTAAAAACTTAAGAGATTCACGACAAAATTCACATTTTTCAAGATTGACAGTGAGATTGGCTGCATTTAGCCTAAGATACAATTTATTGAGAGTTTCCATATGAAGCTCAAAGGTAGGGTTAGCGATAATAATGTCATCTAAATAACAAAAAGAATAAGGCCCAAGAGAAAGATCTATAACTATGTCCATTAGACGATCCATAGTTTTAGGAGCATCAACTAAGCCATAAGGAGTTGTAACAAATTCAAAAAGTCGTACACCGAACACAGCGAAGTCTGTTTTTGTACGTGAAGATACAGAAAGGGGTATTTGTAGGAAAGCCTTCTTTAAGTCAATAGACGTAAGAAATTTTGCGTCTCGTAATTTACCAAGAGTAATATCGACTTGCGCCATAGGATATGAATCAGAAACGGTGAACTTGTTCAATTTTCGACCATTGAAACAAACACGTTATTCTCCGGATATCTTGGGGACAAGGCAGAGAGGTAATTACCACGGGGAGTTGGATTGCTGGATAACTTTGAGATTTGACATCTCATCTATTTCATTTACAAGAAGTTTTTGCATGGCTGTAGACAAAGGATATTGACGTTGCGCAATTGACTTTGCATCGCCAGTGTCGATAACATGTTCAACGAAATTATTTCGAACAATTCGGTCCGAAGCAGCAAGTGTAGAAAACAAAGTGATGACTTTGTTTAGTTCACCTTTTTCAACTGGAGTGAGACTAGAAACTGACTGAATTGTGTTTATAACACTAGTAGAAGACACAAGAGAGTAAGATAAATCATGAAAATTATTGTCTATTTTAAATAGACTTAAAAAATCCATTCCTAAAATAAGAGGATGATTAATCGAAGGGATAATCAGAATTTTAATTGTTTTCGTGACATTATTTACAGTAACAGGAACGATAATGAAACCCATAAATTGCTGTGGTATACCATCAGCAGTAGTTATACTTATTGAAGCATCATATTCAATAGGTACATGGAGAGAATTAATAATCGAAAACCCTAGGTTTCCGAGAATAGTAGAATTGCTTCCGGTATCAACCATTACAACAACATCAGTATTAGAAACCTTGATAATCATATGAGGACGACTATCATTTGGTTTCTTAACAAACAAAAGACAAATATCAGTAGTAACAGAATTGACTATGTTTTCAGACAAAGAATGATCCACAGGAGTAAGTAAGATAGGCAACACAGAGAAAACATGCACATATAAGTCAATACTACAAACATCATTAGATAATTCAACATCCGGTACATGATTGACAAGTGAAACAGTACAAAAAGATAATTGTTTGTCAAAATTTACGATAACATGAAGACGATAAGAAATCTCTGATAGAACTAAGATAAGCTTGCCATTCAGTAGCCGAAGGAGAACAATTTGAAGTTAATTTTGACTTTTTGACGGTTTGCTGGATTCGCGTTTTGAACTTCCTGACTTTACTTCCGAAGTGGTTTGTATTGGACCGGAGACTGTCGTAACATTCACAGGACCAGTCCGAACCTTGTTTTTCGGATTGCAAGATCTACAATTTAGTTTTGTAGTGTTTTCAGCTCCACAACAATAACAAAAAATAGACTTAGGAGACCGACATTTCGTGAAAATATGACCAGTTCCACTACAATTCCAACATAAACTAGATGATAAAACGAACACATCAACGGAACTTTTTGTTTTAGAAGAAGAATTTGATGAAACATAAAGACAAGCCAATTCAAGTTGGAGTAAACAATTTTGCGAAGAAGGTGGTCGATAACGATCAGACCTAACTCTGGATTTTTCAACTCTTTTACAAAGCTCGGTTGAATCATCAACAGTATTGAGACTATGTAATGCCAAAGCAGAAACAAAAAATGGTAGAAGATGTCTACAAATCTTTGCAACACGAGATGTTTCATCTACAACATTCGTTAAACGATTAACAGTAACGGGCTCATTCTCACCCATAGTTCGATTTAAAATCTCTAGTTCTAAATCTGTTGCATAACAATACGAAAGAATTTAGCAACAATATCAGACCAAGTACTGATTTACTACGATTATTAAGAAACCATGTAAAAGCACTGCCTCGAAAGAACTCACAAGACTGCAAAAATAATTCAGTATCGATATACCTCTAGAAACTCCAAGTAATTCAACCTTTTTTAAAAAAAAATGGAGTTATTCGTTCTTTCCAGAGAAGGAAATATTCCACTTGTAAACTGGATCATGACGAGACTGTGAGACTGAAGGAGAAGACACAGAAGACGAAGCAGGAGGAATATGATTAGTATGTGATTCTTCACGAACAACTGAAATAAAAGGAGTAGTTTTCATATCAAAATCAGATTCAAGTGAAAATACATCCCTATTCAATGAGTTCTTCACTTGAACTTGTTGATTATCATCTGGGTCAATATTTAATCTATTTATTATATTAGTTAAATGAGTGAACCTGGAATTTATTCTGCTAAAAACAGGTTCACGTTTATTTCCATTGAAATTATTTATTATTTCACTTAAGTCTTGGATAGTGTCACGAATCTCTAAATGATCCTCCTCAAAAGTGTACGTATGTATTGGCAATGAAAAACTAGTGTTAGCTTTTTCACTAGCCAATAAATCATTAAGAAGCCTACGTTTTTCCTCAACAGTATCAGTATCATCTCTGATTTTAATTTCATATGAATGTTCATATGCCTTTAAATGACTTGCCTGCATTTTATTTTAGAATAATTTTTTTTAATTGCTAATTGAAAAGCTGAATAAATTTAACTTAACTTAAAATATATTTAAGAAAAATAAATATGTTCCTTTTAAAAGTAAACCAAGAAAAAAAAATATTCAAAGGACTACTTTTGAATAACCCCGTATGTTTAAATGTTTTAACAAAATCATTGAAAGTCTGAAAGAACAATCTTTTTGAAAAACAAAATTAAGAGTTAATTACTACGAAACGTGTTGAGAATGCAACAAGCAATTAACCTTGACAAAGTAAGAAACCAGAAGAACCAGAAAACCAACCGTCAACAATGGAAAAACGACAAAAAGGAAATTTTCCTGAAAAAATAAATGCGAAAAAATATTCTGAGAAGCAAATTTCGCAGTATCCGTACTGGATGAAATTTACATTGAATGTTTTAATAACAACGAAATTTTATATCTTGATATCAGTAAGTGAAAACATAATATAACAGAGGGCGCCAATTTGTCACAATCCTAAGTTAACCTGGCCTTGGGACTCCGCTCAGGTGGTGAATTCGGCCTTATTCACACTATTTTTTATTACCTCAATTGAGATAAGGTGAATCAACAAACAAAATTTCGGGACAAAAGGGATTTATTTGACACACAAAGATAAATTTACATAAACCGTATATTCTCAATACACTACGAATAAATATTAGTTATTACAGTAAAAATGTCCAACTCATAATTTTATATATAATAAAAATAAGTTACGGACTTATCTTGAGAAGACTTGAGACGTACAGCTCGCAGCAGTGTTCAAGGGTCCTTTCGCCGTCGTTTTCTGGACTCTGGAACAATATGGTCCGGTGAGTGTGTGGTTGTAGGGTCCGTCAGGTCCCTAGAGGTTAAGTTCGTAAACGGTCCGTAGAGATAAAGTTCGTAATCGCTCCGTAGATGTCCTTACAGGCTGCAGAGCTGTAGGGAAAGAAATAAAAAACCGGAGAAACAGTAGGAAATTGAAAATTGAAAAGGAGGAATGAACAGATGAGGAGCTTATACTCTATTACATATAAAATTTGAATTTAATTTTCAAAATAAAACCACAGAAATCTATTCATTCTTAACCGTCCTGTTCCCAAAATAATCAGAAAAAGCAAATTTAAATCGGTGGGAAATAACCATATAGAGAATCTGTTATAAATTCGCTTCATAAAACAACTTTGGACGCCACCAGATTTTTTTAAAGGAAGATAATAACGGCGAATAAAAACTGGAAACACCATGACAAAAACAATGTTTTTAAAAACGAAATATTTTAACTAAATAGAAAAATTGAAATAGAATGATTTGTAAGCACACAGATAAAATTTGAAAATACGTAGATAACTTACCAGCCAGAAGCATTAATATCACACACAAGTAATATTTAAAAGTGTATGCAAAATTGCTTCTTAGCGAAGAATGAACAAGCGACGATTCCTCGAATCGTAGTTTTAAATAGCCCTTTAATGGTGGTAAAAACTATCACCGATACGTTCCTAATATTTGAAATAGAATGATTTGGAATTAGAGGTGGGAGAAGCCAACGAATAAGTAACGCTCCAAAATAATTGATGAAAATAGTAACATGTCTCAGCGACATGTTACAACTATCTTTAATATGGGACGTATGCCTGTTTGCATTAGTTTCTGTATGGGACATGGGGGAAGTGACATTTTCCAAAATTGTAAATATCCAATCTCAAATGTCTAGGAATTTGTTTATTGATGGGTGAGAACCTATTTCGCAAACTTTCTTCGAAGGTACGTTTCGTATTGAAACGTATTTTACTCTTCAATGAAAATATTATTAAATTCTCAAATAATACTTCGTGCGATATATTGAAATTATTAAAACGTTCCAGCACAGCGTGCGTGTTTGTAGCAAACTTTTGCAATTTAGCATGATCACATTTTATTAAAGACTCTTGCTCAAGTATATGACGAAAAACTGTATGCAAATTTAGTTTGTTATTCGTATACCTCTTGTTGTTAATTCTATAGCTGTGGTAAAGTTTTCGTCGCATACCTGAATATTTTTGATGATTTTCCAAGCATCTTCCTTTAAAAAGCTTTTGAGGGAGAAAAGTTTTTGGCTATCACTAGAGATTTGTGTGTTGTTTATAATTGAAGCATTAAATAAATCGAACAATGATGTGTATCAGTGGGGTTAAAACCATCAAACGTGGATATGCTAATTTTAGGCAAACGCACAGTATTTTGGGTGGTTTAGGAAGAGCTACTTGGAATTGAGTTAAGCGAAGTTGAATTAAACTTTTCATGTGAAGACTGACTAATGCTTGCGAGGAGTCTGAATGAATACTCAATATTATCTTGAGCATCTGAATATTTGCTAAAACTATTCATTATCAGATCGTTTCAATTGACTAACTGATTTTTATCATTTAATGAGTCGATATTTGCGGAGAACTAATTTGTGACGCGAGTTATGCTACATTTAGCTACAGATCTAGCTTTTTTATATTCTTTGTGATCAGTACTCATGTTAAATATTAAAGAGACTAAACAACAAATGCACGAGGATAATTTGGAATTTCCATAAAATTTCTACCATTGTTTAAGGTAACTCAACTTAAACATACAAAGAATGAGAGTCGAAAGACAATACCGCGAAATAGTTAAATTGCAGTGAATCAAAAAGATTATTAAACGCTTTGTACTTAAACAAAAGTTATAAATACCTGTAGGTCTTCAAATCGTTGACAAACTTTGAACTGTTGGGCAGCAATCCAGAAAATTTACCACTGTAGATGCGGTGAAGGAAAAATCCGGGCGAGTCTTAAAACCACAAGTATTGTGGCGATGACGAAAATCCAATCAATTCCGAAGAAACAGATGTGGCTCCCATGAAGAGAATCCAGGATCCCGGTGATGAGACGAACAGAGAAGTCAGAGATGTAGACATGATAATATGAGGAAATGTGACGAGAGTTCTGTAGTGTCCGAAATATTATTCTTTTCCGGTCTTTAACAAACGCTAATCGAATGACCAATGATAATTAATTCCGGTTTCTATAACATTCGCTTATTTGTTACGTATTGCATGTACATTGATAATTAATGCACTGTATTTCCAGTTGTTAGATTGTTTATAAAATAAATAGCGAACTCGGACACTATGAATATATTTACAGAACTATACACAAAGTACTTTCGTAGCGAAAATTTGCTACCAATAACTTACTAACATAGGCGTCTACTAAGTTAGTTGCCGAGAGATACTTGAGTGGAAATAAAACGCTTGCGTTAGTCACTTCATTAAGGTACTGAGATAAAACTGAGCTGAAGCGATTCACTTGAAGAAACGTTCGAGACTCTCGTTTGACATGAGATAGTTTCCAGAAGAAGACTCGTAACCCCCCCCCCCCCACCCTTCAAACTGGAAATACGGAAATCCACGTTTTCTGGAATTCTTGAAATCGGTAATGCGTGCAAATTATAGAAGAAATATTCAATAGATATTTGCTACCCAAAACATTTTCAGATAATGCCATCAATAAAATCAAATAGATATTTTTACAAATGGCTTATTGAAATTTTTCTTAGTAAGGATGTTTTTCGACCATAAAATTCGAAACTTCAGAAAGAATATAAAATGCATAACAAAAGTTATTCACTGCGGACAATAAATAGGTTTCGGAATACAAAAAGAGTAGTAATTCCTTTCATTCAGAACAAATTTTTTTTAAATTTTATTCAACATAGAATTTCACAGTTCTAATCATCTTTTCGGACCGTTAACAAACACAACTGCACAGTCTCCTTAAACAGTGCGGTGAATTTACAATACTAGCAAAAAATAAACTAGATTCGAAACTTAACATTCCAGTTATTGTGCAAAAAGCCCCAAGAATCATCCTTAGAAGTATCAGTCATGCCACTGGTGTTTCTGAGTTGAAATAAGATTGGGAAGTAACTTCAATCAATATCGTCTAATTGAAATTCGGGGCTGCGAGTAGGAGATGGAATTGACCGGATGAATTATAAGTAAATGGATATTAAAAAGCATTAAGTTATTCCAGAGGTGCTTATTCAACAATATAGGTCGGGACTGTCTGCATAATTCAAGAACTTATGATTGGGTTCAACAAAATATAATCATGGAATGGTGAATCTATGACCTGAAGATAAATTCGAACTTATACTATACAGAATTGAATGAATATATTTAGTAATACGATCGATACTCCTAACTGTAATAGTAATCAAGTTGCCGTTTTTCTTTTCCTATTCAGGAAAAATGTTCGTTATCTTTGAATGATATTATTAGTATCCAATTTTCCCTGGTTTTACATTTCATTCCTTCTCGTTATCACCTTGTATGTTGTGGAAATGAATCTTATGATTGAGTCTGGAGCAGTGATTAACAAATTTTCTGCCAGATCCATTTTTAATTGATGTTTTTATACCACCTTTTCTGTGCGACTTGACGTAAAACAAATTGCAATTCCATGAGTCAAAAATCTGTATGTTATGAAATGTTATGATATTGTTAGTAGTTCTTGTGTTCGAAATTGTAATAACCGTCAATTATTGTTCCTCAGTTAACATTCCAATTATATTTTACTATTCACATTCACGCACAAGCCTTGCTTTTGTGAATGTACGCTCTCTTGCGATGAAAATGAATGACTACTTATTTACTCAACTTATTTTAATGTGCTTGTATCTTTTGAATGTATATTTAATTATTCTAACTGTAACTGATGCAAATAAAGATTATTATTATTATTATTATTCAATAATTTACGTAAGACGACCAACAGTGATTCACAGAACTGGGAACCGTCTAAGGACTCATTATAGTGAAATAGTAGGAGTCTGAAACAGAAGGGTTGGCATTTGAAAGCTGTTGATGATATACAGGCATTAATAAATAAAACGGAACCAGTGAAATTAGTTTTACAGGACAATGCATCTGTGTAACGTCCCTAAAATTTCATGTCTTCAAATATCCAGTGTTATCAATTCAATTTGACTATATTATCTCTAGAATCTCACGGAGTTCCATTATGGAGACCCAGAAGTGGAAAATACATGTAAATAAAGCTTATTTCTGGACATCTGAACAGAGCAGAGGTAGCTGCATTTTTCTCGTAATGGACATTCGTGATGAGTCTCATCGGTAACGAGATACATGACTTGCTGTCGACGAAACAGAGTCAAAAATTGATTTTTTTCTAATTAAGTAGCTTCGATATTTGATAGAAACTACATCACTACCTAACTACCGAAATTTACTGTTTACTCATAAATTAATCCTCCCATTGAATACTTCAGGCAAACAAGTTCTTGTATCTTCCCACTCAAATTTCTAAAACCATTATCAGCATAGTTTTCGTTTTCTGGTCTCTGTCTGTCTCTGTTGCATATTGCGTGATATTGTAACTGTTTTTTATTTCCTTGGAAATCAATCCTGCTTTTGCTACAAGAATGGGACTATAGTTCAGGGCGAAATTGCATCAAAAAATGATGGAGTAGGTCTATAGAGTTTGCAATATGTATGATAGCCATATGAAGCGACAAGTCTGCTCACTTAAAAACCTGGTTTGGTTTGTGGAAGGACTACAGCAGCTAGAAATTACTGCTTTCCCGTATGTAATGCTCGAATAAATCGAAATGCGAAAAAATTGAGGCGACTCGATGCTGAATCAGCTTCGAAAACAAAAACTACCAAAACACTAAATTCATTTGAAACTTTGATAGTCATGTTGAATTTGGCAGAACACTTGCTTGGATAATATTAAACTCGAGTCGTGAGTTGTTTCCTAATAAATTGCGATAGATAACGATTGTGTCTCATAATTTCATTGTGTGGAGTACCGGTTATAGTATGAAGGGCCACATCCTTCAACCATCCACGGAGTTAGTTCTCACCTAGAATGAGACGTTGACTGCGGTTAAGTGACTGACAAAGCTTATACAAGACCATTTGGATCGTGCATAGTTATTCTTGGAGGGTTATTGAGAATATTGTAGTTAAAATCATGCAATTCGCAATCCGGAGGTGAATCCTATCATGTGTGAGATGGGATTGGTCAAACTTTGCGGAGATATATACGGGCTTAAAAAATGCTAGACAACCACGCGACACATTAATGAAGGAACGTGACCATCTTCTACAAAATACTAATAAAAATCAGATGCAACGTATACTTTGTTGAAGACAAGCTGTTGCTCTTGAAATGAAGTAAATACTCATTCCTCCTGTTTTGTCGTAAGCCATAGCATACAACATCAAGTTGCTTCACTATACTACAATAGAGAAAAAATCAATAAAAGTGGAAATTTCATATTTTCTCCTATTCTTGTAGCATTAAAATCTCTGATAATTTTTTTCTGAGTAGTACTGGTTACGCCATTTATCTGAGATGTGCGAAATCGACTTCGTAATTACTGAAGAAGTCGTTTTACAAATTGTTCTAGAATTAGGCCGCATTCGATGCACTAATGGCAACTTATGGACCAGAGAAAGTCACTCTGACTCTAACATTTTACGAGAAAGTTTCGCTTTTGGTTCCCGAATATAGGTGAGTAATTTTAAAATCTTTGGTATAAATTTCGAAGTTAAGCCAGTCTGAACTAAAACTATGTTTCATTTAATATAGGGAAATTCGAGAGGACTAAAAATTAGTTAAATCGTTTAGTTTGATCGCACCAAGGCCAATTAGTAAATACTAGTCCTTAATAGTCATTTAGAAAATATATAATTGCTGCTGGATTTGAAGCTCATTATAGCTGAAATCTTAATTTCCAACATCCTTCAAGATATATGTGGTAATCCATCGACCAGAAGCCTATAAGCATCAAGTGCAAAAACCGACCAGGTTTTTTGAAACGTCAATGTCAACAACCTGCCTCTGGCCCCCCGTTTTTTTGATAGCGGTAAACCAGTTTTCTGTAAAAAGGGCATGTAAGTACATTTTTGTAACAATTTATTCACCTGAATATTTTGAGTGCACATTTAGTAGATGCATTTGGTTTTTACTGAATTTTTCATCAATAATTTTTGTAAACATACATAAACCATGAGTTTTTAATGTACTCATAGTAGCTAACATTGATTGATAAAGGTCATCTAATTCCCTAGTTGACGGCCAGTGCTTTGAGACACTATTGGGCTTTTGGCGCCCTAATTCTGGTTTTTTATCATAGTATTTTAGTATCCACTTATTTTCAATATTGTGTTAATGATTACCAAATATTAGTTGTTTGTTGTTTAATATAGAGCTTTCATAGGCCGAGGAATGATATTTACAAAAATCGTGTAATAATTGATCTGTGTATCGTGCCAATTTTACTTGTAAATTGATACTTAAATTGTTTATAGTCCTAAACCTCTCTGTACTTGACTGCTTCACGAACAGCGCGTAAACTTTAATTTCAATGGTCAAGCCATTTATTGGCAAACTAATAGGGGAGCATATAATACTTCTAAAGTTAGAGTAGAGTCAATTTGTTTGCTCTGTCCAAATTTATTTACCTATTCTTTACGCTTTTACAATTTTTTATACAAACTTATACTACTGTAATACAAGCTCATAACGACTTTCGAGTATTATTGCTAGTGTAAGATACCTTCACCAGACTGTGCAATTTCAAGTGATTTTGTGGATGAGTCGTTTCCTCTTCCACGACTATAAACTTGGAAAAGGGGGCGCCTTTGATAATTTTGTTCAGTATATCACCAATACTACCTAAATCTGAGAAATCCAAGCTTACTCACTTGCTCTACCGATGAACAGCTGCCGTCCGCAAAGGTGGTAAGTTTCTTCGAAACTTAAGGGTACAGTTGTGTCGGAATATTAATTATTGTAAATTCAAACTCGATCGAGAAATGTTACTTGCCACACTCTGTCAGACATATCTGTTGATTTGGTATATCAATTCATCTTTATTTGACTAGTTTTACTCCTTATATTCAGTACAAAATTCATTATCAATCAATAATTATACTTTTTCCATTGAAAATTTACAGTAACATATCTCACCACAAGAAGCGATTGCTCCTTAATTATATTGATTACTTTGCATTGCTATTCAAAACCTTAGTTGATGTTACTGAAATTTTATAAGTAGAAAACGATATTATATTATTATGGAACTTCTGTAAGACATTGGGTCAAACATTATGTGCAAAATCCGAATATGTGGAAATTTTGGGGATCTTATATTTTAAAGAATTGGTTAATAATTTATAACAAAATTTAGAATAAATTTTAAAGTATCCCATGTGATGCTTGGAAGAAATGGATCTTATATATGGAATTAACTAGTCTGTTATTCAATTCAAATGTGCGTTAATATTCAAGGAAAATCGTTAATTATCTAGACAATGATGAAATGATTATATAGAATATTATTATCATCTGACAGCGATCTGCGTCGACTGCTGCACATAAGCCTCTCATAAATTTATCCGCCATTTAGGGTCTTGAGCTACGTTCATCCAGTTTGAATTCTCTTATATATTGTCGGATCATATTTTGGTAGGTTTCCTCTGCGTCAATATTGAATTATATGAGATGAAAATTGACCCCAGTGTAACATCCGAAAAATGTGAGAATGACCTCTAATTATAACTAACAGAATAACAACATTCGTATCAGCTTCTAACGCAACCAAAGAGCTGACAGCATAAAAATATTTCAAATGAACTGATCAACACGCAAAATTTTCTGATATAGATTTTCGTAATTTCATCTTCTATGTCTTTTACGAAACGCCTAATGAGCGGTCGTATACTTTTCAAAAATGACAATTATCTTCGGCTCGAAATTCACAATTCATTACTCCTGCTTGTATATTTCACAAAAATTATACTTCACAATTTATTGCTCAAACTATAATCAAATTGACTCCATTCAAGAGTAAAAAATTCCCATCAACTGTTGGTTTTCAAAGGAATTGTTGCCCTCCGGCTCAGGCAAAAGTAGTGGAGATTTTTTAGAAATAGTGGTCGTGTATATTATACACATTATCTTTAGAGAGGCATGGCAATTATGCTTGGAATTGCTCCTATTTCATTGAAACACGACCTGCATCGCTAACAGATTTTCCATTTTCTGTATTCATTTTGAGGAATGCAATGTACAAAGAGTTCTTCTGAATAGGTTCCTTTATACTACGAATAAATATTCTTTAAATGTTTATCATGGTAATTGGATCAGCTATTATTTCACAACATGAACTCCTATCTGACCATATTTGAATCTTGAAATGAAATTATGAAAATTATGTTGAAAAAACGCAAATAACCTTATAGAATATTTGATTTCTAGATGAAATCCGTTCTTTCTTTCTTCAATACTTTTTTAAATGGAACAATCTATTTCAAAATAATTCCACAATATATTGAAAAATTCCCAATGGCACAGGACCAATTGGACAGGCTTATTTCAGTAACATTTTTGCATGGAACCCAAAATAAAAAATTAGATACAAAAGTAACAGCATGTTTTGAGATGTACAAAAAACCAAAGTAATATTATGGCATCAAATCAAAAAATAAAAAAAAATTTCTGGTAAATTTGTGAATTTTCTTAAATAAATGTTTTAATGTACGATTTAGAAAAAAATGTTGAATACAAAAGTTGTAGAACGTATTAAGGTATATGAAAAAGCTCAGTCACTTTTTTGCGTTAAATGGAGAACAAAAGAAATACAATTTTTTTTCCACTTTGACAGGCCGCCATTTTGTTTGTACTAGGCCAATTTGGCTCATTAACGAACTCGTCCAAGATTTTGGCCTGTCCGGTTTTTGTAACCAGTTTGGTTTCGATCCGTCAAAAAATACGTGCTTACAAATTCCGTTATAACACACACATATATATATATATATATATATATATATATATATATATATAAATCTCTCAATATCAACTAGGTTATGTCTCAATCAAAAAACTGTCACTCGAACTGTGACACTCTGACAAACATATAATGTTCCTTCAAATCGAAGAGAACCTTTTGAATTAGTATTTAAAAAGTATCTATACATAAAATATATTTTTTTTTGTTCTGAGTATGAACTATTTCAATAATTATTGACTCACTTTACACGTAAGTATAAAAAAATTGTTAATTAATGGAATGTACCAACATGTCCATATTTCAGCCATGAAAAAGAAAATGAAATTTTTCGAAACGTTGGGTAGTAAATAAGAGTTTAATTCAGCCCTACTTACGATGGAATCCCTAAGATATTGAAAGATTCTTGATTTATCTACCGTCAAGAACACCATTTTGCTTCATATATATATATATATATATATATATAAATATATATATATATATATACATATATATATACATATATATATATATATATATATATATATATATACATATATATAAATATATATAACAACAAATATATTCATGGGTAATTCACGCAAAATAAAGGGCTACTGAAATAGCCCTTTATTTTGCGTGAATTACCCATGAATATATTTGTTGTTGTTGTTAACATATCACGCGATATTCCTACATCTTCTTTGTTAAATATATATATATATATATATATATATATATATATATATATATATATATAGAAATCATATAAGTAACCTATAATGAAATTATTTTTAACATCAAAGTAATACAAATCAAAAAAAATTCATATTGACTTGGTAACATTATTTAATACATATATTGTTTTTTGAAATTTTATAATAATTTTTGGATACTATTTGAAATGATTTATTATACATATATTTTACAACTTTACCTGCAATCTCGTTAAATAATGTAAGTATTTTTTTTTATATACCCTTTATTTTAATTTTTGACCATATTTTATAATTTTTAGTACTTGAAAATGAATACGATTGTATTCGAAAGCTCGTAGAATAAATATTTAAAAGAGTACACTTGGTATCATTGCCACAAACCCACAAAAAATAATCCTGATTATTTAGTTGGCAAATAATTAATTTAGAATTATATATATATATATATATATATATATATATATATATATATATATATGCATGTCCACGGTTACCACTCTATTTCAGTAGCCCTTTATTTTGCGTGAATTACCCATGAATCTCTTTGTTGTTGTTGTTAACATATCACGCGATATTCCTACATCTTCTTTTTTATATATTATTGTGATAAGATTGGTGAGAGAAATTTTAATGTTCAAATACTATGAATTATTAATTTTAGTTTGCCCGGTATATTATAAAATTTTTGAAATAGTTTGTAAAGTAATTATACCTTTGCAAGAAAGACTCTACAATCTCAAAGTAGGGTTCAAGTATTTAAAAGGAAACAATTTTAATTTCAAATATGAGCGCCAAAGTTATATAAAATCCTTACATTTTAATAAAGAAATTTTGTTAAAAAAAAAATATACTTGCTTTTATTATTTCTAAATAAATTCTAGAAACGGTCCTCTCCAACGATTCATAGACGTCAGGTTAATACTGCTAACTGTTAAACATAGATGGAGCAATCACCAAGAAATGAAAGGTCTCAACAATATAATTTCAAAATGTTTTTCAAAGGGAAAACGTTATTTAATGTTGTGAAAACAAAAACATCATTCTTTTACAAATAAATTGTGAAAATTAACTATCTAGCATGGTTATTCATTCAAACAAACCTACACTCAGGTGAAATATTATTTCTATGTGCGATTACAAAATAGGCAACCTTTTATACAAATTTGAAAACACTCATTCTGTTACACATTGTCTATGCAATAAGATGGCGAAAACTATGTTGATGAAAACTTATGAATTATCAAAGTTCAATTCTTTGCACAAAACCGGTAAGTTTGTTTAACCTTTTTTATATATAAATAAAATAGTTTTAAATACCTGTTCACTGTATCGTTCTAGTATACTTCAATGATTGGTTTTTTTATTTTGTTTCAGGTTATCTTCTGGAAAACCGAATAATCCGTCTAGCCTGGACAAAAATTATAATTGATGCCACATTCCATCCATATCAAAACATTCTAGATGAATTCCATAATCCAGTACTTTCTGAAAGGTATTGTGGAGACATTTTCCACAATACAATATTTCACCTGGTTAAATTGATGAATTTTATGATCAGTACATTTTTATATTTACCAATTTTCTCGTTAAGTTATGTTTATCTGTTTGATTACTTACATTACTGAGTTGCTTTTAAGGATAATGTATTTATTTCTATAATTACCAATCCAAATTGTTGTTATTCAAAAGGTTTAAATAATTTTTCTCAAAAATTTTGCTTCTTCCACATTCACAGCTACCGAAAAAAAGACTACCTAGTGAATAGTGTACATTATCAACAAAATTGTTTTATTCAATTTTTTTATTATTAATCTGCTTGTCGCTGATGTAAATATTTCAAGTGTATTCCACCAATCAAAATTGGCTATAAAAATTCTTATTGAAAAGTTTCACCTCAAGTTGTAGATCGTACATCTATCCTTTTAAAACATTCTGTTTAGAGTTTTTAAATGATTAAATTCCATATATTATTCCTTTTAAATTGTATTTCTAAATATATATAAAAGACAGTTCTTAATTCCAATAATATCTATACGGATGGACAATTCATTTCACAAATGTCATGCTCTATGAAATTAATGCTGTTATTTGACTTCCTACCTTGACATGTATTGAATAATTACATAATCTTATCAGAAAACTTCTTTCAATATCTAATATTTACTTTTTTAAAACAAATCATATTATTATTCTACTTTCACAATGAGAAAAATGGATTGTTATTATTTATATGAAACAACGTTCAAAAATTCTCTCTCAAATATTAGAATCATGTTATTTTATTTCACATATGTATTTATAAAGCGTATTTAAAATTTCCTACACAATTCTACAGCTTGACTCTTGTCTACTTTCTCTATTTAATAGTGAATAGTACAGATTGTCTCCATTTCAAACTATTTTTTAAAAAAATTCAAATTCTAAAATTTTGTACTTGCTTACAGTGTGTAGTCTTTAATTCCATAATTTAGTATACCGAGTGTTGCAGGTTTCTCTCTATGTTACCATCCCCTAAATTTTGCGTTTATCAAATTTTTATATTAAGAAAAATTTTATGAACGCAAATTTTACCTCAAATACTATATTCTAGGATTGTCTTTTGTATTTTACTAATAACACATTTCTTTTTATTTCAGGTCGCTGTTACAAAGATGATTCTGGAATCCTGTGTTGCAGTATCCTCTTCAAATAGTTTTTAATCTATTTATATTACTATAAATTCTTAGTTTATTTTTAATTTCAAGTTTCATCCAAAGGAATTAGTTGGAAAATCATGTTATAAATCCCGTTTTGAAAAATTTTTTAGTGTTCGTTGTACGTCCTATTACTTATACATTTCTCGGAGTCTCTTATTTCGGTACAGTTTATTGATTTATATTTCTTGTGTTACATCTTCCTATAATACTGTCTTTAAGATATTTTTTTATTTCTAAATCAACTTCTTTCCTATATTTATAAGGTATGTGATATGTTCTTATTCTGAAATTTTCTATTCCCCTAACTTCTATCTTATGTACATAATTATTTGCCATTCTCATCTCCTTTTTAATCAATCCTTCATACTTCATTAATAAATTCTTCACTCTCTCTTCATATTCCTTATTTCCACACACTACTACCAATTTCTCCATAATTCCATTCCTCTCTATATTACATAACTTTCTATTATCCTCTTCAATATCCAATTCTTCCATATTTCCACTCCTTTTTATATTCCATAACTTCCTATTATCCTCTTCAAATGCCAATACTTCCATATTTACATTCTTTTCTATATTCCATAACTTCTTATTATCCTCTTCAATTTCCAATTCTTCCATATTCTCTTCCTCAAATTCAATCCTATTACCATTAAATTCTATTTCCATCTTTTCAAAATCAATTTTTGCTTTATATTTCGTAAATTCATCTATTCCTATAACTATGTCTGTTTCTAAATTATTCACTAGCAATAATTGCATCTCAACTTCTTTCCCATCCTTTGATTCAATACTTTGTATTATAGATCTGCTAACTTCACACAATTTCTTCCCATTTGCTCCTATTTATGTAGTTTTCGGTATTTTGATTAACTTATTTTCATAATTTTCAATATTTTCTTCTATTTATTTTGTTTTTATTATGGACGCTTCTGAACCTATATCTATTAATATTTTGACTTGTTTCCCATTTAATTTTCCTTCAATCTTCATTAATCCCGTTATTTCTTTTAATTCCAAATCATCCCAAAATTTAATGTATTCCCTTGGATGTTCATATGTTATCACTCTCTCTTCTCTCCTTTGAATACTGTTCTCTGTAATTGTTATTTTTGTTGTTATTATATTTAAAGTTTCTGTTATAGTTGTTTTGGTTGCTATCGTTTTTATTATAGTTATTGTTATTTCCTGAATTGTTGTTATAATTGTTGTTTTTGTTATAATCTCCATTGGTATTATATCTGTTAATAGACTTATTTCTGTATTTCATCATTATAGTTTTACATATCCTAATTTCTATCTATGTACTAAATTATATTTACATATGTTTTTTGTTTAACAATATTTGTTAAATATAAACTTCTTATTTACATGTTGTTTTTATATACCTTCTTGACCTTTTACAATTCCTTATTCGTTTTCTAGTTTCCAGTCCTATAATACAGCCTTATTATTCAATTTTATTTTTTTTCCTAAATTTCGTTTTATCCTCTTCTCTTATTGTTTGATTCTCTTGTATCCTAAATTCCTTTAAATGTTCCACTAAGTCTTTTTTTATTTTGTTATCCCCTATCTCATCAATTCCTTCCAATATATTCATGAAATTTTGCGTTTCCAATTTCTTCATATTATTGTTTCTTCTTTTTATCATTTCATTTCCTATTATTACATTTTCGATTGTCCTATTAAATTTTCTTGGATCAATTATCTTTATATTTCTGCCAAGTTTTACTCTCATTTCGAAATTTTCTGCATAAATTATTGTTTCTATATTCTGTCTTATGGTTTCTTCTATTTCTTCCTTAGTCTCTTGTAATATCTTATTCATTTTCTCTAACTTTCAATCAAGTTGTATCCCCCTATTATTATTATTATTTCCTTTACCATATGTTACTGTTCGTTTCAATGTATCAACATCTGGGTCTGTTATTTTCCAATAAATCTTTTTTTCATAAATTTTCATGACTTCCGCACTTCCTAGATTCTGTAAATTGCTATCTATCATCTCCTCATTTATTGGTCTTTGTATTTTAATAAATTGTATTTCTTCTATTTCCTCCACAACTTCTTTAAACTCCATCACACTTTGTATTTTTACTTCGTCAATTTCCATTTTATTACTTAACTTTTGTTCTATAGTATCATCATTTCTATATATATTTTCATTTTGTATCTTTACATACATTCGAATCTCTCCTTTGAAATCTTTTTCTTTCTCCTCTATTTTGTTAATTCTGTTAATCTGTGAATTTTCTATTTCCGTTATTTCTTTAATCCCCTCTCCACTTATTTCTTGTTTGGTGGATTCTAATTTATCTTCCATGTATGTGTTTGATTCCTCCAATTCCTTCTCAACATGTCCCAATTCTTCATCCATCAATTTTATTATTAGGTCCTTGGTTTGTTTTATTTCTTCTTTGTTTTGGTCCATCTTAATATTCATTTTTTGTTTTACTTCTTCCTTATTTTGGTCCATTTTTATATTTATATTATTCATATCTCCCCTAATATTATTCATTTCTCGATTTAAATTTCCATTCATATTATCATTTTGTTTATTCATTTCTCCCTTTAAATGTCCTTCTATCCTGTTCATATTCTCATCTTGTTTATCCATTTTTCTATTCATGTTATTCATTTCTCCCTTAATATTATTCATATCTTCCCTAATTTCTTTATTCCAACTAATCAAGAATTGCATTATCCGATCATAATCCTCTTTTTTTTCGTTTCCCTGTATTTTTCTTTCCATCTTATTTATTTAAATTTTTTTAATACAGTCAAAAATTTCTCTTTCTATCCTTTTTTATTATTATTCACAAAATTTCTTATTTGCCCCACGTTGCGGTGACATATTATTGTGATTTGTTAGGTGTGTATAATTTTAATGTTTTAATGTTTTCTTATTAATAGACTTTCTCTATTTGCCCACGTTGGGCGCCATATTATTGTGATTTGTTAGGTGTGTATAATTTTAATGTTTTAATGTTTTTTTATTAATAGACTTTCTGTATTTGCCCTACCTTGGGCCGACAAATTATTGTGATAAGTTTGGTGAGAGAAATTTTAATGTTTAAATACTATGAATTATTAATTTTAGTTTGCCCGGTATATTATAAAAATTTTAAAATAGTTTGTAAAGTAATTATACCTTTGCATGGAAGACTCTCCAATCTCAAAGTAGGGTTCAAGTATCCTCTATCTAAATTTTGAAGAAAACATTAAAATAAGGAAAAATATGTATATTTGTATGTAATACTTGTGATAAACACTGTATAATCAATAATTTAAAAGATTCAATATACAAATAAAATTTGACATTTCAATTTCGGATGACATTAATGCAGAATATACTTATTGATAGATAGATTTTATAACGATTTGAAAACAAAAATACAGATGTCTCTGCTAGCAAAATTGCAATTATAATAAAATAATGAAAATCTCTCTTTGTTATAGGAAAACATAAATTTGTATTTTTTTAAAAAAAGAATTTTGGTAACCAAAGGAGAAGAGATTTATTTATGTAGAAAGTTTAGGCAGTTGAATTTGATATCCCCACGAGACAAAATCGAAATGAGAGTTGTCTCAAATTTATTTAAGAATATAATAGTAATTTATATGAATATTATCAGATCATAAAATCTTGCATTGTAAAGCCAGTGCGTGTATAATACACAAGAATTACATCGTTAAAGTGCAAGTGATTTTCCGGTTTATAAATTATAAATTTAGAAAGTGTTGCTGAATTCTAAATACGTTTTAGAATACGAACGAATTAACCAGTACCTAGTTGGTGAGTCCTGTCCAGTTTATTTACATTATTTCTCGAGAATTAATGGGCCTTTATTAAATATATTTCAAAAATAGATGCATCTCATGATAATAGATTCGATTTAAATCACAGTAACGTTACTCATATAAAATTCAACGTCATGTGAAGAAAATTTTGGAATAGACAATTTGCACGGAAATTTGCGTATTTGATATTGATATACATCAAGTATAAAATCAGACATTTCGAACTTTTGATAAAAATATTTAGCTAGTAGATTTCTAATATAGGTTGTTTTAGAATTAAGGTTGATGGAAAATTCTATCTTTGTTTTCCGTTTATGATATTTTTGAAAAGTTATAATTTTTAATTTGTTATCTGATCATATATTATATAAATTTGATTCCAACCCACTTTGGTACTCATTTAATATCTATTCTCATTGTGTTTGATAATTTTCATGCTTTAGAAAATTTGATATAATAAGTGACATTTAGTTAATTTCCTTTGACAGTAAAAATCATATATGTCACAAGATAATTTAACTGTAATAACATGATTTCTAGCTATTGAGAGAGAACATTGTGAACGTCACCTTATATAAATTATGACAATCTATTTCTCACATAGTAAGAGTCAGAACATTATGAATTGTTTTAAAATATACTAATTAGATATTGAAAGAAACTCTTTGATAACATAAGAAAACTATTTTAGCATATGTCAAGGAATAAAGTCAAAATAATAATAACATTGAGGTTATAAATGTATGACGTTTGTGAAATGAATTGTTATTCTGAATAGATCAAATGAAAATAAAAAGAGTTGTCAGTTTTGAGTATTTTGGAAACTATATTAAAGGAAGTAGTATATCAAACTTTATTATATAAAAATATTAAACGGAATGTCCTAGAAGGACAAATAGACAATTTGAAACTTGAAATGAGATATAACAACAAAAATTTTTATAACCGATTTCATTGGTGAATTAGAATTGAAATGTTTTGATCAGCGGCAAGCGGATTGAAAATTAAAAAAAATGAATGGGGAAGTTTGTTGATAATGTACACTATTAACTAGATAGAATTCTTTTTTGTAACAATGAATGTGGCAAAAAGTGAAATCTTTGGAAGATAATTTAAAACAACTAGAAAAGCAGCACCATTTAAATGGTAAATATGGACGAAATACATTATTCCTTATTATAACTCAATAAGATTTACAAATCAAACTGATGAGTAGAAATATAACAAGAAATTGGTAAAAATTGCAGCATACTAACCTTAAATATTTATCTGTATAAGCAAGTAAAGTTTTGTATCGTGGAAATTTTATCTCCACGATACATTTCAGAAAGAACTGGACTATGGAATCCCATCTAAAATGTATTGATGTATGTGAAATATAACATCAATTTTGGTTATTACCCAAAAACGACAGACTGTACAGTGTCCCAAGAAGTAATCTAAAAAAGAATCAACGAGGTGAACTGAAGAAAAAGTGAACAGTTATTTGAAACTATTTCATTTAAAAAAAAAAGTTAAATAAACTCACTTGTGTTATGTACATAGTTGAACATTGCCCATTGCCATATCCGCCATCTTATGTTTTAGAGTGACTTTTTTAACATCACCTGATTTTCAATGTGTATAATATGTTGCATAGTTGTACTTATATCGAATGGTATTCCATTTGAGTGAATGTGTTTTTGAATGAACGATCATCTTAGATAAGTTGTTCCTTTCTGAAGGTTTTGTAATTGAATAATGTATTTGTTTTCTTCAATTTCGTATTAAATAACGTTTTTCATTTGAAAGACTTGAATTTATTGTTGGAAAATTTCATTTCTCGACGATTATTTCATTTACTATTTGACAGTTGGCATTATTGATCAGACGGTTCTCAATTAGAGAGGGGTTTTGGAACTGAATATACAGGACCGTTGTATAGGATTTTATGAAAAAATAAAAGCAAGTATTTTTTCATTTTATTGAAATTTTTTCTATATAAATACAAAAGACTTTATTTCTGGCGCTTATAATATAAATTAAAATAATTTCATCTTATTATATGAACCCAAAATCCTGAGATTATTGAGTTTTCATGTGAATAACAATATTTTAAGAAGTTTTAATATATCGGGAAAACGAAAACTTATAATTAATATTAACTAAACAATAATAATTAGGTTTCTCATACATAAGATTCCACAATAATATATATATATATATATATATATATATATATATACTGTTGCAGGCTAATGTGGACTCCGTTATACCTGTAGTCCAATTTGGGCTCCTAGCGTATATTTCATGTATACCACTATATAAGTTGACGTCTTAGTGGGATCCGTTATATGTAGCGGTTACAGTAGGCTCCGTTGGTGTATATTTCCATACTTCAAAAGCAAGGTAGGCTCCGTATATGATGCATTTCAGGTAATATGGACTCCTTGCGGCGTTGCCACATATACTATCGGCCAGTTAATACATACAATCAAAAGAATAATTGCCAGTTCGGTATTGACATTGTATAAAACGATTGCACTCGGCGTTCTTCGTAAGAAATTTTTATCTGAGACTGAAATTGTTAATTTGAAACAACAACTACGAGAAATAAAAATTATAAATTACAAACAATTGACTTATATTAAATAAACTGAGATTGTTTATAACATGAAAGAACGAATACGTAATAATACCTATAAATTAGCATATTTGCATATCATATGAAAACCTGTTGACAAAAATAAGCTCAATAGTCGAGCTTATATTATATATTTTTATGGAAACATACATTTACATTTTTGACTGATGCATTTACAACAATATGCTACCTTCTCCCTCCCATTTTATGCACACCTAATTTATTTTGTATTAATAGTGGATCCGAATAAGGACCCTACAATTTTTATGGAAAGTGGCGACTGGTATCTTTCTTTGAAAACTTGATATGCATTTGTACTCGATCCAGTTACTTAAATTGCTGATAGGCTCAGCTCAATTCTGGTTGATATCTGTAAGTTTTTGTTACTAGTTTTGGTACTCAATGAAAGTGTGGAATTCTTAAGATTTTCCTATGATCAGTTTTTGAAATATACATTTTTAAAGTCATGAACAATTAAGATTCTGTTATGATAATTCCCAGTGTAATACAATATAGAAAATATATTTTAGATGCAGTTTTTGTAGATCGTACAATAATATGAAAATATGCTTATTCATACAGAGTGCTCTTAAATATATCGACTAGGTAAGTAATTAATGAGTATTTTTGAATTAACATGCTCAACACATAACAGAGGATTTTTTCTGAAGTGATATTCAGTGGTTCAAATCCATTATTTAATCAATTAAACGCTTTTTCAAATTGTTTTCGTTGTACGAGTGATCAACAGTGAAATAAATAAGTTCTCAATAGCTCCTGTGTCAAAAACTAAAACATTTAAGAATTGGTGGCTAAAATCGTAAATGAAAAAACCCGGCAAAATTGCTTTACACATAGGTAGGCTATTGAATATCACTTATATAGTATAAAAAAATAAAAAGCTACCATACGTGTTTAGTATGTTATTTTAAAAATATCCCTCAAATATATGCCTCTTTTTATTTATATATACAGTTGTATAATATAAAAGAAATTAAGTATATTATCTATTTTGTATTACATGGTAATTTTTGACGCAAACAAAATCCTGATTGGCACTAACTTTAAAAACGTATATCTCTAACAAGTACCAAAACTAACAGTAATAACACGAAAATGCAGAAATATACCGACGACATTTCTAAATAGAGAATCATTTATAATAAAATTGCAATTTCGGAATATTTACCGTCCTTTATTTTTTGTCTCACACTGTATGAAATAGTATTGCAGAAAATAGCAAAAAATAAGAATTCCTAAGAATTTCATTTCAAATATTTTTTCACTAACCCTATAACTATCTATATTCTTGGGTCGAAAATCAGTCTAAAACTAATGCCGAATGAGTAAGGAGTAACAGCCCTGCAAAATATTAATAATAAAAAGTCTTACCAAAACGAAATAGTACTTTCGATAAACCGCTACATTCCAACTTTAACGGCTTGTATCGTACAAATTGTTAGGTCTATTTTAGCAATGAGAGAATTACATCACCTGTCAGTGTGTTTAGTACTCCGCTCAGTCTTAGAGGATCATTTAGGCATAACCGTTTCACCTTCGCTTTGTGATCTTAAAGGTTTTTTGGGATCAGGATTCGAGGAACATTATTTTACGTGCCGCCTTAAAGACTTATTGGCATAATATCCTTTGCAAAATTCACAAGAAATACTACGGCTCACATTGCTTTTCTTGTTCTCGCTAATCGGAATTATATCATTACAAAATTTCAATGACGTCGAATTTGATCCAAAGCGTGTTTTCGTTCGTAGTTTTAAGCCCTTGTGTAAAGATAAAAAACTTTGAACATCAAATTCATCGGAATGATGACTCATCAAATGCCTTCCAAAATTCTGAACATCTTGTATACAATATGGGGAATCATGTGGTCGTCGCTTTTTCTTAGATATTCTTGGCAATTCTTGAACATCAGAACCAAGAGGTTTGGATTTTTCTGTTGATTTATCCAGTGCTGTATGTTTTACTTGTTTAAGTGATGAATTATATTCGGATATTGAAGAGCATACTGTATCAAGTTCAAATGAAAACGACATCTGTTCTAGATGTGAATCATTATTTTTTTAAAACGTAGAATCTCCCAGTGTTGAATCACGTGTTACGATTTCATTTTTGGAATTGTAGTGGAAATCCAAGGAAGAGTTTTGTAAAACGGCATAGCTTGTCAACGGCACTTTATTTTGTGGGATCGTGATACGCTCTAATGAGTCAAAGAGATTGTTTTCTCTGTTTGAATTATTGGAAAAAAACTTTCCTCGGATGGTAAATATTCAGAACCAGATGTTTCCGTGATACTGAGACATTATCCAGTGCTAACAAACAATGTCTTTTATGAAATTAGACAATTTAAATCATTTATGAAAATAATACAGTATCAAACTTCTGTCAAAACTACCAATTTTATGTTTTATGTCAAATGAGTTTCCATTTTTAAATTTTATGAATTAAGGATTGCTTCAATATTCACACTTCTTGTCAGTACACGAGATTAATTACTTATAATTAATCTGCACAACTTTAGGCGGTGTGCAATTTTAAATGATGCCTGCTGTATTCTGTAAACAGATAACCCTTGACTCTACATTTCAAATTTAAAAAAGTATATTTAAAGTACCCGCTAGAGGATGTAGTCGCATACGGAATAAAAAGTATTCAAAAATCAAAACCCGACTAATGAAAAAAGTATGGAACAAGAAAATATTTTCATCTATAATAGTTATGAACAAACTGTTCAATATTCATCTGCTATTAAGTAAACAGCTTACCCCTAATATATTATGATTTATTTGATACATACTCATAGTTATGTTGCAGTCGACTTCGTTATTCCAAATGAAACACCCAGTATATTTTTAACTTTCTAAATTGCTGATATAATTATCAACAACTTATTATGACAAACTAATATACTTTAGTCTCATGGCGAGATGATAATTATTTAATTACGGACATTCCTGTTTGACTGTTATTTATAAACTATAAATTTGATGATAAATTATAATTACTGAATTTCCACCACCTACATCGGTCACTGTAAGGTAACTCAATAATATCCCAGAAAAACGTGTTCCATTCTTTATACACGGTGAAGAATAATTAACGTAAATTTTCGATAATGAATAATAGTAATAACTGTGTGTTTTTAAATGGCAAACATATTTTTTGTCGCCTTAATTCTATATTAGATTTCAACCATATATTCTTAACATTTCCCTATGCCTGAATGTAATGGTTTTCGAGATTTTTTTGTCTTTATTATTTATTAAAAAATAATTATTATTTGTATATTAATAGTCATTTTTCAACGCCCTATCTTCGAAGTACCTTTTATTGTACCGCTTTGTTGCGCTTAAGACGGATGTTTATGGTTATTCTGTACAATGATATTTCACAGTTCAATTTTCTTCAGACCAGAAAAAATTAATATCTCGCAAGCTTATTAATTGTTTTCACTAAAATAATTTCATTTGAGATATGAAATAGTGTACATACTCGTATACTTAATTTCCTCCACATTAAATTATTTTGACGACAAAGAAAAACAACACAGTAAAAGAAGATTCAAGCATGTGTTTGAATAATTGTAGACTTTTTTAGTATCTACAATTATTCCACTGGATAGTTTTTCGTACGACTTTACCTTTCAATGTAAATAGCAGGAATACCATTTTTCATTCCTTTCCAACCGCATACATCAACCCTTGAACCACCATATTTTTCAGGGTTATCATAAACCTTTTTATCATTCTCACTTATAAAAGTTCAGGTGTAACAGTTTTTCATTATTTTTACTAAATTAGTTATTCCGATCGTTCTAGGTAATTGAAGCTACATAAACTAAATACAAGCAAACACAGAGCTTCTCACATCTACGTAAAAACTTTCTAATTTAACATAATTTAGTAGAATTTTGACGTTATTGTGAAAAATGGTGTTTTTCACTTGTACAACAGTCATATTTATACAGAGTGGTCCATTAACAATTGTCCATATAGTAACTGGAGAAACCTTAGCACAAAATATGAAGATTCGAGAACACTTCAGTAAAATATTCCTTCTTACTGAGATCTAGGGTGTTATATCATAATTATTTGAAATGATTGTAGTCCATTGTTTTTACACCTTCCACTTTTTATATATTAGGATACTTCAATTAGTGGTAAAATATAATTTTCCTCTATCACTAGAGGCATGCGGTAGGGATAAATACTTCTTTTCCCCCTACAATCTACGCCACTACCGTAAAAATGATTTCACCATGTTTTCTCGATACTCCGTTACTTCCCACGTAAATATTAACCTCCTGTCTCTATGCGATACAGTACGAAGTTTTCAAGTTATTCGAGATTAAATGGAATGTTTATAATACCTAATTTTATTTTATCTCTTTTTTCGCACTAGTCAACACTATTTTGCTAATTTGGTTATGAAATTTATAAGTTTCAGTTGATTCCATCTCAAATGATCTGTTCATATTGATGTTCATCAAATTTTCACTCTAAGAAGATATACATTAAAAACTATTATTTTTATTCTATCCCACTGGACGCCTATGGTTATAGCGGGAATATGTTACCACTAAATGCATATTTGAATGGTTTGCCAAGTACGCACAAAAATATTGGAAGGTGTCAAAACAACGGGATTAAATCGTTTTATAATATTTATAATAAAACTTTCTGGGTATCGGTAAGGAGGTATAGGTACCTCCAGTTACCATATGAACAATTCTAAATGGAACACCCCATAAAAAGCATATACAGATGCAACATAATTTGATAAAAGTATCTCGTGCTCGTAAGAAAAATTGAAATTCTGTTTCACTTTATCACTATTGAAATTAAAGACCTTGTTAAGCCTTTTGAAATGAAATGATGAAATTGTTGGATATCTCCGTAAAGAGATTTGAAACTATCCGATTTGTTAATCATTTGGTAAAAAATTCAACCAATTTTGTTAAATTCTATTGAAATAAACGGATTTTAATCATTCATTTATTTTGTCCTTCCGTACACCAATTATTTGAGGATTTTTTATTCAAAATAATTTAGAATTGATTGATGATAACAAAAGAGTGTTGATATTCCATAATACATAATACTTTAATTTAGATCCAATTTTCAGTAATTTCTCTATCAACGATTATCGGTTCTTCAGATACAGCCAGCCGTCCTACTCGATATGGAAAAGTTTTAAGAAGTAAAATATTTTGTTTTCCATTGGATATTTTATCAATGTATTTAATTCTGACCAGCTTTGTAATAGCAGATTTTATATGGTAATTCAATCTTCCACAAAAATAATACTTTTTCAAAAACATTGTGGATGTGTTATATGATGGCTTTTGTTTAGCTTGAAAACAATGTAAAAATGTTTCAGAAAAATTGACTCATTTTCTAAAAGTAATAATATAAACATTATTTGTCATCACACACTTTGTAAAAATACTTACAATCTGGAACCCGATTTAAAGCCAAATTTAATATTCTCTTAAATGGGAATGTCATCGTGGATATTCTCACACAATACAGATAACAATTATACAATAATTGTTTCTAACCACGTGCCTTGTACAGTACATGTTTGTACTCCACTGGAGCCCGAAATAACTGCTATATATACTGAAAAGATATCGTGCTGTTTTATGCAAAGAGACGTCCATTTTTTAGGACTGTGGTATGTTATATTTACCCTAGTTTGCTAGATATGGAGTAGTAAAGTTAAAAAAAGTACACAGTTTTGGAGTTTTTCAAACTTACGAGCTGAACTAAATTTATGTTGCGCACACACTACTACATGTGTAGATATGTATAATTGCAAAAATTTATTTAACTTCACAATAATATATAATAATAGAATTCCACTTTGTTTTGTTTTAAATATTGAATTTGTTTGAATTAAAAAAAACGAATCTTTTGCAGCAAGATAAGTTACACATCAGCATAATATTTAATTTGACGATCTACGTCAATGAAGTACAAGATAATGAGTCTACATATTTGTGCTGCTTCCCTTATGTTCGGCAGGGTAACACTCATTTCACCGTCTGATTCATTTTTCATATTAAACTTTTTGGTAATTTTAATTCAGTATAATAATTAAAATACTTGCTATCAGCTGTATTGTAGTCGCTGGAACTCGCCCTGCGACGGCCTGTCTGGGATTTGTTGATTATCAATACTTATTATTGACTAGTGAATAATGAACGTCATCATTCTTAGGAAGCTCCACATGTAAAATGTAAACTTTATCAATTATCAAACAGCCGTGGACAAATTTTGTTGTGACATGACAATTTAATTACTGCCAAAATTGTCAGAATCATTTGAAGTTATATTCAACGTTTCCAAATGAAAGTTACTATTTCTGTAGTCGCTAAAAGTTGCTATTAATTATTACCGATTGGTTTGTTTTAAAATTTATGGAATTTCATTGGTCAATGGAATGTTATATTAATAGTCAATTTATCAAAGCCCTCGAGCGGAAGCTCTCGATTTTTAATTAGATTAGTAATCTCAAAATTATGTCGAATCAACAAAAACAGAAGAGTGTTTATCAAGATCATGCTATAATTTGGATACTAAGCTTCAGAAATGAATAATTTGTTCTTAGTATTTTCCATTTTAAGAATCAGTGTAGCGAAGCATGATAAGTTTTTAGCTCTAAAAATATACTGGGGTTGAGCAAGTATAATGTTTGTTATGGTATTTATAAACAACTTGAATTTTTGTTGTGTTTGGACACTTAAGATTCCCATAATTTCATGACGCCAACTTAAAATGCAAGTATGAAAATAATATGCAGAAAACGAAAATCGCGTAAAAGAATTTTGATTTACATCGTATGTGTACAAGAAATAAAAGCTAGAATTGGAAAAAAACTCTAGCTCAGTTGGGATGCAAATTAGATATATTTAGTAAATAATTTTTGGTATCGTGTATGTATGAATGTTTACTGGGGTGATATTCACTGAGACCTAAGAGATCTATTGTGCCTCCTTTTTTCTACTTAGTTCCTAAGGAAAGTCTGAGCAACTAGAGTATTTCCTTCAGTCCTATTTCCTAGAAAATTTTTAGGATATCCGAAGGCTTCAGCTTAGGTAATTGTCCCTCTTCATTGGTATAGTCTAACAGTCTCTATATGTAATTACTATTTGGTTATATTCATTCAGTCTATCTTGCCATAAAATTGAAGCCGGTAGATATAATCTATAAGCATAATGAAAAAAAACGAAAATATATATGCCAAATTGAACTCAAACCTAAATAGGAACAAAAAGGCAATGAAATGAACATCGTGATTAATCAGCCATTTTATAATTCAAGAAGAACTTATCTATTAAATTAGTAAAATTATAATCCGAAAAAGTAGATTATTAATTTCACACTTTCTATTTACAATATAATAAAAATTGTTATCACCTCGAGTCAATAAGATATACAATGTAATTGAAACGTTTTGAATATTTTTATTAAAATTACTTTCAAGATTCAAAATGACAGAGTTATGTTATCTAAATGAATTAAAATAATTATAATTTGCATTCCTATCTTAAACAAAAAACAGCCAACTCCAAAGCTCCCGTTACCGAATCGTTGAAGATGTCAAATTACTTGTGAGCCCTTGCATGGTATACGTATCTCATTCCTAAATATATATTTAAAAATAGACTCATAGCTTTGATTTTCTTGAATAATACTTTAACTGTAACAAGAAATAACCGATGATGTAAGTCTTTACCAATTTAGTATAATAATACTAGAAGGAGCTCACTCTGACCGCTACAGTGATGTGGTACTCAACTGCAGTGGTGCCAAAGTTATCGGACGCTTGTTTGACCTAGAAATATAACATAAAATGTATATCAAGTTTTCAACATATCGCCATCTAGAAATATACACGCGCACTACAAAAATATACAAATTCACGAAAACGGCCAAAATTAGCTCCTTCTAAAAACTATGCCAAATCAATCTAGACATAAATATAAGGTAGTTGATGCTTTTTTTAGGACTTGGTAAACTGGGCTCCGTATATCGGAGCCCATTTTACCGCGGAGCTCACTTATACCTCAGATTTAACATGGGAGGAGCCCACCTTGTATGTTAACTAAATATATATATATATATATATATATATATATATATATATATATATATACACACATATGTCCAAAAGTTTGGAATATTGGAGTATTTCATCTTTTTTTTGATTTCTATATAAAAAAATTCTGAATAATTAAACATCATTTTGCTACAACTCCCACCAATACTAAATATATCTCAAAGCCAGATAAAGAATATGCAAAAAACTTATTTATTCTTTTGGAGTGAAAAATTTACAATGTACCACTTACATTTAAAATTAAATTAGTATGGATAAGAATATTTTTTTATAAAATTAATAATCAGTATTTCCTCAATTGGCCTGTATGTATGACTGTAGGAGACTTGGCAAGCTGTCCATTAAATAGTCGAGCTGGGCTTGAGGAATTCTCTCCCATTCTTCACGAGCAGCATCTTTTAGTTCTCGCAGTGTAATAGGGTGATTGTTTCGCTTTTTAATGCGTGTTTTGAGAATGTCCCAGGCATGTTCAATGACGTTCATGTCTGGGGAATTCGAGGGCCACCATATTGTGGATATTCCTTCTTCTTCCAGAAAATTTTGTACTGCTGCAAATCTATAACCTAATGCCCCTCGGAATAGACGCACGACAGGATCTGAAACCTCCTTGATGTATACAGCACCAGTGACTCTTCTCTCCAGAACCAGTAGAGGCGTCCGTGTGCCACTCATAATACCACCCAAAACCATAATACTCCCACCTTCAAATGGAACACACGGTTGTGCGTTTCATTCGTCTTATATCGATACAACCAAGTGATAACATGCTGAATGATTTCGTGGATTATTTTGTGGACACCTATATTGAAGAAAATTCTTTATTTCCTCCACATATCTGGGCAGGAAATGCAGCGTCACTCATACGAACCACAAATTGTTGCGAATCATTCCACTCAAAATTTAATAATTTGAATTTATCTCCGCATCCGAATATAATTCAGTTTTTGGATGTGTTAATAGATAATCAGACTGATACGTACTTAAAAATTGATTTTTCACGATTAAATCAGCAACGTTACATTCGAAAGGATGTATTAGAAAGACAAAACTTTATTTCAAATAAAATTATTGATTACGGGAACAATAAAATTGCAAGGATTGACTTTGTTGTGTGTTTCGTATAAATATGCAGTATAAAATTATTTTATGTAGTTAAATGTAGGTACATATTGTAGACGAATATTTAGTTTATATAATTATATATTTGAAATACTTTCGTTTTTTATTTTATTGATTAACAAAATGTTATATATAATAGGTACAGACCGCGGTATGCAGTTAACTCATTTAACAGGTAAACTGACTTGACCCTTCTCCTTCGTCTGCAATTGACCATCTTTCAATCCATGTCATGAACCCCGTCTGCAGTTAACTTGCGCCGAAAAATCGTGCACATCGGAAAAGTTTTGAGGCAATTTTGGAAATGATTACATATTGCGTTCAATATATTGTATATCTTTTCTGTCAAAATTGACAAAGTATTAGAATTTAATTAAGGCTCACGTTTTCTTGAGTAATAATTGTAAAGATCAGCAGATATAGTTTTCCTAGTTTTCTATATCATGGCACAGTCATACTGATCTCAAATGGGAAAAATATATCCAGGATATCCCCATAGAGATAATAATATCTAAGCTTTAATATTCATAATATCATATCTTCTTCTTTTTCTTTTCATACATATCAAGTCAATAACAAGGTAGGTCACTTCTTGGTCTAGCCAAAAATAATTGTTGAACATCAGGTAGGCGTCACATTAAATGTAACTTGTCATTCTGACGATGACAGCAATATGGGAACAATTGTAAATGTCTTAGAATTTTTAACATTTTTTCAATATATTTAGGAACTTTCTAGAAACAGTTAGTTTCATTCAAAAAAGTAATATGAGTTGATTCCACAGAGTGAAGGTCGAAACAGTAAATTTCATAATCAATGAAGTAATTGTTTTATCTGGTGAGGAAACGAAATTGATGACATACAATGTACCTCATTAATCCATCTAGAACAGTTAAGATAAAGCAATTTAATGTTATACCTCTAGAAAAATGCATTACGTTCATTAGTGCCATTGGCGGATCGATTTTATCTACATTGTATGTGACTTGAATTGGGAGAAAACATACACAATCAGCACTAATACTCATTACAAAAACAAATAATCATTCATGAATATGAATATAAGCAGCTTCTTTTTTGTAGTTTATTGAAAAGCCTATGAATTTTAGTAAATTTCACTTACTAACGAGATACACGGTCAAATCAAAAATTCACTTTTGTTTGAAGTCGATAATTGATTCTGATATATGAATCCAGAACACTGGTGTTAATATTGTATTATTATTTCTTGAACTGTTGTATAAACGGTGATATTATTAATTACCAAAATTGTTTCAGATACCAGCTAGTGCATCAACGTAAACTCGGTAAGTTTGAATAATTGTATCATCAAATAATTGAAATAAATACTATGATTTGGCTGTAATATGTTCTACTGAGTGATGAAATTTTCATCATTTATTTAATAACTCTTCAATAAAAATGCCGTTGCACATCAAAGATATTAGAGTCGTCGCGACTTTGCCGTGTTTTCTGATCGTCAGAATAGTCGAGAAACGAAGGAAATTTTGAGGTTAGGTCTTTTTCTTCAGTTGAAACTGCTAGTAATAATTTGTAACATGGTTATTATGTTTAAACGTTACCTTTTATTTCAATCAGGGCCGGCGGAAGGCCCGTGCGAACCGTGCGGCCGCACGGGGCGCCAACATCTAGGAGCGCCAAATCAAGAGATAGTTAATAAAAAAAATGGCAAGAACTAAGAGTGTCTAATATTGAAAAATATAAATAGTAAAGTAGAGGACAAGAAAATGTGTAAAATTATTTATTATCCAGTATAAATTAAGTGCATATATCAATCAGTTTATTTGCTTATGATGTATTGTGCCTTACCGAGCGTGAACAGACGAGCGGTATTATTTTATTGACAAAGAAAGGCGTCGTCGCCGCGCCGGTCGGTGAGAAGATAAGCAAGTCCAAGTGCTTTTATTTTATTGGGGAATGAAAGGCGCCGCCAGTCGCCACCGCACCACCTGCAGGTAATAAATATTTTTTTGTTTTGTCTAGCCGGTATCAGGGTAGTGTTTTCAAATTCAAAATGAAATAATTAGTTGCTACCTACTGTGTGTTACCGCAGTGTTAATCTGACTATGTTGAGCATAGAGTTTGATCAAATGATGAATATTAATATTGACAATATTCTTAAGGATTCTTCGCAAACTAAAGCCAGAAAAGTTAATTTTAATTAAATTTGTTTTTAGTAGAATAATATAATTTTTATGCTTTTTTGAGAAATTATTTTCATTATGTTTTTTTATGATATAATGTTTCAGATGTTTATAACTTTAAATGTCATTATTAGTTTTTTTAATATTTCATAAATAATTTTCTTCTATTCATTTGTATTTTAATTTACACACGACTCACCATGATGAAAGTGAATATAGTAACGTATCAGTGTTTCTTTTAGTATTTTTATTTCAACTTTGTAAATTGATTCTACATAACAATTTTTGCAAAACTAATTTTTAAGAATATGTGTTTCATCAAATCGAGGGGGGAGGGGCCGGAGAGTTTGCCTTCGCACGGGCGTTAAACTAGCCTTTCGCCGGCCCTGATTTCAATGATAACTACGGATCATTTTTTAGCTTGTAGTTTTATTGAAATTCATATGGCAACTACTGACTTTTATGATTGACACATTGACATTCGAGGCAACCTAAAATAGTACCAACCGTATATAAAAATAACCATAAAAGATTTTCTTATGTTAAATCTTCCCTTTTTACAGTAGAAACGCAATGAACACAACATGAAACATAAAATGCAAAGAGCAAACAAATTATAAATTGAGTCTTTGAGCCGGTTTAACTGTTCGGCCAGACATGGTAACGTAGTAAGTACTTTCAGGAACGATGGGTATTCCTGCAGTCGGAATTTCTTCAGGAACGACCTGATTGCTAACGTTTGACACTTCTACCATCTTTAACAGGGTCTGGAATTTCTGCGTTGGTTCTGTGTAGATGATCCAAATTTCTTCGATAAATTGTACCATCTTCGAGTGTTACATCGTACGATCGTGGATGAGGAGATTCGCGGACTAATCCTTCCTTTCAATTTCTCTTCTGTATTTGGACTGTGACACGATCACATTCGTTCAATGTTTGTGCAGAATTTCTGTATTTGTCTGCATAGGTTTTTCACTCACTTCTAGCTTGCAATAGATTTTCCGGCACGTTATAGATTACTTTAGGAGCGAGTTGTTTCTCGGAGATAAGAATTAGTGTTCTTCTAGTTCTACTCATCAGGAATTGAGAAGGAGAATCTAGTTGCTCAGTGCGAGGGATGTTGCCAAACTTTAATAATGCAAGTTAAACATCAGAGTTGTCAAGTTCACATTTTCTCAAAATCGATTTAGCAATCGCAACGCTTTTCTCTGCCAAGCCATTTGCATGGGGGAATTCTGGACTTGAAGTCGAATAAATAAACCCCAGTTTCTTCCTAAGTTTTTGAACTCGCGTGAACTAAATTGCGGTCCATTATACGATTCCAACACTTCTGGAATACAATGCACTGCAAACCAGTTTTTTAAATGTTTGATGACTTCACCGGGGGTTTGCTCATGTAGCATTTTAAAATAGAAAAACCGGATTAACTGTCAGTAGTAATACCATATTCATTATTCCAAAATGAGAATAGGTCACTCGTGACTATTTGCCACGGTAAGTTCAGAATTTGCTTTGTATTTGGTGATTGTTTCGGGTTACTGCGTTGAACTCTCTGTAAAATTCCACACCGGTCTACGAAGTTGACAATGTCTTTGTGCATTCCTTGGCAACACAACGATGGCCTGGCGCGTTTCAAGCTACTTTGAAATCCCAAGTGGCCACCGTGTATTTGCTTCAACATTTCTTGAATTTTTTGACTTTGGTACAATAAACCTGTCATTTTTCATAATGAATCCATTGTAAACTGGAAGTTCTTCTTTAAAATTAGAGTAGTGACGAATGTTTCTGGCTAGCTCTTTGATGTTTTCGGGCCACCCATGCATAATACATTGTTTTAGAGTTTATATCTCTTCGTTTTGTCTAATAGCTCGAATAGTTTCAGTTTGTACTGCCTCTGACAAGTGTCATCGTTTTCATTCGCAAGCGTTTCTAGTTATCACAGTCACGACTTAAGGCATCCGCTATTGGAATATCACAGCCTTTCATGTATTTGACTTCTGGAGCATATTGTGTAATTTCCAGCAGAATCTTTTGTAATCTCGGAGGAGCGGTTGGTATTGGCTTCCTGAAAATAATCTCCAACGGTTTATGATTGGTTTCGATGTATAACTTTTTGCCATAAACATATTCGTGGAATTTTTGAAACCCGAATTTGATAGCAAGTGCTTCTTTCTCGATTTGTGGGTAGTTTTATTGTGCAGAAATCAGCGCTCTTGAAGCATCGGGTACGGACTGATATTCTTGCATTAAAACTGCACCTATACAAGTGAAACTTGCATCAATTGACAAAGTAACATCTTTGTTAACATCATAAAATTTCAAAACGGGCGGAGTTGTTAACAACTTCTTGATTTTCTTCACTGCAGATTTTTGTTCAGGGCCACAATACCAATCAACTTCTTCTTTTAGCAATTCTCTTAACGGCTGTGTTATTTTAGAGAGGATGGGTATACATTTAATCAGGTATGTTACCAAACCCAATAACCGTTGGAGCTGCTCCTTATTTTCTGGAGTTTTCATTGATTTTATTGCTGCTTTTTTTCCAGGATCAATTTTGAGACCATTTTCGGCTATTACGTGTTCTAAAAATTTTACTTGATTCACCTCCAATTTACACTTTTCTGGATTTAATTTTAATCCAACATTTCTAATAATTAGTCAAATGCAAAATAGGACGGATCAAATCAAATCAAACGTTGTGAAAGAATACAAAGTGACGGTTTCATCCGATTCATTAAAAACGAATGAAAAGTTCTATGACCTAAGGTCACCTTTAATTAATTCCTCCGCTGTAATCCGATAACTACCTAACGATTTTTAAATAACACAAACTCTTCACATGAACGAGCTTTATTGACTGTATTACAAAATCTGAAAAACAAGACGTAAAATAATGTGTATGCAAGTACTTTACTGAAATATTATATCAATTTTGGGAAAAGGTTACAAATATATTTTGATATTTTTATAAAGGTTAATTCAAGATACAACAAGATATTAGAAGTAACCCTTCCATTTATTGGTTAATATACCATTGTTATTCACACATTTTTGTCCTGATTGGATACGATTTCATAACACCAATCTTTCCCAAGGGTAATATTAAACTATAACTTTGTAATTGGAGCAACAAAAATAATAAATATTCTAATTTTTAATTAAAACAACAAATGAACCAACAAAGTCTTTAAATTTGTAACACTACTTTTCAGAACCAAAATAAAAATTGCAATTTTCAAACCCCTCGCTGCTTGTGTTAGCACGTAGTTTGATATTTCTTCTATTTCATTTGTGACAGAACGCGAAAATAAAAACAGTCTAACATTATATTTATAAACACGACCCTCAGCAACGTGACCAATCCGACAAATTTGAAAGTATACATTCCATTATTTTCCATTTTAACAACAATTTTGTTTCAGTCAGAAAAAACTATTGATTACAATGGATGAATGAAAATATTTCCCTCGGTTTTTATACTGTGACTAGCCAAACTTGGAAAATATACTATTCATATTCCCCTAGTTGTAATAATAGCTATATATCTACCTGATATGATGTTAACCAGCATTATGTAAAATTCTATAATACTTACATTAAGTAGCAAGTGGTATCTGAATGCAAATATAAATTTTTTAATCAACAATAAATTATAAGAAAATACAGTATGGCAAAAAAGAGAGTGAAAAGGCTTTTAATGTGAGTTTTATTGCCTTTTCAAAATAGGTGGAATAATAAATTCAGAAAATAATGATAATTTTATTGCTTGGCATTAAACTTTTAAAGTAGGGATCTATTCATTGCGAAAAATTAATTTTATACTCGATCTTCGCTATAGATTTACGCTCGACGAATCACAATTCTTCAATAGTTTTCTGATCAATCTTAATTCTAAAATAAATTTTTCAATAAATTCAATTAATTGATGCTAATGATCACTGAATATCTCATCATACTAGATATAGCCTCCAAGAAAATCCCAAATAGAATTATGTATAGTCTGTGTGAAATAGACAGAGAGTAATACATCCTCCTTTTACCCGTCAGAGCCTACCGTATGAGTATTCATACGCAATTTAATTACTTTTCAAATTGGCTTTTCGGTAACAGATGGCGCTGCGATGTAGTTTTCTATACAGCGACTATATAAAAGACAGTGTCGACTTGGAAAATATACTATTCATATTCCCCTAGTTGTAATAATAGCTATATATCTACCTGATATGATGTTAACCAGCATTATGTAAAATTCTATAATACTTACATTAAGTAGCAAGTGGTATCTGAATGCAAATATAAATTTTTTAATCAACAATAAATTATAAGAAAATACATTATGGCAAAAAAGAGAGTGAAAAGGCTTTTAATGTGAGTTTTATTGCCTTTTCAAAATAGGTGGAATAATAAATTCAGAAAATAATGATAATTTTATTGCTTGGCATTAAACTTTTAAAGTAGGGATCTATTCATTGCGAAAAATTAATTTTATACTCGATCTTCGCTATAGATTTACGCTCGACGAATCACAATTCTTCAATAGTTTTCTAATCAATCTTAATTCTAAAATAAATTTTTCAATAAATTCAATTAATTGATGCTAATGATCACTGAATATCTCATCATACTAGATATAGCCTCCAAGAAAATCCCAAATAGAATTATGTATAGTCTGTTTGAAATAGACAGAGAGTAATACATCCTCCTTTTACCCGTCAGAGCCTACCGTATGATTATTCATACGCAATTTAATTACTTTTCAAATGGGCTTTCCGGTAACAGATGGCGCTGCGATGTAGTTTTCTATACAGCGACTATATAAAAGACAGTGTCGAGCAATATGGTCATCCTAGTGATTGGTTATCTATGTCACGTGGTATCGGCCGCCATTAGTTTACTAAATGATTGTTTATTTACCATTTGGTTCTATTGTGTTCTTACCAGTTTTTGGTTTTTGAAAGTTTTCATGCAAAATTTGTGGATTATGTGCTATTTATAAACGTTCTGGACTGAAGACTTATTTATTAGTGTATTATTGATTGCTTTGGAACTATAATTCTCATTCCATACATCATTTTCACTTGAGGTTTTTGGTTAAGCTATAAGTATAGTAGATAAGTTTGAGATTACTGTACCTGTATTGTTATATATGGTTTAGAGTAACAAAATTAGTGATTAATACACATATGTATTATTCAAATAAATATCTATTTTGGCCTCTCTATTATCAAATGTCCTTGTCTCTTACAGTGGATTTTGAGTATAGTTTTAGACATTGAATTCATCGATCAAATTAAAACCTAAATGTATTCTCGAGTTTTACCAGTTGTTTCTTGTTATTTCTAAACCCTCTGAGATCTATAAAACGTTGCATAAGAATTAAAGGAGGCAGTGGCTCATTAAGACCATAAGGGACAATTGGCAACATTTTTATGTCACAAAAATGTGTGGAGAACATTTAGTTCTAAATATAATACCCGATTATCATAAATTGAAAAATAAAATTATTAAACGCAACATATTGTATTTAGTTCAAAAAAGAATAAGAGAGCTTCTAAAAAATTAGCTAATTAAGTCCGTTGCATGTCATTTGTTATAGTAAATAGTTGCAATAGAACATTTTTCATTCTATTATTTATTTGCTTGATGGGTTTTCTATTAAACATAAAATCTCTGAGACAAATTCTAAAATATTGGGGCATTATGACATGTACAATGACCAAAAATATTAAATATAAGCCATAATATCTTCTTTATTAAATAGTGTAAAACATTTAATCACATAATTTCATTTTTTCTGGTGGAGGTTCAATGTCAGAATTGCAGGTACAGTCTGTAACAATAGAAACATTAATTTCAGATTAGATGTTAAAGTGAACATAGGAAAATTATTTCCTAATTATGTACTGAAATTGGATACAACTCTGACTAAAACCTTAATAGTCCAAATTTGTATCCCAATAACAAGTCATATTAAAATATTTTATCACTTATTTTATTTTTCCTATTCACACAAGAATAGGGACTAACATCCCTCTGTGGTATATTTCTATCTAATTCACTACCTGCTTCTGCTTTTGTTTTCCGCTCCAATTATATTTGCGGATCTCTTAGATTAAAATAAACGGTTTTAAGGATTAAAACTAACTTTCCGGCATCTGTGAGATGCCCTGATGAATATTCTATCATAAAATTGTCACTTGTATACACTTCGGGGGATGTATCGTGTTAACAAACCGAAATTTCTCCAAAAGTAATCAAAAATGCAGTATATCTAGATTTCTAGGACCCGTTGTACTCGCTATAATCAGCTGAAAAGAAATAGGGTACATCTGTGAGACACGCTGAAAAATATCCAATTATAAATTGGCCAATTGTATACACTCCGGAGGCTGTATCGTACTAAACCCGAAATTTCTCCAAAAAGAAAAAAAATGTGGCACTTCAGGTACTATAGCACACGTTGTACCAGCTCTAGTGAGCTAAAAATCAATAAGATCCATTTATAAGACGCCCTGAACAATATTCAATCATAAAATGGATCACTTGTATACACGCTGGAGGCTGTATCGTGCTAACAAACTGAAAATTCTCCAAAAATGACAAAAATTTGGTATCTCAAGTACCATAGCACTCGTTCAACTGTCTTTAGTGTACTAAATATCAATAGAGTTCATCTTTGAGACGCCCTGAATAATATTCGATCAGCAAGTTGGTGACTGAAACTGAAATTTCCCAAAAAATCACAAAAATGTCGTACTTCTAGTACCATAGCATCCGTTGTACTGTCTATTGTGAGCTGAAAATCAATAGGGTTCATTAGTGAGATGTCCTGAACAATATTAAATGATAAAATCGTTGATATGTTGCACTCCGGAGACTGTATCGTGCTAACAAGACATGTAACGAAGAGTGGCCGACGACAACGACGACGACGACATACACACAGGATTTTTTTTCTAGAAACCATTTTTTCGTGTGGATCTTGATGAAAAACGTGAAAATAACTTAAATAAGTTTTTCTACATTTCAACTTTCTTGTGGGCAAACCAATATTTTTCTCGCATATTAGATAGGTTGGTCGGAAAAGTAAAAAGACACCCTAGTACATAATAACCCTACGATACACATTACAATTTATTGTAGTATATATTTGTTTAGCATGGTATTTAACATTGTAATCCAGAGTTTAAGAACTTACCTTATATCTTTATCAGATGGTAAATAGAGATACATCCATAATTTTGTATGCAACAACATTACATCCTTGTAGATTTTTATCAACATCGGTACAGTTTTTCAACAATATTTTATGACTCACGTAATAAAAGTGCTCTGTTATTCAAAATTGCACATTCAAAACTAGTTTAAAAGTGGTAAAACCCTTTTTAAAAGGGTTATTCAGTTGCATGTAGGCAACTGTAAATAAACCAAAATTAATGAAATTGACTGTCTCGACCCTTACTTCGTGGAATATGCTCATATTAGTGTTTTTAAATGAAACTCAAAGTCTCTAGTTAATTCCACAATGTAATACAAGTTATTGAAAATTCTAAAAAATTGACAATTGTTTCGATAAATCAATATCATCGTCAGAATGACAGAAGTTACATTTCATTTAATACCTACCTGATGTCTAGTAGTTATATTTGGATAGACCAAGAAGTAACCTAACTTGTGATTGGCTTAATATATGTTTATAGAAAAAAGAAGAAGATGTGATATTACAAATATTGAAGCTTAGATATTATCAGCCCTATGGTGATATCCTGGATATCATTTTTCCAATTAAGATCAGTATAAAAGTGCAATGATATAGAAAACCAGGAAAACTATATCTGCTGATCTCTACAATTATCACTTAAGAAGACAGTTTATTAGTGGAGAATTCCCTAGATTTAACTGTTCATTGACAACTTCATATTGTGAGTTTCTTAAATGTCTTCCAATTTCCAGTTCTTCAAGGAAATCCAGTTCTTGTTTCTTTTCACAAATATGCAGTACTTCTAGTTTTGTGTTAGGTGTCAATGAATTATTGGTGTCAAGTAGATGTTTTGCGTAGTGGGATTTATCCGGTTGTTTTAATCTGTATGCTCGTAAGTGCTCACTGTATCGTATTTAAAAATTCCTAAGGGTCTGACCCAAATAGACAGCATTACATTCTGGACATTTGAGTTTATATATACCTGACTTCTTTAATAGTGGTATTTTTGTTTTTACATTTAACAATTTTGTACTAACGTTACTTTCTGTTTTAAAAGAAATTGTTGTATTCGTTGCTGAAGATTAACATAAGAGACTACAGGTCTCTTATGTTAATGCTCCTAATAATATATTGGCAAAGAAGCTCAACAATATACTCAATACTTACGGATATGAATCTCAGTACTCAATTAGAAATTCAATAGAACTAATCAAAAAGTTGAAAGCAATCCACTTACAAGATAACTATAAACTCATATCGTTCGATGTAACTAACATGTTTACTAAAATTTCTCCTAAAGAATGTCTAATACTTGTAAGAAAATTACTAGAAGATAAAAATATTAATCAGATATACTTAATTTATTTGATGTATGCATTAATCAGAATTATTTCACTTTTGACAATAAGATATATATTCAAAATGAAGGTTTACCAATGGGAAGCCCTATATCACCTATTTTAGCAAACATTTTTATGGACAATTTAGAAAGAAAGATCTTTGAAAGTAATATTTCGAAAAATATTTCATTTTGGTATAGATATGTAGATGACATATTAGCTTGTTTTATGGGTAGTGAACGACAATTAGATGTATTTTTCAATAACATCAATAATTTACACCCGAAAATTAAATTTACATTAGAAATTGAAGAAAATAGCTCAATCAATTTCCTTGATTTAAAAATTCAAAGAGTTAATAATGTACTTGATTATTCAATTTACCGAAAACCAACACAAACTGATGTAACAATTCCATTCAATTCGAACCACCCTGTGTCACACAGACTAGCAGCATATAATTCAATGATACATAGAGCTTTTTCAGTTCCTATGAACAAATGTAATTTTGATAGAGAGATTAATACAATTAGTCAAATAGCAACATCTAACGGTTATCCATTAGATATGATAAATAAGACAATTAGTAAAAAAAGAGGAAAAAGTGGCATTACAACTATTATATCCTAAACAAGCTGATGAAATTAAAACTTATAAAACCATCACATTTGCAGGAAATATTTCTAATAATATTTCAAAGATAATATCTTCAGCAACGAATACAGCAATTTCTTTTAAAACAGAAAGTAACGTTAGTACAAAATTGTTAAATGTAAAAACAAAAATACCACTATTGAAGAAGTCAGATATATATAAACTCAAATGTCCAGAATGTAATGCTGTCTATTTGGGTCAGACCCTTAGGAATTTTGAAATACGATACAGTGAGCACTTACGAGCATACAGATTAAAACAACCAGATAAATCCCACTACGCAAAACATCTACTTGACACCAATCATTCATTGACACCTAACACAAAACTAGAAGTACTGCATATTTGTGAAAAGAAACAAGAACTGGATTTCCTTGAAGAACTGGAAATTAGAAGACATTTAAGAAACCCTCAATATGAAGTTGTCAATGAACAGTTGAATCTAGGGAATTCTCCACCAATAAACTGTCTTCTTAAGTGATAATTCTAAAGATCAGCAGATATAGTTTTCCTGGTTTTCTATATCATTGCACAGTTATACTGATCCTTATTGGAAAAATGATATCCAGGATATCACCATAGGGCTAATAATATCTAAGCTTCAATATTTGTAATATCACATCTTTTTCTTTTTTCTATAAACATATATTAAGCCAATCACAAGTTAGGTTACTTCTTGGTCTAGCCAAATATAACTACTAAACATCAGATAGGTATAAAATGAAATGTAACTTCTGTCATTCTGACGATGATATTGATTTATCGAAACAATTGTCAATTTTTTAGAATTTCCAATAACTTGTATTACATTGTGGAATTAACTAGAGACCTTGAGTTTCATTTAAAAAAAACCAAAATTAGCAAAGTAATGGTGGATGGGCGGAGCTTATACCGAATTGTCGCCACTGTCTTGTAAATAGTCACTGTAATTTTCTATGAAAAATGTCGTTGCTATATGGTTAGTTCGTCATGCTGTCCGATAATTTGGATCGGTGTGTTATAAACATGGCCTCTACATCAAATACCATTCGTCGTGGCAAGAGAAATTTCTCAAAATGGGAGCCAAGGTAAGTTGAGATATAATATTGAAACGAGTGTTTCAGTTTTAGTATAATTTTTCATTACTCTGTATTTAGTAGGACTCTAATTGTGGTAATTAATGGACTATGTAGAGGTAGGCTTTAAGGCAACGATATTATATAACGGTCAATTAGGTCGTATGAATATTCATACGCTGGGCATTCATGACCACAAAAATCAAAATCAGTGTTTATGAGAATAACGCTTTGTAGATTATACTGTTATTTTTCATATTACTTTCAGGAAAAAATTGACGAGTTATTAGCATGCTTAGAAGAATCAGACAATGAAAAGGAATTAGCCGAAGCGGAGTCTATAGATATAATTCTGTTTCCTCCAGACATAGATGCAAATAGAGATGTAGACGAGGTTGCCGAGGAAGATAATATAGTGAACAGTAACAGTGTACATTTGCTAGGTCCTGGACTACAGGGTGAGTGTTCTTAAATTTAAATTCTCACTTGTGGGAATAAAAGAAAAGGAATATCAATAGAAATGTCAGCAAAAGCGAGGAAAGAATCAAAACGTAGAAAACTGAAGGTTGAAAAGCCTAAACGTTCTTGGCATCCGATTCAGTTTTAAGCAGAAAAGGAAAAGCATACTCAGTACAAAATTAAAAATGGAGTTCAAAGTCAGCCTAATGTTTAGAGGAGATGATGGCATCTAGATGTGGGCCTATCGACTTTTTCAAATTATTCTGGTCATTGGAGTTTGTGGAACAGATGTGTCCCGAAACACAAAAATACGCCAACTACAAGGACGGAAATGAGGCTTTTAGAGTTACTCCAGAAAAATGTCACAAGTTTTAGGCTATTTTACTTCTGTCGAGGTACGTGAAACCACCAAATAGGAGAATGTATTGGGAAACAGCGGCGGATACTTTCAACACAGCTGTTTCTAGTGCTATATCTCGAGATAGATTTCTGCAAATACTGAAATACCTTCATTTCAGTGACAATAATACCACAGAACCCGAAGACAAATGCAGGAAAGTGAGACCAATATTGAATCATATGTCTTAAAAATTTCAGGAATTTGATGATACTTTACCTTTAGTGTGGTTTTTCGATGAAGCGATGGAACCGTATTTTTGTCGTCACCATTTCATACAATTTATCAGAGGAAAACCCATACGATTTGGGTGCAAATTCTGGTGTTTAAATAACAGAAATGGTTATTGCGTAGTATTTGAACGAAGGAAAAACTCAAAAGCACCTAGCAGTGCCTCTTGGGAGATCTGTTACAAAAAGACTGGTATCAGACGTCGTTCCTGACGGAAGCGAAATTTTTTTAGATAATTATTTTTACTCTTTGTCGTTGCTGGAAGATATGGAGCTTAAGAATATTATAGTCACAGGAACCATTCGAACTAATTGCATTGAAAATGCTCCTTTGAAAGATCTGAAAAAGAATCCACAGGATTCTGTTTAAGGTCTAACAGATAATTCAACAAATATAACTTTGATCTGTTGACACGATAACAGTCGAATTACATTAGCTACCAACAGATGTGACGAATTGCTCAATAAAACCACTGTTTGCAGACGTTACAGTCAAGTTCGAAAACAAAAGGTAGAAGTTTTACAGCCATCATTGATCCAAGAGTACAATAATGGAATGTGTGGTGTAGATTTATTTTATAAATGGCGTGGTAGACATCGAATAAATATTAGAAGCCTAAAATGGTATTGGCCAATTATTCGCTTTTGTATCAATGCATCTATCGTCAATGCTTGGATTTTGTTCCGTAATCTACAATCATGAATAAAACCAGTAGATTTTATCCGTCAAATTGTAATTCCTTTGTTGGCAACCCCAAAGCCTTCTATCCTGATGCTTCAAAGAACATCGAATGTTTTGAATGATGTACAATACGATAGGCTTGTACACTGGCCGATGAGAAATCCCACACAGCGGCGTTGTGCAAGATGTCATTAGTGTGTCACCTTCATTTGCTGTAAATGTAACGTCGGACTTCATATCGCCTGTTTCAGACTTTCTCATACTCCATGAGCATTTTTTATAATTGCTAGTTTGTTGATAAATTATGTAAATTATGATGAATAGTATCCAATAAACAACGTTTCACTAAAGCCTAGCGTATGAATATTTAGACATCCCTTAAATTGACTATATATATATATATATATATATATATATATATATATATATATATATATATATATATATCTATTTGGTAATTTCTTGGGATTCGGTCCTTATTATAAACTTTCTTCAAACTACTTAATATGTTTCATCTAATATACTTTATTTTACGTTTCGGCTGATTTTTTAGCCTTTTTCAAAAAACACTACAATAGAAATTCATATTGACAAAACACAGCTCATTAATTATTCCTAATCACATAGCAAAATTCAAATAAATAAAATTCTACTTACAGTTATCAGGAACAAAAACTTTTATATCCACATAGTGGAAACGTCACATTTAAAATTAATTTATACACTAACAGTAACGTACACGAACAGCGACTTCATGATTGATACTTGACTTCTTTCGATAGTCATTATTGTTTTTATTTTGCGTAGCATTTAAAATGAACGGACAATGAATCAATTTGTAAGGGCTATGGAAATTATACCCATGTGTAATTAACAAAAAACAATCCTTTCCTATGATGTGGATTTTGTTTATATTTATTCCATCAATTTATTAAATTGTAATAGATTCTACTTAAATTGTTTGTGTCAATTTTGGAATTAACGGTATTAAGGACCGAATCCCAAGAAATTACCAAATAGAAATATATATAAATTGGTCCAAGAAAAATCCAAATATCTTAAAAATATATATATATATATATATATATATATATATATATATATATATATATATATATTAAAGTGAAATATTAATAACAGGAAAATGAACAAATAAAATTTTGTATATAAATGCCCATTTGCAACTAAAAAGAATTATAATGCTCATAGTTACGTGATATTTAAATTCATGATAAAAACAATATTTGATAAACGAAACTATTAACATATAGTTGTGTGTTGCACACACGTGAGTCAATTATAAAAAGATATTATTCATTCGTAACATAAATTTAAAAAAAAACCAACTTCTATAATTGTATTTTCCCGATTGCTATAACTTTTGACAAACCCTGTATACGATAAAGTATTTTTTTTGACGACGATTAAAAAAGCAAATAGACATGAATATTATTATATATAAAGTGACAGCTTTATCAATATTAAGATTAAGTGTAAATAAAGTGACATTAGTGTAATCGCGGAGGTATTTTCGAACGGAGTGAATAATTGAAAAAGAACAAGACGCGGATAAATAGATTTTTTTTAAAAACAATAACTGTTTACAAGTTAACAAAAGAGGATCGGGAAAAAACAGAAGGAGGTTGTTGATTGTTGAGCGTCGAGAGAGGGTTGTTAGGTTGAAAAGGTGGTATGGAAAGATGTGAGAACGAGAATAAAATAATACAATCAAGTTAAAAAAATCATAATTAAAGGACAAAATTTTGACTAAATACTGTGACAACGTCATTGGCAATAAATGGAATGATCCGGTTTCCAATAATTGAATATAAAATAAAAAAAAAACTTTTCATTAATCGTCTTCTAGAATTTGGTGAGATAATTTAATTTTTACCTTATTTGTTCCTGGCTATTTGGTTACGTTTTCCTCGTAGCAGAAATTACTTATATTGAAAGTAATCCGAATATGATAAACTTCAACTCCTCGTCGAATAGAGAAGCTATTACACTTTAATCATCACAAGTTTCATTGAACTGAAATGAGTGGAAACACAAGACTTTTGTTATCTTCAAACTCATGAATTTCTGTATGTATTCACAAACATTTGGTTTCTTGAATTATTATTTAGGTTAGGTATATTATTATGGACTGATTTTTTTTTGAATTTACATAGTTATTTAGGAATAATCAATTTCCACTATCTTACTAATTCAATTTAATCTCGAACAACGACGAAATCACTCACTGATTTTATTATTTAAGATGAAATATATTAATAACCTTTAGAAGAATAACATTACTTCTAAATATACCATTTATGATTTACAAGCCATATCTCTGGTCACATGACAACGATTCACAGCGCCAATATCATTCTCCGTTAAATGTTAGAGGTGGGAATTGATTGCAGGTTAACGATGATATCATGGTTACAAAATATCTAATAGTTATTTTTTTGTTATTTAATAATTTCACTTGGATCATCTAACTATGAGAATTATACATAGACGTATATAAATTATCATGTAATTTGTCCAGGCTTCATCGTCAGTAATTATTGAGGGGGAAATGTTAAGAAATACATAGAATTTTTGATTAATTTAACAGAACTACATTCAAACCTCCTTGTTTTCCTTCAAGTGTTCTCAAAACCTGTCAGTTCCTGTTACTGTTCAACGCTAGTGCCGGACACACCCCTGCGATCTAAAAAAAGGGAATAAAGCTTTTGGTATTAATATTTGAACTTGCATTAGGTACAAAATCGCTCTGTTGTAACGAGCATACCATACGAGTTCTGGCGCCCATGATTTTAAAAGGAAATACAATGTTTAACACATTTAATGTTCATAATAAGCAATAAAAAATTCTACAAAAAATATTGCAATTTGACAATAACATAATAATTAAAAAATAATCACCATCGCAACTTTTTTTAAAAATCCAACCTGTAACTCAATTAAAATACAGCATAATACATATATATATATATATATATATATATATATATATATATATATATATATATATATATATATATAAAACAAGTGAGTATTGGGGATTGCAGCAAAAATTGGACAAGTTATACTCTTAGCGGAATATGTCCAAGCTTTCGAGGATGTTTGTCCTCATCATCAGGGAGACTAAAATGAAAAACAACAGTTGAATACTGTGGTCAATAAAGTATAATAGAAATGAAGTTCACAACCACGTGTGTACTTACCTCCGAAGTGAGGTTAGAATCCATAAAGTTGTAAATTAGTAAACTACAGATCGTAAATTGTGAAATGATTTACAGGAATTGAGTTAACGGAAGAGCAAACCAACTGCATCACACCAGAAAACGGAAATCTCGTGAAATTTTATAAAATAAAATAAATAATTTCATCCTCACACGTCACCATGTTGAACGCCGGCAAGGAACTAATATAGTTTGCCTCCAAAAAGGATGTAACAAGAGACAACAAGTGCTGCCAACAGTCAATCTAGTGGGTTGTGGAACAATGATACCACTTTAGTAATGGGTTCTGCTGTAGGGCTAACAATTGGTTAATAAGAAGATGTATCATTCTCGAAGAGAGGAAGAGAGAGAAATAGTGTGAGACAGAGAGAGGGAGGACGCTCTCAATTTTTGTAATTTGAGCGTATAGAGAACATAAATTCAATATGACTAGCACTGAGGAAGAAAGAGAGACAGAAAACAGTATAATAAAAGTAATAATATATAGTAATAATATATAGTATATATATATATATATATATATATATATATATATATATATATATATATATTGAACCGGATATCATAGATCGTAAGAGAATTAGTACTATTAAAATATGTTGCTAGTATGAAATATATATGAAAATAATATAATTTAAGAAAACAAGTAAAAAGGAAACACTTTTCTTAATTTAAACAACATATCAAATAAAGATATATTAATAGAGATTGCCTAACCAATGTAATGATGTAAATAAAGTTGCCTAAGACGAAGATTATTTTCCATAACATAATCAGCTGTTCATCTGAAATGAAAACAAATATTATTATAGTTAATTCATTATAATCATTAATTTAAGAATAAGAACAAAGACTATTGAATAGAATATAATTCAATAGATTTCATAGATAAACAAATAATGACATATAGACAAATGATATATGGTAAATAAAATAAACATAGAATCAATAAATAGTAATTTGTTAAAGTTTAGTATGAATAATATAATGCAAAGAGTTTAGACAAATAACATAAGAGAATTTATATTTATAATTAATATGAGTGTAACAAGGATATACTATCAATAACAATATTGAATGATGTACCATGTAAATGTATCTATGTATAACCAATTTTAATTTATTTGTATGATGAAAAAACTCATAGGAACTCTATAAATGAACTAATTATGCAAAAGAGTGTATGTAGGAAATTTTTTAATAAGTGATAGAAGTTTCAATTATCTGATTGCAAAAGACAATATCTTATTGGTTATAAAATATGACAGAACAAATTGTGAATCAATAAATAAACTTTGGAATAGTGACCTGAAAAAGAACAAAAGACTGTTTGTTGAAAAAAGTAGAGAATCGAGGGGACGCTTAAATAAGAAGGGAAGCTGGTCTCAAGAAGCGAGGAGTGTGTGTGATGGTGTTCCTGAAATTTCAAGATATTCCCGGTTTAAGACATTTAAATCTATAAAGTATTATTAAATACAATATTAGTAATACTCACAGTCAATTGTATCAAGTTTTGCGGCAAGAATCTGCGAAATTTTCATCAATTTTGGTTTTTTGGAGCTTCAGCGGAGTGTTCCTGGGATCCAGAGACTTTCATCCCAATTCAAGAGCAACAGGTCAGTGTTTTTTAAAATCATTATTGGCCAATAATCAGTGTAAAAAACTCAAAATACTGAATTAAGTACTTAATTTCATAAATTGATAAACTTTTGCAAATATGATCGATCTGAAAAAGAAAGAAACAGACTTTGTATAGTGAATTCATTGCATAAATCGTTAAATTTAATAAAAGGCCGAATTTTCAATAAATTAAAATATTTACTTACGCCATTTTGTAATCGCATAAATCTGGTGATTGAAGTTTCATAATGTAATAACTATTTCCATCTGTATATAATTTCTATTTTTCTATTCATGTATATAACAATTTTATTTCCACAGCAATTTGTATCATATATAACTATGATTTATATATAAACTCTTTTATGTGTTTGAACCATTCATTTGTCTGCATCTTCAACAAACTTTGTATAATATGAATAGATGCTTCTTACGTATCAGAATTGTTCGTTTTATGTTAAAGCGCATGACTAGTTTTTCACGCATGCGCATTGATGAAATTATTAAAATAAATAAGTAGGTACAATATAACCATTGGCGTCGCATATTATTTTTATCAAATATAAATATTGCATAGAAAATTAAATCGATTTCAAAATAATGTGTTTTCTTTTTATTTAAACAATTATAACAATATAAAATGCCAGGACTCAAAGAGAAAAAGGATTTCATGCTCCCGAACAATCAAATTAAAATAAATTACCAAACAAATATTAAAAACAAACTGAGCTAGCCAAACTAAACAAAAATTCTAAATAATAAACATATACATTTAAATTTAATAATCATCTACAAAAAATAAGTAAATAAAAGTAAGTATTTATCAATAAATTAGTTTAATTGTCACCCAAAACGTGGGGCGGTTTATTAAAAATATAGGAAACATTTGTAAATTTTAAACTCAATCAAAAATGGCAAAACGAATGACGTTGAGAGATGGAAGGCAGGTAGGAGCAGACAGTGGATCAGAAGAGGAAAGGGAAGAACGAAGTCATGGTATGGGAGACTACCAAGCGGTCTATTTGGAGCAAGGACAACAAGCGGAAGATGATGCACAGGAAGAAGGTTTGACAGGAGACGAGGAAACTATAGAACAAGTAGATAGAATACAAGAGAGAAGGGAAACACAAGGAGGAATGAATAACAATGATACAATGATGCAAATTCTGATGAGCATAAATAGTATGAAAGCTAACATGAACAGTATGAAGGATGAATTAAAAGGAGATATTAATAATTTAAATGGGAAAATAGACACTGTAAATGGAAATATGAATCAGAAATTTGAAGAAAATAGGACAAATATGGACACAATGAGGGGAGATATGAACAATATGAGGGGAGATATGAACAATATGAGGGGAGATATGAACAAAATGGAGGAGAATATTAGGGAAGATTTGAATGGAAACATGAATAGATTGGAAAAGAAGATAGAAGAGGTGAAAAATGAAATTATCCAAGAATTCAGGAAACTTAGGGAAGAAAACGAAGAAAGTAGGCAGCAAATAAATAAGGTGAAAGAAGATATGGTGGAGCAAAACAAACAAATACGGATTGAAATTCAAGAAAACGGTATGAAAATTAGAGAGCAGATAGAAAATCAAGTAGTTGGACATATCCAAGAAATAGAGAGAGGTATAGAAGAAAAATTACCGGGAACGATCCAAGCGGAAGTTATAAAACAAACAGAAGATATAACGAAAGAAATGGAGTATATGAAATTCAGGGAACAAACAATCGAAGAAATTATGCAAAATTATCAGCAAAACGCGGAACATAAATTTAAGGAATCAGATGTAAAGTTTCAAAAACAAACAGGAACATGTGAGGAGAGGAACGAGCACATTGGACAAACATTTCATAAAGAACTGGAAGAAATGAATAGAAAATTACAGGAAAGCATGGAAGAAATTGAATTTACCGTTAGGAGAAATGGAAATGGAGTAATATATACGGGAAACATGGATATCGGAGTAAAGTTTGATGGGAATATAAATACCATTCATCCGAAGGTGTTTATTAAAATAATTAAAAGCAAACTTAAAGAAATTAAGAAGGACACTGGAGAAGTAGGATACATAAAATTACAAGGACAAGTAAGTAAACAGGTAAATCAACATTCTTACGAAAAAGTGAATAAAGAAATTATAAATTTAGATGGCAGAGTAACAAAACCGACAGGAATATATGAAAAAAGGAGTCAAATCTTAGGTAGACAAATTAACAAGGAAATACAAGAGATGAATCGAAGATTAACAGACACAGTGGAAGAAATAGAAGATAGTATAAGAAGAAATAAAGGAGGTATAGGATGCTCAGGAAATTTTTATAATAATAAAGTAGTAACTGGAATAATATATAACAACAACATGATAATAATTTACACACAAGCTTTCTTTAAAATAATACATAGTAAAATGCATAATATGGAAGAATTGGAAATGCAAATTTCAATGAATTAATGGGGAGAAATTTATGAGATATGGGGCAACAAAGTTAAAAAGGATACAGTAGAGAATAGACAGACGCTTCAGACATTTATCGAGCATCAAACAACAAGAGAAGAAAGCAAGAAAAAGGTTAGAAAAAGAAAAGCAAATTAAATAATAGAACAAGAGAATAGAAATGAAATATGGAGACGAAAATGCAATTCAATAAAAAAGGGAAAGGATACAGAAATGAAGTCGAAATAAATAATATACATGAAATTTAGCAATAATGAGTAATCCAATTATAAGTCATGTATATAAATTATTTATATAAGATGTTATGTTACGAATAATACTTAAAAAAAAGGAAATGATAGTCATAAGGATATATTTAAAATTTAATATTAAGTTGTACAAAGATAAAGTAGATATTAGACAGAGTTTTGTTTTCCATTTGGCAGCTGGTGATCCAATTAAATTCATCTCGTTTGTTTCTTCAGAACCTAAAAAAAATAAATATAATATAATATAACGAAAAATTTGTTGGGTAAAACTTATAATTAAAACATTTTAAAAATTTGTGAGTATGGCAAATCAATATATATAGCAAATAAAGGAAACAATTTATAAGAGATACTGGTTTTACATAGAATGAAACTATTAAAGAATATAGGATAGAGGGGATAAAATAAGAATAACTCAAGTATCAAATAGAAGTTCACAATTTTTAAATAAGGAAATAAGATGTAAGTAATAAAGGATAGGAAAGGATAATAATGAATGATATTGATTAAAAATATAGGAGGTAATGTTTAATGTCAATTAGAATCTTATAGATTACTTGAAAATACAGGAAGGAATAAGGAAGTTGATATTGATATATATGAATTTAAGAAATAATTAATTATATTGAATAATGAATATTCAAAAGAAATATGATATGAGGAGTATATAGAAGTATAATGTAATTACAAAGAAATAAGTTGATATATAAGTGGATGTTAGGAAGAAATGATAATAGAGAAGTATTATATGAAGTAATATTAAAAATATAAATTGACATTGATCTTAATCAAGTGTATTTTAAGGAAAGAATTAGGAGACAGTTATTGAAAGAAATATATTTTGTAGTAGGAAATATGTGAACAAATATTTGAGAAACAAAGTTAAAGAAAGTAAGATTATGCCATAAAATTGTTAAATTTTTTTGAATAAAATAAAATAAATCATTCATAATAAGAAAATTGAAATTTAAATAAATATCCAGGGTATGGATATCATTTAAATTTAAATTTGAGGGGAATTGAACCAGATATCATAGATCGTAAGAGAATTAGTACTATTAAAATATGTTGCTAGTATGAAATATATATGAAAATAATATAATTTAAGAAAACAAGTAAAAAGGAAACACTTTTCTTAATTTAAACAACATATCAAATAAAGATATATTAAATAATAGCCTATAACAATATAATAAATAAGGAATTACCTCAATATTAACACAAAATATAGAGATTGCCTAACCAATGTAATGATGTAAATAAAGTTGCCTAAGACGAAGATTATTTTCCATAACATGATCAGCTGTTCATCTGAAATGAAAACAAATATTATTATAGTTAATTCATTATAATCATTAATTTAAGAATAAGAACAAAGACAAATATTGAATAGAATATAATTCAATAGATTTCATAGATAAACAAATAATGACATATAGACAAATGATATATGGTAAATAAAATAAACATAGAATCAATAAATAGTAATTTGTTAAAGTTTAGTATAAATAATATAATGCAAAGAGTTTAGACAAATAACATAAGAGAATTTATATTTATAATTAATATGAGTGTAACAAGGATATACTATCAATAACAATATTGAATGATGTACCATGTAAATGTAACTATGTATAACCAATTTTAATTTATTTGTATGATGAAAAAACTCATAGGAACTCTATAAATGAACTAATTATGTAAAAGAGTGTGTGTAGGAAATTTTTTAATAAGTGATAGAAGTTTCAATTATCTGATTGCAAAAGACAATATCTTATTGGTTATAAAATATGACAGAACAAATTGTGAATCAATAAATAAACTTTGGAATAGTGACCTGGAAAAGAACAAAAGACTATTTGTTGAAAAAAGTAGAGAATCGAGGGGACGCTTAAATAAGAAGGGAAGCTGGTCTCAAGAAGCGAGGAGTGTGTGTGATGGTGTTCCTGAAATTTCAAGATATTCCCGGATTAAGACATTTAAATCTATAAAGTATTATTAAATACAATATTAGTAATACTCACAGTCAATTGTATCAAGTTTTTCGGCAAGAATCTGCGAAATTTTCATCAATTTTGGTTTTTTGGAGCTTCAGCGGAGTGTTCCTGGGATCCAGAGACTTTCATCCCAATTCAAGAGCAACAGGTCAGTGTTTTTTAAAATCATTATTGGCCAATAATCAGTGTAAAAAACTCAAAATACTCAATTAAGTACTTAATTTCATAAATTGATAAACTTTTGCAAATATGATCGATCTGAAAAAGAAAGAAACAGACTTTGTATAGTGAATTCATTGCATAAATCGTTAAATTTAATAAAAGGCCGAATTTTCAATAAATTAAAATATTTACTTACGCCATTTTGTAATTGCATAAATCTGGTGATTGAAATTTCATAATGTAATAACTATTTCCATCTGTATATAATTTCTATTTTTCTATCTATGTATATAACAATTTTCTTTCCACAGCAATTTGTATCATATATAACTATGATTTATATATAAATTCTTTTATGTGTTTGAACCATTCAATTGTTTGCATCGTCAACAAACTGTGTTTAATATGAATAGATGCTTCTTACGTATCAGAATTGTTCGTTTTATGTTAAAGCGCATGACTAGTTTTTCACGCATGCGCATTGATGAAATTATTAAAATAAATAAGTAGATACAATATAACCATTGGCGTCGCATATTATTTTTATCAAATATATAATATTAAATTTAAGATTAAATCTATTTCAAATAATGTGTTTTCTTTTTATTTAAACAATTACAACAATATAAAATGCCAGGACTCAAAGAGAAAAAGGATTTCATGCTCCCGAATAATCAAATTAAAATAAATTACTAAACAAAATAACAATAACCAACTGAGCTAGCCAAACTAAACAAAAATTATAAAAATAATAAACATCTACATTCATTTAAATTGCACAACAAAAATAAGTATTTTATATATGATAATAATTGTCACCCAAAACGTGGGGCGGTTTATTAAAAATATAGGAAACAGTTGTAAATTTTAAACTCAATCAAAAATGGCAAAACGGATGACGTTGAGAGATGGAAGGCAGGTAGGAGCAGACAGTGGATCAGAAGAGGAAAGGGAAGAACGAAGTCATGGTATGGGAGACTACCAAGCGGTCTATTTGGAGCAAGGACAACAAGCGGAAGGTGATGTACAGGAAGAAGGTTTGACAGGAGACGAGGAAACTATAGAACAAGTAGATAGAATACGAGAGAGAAGGGAAACACAAGGAGGAATGAATAACAATGATACAATGATGCAAATTCTGATGAGCATAAATAGTATGAAAGCTAACATGAACAGTATGGAGGAAAAATTGAGGGGAGATATGAACAAAATGGATGGAAAAATGGATAATATGAAGGATGACTTGAATGGAAACATAAAAGAAATGAGAGAAGATATGAGAAAGTGGGATGACAAAAGAAGAAAAGATAGGAAAATTATGGTAAAAGATTTTAACCGAGTAGAGGGGAACATTGATGGTAAGATGGATAGTAACAAGGATAACATAAATGTGGAAACGATTGATAAGGAGGACAAGATTAATGAAAATATGAACAATATGAGGGGAGATTTGAAAGCGACTATAAATAAAAATACTGATATGATGGAACCGAAAACATGTAATAATTTGGAAAATAAAATTGATGATATGAAACCAGAAAATATTAAGGAACTCAAGGAGAACCAGGAAGAATTTGAGAATGAACAATTTAGAAGGCAAATAGATGAAGTTAACTTAGATATGGAGGATCAAAATAAAAACTGGAAGATAGAGCCAAAAGAAAGCGGAATCAAAATGGAAGAAAATTCACCAAAAACTATCCAAACGGAAGTTTCAAAACAAGCAAATAAGTTAACAAAGAACATAGATGAAGTAAAAATGGAAAGTTTCATGGAAATTAAGAATAATGAGAAGAATAATCAGGAATTAACAAATATCACAGATGGGACAGAAGAAATTAGGAAGGAAACTGGAGAAGTAGGATACATAAAATTACAAGGATAAGTAAGTAAACAGGTAAATCAACATTCTTACGAAAAAGTAAATGAAGAAATTATAAATTTAGATGGCAGAGTAACAAAACCGACAGGAATATATGAAAAAAGGAGTCAAATCTTAGGTAGACAAATTAACAAGGAAATACAAGAGATGAATCGAAGATTAACAGACACAGTGGAAGAAATAGAAGATAGTATAAGAAGAAATGAAGGAGGTATAGGATGTTCAGGAAATTTTTATAATAATGTAGTAACAGGAATAAAATGGGACAACATGATGACTATAATTCATACAAAAGCTTTCTTTAAAATGATACATAGTATAATGGATACATGGAAAGAAATTTATGAGATATGGGGCAACAAAGTTAGAAAGAATATAGTAGAGAATAGACAGACGCTTCAGAAATTTATCGAGCATCAAACAACAAGAGAAGAAAGCAAGAAAAAGGTTAGGAAAAGAAAAGCAAATTAAATAATAGAACAAGAGAGAATAGGAATGAAATATGGAGACGAAAATGCAATTCAATGAAAAAGGGAAAGGATACAGAAATGAAGTTGAAATTAAAATTTATTATTAATGAGTAACACAAGTATAAATAATGTACATAGAATTTATTATTAATGAGTAACCCAATTCTAAAGAATGTATATATGTTATGTTACGAATAATACTTGAAAAAAAGGAAATGATAGTCATAAGGATAGATTTAAAATTTATCATTAAGTAGTGTACAAAGATAAAGTAGATATTAGACAGAGTTTTGTTTTCCATTTGGCAGCTGGTGATCCAATTAAATTCATCTCGTTTGTTTCTTCAGAACCTAAAAAATTAAATATAATATAATATAAAGAAAAATTTATTAGGTAAAACTTATAATTAAAACATTTTAAAAATTTGTGAGTATGGCAAATCAATATATATAGCAAATAAAGGAAACAATTTATAAGAGATACTGGTTTTACATAGAATGAAACTATTAAAGAATATAGGATAGAGGGGATAAAATAAGAATAACTCAAGTATCAAATAGAAGTTCACATTTTTAAATAAGGAAATAAGATGTAAGTAATAAAGGATAGGAAAGGATAATAATGAATGGTATTGATTAAAAATATAGGAGGTAATGTTTAATGTCAATTAGAATCTTATAGATTACTTGAAAATACAGGAAGGAATAAGGAAGTTGATATTGATATATATATGAATTTAAGAAATAATCAATTATATTGAATAATGAATATTGAGAAGAAATATGATATGAGGAGTATATAGAAGTATAATGTAATTACAAAGAAATAAGTTGATATATAAGTGGATGTTAGGAAGAAATGATAATAGAGAAGTATTATATGAAGTAATATTAAAAATATAAATTGACATTGATCTTAATCAATAATGTAATTACAAAGAAATAAGTTGATATATAAGTGGATGTTAGGAAGAAATGATAATAGAGAAGTATTATATGAAGTAATATTAAAAATATAAATTGACATTGATCTTAATCAAGTGTATTTTAAGGAAAGAATTAGGAGACAGTTATTGAAAGGAATGGATTTTGTAGTAGGAAATATGTGAACAAATATTTGAGAAACAAAGTTAAAGAAAGTATGATTATGCCATAAAATTGTTAAATTTTTTTTTGAATAAAATAAAATCATTCATTTATAATGAGAAAATTGAAATTTAAATAAATATCCAGGGTATGGATATCATTTAAATTTAAATTTGAGGGGAATTGAACCAGATATCATAGATAATAAGAGAATTAGTATTATAAAAATATGTTGCTAGTATGAAATATATATGAAAATAATATAATTTAAGAAAACAAGTAAAAAGGAAACACTTTTCTTAATCTAAACAACATATCAAATAAAGATATATTAAATAATAGCCTATAACAATATAATAAATAAAGAATTACCTCAATAATAATACAAAATATAGAGATTGCCTAACCAATGTAATGATGTAAATAAAGTTGCCTAAGACGAAGAATATCTTCTGTAACGTGATCAGCTGTTCACCTAAAAAGATATAATTATATAGTCAAGTCAAGAGAATTTTAGATATAAGTAGTTTCATTAGAATACAAATATTATTATAGATAATTCATTATAATCACTAATTTAAGAATAAAAAACAAATACAAATATTGAATAGAATAGAATTCAATAGATTTCCATAGATAAACAAATAATGACATATAGATAAATGATATATGGTAAATAAAATGAACGTTGAATCAATAAATAGTAATTTGTTAAAGTTTATTATAAATAATATAATGCAAAGAGTTTAGACAAATAACATAAGAGAATTTATATCTATAATTAATGAGTGTAACAAGGATATACTTTCAATAACAATATTGAATGTTGTACCATGTAAATGTATCTATGTATAACCAATTTTAATTAATTTGTATGATGAAAAAACTCATAGGAACTCTATAAATGAATGTAGGCCAACAAGCGGAAGGTGATGTACAGGAAGAAGGTTTGACAGGAGACGAGGAAACTATAGAACAAGTAGATAGAATACAAGAGAGAAGGGATACACAAGGAGGAATGAATAACAATAATACAATGATGCTCATTCTGATGAGCATAAATAGTATGAGAGCTAACATGAACAGTATGGAGGAAAAATTGAGGGGAGATATGAACAAAATGGATGGAAAAATGGATAATATGAAGGATGACTTGAATGGAAACATAAAAGAAATGAGAGAAGATATGAGAAAGTTGGATGACAAAAGAAGAAAAGATAGGAAAACTATGGTGGAAGATTTTAACCGAGTAGAGGGGAACATTGATGGTAAGATGGATAGTAACAAGGATAACATAAATGTGGAAACGATTGGTAAGGAGGACAAGATTAATGAAGATATGAACAATATGAGGGGAGATTTGAAAGCGACTATAAATAAAAATACTGATATGATGGAACCGAAAACAAGTAATAATTTGGAAAATAAAATTGATGATATGAAACCAGAAAATATTAAGGAACTCAAGGAGAACCAGGAAGAATTTGAGAATGAACAATTTAGAAGGCAAATAGATGAAGTTAACTTAGATATGGAGGATCAAAATAAAAACTTGAAGATAGAGCCAAAAGAAAGCGGAATCAAAATGGAAGAAAATTCACCAAAAACTATCCAAACGGAAGTTTCAAAACAAGCAAATAAGTTAACAAAGAATATAGATGAAGTAAAAATGGAAAGTTTCATGGAAATTAAGAATATTGAGAAGAATAATCAGGAATTAACAAATATCACAGATGGGACAGAAGAAATTAAGAAGGAAACTGGAGAAGTAGTATACATAAAATTACAAGGACAAGTAAGTAAACAGGTAAATCAACATTCTTACGAAAAAGTGAATAAAGAAATTATAAATTTAGATGGCAGAGTAACAAAACCGATAGGAATATATGAAAAAAGGAGTCAAATCTTAGGTAGACAAATTAACAAGGAAATACAAGAGATGAATCGAAGATTAACAGACACAGTGGAAGAAATAGAAGATAGTATAAGAAGAAATGAAGGAGGTATAGGATGTTCAGGAAATTTTTATAATAATGTAGTAACAGGAATAAAATGGGACAACATGATGACTATGATTCATACAAAAGCTTTCTTTAAAATAATACATAGTATAATGGATTCATGGAAAGAAATTTTTGAGATATGGGGCAACAAAGTTAAAAAGAATATAGTAGAGAATAGGCAGACGCTTCAGAAATTTATCGAGCATCAAACAACAAGAGAAGACAGCAAGAAAAAGGTTAGAAAAAGAAAAGCAAATTAAATAATAGAACAAGAGAGAATAGGAATGAAATATGGAGACGAAAATGCAATTCAATGAAAAAGGAAAAAGAAATGAAGTTGAAATTAAAATTTATCATTAATGAGTAACACAAGTATAAATAATGTACATAGAATTTATTATTAATGAGTAACCCAATTCTGAAGAATGTATATATGTTATGTTACGAATAATACTTGAATAAAAGGAAATGATAGTCATAAGGATAGATTTTAAATTTAATATTAAGTAGTGTACAAAGATAAAGTAGATATTAGACAGAGTTTTGTTTTCCATTTGGCAGCTGGTGATCCAATTAAATTCATATCGTTTGTTTCTTCAGAACCTAAAAAATTAAATATAATATAATATAAAGAAAAATTTATTAGGTAAAACTTATAATTAAAACATTTTAAAAATTTGTGAGTATGGCAAATCAATATATATAGCAAATAAAGGAAACAATTTATAAGAGATACTGGTTTTACATAGAATGAAACTATTAAAGAATATAGGATAGAGGGGATAAAATAAGAATAACTCAAGTATCAAATAGAAGTTCACATTTTTAAATAAGGAAATAAGATGTAAGTAATAAAGGATAGGAAAGGATAATAATGAATGGTATTGATTAAAAATATAGGAGGTAATGTTTAATGTCAATTAGAATCTTATAGATTACTTGAAAATACAGGAAGAAATAAGGAAGTTGATATTGATATATATATATGAATTTAAGAAATAATCAATTATATTGAATAATGAATATTGAAAAGAAATATGATATGAGGAGTATATAGAAGTATAATGTAATTACAAAGAAATAAGTTGATATATAAGTGGATGTTAGGAAGAAATGATAATAGAGAAGTATTATATGAAGTAATATTAAAAATATAAATTGACATTGATCTTAATCAAGTGTATTTTAAGGAAAGAATTAGGAGAGAGTTATTGAAAGAAATAGATTTTGTAGTAGGAAATATGTGAACAAATATTTGAGAAACAAAGTTAAAGAAAGTATGATTATGCCATAAAATTGTTAAATTTTTTTTTAATAAAATAAAATCACTCATTTATAATAAGAAAATTGAAATTTAAATAAATATCCAGGGTATGGATATCATTTAAATTTAAATTTGAGGGGAATTGAACCAGATATCATAGATAATAAGAGAATTAGTATTATAAAAATATGTTGCTAGTATGAAATATATATGAAAATAATATAATTTAAGAAAACAAGTGAAAAGGAAACACTTTTCTTAATTTAAACAACATATCAAATAAAGATATATTAAATAATAGCCTATAACAATATAATAAATAAAGAATTACCTCAATAATAATACAAAATATAGAGATTGCCTAACCAATGTAATGATGTAAATAAAGTTGCCTAAGACGAAGAATATCTTCTGTAACGTGATCAGCTGTTCACCTAAAAAGATATAATTATATAGTCAAGTCAAGAGAATTTTAGATATAAGTAGTTACATTAGAATACAAATATTATTATAGATAATTCATTATAATCACTAATTTAAGAATAAAAAACAAATACAAATATTGAATAGAATAGAATTCAATAGATTTTCATAGATAAACAAATAATGACATATAGATAAATGATATATGGTAAATAAAATGAACGTTGAATCAATAAATAGTAATTTGTTAAAGTTTATTATAAATAATATAATGCAAAGAGTTTAGACAAATAACATAAGAGAATTTATATTTATAATTAATATGAGTGTAACAAGGATATACTATCAATAACAATATTGAATGTTGTACCATGTAAATGTATCTATGTATAATCAATTTTAATTTATTTGTATGATGAAAAAACTCATAGGAACTCTATAAATGAAATAATTATGTAAAAGAGTGTATGTATGAAATTTTTTAATAAGTGATAGAAGTTTCAATAAATCTGATTGCAAAAGACAATATTTTATTGGTTATAAAATATGACAGAACAAATTGTGAATCAACAAATAAACTTTGAAATAGTGACCTGAAAAAGAACAAAAGACTGTTTGTTGAAAAAAGTAGAGAATCGAGGGGACGCTTAGAAAAAAGGGAAGCTGGTGTCAAGAAGCGAGGAGTGTGTGTGATGGTGTTCCTGAAATTTCAAGAAATTTCCGGTTTAACACATTTAAACCTATAAAGTACTATTAAATACAATCTTAGTAATACTTACAGTCAATTGTATCAAGTTTTTCGGCAAGAATCTACGAAATTTTCATTAATTTTGGTTTGTTGGAGCTTCAGCGGAGTGTTCCTGGGATCCAGAGACTTTCATCCCAATTCAAGAGCAACAGGTCAGTGTTTGTAAATCATTATTGGCCAATAATCAGTGTAAAAACTCAAAATACCCAATTAAGTACTTAATTTCATAAATTGATAAACTTTTGCAAATATGATCGATCTGAAAAAGAAAGAAACCGACTTTGTATAGTGAATTCATTGCATAAATCGTTAAATTTAATAAAAGGCCGAATTTTCAATAAATTAAAATATTTACTTACGCCATTTTGTAATTGCATAAATCTGGTGATTGAAATTTCATAATGTAATAACTATTTCCATCTGCCGAATTTTCAATAAATTAAAATATTTACTTACGCCATTTTGTAATTGCATAAATCTGGTGATTGAAATTTCATAATGTAATAACTATTTCCATCTGTATAGAATTTCTATTTTTCTATCTATGTATATAACAATTTTCTTTCCACAGCAATTTGTATCATATATAACTATGATTTATATATAAATTCTTTTATGTGTTTGAACCATTCAATTGTTTGCATCGTCAACAAACTGTGTTTAATATGAATAGATGCTTCTTACGTATCAGAATTGTTCGTTTTATGTTAAAGCGCATGACTAGTTTTTCACGCATGCGCATTGATGAAATTAATAAAATAAATAAGTAGATACAATATAACCATTGGCGTCGCATATTATTTTTATCAAATATAAAATATTAAATTTAAAATTAAATCTATTTCAAATAATGTGTTTTCTTTTTATTTAAACAATTACAACAATATAAAATGCCAGGACTCAAAGAGAAAAAGGATTTCATGCTCCCGAATAATCAAATTAAAATAAATTACTAAACAAAATAACAATAACCAACTGAGCTAGCCAAACTAAACAAAAAAAATTCTAAATAAACTAAACATCTACATATAAATCATCTACAAAAATAAGTAAATAAGTAATTATTATCATAAATTATTATAATATATATATTTATATATATATATATATATATATATATATATATATATAAATATATATATAAACTTATATATTTCAAGACAATAATATTTACAAAAATGATATAAAAACTTTTTCACTCTACACACTTATAATACAAATTAGATTCTGCATTTAAAAGAAATATTTTTTAAAAATTGAAAATTGGTAATCCTGCCGTCTTGTTATTTTTCTAAATTATCTTCCAAAAACTTTTTTTTCATTAATACTTTTCGATCATATACTTTGACCACGGTATCAATACTTTGAAGCTTAATATAGGTATCTATTTGAAAATCTAGAAGAACTTTTATAAACTGGTTAAAATTTGGGTGTGTATTATAAAATGAAGCATTATAACGCGAACGAAAAGATTCGCATGCGTTTGTTGTCCTTTTTAAAGAAGAAGAGTTTTCAGCCCAAATGTTAGGAGGAAAGGTAGAAATTTCATCTATGTAAGTTTCAACTAAATAGTCATTAAATTTAATCACCCTCTCATCATCTGGTTGAATTGCAATGAGATCAAGAACAAAGCAATCGCCAACGTCTTCTGCTTTAAGGAATGGTGAACCAAAAATATAAGTAAGGTATTTAGTTATATCTGTTTCTAAATTGTCTTTTAACTGATACTCGGTAGAAAGTCCTAAACTTTGAATTTTTCTATACCAACTTTGACCTAGGTGAAATAGACATCCCTTAATTTCTGTTTTTGGAAAAATTTCGCGAATTGCTTTGTGTATTGCTAATTCAAAATCTGAAGTTATAGTGTTTGGAAGAAAGTCGTGACCTGTTGTAGATAGGTATATTTCTTTTAAATATTGTAAAGCTAATTCATACGATACTGTATTTTTGTTTTTTAGAAGAAAGAAAACCAAAGGAATATAATGATTATTTTTAAAGCCATGAATGGTAAACAATTGTAAAAAAAATTTAGGGCAATAATCGAAAGTGCCATCAACATATAATTCACTTATTTCTTTTAGAGCAATAATATTTGTTTTACATGAAAACATGACTATATTATTTATTTCATCATTTTTAAGAATAAAATATTCGTCCCTATTAGTTTTTAAAGTAACAGAATTTAATAAACTGTGAAATTCAACTATATTAGTTGGAAGTTTTGATGCAATTTTGGACCTAGCAGTATACATATTTTTTCTCATCCTTTCAACGTCATGAGTAGTAATAGTTTCACAATGGGATTCTCTTACCTCCTTTCTAATTAGGCCCATTGGTTTTGCCGAAACATCTTCTATTGCTTTAATTTTTACAGCATTGCTTAGAGTCTGCCTATTTAGAAGTTCTTCTGATAATTTCTCATGGTTGTGGTTTAAAGAAGATTCGATCACTTCTGGACGGTCCAATTTTGTTTTAACAAAAGCTTTGCACTGCGTTTTCCTGGACGCATAAAGCCATCTTTTTAGAGTGTCTCTTGCTAATAACTTGTGGAATGAAAATTTAAACCCATCGATCACTAACAAATCTTTGCCTTTTTCACTTTTAATTATTGTAGCCTCCAATATACGTATAGTTTCACTGTACCACTTTTAACTATTCAACAACTTCGTAAACAAACTTTACAACCTCTGAAACTTGTGAAGAATATGTGAAATATGGTTTACTATTTTTAATACCACCCTTTATAAGGCGAAGGAGGGAGCGTACTTTCAAACGATAATGTGAAATTAATGGTACCTACCTGTTTTTGGATTTGTAAAATGTTGATGGATTAACTTAACATTCTTTTAATGTAAATTAAAGTAGATTTTAATGCAGATTATCACTAAAATAATCTAAGGAAATTTAATTAGTTATTTGTTAATGACAATTTAAACTGCAGGTTATCGTTACAAATAAATAAATGTAAGGATTATTTTCTTACTTTTCTATTTCAAGGTAGTTAAATGATTCTCATATCCTGAGAGACATTTTACAAAAAGAAAAAGGTATCAATAGTTCAACGTACTTTTAAAAATAAAAATTTTGATTTGGCAACAACGGTGTATTTTGTGAAAATTAATACCTTTTAATGTATATTACCTTGGGAGACAACTCGACCTATGATGGGAGACAATTCGACCTATAAAAAAACTACCTGCTCAAGGCGGGAGACAACTCGTCCTAGCCCATTTTTGTCGGTATCATGAATCACCTGCTTATAAACATCACAAAGAACAATGGGCCTTGCATGTGAATTAAAAGTAACTAGATAGAGAAAAGTCACGCCAATTTGTTTTGAAGTTATGAAGTACACATTCGAGCAATATCATGCAAGCCGGTGTTTTAATCATTATGAGGAGCCTTAGCAGTTGAAAAAATGGATGATCGAGTTAAACAAATTATGAAAAATGCCATGGAAGGATGTATACAAGGCAATGTGTCCGAAGTTGCTAGAAATATGAGTGAAAGACCAAGTTTAATATAAGCAGAAATAAACAATCAAAACAGCATGAATATGACATCAGAAAGTGTTCCTACGGACCATTTTAAACCAGGTAAGTGTTCATTGTAATTACTTCTGTATTTGCCAATAAAATTATTAATGCCGAACCGTTCGGCGCCAAGACCCTTTTAAAATAAAAATCATTTTGATATTTTTGCAAGTGGTGGAACTTATATTGTTAAATTTCGGTAACTTTGGTTTATAGTCTATTTCTTATTGTCTGACAGCACAGTAGCCTCATTAAATATTCAAATAGAAAATTATCTCTTACAGAGTGATCCTAACAATTTAACAAGTAAATACCAAAATTCTAATGCAAAACAAGTAGGTGTCTGTATTGGTTATCTGTACATCCCTGTTTCAGCTCATAATACAATATGGTAATGAAACTGAACAATGCCAGCAAAAGGATAAACAGTGCGGCATTGGCGGAGACTACGATATTAGTTCATTTTGCTTATTTAATTAGATTCGGTCAACATTACAGTTGAAATAAATTTCATCCGTTTAGGCCTATTAACAAGTTACATTTTCATTCTTATTAAATTAAATTAATTAAAGAAAATATAGTTTGATTCTCATAATTCAAATTTATTGACAGTGAATTAGTGTATATTAAGTAAAGTAAACATACCATTTATGGGAAATATGACATTCAATCTATAGTATCATCCTCTTCGCTGGTCATACAAGAATCATCCGAAGACTCGTCGAGAGAGATCACTATCGGTTCTATAGTTTGTTCTATGAGGTTATCTAAAACCCACATTTTCTCTTCCTCTTTAATTACATGATTCACAGCATCTCTACAGTTCTCTTCAGTTATTGTTGTCAATGAGTACTTCATGAGTTCACGAACATCTTTCATTTTAAATGTTTCATCATGTCTAGCTACATAACCTTCCATTTGGGCCCATATTAACTCTATCGCACTTAATTCACAATGGTATGGCGGCAAAGGAAGCACTGTTATCCCACGATACTTGGCTATTTCATCAATAACAAACTTTTTAAATTGTAGCTTCTGATCTGGAGGAACCTTTGAAACTTCTTTATTCAACATATCATCTTCAAATGGTATATCTTTTACGATTAACCAGTTCCTAATATCAGCTTTTCTCCAAGAGGTAGATGGAAGATTATCTGTTAATCGCGAATGATATGTGGCATTGTCCAAAACGATTACAGCATTATTTGAAATTAATTCGACCATTTGTGTGAAATACATCTGCAGTCATTTCTTCATGATAGTCTCTGGCTGATGTTGACTGAAACTCCAGTAAACCACCTTCAACGAACCCTTGATTGCATCCCATATGCGTTACTATTAGTCGGCGACCTCTACCGATAGGAGTTTTCAGTCCACTAGATAAACCTTCTATGAAAGCTTGACGACTGGTTTGAATACTTTTGTCCTGCCATATTTTTTTCACTGAATCTCCTTCATTGAGCCATGTCTCATATGTCTGTATTTTCGGATATCTCGTAAATACTGGCCTCTCCAACATATCATTTCTTCGTTGTCGATTAGCACTGATTTGCGACTTTGCTTCTCCCAATTAAAATTTAATTTGTGTAATATTTTCCACAAAGTTTTTCGCCCTATGTCAGGCAAATTCTCGTCCTCCTTCACCATTCTTAGAATTCTGTCAAGGGTTGGGATCTCTTTTTTAAAATATAATTCATATAGTTTTCGTCTTATTGTATTTTGCATATGTTCATCAAGGTCAAATGGTTTTCTCTCAGTTGACATTTTAGGTGGAGATATATTTCCATTTTTCCTCTCTCTTAGAGGTCTGTAAATAATTTATTCACTAGCAGCCGGCATTTGATGCACAACAGCATCATGCACATTTAACACTACAGTCTTCATTTGTAAGCTAATCACGCTCTTACACTTTACTGGGGTAAAACTGGAAGACATTTTCCACAATACAGTGAACACTTATGGGACATAAGCGACTCTAAGCAAAACAAATTATACATATTGGGCGAGACCAAGTTTCACGTATATACCTGCAAAATTTCTAAGTAGTTATTGGGACAATCCCTAGTAGGATCCTATTGTAATGTTTCTTGGAAATGTTATTATCAACATTTCGAAAATCAGAAAGTAATTATCTGGAGAATGAATTGATAAATGGTTTGTTAATATGTCTCCCAAGAATTGACCTGTTCCAAATTCTCAAGATAATTAATGAAATATCCAGTCAGAATTGTTCCGTTACCAGATTATTTCAAAAATAATTCATTGTTTCAACTGTATGTACTCTACATATGTATGAAGGTCAAGTAGTTGTTCTACCTAACCGAATTTACATTTATATTACCTGTATATATCAGATCAGATATAGAATTAAATAGTAAATAAATTCCTTAGATGAACTGTGACGCTTATGCTCTACTACCTGACTAGCATCTGTGATCTTTTTGCGTGCTGTCAGTCAATAAGAAACAGACTATAGTTTGCTGAATGGCCTTAGTTTCTTATATAAAACAAGGGACCGGGTGCTGACGAAAAAAAATCATAAAATAGGGCGTACTAGGAGGTTTGTTTAAAACATTTACAAACCGACAAATAAGACTACAAAACAATGTTAATAAACTTTGTTTTGTCTAGCAGTTTTCTTCTCGGAAATAAAAAATAAAACAGATATTTGCGCCTAGGGTAGCAAGTTTTTTGCGACACCTTCTGTAGGAGTAGTGTTTTGATGGTAATCCCGCTCCGTCCACTAGTACTTTTAATCATCTAACTGGCTATAACGGCCACCTAAACCAGAGTGATTTCGATTTCGATGACAGTATCGCTGATCCGGATTTTGTTGAAGGTATAGAAGCCTCTACTGACGAAAGTGATGATCAAGTTGATGGTAAAGGTCCGTAATACTTGAAATTCCTATTATTTTAAGCTTCTTTTTCTAGAGACCTAACGGAAGAAAAAATGCGCAAAAGAAAATAGCATTAAGGATGCAAACTTAGACTACACCCCCGATAAAACTAAAATGGTAACGACAGGGATAGATTCGTATAACTTAAATGAAAGTGAAAGACGATGTTTCGGTGGAAAGCGTGCCAAATAGTACGGAAAAAAATGAGAAACAAGGAAGGACACAGAAGCAGAGACAAGAAAGTGAAGAATTAAGAAATGCTGGCACAAGTTATACTACTGAAAAAGGAAAGGTGATACAGTTTAGAAACATGCAGCCATTAAAAGCATGTCGTATGAAATGTAAAGAAAGGTTTTCAGATAAGGACCGGGATAAATGTTTTCAAGACTATTGGAACTTGGAAAATCGTGATAAAAGGGCCAACTATATAGCTTCTCTAATTGATTTAAATCAAAAGAGAACAGAAAAACTAGGACCAAGAAAAAAACACAGGGAATATTCATATCAATATAGTATCCTTGTTGCTTGGATACCACGGCCAATTTGTAAATCTTGTTTTATTGCAACCTTCGGTGAAACCAAAGGATTTGTTTAAATAGTAGGTCATTTTGTGGAATTATTCTCTACGATAGATGTGGAATTGCTACTTCAGGTAATAGACGCTCGATGGAAGAAGTTCAAAGAGCCAAAGATCACAATTTGTCGTTTCCCAAATACGAATGCCACTACTGTAGAAATAGAACATCTGAAAAGTACTTGTCTAGTGACTCATCTATAGCTAAAATGTATGACATGTAGAAAGAACTAGTAGACAAAAACAAGAGGGGGAGAAGAAAGATAATTTAATACAAGAGAGGGATGGCAAGGATGGCACTCAGTGGAGTGACACATCATCAATACAAAGGCAAACAATAGGTCGTAATATTCTGCACGAAAAGAGTGGCGCATCATCCTTTAGTCGTTCATACACGGCTCGAGAAATTTTCAAGTCTATTATATCTCCAGAAATGTGTACCTTAATTCTAAGGCATTCTAACAAAAAAGGCAGAAAAGTAACGGACGAATGGAACCGAAAATTGGCAGATAAATATCCACCTCCCAACACACCAAGCCCGAAAGTATTCATTCCATCTACTGAAGTAGAATTGGATGCATTTTTAGGAGTTCTTATTGCTGCTGGCGTACACAGGTCTAATAGGGAACACGTATCTGAAATGTGGAAACTAGAGTCCTTACCTCTATTTCGAGCGGCCATGTCTCGAGATCGGTTCAAAATGTTTCTCAGATTTATTCGCTTTGATGATCAGAACACACGTGCCGAACGTGCCAAAAATGATAAAGCTGCCCCAATTCGAGATATTTGGACTATGGTAAATTCAAATTTGGCAAAGAACTACAAGCCAAAAGAATGTATAACAGTAGACGAACAATTGTTTCCTTACAGGGGACATACTAAATTTACCCAATACTTTCCATCGAAACCCGCAAAATATGGAATAAAAATTTTTTGGGCTTGCGATGCGGCAAATGCTTATCCTTTACAAGGTCAACTATACACTGGAAAACCATTAGATGGTGAACGACAGGTAAATGTCGGTGAGCGTACAGTTTTGGATCTAGTGGCAAAGTATAAGGGTTCGGGAAGAAATGTAACAACGGATAATTTTTTTACAAGTCTGCAATTGGCCCGTACTTTGAATTCATGGAAGATGACTTTGGTAGGGACTCTCACTAAAAATAAGGCATTTTTACCACCAAATATGCAGGCATCTAAAGACAGGCCTATATACTCAACCATTTTCGCATTCAACAAAGATGCAACAATATGTTCCTATGTTCCAAAGAAAAACAAATCTGTTATTCTTTTATCAACGATGCACACTACAGGCCAAGTAGATGATACTACCGTGGCGAAGCCTGAAATAATAAAATATTATAATCAAACAAAAGGAGGCGTTGACACCATGGATAAGATGCTAGGCGAGTATACAGTAAAACGTAGAACAAATCGTTGGCCATTGGCATTTTTTTTCAACACAATAGATGTTGGTGGCTTGGCTTCTTATTGTATTTACAAGGAACACAATCCAAATTTTAGAGCAACTGATCAACGTCGAAGATTTCTAAAAGATCTTGCTCATGACATGTGCTTGCCCGCTATACAAATGCGATCCCTTATTCCAAAAGTTGTTGGTAATTATTTCACACGTCAGTCGCTAGAAATGGTTCTTGGTCGACAAATAATCGAACCCATTGTTACTCCAGCCGGAGAACAACCAAGACGGGATGCTTCTGGGCGTATTATGGTTGTTGGTAGCTGCCAAATTTGTCGAGAATTAAAGCTCAAACAAAGGAAGACTCGTAAAGCGTGTAAATCCTGCTGTAAGCCAGTTTGTAATGAACACTCTGTAGATCAAACTATATGTAAATAATGTTGCCAAAAAACCAACTGACCTTATATGTAAGATTTTTTTGTTTTTTTGTTACCATTTATATAAATAAATATATGCAGATAAACTTCGCGTTTTCATTCTGGCTATAAAAAATATCTATTTGCATTTAAAACTGATAGAGGTACCCAGGTACCTACACCGTTATTTCTGGGCGAAAAAACTTTGGACCTAATTTATTTCTAAAATAGCGTAAAAATATTATTTCTATTGTAACATTGTGTAGAAAAAACCTAGATTAGAAATGTCACGAAATCACACACTTCAAAGAATTTAAACAAAAAAAGTATTTATATCTAAAATCTGAATAGGTACCCGGGTACCTATTCAGTCACATAAAGGTTAATAACTGTTGTATAAAGAGAAAACTACTGCCTCTAACAATCGTTATTCTATAACAATCCTCCATTCTCATAAAAATCTACCCATGTTATTTATTCTTAACGCAGGGATATTTTATTGTCTACACTATATACACAGACAGACAGTGAATTAATAACATTTTCCAACTACCGCCCATTTACGATGTATTTCAACGCACTCAAATTCGTTGATTAATGACCCTTAATAATGAATGATTTTCTGTAAAGCAACGATTGTACTGAATTCAACCGAACATACATTGTTCTTATACATTCATATTGGCAGTGACCTGTGGTGTAGTAGACTTACCTACTAATTAATACATTTGAAATCAAGTAGCTGTGTCATTATTTATCTTATTGTTAAAATTTCTCAAAATTCTATGTATATTTTAAAATCAAAAGGGAAGGAAACGTATTGTAACGAACTCGGGAATTGAATCGGCGATTAACAATCTCGAACAGTTACGCGATCGCTTCGCTCGCTCGTTAAATTTCTCGGTTGTTAATCGCCCTTGCACTTGTTCGTTAGATAACTATTTCAATTCAGATTATCTCAAACCGTTAATATATAATACATAATAATAATGCAACCAACCCGTTAGTGACAGTGTTAAGCATGGAGGTTAGAGAGAAGGAGAACACTCGCCGTAGAAAAATGTGTCCCTGGAATATGGTAGAAATAAGTGAGGCGCTGCGATCGCTAAGCTGCCTCTAGTTAAGCCAATCAGAAAGCTCGTGGGATCCCATTATAATTATCGCAATCCAATTGGTTCCAATGAAATGACGCTGTTGTGTTTTTATTTGAGGGTTCATAAACAGCTAATTTCGCAGATACTACTTACTGACGCCAGCGCGGCTGGTGGCTAAAAGATGAACTGATAATAATTTCCTGGGACAGGTGGGTCAATTCTTTAACACGTAGCGATTGTTCTTCTTCTCTCTAACCTCCATGGTATTAAGCTAGTTAGATATTCCTCGTTCCTTGTTAATTAGATTTAGGTTAGGTATTTGTTGCTGGGGATGGATTTATTATTAAAATCACTGGATCAGTGTTTATATAACTTTAAAAATTAGAATCAAATATAAAGGAACAATAATTATTACTGATACAAAAACATAGGTACAGACAACTATGTGACACTTGGCATATATATGAGTTGCCAACTAATAATAAAGTGAGTTTTGATAATTACATTGGTCATTTAATACCCCTCTTGAATGAAATTATTCTAACTCTCAATACCTTTGAACATAAGTGTTTTTATATGTATATAAAAAAACTTACTCTAGACCCAAACGCCAAACAAAGGCTTGAAGTTTGATTTTACCTAAAGGTTTTGTGAAACCATCTGTTATTTGCTCATCACTCTTTATATGTGTGATGTTTGTCAACCCACTATCTATATTTTATTCCATTAAGAAAAATTTTATATCCATGTGCTCTGTTCCTTTATTATTTTCAGGATTGTGTGCGATATTAATTGCGGATTGGTTATCTTCAAAAATTGGAGTTGGGCTTTCAAGTTAAATATCAAAATCAGATAATAGTTTCTTCACTTCTCTTACCGCAGCAGCAAGTGCTACAAATTCGGATTCTGTAGATGAGATTGCCACTGTTTGTTGTTTTTTACTTGCCCATATTATACTACAATCAAAAAATTTAAACACGTAGCCTGTGCTTGATTTGCGGTCACGAACATCTCCTCCCCAGTCTGAGTCAACATATCCACGGTGAATATCAACATTGGTGTCTGGTTTAAAAAATAGTTTCAAATCAATAGTGCCTTTTACTTATCTTAAAACTCTTTTAAAGAATTTTATTAAAAAATCATTGGCCTTATACTGAAAGCAACTTAACAGGTTCACGCTTGTACAAAAATCAGGTCTAGAGACCGATACAGCATATAAAAAGCTGCAAATCATTTTCCTGCATATTCTAATCAACTTTACATCTCTACTAGGATTATTTAACACATTATAGTCTAAATCTGGTTTCGTCGGAGTACTAACACTGTTACACTCATTCATATAATGCTTTTGCAATATCTGGTCTAAGTAATCCGATTGATACAGTTCTACATAACCCTGTTACATTTTGTTTAATAGTAATGCCCAAATAATGTGGCATCATATCAAGATCTTTCATACAGAAATCAATATGTTGAAATTAGTAGAATCTTGTACATCTGACATATCTGTGCCTAAGATCAGAACATCATCAACATACAATAATACATAAATTTTGCTTTTTACTGAATTTTTATAGTAAAGACAAAAATCATTCTGTGATTGTAAACAGCCTTTTGCCTTTATTAAGCTATCAAATTTTGAATTCCAACAATTTGGTGATTTTTTCAGTCCATAAATTGATTTGTTCAGCTTACACACAGTGCTAGAATTATTTTTGTCTTTTCCAGGTAATGACATATATACTTTATCATTAATATCGCCATATAAGAAAGCGCTTCGCCTGTCTTGTTTCAGATTTGTTTTTTATGAAATATGTAACTCTATAATTTGAGAAATCCTATTTCAGAAATGAAAAATAGCTTGTCCCGCCTATTGGTTCGGTTTCAAAGGTGCCACATATGTCGGCATGAATTAACTGGCTTAAATTTATAGTCTGCGAATTGCTAGTATTATAAAGTTATCTATGCTGCTTGCCAACTAGGCAATTTTTACAGAAATTATTTTGGTTATCTTTGTAAAGGACAATATTTTCTCTCAGGACCCTTTTAACTGTTTCAAAATTCTTGTGTATAAGTTTATTATGCCAGTCCAGTATGCTTTCAACAATATTACAATGTACGATATATTTAAGTTTAAAATTCATTTTGAAAAACTTACCCTGTCTTACTGCTGTTACACATATTCTTCTTGTTGAGTCTCTAATCCCAGTGATATTTTTGTTAGACTACAACTTATATTCTTTGTATAAGGCTTGTCCACAGAGAATAGATTTATTCTGAATTCAGGAATGTAAAGGACTTTATTTAATTTTGTATTTACCCATTCTTCTCCACTACATGCTCCTAGTTCTACTTGTCTCATACCTGCTACGGTTACTATTGATCCATCTCCCATTTTCAATATTCTTTCAACAGAACAATAGATATTTGAGAATAGGTTCCTATTATAACACATATGATCACTTGCTCGCGTATCCATATCTACACCAGTCTGTTAGGATGAACGTTTATTCTCCTGTCAGAGCTACACTGTTAATAAAAGCAATTGATGGTTTCGGATTTACTTTTCCAGCATCTCGTTTTCTTTTTGAACCAAAACTCTGATATCAAATGACCTGGTTTTTTGCAGTAATTGCACCTCTTGTTTCGAGTCTTATTTTTATGTTTGTTAATTTCATAATTGTTGTGTGAGGAGTTTGTATTGATTTGCCAGGTGGATGCTAGTGCACGTGACTGTTCGCTTCCCTTTATACGTTCTTCTTCTATCAACAGACGAGAGGTTTGTTCCTTAAGATTTTGAATATTGCTGTCAGTGGACTCCCATGCGCCTGCAAAATGTTTTAAATTATCTGGCAGCGACATTAAGCTTTTCGTTATCACCACTTTCTCACTAATTTCCTCCCCTAGTTGCTTAAGATTTCCTTCAATCTCATCTAGCTGAGATATTAACTGAGCAACATCACCTTTAAGCACTCGGTTGAAAAATCTTTGTTGTAATAGGTGAATGCTTAGTTGGCTTTTTTGTTCATAAATTGATTTCAGTTTGTCCCACATTTGAATTAACGTCTCACACGAGAGGATATGTGTCATGAGTTTTTCTTCCATACGAACTGCTATGATCTCTTGAGCCCAAGCATCCTTTTTATCCCAGTCATCACAATTTGTTTGTGGTCTTGGAGTGGACCATTTACTGTGTCAAACGGACCGGTAAAATTTGAAAAACCTACCTGACACCGATTTCGAAAATTCTTTTTCAATTATGTAAGGCACTTACTAACAAACACATAGCACCACAAATAATGCTGCGGAAACACTAAACAAGCGCAGTAGAAGGACTTTCATTTTCGAATTTGTCCCTTTTCGAATGGATATTTCTCATATTTTCTTGTTGTATATACACATATATATTCTCGAAGTATAGTATTTAATTTGTTCTTGATATATACTCGTATGTGATAATTGTAGACTGAATCATTACGATAAACACTAGTTTTTTTCAAAATGATTTTGTTATGCTTTGACAACAAACTCAACTGACATTTGCTAATCACTCACATTAGCGAGGTTGCCAAATTAATGAAGTTATGAAATTACGGAAAATGTAAGTCTCGATTTCGTTTGTATGCAGTTACATCGATATTTTTTTATCTGTGGTTATTTCGGAATTACATGAAGTTACTTTGCAAAAAAAGCGCGCCAGGTCGCGCGCGCGAATTGAGAAACGTCGACCTGGTGTGCTCGCTTCGCTCGCGATTTCAATCCACATTATTCTGTAATACGGGCTTAAATAAGTACACCACATACGTTATTAGGAATATATACACAATTTGAAAAGGAAAAAAAATATGAACAGCTATCAATAGTTTGCAAAAAAAAGCGCCGGGTCGACGTTTCGCAATTCTCGCGCGCACTAATTGCGAAACCTTGACCCGGCACATTATTCAGTAATACGGGCTTAAATAGGTATACCACATACGTGTATAGGTTATTCATTGATATGTGTTAGGTGTCGGGGAGCGATCTTTAAAACATACGTTTACTGTTTAAGCTATAAAGGTTAGATCATTTACACCTAGATCAGTTAATAGATTTGAGCTGAATAATTCTGTCAGCTGAGACCTTTAAAATAAGAAGCGGTAGTTGATATATTCTTCTTTTTTAATTTTTCTATTGTCAAGTTTGGCAACGTTGTTTAAAAATTTGACGTAAATATTGGAATTTTCGCACTTTTCATATTGAATTTTTATTGTTAATATGTGTTTCCGCGGAGAAATTTTTGGTTTTCCAGGTTAGCTAATTAATGTTTTATACTGTAATTTTTTTTTTTTGAAATTCGTTCTACATACAGATTCTCAAATTTTTCCAACAGACCATTGGATTTTAATATAATTTCAGTCTGGAACTTCTAAATCGTCCAATTGTCCCCTGTGAACTTTGAAGTAGTTGAATTTTGTTTTTCCTGATCCATTTTCCCTTGCTTAAACGTTTTTTTAAGTATCAACTCCCGCCTAATTATGTGGGTTAGGGTATTATTAATTCAATTTTCTTGTTCAGCAAAGACACCGTTTATGGCGAGTTTGGGCCCATAACCTGTTGCTGGGGATGGCTTTATTATTGAATTCACTGGATCAGTGTTTATATAACTTTATTAATTATAATCAAATATGAAGGAGCAATAATTATTACTGATACAAAAACATAGGTACAGACAACTATGTGACACTTGACAAATATATGAGCTCTGCCAACTAATAATAAAGCGACTTTTAATAATTTATTACATTGGTCATTTAACAGTATTCTTTTGAGGGGCCGAATGTTTGTCATGTTGCACAGTAATAGAATGTTCTGTATTGTTCGATCGTATTCTGGAACATTTTGGATGATTCAAAATGACTATATAAGAATTTGCGACGGCTAAGAGGGGAACTTGACAGCAGTGACGGGAGTGAGAATCAACGATTTGGCGAGAAATTGTAAACGTTTTAAGATAATTGTGAATTTTATTACTTGTTTGTGTATAAACCATTTTAAGAAATCTATTGTATTACAATTGATGTCAGGTGTGAGGTATAGAAGAAACAGGGATGTCTGAAAAAAATCAAATGTACTGTTGGTTGCTGAGCTAAGAAGAGAGCTAGAAGAGCGAGAACTGGAAACCGAAGGTAACAAGACGGCTCTGCCAAAAATATTACGGGAGTATTTTTGTCAAGAAAGTATCAACCCCGAGTCAGTGGAATTCGAAGCTACATTGGAGAAGTTATGCCGTCAAATGTCGACCCAGGTGGACGAGTTAGCCAGTATTCAACAACAATTCAGTAAACAGAACAACGAGTTATCCCAGCAAATATCGATCCAGAGAGACGTGGTGAATCACTGCAAGTTTCGCTCCGACATTCGACGACGAACCCTCCGTATTGGGACCGAAGAATTTTTCTTGCATCGAGAAGACGAAACCATTGTTACAGTAACGCTGGTAGATTAGATGGTCTGGAATAAAACAGTACACCAGCAATGATAGCGCCTAACATTGACGACCTGATTCTGGGTAAGGGAATATTCATCGGCAAAACTCTTGTACTATTAACGCAAGAAGTACCAGTGCGCTCAATAAACCTGAGCGATCAGAAAGCCTCCTTTCTGAAGGGTACGAAATTGAGCACTCTAGACCCAGTTACAGCCGTGGTTCACCAGGCAACAGCCCCGGAAAAAGACAAAATAGAGCAGCAGATGGCCAACTTAGATCCATTCCTGTCTGATTTAGAAGGAAATCAAATAAGATATTTAGTCCACCGATACAACACTGTCTTTGGTGCTAAAATAAAACTCGGAAGATGGATAGAGGAAGTGGGAGAATACGACTTCGAAATCGAGCATAGACCTGGAACAAGACACCACAATGCGGATGCCCTTTAATGGAGAGCATGCCAATTAGATTTCCGCCATTGTAGTCGTCTTTAACAGCACCAGCAGATAATTGCACAGATTAAACTAACCCCTGACAACTTGAACCAAAAGATTAAAGACCAGCAAGAAAGGGATCGTGTCCTAAAGAAGATCCGCGAATGTAAGCGAACGAATCAGCAACCAACGTGGCGCGTATCCTCTCATTTTAAAAACGTATTTGGCACAGTCAGACTCGTTGATCTTAGATGATGAACTTGTAGTGAGACTGGTCGAAAACACTGATGGAACCGAAACAAATAAACAGTTGCTAGTTCCAAGAAATACAGACCATGACCAAAAAGTATTGGGATCAACACCTTCCATACTTCCGAATCGCCATTCGATCAGATGTTAATGAATCTTCTGGTCAAAAGCCTGCAAAGGTCCTGTTAAGTAGGGAAATGAGAACCTACCATGCGACCGTAGGAAGATGGAGGATATTCACGAAATGGTGCGTACCAAGTTGCCACTAAACAGTGACCAGATGAAGAGGTACCATGACACCCGAGTAGATCAGACCACTTATCAAGAAAGAAGGTTGGTATGGCTCTACAATCGTCGATTACGACGTGGCCTGTGCCCAAAGTACAACAGAACTGAGAGGGTCCGTACAATATCAAAAAGAAAATCGTCGATATCATATATCGGATTGTTAGAGTTCCCGGGAAAAGCATATTGTCATCCATCATGATCGTCTGGCGCCATTCAAGGGAACCCATCCTAAAGAGGTTAGAGTTCAAAAACTTAGATTTTGAAATGGGGAATCCATTCCAGGAAGAATTATTTTAAGGATGGGGCAGTGTAACGGACCCGTTAATGATAGTGTCAAGTTAGTTAGATATTCTTCTATTCTTGATAATGAGTTCTAGATTACTTATTCTTCTGTTTCTGTTGAGCAGTTTTAAGTGAGGTATTCTTCATACCCTTCTGAGTTGTCCTATGTTAGTTAGGTTGCACATCAATAGAATGTCCTGAATTGTCCGATCCATGATTCACGGGGACTCGAAATGTCATTCTAGAACATTCTGGGGATTGGAAATTACTATATAAGGACGTACGACGAGTGTTGCAGTTGAGGGGAGTGAAGTTGAACGATTTGGCGAGAAATTACAAACATTTTTGAGAGAATTGAAAATTGTAATATTTTTGTTTGTAAATAAACCATCCCAAGAAAATCACTATTCTGTTACATGTCCTGAACCTATTTTCACATCCTCATAAGCTTTAGAGTTGTATCGAATTTGAAATTCAGCGAAAATAACAGCTTTCACAATTCAATAATGATTTTCAGTCTTTCCACATTAGGAAACAAAATATGGTGAAGTTTGTGGTACCTTCCACATTTTAGCTTGTTCAAACTCTGTACCTGGTTATGGTACCAGGAACACTTGAGATATGAGGTATTGACGGTTGAAGCTTAGCAATATCTATATTTTCATAATTTAGTGAAATGATAAGCTGTTTGTAACAACTAAGCTGAGTTATAATATCCATAGGAAGCTCCCTTTTATTTTTAAAACTAAACAATTATAAATTATACATTTCGAACAATCGTTTCAATTTCCGACGTTACACCTCACAAAATAAGGAGATTCATTATAAATATAAAAGTATATCACATACTATAGAATGAAATTATCTCTTTGCAAATGGATCTATTAAAAAAAAGAGCGTCGAGAGCTGTAAAATTGGGTGAATCTAATTTTAATAACTACTGGATTTAAGATCACAATATGATGTTGCATATTTTATTTCGGAGGAATTTTCAATTACAGACATATTCAAGAATTTTTCTGAGGATTTTCTGAATTATTAATTCTCTCATGAATGGACAAGTTGTTATGTGGTTAAGGATGAAATGGAAAATATTCCTCTCATACTAATTTTGTCATATCGATTCTAAAGTGAATTCTCTCTGTAATTGGAATTTTATGGTTAAAATAAGTTGAAAACATTTAATTGTGTCTTCTCTTATAGTCCTATGAAAATGGTTAATAAATTCTTTATTGAATAAATTCAGCTTTACCTACATTCGCAGTTTATGTCTCTCCAATTTATCCAAATACTCCATTTTTCCAACTTTAGCCGCAAAATTGACATTTAATTATGCAAATGTTGAAATGAGTGGTGCCTGAAACCTCGGATATGATATTATACTAATTTCCCAATTAATAAACTGAGATTTGAGGAATTCATAAATCACAATAAGTGCCGGGTTAGAGTTCTTTGTGGGGAGAATTGCAGAAGTGGCAAAAATTACGGAAATGTATTAATATTGATCTACAGAAATTTCACGTTTTTCTTCTTGCAACCCGGAACTTTAATTGAATGCTGTAACTTCGTTAGAGATAGATCAGACCAGATCTCTATTCGTGTGATAAATCCAATCGGAAATCAATAAAAGAATCTGTGTAATGAACGAGACATTTACAATGAATGAATTAAGAAAAAGTTACTGCCAACTTAGATGGTCACTGCTGGACTTGCCTTTTCTTCTCCCTTTGCCGGGAATTTCTCCTATTCTGCTAATTTTCTCTCTATTTTCAAAATTTTCACTGGAGAAAACAGAATCGTACGTTATGTGATATATCATATAGTTTTGGATCACTTTTATAAAAACTGCTCCTATTAATAGGTGTGACAGCTTTCCATACTCTTATGCTGTTCTTATCAGTCGTCTTATTTCATATTATTGTTGTCTTTCTCAACTCTGCACATAGACTCATTCGAATTCCCCCCTCGTATTTCCTTTCTTAAGTGCTATGGGTTTCAATGGTAGGAAGGGTATCACTGCCAAATTTACTGACTCTCATCAGTTGTTTTGTAATCAGAGATACGTCCTTCAAAATATGAGAAGGCATCCATCTGTTTGTGAGATATTCCTGCTTGTTTGATGTTATTACCAATAATTTATTACCAATATTTTCTATAGGCACCGATATTATCTTTGGAGTACACTTGGGAAAGTATTGGCTTAACTAAATGAAAACTTCATCCGATATTGCCACAGAATTAAATGTCACATGAATGGAATATACAAATAGCATTTCTTGTTGTTATTGATCGTTCACTGAATTTTGTTCCAAAAAGAGACGTGTGACTAAGTATCGACAACAGAATATTCGGTTTCTATTAAGGTATTCATGTATTTGATTCAAATTACAATGCATGGAGTGTCCGTAATGCAACAGCTTTTCGTCGAGGCTCTTTTGATATGAAATTTATTTTCCGACTGAAAAAAATATTTTTTAATTGATATAAGCTGATTCATTTCTCCTGTGTGTTCATATTTTGTTACTACTGGTGAAATGCAGCTATGACGAAGTTGCAATCGCTATCACTGCCCGCTCCTTTATAACTACTGCCATTCCTCACTTTCACGATGATCCATTCCTGTCAACACGTGATCTATCAGATAGTCACTTCTTTAAGTGGAACTAACGGTTTTTAAATAATTCCACAATATATTGAAACCACTTCATGTACCCAGCACATGACTTCACCATATGTAACGAGGCTATCAGTTTTCACCCAACCATTTTTTTCTGATACTTTACATCAGAAAAAAACTCGGAAAATATTTTCTAATTTCTTTAATAACAACAGTGTCATAAAACTGAATAACAACAAAAGTTTCTGGTATTAAAATACATGGTACTGCATTGTTTTTTTCATACATTTTCAGTCAGAACCGCAAAATTTTCGATACAATTTCAACACGCTTCAATAAAAAATTCAATAATAATTACGAACCTGTGGTATATATTAATTCTTTTCTCACGCCATTCGATATAAAAATGATGCATCTCAATTACCTACTATACTTAAATTCTTCTATTCCATATTTGTAGACAATATACGGGATTAAAGCTGTAGTACAATTTTTAAAAAAATTACCTTTAAGAAATTTGTAGTAACTACGCCTATGCAATGGAAAGACTGAAATTGTTGCAAATCGAGATAGAAGTGTTCATCTTACTATAAAAAATCCCAATGGCACAGGACCAATTGGACAGGCTCATTTCAGTAACATGTTTGCATAAAACCCAAAATAAAAAATTAGATACAAAAGTAATAGAATGTTCTGAGATGTACAAAAAACCAAAGTAAGATTCTGGCATCAAATCAAAAACATTAGAATAAAAAAAAATTCTGGTAAATTTTTGAGTTCTCTTTTATAAATGTTTTAATGTACGATTTAGAAATGTTGAACTCAAAAGTTGTAGAACGTGTTAAGGTCTATGAAAAAGCTCAGTAACTTTTTTGCGTCAGATGAAAAACAAAGGATATACGATTTCTTCTCAACTTTCACAGGCCGCCATTTGTTTTTACTCGGCCGATTTGGCTCATTAACGAACTCGTCCAAGATTTTGGCCTAACCGATTTTTGTAGCATGATTGGTTTCGATCCGTCAAAAGGTACGCTCTCTATTGTGCTTACAAATTCCCTTATAACATATATATATATATATATATATATATATATATATATATATATATACAGGGTGTCCCGGGACTAATGGGAAAAAAGTCAGGAGCGTATAATCTGAGCTAAAATAATGTTAGTACTTCATATAAACTTTTACTATGTAGGCCCTCGTTTTCGAGTTATAGGCCTCCAAAGTTTTAATTTTGAATTTTATTTGTATTTTTTGTACTAGTTATTTGATCTTCATAAAATTTACGGCAAAGCTATAATGTAAGTGTATGTTTATTTTGGTAAGGTAAACAGATTTACAGTAGTGCATTGAAGTCAGGGACGGACTACTCGCAATGGTTAGTGATCCAAAAATTTTGCAGGAATGGCACATCCTGTATGAAATTATCGAAATTCACTTCCCCACACATTAAGCTAACTAAAAGGTACTCTTGCTGGAATTCGATAAAATAAGCTGTTTGGCTAATATTTACAGTTTTATTAATGCACTACGTACCAGTTTTACGCATTCACCATTTTTATAAGTACACAACGAGGTAAAACTAACTTTTAATAGATGCCCAAAATTTACCTAGAGTACTACAAAAAAATAATTTAACGATAGCAGAAGATGAAAAACATTAACGTCTTATTAATTGGAAAGTTGGTAAAAACGTTTTATAAGTGTTTTTACCGTTTATCAAGTTACCATACTATTAGTTGTCAAACGTTGTGTAGAATAGTTCGTAGTCAGTACTTGTCAATAATTCATAAGTCCTTAATTTAACAGTCACAATAGCAGAATTCGCTTTTATTGAGTATGCAGATAAACATCTAATGTATGGACTGGCTTCTCGAAACTGTTTAGAGGCCAGAAGGCTTTATGAAGAACATTTTGCAAACAGAGCATTGCCAGACAGACGAATGTTTGGGCGTATTGATCTCAGGTTACGAGAAACAGGTATGAATAAGTAAATGTAATTTTCCATGTATACAAAACAAAATTTTAAATTTTAGGAAGATTTTCGCCAGAAAAAGCTGGAGAAGGTCCAGTACAAAGCATACGTACTGTGGCAGTTGAACAAGACTTGTTAAATGCAGTTGATAATGAACCATCGAGTTTTAGAAAATTATTAAGAGAACATAACGTCTCGAAATCAGTTGTTCATCGCGTCCTAAAAGAACAGGTGTTATATCCTTTTCACATGAAAAAAGTACACCGTATGACAGTGGCTGATTATCCTGCTCGACTTGAGTATAGCCAGTGGTTTCTGCGACAACAACAAGCAGACAACACATTTATTAGTAACGTTCTCTTTACGAACGAACCGGGTTTCACCAGAGATGGAATCATAAATTCTCATAATATGCATTTATGGGATGATGTGAATCCACATGGCATTATCCAAACTAGGATCCAGCATAGATTCATGGTTAATGTTTGGCAGGAATAGTTGGCAATAATTTGATACAGCCATACTTTATTGACGGTACTTTGACCGGTCAGAGATATTTGGAGTTTTTTGCAAAATGAGTTATGGAACCTGTTTGATGATGTGCTACTACAAACTCGTAGGAATTTATGGTTCATGCATGATGGGGCCTCCTCATTTCAGTTTAGATGTACGACAACATTTACACACAAGGCTTCCTAATAGATGGATTGGTCGTGGAGGCCCTTTTCAATGGCCACCGCGATCAGGAGACGTTAATCCTATGGATTTCTTTCTCTAGGGTTATCTCAAAAGTAAGGTATACGCAACACCTGTGCAAACAAGGCAAGATTTAATAGACAGAATTGTGTTACATTGCAATGTTATTAGAAATAGTGTGAAATTGCTCTTTCAAGTGCAAAGAAACAACCTTCGTAGACTTATAATGTGCGTGGAAGTGGGAGGAGCTCATATTGAACATTTATTAGAATAACGTTAGTTTTGGTTGTTGTTTAGGAATTAGTTTTAGTCTAATGTTTTATAACTTGTGTTTTTTGAGGTTTTCTTAATGGTTTAATAATGTTATGTTCGTAATTTTGATTAAAAGCAAGTAAATTCTGGACATCGTATTAATAAGTTAGTTACGTAGATTTGTACGTAGGGCATTAATAAAACTGTAAATATTAGCCAAACGGCTTATTTTATCGAATTCCAGCAAGAGTACCTTTTAGTTAGCCTAATGTGTGGGGAAGTGAATTTCGATAATTTCATACAGGATGTGCCATACCTGCAAAATTTTTGGATCACTAACCATTGCGAGTAGTCCGTCCCTGGCTTCAATGCACTACTGTAAATCTGTTTACCTTACCAAAATAAACATACACTTACATTATAGCTTTGCCGTAAATTTTATGAAGATCAAATAACTAGTACAAAAAATAAAAATAAAAACCAAATTCAAAATTAAAACTTTGGAGGCCTATAACTCAAAAACGAGGGCCTGCATAGTAAAAGTTTATATGAAGTACTAACATTATTTTGGCTCATATTATACTCTCCTAACTTTTTTCCCATTAGTCCCGGGACACCCTGTATATAAATATATATATATATATATATATATATATATATATATATATATATATATATATAGTTATCGGGAATAAGCCTTCTCAGGAATAAGTAAACTCTTTTTACTTTATGTTGAAAGCTTTCGAAATCTCTTTATATCTTCATCAGTCAACTACAAAGATGTATACAACTAGTTAAATAGGCAAAAATATTAATTTAAATTTATTACTTACAAGTAATCGAGGTTAATCCTTAAATAATTTCTTTCCCAAAGGATACCATTGCACAGAAAACCACTCACTTCTTGATGTTTTTAAAACAATAAAATGTGTTGTCGTTTACAGCACCCAAAAAGAATGAAATGAATTTTGTCAATGAATGTTATTCTTTTTTGAAAAACAAAAAGAAGACGGCCTTGTGAAATGAAAAAGTTAGTAAATGACTCTTAACTTAAAAATTAGTTCACAACAAAAGAGGAAGTGATTAAAAACAACTGTGTTGCATGGTCATAAAAACATCAGTAGTTTTAACTAGTTCAAGCCGACTACCTTTTACTCGCTCTATACATATATATATATATATATATATATATATATATATATATATATATATATATATATATATATATAGAATAGACCATTTGCATTTGTTAGGTCTTCCGGGTGCGCTCCGTCCTCCGTATACGGAGGACCTAGCGCATCATGTGTTGAATGGTTCATTATGTCGTACGTGATCACATGAAAAAATTTTAGATGGAAGACCTAAAACTCTTTTTCATAAAATTAGAATATTTTACTTGCGAGTTCTGACGTCTTGCAACAGGAGGGCGCTCTCTTTCGCGTATACCAATGCGTATACTAATTTGTCATTCTACGGTGGATGGGTCCTCAACCGTATATTGAATTATACAAATCGCAGAGTATGGTTCCTCCGTAATATCGGCAACATTGTATCCGATATAATATCGTGATAATTCTCTGGTTAATAAATATATCACATAAGCATTGATTTTACTAACGGTTAGTTTTCAAAATTCACCTCGGGGATATTGTGATTGTATTCTTACTTCACTTTTCATTATTTTCTGAGGGTCAGCTGCATAATAGTATTTTTTATATTCTTCCTAAATTTATGGATTAATACTAACTTTATTCTCTAGTTTTCAATAAGTCTTCACATTTTTTCTAAAAACTGACCGAGCCTCTACCAACAGGGCTATCTGACTATATGTGAGGATTATTCTGATATAGGTGGTATCATGGGAATACATGTGTATTATATTTTAAATTATGCTTCAACTTTAAGCAAGTCAAACAAATGAAACTTATGGAGAAAAGAGTTCTAGTTTCAGATCAGAGTTAGTATATATTGTTACTTTTTAAATAAGGGGTGATTGTAATGTTATGTACCAATATTCATTTTTATTTTATTCTAACAGTGATAGAAAAAAGAGCGAAAAATCACCACTCGCATACAACTTTCAGGAGTACAGCATGTCTCACTAAGTTGGAACCATATGGAACATTTTTTTATAATCAATTTTAGAAGAAAAAAAAATATTCTCCATAAAAAGTTCTTTTTAAATTACAACACAAAATAGAGTTAACAGATAATACATTTTTCACTCGTATATGCGGTTCGTCAAAAAATATACAGTTTACTGAAGAGTGAAGCACCTTTATTATTGATAATATGGGAAATTGTTATATAGGAAAGTTATTCAGAATTGAAACGCTCAGAAAGGTACAATCACATCTATTTAGCATGAAAAATAAATTTTATAAATTTTAACACTAACATTCATCTCTTTCATCTGTTCTGTATCTGTAGAGTTAGGACCCAGCAAGTGTCCCATTTAGCTCATCGTCCATCCTGCCAATTCTAGGAAGATGGACAAGTAGCCTATGGTCATCTCCCTTATGTGGGCAGGTGTAGGCCAAGATTCGCCAAACGCGTACTCTCTTATAGACGACAGCTCCGGACAATCACATATGACGTGTTCCACAATTTCGTCTTCTCGTTCACATTTTCTGTATGCTGGTGTGTCTATTAGCCTCATAGTATGGAGGTGTCTCCGTAGTTGACAGTGACCAGTCAGAAATCCCACAACCAACCTGGTCATTGCCAAGTACTTCTTTGTCGTTGACTCGTCAATGTTCCCAAGGATTTCCTCAGCAAGTCTACATCCTTGCTTTTCGTCCCATCGTTTCACCAGTTGGCTATGGGAGTGTCGTTTGACTATTTCCGCGATTGCTGTTGTCGACAGGCCGAAAGATTCCCAGTATTCTTATTCCGGCGCCCCTCCCAGCCAGGCTGTCCGCAATGCGGTTGCCTTTCCTTTCATTGTGTCCTTTAACCCACCTTAAGCCAATGTTATTTTTATCCGAAGCATAGGTTAATGATTGATGGCACTCCATTGCTAGCTTTGATGTGACGGGAGATCTGCTCAGGGTTAGCAGGGCTTGTCTGCTGTCTGTGCAGATTATTATGGTTTTACCAGATATGTCTTTCCTGGTTAGTTCTTTAGCGGCTATTGATATGCCAGCCAGTTCTGTTTGAACGACTCTGACGTATTTTCCCATAGCCCACTTTGTTCTCAGGCTCAGCGGCCTGGAATACATTCCGCATCCTGGACCTTCTTTTGTTTTGGTGCCGTCTGTGTATATGCGAATTCCATATGTCACATTCTGCTCCGTGTTTTCATTTATTTCTATTTTTTAGGATTTTTCGAAATCAAATGTGGGCTCAATTGGGTCGTTGTTTGCTTGTAGTATGGGTAGCGCATTAAGCGCTTCCCGCTACAGACGTTGCCTCAATTGCCCCATTCCTACATCGGGATTTATACCAACCGTGCGAAGTCGTAACATTGACAATATTGCAACCTCTCTGATTGAAATATTAAGAGGTTTAATGCCAAGGATCACCTCTCTCATCTGTTAAAAGGATGAAAATCTTTCCATTTCTCAATATTTTTTAGCAATTTCTCAATTCAAATACGTAATAAATGCATAACAATAATTTATTTTACAAATGGGAAAATTAAATGTCGTAAAACCAACATAACCAAATTTCTGATAAGTGTATTTTGTGCTTTAGGTCATGCAGAACTTTTGATGAAAAATAACTGTTTTCCTAAAATTGGTAATGAAAAAGTTTTCCATATGGTTCCAATTTAGTGAGACATACTCGTATTGTATATAAACTATAAACTAAGTATAAACATACAAAGAACTTCTCACTTTTACATGTAAAACGTCAGAATATTAGGTAAGATTTTCGCGTGGTCGTAGGAAAAACAGTGTACGTCACTTGTGCAAGTGATTTTCCACAGTCGCGGGATTGTCGAACTCGGCTATGCATCGTGTGATGATATTATCTTCCACTCGTGTTAAAACTGTCACTTTCTGCACTCGTAATGTAATAAACTATAAATGTGCAGCTTTGTCGTGGTTTTATTTTTTATGATATTTATTTACACAATTATAAGTTGCTTTTAATAATTCTTGGAAATTTTATTTCAAGATCGGAATAATGTGTTGAATAATTTGAAAAGTATGTCGTCATCACCAAGATTTTGTTTCATATTTCAATGTTTCATGTTACATTTAACTGAAATTTACGAACTATTGAAAATTGTAACTCATCAGCGTTCGATAAGATACTGATATTTCTTTTAATTTGATTGGGTCAAAAAATGATAAGACAATGGTAAGTGTAGAACTGATTTATTTAGACAGCCAAAAATATCGTTACTATTTCTGAACTAAAATAACATTTTATTTTCAATATTACGAGCCCAGACCCATTCAATGTTTTTTGTATTGGTTCTGAACGAAAACCTTCGTTTTCAACCAGTTTTTATTTTTCAATAACTCGGGGTTTTTTGAAATAAGATCTTCACACTCAGCTTTTTTCGGGGGTCGTTTTTGTTTGATGTGCTTTTTGAAGTATGAAATCACCACTTGTTTTTCTCGGTCCGTTCATGAGATAAGTACTCTCTTCTCTTTCATAGGATTTTTCTTCTGTTCATGATTACTACTATCAGCTAGCTCAGTTGTTATGCCATTAACCCCATTTTCCTCTGTTATATCTTGAATCCTTTGCTCTATGTCCTCATCTGATTCCATAATGTTTTCGTCTAGATCTAGGTTGATCTCATCCAGAGTTTTACCCTTAAACTGGCCAGCTTCACCTTTCTCCATTAGTACAAGTAATTTTGATATTCTCGCGGTTTGGTAGATGTTATCGGGTAATCTGTATGATGATCGATGAATGCCTAATGTGTGGCCCATAAATGACGCTAATTGTTCCATATCGTTCTCGTTCATATTAAACAACTGAGTAAGAGTGGCCAAATGCTTTCTCAATCTGGTACAGGTAAGAGCATTAGGGTTTTTGGCATTACACAGCGTAGCGTATTTTTTCAACACCTTGTAACGAATAATAGGGATACCTGTTAACGGGCTTCCAAAAAGATAATCATTGGGTTCCTTGAAAAAGTGAGGTCTATATTTCAAAATTGTACCTAAATGCTCTTGAACATCTAAACTTATCAACACTGGTACACCTCGACCCCTTTTTCCTCTGATTACAATTCTTTTAAATTCATTCATAAGTAGTTTTTCTGTTCCAGAAATAGCTTCTGAGAATTCTTTATATGCTTGAGTATTCTTATTTAGAATTGCAGATTGGAAGGTCTCAAGAGAAAGTCGTTGCAGTTCTCCAGGGCGTCGCCTATTTAATAAAACCAATCGGCAGTAAATTGTTTCCAACAGGATAATATATGATTTTGTGTCTGATGTATTTTGGTGTAATTTTGAGAGTGCATCATTGGCTTTACCAAGAAGACAATTTTTCAATAATTTAAGGTCACTAGCAAGAGGTACTAAGCTAACTTTGTTCCACTTTTGTAGATTTAAGTCACTTGCAGCTTGACTCGAGACATCAAATTTCCAGTTGCCTTCTATCAATTGAATTAAGGTTCTCAGTTCACATTCAGCATTTCCAGCTTCTATTGCTTATAATGAGTCAGATTTTTTTAGAGTAAGTACTAGTGCTATATTGCAGCACTGTTTTAAAGTAGTGCCCATATTTAGAGCAAGTGTGGGAGATTTATAACGTTGATTCTCCCTAACACATTTTGAAATATTTTCTGTGACAGAGACTAAAACGTCATAGTTTTCAGCTTTAAAGGCCCCGAAAAGATCTTTTATGGAGGGTTTTATTTTTTTTGTCTCTATCAAGAGTCGTGCCAATTCTCGCATTTTTCTGGAGGCAACAGCAATGAAATGTTTTTCTCTATGAATTTTCAAATATCTCGCTGCAAATGCACATATGAGCGGATCTTTTTTGGCAATTAGAGATATTTGATCAGCCCGCATACGGGGAAAAACGTTGCCCTTCAACTGAGGGTCCACTCGGAGGTGACGTAATAAAAAATTTTGTGCGTTTGACTGGCAGTTTTTCTCGGTAATTCCTTTGGCTGGATTTTCCTCACATTTTTTCTTATGTCTCTATAAATTCCGTGCTGAATAGAACCCCAAGCAATGTATACATGGTAGATAATTTGTATTTTCATTACCTTTTCTCACAGGTTTCGTAGCTTCAACGCTTCTTAAATAATTGCCTTTCTTCCTAAGAGCGATTAGTAACTGGTTCCTCTTTTTACTCCGCAGTGGTTGAGCTAAAATTTTTTGTACTTCCAATTCACTTTCATGATTTCTTGTTATATAGCGTGGAAAATTGAGTACATTTGAATCACAAAAAACACAGAACACACTTTTTTTCTTGGAATCGGTAATAGCTTTTGTGGTTTTCGATGAAACTCTGTCATTTGTTTTGATGCTCTCATCAAAAAAGTCATAATTGTTATCCCGCGGTGACCTTGTATTGGTATGATCAAGGATGGTTCTATTACTATCATTATAGGAAGCATCTTCACATTCACAATCAATATCACGGGTTTCGTGATGATGAGAAGTTTCGGATGATGGAGGCGAGCAAAACAGTTGAGGGGAAGTCAAAGACATCTCCTGAAAAATATTTTTACTTAAGAATGCATGATAAGAATATCAAATATTCACTCACGGAACAACCACCACTTTCAGATGGAATATAGATAGAATCTGCTTCAACATCATCAAACGAGGACTCGTTATTAGAAAGCTGAAACTGAAAAAAAAACGGTATTAGAACATATAAATAAAATATTTATTGGTAATTAAATTAAAATAACGTAGTGGATACAATTTGTTCGTAAATATGGGAGGTACACATTTTACTATAAGATTAAAGGCATCAAGTCCTTGCAATAGATATACCAGCCCTTTTCAGCGTTCTTTATTTGTGAATCCAAGATGGTTTTAACTCCACGCACCTCATAACATGGAGTAAAATAAAAACTGTTAGAGAGCATAACACAATATTATATAGAACTACTATATATTTAGAATAAATAATAAACCTTTGTATGAAGAGTTCTAAAATTTTCGAACTTCTATAATGAAACAAATAAACTTGCAAACAAGGAATGAATCAAAATCAAATAAATATAAATAAAGTCAAAATTAATGCTAATATCATAAATGAGGTCGAAGTCGTGATAGCTATCTTCTTCTACTTTAGTTCTTTATCAGCATACCCGTTTAAAGGGTTTAAAATGGGAGAATAATATTAGATTTTAGTTAACTTACTCTTTCTATGCATGCAGTTGTTTTTTGGTTCCCATCCATATTAATAGATCCATTTTGTACAGAATCATCAGATAATGTTATAGTTTCGACCTGATCAGTAGATGTTGCTTTTTGAACAGAAGGTATTTGTTGTATTTCAGGAATAGGAGCTCTGTTGCAAAACCATTGATTTTTACGTTTGTTCTTGTAGTTTGTAGAGCAAACGTCATACTATAAAAAGGTAACATTAAAATAAAATATTTCTTAATTAACAGTCTGAGTACTTACGTATTCCGCCGGGAATCGGAAATATTCTTGTGTCATGCTACATGAAAGTGTGCCCAGGTACCAAAAATTCGTGAGCAAGCAGATTACCTCAAAATAATGTTAGAAGTTTTTGTGAAACGAGTATTCATTTCGGAGTTGTAGGCCTCTGAAATTTCGAAATAAAAATCTATGTTTATACATGACTTCTTAATTATACACTCAAAAGATATAGAATTTCTGTGATTGGTTACGTGCATCCATGTGCTGTGCTTAGTGGTATAAATGGTCGCCCACAGAAATCCAGGTGGGGATTTTACCCAAAAACAACCTGTACAATAAGTGAGTACAAAAACTAAAGTTATCAATCGATATACTAATTAAAACATATTCTTGTTTGAAGTCGATAAAATGTACGGTTTCGAAGGCTCGTATTTCGAAAATCTATTTGAGTTTCCAACATTATTTTAACCTCATCTACTTGCTCCCGAATTTTTGGTACCTATATATCATTTTTAGAATTATATAGTAGCTTCTACTTCATGTAAGCTCATATTAAATAGAATAAAACAAGATATATGTTCATTTTCACTAATTTATTCAGTACTGTGACGCGTTTTGTCGACACTGCACCTTCTTCAGGCACGATTATGGATTATAATGTCTAAAACAAGTCTCAGTGTCAGCGACACCTGGCACATTACTAAATGAATTAGTGTAAATCAACATACCATGTTATATTTAAATAATTATGTATGACTATAGGTCAAATTTTAAACCGATATGTTATATGATATCTGTTAGTTGTTTAAAGTATTTGTTATTATTTGTATAATTTTCGAGAATATCGTTTACATGCATAAATAAATATGTAGAAATATGTTGAAAAAAAGAGGATGTCCTAAGAGTGAAATTAATTTACACATCGACTTCCATCAGAATCTGAAATTGAAATGCAGTACTTACCTGATTTCAAACATGTTCTCACCAAGCCAGATAAACAACAAGTAGCACAACTGAGGTTAACAATGCCCGAATGCTATTATTTGTCCACAAAAGTTTTGGCAACATTGTCGGAGGACTGATCAACTGTTTATTGTATGGCTTAGTATTCACCAGAGGAACTATATACCGCAGTTTGTATGGTTTAAATACTGCGGTCGACCTAAAGCTTTGTATACAGGAAATAAAAATTCAAGCGGAGAACACAAAAATTGTATTTTCGCTGGAGGATCAAGAGATCGTAGAATATATGAAATTTTATTTTATTTTTTTAATTGATGTTTCGACGGATTTGCTTTGGTATTAGATGGATATGATATATACATGACGAAAATTGGATATATATTCATTGGTTCTAATGGAAGACCCATTGCTGGATTTAGCTTGGAGGATCTATGTACGCCTGGAAGTATATATATATATATATATATATATATATATATATATATATAACCTTTGGAACGGAGGGTGATTTTGGCAACTAGGAGCACCAAAACGAAGAACCGCATTGAAATTTTTCCGAAGTCGCGCCATGCTACTCTCTACAATAGCCCTATTTCATTCTAAAATAAGCTTAAAAATACAGCAACTTCCCACCGATAATCCAAATCGAGGTATAAAAAATAAAATTTCTGGAGTCGGACAGTTCGACCACTGGCCAGATACCTGTTTTAAATACACCGATCAGTTGGACCACGACCGTTTTCCAGCGGATTAAGGTTGTGTTCTCAGAAATAAAACCATCACTATTTACCTAATATATTATTTATCATTGAATAGCAGTAAGTAAAACTCAAAATCAGTACTACAGCATATATTAGTAAAAGGTGAATAAAGGCAACTAGCTTCGGCTTCAGGCCTGTAAAAGGTATTAAGAAATACCTCATTGACAGAAAGACGGACTTTGTTCTAAGATACTACAACTCACTTGGCGATACAATATACTTTCCGAAAGAATGGAAGCAGACCAGACTGGTACTGCTTGACAAAGGTAAAAAAGCACCAGAGGACCCTTCTTCATATCGAACCGTATGTCTCTTAGATGTGGAAGGGAAAGTTTTTGAACACATAATTTTGGCTAGACTTGAGAAGGAACTGGAACGTACAGGCGGCCTTGCTGAAAGACAGTACGGCTTCAGGGAAAAAAGGCAAACAGTAGATGCTATCATAGACGTCATAAAAATTGCAAAACTGGCTTGGGATTTCTCTCCACAAAATAGAAAAATATGCGCTGTGATAACTTTAGGCGTAAGGAATGCCTTCAATAGTGCTGCCTGACAGATAATCTTAAATAAGCTAAGAAATAGAGGAATTAATGAAGACCTACTTGCGTTGATAGCATCATACCTCTCCGAACGAGAAATCATAATCGGATATGAGGGCATTGAGGAAAATATAGAAATAAGTAGCGGTGTTCCGCAGGGTTCGGTTCTTGGCCCTACACTTTGGAATATACTATACGATGATCTGCTTACGATGGACTTGCCAAAAGACGTCACCCTTATAGGCTTCGCTGATGACATAGCAATGGTGATTGTGGATAAACAAGAGAAAGACCTTATGGAAAAAGCAAATCTGGGAATTCTGATGGTGTCAAATTGGATGGAGAATAACTCTCTCAGTCTAGCACCGGAGAAAACAGAAGCTGTGCTGCTTACTGGAAGAACTCGAGTGAGTCCTGTATCTTTCAATATTCATGGAAATAAAATCACTCCAAAGGGGTCGGTGAAATATCTAGGTGTATGGTTGGATCCAAAGCTTTCATTCTCAGATCATATACATGGTACGATTGAGAAAGTGGAGAAAACAGTATCTGCCTTGTCCAGTCTTATGCCCAATGTGGGAGGCCCAAAAGCTTCAAAAAGGCGAATCTTAGCTTCTGTGGCTCAATCTCAGATCCTCTATGCCGCCCCTGCGTGGTGCGCGGTTACGTATAATTTAAGACTTTAAAGAAAACTAGTTAGCATACAGAGGCTGATGTCGATCAGAGTGGCTAGTGCGTATAGGACAATATCTGCTGAAGCAGTGGGAGTGATAGCTGGTATCCCCCCCATTGACCTCTTGATTGAAGAGAGAAAGGCGATTTACGAGGGAGTGGTCCGAAACGTTGCACGTACATCCTTGAAGACATGTTGGCAAGAGCGCTGGAGAACTAGTACGAAGGGACGATGGACTTACAAAATAATTCCAGATATCGAAGAGTGGATTACTGTGGCGAAGTCGATTACTTTCTGACGCAAGCAATCTCAGGGCACGGTTGCTTCAAGTCATTCCTTTACAAGAGGAAGAAATCGGACACTGATCGCTGTCAGTACTGTAAGAACGTGGACGACGTAGAGCACACGTTGAACCTTTGTCCCAGATGGGAAGAGATCAGAGCAGGGTACCAAGAAGAGAGAAATAACTTGTTTACCATTGAAAATTTTTCAAGAGACTTAGTTGACGGTGAAAATGCATGGAAAAGTTCATATAAAGTAGTAAGAACAATTATCAAGATCAAGGAAAAAGAGATGTACTCAGTGAGCTGAACAGCATACCTGCCACCACATCGAAGTAATGCGAGAGGGGTTTCAATGTGGTGTGTCAGAGAAAACGAGGAGAGGCTTTTAGTCGGTAAGAATCCGACACCACCAGCAACAACATCACTGGTGTCTTATGTAAGATTTTCCTCTCCATTCAAATATATATATATATATATATATATATATATATATATATATATATATATATATATATATATATATATATGTATATAACCTTTGGAACGGAGGATGATTTTGGTACCTAGGAGCACCAAAACGAAGAACCGCATTGAAATTTTTCCGAAGTCGCGCCATGCTACCTCTACAATAGCCCTATTTCATTCTAAAATAAGCTTAAAAATACAGCAACTTCCCACCGATAATCCAAACCGAGGTATAAAAAATAAAATTTCTGGAGTCGGACAGTTCGACCACGGGCCAGATACCTGTTTTAAATACACCGATCAGTTGGACCACGGCCGTTTTCCAGCGGATTAAGGTTGTGTTCTCAGAATTAAAACCATCACTATTTACCTAATATATTATTTATCATTGAATAGCAGTAAGTAAAACTCAAAATCAGTACTACAGCATATATTAGTAAAAGGTGAGAAAGGGCAACTAGCTTCGGCTTCAGGCCTGTAAAAGGTATTAAGATAGAACAAATCAGAGATTCACCACATGTCGAATCACCTTAATGTATATCAATCCATATGTGAGGTATTCAAAGAGAAAGTCGTCACATGTCCGTGGTATCCAGCAAACTCCGACATATGTCAGTAGGCAATAAGGGGAAAGACTGTAGGGGAAATCATCAATAAAAATAGCAATGAAAAAATCTTCGTTACTATGTAAAACGTCGAGCGCAATGAAAGAAAATTAAACAAAACAAGACAACATTAAGAGAAGGCATAAAAAATTTGGTCAAAGTATAGAAGAAAAGAAGACAAAACTGGACATTGTCGTATGACAGAATATGTACGAAGATAAAAGTTCAGTATTGTAGTATGTAAGAGCAATAAGCACAGTGACTCAGTAAATCCCAAATAGATAAGATGGTCGGAGAACTGACAAATGACAAGGACCAATGACGGCCCTCAATAACAATTTTTTTTTCATTTTGGTTTTTGTTAAAGTAAAACGCAAATGTCAGATGTCAATTTTTTAAACCGTATACGAGGTTTGTCAATAAATACGAATTTGATACAATATTTAAGTACGTTAATTTTTTACAATATCGAGAACTTCAATTATGAAATGTTGTTCGAAATAGGAAACTATCTCTTAGTATGCAATTAGATCATACAACTTGAAAAAATTAGGTTATGTTTACAAATTGTTCTCAAAATATTGAATGTAATTTTGAGCTGTCGGTTGGAATTAAAAATTACGTATTATTAACTTGAACAATACAAATCCGTTTTAACTTTTTCATCACTAAATATGAATCTCAAATTTCCCACCGTTTCTTTCTAAGAGTTCATTTGTTCTTTTAGAAAATGATTTTATTTCATTTCTAATAACAGCCGGAGTAATATCGTCAAGCTTCCTGAATGGTTCTTTCCAAATGATCTATTGAGGTACACTTTTTGCTTTAGGTATCCTCACAAAAAGAAGTCTAGTGGGTTCAGGTCTGGAGATCTTGCAGGCCAAGCAAATTCCACAAATCTTCCTAATACTCGTCCATTAGAAGTTTGCAGTAGATTTTCTCGAACATTTCTGATACTATGACATGCTGTCTCATCATGTTGGTACCCTATGCGTTGTCTTTCTATCATTGGTAGGTTATCAATAAAATCGGAAATTTTATTATTCAAAAATTCTAAGTAACGTTCATAATTCATAGTATTTCTGTCCAACTATTCTATCTTTAAATATTTCACACCATACATTAGTTTTAAAACAATATTGGCCGTGACATTTGTATACCAGCGGCGATGTTGTGAGCTAACTGTCTTATTAGAAGTAAACGTTGCTTCGTCTGAAGTATGCACCGTTCCATATAATGATTATCTTCTAACTCTCCTTGGAACCAAGTACAAAATCCAATCCTTTTATTAAAATCTTCGGGTCTTAGGATTTGAATGAACTGTGGTTTGTAGGGTTTAAATTTGTAAAATTTTAGATATTTGCAATACATCTTTACTTACACTGAATGCCGACCTTTTCCTTATCGAACCTTTAGGATTTTCTACTGCTTGGAGCATTATTTGGTTTTAAATATCTTTAGTCGCGATCCATGACTGATGTTTTTTCCATTGAGTTCCTTCACTTGAACTGTTTGACTAGTGGGGCATTACCAACCTCCGCTCCAAGGTGGATGCTTAACACTTTACAGCTACTTTGGTGGTGATCGCCGCCGCCGGTAGGTAAGTCTCGCGGTGTACCTCCACTTGCTAAGGCAATTCTCATAGGACTGGCCTCCTCGTCCAAAAATTACGAGCACATACCGTTCGTGGCAGGTATACCGAAATGATATTCACAACGAACGGGCAATTTTTCGCGTTACAATTTTACTAATTGTTGCAAAATGTACCTTTTTAACGGGACGTCTGTTATTGAATATTACAGCAGCTTCCTTCCCTATAGGTTTTGTAGTTACGAGTATGTCCGACAATTAGTACAATTTCAATTTTTTCGTCAAGAGTAAATTTCAACGGCATTTTTGCTACTTCTTAAAGAACAATTAATACACACTGACGTTTTTAATTTTGTTAACATGTCATTTTCAGAGCCATCTTCGTTCATTTTTGTGTATTACAGTAGATAATACATTATTCTGTTGGGTATTACTTATTTATTACATATTTAAGTTCATTGCTAAGGTATTCCAAATCACCTAATAAACATTTGAGGTGTGTTGGCTTATCAAATAAGATAAACGTTGACGTGTTCCAGAACTAAAATTTGCAAAATTTAAGTTGAAATTTTGGTCAAAATATTCCTATTATTCTTCTGCAATTTTTGGACACACTGTTCATCTGATATCAAAAGTGAATAACTGAATATTATTATTTTTGAAAACAGAGATTTTCATAAAGAATAACTTTTTTTCGTAAAACTGACAATAAAAAAAGTTTCCCATATCCTGCTAACTTTTTCAGACATACTGTGTATTACATATACTATATATAAGCAGAAGTAATAATCATAGAAATTCTAGAAAATTGACAATTCTTTCGATATTACTTAATATCATCGTCAGAAAGACAAAAGTTACATTTCATGTGATGCCTAACTCCGGTTTAATAATTATTTTTGGTTAGACCAAGAAGGAGAAGGAGAAGATATGATATTACGATTATTAGAGCTTAGATATTATTAGCACTAGGGGGATATACTGGATATTTTTTTGTCATTTAAGATAAGAGTTACTGTGTAATAATATAGGAAACCAGGAAAATCATATCTGCGTGTCATTACAATTATTACTGAAGAAGATAGTTTAAAAGTGGAGAACTCCCATTGTTTTCATGATGCTACCGAGGCCGTCAATTGAACCTGGTTTGATCGTATGTGAAGGATAAATAGTTTGTAATTTCCGTTATGCCGATTATATTTTTCTCTATTCATAATTAACGTGCCCGGCTACTGTGGCCACTTGCACAGGTGCGATTACAAGATTGACAATATAATTTGTATAAGGTTCATTCATTCAATATATCCGTACACAATTACACAATTGTTCTATAGTTTATATGTTGCACATCTCTGAGAAACTGAAGAAGGTAAGTAATTTGTATCGAGTTGTTTAGGACATCTTTGTAGTTCTGGCTGAGCTAAAACTGTCTTTTGGTGGCATATTTCTGACAGTCCGGCAAGATATATTTCAAGGTAAGGTTGGAGTTGCCGTTAGAGCAAACGGGTTTGAAGGTATTAGACATTAGGTATCCATGGGTAGGTTTTGAATAACCTATTCGAACTCTTCCCACCACAGATAATTCTTGCCTTGAGAGACAAGAAAACAACATGGTTGAGGATGACATATCGAGTGTTGTATTTGGCGTAAGGATACGCTGGCAGAGTCCCAATTCTGCTGTCATGTTACTTTGGCTTTTGATTTGAAATGTGATTTTGAATCCTTACAAATTGTGGATTGTCGTTAACGGTAAATTTAGAAGCAGTTTTTGCCTGTTGGTTTGCAAGTTCGTTGCCTACGATGCCAATGTGGGAAGGTAACCAAATTATAGAACCTGGTATATTTAGGGATGTGATGAGTTGGTATGAGTCATGGATATATTGAACAATAGGGTGTTTGGTAAATATATTTTGGATGGATGAAATTGACGCGAGTGAATATGTGCATATGGTAACGAGCTTATGAGGTGGGGAGATAAAATTTATGGCCAAGATTATGTTGAATAGTTCGCCTGTGTGAATACTACATGTTGATGGGATTAGGGAAGATTTGATAGAAGTTCATGATGTTGTAACAGCGCAGCCTACTCCAGTTTCATTTTTGGATGCATCAGTGTATAAGACTAAGCCAAAGTCACAGTTAGTTATGATTTCATTTGAAGCATTTTTAATTATTTTTTTGGGTTTTGTGTGTTTGTGGTATCTCATAGGGGATATTTTAAATTTAGGGAGGTTAATAGTCCATGAAGGAGTAGAGGGGATAGGAAGAGGACTTGTTTGTGAGGTAACGCCGTCTAGTAGCTGCGATGAAATCAATGAGATCGGTTTTATTATTAGTATGGTTGAGGAGTTGTGTGGATTGTTAGAAGTTGTTGTAAATAGAGTGTAGACAGGATTGTATGGGTTAGACGATACAGAGGCAGCGTAAGAAATCAGAAGTTGGTGTCGTCTAATCCAAAGCAAAGGCTCATTAGCTTCGCAATAAAGGCTCTCTGTAGGGCTAGATCGAAAAGCACCAAGACAAAGACGTAAAGCTGTATTATGCACCGAGTTTAAGAGGTCGAGGTCTGATTTGGTGGCAGAGATATATATGTGACAACCATAATCTAATTTTGAACGAATAAGGGCCCTGTGAATTTTAAGAAGAGAATTTCAGTCTTCTCCTCAGTGGTAATGCAAGAGTGTTTTAATAACGTTCATTATTTTGAAGCAGTCGCCTTTGATTTCCCGAATACGTTGTTTCCAATTGAGACGAGAGTCAAATGTTAGGCCTTGTATTCTACAGTGATCCACGACAGGAAGATGTACGTTATCAATGAAGATACTAGAAGATATTGTGGGTGTTATCTAACAAATTTAATGATTTTAGATTTTGTTTGCGATAAAGTTAATGCTAAGTGACTTACATTTTTACTTAGGGTGTTTACTGCTGACTAAATTAGATTAGATGTATTTGACATAAACATGCCATGACTGTAAACAACTAGATCGCCTGCATATAAGGCAAACTTGATGGGAGGAAGGAGATCAGAGCAAATATCGTTGATAGCCAGATTGAATAGAGTGTGGAATATAACCGACCCTTGGGGAACTCCATTCCTCTGGTCATAGGTTGACGAGAAAATACCATTACCAAAGACTTTGATTGATCTTGAAGATAGGAAATTCTTAATAAAATGGAATATGTGTCCGGAGATATTAAGTCACGTTGATTAATTTAGTATTTACTGTCTGCTAACAGTATGAAAAGCGCCGTTAATATCGAATAAAGCTGCAATGACTGCTTGTTTTCTGTTCATAACCCCAGAGATATGAGATTGAAGAAGGACTGGGTTGTCTTGAGTCGAAATCCTAATTGTTCTTTTGAGATAACATTATATTTATCAAAAACCCAGAAGAGCCGTTTATTAACCACCGTTTCTAATAATTTACACATAGTACAAGTTAGTGATATAGGATGGAAATGGAGCCTGTTCAGGTTTTTTAATGGGAATTATCGTGGATGTCCGCCATTAGTTAGGGAATTGGTTGGTGGGCCATATTAAATTGTAAATTTATAGGAGCATACCTAAACCTATGTTGGAAAGTTTTTTGAGAAATATATACGGGATGTCATCAGGACCAGAGGTAGTGTTTTTGCAGCTATTGAGAGCCGAGGAAAGCTCTAAGTAAGAGACAGCTCTAAGTAAGAAAATGGGCAGTTAAGAGAAGTAATATCTCCAGATTTTGACACAGTACATGGGGAAGGAGCTTTATCTGAATAAGTAAGTGTAGAATTAACTTTACTTTGAAATTCTAATTCAAAGTTTTCTGCCAGTATATTGCTGATTTCTTAATTTTTATTAACTAATGTATTATTATAGATAAGATAGGGAATTTTGAAATTCGGATTGTTTCCTTGTATTTGCCGAATTTGATCCCAAAGTTGGGAGAGATTTGTGTTCACATTTATGGCGTATACTCAATTTCTTCAGGAATATATTTTGCTATGTTTTACGATATTGCGTGTTTTGGCTCTGGCTCTCTTGAGACTAGTAAGATTTTCTTGTGTCTTATGTCTACGATACATATTTGATGCCATTTTTTTGTTGATTTATAGCACTTTCACAGCAGGAGTTCCACTATGGCACAGTTTTTTGCTTATGTGAAATAATTGAAATATTTTTTCTACCAATTTGCAGATTGGCACCTGAGAGTATAGCATCTGTTATTTTTAAAATGTTATAGTTCATATTATCAGGGAAAGATAATGCAGATAAGTTGGTTTCAGCTTGAGACGTATAACTAGTACAGTCGGCAGTATTAAAGCGCCAATACCATCTCGATAAAGTATCATTATGGCTGGGGATATTGGAGGATAGTGGGATAGTGAATGGTATCATAAAGATCATTAGCAGTATGCTAATTTAGTAAAGGAACAAATTTAGGGTCACTAAAACTAAGATGAATAGAGGAGAAGGTACCAGAGGAGAAATTCAAGTGTGTATTTGAGCCGGTGTTAAGCAGGCAAGAACCTGTACAATTGATCACATTTTCGAAAGTTTTCCCTTTGCCGATGGTGTCATTGGATCCCCATATTGTATTGTGGGCATTAAATTCACCAACTAGAATGAAATATTGAGGGAATTGGTAAATTAGGTTTAGAAGTTTTATTTCTTTTAAAGGGTAATTAGGAGGGATATATAAGCCGCAGACAGTGAGTTTGTTTGTACACCAGGTGGAAACTGAAATAGCTTCAAGATCAGCAGTGATATGGAGCGGAGTTGAAAATCGTTCTCCAGATATGAAAATTGAGGTGCCACCACTAGCCCTTGCGCAGTTGGTGCGAACATAATGATAACCTTCGTAGTTTTTTAGTTTAGGAAGTCTATTTTAGAGTTAGTTTCTTATAAACACAGGATTTCAGGTTGTTCGTCTGATATTATTTGTTGAGTTCTTTCCAAGCGGGGAGAGAATCCATCACAATTCCATTGAATAACTTTGAATGGTTGAAGAAGTTAGTTGTTAAGAGCATTGTGAGAGAGGATAATTGAGTTCTTCATCAGTTTGACTATCAGAAGAAACGCTCGTCCTTCGATATTTCTTGTTGATCTACTTGTATGTTTTGTTGTGGTTCCTCTTAATTTTCTTGTGTCTCATTTGTTAGTAGAGAGGGTTGATCTAAGTTCACCTGTTCCAATATTTCTTCAATAAATGTGGATATTTATGGTATTGTAATGTTTTTCTTATTTAATTAAACTTTTTATCAGGCATGGGTGGAATAAATTTATACACACACGTTATGTCTATTAACTCAATTCATTTATTCACTACACTACTAACTAATTTATAATATATACACAGTATATTCACTTACATTAATTTATATAAACACTTCCCTATTTACTTGTTCGCTGCTTATATCACGAGATCACTTTATAAACTAAATTTCTCTCGCTGGTCGGTCCTTTATATAGTAGTGCCTTTTTCACTAGATATTTCTAGATTGCGGCTTACACAGAACCAATTGGCTCTATGGCATTTTCTAGATAAGACTGGTTACAAAACAATGTAAAGATAAGATAGGCACAAAAAATCGTAAACAGTTCTAAGAAAACCCTGCCCAGCTGCCATAATTTTAACTTTCATACATGGCTTAGGCAGAGTCGGATTCTGGGTCTACACTAGTGTGCTATTTCGTAACATTACCCTCTCCTTAAATGGGAGTTCCTCCTGAAACTTTTGTGTAGCCGAGACCGGATGTTTGAATCGGCAACTGGCCTCATTTCTACACTCTCTGATCTTATGGAAATAACAGGGCACCGTCTTCATCGGATACTGATAACCTCTAGCATATTCATGACGACTGGCCAATCCAACTGGTTACTTGCTATCTTAGACATAGCCAGTTTCTTCACGCTGGATTCTAGCACATGGCCTCGGAGGTTTCGAAGTGCTTCCCACACATCGCGGTAGGTAGATCGATCTTGAAATTCATTTTAAGTTACCACGTAGAAGACGTACCGCGAATTATGTTTCAGTTTCAGTGTCTTGCAAGGGGCTGGAATCTGGTCTTCATGTTTTTCTAATTGCCCGAACTTCTTTCGAAAGACGGATGCCAACCCTCGTGCGTTCTTGAGACGAGGGGGGATCTTGTATGCCAGTGAAGAAACTTCCGGCAGAGTGAACAAATCTTGTCGTTTTTATGAAGTGACTCCATATCTAGCTTTCCCGGTACCTCCATACGCGCCCATAATATTATCGAAGGTAGGGTCAGACACATCTGGAATATGGTTTACCCCTTTCTCTAGGTCATGGTCTCATTCGAATGACGCTAGTCGGTTTTGGAGAACTCTTTTTGGTTTTCCGTTTGGGATCTTGCTCATACGATATATAACATATTTGATCCTTTTCTTGATTAAGTATGGACCTTACCAGGATTTTTGAAATTTTGGAGAAAAATCCTTTTCTTCTCGTCGGGTTATGTAGACATACTTTGTCCCCTTCCTTGAAACCGCCTACTGTGGCCTGCGTGTCGTACCAACATTTCATTCTGTCGTTGGCAACTTTAAGATTTGTTCGAACTAATTCATGAATATCGGCCAATTGGATCTCGTAGTCTTCTGCTAGGCCGACATCCAAACTCCAAGTCATAAGGGAGCCGCATTTTGCGTCCAAACAGGATTTTTGCAGGTGTTTCACTCGTAGACTCATTCATGGCCGATCAGTAAGCCAATGCAAATACGGAAAGATACTGGTCCCAATCTCTCTGATGACTGGAAACTACTTTGAATAGTTATTTTCCAATAATCCTGTTCATTCTCTTGATCATTCCATTTGACTGTGGATGTAATGCTGTTGTTCTGGTCTTCTCCATTCCCAGCTTGTCGCAAATCGCAAAGGGTTTTCTTCACTCCCAGATGACTTCTCGATGAAGTGTCGTGTAACTTCTTCAGTACTTCAGCTACTCTCGCTCTCGGGATAACTAGCTGTCTCTTCATCTCGGAACCATCATCGTTTTCAAGGACTCTTTTCAACAGCTCTTCTTCCAGGAAAAGGGAGTTCCACTGAGCCCAATATCCCTTGAGTGTCGATGAAAATCTTGACACTTCTTGCCATGTATGTCGCTTCCTTACATTGCCGGATCATCTTCAGGTGAGAATCATTCTCTGGATCTTCTCTGATCCGGGTGGGTGACCCTTCCTCGTTGACTAAAGTAGTTCTTGAAACTGCAGCTTCCGTAGATTCCGACTTGTTGCAGTGGGAGCAGTCTTGGGCACGGCCGTCTGGACAGGGAGTCGGCATTTCGGTGACTCACGCCAGCGTTATGTTCGATGTTGAAGTCGTACTCTTGAAGTCGTTCAATCCATCTATCGATCTGACCCTCGGGATTCTTGAACTGCATCAAGCACTTGAGTGCTGCATGATCAGTCCGGATTAAGAACTTCTCACCATAGAGATACTGGTAAAAGTGTTCCACGCACTTCACTACTGCCAAAAGTTGCCTTTTTGTGACGCAGTAGTTTCGTTCTGGTATGGAGAGGTCTTTACTGGAATATCCCAGCACTCTTTTCTTGCCCTCCGTGAATCTGTGAGAGCACTCCTTCAATTCCTACGTTACTTGCGTCAGCGTCAAGAATAACGTCTCCCTCGGGTAAAGGGTATCCTAATATCGGCGCCATAGTTAAATGCATCTTCAAGGCTGTAAAATCCGATTGACAGTCTTCGTCCCATTGGAAAGGTCTTGCTTCTTCTGTTAGTCGAGTTAGTGGCTTGGCCATATCTCCATCTTCCTGATAAATTTTCTATGATATGTGCAAAGTCCAAGGAAACTCCTAATTTAATGTTTGTTGGTTGGTTGCGGCCATTGCTGAATGGAAACAATTTTCTCTGGATCCACCGCCAATCCTTCATTGCTCACTTAATGACCTAGATAGATGACTCGGTTTGGGAACAGCTGACATTTCTTCGGGTTTAACAAGAGCTGGGCAGCTTGAAGTCGTTTGAGTACGTCCTCCAAATTCTTCAAGTGTTCGTCAAATGTCTTCCCAGTACTACGATGTCGTCCAAATAGACCAGGCATGTATTCCATGTCACAGGCGCATTACAGAGCCCGAATGGCATGACATTGAATTGCCATAATACAGAGCCGGTAGTAAAAGCAGTCTTCTCTTTGTCTTCTGGGTCCATTTCGACTTGCCAATAACCAGACTTCAGGTCTACGGTGGAAAACAATTTGATGCCGGCCAAAATATTTAGAGTATCGTCAATTCGAGGAAGAAGATATCTGTCTTTCTTCGTCACGTTGATTAGCTGGTGATAATCCACGCAGAATCTCGTAGTTTCATCCTTTTTCTTGACGAGCACTACTGGAGACACCCATGGACTGGTATATGGTTCTATTACTTTTTCTTCTGCCATATCTCGAATTATTCTTTCAGCTTCCTCTCTCTTCTCTCGTGGAAGTCGTCGAGCTGATTGCCTAATTGGCTTAGCATTACCAGTATCGATTTTGTGTTTGACGGCTGATGTTCTACCAGTCTTTACTCCTTTTTGTACAAATAGGTCTCGATAATGCAAGAGAATTTTTCTCATTCTCTTTTTTTCAGCTTGATTCAAGGATGGACCTGCTAATGATAACATCTGGTCGAATCTGGCATTAGAATTGTCAGTGGTCGTTGTTTGACGAACTATAGACGTCACTGGTACGCAGGATCCTTCTTGATGATAACTGGGTAATCATTTACGTTTATCACACGTACTGGGATCTTATCCGCCGACGTAACCCATCCCTTTCCAAATAGCATTCCTTTGCCAACCTCTTCGTTGTGGTTCCTTGGCTCCATCATAACCGGTGTACCTTCATCCATGATTCCCTGTAGCTGTGCCCAATTGGATTTGTGTCTCACCGTGAACGTTGGCACCCTCACCTGTGACGGTCCGCAGTCGCAGTCCCGTTGGTAAAAGCTTCTTCTTGGAGTTTATTATTTCTGGTCGCATAATGGATCTAGTTGCTCCATTGTCTACCAGCGATCATGGGTCGGTGCTGCCCCCTCGTAGCCGACCCTTTCTATTTTTCCTGTGACTGAGGTTCTTGATTTGCAAGAGTCCTGGGACGCTTACACGAACTATGTACATGCCCTAGCTCGCTACAATTCCAGTATCTGATTTTTCTCGGCTTCCTGAACATCATACTTTTTATTAAACTGACGAACTGGTCAAATCTGTCTTCGATACCTTTTTCTTGGATGGTACTAATTTTGTTATATCCCGAAGCCTTCGTTGCTGCTTCATATTCAAGACCAGCTGTCAATGCGTCAACTAATGTTTTGGGATGGGCTAAACGAAGCGTCCTCTGCATATCGGGGTCGCGTAAACCAAAGATAAAGGCCTGAATGCTCGGACATTTCATATTCTCTGGTGCTGATGGATAAGCGAATCGAACTAATTGGGCAATGTTCATATCATACTCTTGATGGGCTTCGTCACGTTTCTGCCTTCGGTTCTTCAGCTGGGATTGGTAAAAGTGCTCTAGATGTTCGTGGTCATATCGCATGCCCAACCACTTCTTCAGCTGCTCAAAATAATCTGTTTCTTCGAGTGGTATCGTCTGTAGTACATCTAAGGCATCATCCCGAAGCGCGATAGTTAAGTTCACTGCCTTCTCTCTTCCGTACCAATTATTCACTCTAGCGGCTGTTTCAAACTGTTTCACATAATTGGTCCACGACATTTTTCCATCGAACGTTGGGGCCTTGACTCGGGTAAAACTACCAACGTCTTCTAACTTAGGGTGTGTTTCTGACTTGCAAGGTTTTGTTTGCTCAGTCTTTTTTCCTTCCGCTGGCGTGTCTTGACTTCTTATATATGTCATCTTTCTTTCAAACTCCTTGATTTTCTCGTCCATCGTTGTGATCTAATTCTCAATTTTCTCGTCCATCGTTGACATCTTATTCTCGATTTCAGATTTTAGAGACGAAATTTCATGTTCCACGTCAGCGGCAATGTCGTTTTTTATTAATAAGATATCGGCAGATGTATCGTTCTTCATAGCAGTAATCTTCTTGTCTATATTAGCAGAAATGTCGTTCTTCATAGCAGAAATATCGTTTTCCACATTCGTTGAAATCTTCTCTTACATGGCAGAATTATCGTTTTTCACATTAGTTGAAATCTTTTCTTCCATGGCAGAAATTGACGAGATTAAGGTGGAAGCTTCGTCATTGAATGAAACTGTTTATGGATCAAAGCCGTCATTTTCCAGTGCCACTTTAAGTATTTTTACATATTCTTTTTTCTTACCGGACGTTTCCAACTCACGCTGTTCCAGTTCTGCTCTTAGTTCCGTCACTTTCAGGTCGCATACTCTCTTGGCCATTTTTACGTAGCAATTCATTTATACTACCCCACACCTGACACCAATGTAATGTTTTTTTACGGGTGGGATAAATTTATACACAAACGTTATGTCTACTAACTTAATCTATTTATTCACTGCAGTTTTTACTAATTCATAGAACATATATATAGTATATTCACTTACATTAGTTTATATAAATACTTCACTATTTACTTTTTTGCTGCTTATATCACGAGATCACTTTATAAACTAAATTTCTCTCGCTGGTCGGTCCTTTATATATTAGTTCCTTTTTTACTAGATAATTCTAGATTGCGGCTTACACAAGAACAATGAGCTCTCTGGCATTTTCTAGATGAGACTGGTCACAAAAACTATGTCAAGATGAGATAGTCACAAAAACTATGTCAATATGAGATAGTCACAAAAAAATCGTAAACATTTCTTAGACATCCCTGCGCATTCACCATAATTTTAACTTCCAAACATGGCTTAGACAGAGTCGGATTCAGGGTCTTCACTAGTGTGCTATTTCGTAACAGTATGTCTTCGATAACAAAATCCGAGAGTCTGTCTTCAAGTTGATTATCATATAAAGAGGCATTTTCTTTATCAAGAGCTCCTAATCTTTTATCAACTACGACATATTTGGCTAGATCAAATAATTGTTTTGCGTGTATTTCCACTCTTGAAAGGGCGTCGACGTTTGTATTCTTGAAAACAATCTCGTAATCTAATTCCTCTAATATCTTATAATTTTCTAGTTGGGTTCTTTCAAGCTAACTAATCAGTGTAACGGCTTATAACCTGATGAGATTTGGAATTTCCTTCCAAATAAATAAGGTACTAAGTATTTCACAGCCCATACTATAGCGAGCATTTTTCTAGATGTAAACGCGATTGGCTTATCTATGCCAAGTGTTCATTGATAAAGCATTGCAACAATTGCTAAATGTCTAGTATTTGGTTGTTGAATTACATAGTTATGTGATATCGGGATATTGAAGTAATGGTTCATTTACAAGAAGATTTTTACAAGTTTCAAAACAATCCATAAATTTAGTAGTATGTTCAATTTAACCAATATTTTTCCAAACAAACTGTTAATGGTTTTTTCATACGCGCAAAATATTGGATACATTTTCTGTAATTACCAAGAAGTCCTAGGAATGATTTAATTTGTTGAGTATTTTTGGATATCGGATAATTTTTTATTCTTACTCTTCTGTCAAGGTTAGGTCCTTCAGCAATTATCATATATCCAAAGAAAGAGACTTCCTTTTTTAGAATTCCCATTTGTCCAGTTGAATTTTCAGGTTATAGTCTCGAAGTTTTAGAAATATTCTCGATATGTTCACGAAATGTACTTACAACGAGGCTGAAAGATTATAATGTCACCCATATATAAGAGACATGTCAATCCTTGTAGTCCTCATAGAATATTATCCATCAATTCCGTTTTTGGGATATCTTCTTCAGCTATTTCTATTTGATAAAAACCGCTGGCCAAGTCAAGTGTCGTGAAGTATCGATATCTGCCTTTAGGATAATGTATATCAACTAATTCAGAAATATTCGGTATGGGATATCTGTCGTCCATGGTTCTTTCATTGAATTTCCGATAGCTCACGACAATTCTCCATTCAATTATACCTGAAGTGTCGCTTTTTTTGGTTCAATCCAGATTGGTAATTTCTACAGTCATTATAAGTTCATCTAACATTGATCCAATGGAGCGTTAAACAGATATCCGGTTTTCGGTATTTCTTTAAAATTTATTAGTACTAGTTTGGGAAAATTAAATTAAAATTTTTTTTTAATACATTATCTTAGGAGGAAACTGAAAATTAGGAATTCCTGAATGTTTGCTACTTTCACTACAGATACGTCACAAACCTAAATATGGGTTAGCCACTTTCTGATTATATGTTTCATGAACTGATAGCCAGGTAGAAAAAGGCCATTCGAATTTGAAGTTTGTATTCGTTTTTTGTTTACAGCATAGAGAAATTATAATTTTTTGTCTATAGTTTACAGTTTAGACGGGCTTGGCGTTTCAATATTATGAAAAAATGGTAGCATTGTCTTGATATTTTTTTTTAATTAAGTTTAGTTAGTTTTTCTCCACAATTATTTAATTTGGAGTAATGCCAATATCATATAAATCTTGTTTTGTATCATACTGCACGAACACAACAGTTAGAACGTCTCTGTAGCTTCAACCGTGCCTGCAGTAGAAGTTAAACGAACATTGTATTTTGAGGCTGTTACAAGAAAATATAAACAGCCTACAACCAGTTACTATTGCTATGAATATAATTTTGATGTAAGTAATTACATATGTATGTGTAGAAAGTATTAATATATTTGAATATGTTTGATTTTTAGATTGGTAGTGACAGTTGAAAATTAAGTTCAACACCCGATGATGAGAGGAAAAATTTTTTTGAAACCATTAGTTGTACCTCATGTTCTTAATTGGCCAGAATCTTCTTCAAACAAAAAGCTGAAATTAGATGATTTGGTAGTCCCACATGAACATGTTTTAACACAAAGTTCTCATGATTATGATGTTGGTACTCAAACATCCTGAGGAATGATCAATCAATACCAACAAACTAGTCCCCTAGAGGTAAAAAGTGTTGCTGTTAGTTCTCGGTTAACATCTCAGAATACTGTTAAATTGGATACTTCAGATCTGATTATTACAAAAGAAGTAACGAGCTCACCAATGAAAAATATTTTTTTAAAGGCAGAGGCGACAGCTGAAATTGTACATTGAAGCAGCGATTTTTTGTCACTAACTGACACAAGTGAATAAAAAGACGAACAATTGCAGAATACAATCACTCTTGTTGAAAATATCCGAAGGGATATATTGGTGTTCCTAAAATGAGGCATGACATTGACATGACATGACAAGATAAGCAGATCAATTTTCATTATCAGTAAATGGAGTTTCAAAAAAATTCAAAACTGACATTTATAAACTTGAACATTATATGAAAACATCCATATTTTGGCCTTCAGAAATCCAAATAAAAACGCATTTGCCTATTCCATTTCGAGCAAAATATAATAATGTGCTATCTATTGTAGATTGTTTTGAAATACAAATTCAGAAGTCTACTAATCCTGTGCACCAGGCATTGACTTGGTCACGATACACAAAAATGTAACACAGTCAAATATCTTATATCTTGAACCCCTTATGGATTTGTAAATTTTTCATTAACAAGCTATGGTGGAGGCATTACTGATACAATAGAAACCCAGGAGTGTGGTTATTTGAATTGTCTACCTGACAATGCTGTGGTAATGGCAGATCGTGGTTTTAAAGAAATTGAATCCTTGTTACAATCAAAACATTGTAAGCTCTTAAGACCCCCAAGTGTGAGTAGTTCAACAAAACCTTCAAACCATGAGGTGATGGAAACGAAAGTTATAGCGAGTTTGAGAATTCATTTTGAAAGGAGAATTAGTAGATTAAGAGAATTTGCTTTTTTAATACCACATTCTGTTATTGACCATAATTAATTACGAAATACAGATGCTCTTGTTTTCATAGCATGTGCATTCATAAAATACAATCTCCATTTATTAAATCTTAAGATTACCTTTACTTTGAGAAGATTTGTTCTTGTTATCTATTTTTCTCTACATATACATTATAAAGGAAGTTGTTAAGTTTAATGTATTTAGTTATTTTGAATTTAGTCTGTTCTACTATCTATCTATATATAATATATAATTTGAAGTCGCTTGTTTGTCTGGCCGATACTTTGTTTCTATCTGAAGCTACAACGGGTTGCTGGTGTAAATATAAATAAACCCAACTCATATTCTTAACTTGGTGAAATAACTAAATCATACTACAAAGATGCCAATTCCTAAATGTACTTTTAAGTTTATAAAATACCTAGTTAATTTATATGAATGTATTCTTAGTGATACTTGATCTGATAGATACACCTGTAAATGTAACCCTATATTTATTTGTATATCTATCAATTGAATTACAGTAAATAGATTAAAAGAAATCCTAGCAATCAAGTTAATTCAACTTTCTACTTAAATATAATAATTATTACTACCATTCCACTTTCTTTTACGTTTGTAATGTATATTCTATTATCTAAGTACTGTTATGAAATTTGCTTCTTATCAATTCAGTGGTTGAATTTTGAATATATTATTTTAAGTTTTGTCAATAAATTTGAATACATTTACTGAAAAAAAATAATGTTTCGCTGTGAAGTTTACAAAAGTGGTGTTTATTGTTTCACATGTAAACAATAAGTTCTGAACTCCAAACTTTACCTAAGATAGTGGTTTCAAAGTTTCTTGTCAGTATTGAGGATTATTCATCCAATCTGTTGAAAAAATACTGAAAAATACACGACAGAGAGCAGTTTATTAAAAATAAAATTTTCATAAAAATTTTTACAGTTAGTAACTATATCTGTTATAAATGTTTCATCATAAGAAAGCCACTGGAAGATCATTTCATTCGAAATTTTGAAATCTGGTTTTGCTACAACAAAAAGTCCCTTTTTTGTGGTGATAATTTGCAAATTTAGCTGAGCTTTGTACTTATTCGTAATGTCACCATTTTCAATTTAAGTCTCTAGAGTTTTTGCTGTTGCTGGACATTTGACTTCCACTACATATCCATTTGTAATTGCATCAGGAGAAGCTCCAAAAATCCGATTGTCAGCAATGATGAATATTCCAGCATCTTCAAATTTGGCAGAAACTAGCTTCTCAGCAATCTTTAGAACCCTCTTTTCCAATTTAACTCCTCTAGTCATTGCTATTGTATCACGTACTTTGTGAGCTCCTATAAAAGAGGATACCAAAGTTCCATAAATTTTTTTTTGCATTTCGAAACTTTATACACTTTAGAGCCTGTAACTCTACCATATCTGAGCTCATACCAAAGTGCACTTGTATTTTGCCTTCTTGTTGATTTTTCTGCTTGAATATGAGCACTTTGCATTAAATCAATCATAAATTTTTTAAATGAATTAAAATCTAATGTTTCCGATTCATCCACAAACATGTGTACTAATTTGTGTATTTTCAAATTATCATATTCCAGTTCCATATTTTCATACTTTGTAAGCTGGCAATTAATTTTTTTCCCTCCTCTTAGCTTCAACAATCAGTTCATTGAAAAATGCCTTATTATCATTAAGAATTCTTGGTTAGAGTAGCTGGAAGATAACTGTTTATCATCAATAAATTTTACAGTTGTTCCAATTTTTGATAGCAATGGTTTTTGCCAGTAACTAGTGGCTTCAGTTAGAGATGGTTCTTCACTACTTCGGTGAACCCACATCAAAAAAGCAAGAGCATGTTTGCAGCCTCCTAAAAACAAACGTTATATGACTGAACAGATATTTTTTGAGTATTTTTATCAAATAGACTCACACTTAGTTTTTGTAACAATATTTTACTTTGTGTAAAATTTTGTAAAGCAAATTTTCTTTGCTTACTGTCCAGGATGAAGGTGGAAATAAAAAAAAAATAATTGAATAAGTTCCCTTGCTAGAGAGATCTATGTATATTTCACACATTCATATACCATATTTAATATTTAGATTGACTGTAAACCATATGAACATTCATTATTTTGTCAACCATGTCAATTTTATCGTTTGCAACAATAAATAATACAAGCCTTTTATGATCTGAGTTGTATACTGTTCATCAAATAAAATAAAATGGAATCTCAACATATCTGTCTATTCAATTGTAGTGACCCAATATTGTATTGCCTCCAGATGCTGGACATGTATAACAATGAATATCTTGAACAGTTTCTCCTTCCTGTGTCGATAACTCCACAGTGTAGTTTGTCTTTCTAGCACTATGATCTGGACATACTTTTCCCCGAACAGTGCAAATGTTATTTTCTCGTTTGAATTCAACAAAGCCAATGGCATTATCACCATGAGATTCTCTAACCGATCTAAAATAAAATATAATTATTCTCTAACAATATAATATATAAGCAGTTTTATTTGATTTAAAGACATTTCTCAATTAATAAATAAATACACTAGGTATTAATAGCATACATTTAATGTGAGAAATAAACTTACCAAGATGCTTTGGAACCATTTACTTCTGATATATTAAATCTATCGTCCCTTTTTAAAAACTAATGCACCATGAAAATGTCTAAATGTGATAAATTATTGGAATTGGCCTGTACGAACCCAGTCATTCTAATAATTTACGGAAAATTCATAACACCAAAAATAAAAACTAACTGTAAATGCGTGCGTTAACGAAAACTAATAATAGGTAACGGTAAGATTTTTAAAATCATCTAATAGCCCTAAATCCAATATATATCGGGAGTAAATTTGAACAACTCCTGTCACTCAATATGAAAATATCACATCATAAACGTAACCTATATCACCATTTTAAAGTCAAAGACGACAGAATTGCGGTCCTCTATCGACCATTTTGTAGCTAACTTCTCTTTTAGGTAATGTACGTCACACCATAAATGGCGAACTATTTAAATCATCCAAAAGCTGAATTTTCAAATCGACATAGAAACCCTGTGATAATAAAAAATATTAAAGATAATTGATTCTCCATTATGATTTTGTGCATCACTAACGATTAAAATTGAGAAAACATATTTCTGTTAAGTTTAACACCCCATTTGTTTTTGTACTTCCTCTTTCTGTTTATGAATATATCTGTATGATTTGGTATAAACTGGTAGTTCATCTTAATCTTGTGTTTTATGTGGTTTCTAAATATATAGGCCAATAAAATATGTCTGAAAATTTTTGGCATAATCGTAAAATTGTTCTATTTTTTTATAGTCCATATTATCAGTTTGAATAAAGTTTTTATGCCCATTTTGAAAATTTTTAGGTATAACGTCAGCCGCATATAAGCGATATTCATTTAAAGTTATAAGATCACCTTTAATATGATAAGACAATGTCATTCAAATACTTCGGTTATCGTTTCTCTTAAATATGCATCATCCATTTTTGATTAGGTAAAAATATTGTCCCTTCATATCCTTTAACATGTACGCGAATGGAGTTGACTGGATTTGCATCTAATGGATTTATGTCTGGTTGATAATATTTAATTGGTATTACAGAATGTTCAGTTATTAGTTTCGATTTTGAAAAATCAATATGTTCTTTTAAACAGTTTTAAATTGTCGAAACCTAATAGCCCGTCTAAATTCTTATGAAATTTAATAAATGCAAATTCAAATTATAGTTACTTACAAATTCTACGAAGATTGGAATGATAATAGACTATTCTTGAGAATGAGTTTGAAAAACTGAAGTAACTACAAATGGTTCATGTTTTACATTATTCTTAGAATATTGAACGCAAGTATAAGGATTTAAAAGTGATTTTGTTTATCTTTAAGGAGTTTTGAATGTGAATTTTCAATAACATGATACGGTAATTATGGATTGTCGCAAAAAGTATTGGTTTCTATTACCTGTTTGGATTCAGAATTGGATCTAAGTGAATATTATATTTAAATTGAATGCATATGGCCATTGGAATATTTGATCAGTAGTGTAGGATATACTGGTGTTGGACATTGACCATATAGCTAAATCGTGATCCAAAAGTGTCTTCGAATTCCAAATTCTTCAAGGTAATCTAGATCTTGTTTCTTACCCCAAATATGTAGTACTCCCATTTATGGGTTGAATGTTGACGAATGTTTGGTTTTAAGTACGCGTTTTGCGTAATGGAATTTATCTGGTTGTTTTAATTTGTGGGATCGTAAGTATTCACTGTGTCTAATTACTGAATTCTTGACCCCTATAGACTGCATCACATTCTGCACATTTAATATTATATAACTAGACTTCTCCTAATGAGGGTATTTTCAATTTTATATTTAACAATTTTGCTGCTTAAGATACTATCTTTAAAATGTTATCAGGAATATTATCAACATATGTGAATGTTTTATAATTTTGTATTTTTCCAGTTTATTTAGGAAATATTAGTTATAATTAGAATTTTTTCTCTTTTCATGAAGTAATTAATTCATTATATGTAATGGGTAACCATTGATTTGGTTATTAGTTTGATTGTGTTAATTTCTAATTTCTAATCAACATTATATTCTTTCATAGGTACTGAAAATGGTAATCAAAAGTAAATAACTTTATAGAATCTAGCGATGCACAAATTCTAAGAGAAGACTTGAAACAAAAGTTTTCTATTATTGGGGGACAGATTGTTAATAAATCAAATTATCATTGAAATGGTTATGCAAAGAAGTGCGATTTAAATAAAAATCCTCAATATCCACAAGGATATGAAACTATTAAATCACATATAGTATCGAAGTAGTTTCTTATGTTAATACTCGCAGTAATAAATAAGCTAAAAAACTAAAGAGTATACAAAATAGTTACGAATATATATCTGAATACTCAATTGAAAGTTCCATAGATTTCATTAAAGCATTAAAAACTTCAACGTACAAGGTGAGTCAATACTCACTGACACTCTTGGTATCGATGTTACCCATATGTTCCCTAAAATTCCTTCATAAGAATGTATCACACAACAAGCCAGGAATAGTATCAGATATACTCAATTTATCTGATGAATGTATTAATCAGAATTCTTTCACTTCTGACAATAAGATATATATTTAAAATGAAGGTTGACCAACGGGAAGCGCTATATCACCAATTTTGGCAAATATTTCAATGGACAGATTAGAAAGAAAAATCTTTGAATGTAAGAATTCAAAAATATCTAATTTTTATTATAAATATCTGGATAACATATATAAATATCTGGATAACATATTAGCTCGTTTTACAGGTAGTTAACGGCAATTAGATGTATTTGTCAATCATGTCAACAAAAACTGAATTCACATTAGAAGTTGAAGACAATAATTCAATTAATTTTCATGAGTTAAAATTTCAAAGAAGTGATAATATACTTGATTATTCAATTCACATAAAACCAACAAACACTGATGTGCCTATAGCCTATAACTCCAATCATTCCATGTCACATAAATTAGCAGTATATAATTTAATGATGAATAAAGCATTCCCAGTTGCTATGAACACATATTATTTTGATAGAAAAATTAGTACAACTAAATAAATCGCCATATCCAACGGTTATCCATTACATATAATAAATAAATTACTTAATATTAAACAGAAAAAAATTGCATTAAAACTAATATTGCCTCATCAAATTAAAGAAATACAATACGCTGGTAGTATTTCTAATAATATTTCTCAAATATAATATCTTTAGCCACAAAATCGAAAATTTCTTATAAAATAGAAGGTTATGAGAGTATGAAATAGTTTAATGTCAAAACAAAAATATCCCCATTTCATATGTCTGGTATATATAATCTTAAATGTCCAGAATGTAATGCTGTCTATTTGGGACAAATCCTTAGGAATCTTGGAACTAGGCGCAGTGAACACTTACGAGCATACAAAATAATACATCCAAATAAATCCCATTAAGCAAAACTTGACACAAAACATTCATTAACACCTAACACGAAACTAGAGATACTACATATTCATGAAAAAGAAACAAGAACTAGATTTTCTTGAAAAATTAGGAATTAAAAGACACCGAAGATTCACAGATAGTGTTTTAGGAGTTTCCTATATCATTGCACAGTTATACTGATCTTAAATGGGAAAAATATATCCAGGATATACTCATAGTGCTAATAATGTCTAAGCTTTGATCATATATTATCTTCTTCTTTTTTCATTTCATATATTAAGGCAATCACTAGGTCACTTCTTGTTCTAGCCCAAAATAATTAATAAACATCTGGTAGACATGACATGAAATGTATCTTCTGTCATTCTGACGATGATAATAAGGAATATCGGAACAATTGTGAATTTTTATCATTTTTTCATTACATTGTGGAATTATTTAGAAACAGTTAGTTTCATTTGAAAAATTAATATGAGTGGTTCTCACATAGCAATGGTCAAAACGGTAAATTTTATCAAATTTTCAATTTGACCATGTCGCTTCGGAAATATTATGAATATAAAAATATGTATTCGATATAGTTTCATCAAGAAGACTTATCACATCTCACCTCATAAATTTCTTCCTTCTAAATTTTTGCAAAAATATCTTCAACTGAAATTTTAACATAACCTGAACTTTCTTCATTCGATTTTGTAGGTTTCCATTCATTCCTATTCTTATTTCTAAGGATACACCTTCTGATATCTGGCATATTCGCCTTGCATTTTCCATTTGTTTCTATTCTTAGCTATACATAAGTTCCTTTTCTCTTCTCTTCAACTTCTAGTGTCCTAATATTGCAGTCGCTAATTTGTCAACATGATTTCTACCTCCTCTGATGCTTGCGGTTTTCTATTCCAATTTCTCCACATCGTTTTTCATGTCCAATTATCCCCATCTATCATATTGTCTTTAATTTTGACATCTTATTTCTGTCCTCTTTTTTCAACATCCTGTTATGAACTCGCACAACGGAGTAGGTAGTAAGTACGGTCCTGTAACCTTATGTTAACGAAGTTAAAAAATGGCGAGCACGCCGAATTCTGAGAAGGTCTGTTGCGATTTTTTGTGACCCTTTTTATAGACATGTTCTCCGAAGGTCTTTTATGGATTGAGCCGGCATACGAGAAATATTCCGAAAGGCGTTCGTTTTTGTGTAAGCCGCAAACTAGAATTATCTAGAAAAAAGGCACTAATATATAAAGGATCGACCAGCGGTAGTTTTTAGTTTAAAAAGTGATCTCGAGAAATAAACAAGAATACACCGTAATAGCGAACAGGGAAGTGTTGATATAAATTAACAATTGAGTTTGTGTTTATATAAATTAAATGTACACCTATTCTACATTCCATGAACTGGAATTTTCCACCCTGAATTGATATACTTAGCTACAGTGATATTTGAGTTATTTCTTCACCTGCTTGACTTTGCTTCTCATTTCTCCAAATTGTGCCATTTCTTTACTTGATCAAAATTCCAAATTAACTATGTATCATTCATCATACATGTTTCTATTTGTCTTGGTTGAGGTTCATTGTATTCATTGACAACGTTTCATCCTGTCCCCTCTCATTTTCAAATACTCATTAGTAGAGTGATCATCATTGTCATTATCCGCCAGTTATTACAAGTAAAGGAATATAAATGCAGCTGAAAGAGGCTCATTCGCTCAGATATCAGCCCACTGAAATATCATTTCTTATTTTTTTCTGCAGTTTTCATTGATTTTCACATTATTTATATAGAATAAGACAATATCTTGAACTTGAAAGCTCCACAATATTACTGTTTACGCACATTTTCACCATTATTTTCAATCTAATCGTGTGTCTTTGTTTGAGGTTTCAGATACTTGAAATATGATTTAATAAAGACAAAAATAAAAATTCAAAAACTGCGAAGTTGAACTATTCGGTTGATATAAATTTCAATACCCATGTCAATGATAACTATATGTCGATGTTGATTTCAACAAAAATAAATATATACATATCACCTTTTCAAAACCAAGAACAACACTGATTAATTTTTTCGAGCTAAAATAATATGCTTCATTACGTCTAAAAAAATTAAAATCAGGTTCCCTTATATTGTAGCTTATTATCACAAGAAACATTGAAGTCGACAACCGTTCTTTGACAAAAACCATTTTGACGACAGATTTCAATATTCTTTTCAAACTCTTAGTACTATGATTAAATCCAAATTGCTACGAGATTTTTAGAGACTGTTAACTATAAGCCCTTTATTAAAATCTCCTTTGAAGGAGTAATTAACGATAATTCCAAGATTTGGAAGCTAAAAGAGTTAGAAACGGGACACTTTTTATTGCCGTTTTATTACGGTTTATTACGGTCGGGCGTTTCGAAAAGTTGGATGTTGAATACAAGTTGAACATTTTTTCGTCAAGAATTTATTTTTAATTTAAAACTTTGTATAGGTCCCTACAATTATACATTTATTTTCTTATGGAAGTCGGTACAGGTTGGCAAATTAATTTTGGCAGTCGGAAGTTTGGCAACGTCCGATGCACCGTAGCAAATACATATGCGAATTTAACAAATTTACAGTCAATAGTAAATTTTTTAAATCGATTTTCGTACATTGAATATTCATTTGTTAAACGATTAAAAAAGTGTCATTAGGGTGAGACAATAGTTATTTGTAAAACAAGTGTCACAATGACTCGTTTTGTAGTACGAGTGAAGTTTGCACAACGAACCGCGAAGCGGTGAGTTGTGCAAATCACGAGTACTACATAAAGTCATTGTGGCACAAGTTTTACACAATATTTTTTATATTTCGCATTTATATAAATATTTAAATATAATAGAATTTTATATAATCCCTGTTTTTAAACTAGGAGGAGTGGTTTGAATTTAAGTTGGCAATTCTGTAGATTCCTAAATGGTCAGATCACAGATGGTTTTATTCAGCACTTCTGACTTTTGACATATCATAAGCAAATAATTGTGTGAATTGTAAACAAACTTTCAACTAAGGAAAAAGAGGATGATTATTTGTTTAAAAAAGAGCTTCTTCGTATATGCTCTTGCGATCTATTTATATTATATCATGAACATAATTATTTCTGTAATACAACTTCACATAGATATCTGATATTTTATCTCAATAATCGAACGTTTTGTAAACCTATATATCGATCGTATACAATATAGAAATAAACAATTGACAAATCATTGATAAATAAACGTTAGCGTACTCTATTCATTAATATTTTTAATATACAAATCATTCTAATTTACCTTTAATATAATAATGTACTAGCTAGAACAACGCTAGACCATTTTATTTATCATTCGTTTCAAGGTTAAAGTCTAATGTCAAATAAAAATATAACTAAATACAATAACCAACTGTACACTAAAAATTACTATAACAGTGTTCAAAGAGCTTCATTGTGACACTGTAAACAATGTTATGATGAAGTCTCTTTTATACGCGAATTATAAAATAGTATATTATACACCAAGGTGGTGAAGACTATTCTTATCGACCGAGTACCAAAATTATTTCGCGAGGGGCTTTGCCCCGAGCGGAATAAAGTGCGAGGCTTATAAATGTCTTCACCACCGTGTTGACAAAAATAAAAAATTAAAAAATGTCTTATAAAAATCATGTAGGTATAATTTAATCACACAGCAATAGAATACCATTATTCCTATAGTTCATTATCACCAATATTAAGTGCAACGAAACCAATTATACGATCACATCCAGAAATTTCACAAAACGTGGTTTATGTTTTACTTTGAACTTTGAACAAATACAGCAGTAGTGCATTCACAACACCTGGGTACAAAGTGAGCGTTCATAAAACATTTAACATATACTTCACCATAGGGAAAGTAATTTTGTCTATGTACTTCACATTCTACACCACAGCGTTCATAAACGAACCACGAGAATCGACGAGAGTGCACTCCTAGTTCCCCGCTTGCTATCGGGGAAACTAATACCCTGATATGCGCAATTCGTATAATAAGTACAATGCACACAAGTTCTTGTTTATTTATAGAGGTTAAGGAACCGGAAATCGATATTCTGTGGGTCAAGGCTAGTTACCAGTTTCTATCAACAGAATAATATCAAATGCCACTGGCGAGAATGTTGAAGGTAAAAGCATTCTTCGATCCATGTTTTTTCGGCAATTACCGGAAAATAAACAACACATTTCAATGTCAAATTTTGATAGTGTCGATCTACAAATCGTTCAAACTGATTTCTCCCTAGGCGTTTACTCCATCGTCTGACTGACACTGTTTTCTCTCCTCACCTCACCCATAAATTATGAACGCACTCCTTATGTTACCAGAAATTTTTGGTTGAGCGCGAATTTCAAACTAATGACAGTTTTATTGAAATAATTTCATATTTTTAGGTAATTTCAAGCAGTAAATATGTTAAAGACAATCTCCTGGGTATACAAAATTATGTTGCATTTGTTTTTGTTAAGCTATTATCCCTGAATTCTCAAAACATTTGAATTTGTCCATTATTGACCTAGGTTAACGATAGAAAAAGTTATTAACCACTAATAGAAAAATTCTACTTCTCAGTTGTCTAGAAGACACAATAATTGTCAACTTCACAGCTAGTAGTGTAAAAAGTATTTTTTCTACTTCCGTTACTAAAACCGCACTTTGAACACGGGTTTGACATGCACAAAACGACTTTTTAAACACTAGTGTTTAAAATGCGAAAAGTCACATCTCGTTTATTTTTTTTTAACGCCAAATCAAGTGTATCTTTTGTATATTAAATTTCATGCTCCTTGATAATTTTGTTAATGTGCGTCATTAGATTTATCAGTCAGCTGTCAGTCATCGTCCGTCATGTAATGATATAATACAAATTTAATATAATTTTTTCCTTCCCGCGGGCGAAGAAAAAGTATAGTAAGCACCTCGTGTTAAAAACGTCTTTAGTCACTCGTTTCACAAGGAACTCATTCCGCTTCGCTCCACTCCTGCCTAGTAACACTCGTGACTAAAGTAACCTTTTAAACACTTGATACTTGATATACTATTTTGCACTCATGTCTCAATTTTATGCACCGTCATGACCTGAATGAGACATTTTTTGGTTTTTGCACGCCTGCGGCTCATGCGTCAATTTTTCCATTGGTGAAAAAAAAACACCTCTTTATGCACTTGTTGCATAAATAACTATTCTGTTTCTGTATTCAGGAGTATATAAAAGGGCACATGTTCATTTTGTGTAAGATACCTATTTAAATGTAATATGTTTTTAGCTTATACTTATAATACTCATTTCATACCTATCTCTATTACTCTATTACGTTTCGGTTTTATTATTTGTTTTGACACATCTTCCGATTTCATTTACAATTGTGGTTTGGTCATATTGAAATATGTTTGAACTAAAATCTAAAGATAGTTTAAAACAACTAATGACCTGAAACGTAATATAGTATTTTTGGATTTATTACTTCTTTTAAATGGCTGAAAACCGTGAAAAATATTTATTTCAAAGAACGGTCACTAAAAACAAATTTCATTACGTCCCCATTCCATTTGTATGAAAATACACATGAGTAAAACTTTTAATACAACATTTAAATCGACTTATTTCATTGTCAGGTCATTGAACGAAAGTTAGCGAAAGAACGCTTACCCGTAATGAAAATGAATCTCTGGCAGGAAGTAATGCTGACACTGATGTGCCTACTAAAAAAAGAACGTCCAGTGTCCATATGGATCAACTCGACAAAAATGTGCTTAGGATGTGCATAATAAATTATCACATATTCGAGAAAAAAGTACACACGTTAAGAAGTTTACACCAAACCTTTTCATATAGTTATGGCTTCGCAGAAAGTCGCGAATCTCTGCGAAAACAAATACATTCTTCGAATTGTCATTGGATCAACATGAAAAACAACATAAGTTTGTCAATGGAACGTCACGAAGTCAGACATTTCAGCCTACTATATTTAAGAAACATAAAAAAGTGCAGAGAACAGAACAAACCTATCATTTCTATGGATTAAACAAACATTAATTCATGTCACTCGCACCTTAAAGGATGGAGCGACAAGAGTTACGAAGGATTAAGAAAACCCGTTTCAGAAGGTTATAAGCTCATCATTGTGCATAGAGGAAGTGGAAATGGTTTTGTACCTAATGCTGGTATTAAGTGGAACTCCTAGTCAAAAATAGGAGATTATCATGATAAAATGGCGTACAAGAATTATAAAAGTGGGTACAAGAAAAACTTATCCCAAACCTACCAAAAAACGCTGTTGTGGTAATTGATAACGCCCTATATCACAATGTTCTAAATGAAAAATTACCTACGACTGCTTGGACTGAACAACATTTAAAAAACTTTGTTTCTGAGAGAAACAAATATTACAGTGAATAAATGTTAAAACCGAATCTTTATAACGTTGCAAAAATGTACAAACCGCACTATAAAACTCATAAAATTGCTGAATTGTTTATTCAACATGGATCGCAAGTTTTAAAGCTACCCCCTTATCGCCCAGAATTAAATCCGATCGAAAGTGTTTGGGCGGCACTTAAAGAGTATGTGGCCAATCGAAATGTTACCTTCAATTTTACGAAGGTGAAAGAATTCTGTAATGAATTTTTTTTGACACATTTTTGCAAATGATTGGAAAGTTAGATGTGTCAGATGTTAAGAAGATTGAATATTAACTTATGAACAACGAACCAGTCATGAGCGGCACACTCTCTTACAAGAGAGTCAGCCTTCTCATTACCATCCATACCAGAGTGTCCAGGGATCCAAACCAGCGATACCCTGTTGCGTTCTCCTATTAAGGCGAGTCTTTGTTGGCAGTCTAGAACCAATTTCGACGTTACACGGTACGAGCTAAGTGCTTTCAAGGCCGCTTGGCTGTCCGTGAAAATTTTTATTGATCTGTGTGTCAGGTTGGATTGCCCCAAACTCTCCACACATGAAGCATTGGCATAGATTTCCGCCTGAAATACGGTTGCATAGGATCCCAGAGATGTTGAGATTTCTGTCCTAGGTCTTCGACCGTATACACCTGCACCAGAGCCTGAGGGTGTCTGTGATCCATCAGTGTACCAACAGATGTCTGCTCTTGAGAGTTCATCCTTGCGGAGGACCCATTCATCTCTATTTGGAAATAGGACGGTATAAGGCAGATTATAGTTTACTGTTGGGGGCATTATATCAGAGGTCATTTCCAGAATACTATGACTTTCGGTGGCCGCTAGCATTCTACTTTGCTCTGTATAAGCCTGTTTCGTGCATTTAGAAATATGTACAATTCTATATGCTGTCCATCTGGCCTCCTTTTCCAGAAGTATGTGGAGAGGAGGAAGGTCCAGGAGAACTTCCATGGCTGCTGACGGTGTGGTGCTGATAGCACCAGTTTTAGCCAAACTAGCCTGTCTCTGTATGCCAGAGAGCTTTGCTTGGGCCGTTTTCTGTAAAGATTTTGACCACCAAGCAATGGCTCCGTATGTGATCATTGGTCTAACAATCATCACATATATCCAATGGATTTGTTTGGGACCCAAGCCCCAAGATTTTACGCAGATCTTGCGACATGTCCACAGGAAAAGTCTGGCCTCATGGATGACTTTTTCCAAGTGAGCGTTCCAAATAAGTTTTTTATCTAGGATGATCCCCAAATATTTTACTTCCGCTGCAAATAGAATAACCTCACCATTATAGGAAAGTGGCGGAAGGTCCGCCAAATTCCTTCTTCTAATGAAGGGAACTATTACAGTTTTGCCAGGGTCAACACACATCTGTTCCCTCTGGTACCAACCGTAGACATCGTCCAAAGTCCTTTGGAGGGTATTATGTGCAACCCGTCCTGAGTTGGTTCTTGCCAGAATGACAAGGTCGTCTGCATACGCTTGCAGCTCTACCCCTCTACCCACGAGAGTACCAAGTAGGTCATCCATCAGGTGTGACCACAAAGGGGGAGATAACACTCCACCCTGCGGGCAGCCCCTGGAAACCTTAAAGCTGATTGCCTCGTCTTGAATAGATGTAGTGCCTGTTCTATTAGTGAGCATGACATATATCCAGCCGGTAATCGTTGGTTTAATGCCCTTTTCAGTCAAAGCTGAACCAATGTAAGCTGGTAGTGCATTGTCGAATGCTCCTTCGATGTCGAGAAAAATGGTCACCGCAATGTCCTTATTGTTAAGGGATTGTGTGATTCTCTGAACAAGGTTATGTAATGCTAAATCTGTTGATTTGCCTGTTTGATAAGCGTACTGGTGGATGCTCAGGGGGGAGCTGTATAAAGCTACCTGCCTGATATGGCAGTTCAGTACTCTTTCAAGTCCTTTGAGCAGGAAGGATGTTAGGCTAATTGGTCTGACAGATTTAGTGTGTGGGTCTGTGCGTCCCACTTTCGGTATATATACTACCCTAGCCGTCAACCAACTGGGTGGTATATATTTCCACGCCAGACTAGCTCTATACAATTTAATGAGGATGGGTATAAGTAATTCCAGTCCGTTTTGTAGCAGAGCTGGAAAGATGCCATCCTCACCGGGAGATTTAAAGGGCTGAAATGATTTTATTGCCCATTCAATCGCCGGTGCTGTTATAACGTTTTTGGCGACCTCCCAATCATTCTTTTTGGGCCGCCTTACGCCCTCAAAGTGGGGAGGTCGGTTGTTATTCAGAGTTAAACTTCCGGGAAAGTGGTTTTCAATCAAAAGCTCTAACGTTTCTTTTCTAGAGGACGTAAAAGTGCGATCTGGTCGTTTCATCGACCCTATCTCGGCAATCGGCTCTTAAGAGAGAATCTTGTGTATTCTAGTACTGCGAGGTATGTCGGATATACTCTCACAGAACTTCTTCCAAGACTCCCGTTTCGCCTTTCTAATTTCTTCGTTATAAGTTGTTAGAGCAGTTCTATAAGGTTCCCAGCTGCCTGACTCTTTAGATCGATTGAATTGTCGTCGAACTTCTTTTCTTCGCTTATCTAGGCTTTTGTTCCACCAAGTAGAGTTGCGATTGTCTCTTTTTGTCTTGAGTGGACAGTTTTCATGACAGGAGGAGATCACTGCTTCCCGAAGCTTGTCTGTCGCAGTATCTATCCCATCACAACTGTTTATTGTAGTGAAGCCTTCCTCAATGTACCGTTGGAGGGAATTTCTGTATCCACTCCAGTCAGTAGCTTTTGAGTCGCGATATTCCACTACTGGCCGTGGACCTATTTCAATGTTGATTTGAATGTGCCTGTGATCTGAACACGAAGGCTCAGTAGATACTGCCCAATGCCGTATCTTATTGCTCAAAAAATTTGAGCTGATTGTTAAATCTACTATTTCTGATCTTTTTCTAGTTACAAAAGTTGGTTCGGAGCCCTTATTAATAACAGATAGCCCTTCCCCTAGTATATAATCAAAAAGTAACTCACCTCTTTGATTTATATCCGTGCTAACCCACGATGTATGGTGTGAATTTGCGTCACAGCCCATGACTAACTGGAGTCTGTTCTTCTTGCTATAGTCGATTAGCTGACGTATAGCGAGAGGAGGTACAGTATCCGTGTCCCCTGGGAAGTATGCTGAGCAGGCGACTATGTTAGGCATACCATCCTTCTCCGGTAGGGACACTTGGATGGCTACTACATCAGGAGTGCAAAAGCCTGTTAGCAAAAAATAATTCATATTTTTCCTAATGAGGAGACAAGCACTGAGTTTCACCCCAGTACAGACTACTACCTCACCAGGAATATTGCTGAGACCAGTTACTCGGTCTGTGTTTCCTGTCCATGGTTCTTGCAGGAAGGCAAGGTCGATTGATTCGTCCTTGAACCTTTCACCAAGAATGTATGAAGCGGCCCTGGCATGCTGTAAGTTTGCCTGTAAACAGTTGAAAGTGGCGAATACAGGTAGCCGCAGGCAAACTTGTGTCTCCTCAGATCCCTAGGGGAGATCACACGGTGGGTCAATTGAGGCGCCACCATCTGATCCACCCAGGGGTGAGGCTGTAGTTGGTGCCATTGACGAGGCTTGGTCACCTTTCGCCACGGCAGATCCAGCTGATTGCTTGGTCCTTCAGTCGAGACCATACTGGTCTTCGATTTCAGGACAGCAGGTCCAGTCCCTTTTTCCCGTTCCGTTGAAGAGACGTTACTCGTCTTCTTTTTGGGGAAGCCAGCTCTCCCTTTGGGATGGCTGGTGACCCGGCTACGTGCCGGCGGTACACTCCCCCTGTTCTTGTGAGGAGGGTCGGTCCTCCTCACTGTAACAGGAGGTTTTCCACTCGGCCCCGGGCCGCGGCTTTTCTTGGATCTCTTCGAGGGACCCGGTTTTGATGCCCGTTGGGAGGGCTGGGCTTTAGGTCGGACAACAACCTGTTCGAAACCGAGGTATGCTTTGAATGCGATCCTCTCCAACGTGGCCATGGATCGATCGTCAATGACAAAAGTCCATGTTAGACCAGGGATTGTAATTTCCTTGTGTAGGACAGTCCACTCCAAGGTAAACAGATCGTGGTTCATTTTCCTCAGTCTGGTGAGGACCTGTTCTGAAGTCAGTCTACGACTGCCTTCGTCAGGTATGTAAGCCACACAAATGTGTGGCTTCGGGAGTTGGTCACTTGAAACACATTTCAGGGAGGCCACGTCCCATGGTTGAAGTGTATTGACTACGCCAGTCAACCACGAGACACTCTCCTGATTTACACAGGTGACCTGTAACCATCCAGGCCGGAAAGTACAGCTCTGGAACTGTACTTGTGGACCACCTTCAGGTATATCCTCTACAATTGATAAGTTTCATCATTTCTAAAGCCGAAACTTTAGATATGTGTGGAACATGGCTTCATGAAATACCACTTTTCAGAAATTGAAACTCTGGTGTGATAAAGAATGTATGAAGAAAAAACTATTAAAATCAAAGAAAAATAACATTTAGAAAAATAAATACAGCATAAATTTAATCGAAGAATATAAAACAGAAAAGAAAATAGTCAAGACATTAATAAAAAATAAACAAAACAAATATCAACAAAAACTACAAGCCAAATCTCTGAATATTAAAAACCCATCCGAACTTTGATATATAGAAAACTACATAAAAAAGCCCCATAATGAATACCCTATTACGACCAAAGGATGGGAGAACTATTATAACCAATTTTATAACACCACTAAAGCTAATATTATGAACCTATCCATAATGGATACCAGACATCGCTATTCTTATATTCCAGGAGATATACAATGTAATACCAAGATCGAAAATTAATGAAGCGGTAGGGAATGTCAAATGAAGTTTATAAAAATTTGCCAACTAACTAGATCATACAATTAAAGGAATTATTTAACAAAATATACATTGAAGAACACCTTCCATGAAACTGGACAAATATTACCATGATTCACTTTCAAAAGAAAGGCCCTGAAAATGATCATATAAATTACCGAGGTATTGCCTTACTTAATCACAAAACTAAGAAGCTATTCACCCAACTAATAAATCAGAAATTACATACATTCAGTGAATCAATTCGAACGCTACCCGAATGTCAGGCTGGCTTCCAAAAATGAAGAAGCACGGAAGATAATATTTTTGTTCTTTATCATCTGCGACTACCTGTGAGGAAAGTTTTTGCACTTTTTGTCGACTTCAAAAAACTTTTGATGACATCAGTTTGGATATACTTTGGCAAAAGTTCTTCTCCAATGGAATCAGCGGCAAGATGATAAGAAATTAAAAAAATATGTACTCCTTAGGGGCAATAACAATTGAGCAGAACGGAGAGAGAGAGAAAAGTTCGAAAGAAGTTTGTGTTGGATGGTAATTGTTGTAGTTGAGGTGGTTGTTTTAGATGTGTGCCCTGATATAGGATTGAATTCCTCTGCAGGGCTGGGTTGGGGATGTGATGGAGGGGTTTGTGCGCATTTGTACTGTCTGGTGAATTGGTTAGGATATTTGGGAGATTGAGTTGGTGACTTAAAAAGGTCAGAGGGTGGAATCGAGGTTTCGGAGTGGGCTTGTCGCTAAAAAGATGTTCCAGAGGAAAAGCATTCTCGCTGCATTTTGAAAAAATAACGATAAAAATATCGTTGGGGGGGGGGGGGGTACAGCTGCGGCTGCATTGTTCCCTACGTCGATTGAGTGATTGGGTGATTGGCCCGTCGGTCCATTGGGCTAGTGAAAAAATTCATCCTGTTGAATAGATTCACCGTGTTACAGGGAAACCGCAGAAAACATGTAACCCAACGGGTGGGTGGGGGTGGTTAAAGAGTTTGTCAGAAGTGTTGACTAATTGATGTGAGATGTGTGAGGGTGGTTAGAGATAATGAGTTGTGTGGTTGAAGAGGAATATGAAGAGAAATATCGAAGATTGCATGTATGAATGGTAGCAATGTTTGGTTATCGAATTGAAATTGGGGATCGGTCTAGGTAGTCGATGTATATGTCTGGGAGATCGTCGTAGGCCGTGGCAAGTAGCTGTACTGGGGGGAATGGGAGCTTCCTCTTGGGTAATCTGCCAAAAGGCCGTCTGTTAGCAATCCACGGTGTGAGGTGGGCGTTTTTCGAGATTTCGCTGCCCGATTCGATAGTGCGAATAACGTATCGGGCTTGAAGGGTGTTTAGACGGGACGGAATGGGCTCAATGTCGGTATTGGTATAGACGGTGTGACTGGGTGAGTAGCGTGCTTTAGATTGGCACTATCTCAGAATAGATTGCTCACAAGTTCGGAGCCTTTTTACAAGGCGGTCGGGAAGGGAGCAATAGACGTTTGCTCTATAATCGATGATGGGGCGGATATATGTCTTATACGTATGGAGTAGGGTGGTTGGATGAGTGCGTCCGAAGTATCCGCCGAGCGCCTTGACAAGATTAACTAGATTAACCGTCGGACTTTATTCAAAGTCCATGAGGTCGGCCAACAAGTTGAGAGTCTGAGTGAATCTCACTCTCAAATAAACGACTTCCCTGCGGATTCCGAGTTGATCTCCCCAGAGCACGAGGAGTTTCTGGGTACAAGTCGTTCGCTCATGGTATCGGGGTGTTTGAAAACGATGACTTGGGTTTTTTGAGGGTTGGAAGTCACCCGCCATTACCTACACCTATTTGAAAATTGGGTCAATAGATTTTGGGATCGAATATTGAGAGAGCGAATGTCAGGGGCGGAAATGATTAGAGCGGTGTCGTCCGCATATAGTTGAATATAGTCTTGAAGATGTCGTGGAATTGGTTTGTCATACGTATAAATTAAGTATAATAGTAGAGCGAATATCGAGCCTTGCGGAACGCCAGTTTGGGGTGTGAATGAATCGGATACGCTGTAACCAGCTTTGACGCTGATCGATCGGTCTGTGAGGTAGGAATATAATTATTTTAATATTTGGTTTGGCAATCCGATGCTCAGTAGCTTTCTCACTAGTCCGGCATGCCAGACTTGGTCAGAAGCTTTTTGAACATCCATGAAAATGGCGGCTGAGCAGCGTCGTTGGTTTAAAGCACTGGTGACGATGGTTTGAAAGTTGGTAATGGCGTTCTGACAGGAGTGGCCTGGCCGGAATCCGAATTGAAATGCTGGAATGAGATTGTTTTCTGAACAGAAGTCCCAGATTCTCTCTTTTAACAAACGTTCAAAGATTTTACCTAGGACGCTGATCAATGAAATTGGGCGGTAAGATTCAAGCTTTGTGGGGTCTTTGCCAGGTTTGGGGATGAGAACTATGTTGGCAGATTTCCAGCAACGAGGGAAGTAAGAGTATGATAAGCTGGCGTTCAACAGTGAGCAGAGCGGGGGGAGAATCTCTTCTGGCAGGTTTTTGAGTGCCTGTCTCGAGATTCCGTCGTGCCCGGGGGCACTGTTTCTCCCCGCTCGGCACGCCTGCTGAACTTCTTCGATTGTGAAGGGTGTGAGAAGAGGAGAGTTCTCACTCAGTGGAATGTGGATGTGTGGGCTTCGAGTGCGGGCGTATAACCTGTATAAGTATCTTTTCTGACGGATTTTCAGAAGAATTCGTTCTGGAAGTGCATAGAAGTTGGTGTTTATTGTGGTGAGAGGGACGGCGATGTCTTGTGCATCGATTAGGAGAGACTGGAGCTCCTCTGTATGATTATCTATGTCATCAGTCGTCTGATGAATAATGGGTTGTGGTAAGTTAGAGGAGACGTGGTTTGCGAAGGAGCCCAGTCGGCTTTTTTGAAGTTGCGGTATGTGAAAGTAGTTGTAGGTGGTGGTATCGGTTCCTGTAAAGAGGTGTTGACCAGAAGTGGAAGGTGGTCAGATGTGATTGGATCCCCTATAAAGCATTCGTCGTCTATGCGGGTGAATAATCTGTCGGTGCAGATTATGTGGTCGACAATGGAGGAGCCGAGGTGACTTACTACGGTTGTATTATTGTTTTTAATCCGAGAAATGGGGAGGGGGACTAATTGGTCGGCGAGTGATCTGCCGCTTGGGTTGGTGTGTATATCACCAAAGAGAATGTTTCGTGAGTGTTAGTAACCCATTATTATGACTCGTGGTAGAGAGGATGCATATTCGAGGAGGTCGATTGATAATACTTGGTTGGGGTGTTTATAGTAGGAAAAGAAGGTGGTCGCGAGGGATGGAATTTTTTGGCTGTTTTGGCTGCATGTATTGTAAGGGGATCGTTGCCCGGAAGCCATTGCTGTTGATTTTGGGGCGAAAGGGGACGAAACAGAAAATTGTTTCGTTTTGTGGGGGGTTGTTGTTAGTGTAGGGGAAGCAGATAAAATCCGGCAGCGGACTCACTGCCGGAGGGAGTTTCCTCCTCGGTTGAAGGTTTCCTGACCCTATTATCTGCCGGTTAGTTTTTATATTTACCTGGAAAATCCTTCCTCCTTCGCCTGGATGGCCGTGGTTTCCTTATTTGCGACTTCTTCACAACGTTGATGTAGAACAAATAGCAAATTTCATAAATGTTGCTCTATCAAGAGCAGATTTTCATGAATAGTAAGTCTTATAAGGACTGTCGAAATAAAATTCTCGAAAAATTGGCGAAAGCGCCGGTAAGTAGCTACTGGAGTGATCCGGTTTGTAACAGGGACCCAATTTCCAGTTTTGCTTCTTCCTTCAGGTCGACGTTCTCGCTCGGAGTCTCAGGAACAGATGAAAGGCATCATCCACTGTTATTTGCTTTATATGTGTCAGACATAGACGACCACATTAAATAACGAGGAGCTAAAGGTGTATCTCTAGATAAAAAAAAGACATTGCATTGCTGGGTTACGCTGATGCCTTCGTAGTACTAGAAGACTCGCAAATTCATTCAAATAGATCAATGAAAATATTAGAAATTAATTGAGACACTAATAACTTAGAAGTTAATGTAGATAAAACAAAGGTAGTTATATTCAAAAAAAGCCCAAAAATTGGACATAAACCTAAATTTTGGTATATAAATACCCTAATAGAACGAGTAAACAGATATATTCTCGTTTAACGGCACATTCTCAGAAAATTTAAAATCACGTATAAGGAAAGCGAAAATAACACAAAAAGCAACACAAAATTTAATTAAATCTTCAAATCTTCACATATGAACGATATGGACAGTGTTAAATCGCTTTATTATAGCAATGTTGTTCCAACCTACACATACGCCAGTGGAATATGGGAAATTCGGAGAAATAGTTCAAAATTAATTTTGGAAATTTTACAGTTACATTTTGAGAGCGAAAATAAAACTAGTGAGAATTGGATTTTTTGTTATAAAACAATCTCTAGAATATTTGCTATAGATTGATAAATTGTCCTTGAAAAGACTTCTAAGATACTCCGCTAGATAGAACTTACCAACTATACCAACAAAATAAAACTATATCAAAATACAATTGGGTAGGCCAAATAAATAAAATTATAACTGAAATCGAAACTTCCGAGTTTGATATGTACAGTTTCGATGGGGATAAAATCAACAATATTTTAGAAAAATACACAGAATACAGTCATATAGAGGATTGGAATGAATTATTACTAAGTACATATTGTCTAATGTATAAACACATACTACAAGACAAACATCCCTTCCAAAGCACAAACCAATTAGACCTTTCAATCCCTTTGCATATTAAACGTTTCATCTCACAACTACGCACTCCTAACACTAAAATAGTGTATATGTATATTGAGAACAATGCATATACCATAAAAAAATGAAATATGCACAATTTGCAATTGCCTAGTTCCAGAATCCCTACAAAATTTATTATTTGTATGTTATATGTATGAACAAATCAGATATTCCTTCTCCAAAACCTATCAGTCCCTAACGGACATTGAAACAGTAATTAACGAAGCTTAACCACAATAATTATATCAAATATATAATGTAATGAAGAATATTTTGAAAATTACATCATTCATTATGAACGAGTAGTAAGTATCCTCTCACCTCCGTCGGGGCATCATCTAAGCATATCTACCCTTGAAATTGTTGACCTTTACCCTGATGTCAATAATATCTGATAACATAACCGACATAATTATAAAGTGAAGAAGAATAGTGAAGAACAGAACACAATAATTTGACATTTGTCGGGTATGTTATCAGATATTAATGACGTCAGCGTATAGGTCAATAATTTTAAGTGTATAAAATTATAATTAATATCTTTTAAGTTTATTATCTTTACATTTATATTGGAAATATTGTTACCTCCTTTTCCATGAATTTTCACAAAAGGACAATAGATATTCTATCAATCTATCTACTCCCAGTTCTGTGTTAGGTATTAATGAATGTTTGGTGTCAAGTAGATACACTTAATATCTGATAAAATAACCGACACATGTCAAATTATTTTGTTCTGTCCTCCACTATTAATAGAAAGAGATACCACTTGATAATAATGTCGGTTATGTTATCGAATATTAATGACATCAGGGTAAACTCAATAATTTCAAGTGTATTTTTGGTAATTTGACCTATATAGACAGCATTACATTATTCTGAACATTTAAGTTTCTATATACTAAACTATTTCAATAGGTGTTTCAACTTAAACTCACTGTTTCTATTGAAAAAATGTTAAAATTCTAAAAAATTTAAAACTGTTTCGATATCACCTAAATATCATCGTCAGAATGACACTAGTTACATTTCAGTTGATGCCTACCTGATGTTTAATTATTTTTGGTAAATATTGGTTCGATATTTCCCATTAAAGACATTTCATAGCTATGGAGGAAATTAGGGTATGTGTCTACCATTACCTCTTCTATTCGAACTTCGTAAAAAAGAAAGAATTGAGAACTCGCTCAGAAAGTAATAATTTGAACAGATATTCTCATCTACATAATTATCCTTAAACCAGTCAAGAAGTTGATGAAGATCTGCTGGTAGGTGGTCAGTCAACAAATCAAACGCTGTATCCGAATCTTGGAGAGGAAGAAACGCCAAAGAGATGATTATTTTGGCAGCCAAAGCAAAATTGCCTACATTATTGAACTATCTCAGCAAAATCGGTTCTCTCAAGTGTTTTTCATATTATGACTTAGATGAGAAAACAACCAAAACTAGTATTCAAGGACGTTCCCAAGAAAACAAGTTTCCTTAGAATCTTTTTGAATATTTGAATACACATATTTAAAAGTATGTGAGTTTGATGCATATTTTTGGAATACGTTTACCAAGGCTTCATATAATTCACTATCAGATAGTTGAGGAGTATGCACATTATCATTATTATTATTACACAGTGATTACGAGCCAAAGCAAAGCATATACGGCTCAATCACAAAATCAAATTATATGGGTACTAAAAGGTTAGCAGAAATAATTTTACAAACTAACCTTAAACTAAATTGAGATTTAAAAAGATAGTAGCATTATAGAATTATAAAACACTAATCATGTACATCACCAGATCAAGTACACCTGTCCAGCCCATTCTTGAAGCTATTCAGAGAAGGAGCTGATCCGATGTCACTACTTAAATTGTTCTATTTATTGAATGCTCTATTTACTAGAAAGTTTTGCCTAACACTAGATCTAAAAGATCCTTTTTCCAATTTACAATTGTGGCCTCTTAACCTGTTTTCTTTAATTAATATAAAAAAGTTGGAAAAGTCCCAAAAGTCATCTCTTAGAATCCTAAACGTTGAAATGACATCACGCCTCTCTCATCTCTCAGATAGTGTCGTCAGCCCGAGTTTGCTTAGTCTTGTTTCATAGTTTGAGTGAGATAAATTTAGTGGCAAATTTGTAGCTCTACGTTGAACTCCCCTATAAGGTTTATATCACGTCTGAGGTGCGGAGACCAAACGGAGATAGCAAATTCTAAGTGAGGTCGGACGTAACGTTTGTATAGCCTCAAGAACAAGCCTGGAATCATAATTGGAAATGCCTTAGATATCAAGTACAGAGCTGAGTTTGCCCTGTTAAGCGCTTTTGCAGTCTGAGAGGACTAACCCAGACCTGTACTAATTATAACACCCAAATCACTGACTTCCGAAACTGATTTTATAGGCTTCAATTCAAGATAATATGTGACAAATGGATTGTTGCAACCGCACTGCAAAACACAACACTTGTTAAAGTGTTCTGGTATGCTCCACTCCTTGTAACATTTTAATAATTCATCCAGGTCGTGTTGAATAGAGTTTTGAATATCAGGACAATGGTAAAACTTCATGTCATCGGCAAACGATTTGTTTCTGCATTTAAACTTAGCAGTTAAGTCAGAAGCGTATACCAGGAAAAGGGTAGGACCCAAGATGGAACCTTGAGGTACCCCACTGTGCACTTCACGGGAATTATTTAAGTTATTCTCATATTGTAATTGGAAAATTCGACCTAATAAAAAATTTTCAGCCATGCTAACAGCTCACCATGCACTCCGAAATATTCCAATTTCACTAGTAGCTTTTTAATGGATACGTTATCGAAGGCTCGAGAAAAATCTATGTATACCACATCAACAGTTTCATAAAGATCTAAATATAATGTCCAGTCGTTGAGAGCAGTTAGAAGATTACTGGTTACTGTTCGATTAGGTAGAAAACCATGCATGGAATCTGGAATGATTTTATTGCCTAACAAGAATGGAACAAGTTCGTTAACGATTAATCTCTCCATAATTTTAACTGAGGTTGGTGGAACCGCTATAGGCCGATAATTCGTCGAAAGCATTTTATTTCCATTTTTATAGATAAGCGTGACGATTCCTGATTTCCATGAGGCAGAAACAGAATTTCCTTTTAGTGATCTGGACATGAGGTTCGATAGTGGGACTTCTAGACTGTCTGCGTAATTTTTATAGACTGTATGGGATTTTTTCTCAATTACAGGGGAAGCTGCGATTTTCAGATTCTTCATTACTTCTTTAACTGTTTCCACTATGATATTAACCGTATTTAGTTAGTTCATATTTCTAGTAGCTAGTGGCATTACACCAGTTTTAGAGGAGAACTTGTATCTAACATATTTAAAAAAAAGCTTTTGGACCTCTTGTGGTTAATCAATTCTCGTAATCGCTTCATGCCAATCTCAACTCCTGTGTGAGTCTGTTTGAATACTGCCTGTGCAAGCCAATGTTTTCTTCGGATGGATTTTTCCTATGTCTTGTCCACAAGCATTGTTTTTCTTTACTCATTTGGATTGAGTGATTATCAATCCATGGACATCTAGGGTTTTCACTGTATAAGTTTTGGAACATTCTTCTATCCCCTTATATATAATGTCTTTATATTTTTTCCACACAAATTCACAGGTGTGACCATCTAGTACCGGCCAATCTGTCTAATTGAAATAGTTATTTAATTTTGATAATCGGTTTTAGTGAAGGATTCTTTTATTTCTTCACTGATGTTACTAGATATATCCAGCTGGACTTTAGTATGAAGAACAACATGATCTGAGATACCAATTGGTGGCAGATAGAAATATCTTCATTAGAGATTACTAGGTCTAATACTGAAGTTTCATTACCTTGACGGAACCTTGTCGGCTCATTTATAAATAGTTTCAGATTACTTCGAAAAAATAAGTTATAAAAAGGGACACTAGGATTATTACCATCAAGAGGTGAGAGAATAGGCCATAGCAAATCTTTAAAATTAAAATCGCCAAGAATGATAAGATTTTCTTTATTTTTACTACACTTTTCAATATACTCACAGATGGAGATCGTAAGATTATATGACAGACAAGGTCTATATATAATAAATATATGCAGAATGACTGAGATAGTAAAGACAATCTTAAACAAAAGAGATTCGATTCCCTCCAGATCATGTGGAATCGACTTAATTATAAAATTTTTAGAGAACTCTTTATGAAAGAAAACGCAAACACCTCCTCAAATTCTATTCAATCTTTCCTCGCGGTATAACCCAGACAGCACACAATATCCACTAGATATCCATTGGATAGCCCAATATCCAGTCCATGTAAGATATGTAATGGATATCCACTGAATGTATTTCATAGATATGGAAAAAAATATTTTCTATTTTACTCATAATCTATTGAATAATCACATAAAAAATGATTGAAAAGGAAGTTCTAATACATAATACTTTCAATGCACAAATGTTTTAATCTCCTGATACTATATCCATTGTATATCCATGGATATCTATTATTATATTCTGTCGCATTTTTTGTCTGTGTTCAATGTATTTTCAGTTTTATTCAAGTGGAATTGAAAAAAGAGAGATATACCTAAATTGTATCAGACTATGATGAGCTTAATCAACAATACGAATGCGGCATAATACGTGATCTTAACACGTAATAAATATCTCATGACCTAACGTTTAATGCTATAATAGAAAATAATGAATACATCAGTGGATTTCCATATTACATACCCACAAAACTATGCAACCAACTATACACTGTTCTCTCATTGGTTGATGCCGCGTTTGACCGTTTGTTTTAGCCTCGTCCCCTCGTCATTTTGGTTAAGTTATCATAGTTTTAGAAACGTACAAATGTGGTTGGTTATTTTTTATCGGTAGTTTGGATTTGGAAAAAAATAAGGTATGTAGGTATATGTTTCTTACCTTAATTCTGTATATTGTTACGTTTCCTATATTTTATTGATATTTATAATTGATTACCTGCATTAAAAGCGTTCTGGATATTTATACAATGTAAAATAGGTTTTACCTCGGCTTTTACTTTGTTTCATGATAAACTGTGTTGGTGGCTCGGCTAAATTGAGTAAAAATTCTTTTGAGCTTAATAATAATAATGGTGTTCAGGTGATAAGAAATGTTCTAATTACAGGTATGTGCTCGAATACAAGACGCAGGCCAATTTACAAAAAAAGGTGTATCTTATATTCGGGCGAATACGGTATATACTCGTAGTTGACCTTGAAAATCGACAATCATTCTTTTCTCGTTCATACAGAAAGAACCGTGCAGAGTAGATTGATGAGCTGGGTGATGAAGAAGAATAATTGATGTATATGCAAATATGTATATTATATATAATAAAGTATTTTCTATCATTCTATTCCATAGTATATGATATCATTATATGTCAAATAATACTACTATTATGAAGAATTTAATTGCATTTGTACCTTCTTACTCACAAATGAATATCTGACTAGTACCTGCTGGTGGAAATACAAGATAGCCAACAAAAACAATGCTTACCAAAAGTTGTATATATCCACAGATCTGGAATAAAGTTAACTGGAAATAATAGTTCTGGTCAATCAGTACAAAATATAACAGACATAAGCGATGAGTATTCGAATCTTTTTCATTGGACCACAATATTCTACAGTCGTCCACTTAAATACTAGACTATCCACCCTGTGTATCTATTATATTTTGTACTGGTTGACTGTATAAACTATTTTCTGTTAATTTCATTCCAGATCTGTGGACATAAAAAACTTTTGATTTACATTTTTTTTGTTGGACCAGCTTGTATTTCCAGCAGTAGATACTAGTCATATATTCTCAGATTTTTATGTTTGAGGAGGAATGATATACCAAATGTGAACATAGGATATCCATGGGATATTAACTAGATATCCAGTAGATATCTTCAAAGACATCCATAAGATAGATATTACATATATCCTAGATATAGGCGGACGTATGGATATCAACTGTATGTCTAGAGGCTATCCATATATATCCAATGGATATTCCGGATATCCATAAAGGATATCTTCTGGATGTCTAATGGATATTGTGTGCTGTCTGGGAAGCTATACCCATTGGGATTAATAAGAGAGCTAGGTATTCTAGGGGGTAACCAGGATTATTTTATCGCAAAAATGTGAATATTGGAGGTAGATGAAATAAATGAAAAGAAATCTGCTTGTTTTGCATGAACAGAATCTATATTAGTGTGGAATATATTTATGTGTATGAGTTTTAATAGTTTTTTGCAACAAGTTCCTCCGTAGTGTTCACAATAGTGGGAATTTTATGAACGTATTTTATGGTTAGATGCTTATCCTCCATTTTGCGCCTTTCCAGATCCTCTCTCAAATTCTTTAAGTAGTTAATTTGATATTTAGTTTGGTCATCCTTCATTTGAATTCGAGAGAATCGAGTACCTTGTAACTTTTTGTAAATCTATCAGACAAATTAGATAATACATTAGTTATTCAATTTATCATCAAATACGCAGCAGATGCTACAAACAATTCTAACCGACTTAGATTTAGCCTTTGTTATTCTTATTGCCTCCTCCTCGGCGATATATAAACAGCGAAAATGAATTAAAGCCTGACACGACATGCATGGAGTACAATTTTTGTTATTTTCAATTGCCGATTTGCAATTCGGACGTTTATTCATGATGAATACTTCGTTATACACGTTTCCAGTGCGCTATTCGCAGATATACTAAATAAATTAAACAAACCGTTGATGAAGGTCGATAGGTCCTTGAACCACAGTCAGCTTATTTGTATATAAAATAAAATGAACAAACAGTTGGTGTAGGTAGACAGATCGTCGAATCACAGTCAGCTGATTTGTTCTAGTGGTAGGAGGTCTGGTACAAAATAATTGTTACCTCCTTCTTCTGATAATTTTTATATTTTGAGAAGAAACCACTCTAAAGGCTGAATTTGATTCACCCGTGGTACTGAGATGAAGCTGGTATATTAAGTGCAAAAGCTGTCAACAATGATTTTCACTTTGGAAAACCACTACTATTTTATATAATTTAACAGAGCAACATAAACACGTCTCACCATCAGTACTGTACGATGTTCGGATTGCACCAATGATCACAGTTTTCATGTTTGCTAAAAAGGTGATTGGGTATTTGTTGTAAATTTGATGCTAATTGTCGAAAGTTATCCTTATTTTGAGATACAGCATACGTAAAACATTATTTTATGTGAGGAATGGCAGTTTTTTGGCCAATATCTTTAAATTTATCTCGCATTTTATACGACTCGTTAGCAAACATTTTTTGTTTATGATTTTTATCTGCTAATCCATGTAATTTATGCGAGGAATTATCTGCTCGTACTGCAGCAATCATAGAACTATCCTAATCGCCTATGATCACTCGTTCTTGTAGCGCGGTTTCTTTCAAGATGCTGCTATGATTAATAAGTTGAACGCCAGCATACGCTGCCATGGCTTTAGGGCTACCTCCAATATTCAGCTGACAATAATGATCTTCCTTCTATGTCCAAGTTCGCACTTTCTGCATTTTCAATTTTTGGTTGCATACTCGAGTTTTTTTCTGACAAAAAACCAATAATAGAACTGTAACCGTTTACATTATTGTTACGAAACTGCACACTTTAGTCCCTGAAACCGACGATGTTCTAGTTCGATATCTAAGTTGAAATTTTGGTGACAGAATGGAGGTTTCAAGTGTTTAATATAACAACTGTATGCAAGTTATTGTCAAATGAAACAATAATTCAACGAGCAAAATGCTATATCCATATTTCTAAAACCGTACAGTAAATTCCAAATGAATTAGCACTTCCTGAAACGAGCCGTAATATGAACAAAACATGAGGCGACAAAAATATCAAAATATATATTCAAATATACGTACGTATTCACAACCCCTAAAATTATTCATTTAACGAGCAGAGGGCGGTAGAGAAAAGTTCTGCATGAAAATATTCACAAGACTCATCCAATTTTTATGCAGGAGTAAGTAAGTATATAATTTTTGTAGACATTTTCACACGTTTCTCGACTTTTCCCCTTGGGACACAAAACACCTATCTATATGGTAATGAAATCTTTCGTTGACTTTGAGAGAAAAATCTCATGTAAGTTTGTAAGGTGTTGCATGAAACTTGATGAATTAAAAACTTTATTCGCAGAGACGTAACAATAGCGATTCTAGGAGGTAATACAAATTCTCCTCACCTAAAATTCCCTATGTGGCAATAATCAAACCCCAATTTATACTGTAGGTACATACTAATTTTCCAACCTGTCCAATTGAAGGAGCAAAAAAGAGGAGACGCTAGAGATCATAGATAAATAATATAAATACCTAGGATACAGGAATGGCGATGGCGTAAGTATAGATATTATGAATATGAGTTTTATAACATAGTATAGGAAAGTGATTATAGATATGTGGAAGTGAGCTAAGAATTTATAGATATGAAATGTACAAAATAACGGTAGCAGTGTTGAATTTGTGAATAGGATTTTTGATTATTGTACTATGGAGGTAGTATAAAAGATGGTCATAAGTGAGCAGCGTTATAAACATTAAAATCAAATCAATTTGACATTTACCCTGACGTTAAACCCAATAACTACACGAAATGAATCAAAACGATAAGAAGTCAAAGTGACTACTGTTACTTTGTCGTGTGCGTAATAGGGGAATATCGACTACCTAACAGCTATAGTCTAACCATCTTAATTGTTCGGCACAAAATTTTCCAAAGTTTCCATGTGTACCAGAAATTTTAATTTACAGGAAAAATTTCAAAAACTGCGATAAGAGAGAGAAATTATAAAATATGAGTTATTCCCGGCAATGTGTCTGTGGAGGTTAGGGAAGTAATCACTAAAACGTATTTATTATGTTAACAAGTTTATTAACATGTTTGACTAGCGTTAGTGAATAGAACAATAATAAATTTACAATATGGATACATGCATAACCGGGTACCAACAACAGACATGAACCATGATATACAAAATCTTACATACATTCGAAAAACTAAAATGTCTTGGGGTGTACGTATGCCCAGTATATTATAAACACCTTGATGACGTTATTAATATATTCATAAAAACAATATAACAAATTATCAACCGACACTACACGGCGAGTCATACGGTAATTGTTTGAGGAATGAATAGTCTCTAATGAACAACAATTGTACACATTAAAATTATATAAATACACAAACGATTAATATCGCGGAGTTTGCGAACAAAAAAATTAGTTTATTAATGAAATTATTTTCCGTTTATTCAGAAAAGAAAATGTAGTAAGCACAATACACAGATACTTCGATTATATTAATTCGCTGAATAAGCACAGGAAATATTGATACTTTGAAGGATACGACACGATATCTTAATCTCAATAGCGGTAATTCACGCTGACACTCTAAGAACTTTTCGGTTAGGTATTAGTCGCTGACTGAATTTCTTCACGAGATTTTGGGGAGGAGCAGCCTTTTTTCAAGTTTTCCCCGAAAAAGAACGGTAGAGCTAGTTCTAAAATCCATATAAAACTAATGTTCCATAGAAAACGAATCGAGGCCATAAATTCACCAGTTACGATGTCTACCCAGAATTTCGTAAAAAGTACCTGAAGCTATACTAAAAACTATTGTTACCACATCGCACATTTTTTTAGAGGCGATATTAAAATATATTAGCTGTCTCGACCCTTACTTCGTGGATTCTACTCATTTTACTGTTTTAAATGAAACTTACTGTTTCCAGTTAAATCCAAAATATATTGAAAAGATTTTAAAAATTCAGAATGACAGAAGTTACATTTCATTTGAAGCCGATGTTTAATAATTATTTTGGCTAGACCAAGAAGTGACCTACCTAGTGATTGACTCAATATGTTAAGAGAAAAAATAAGTAGAAGATGTGATGTTACAAATATTAAAGCTTAGATATTATTAGCCCTATGGAGATATTCTGAATATATTTTTCCCAATTAAGATCAGTATAAATGTACAATGATATAGAAAACCAGGAAAAAAATATCTGCTGATCTTTACAATTATCACTTAAGAAGACAGTTTAAAAGTGGAGAACTCCCTTGATTTATCTGTTCATTGACAACTTGATATTGTGGGTTTCTCAAGTGTCTTCTAATTCCTTACTCTTCAAGGAAACCCAGTTCTTGTTTCTTATCACAAATATGTAGTACTTCTAGTTCTTTGTTAGGTGTCAATGAATGTTTGGTGTCAAGTAGATGTTTTGCGAGTGGGACTTATATGGTTGATTTAATCTATATGCTCGTAAATGTTCACTGTATCTGATCTCAAAATTTCATAGCGTTTGACCCAAATAGACAGCATTATATTCTGGACATCTAAGTTTATGTATACCAGAATAGATAAATCAACAGGCATATGTGCTAGAAGAAGTGGAATAATGAATAGACAACTTAACAAAGAAATCGAAGAAATGAACCGAAGATTAAAAGACACAGTCGAAGAAATTGAAGAGAATATGAGAAGAAATTGAAGAAGTACAGGATGTCCAGGAAAATTTTATAATAATAATGTAGTAACAGGAATAAAAGGTGACATTAAAATGAATATAATTGACACAAATCTTTTCATTAAAATAATAAAAAGTGAAATGAATAATATGGAAGAATTTGAAACGCAGCTTTTAATGCATTTATTAAAAGAAATTGATGAGAAATGGTGGAGAATAGTGGAGAACAGAAATATGCAACAGAAACACAATGAGAATCAAATAACAAGAGAAGATCATAAGAAAAAGGTTAGAAAAAGTATAGCAAATTGGATAGTATAACATGAGAATTGGAATGAAGTTTGGAAACGAAAAAACAATTGAATGGACAGGAAAAGGATACAAAAATATACTTAAATAGAAATTTTATTGATATTACAGAGTACAATTACAGTTAAAATTCTAAAAATAGGTAGATGTAATGTTTTTCAGGTTTCGTCTTTCGTACGTCTAAGTGTTTCTTCGATCCATAGTCAGTAGTTATCTAAAAAAGGAGCATATATAAAGGAATAATAATACTGACATTACGTGAAAGTAATTGAGTTAAGAATTTGTAAGATAATTAGTTAAGTGAATATAAATTAGCAATTGGAGACATAATAAATAATTGATGAATAAATATATATCAACATAGAATGACAGGAAATATTCATTGTATTATAAAATAAATCAGGAAAATATTAGATAAATGGGAGGATAGAATAGAATTTTACACCTTTCAAAAGAACATGATGAATTTAAGAATGAAAAGAGATATCAACAATTTAACAGTAACTTTAAAAAGAGGGTAGGAGAAAGATTTTATATAAACTAAGGTATAGGAGATGATGTGTTCATGTCAATATAGGAGATATGGAGAAAAGTATAATTAAAATAAGAAAAGTAATAGAAAAGTAATAATTATGTATAATCATGAAATTATTAATTATTATGACATAGGTATGATGAATAAAGTTTAATGTAATGAATATATATATATATATATATATATATATATATATATATATATATATATATATATATATATATAATGAAGCTGATGAATTATAATGGAGATTTATAAAAATGAGTATGAATATGGATCGGAGGCAAAGTATAAAAGGCTAGACTATAGAAATAGTCAAATTGACATGAATACGGATCGAAAATATTATATGAATATTTATCAAATTATTAAATCCTTTACATTTTTTTTCTTAGTATTGAAGATAAGAAAGTGAAAGTAGAGTATTGAATAGGGTTGATAATTAAAGGGAAAAGGTGTAAATATTTATTTAAGAAGAAACTGTGAAAAAGGAATGAGGAGTATAAGGTGTGGAGAATTTAATAGTGATATGTCGAATAAATATAATCGATAAAACAAAAGGAAATATGAATATTGACCAAGCTTTGAAATTTGTGAATAATTATTATTATGTCCCTAACTTGTATATAGTTAGAATAAGTGTTGATACAAATAAAAAGTAGAAACTTGATCATAGGTTAAGAATGCAAAGGGGATTCCGAAAAAGGCTATAAGAAAATTATTTACTGATCTAAAATATAAATCATAAAGAGTTATCATAGATTAAAAGCAGAAATTGAAATTAGGAGAAGCTATCTAGAAAGATACATTTCCAAATTTAAATATAAGGGGACTTGAACTAATATTATAAGATAGGAAAACAATATAACTTATATAATTAGATAGAAAAACAATATAACATAACGTATGTTGTATCAGTAGACACAACTTAGTGAGAAATAAAAAAATTATCCAAAATTATTGAATGAAATGACCTATTGTATTAGTAAATATAGTAATCATGTGATCAAATGAATTTAAGCATAGTATATAAAAATAATAAAAGAATTATTTAAATAATTAGAGAATTACCTTCAGAAATATAATCCAAGGTCAAGTCAATGTGAACATATAAGAACATTCTGAATATTTTTATTGGGGATATTTTTGTTTTTACATTTAACAGTTTTGTACTTACATTACTTTCTGTTTTAAAAGAAATTGTATTTGTAGCTGAATATATTATCTTTGTAATATTATTAGAAATATTACCTGCATGTGATGGTTTCATAATTTTTCATTTCGTTCAGAAAATATTGGTTTCAATGCCACTTTTTCCTCTTTTTTATTAATTAATTTATTTATCATATGTGATGGAAACCGTTGGATGTTGTTATTTGTTTAATTGTATTAATTTTCCTAATAAAATTACATTTGTTCATATGAACTGAAAAAGCTCTAATTATCATTGAATTATTTGCTGCTAATTTATGTGACATGGTGTGATTTGAGTTATATGGAATAGTTACATTAGTGTGTGTTGGCTTTCTGTAAATTGAATAATCAAGTACATTATTAATTCTTTGAATTCATAAATCAAGAATATTGATTGAGTTATTTTCTTTAACTTCAAATGTAAATTTGATTTTTGGGTGTAAATAATTAATATGGTTGGAAAATCTACTTGTCGTTCACTACCCATAAAACAAGCTGATATGTCATCTACATAACTATACAATAATCAGACATTTTTTGAAATATTACTGTTAAAGATTTTTCTTTCTAAATTGTCCAATAAAATGTTTACCAAAATTGGTAAACCCTCATTTTGAATATATATCTTATTGTTAAAAGTGAAATAATTCTGATTAGTACATTCATGAAATAAATTAAGTATATCAGATATTATTCCTGGTTTAATTTTTCTATCTTCTAGTAATTTTCATACAAGTACTAGACATTCTTTAGGAGGAATTTTAGTGAACATACTGGTAACATCAAATGAAATTAGTTTAGTTATCTTCCAATTTAAATGCTTTTAATTTTTTGATTAATTCTATTGAATTTTTAATTGAGTATTTAGATGTATATCCGTAACTAATGAGTTTATTGACAAGTTTTTTTGCTAATGCATTATTGGGAGTATTAACATAAGAAACTACAGGTCTAATTGGTTTCGTTATTTTATGTAATTTAACGGTTCCATATAATTGTGGAGAATGAGGATTTTGATGAACGAGGGACTTATTTCCGTAATCACTTAGAAGATAATTTGAATTATTCACAATATCTCTTACAATATTAGAGAACTTTTTTGTTGGGTCTGCTCTAAGAACTTGTAAAGCGCTAGATTCAACAAAGTGTATATTTGAATTATAATCATTCGTGGTCAATATGACATTGACGTTTCTCTTGTCAGATTTTGTACCTGTTAGGTTATTATTTTCTACTCTATTTTTGACGCTTAACCTAAGTCAATCACTAGGTAGGTCACTTCTTGGTCTAGCCAAAATAATTATTAAACATCAGGTATGCTTCAAATGAAATATAACTTCTGTCATTCTGACGATGATATTTAATATCGAAATAATTGTCAATTATCTTAGAATGTTTAAAATTGTTTGTGACGCTGAGTAAATTTCGTGTTTCTCATTGCGCATGTTTTATACGTAATTCCTGATAATGTAGTCTAAAAGATGTTAGGTTTTACGTTTTCGTAGATTTAATGATAATTTTAATAATCTTTTAATGTTGATATACTGCCATGTTCGTTTATTCGTACATATGGGTTGGTTGGCATATTTACAACGGGGCAGGTTGGCAGTGTGCCAAACAACCCCGATTATTAATTGATAAATCTTATTAGAGTGATAAAAATAAAAATATTTTTAATGGGAACTTCAAAATTCGATTTTTTTGACCGGTGAATCTAACTGATTTTATATTATTTCTTTTTATATAAAATGATAAATTATAGAAGCAAAGTTACTAGTCAATAGTAAAAAAAGAAGTTACTGATCAGGCAATAAATTAAATTGTTGTTATACGTATTAAAGCAGCAAGACAAGCCTAAGCCGATTATAACGTGCCCTACAGAACCCTAACTCGATACTGTGAACAACACAAAGTAATACTAGAAGGGGAGGAAATTAGTATTGGTTATAGAAAGAACAGACAGGTAAACAATTATTTTCTTGACGAAAATTAAATATTTTCCTTATACTTATTTTTTTTATAACAGATATTCACAGACGAACAGGAGACATGTCTAGCTGAATATTTAAAAAAGGCGTCAGATATTTATTATGGACTGACTTCAAAACAGGTCGGAAAATTGGCCTTTCAGTATGGACACTATATTAAACTTAAAGTTACAACAAGTTGGACCAACAATCAGATGGAGGGAGAATATTGGTTTCCAGCGTTTCTAAAGAGACAAACAACTTTGTCCAAAAGAACGCCCGAAGCGACCAGTCAAGCACGGGCTCCAGTTTAAAACAAACAAACGTCAAATCATTTTTTGATAACTTAAGAACAGCCCTGGACCGATTGAAAATTGTCATGTATGGAACGTCGACGAAACGGACATGACTACCATCCAACGACCGGTTAAAGTTGCAGTTAGGAGAGGTTTAAAACAAATTGGACGTATCACCTCCGCAGAACGAAGATCTCTCGTTACTCTAGCTGTAGCTGTTTCTGCTTCAGGCATTGTTTTTCCGAGAGTAATTTCAAGGAACACATTCTGCACGATGCATAACAAGAAAGTGTTGGTGGTGCTAATCCGTCAAGATGGATGAATGAACAACATTCCAATAAATTCGCTAAGCATATTGTATAATATGTTAGATGTTCCAAGGAACGGCTATGTCTTTTGTTACTGGACAATCACGACGCGCATCTGTCGATTGAAGCGTTGAATATTCTTAAAGATAATGGCGTTTCTGTTCCTTCTTTTTCACCACACTGGAGCCATAAACTTCAGCACTTAGACAGAAGTGTATACGGTCGACTAAGTAAATATATGGATACACATATTGACGCTTGGATGCCATCGAATCCGGGAAAAAATTTTGGCATATACGACATACCTCGAATTAATCAATCAACTTCACCTTTAGTCTGTTCACATATTAATATCCAATCAGGATTTCGTGCTATAGGGATAATGCCTTTTTATCCCACAATATTTTCAGATGCCCATTATTTATCCAACTATGGTACAGATAAACATTTGGAAACCAATCTAAATCCTGCCAACAATTGAGAATTATTTGTTATGTCTGAAAACGACTCAAATGGGGATGGACCGTCTTCAAGTTCAAACGTCTCTGAACACGAACAAATCAAACATTTGCCAAAAACTGCAGCAAAATCCTCAGAAAATGAAAAAAAGGGAGCGTCAGTCATTTTAACTGATTCTCCAATTGAAGATCAATTAACGGCAGAAAAGGGGGCACTCCAAAACAAAAAATGAAAGTTGCGGAAATAAAAGCAAAATGGAACAGAAAAAAAGAGGTAAGGAAGCAAGCACAAATATAAAGAGTCTAACAAAAGCACAACATTTCAAGAGACAAATATTCTCATAGAACAAAAAAGATGAAAGCGATAGTTCTGAAGAGAAGAATACTACTGCTGCCTGATTGGTTAAGGCAGTTTGATAAATAACCATCCTAAGGAGCACTGGATACAATGCTCCAAATGTAAGGGTGGGGCACATGAGGACTGCACTAATGGCTTTAGGCCGCTGTATACCTGCGACAATTGTGATTCAGACGATGATTTGTAGGTTTTAACTTTTTTTGTGTTTTCTAATTTTTTGTTGTGTATTGTTTCTCCTCAGTTTAAAATTAATAATATTTTCTTACAAATAATATTATGTTATAAGGTGTACCTACCAACCCCAAAGGTTGTACCAAGCAACCCTCAAGTTTATGCAAACCAACCCCATAAGTTGTGCCAACCTTCCCCGTAACTGAGGCTGGTTGGCAGCAAATTTTGTGTGTGCATAAGTAAATGCCAAAACTTAATATTTAAAATTCTAACGAAAATGATTATAAATAATGATAGCCAAAACTAAAGGCAAAAAATTAAAATAGAAAAAGGCTGCCTACCAGCCCCGGCCTCCCCTATGGGATTGCTGGTTTATCAGAATTCAGAAATCATCCTAAGTTCCACTAAAGCTTGTGGGTTAACTATTCTATACGATTCGCAAGAAAGAATAAATATAAATGAAATAATTTTTTTGGTTATATCAAGCTTTTTTATAATCGAAGAAATGTCGGGTATAATCTATCGGCTGGTTAAAACCGACAACTATGGCGGTCAGTATCGATCGACTGGGAATAATCAATATCAAGTGGAAATTTTAATGACATTTTTACCCGGATAAAATAACATTTCATGAGGTACCATTCTCAAAGATATATTGGCAATCTCTTTCAGCATCAGTAGGGTCAGAATGGGCCCTTATATCGCAATAACGGCGTCTCCACCAAACCTCTGATCCAAATTCGCCGCATATGAAGCACAAGTCTTCATTCCTGTTTGTTCTCCATTCCTGATGTGACTCGTTCTCCTTGCAAAGATGAATGATTTCATAACATTCTCCACTTCCTAATTATTTTTTTTCTTATCTCTTTTTCTTGACTTTCTAGGTCGACCTTTAGAGTAGATACTGAGATTTCTCTTTGATTCGATATTCTTCGATGCAACGTTAGCGCAGGACATAGATTTCTGAACGACACATTCAATCTTACATCTCTTATTCTGATAGATTCATTCTCATCATCACTCAAATTGGGATTATCTAAAACCTCTCCCAGACTTAGATCAGAGTTCGGCGAAGTCCGAGTTAAATTTTTTGGCCTTGAATAGGAACTAGTTTTAATCTTAGTGGAAAATACTCCATTAGTTCCTAGTGTAGGAGAGATTGTTCGATGTCTGGGTAGATATTTCCCCGGCTATCTCATCAACGACATTAAGATGTTAAAACGCAGTCTGCAAAGGTGAGTATGGTTAATCTATGTTCTGCTCATTGCCGTTATTTTCAACTAGGGTTGTAAATTCTTCGTTACTGAAAATGTGCTGATTTATAGCAAGAATCACTGTAGTTCTAAAACCGTTCTCAGCGGTAGCAGCCCGATTATAAGCACTAGTAAATATCTCAAATATATTAGTTCGTTTCATTTTCTCATTAATCTCTTTTTATGATGTATTTGTCAATTCTTGGTGGTATGCAGTTTTCAACGGTTTGAAGAAAGTTAGACGGTGTGATGTATGGGGTGGAATTGACAGCAAATGTATACCCAAAGTTTTGCAGAAATTATACGAAGCCAAACAAGAATGCGTAGAATGGTTACCAAGTATCAAGACACGAAGTTACTGTAGGGTAGCATTTTTAAATTTGGCAAAATGTTGCAACCATTCTGTGAACAGTTCTGTGATCCAGCCTGACTTTGATCATCTGTACACAGCACCAATTTCATTTAACCCTTTCGTCATTCTCGTTCTTTTGAAAATAAACGTTGGAGGGCTATATTGGTCCGAGGTGCTGAAACAAAATGAAACAGTTGTGGTTTAGCCTCTTTCTCCGCTAGTGATAGGTCCAACCTGTTTTTCTCCTTTTGTACCCCACATGTATACTGTTGCCCGCGGGTATTTCATGATATTTTCATTCGAATATCTCAGCAACAAATAAGAATATCGCAAAACCAAGATGGAAATTCTACTTTCCAAATCGTTTTTTGTATATGTAAATCAGACGATACTTTTCGCATTCAAGCCTGCCTGAAAATTGCATAGTAACACTTTCAAATGGCCACTGATCAAAAATAATACATCATTCACTACCCATTGTTTGCAAATGTAAAGTTCATATTATAAACTGATAATGGCGTGCGAATTAACGCTACAATTGAAAAATCAACCGAGTTATGAGTTTTCTTTTCAAACTGCACTTTTCCGGTTTTTCTAGATTTTCTCCTAAACTAAAGGTCTGATCGAGATACTCGACTTCTCAATATATTCGCGCTTTTATTCTTCTTTCTTGACGCCATCTCGATTAACACAACAGTTTTAATTTTATAAACAAAAATCTAGAATAAAGTCGTCGGTAATAACAAAGGTATGAATATAAAAGTGGAATGAAAAACATCTCACTATATCATATGAAGCCATTCTCCAAACAATGGCGCATCTGGTTTTCTTCCAACACTTGGAATAATATCTGTAGCTTGGCCTATTTATGTATACCTATGATTTTATAACTTTTTCAGTATTTGTGAATCACTAGTTATAGTTATGAAAACTATATGGTAAAAGGAATATTTTTCATAAAATACAAAGAATGCCAAAAACTGAAAAACTCGAAGGTATTTTTATACGTAGGTTGGAGAATATTGATGCTTAAGTGATGTGTCCATTATGGACAGACGTTTTGAGACGAAAGGAAGTAGCGATATCAGTTTATATTTGGAGAATTTTTAGCCGCCTGCCTAACCGAGAACCGCTACTGAAAGTGAGATTTACTCTGAAGTTGCTATTCAAATATTTCAACACTTTCATTCTTGTACTAAAACAACTTTTGTAATCACATTGTGAGAATATATGACATAAGAGTAGATCCATGCCGTGTTATCCATGTTAAAAAAAGTACATAATGGCTACATTCTGGTTTTATGGTTGGCACACATGTTTCGGCACATTTGGTAAAAGGTATCAACTGCTACTTTAGTTGAGTTATACGTTTCTATTATGTAGGGCTTTTACGTATTAGGTATAATTGTTCCATCTGTAATGTGCACACTGGATATTGGATTCACTATTTTATAATTTAGGGTTTGTAAGAAAGTGAAGTACTTCTGTCACTATGAACAAAAATTTAAGTGCCAACTTTGCGACCCTTTTTATTTTTTATAATTTCTGGAGGGAGATTCCGTTTATTCCTTCGAATAGTACCAATAATTGAAAGATTATATGGTTTTGCCTAAAACCGATCCACTAAAGGTACAGAAGTAAACCAATTATCCGTGGTTATGTTTCTATTAGTTCCATGGTTATGGTTCTATTAGTTCCATGAATGGGGACCGTAAGCTGCTCAACAAAATAATCGGCTAAAGGTTTCCCAGTTGTATTCGTGGATTCATCCAAATATGGACTTGGGATAATCAGATATTTTGTTGATACATCACAAAGGAATACAATTTTCATACCTTACTTGGCAAGTTTATTGTGAATATACATTCTCAATGGGCATTCTCCTCTGAACCCCACTAACTATACATCCATAATTACATATGTGCTGGGCTTATAACTTTTTTACAGACTTCAATTGAGCCGTCCCGAATTTCTGATATTTGTGCAGATGTAGGTTCAGCTCTTCTTTCATTCCTTATATACTTATCATAAAATCTAAGACATGCTGTTAAAAATTCCAAACGACCCTAACACATTGTGGGTTTGTAACGTGTACCAGCATATGATAAATTGAACATAAGTTTTGTTGACAAAGTATTATCTTTCAAACCAGCAGCCACTATGTAATGGCCCAAAAGTGATTTTATTTTCACCAAATTTGTTCCTGATGCAGTTTGTAATGCTACCGTGTACTTATATTCCGTCTCTCGATTACTTATTAGTTGTAGGACTTCCTCAGCTTCTTGTATTGGACTTGGCCTCATATGAACAGTATTTATGGATGGTGTTTTGCTTCCCTTTATACTTTGATTTTTTCATACATAACTATTTTTGTCGAGTAGTTTATCAGCCTCTGGAACCACTATACAATCCGAAACCACTTCATTAGACGTTACTGATCTATCCTAAAATAAAATTATTTGGATAGAAAATATATTAAAAATAATTCAAAATGTTACCGAAGTACTTGTAGCAGACAATCCAGCTTGGGAAATTGGAAAACATTTCTCATTTTGGGAGATATGGATAGTACGTGGGTCCGACCACGTATTTATTAAGCTATGCCCAAATACTTCCTCAGTGTCTTCCTGGTCAGGGACAAAATCCGGATCGGTCACGCTATAATCTGTTTATCTGTTTAACTATCACTATTAATATACAAAAGTTCTTGCCATTAATTATCGGTAAATTCTCTACGAGACATTTTTACAAATGTAATCCCCCTTAATACTATTACCATGTTAAAATTACGTAATAGCCATAATTTGTGTGTTGGCTTTTGAAAGATCGAGTATAACAGCTAAGGATTTTTATGCAGAGTAACGTTGTGTGTCGAAGTGTATTCGTATTATACCGATTTTTGAGTAGACGGCCGATAATGGTAGAACAAACAAATGCGCCGTCTAACACTGACATGCGCAGACATGTTTGTCAGATTGGCGGCGGAAAACAAATAATTTTGTTGTTTCCGGCCGTGTCTGTCAGTGTGTGTTGCAGTTCCTTGCAAACGTATGCACATTTTCAATAAATAAATTTGATAATAACCAGAACATGTCAGGTTTCCTTCTGTAATAGAGAGAAAAACTTGTTTTCTTGCTCCAGCAGCCGGGAACTAATATGTGAAACTCGCCATACTTTTCTCTCTCTTTAAAAATCGAATTTTCTCATTCACACATTTCGTTATTTAGCGATAGTATGCTTTATAATAATGGAGTTCATCTTCGTCCATTTTCAATAATTTTATCTCAAAAACTGACAAAACAATGTGAAGTCTGACCACAAGCTTTTCAGTGTTAATCGGCCGATTGCCTTGTCCGTGTACGTCGGTGTTTTTACGTATTCACTCTGACCGAAGCTTTAGAGTGTTTTATATGATGACAGATCCACAGATACACAGATAGATGAGACACTGATTGTGGTGCCATCTAAAGAACCTGTCGACTAAACAATTGAGTGATGTTAAAAAGATTTCTGTAATTTTATGTTTGGGCGGTATATTCAAATTTACTGTATTCTAATTATTTTATTTCAAAATAACCATTAATGGTCCATCATTCGACATTTCATTTAATTTAACTCAATAATGATTAGATGTTGGATTAAATTGAATTAAATATCAAATGATGGACCATAGATTGTTGAACTGAAAAAAGTAAAACAATAATTATTTAAAGAGTTTATTTATTTTGGTACAAAAATACGCAACAAATAATTTCTTTCACAAAGTACTTTCATTAACAAGCAGAATGACAATAGATAAACTATAATGTAGAAACAATGCAATAATTAAAAAATAATTTGAGTAACATACATTCTAGATTGGAGTATCATTATATTTTTTAATGATGGTAAATCAAGATAATAGTAGAAAATCATTTATGATAAGTTTATATTAATTTACTTATTTATTATTATGCTCTCATAAACACACATAGCTGGACAAACTACTGGAGTATAACCAAAGAATACACCAACAACACGAAGCAAAAGCCGGCATAAATCGTTTGATGTTCTGGGGGCAAAATTTCGTGACCTTGTAAAACTGAAGTTGACAGAAAGCTGATAATTTACACTGAGAAAAAGGTTAAAAAATCGTGAAGGTATATATTTTACAGGCAGAAAACTACTACTACTAATGTATTGTCAAAACATTATTCCGAGAAAGTATTAATTGTCAATGAAAAATATAAGCATGAAAAACCTGTAACATGGTCTTGTTAGCCCTATACAGCCTTTGGAGTGCCACAAGTTACCAATTTTGTAATTGAATATTGGCCAGGACATCTCACAGAAGAACCCTATTGATTTTCAGCTCACCAGAGCCAGTACAACGGATGATATGATACTTGAAGTACGACATTTTTGAGGAAATTCCGTGTGTTAGGATAATACAGCCTCCAGAGTGTATACAAGTGACCAATTTTATGATGGGATATTGCTCAGGGTGTCTCACAGATGAACTCTATCAATTTTCAGCTTACTAGAGCCAGTACAACGGGTGCTATGGTACTTATAGTACCAAATTTTAGTCATTTTTGGAAAAAACTTCAGTTTGTTGGCACATTACAGCCTCTGGAGTGTCTTCAAGTGATCAATTTTATGATTGGATATTGTTCAGGACGTCATATACTCGTAGATGAACCTTATTAAGTTTCAGCTCATTGTAGCTAGTATAACTGATAATATGGCATTGCAAGTGCCACATTTTTGGAGAAATTTCGGGTTATTAGCATGATACAGCCTCCGGAGTGAACACAATTGACCAATATTATAATTGTATATTTTTCAGTGTGTATCACAGATGAACCATTTTGATTTTTAGCTCACTAGAGCGAGTATAACGGGTCCTATGAATCCATATATACTATATTTTTGGAGAAAGTTCGGTTTGTTAGTACGATATAGCCTCCGAAGTGTATATAAGTGACAATTGTATAATAGGATATTCTTCAGAGTGTCTAATAGATGTGGAAAAGTTTTTATCTTTGAAACAGTTATTTATTAAATGAATTAAACTCAACTTGTCGGTTAATAAAGTTAATTTAACGAGATGCTTGGGCTTAACAAATATTGTGGAAAGTATGCTTCAGCATTTCTTTATACATAGTTTAAGTTTCTGTTTTTGAAGAACAGTTTATTACTAAAAATGACATGCTATTGTTTAATCAAATGAGTTTTATTTTCTTATATTGATATTGGAATTCATTATGTGTCAATGTGTATTTAAGTAGCAGTATGTGTAGGATGGGGTAGATATTAAAACCAATACAGTAATATAGATTATATATTTAGAATACCAGATTACAGAAGGAAAAAAATCAATATACATGATGGTATAACATTACAATAATGTTAGTACTTAAATGCACAATTTGTATAATTTCCATGATATAATATAACAGTTACACTCTTTCAGATTCATAATTCAATATTTCACACCTAGAGAAAATATTTTAATGTCTGCAACATAATGTGTAGAAATGATCAATATATATTAAATAATAATAATAATAATACCTGACATTTACAACTGTGTAGGACAGGTAGATAAGTAAAATAGTCATCTATTACTTTATTTATAATTGAACAATATTTTTTGCGGCACTAGATTAATTTTTTGTGATGGCTTCTAAAGGAGGACTTGTTTGCTTATGTTGTAGATGTATATGTTCCTCCAAAACTGGACAAGGATGATGTATAGGTAAACCAAAACAAACTGTATACTTGTCAAATCCATAATAAATGTAATGTTACTTTTTAGAGCTAAAATGTGGTTAAAAGCAGCTAATAGAGAGGATTTTGTTCAGAGACGTTTGCTTTTGTAGTGTGCCAAAAGTCATGCTTTGTGTTGAAGTCGAAGGAGATTGTGAAGGTACAGGTCGTAACTCAGTACTTCCCCCTAACGTCCATTTTAAAAGGATGATTATCTGAAAATGAAAATACAGGAAGGCTATAATAATGGACACAGAAGTGTATGAGTAGGTTTTATTATAGACAATGTGTTGATTTATTCATCCCACACTTCAATTTTCTAGTATCTATTTTACCAGAAGAATTCTCTTACACATTAATAGCATATCAGAGACTGATAGTTAATACTGCCACAAAGTGAACATGGGATAAATAAAAAAAACATTTCTCTATGATAACAAAATCATAAAAAATACTCTTTCATAACAAAACCAAGATTCTTTTAAGTGAGACACAGGTAGGCTGAACATCGTATGTGAGATTTTTGTATAGTTAAATACTACCAAAACTGCCATCTATGGATGTCAGTAAAACTTTGCGCCATGTACACGTCTCAAGTTTAGAAAGAATAAAATTTCCATTTAATTAACAATAAAAGTACCTAAACAAGTTTAGATCACAAAAATTTTTGAAATCACGTAAAATACCATGTCGTTTATTAAATTTATCCACCTTTTTCTATTTTCAATTGATACTTACAAAGAAACATTCTTCCAAATAATTCTCAATTTATTGACTGAAATTTATTCAGATAAAATTTTTATATATACATAGTTATTTTCCAACTAATTTTAAGCTCATCTAAAAAATCATTTGGCAAGAAAAAAAATTTATAAGACTTGGTCCAATTTTTGGTATAAGGCTGCAAAAATTGGGCCAAGTATTATAAATTTTTTTTCTTGCCAAATGATTTTTTAGATGAGCTTAAAATTAGTTGGAAAATAACTATGTATATATAAAAATTTTATCTGAATAAATTTCAGTCAATAAATTGAGAATTATTTGGAAGAATGTTTCTTTGTAAGTATCAATTGAAAATAGAAAAAGGTGGATGAATTTAATATACGACATGGTATTTTACGTGATTTCAAAAATTTTTGTGATCTAAACTTGTTTAGGTACTTTTATTGTTAATTAAATGGAAATTTTATTCTTTCTAAACTTGAGACGTGTACATGGCGCAAAGTTTCACTGACATCCATAGATAGCAGTTTCGGTAGTATTTCAATTATTTTTGTAGTTAAATATTCTAATTCGTTCTATTGTTCATTTAGTGATTCGTTTTCTTTACATGTGACAAGAATATATTCCTTAATCGAATAATATATATATATATATATATATATATATATATATATATATATATATATATATATATATTATTAACTATTTATAAAGATGAATACTTACTTTTATTGTGAAATTTATTTATAGAAGTTTATTAATTATAATTTTGTTTTATAGTTTGGCTAGCTCAGTTTGTTTTTTACTATTTGTTTAGTAATTTTTCTTAATTAGATTATTCGGGAGCATGAAATCCTTTTTCCCTTTGAGTCCTGGCTTATTGTATTATTATCATTGTTTAAATAAAAAGAAAGCACATTATTTGTAATAGATTTAATTTTCAATGCAATATTTATATTAAATAAAAATAATATGCGACGCCAATGGTTATATTGTACCTATTTATTGATTTTAATAATATCCTCAATGCGCAAGCGTGAAAAACTAGTCATGCGCTTTAACATGAAACGAACAATTATGATACGTAAGAAGCATCTATATTATACAACATTTGTTGACGATGCAAACAAGTAAATGGTTCATAAATAAACATAAAAGAATTTATATATATATCATAGTTATATATGATGCAAATTGCTGTGGAAAGAAATGAGTTATATACATGGATAGGAAAATAGAAATTATATACAGATGGACATGGTTATAAAATATGAAATTTCAATCACTAGATTTATTCGATTACAAGATGGCGTAAGTACATATTTTAATTTATATAAAGTTCGGCCTTTTATTAAATTTAACGATTTATGCAATGAATACACTATATAAAGTCTGTTTCTTTCTTTTTTAGATCGATCATATTTGCAAAAGTTTATCAATTTATGAAATTAAGTACTTAATTGGTATTTTGAGTTTTTACACTGTTTATTGGCCAATAAATGATTTAAATACACTGACCTGTTGCTCTTGCATTGGGATGAAAGTCTCTGGATCCCAGGAACACTCCACTGAAGCTCCAAAAAACCAAAATTAACGAAAATTTCGCAGATTCTTGCCGAAAACTTGTTACAATTAACTGTGAGTATTACTAATATTATATTTCATAATACTTTAGAAGTTTAAATGTCTTAAACCGGGAATATATTGAAATTTCAGGAAAACTATCACATACACTCCTCGCTTCCTAACACCAGCTTCCGTTCTCCCATTTTAGCGTCCCCTCGATTCTCGACTTTTTTCAACAAAACAGTCTTTTGTTCTTTTCCAGGTCATAATTCCAAAGTTTATTTATTGATTCACAGTTTGTTCTGTCATCTTTTATAACCAATAAGATATTGTCTTTTGTAATCAGATAATTGAAACTTCTATCACTTATCAAAAAATTTCATACATACAAATACATTGAAATTGGTTATACTTAGATACACTTACATGGTACAACCTTCAATATTATTATTGATAGTATATTCTTGTTACACTCATATTAATTATAAATATAAATTCTCTTATGTTATTTGTCTATATGTCATTATTTGTTTATCTATGAAATCTATTGGATTATATTCTATTCAATATTTATATTTGTTCTTATTCTTAAATTAATGATTATAATGAATTAACTATAGTAATATTTGTTTTCATTTCAGATGAACAGCTGATTATGTTATGAAAAATAATCTTCGTCTTAGGCAACTTTATTTACATCATTACATTGGTTAGGCAATATCTATATTTTATGTTATCATTGAGGTAATTCCTTATTTTTTATATTGTTATAGGCTGTTATTTAATATATCTTTATTTGATATGTTGTTTAAATTAAGAAAGGTGTTTCCTTTTTACTTGTTTTCTTAAATTATGTTATTTTCATATATATTTCATACTAGCAACTTAATTTTATGATACTACTTCTCTTATTATCTAAGATATCTGGTTCAATTCCCCTCAAATTTAAATTTAAATGATATCCATACCCTGGATATTTATTTAAATTTCAATTTTCTTATTATAAATGATTGATTTTATTTTATTCAAAAAAAATTTAACAATTTCATGGCATAATCTTACTTTCTTTAACTTTGTTTCTCAAATATTTGTTCACATTTTTCCTACTACAAAATCTATTCCTTTCAATAACTGTCTCCTAATTCTTTCCTTAAAATACACTTGATTAAGATCAATGTCAATTTATATTTTTAATATTACTTCATATAATACTTCTTTATTATCATTTCTTCCTAACATCCACTTATATATCAACTTATTTCTTTGTAATTACATTATACTTCTATATACTCCTCATATCATATTTCTTTTCAATATTCATTATTCAATATAATTAATTATTTCTTAAATTCATATATATCAATATCAACTTCCTTATTCCTTCCTATATTTTCAAGTAATCTATAAGATTCTAATTGACATTAAACATTACCTCCTATATTTTTAATCAATATCATTCATTATTATCCTTTCCTATCCTTTATTACTTACATCTTATTTCCCTATTTAAAAATGTGAACTTCTATTTGATACTTGAGTTATTCTCATTTTATCCCCTCTATCCTATATTCTTCAATAGTTTCATTCTATGTAAAACCAGTATCTCTTATAAATTGTTTCCTTTATTTGCTATATATATATATATATATATATATATATATATATATATATATATATATTGATTTGCCATACTCACAAATTTTCAAAATGTTTTAATTATAAGTTTTACCTAATAAATTTTTCTTTATATTATATTATATTTATTTTTTTAGGTTCTGAAGAAACAAACGAGATGAATTTAATTGGATCACCAGCTGCCAAATGGAAAACAAAACTCTGTCTAATATCTACTTTAACTTTGTACACTACCTAATATTAAATTTTAAATCTATCCTTATGACTATCATTTCCTTTTTTTTAAATATTATTCGTAACATAACATCATCTATTCATAATATCTATATACATGTTCTACATTGAACACTCCCCTTTCTAATTGTGTACCTGGATAGAATAAGCGATAACTATTTTGAGCATCACTATTGTCGACTACATATGGCCCTTCAAATGGTGATAATAACTTTTTACATTGATTTTCACCTTTCTTTGGTGTTCTTAAAGATCTTACTAGGACTAAATCTCCTTTTTCAAATCCAATCTTCTTATTATTTTTGTTTCCTTTTCTTTTAATAAATCCTATAGCACTTCTCTCCAAATTCTTGCTTACTTTATCCAAAACTTGAGACATATCCCATTCTCTCTGTATTATCCATTCACGTTCTGGAGGTATTCCTTTCAAAATAAATTGTGGACATTCTTCAGTAACTCCATTAGGTAATTGATTTAAAAATTTCTCGACTTGATTTAGATTTTCTTCCCATAAATTGTGTCTATTATTACATAAAATCCTTAAATACTTAACAACTTCTTTGATATACCTCTCAGCTGGATTAGATGAAGGTCTTCTTATACTTATGAAATTCATTTTAATATTATGATTTCTACACAAACGTTTGACTTTTTCACTCACAAAGTAAGTAGCATGATCCAATATTAAGTTTTCCGGAGTTCCTATTTCTTCTATAAAATTTTTCAGACAAGATATTACTGTGTTTGCATTGGTACGTTGACAAGGAAAAGTTCTTACAAATTTTGAAAATATATCCACCATAACTAAAATATGTTTATTGCCTTGCTTACTAGGTATTAATTGTGATATGAAATCAATAGCTACTATATGTAAAGGCTTGAGTGCTATTATAGGTTTTGGTCCACTAATATGATGATAGTTTCTTTCCTTCGCCAACTGACAAATTTTACAAATTTTACAGATTTCTTCAACCAATGATATATCCTTCTTTGCAGTGTAATTTTCTCTAAACAACATCCATAGTTTTCGAGATCCTATATGTCCATACTCCTCATGTAATTGTTTGAGAATTTCCTTAGCATATTCAGGTGTTATTAAATAAATTTCCCTATCTTCCATCTTCTTATACCAAATTCCCTCGTTTTGAAATGCTCCTCTTTTACAAGATTCTTGTAAATTTCTCTGATCCCCCATTATTTTTTCCAAAGTAAACAAACCTTCAGTTTTTTGCAACCTATTTATGCCAATTTGGAATTGTTGATCCTTCTTCTTCATTTCTGTTTCACGGCTAAGAGCATCCGTTACTATATTAGTTTTCCCAGGAATAAATTTTATTTCAAATTCATATTCCTGTAATAGAAGTATCCATCGATGTATCCTATTATTTGCATAACGATTTTTAAACATTGCTGTTAAAGCTGAATGGTCTGTTTCCAAGTAAAATTTTGCTCCTAATAGATAAAAACGTAATTTAGTTATACAAAACACAATGCTTGCCATCTCCAATTCAGTAACTGAGTATTTTCTTTCATAGTTTTTCGTTACTCGGGAAATAAAACTGATTGGTACTTCTCCTTCCTCTTGTTCTTGCAATAAAACTCCTGCTAATCTATCTATGGATGCATCTGTTCTTAAAATAAATGGCTTGTCATATTGAGGATGATAAACCTGCAAATTTTGTAAAAATATTTCCTTGAGTTCTTGGAAAGCTTGTTCTCTTCTAGCATCCCATTTCCATTTCGTTTCCTTCTTGAGTAATTCAATTAATGGAATTTCCTTATTACTGAGGTCTGGTATGAGTCGTTTGAAGTAGTTGAGAATTCCCAAAAATCCTCGAAGAGTTTTGAGATTAGTCGGTGTTTTATATTCCCTTATGGTTCGAATTCGTTCAGGGTTCATTCTCACTCCAGTAGAATTTAAAATATATCCCAAATACTGCACTTCTTTTTGGTAAAATTGACATTTTTCCATGTTCAATTTTAATCCTGCTTTTTCCAATTCTGCCAATATAGTCTTCAAATGTTCGTGATGTTGTTCTTCATTTTCTGAATATATTAATATATCATCGATATAGTGCAATGTAGAATGTTCATATTGGTTCAGAACAGTGTGAAGTGTTCTTACCAATGCTGCACACGAACTCTGTAAACCAAATGGAACAACACAAAATTGGTATACTACACCATCAATCATAAATGCTGTATATGGACGACTTATTTTATCTAATGGAATCAACCAGAAACTATGCTTCAAATCCAGTTTCGTGAATATGTTAGCTCTTGTAATCCGACCAAATATCCCCTCTACATTTAAAGGACTCTCATATTGTTTTTTAGTATATGAGTTGATATTTCTGGCATCCAGACATAATCTAATTTCACCTGACTTTTTTCGGACACATGTTATCGCACTTATATATGGAGAGTTGGATCTTTCTATAATACCATCTTGTATCATCTTTTCTAACTCCTGGTATACTTCATTTTTCAGCTTGTAAGGAATGGGATAGGTTTTTATTTTGAAATTACTAATATCCTTGTTCATTTCCAACTTATGTATATACTTTGCTGCTATACATACTTCTTTGTTGAAGAGTCTTCCATATCTTGTTAATAACTCATCAATCTCCTTTCTATATTGTATGGGACAAAATTGTTCCTGTAGATCTTCCACAATTTCTATTTCATTTACCTGACATTGTCTTTCCTCTACCTCTTGTTCTTCCTTTTTGTCAAAAGTTATTATATTATCTTCACATACCATGTACCCCTGTTTATAATCAATAATCATCTTGTGATTGTTCAATTCATCATTTCCCAAAATTACATCATATTTTAAATTTTTAACTACTAATAATTGTATTTTATAAGCTATATTTCCCAAATAAAAATCTGCGACTCTGCTACTATTTGTATAATATAAATTTTTATCATTCGCCCCTACTAATGATAGTTTCTTTGTATTTATCATCATAATATCATCTTTATTTAAATTGTCTACCATATCCTGTTTAATTAATGTTACCTCTGAACCCGTATCTATTAAAATTCTACAAATAATATTTTGTAATCTACCCTGGATAAATATTAAATTAGGTTTTTCTACTTTTTTACTATTATTTTCATAATCTATAATAAATTCTCGAGGATGTTCATATCGCGATGAATAGATGATATTATGTACGTAAGGACGGTTTAAGCAAAATTTGCTATGTTATCCTGTCCAGGAATACACTCTTTTACCTGTATCTCCTGTCTAACCATGTTTACCTGTCTCCTATTATCATCCTCCCTATTTCTGTTTTGTTCTGGATTGTTTCGGTTTCCTCTGCCATTTTGCCAATTCCTTCCTCGATTGTTATTATTATTGCTATATTGATTTCTTCTTTCGAAATTGTTATGATTCCTATAGTTCTCAGGATATCTGTTTCCATTATTCCTTTCTCGATTTCTATTTTGTTCCCCATTTCCTTGGTATCGTCTATCATCAAAGTTCCTGTTTCCATAATTTCTATTTCCATTATTTTCATTATAATCTCTTCTTATATTTCCATTCTCTCTTCGTGCATCATTTCTATTATTTCCATTTCCATTTTGATATCTAAGAAAACCATTTCCATTTTGTACACTTCTTTCAACTCTCTGCAAGTATCTAGATAAATTGTCCATTGTTTTTATGTTGTGTAAGGCTATCGTTTCTGAGACTTCGGAATTGAAATGTCTCCCGACATATAAAACTAATTCCTCCTCCTTCATAACAGGTTCCAAATATTGTGCCATGTTATAGAGTTGCATAGCATATGCATTTAAATTTTTATTCCGATTGTAATCGAATTTCCCAAAATACAATCTTTCCCTGAAATTCGCTTGATGAATTTCACCCCAAAAATAATTCATGAATTGGTTCTCAAATTCTTCCAGATTATTTATGCTTTCTTCCTTATTACAGAACCATAATAGGGCATGTCCAGATAACATCCCTCTAATACAAATCTTCTTCTCCATCATATCTCTCATTCCTTTGAGTTAGCTTTTAATGATTTTAATAAACACCTTCGGATGAATAGTATTTATATTCCCATCAAACTTTACTCCGATATCCATGTTTCCCGTATAGATTACTCCACCTCCATTTCTCCTAACGTTAAATTCAATTTCTTCCATGCCTTCCTGTAATTTTCTGTTCATTTCTTCCAGTTCTTTATGAAATATATGTCCAATGTGCTCGTTCCTCTCCTCACATGTTCCTGTTTGTTGTTTTATCTTTGTATCCAAATCCTTAAATTTCTGCTCCGCATTCTGTTGGTAATTCTGCATTATCTCTTCTATCATTTGTTCCTTGAATTTTATATTTTCCACTTCTTTAGTTATGTCTTCATTCTGTCTCATTACTTCTGCTTGGATTGTTCCCGGTAATTTTTCTTCTATTTCTTGGATATGTTCAACTACTTGATTTTCTATCTGCTCTCTAATTTTCATACCGTTTTCTTGAATTTCAATCCGTATATGTTTGTTTTGCTCTACCATATCTTCTTTCACCTTATTTATCTGCTGCCTACATTCTTCATTTTCTTCCCATAGTTTCCTGAATTCCTGGATGCTTTCAGTTTTCACCTCTTCTATCTTCTTTTCCAATTTATTCATATTTCCATTATCCATCTTCCCGTTTAAGCTCCCCTCTATTCTATTTATATTTCCATTCAAATTGTCCTCCATTTTGTTCATATCTCCCCTCATATTTTTCTCCATATTGTCCATTTTTCCATCCATTTTGTTCATATCTCCCCTCAATTTTTCCTCCATACTGTTCATGTTAGCAATTATTTGTTGCATCATGTTCACCATCTGATCATCTCTACCTGTTCTTGTTGGCGCTTCCTGTATCCTATCTTCTTGTGCTACAGCTTCCCCATCTCCTGTCAAACCTTCTTCCTGTGCATCTCCTTCTAATTGTTCTCCTTGTTCCAAATATACTGCTTGGTAATCTCCCATACCATGACTTCGTTCTTCCCTTTCCTCTTCCGAACCACTGTCTGCTCCTACCTGCCTTCCATCTTTCAACGTCATTCGTTTTGCCGTTTTTAATTGAGTTTAAAATTTACAACTGTTTCCTATATTTTTAATAAACCGCCCCACGTTTTGGGTGACAATTATTAACTATTTATAAAGATGAATACTTACTTTTATTGTGAAATTTATTTATAGAAGTTTATTAATTATAATTTTGTTTTATAGTTTGGCTAGCTCAGTTTGTTTTTTACTATTTGTTTAGTAATTTTTCTTAATTAGATTATTCGGGAGCATGAAATCCTTTTTCCCTTTGAGTCCTGGCTTATTGTATTATTATCATTGTTTAAATAAAAAGAAAACACATTATTTGTAATAGATTTAATTTTCAATGCAATATTTATATTTAATAAAAATAATATGCGACGACAATGGTTATATTGTACCTATTTATTGATTTTAATAATATCCTCAATGCGCAAGCGTGAAAAACTAGTCATGCGCTTTAACATGAAACGAACAATTATGATACGTAAGAAGCATCTATATTATACAACATTTGTTGACGATGCAAACAAGTAAATGGTTCATAAATAAACATAAAAGAATTTATATGTATATCATAGTTATATATGATACAAATTGCTGTGGAAAGAAATGAGTTATATACATGGATAGAAAAATAGAAATTATATACAGATGGACATGGTTATAAAATATGAAATTTCAATCACTAGATTTATGCGATTACAAGATGGCGTAAGTACATATTTTAATTTATATAAAGTTCGGCCTTTTATTAAATTTAACGATTTATGCAATGAATACACTATATAAAGTCTGTTTCTTTCTTTTTTAGATCGATCGTATTTGCAAAAGTTTATCAATTTATGAAATTAAGTACTTAATTGGTATTTTGAGTTTTTACACTGTTTATTGGCCAATAAATGATTTAAATACACTGACCTGTTGCTCTTGCATTGGGATGAAAGTCTCTGGATCCCAGGAACACTCCACTGAAGCTCCAAAAAACCAAAATTAACGAAAATTTCGCAGATTCTTGCCGAAAACTTGTTACAATTAACTGTGAGTATTACTAATATTATATTTCATAATACTTTAGAAGTTTAAATGTCTTAAACCGGGAATATATTGAAATTTCAGGAACACTATCACATACACTCCTCGCTTCCTAACACCAGCTTCCGTTCTCCCATTTTAGCGTCCCCTCGATTCTCGACTTTTTTCAACAAAACAGTCTTTTGTTCTTTTCCAGGTCACTATTCCAAAGTTTATTTATTGATTCACAGTTTGTTCTGTCATCTTTTATAACCAATAAGATATTGTCTTTCGTAATCAGATAATTGAAACTTCTATCACTTATTAAAAAATTTCATACATACAAATACATTAAAATTGGTTATACTTAGATACACTTACATGGTACAACCTTCAATATTATTATTGATAGTATATTCTTGTTACACTCATATTAATTATAAATATAAATTCTCTTATGTTATTTGTCTATATGTCATTATTTGTTTATCTATGAAATCTATTAGATTATATACTATTCAATATTTATATTTGTTCTTATTCTTAAATTAATGATTATAATGAATTAACTATAGTAATATTTGTTTTCATTTCAGATGAACAGCTGATTATGTTATGAAAAATAATCTTCGTCTTAGGCAACTTTATTTACATCATTACATTGGTTAGGCAATATCTATATTTTATGTTATCATTGAGGTAATTCCTTATTTTTTATATTGTTATAGGCTGTTATTTAATATATCTTTATTTGATATGTTGTTTAAATTAAGAAAGGTGTTTCCTTTTTACTTGTTTTCTTAAATTATGTTATTTTCATATATATTTCATACTAGCAACTTAATTTTATAATACTACTTCTCTTATTATCTAAGATATCTGGTTCAATATATATAAATATATATATATATATATATATATATATATATATATATATATATATATAGATTGTTGTAGTATGAATGGAGGCATACACAATTTTTTAGAATTCCAGAAGTTGAGATTATTTTAATGAATTTTATAAAACTAAATTTAGATAAAACCATATAAAGTCATATTATAATAATAATAAAACAAATAATCAAATATAAATGACAATGAAATAAGTTAACTTAACGCAAAACCAAACCAAAATTTAATGGAGGAATATGGAGGACAAACTAATAACTTGAGAAATCAACGATATAGCTACAGTATCTAAATCACATAAAAAAGAAAACAATTGTGAATTTTGTAATGGAAGATTAAATATTATTTATATAATACATATGAGTTTTAAAGATCTATTTTCATATAGGGAAGTACAAAAACCAGAAATGTCATATTATGTTGACATGCGTACCAACAAATCTGATTGAATACATGAGGGATGAATAAATAAAATTTGAAAATCATTAAGAAACTATGTATGATAATTGAATGAACAAATAGTAGAATACAAATGGAATAATTACATATATGATATATAATTGTTCATGTTACCAAAATTATATAATTATAATTTAAGTTTCCACCAATCACAGGACTTTTGAAAATTAGAATAATTAACAAGACAATTTATAGAACTGATTGTGACGTATTATGAAATTATAAACAATATAATGTATAAATAATATAAAACAATAGGACATTTATGTGAATAATAGAGGGATTTTGGACAAATAAGAATGACAATCAATCGTTATAAAAAATTGTATATCTAGTAGTTTATGAACATCCGCTTGAAGCAAGTTTGTTGATAAAAAAACAATTGAGTGTGGCGAGGAAGGTAGAAGCATAAGCAACTCCATGTCGGGGCTCTTCAAACTTTTTGCGAAAAATTATTAAAATTAAGTATTTCGGCCATTCTACAAAGTAGTTTTACAACCAGAGATCCTACCAACAAATGAAAACCAATTCCCGATCCAAAACGAGTCTTTTCTAAGTAATATGAGAAACTTGGTGATCTACAGCAATGAGAAAGGACGCTAATAGGTGCGGACATTTTGAGACAATCGTTTTCTCAAATAACAGGTTAGTGAATTTATTTCTTTGGGTTCCAAAGACGAACAATAAATATAAATGATCATTCAATTAACTAATAAAATAAATATTAAAGGCCATAAATAAACAATACAAAGAACAATTTTGAAAAATAATTAATATATCGTTCAATTTTATAGAGTATAACAGTGATTACTCACCTGTTTTTCAATCTATACATGTAGTTTATAAGAGATTTCTAAAAATACTTTTATAGTTTATAGTTGGTAATTTCATATATGTAATTAATCTGTTTCGTTGTTTATCACCATAGAATCTTTTCTTGTTTTATACAAGTTAAAATAACACACAGCCACACAAATCAATCATATATATTTCAATTTTCTCAACGTTTAGCGTTATTTAATAATGTGAGATGTGTAACAAAAGACTGCTCTGCGCAAGCGTTGTATATTTTTGAAGGTTGACTATTAATTTCAGTATGCGATAGGAGCACACCATAGGCATCGGATAATTTTATTTCTATAATTAAATAAAAATGTGATACTAAATAAATAATTAATTATAAGTTTCAATCGGAACATTCTTATCCATTTTCTTTGAAACAATTTATTCATTAATTAAATATATAAAAGCATATGGTGATTTTTAAATTTATTTCAATCGCCCATCAATCCAACTAAGATTAGGAGTATATATTTTCATGCCCCAATATCAAAATTGATCAGCAGCCGAAGGTAAAATAAATAAGGTAAGTTCGATAAACAAATAATAAGGTATAAATAGTAAAGTAATTATAAATAAACAATAAATAAAAGTAAATAAATATGATTATTAATTAAATTGTCGGCCCAACGTAGGGCTATAATAAAAAAAATGATATAATTGGCCCCAAAGTGGGGCAAATAATAAATAAATAATAAAAAAAGAAAAACCATATATTAATACAATATATATATATATATATATATATATATATATATATATATATATATATATATATATATATATAAACTTTTTCTATGCTGTCAATAACAACACGGAACGTAAAGAAAATCTATTTATAATTGAGCTTTTGAACCAAATTATAGAAGGAAATGTATTAAACTAACTAAAGATAATGTAAACATACGAATTAGTTACAAGAAAGCTACTGTGCGAGTGAAACGCGTCCAATAGTTGAAATTGAAGATTAGTTCAAATATAATGAAGTTTTAAACAAATTATATTGTTTTATTTCATCGTTATATTTATTTATTTATTTATTTAAACGGAAAACCCCCACTACAAAATACAACAGCATACAATATGGTTATGTTTACATTGAACTAACTTAACTAAGTAACAGTAACACAACATGATAATATCATAACAAGCATATATATACAATCACTTCAAAGGAACCTTAGTAAAGTACTCTTAAAGACTTTGAATGAGCCATTAAAAACATCCAATCTATCCTCTCTATTTAAAAATTCTAGAGATCTGTTTATGAATGAATGTCTACCATAATTAGTTCTGTGAAAACTAATGGAAAATAATTTACAATGCCGCAGCGCTCTTTGTGGAACTTCAAGATATATTTATATTTCAGGCAGCAAGGATGGACATGATGCAATACCATTTAATATTCAATAAATCATAGAAATGTCAAACATAAGCTTTCTTTTATCCAGAGTAAGCAATTTTAGTTCATGTAAAATATGAGAATAGTCATGATCAATGAGATTCAAATTAAATCTATAATTACAATATCTCAAGAATTTGTTTTGTAATCTTTCGAGTAATAACTTATAAACAATATAAATATTGAGGCGTCCAAATAACTATTCCATATTCCAGTTGAGATCTGACCAACCCAACATAAACAGACCTCACAGCTTCCAGAGATAGATCATTACAATTCCTCAAAGTAAATCCCAACATCCTTCGAGACCCAACCACCAATTGATTGATATGCTCACCAAAACTTAAGTGAGAGTCAAAAAGTTTTCCCAAATCCTTAGCCAATTCTTTACTTATTAGCAATTGACCATCTATTGAATACGAGAATGAGATCATAGTTTCCTTTTTCCTAAAAGAGATCTTAAAGCATTTTTCAACATTCAAATCCAACAAGTTTACCCGACACCATTCAGACAGATTATCCAGCTTCCTTTGAATTAAACCAATATCGATGTCATTCCAAACCACTAAGAATAATTTGAGATCATCAGCGAATATTAAAAACTCACACTCCTTTATATCATCTTTGAGGTCATTAACAAACAGGCTAAACAACAACGGAGAACAGTGCCCCCCCCGAGGGACACCAGCGCGTACAACAATCACTCTTGACAAAAAGTTCCCAATTTTTACCTTCAAACTTCTCCCACTAAGAAAACTAAACACCCAATTCACTAATTTGTCTGATAAACCTAAATTTTTTAATTCCTCAATCAACAAGTGATTAACTCTGTCGAAAGCTTGGGAAAAATCAGTATATATGGCATCAACCTGATGCCCTCTCTCTAAGGCAGCAGACAGCGTACCATTGTATGTAAGCATATTGGTTACCGTAAATTGATCCCCCCCCTAAAGTTGTGCTACTCATTAATTATAATCTCTTAACACTGCCAATTCAAACAGTTATACATCAAACTATCAAAAACATTTTGGATTGAAGACTGTATAGATACACTGCGATAATTTTTAATATCACTTCTTGAACCTGATTTAAATATCGGAGAAACAAAACTTTCCTTCCAACTATCAGGAAACATACCTGAAGATAAAGATAAATGAAATAGCTGACACAAAGGCAGCATTAAGGATATACTACCCTGTTTCGAGACCAAATTTGGAATACCATCAGGACCAATCATTCAACGAAGAGATGCTTTGTTTCAATAAGTTGTTAATATAATTTATCAGATTGTAATACCAGTAATTGTTACATCCTTCATTCTAAAACAAATGTAACTACTCTAACCTTACCTGCTAAATTTTGTATCGGTTATGAACCAAATTTTAGAGGCATATTCTCTAATCAGTAACAATGTCGTTCATAGACGTTCGGAATTGCATTGAAAGAACCAATGGAATGCTCAAAGGTGTGCAATACGATCCTGCATTTGTGTCAAGAATTATATATGCTTGTTTTATGCTCCACAACATTATTATAAAAAGGATTATACCTTCTTCATCTTCTTCGGCATTTTCCCATATCATGAGTTGACTGTTATTTCCATCCACAGTTCCCTTAAGTTCCAATCTCCTTCTTTCGGAATATACAAATTGATGAATATCTAATTTTATAGGAACATGACAACAATTTTGTCGATGAAGATGATATTGGCCGATTGGACGATGCTCATTTATTAAATAGGGTTAATAATACAGTTTGCAATCAAATTACAAATAATCTCTTTAATTGAGCAAGACTTTTTGTATATTTTAATACAATAATTGAAGAACAATTTTCTTAAGTTTCTTGTGTTATGGCTCTTACATGGTACCATTTATAAGAATCAAAATGAAAAATATCAATTATTAAAATAACAATTCCAGAAAATTTACAATGTCCATTTTAATACGATCATGTACTATAAATTCAAATTAACTTTTTTATAGGAAGAAAATTGAAATTGTTTTATTGAATTATTTTTTTTATGTTATTTTACTAAACATAACGACAATGCAAGTTTTTTAAAACCTTACATAGGACAACTTTTTATTCAAAGTGATAGAGTAGTACTCCCTAAGGCAAAGTAGTAGAAAATAATTTAACTACTTAGGAAGTACTACTCTATCAGTTCGAATAAAAAAATTGGTCTGTCGGTTTTTAAAGAATTTGCACTGTATACGATTTTTTCCAATAACACTGATTAAAGTATAGGTGACTCAGGAACCTGGTCCAAGCAAAATTCCTACCTAAAGTATTGTACTAAACATAACATCACAATCCAACAAATATCTGAAAATATAGATGTTTTTTAATAAACTGATTATTCAGTGTATCCCGTTAAATTAACACCATATTCAAAACTATTGATTTTGGAAAAAAAATTATTCTTTGTGAAAACTCTGCATAGTCTAACACATAAAATGCAATTACCGAATATAAAATTCTATAGCTAGTAACTTTTTTGTAAAATTATTAATAAAACAGTTTGAAACAGGAAGTAAAATAATACTAGAGTCAGGTAGCTGTAACTCTGCAAGTGAGTATTAAATTCAATTGCAAACAACTTTTTAAAGTGTAATTTTTTGATATTTTCAAAAATAAAAGTACTTTCCTCTTGAGCTATATTGATATTTTTCGACAAATCTTGTTTACTACTAATAAATATTGATATTAGGTTATTGCGTTTTGGGATTTAGAACATGTAGTTAAAAAGAATAAGTTAATAACTAAAATCAATAACAAAAAACTTGACACCCACTTACGGACAGGGGGGCACACTGTGGGCAATTTAAGAATATGAATCCAAGTCCAACATAAAATCATAATCAGGATACTTGACTCGAAGATTGAATTAACGCAGGTTTAGCATTTTTTCCTTTATTACCCTCATATCTGTGACATTTTTTGCAATTTATTTCAGGATTATTATTTTTTCACTTTCATCATTACAATTACTTTATTTTAGAGTCTTGCACCCCAGTACTTGACGTTTTCCTTTCCTCGATGGTCTTTTAAGTGACTCTTCAACTTAGTGTGTTCAACTAGTTGATTCTTAGAAATCCTACTTTGATTTGGGAACTCTTTCCCTGACTCTTCTCTAATTTCTTCATTATTTGGTATGTATGCAATTTTGAATTTTTAGTGGATATAACCAAATTTAAAAAATCACGTAATTCATACCTAATCCTATGTCATGAATATAGAATATGCCGTTGACTACCACCCAACCTGTAACATCTAGTAATGGTTCTTCAGTATCTCATAAAGGTTTAATAGGATACCCTATGTTTCCTGTTTCTTTTGTGATAATTCTATTCTTTCTTGTCTTTGCTTTAACTGGACACTTCCTGTCGGTGAATGTCTGAAATTGGTAAAAATTATAACAAAAAACATATGTAATTACTGCTATTATGGATAATACTAATGAAAAAAGAAAATCAAGTATTGTACATACCCTTTTCTATTCTGCTGAATCCTTAATAGAACCACCTAAATTATTTAATTTGTCTGAAAGCTGTTTCCCTATGTTTTTAATAATAACAGGGCTTATAGCATCAAATTTGTTATTCCTAAACGCTTCATTTTTGTATTCAATTCATCCAAATACATTATACATTGTGCCTATATTGGTGTTTTAACTTTGTCTTTATCCATAATAAAAATTACGTGAGTAAGTGAATAAAAAGCTTATTTAACCAAACATCTATAAACAAATAAGTCGGTAATCTTTAGCTACCTAGCATATGTCAAAAATATACCAACCCTTATAAAATTGTAAAAATATTATCGTTATGTTTTGTCTTTAGATTTTAACGCAACGATATTACAGAATCTACTTTGAAAAATTATCGTTACCGTAACGACAAGTTACAGAATAGATTTGTTTTTTGCACTAAATACACTTCATTAGAATGTTCCAAATGAGTAAATTATTATTATTTGTGTATGCCTTTTCAATTTGGGTTTGTAGAAATCATTTTTATAGAAGAAATTGATAAACATATTTGAAAAGCTTGTTTATATTTATTTTTGACATAACAAAATGACAAATGACATTTGTATTATAACGTCAACTGACGCTGATGTGAGGGACGAAACAATTCGATGATTTTAGGAACGGTGCTTGAGAATATCATTTTTAGGAACTATTCGCAAATAGAGCGTTCACAGCCTTGCGTATGCATGACGTTGGGAACGGCGTCAAGAATAACGAGATTCAGTATATCAGGGTGAATGAAATTTAATCATCGACCACCACACCTGCAATTTTAGTGGATATAACCAAATTCAAAAAATCACGTAATTCATACCTAATCCTATGTCATGAATATAGAATATGCCGTTGACTACCACCCAACCTGTAACATCTAGTAATGGTTCTTCAGTATCTCATAAGGTTTAATAGGATACCCTATGTTTCCTGTTTCTTTTGTGATAATTCTATTCTTTTTTGTCTTTGCTTTAACTGGACACTTCCTGTCGGTGAATGTCTGAAATTGGTAAAAATTATAACAAAATACATATGTAATTACTGCTATTATGGATAATACTAATAAAAAAAGGAAATCAAGTATTGTACATACCCTTTTCTATTCTGCTGAATCCTTAATAGAACCACCTAAACTATTTAATTTGTCTGAAAGCTGTTTCCCTATGTTTTTAATAATAACAGGGCTTATAGCATCAAATTTGTTATTCCTAAACGGTTCATTTTTGTATTCAATTCATCCAAATACATTATACATTGTGCCTATATTGGTGTTTTAACTTTGTCTTTATCCATAATAAAAATTACGTGAGTAAGTGGATAAAAAGCTTATTTAACCAAACATCTATAAACAAATAAATCGGTAATCTTTTGCTACCTAGCATATGTCAAAAATATACCAACCCTTATAAAATTGTAAAAATATTATCGTTATGTTTTGTTTTTAGATTTTAACGCAACGATATTACAGAATCTACTCTGAAAAATTATCGTTACCGTAACGACAAGTTACAGAATAGACTTGTTTTTTGCACTAAATACACTTCATTAGAATGTTCCAAATGAGTAAATTATTATTATTTGTGTATGCCTCTTCAATTTGGGTTTGTAGAATTCATTTTTATAGAAGAAATTGATAAACATATTTGAAAAGCTTGTTTATATTTATTTTTGACATAACAAAATGACAAATGACATTTGTATTATAACGTCAACTGACGCTGATGTGAGGGACGAAACAATTCGATGATTTTAGGAACGGTGCTTGAGAATATCATTTTTAGGAACTATTCGCAAATAGAGCGTTCACAGCCTTGCGTATGCATGACGATGGGAACGGCGTCAAGAATAACGAGATTCAGTATATCAGGGTGAATGAAATTTAATCATCGACCACCACACCTGCAATAAATGAATCACCGGTAGCGACATTGATTTTTTAGCGAAATATCGAAACCACACATGAAAAGTCTTAAACTTTAGAAATATTTTTACAAAAGTTACAACTTTTATTTCTTAGGACTGAATATCTTTTCAATAAATACATGGAAAATTATCATTGATGCTGCAAATGGAAGATCATATATGAATTATATGGCAAATATATGCATACTTTGCCTGTAGATAATATACTTTTTAATTAATTAAAAAAAATAGAATTGCGGGGAGAGGGAAAAGACGAAATTTTAGGTATAAGAGTGTCTGTCGTCTAGCGCAAAAATATTTAAAAGAGGGCGGAGTTGAGACGTGACATGGCGCGAGTGACGAGCAGTCACTCTTGATTCACAGTTTTAAACACTTTATTATTTACTAACTTAATTAGTTATGAGAAGCCATCCATTTTGATGTATATTGACTTACAGAGGTGAATCTAAATAATAATTATATTTACCAAGCTGCGGAGAAGCATCACGGTCACTCGTATGTATTGCAGCGGCTTGAGATATGAATGTCGCTGTTGCTGTAATGGTGTGGTGACTGCAATTGAAAAAGTAATTGTAGTAATAATTCCCATACACAATTCCATGAAGGTATTAATTCATCCTGTAGCAAAGTATCAATTAATCCTGTCAGAAAGTATTAATTAATCCTGTGGCCAGGTGACAAAAAATGAATATTAATAACAGTTGATTGTAATGTCTAGTTAAATTTAATATTTACCAGACTGAATAACTATGTCCCTTGCATTTTAACCATGTAAATATGGCAGGGGCAGCTAGCTGAAACAAACGCTTGGAATATCCTCCTTTGGAAACAATTTTTTTCTCAAAGTGAAGTTCACACAACCTATAAATTCTTTTGTAAAGCATATGTAGTCTTTCCAAACAAATCTCTACGGTTACAAGCTTCCAACCATAGCTGTACACTAAAAAGTAGATAAAGGTAGGTATGAAATTAACTGTCTCGACACTTACTTCGTGGAATCTGCTCATATTAGTGTTTTAAATGAAACTCACGGTTTCTAGTTAATTCCACAATATAATAAAAGTTATTGAAAATTCTAAAAAATTGACAATTGTTTCGATAAATCAATATCATCGATGATATTGATTTATAGAAACAATTGTGAATTTTTTAGAATTATCAAAAACTTTTATTATATTGTGGAATTAACTAGAAACCGTGAGTTTCATTTAAAACACTAATAAAGGTAGGTATATTTTTATATTATCACATGTCTATAAAATAAATCAACTATTAATTTATATTGAATATTATGTATTTTCTTTCACAATGTTTTTTGCAGAACAGGGCTCGCCAGCAGAAAGCTTATTGTAGTACATATTATTATTATTACATGTTATTAAAGGTAGAGGGACAGATCAACGTTAACAAACAAAAACATAGATTTACACAACTTACAATGCAAAGGAACATGTAAAATAAAATGTAGAATATTGAAAAATGAATATATACCTATAATACATTGCATATAGAAACAATTTCTCTTACCTCACAGGGTCTTTGGGAAAACCAAACATCTTTTCTCCTGTTATTGAGTGACATCCACGAACTTCACAGCTTATTCTTCCCATCATAAATACAATAATTTCTCACTAAGAGTGTCACTAGTTACTTTTACTAAACGGTATTGTTCAAAATCAAAGTAAATAAACAAATAAGAAGCATATTTTTGTTTAACAACAAAGAATGACATTGACGTAAAACACATATAAAACAATGGCGTCTATCAGACATGCGCATTCAGAAAATGAATTGTCAAAAAGCCGAAGTTTCGCTCCTTGTTGTTGGTGTATTCTTTTGTATAACTGCTAACCACTTAATCAAAAGCAGTGTTAGCAATGAGTAGTCAACTACTATTTTTGGCAACTTTCTGTGAAAAAAAATATTTTAGTATAATTACTGTGACTGTTGGAACAAAAGTAAATAAAATATTTTTATTGGAAAAGTAGTAAACTACTGCCCAGCTCTGTAAATACAAGGTGCCAAGTATTTACATATAAGAGTGCTAAACAGCACTGTGACTGTACAAAATTTAAAATAGTATATCTGACATTTCATTTCCACTTAAAACACATCTTTACTTCTAAACTGGAAGTATAAAATAGGACTATATCACAAGCTTAATCCTGGTATATTGCATATTTGTATATTTTCACATTTAAAATCATTCGGTTATTATGAAACCATCGCAAAAGGCAATTTGAGTTACTCTGCAGCACCTGACAGTCTATGATTATTAAAATATTTCTTAAGGGCTCTTAAGAATCACACCGTCTTGTGGAAGTACTTTCTCATTTCTGGTTTAGCTTCTACAAGCAAACACACAAAATAACATCAATAGATAAGTAAATACACAAATATGTTCGAAAATTTATATTAACAAAAGAAAACAAAATGCGCATACTATTGAAATAATAAGTTTACACATGTTTTTGTGGTAAGCCAAAAAAATATCAAAAAATGTTTGAATAATTAAATTTTTATGGTTTTTTTTAATTCCTTTCTTAGGAGTTTTTGATTTTTTTGGAATTCTCGATTTTTTTTGGTTTTTAAATATCTTTTGGATTTCTGAACTATTTTTTGATTTATTTTTCTCAATTGTTTGTCTTTATCGGATATTTTGGATTTAGAAAATCGGTAAGAGCTCAATACCTTCCCATCCCATGGCTAGTGGAAGGAACATCTACATGTGGTTATGGTGACAATGGCTCAACACCTCAACTGGTGGAGAGAATAGCTATAACATAAAAGAAAACCCAGAATAATATTTTTTCAACTGGTACATTTTGAAATGTCCAAAATTGTAGCATGTTATATTGAATACAATAAAACTTACAATCAATTTTTGTGAATCTTCTCTCATAGGGGATGGCAGATCAAACTGTCCTAATAACCTCCCATCGTCTTCCTTAAATCTAAAGAAACAATGTTTTTGAAAATGAAAAGGACATATCCTTCATTGTTTCCTCGTCGACAAATTTATTGATTTATTACCATAGCGTTCCAGGCATGATAAACTTATATTTTCCTGAGTTGGAAGAACAAAACTGTAAAACGAAATATTAACTTCAGTACTGCACCAATTTTTAGTTTAGCGTATGTAAAAAACAACCATGATTTCTAAAGTTGATTAATTGGTAAAAATTCTGTAGTTTATAAAAATAAAGAAAATGGTTGTTAATTGAGAAAGAAAAAATGCTATATTTTTTTTAATAAAACTTACCACTCATCAGAATACTTCACAATACACTTTGACATTGTCTTCTCCATTAATAATAATAAAGCAACCAAACAACAATTCATTATTACACAATAGCAGTTGATAAAATACACCAAAATACTGAAAACACATTATAACCTCAAACTTGAACTAAAAACGATAACAGGTAACCCGAAACTATCACAACCGGATAAACGAAAATGATTGGACGAGCAATGTGACATCGCGCATACGCAGTTATAATAATCAATAAAATTTGACTACTAACGACGTTACAATTTTCGCTATTTTTTTGGAATTTTTGGAAATCTACAGATTTTAGTTACTCGACAGGTTCTAGAGATGGCACGGTCTGCAGTGTCCCTAGCCTGGATAGATAGCTAGAAGCACTGTTGAAGTTTGGGGTGGACGGCGTAAGCGAGAGGGAAATTACGGGCGAACTGTACGTAAATTGTACGTAGAATAGCGCTTCAGGTTTTAGTTCTATATAAAAATATAAACACAGATATGGTAAGGCAATGTAAGTCTCGTGTGTATCTAAGATATGTCAGCATTTTATATACTATAACTAGGTCGATATTATACTATAAATAATTGATCGATATAATTATAAACGGAAAACAATATCTAATAACCAAGTAACGTGTATTCACCTCATTTATTTTAGTAGATTCAACTTCATCATCCAAAACTTTTATTGTTCTGATATTCACTACATCAGAATCTTAATAGTGGAATTTGCATATTTGGAGAAGTCTTCAAAACACAATTCTCCACCGCCGTTAAAGTAAAGTTCTAGTTACTATTATTCTATTTTCTCAGTTTTTATCACCAGATCTGAATTTTAATAGTTTCGTTCTTGGAGACTCTACATGCAAAAGTTTCTTATTACGTTCATATTCTTACATTTTGTATGGAATAACAGGAAACCCTGATAAATTACGAATGGAATCATTATACCAAGTACATTTCACAGTGAGTTGAGTATAATTGTAGGATAACTTTAATGTGAGATATTCATGAGTTGGAACAGTGATACATTCTGAAGTTACTTTTGAACCATGTTTTCTGTTCTTCTTCTCAATTGCGTACAAGCCACTACTGAAGGGCATTCGTTAATGTTACGTGTATTATTCCATGATACAAGTTTAAAATCTAATTTATACCGAAAATTATTTCTACTCAACTCATCATCACAAGCACTACCTAATTAGAAATTAATTGGTTCTAGAAATGATACAACACGTTGAACGATTCAGTTGAGTAATTGGAGCAACTAGAAAAAATGACCCTATGTAATCTCTTCATTAGGAAATTACTAGGAAAGTTTTGAAGTAGTGTTGACCAGTTCGTATTGGAGGTTAAATTATTTCCAATATTTGTTGGAAACGATGTTGCCGTGCCCCCATTCTCGTTTGTAGAAAATCCTTCTACATGTTTGGATCCAAACAATTAATGCGAAGACATACAGAAGAAATGATACTTCTTTTCTCACTACGAAGTTTCTCATTGAACTTAATGATACCACAACCAAATTTTTATACAGTTTCCAGTAACATGAGAAGAAAAAAGTTTTTGTTGGGAACTGGATACGAACTGTGAGCCTGTGGATAGATATTTTGTTTGGGTTGTTTTAGAATATCACTTAGCATATTTCTGAAGACTCCTGAAATAGTTTCTCCTCCTTCATCTCCGGCATGGTCACTTTACGGAACTTGGTCTCCAGTATTTATTATTAAAAAAGGACCTCGTCATGCCTCCCATATGTTTAAGTGGTTTTATCGCATAAAATGTTTATGTTATGTTTATTAACAGCCAGAAGAACTTGAAATTCTCTGTGATAACATCTTGTTTTGAAGCACTGTATAAGGCACTCCTGAAAATGGACGCCAATTCTAAAGCATAATAATACAAATGATCGATAGTAATTTTTTTGAGATGACTTACTTATCTAGCACCGTAATATACAACCTTGAACTATTTTGATGCTGATCTAATTCTTCTTAAAGTCGGCGAATTTCTTTATCATGGTCACTTAACCATCCGGATTTGTTTAATGATTCCTGGTTTTCTTTGGGTTTCTCATTTCGTCAAAGTGTCTCGTATATTTCTCACTGCAATCTTTCATATTACCTGTGAACTCTTCAGCTGATGTAGACTTTAACGAACTCTGAAAATTCATCTCACTGCTCTTGATCCACTCTCACAGTATTTTATTTTCAAGATAAACTATTCTATCTTTACTATGATTCTTTCATAATATAAATAATAATTGCATTCTTGGTCTCCTCTCATATTGACGTATATCGAAACTTGTTGGTTCTAAGCGTCGATGATTGTTTCATTTCAATTGCCTGATCCTCGTCAACTCTGAATCGTTCTCCTTCTCCTTTTCCTACATGACCATTCTTCTTATAATAAAATGGTCCTTGAAACTACAACCTCCTTGGATGTTGTATCACTTGAGTTGAGACGATTCACTAGGCTAGCTTAGTAAGAAAAGCATCAGTATTTTATTACTGCTCAGTTCAGATTCTCAGAAAAACTAAGAAGTTTACTGTGTACATGTCTTGGCTTACTACAATTCTCAATTCTTTGTCGCATATCCGACCATTCTCTTCTTTCTTTTAAACAGCTGATCCAATTATTTTTATTTTTCCTGATACAGTTCTTGTCTCACTCTATAGAGGAGCCCGTATGATTGGTTTTTGATCCAAACGTTGTGAACAACATATCTAATAACGTTAAAATGGAATTTTTAGTAACCGTGCATTATATGGAATATTTCTACTACAGCGGGAGGATCGAGGAATTGATATATCTAGGAAATATCAACTCTTCTGTAAAATTTTGTTCAGTTCGCAATGCGTTAGTTAGTACTGGTACAAATCATCTGAATTTTCTTATTTATACGTTAAATCCCCTACCCAGCGGTTCAAAATCAACAGTTAGGAATATCTAAGACGCGTCTCAAGTTATCACCCTTGAGCGTTGCAACGGGGTCTATAATAGTTCCTTTGTTTGGCTATTACGTACTATTGAAATCGCTTCACATTGTTCCAGAGAATAGAGTCATGACGTCATTCTCTCGAAGATTGAGGCCAGGATAGGAACAAAATAAATAAGAATATGCTTCATATAACGTTTTGCTCCAAGCGTATGATGAAAATCAGCTTTAACTTAGTATTTCAGCTATTTTAACACACTGTTCGTTCACAATAGTGGAATGAATGATTTTTTTATTATTACCCAGCTTTGATTATTCGACGTTTGAAGTAGAAAATTTGTATTGAAAAACAACAATTCTGAGCTTTGCGTTAATATCACACATTATCTCATATCAATAAGCTGATTTCTAGCGAAAACTCAGTACATCTTAACAAGCATCAACAGTTTTTACCTGATTTGTCACTGGCAGATATTTACTGTTTGATTAAATTGAATGTATAAATGTATTTCTAGTCCATATAAGATATATCTAAATGGAAAGTCTTGGAGAAAGCTGAAGCTTATCCCTAACAATGCATTGAACACAAGTTTTATGGAGGAATCATTACTAGGGAAGTATGTATTGGATTGATATACTTAAAGTTTGAAAAAAATATTCGCACTGTTCAGAGTTTTACATTGTATTTTCTAGAGCGTTTCATGAGATTACGTAGAATTTTTTTAATATCTCTTGAATTCAAGAATCGAAACTATCGTGTATATGATTTGTTCTAAAATCTTCATCAAATATTTCCTTGGAATACTTCAACATAATTACTATCCGCAATCTCCATATCACTTGCCATTTCCTAAGGAGTAATTTTCATTTGTACTTTTGTAATCTTACAACGATTATACTTAGTGTTATAATTCTCATCAGAATAAACCATGAATACGAATTGAATTTGCTCCAATAAAATGGGCAATCGATATTCTGAGAAAAAGAATGATGAATTTTTTTGTTCGAGTGATAACTTTTACAGCGACACCAGCAGCAAAGTTTATTCAAAAAGAATACACTTCGCATCTATAAGGTAACAACAAATATCAACTTTTTCAGTTTTAAAAGTTTCGGAAAGTTTGTACTGAATATTACAATGGAGTTCTAACACTTTTTTGGATTCTTTCTCAACCAAAGTTTAATTTTAAATTTGGTAGAAAGTTCCATAAAGAAAGATATCATAGTCGTTTTCTTTGTATGCAAGAGGAATTCATAACACATCATAATTTAAGACTGAAAATATTCTGTACCAAGTCGTGTGAATGGATACAAGAATATTACATACCAACTGTGGAGTTCAATCAATGATTAGTGCCGTATTTGGTAAAGAGGAGGCCTCCAAGAGGAGATCGATATCCTGCTCTTTCGCAGTTTTCGTATATACATATACAATATGCCCCCTAAGTTGGAATCATATGGAAAAATTGTTTCTGCATTCTGCATTATCTAAAACCCAAAATACAGTCATCAAATATCAAATTTTTTAGTCGTATACGAGGTTTTTAAAAAAATATGAGTTTTACTCAAGAGTAAAGTACCTTTAAATTTGACAATATCGAAAATTTTCACAGAAACAAGTAGATCAGAATTGATAACTACGTATAAATATGCAAGTACATCCATTTAAATAAAAAATTCAAATAATTTTAATTTTTACTAATATTTATATTTTGAATGAACATTTATCTCTGGTGATTACGAAACACATGATAACATTTTAGTTTTTCGATGTTTTCTAATAATTTTGCAATTAAAACTCGTGATAAGTGCATATTCATTCATTTTGTAAATAATAAAATCCATTCAAATACTAAGTTTCAAATTTAACATCATAATAATATTCGAAACAAACAAATTTAATTTTCACTCATACTAACGCTTCGACATACTATCCGCCCTCTCGTTCAATACATTTAATCGTTCTATTAGAAAATTAACGTAATTCATTCCTAATTATTTGTGGAGAAATGTCTCTACATGTTTCTAAAATTATCCTCTCCAAGTTGTCAATATCTTGAAACGGCGCCTTCTGGTAAACTTTTCGTTTCAGGTAACCCCATAAAAAGTAATCAAGGGGGGTTAGGTCAGGAGATCTAGCAATACAAAAGAGATCAGAATATCTGTGAATAAATTTTCCATGAAACAAACTTATTTATTTATTAATAGTTAATTTATTATCAATTAATTTATTTAGTTATTAATAGTTCCTAACATTTATTGTACTGTGGCATGCGGCACCGTCTTGTTAGTACCAAATACATTGACGTTCTATTAAGGGTAGTTCGTCTATGAATTCATTGATATGAGTTTGTAAAAACTGTGAATAACGATCTGCGTTCAAAGATTCACGAAAAAAAATCATATTAATTTGTTATTATAAATGCCACACCACACGTTCGTCTTGAACGAATATTGGTCATGAGACTTTAATACAAAATTGGGATTTTCCTCAGTCCACCAGCGACAATGTTGCGGCAAGACAGTTCAATTTGACGAAAATGTCGCCTCATCGGAAAAATCATATACCTCTTACAAAAAGGTGCTCCTCTAACTCTTCTTGGACGAGAGAGCAAAAATCAAAGCGTCCATCATAATCCCTTTCTTTTGATGTATGTACGATTTTTGGTTTCTATGGTTTGTCTATTTAGTTTTAAAATTATTACCACTGTATTTCTATTCACATTTTGTTGTAACAACGACTTTCTTTTGCGCACTGACAATTTTGGATTTGCTACAACAGACAGCATTACATCAAACTGCGTATTCTCAACAGCAACCAGTTTTCGACGTTTTAAACTTATTTGTAATACTCCATCTAAATTTATTTACTACTTTCGTTACAGTTGGTTGGCTTTTATTTTTATTGAGATGTCTATTATGGAAAATATTGGCTGCTTCTCTATGTATTTTATAGTAATCTCCCACAATCAGCAATTTCTATTTTCTCTTCATCAGTTAATAAAGCTGCAGTTTTTATATGGTTTATAAATTCTAACGCGGTTAGAAATTCACCGTCCACATTTCCTTCTATCAACTAATTATTTGTATGTCAGTGCATAATAGTGCATTATTGTAGATATACGTTTTAAATAGTTATTTGTAAAACAAGTGTCACAATGACTCGTTTGGTAGTACGAGTGAAGTTTGCACAACGAACCGCGAAGCGGTGAGTTGTGCAAATCACGAGAACTACAGAAAGTCATTGTGGCACAAGGTTTACACAATATTTTTTATAATTCGCATTTATTTAATTATTTAAACAAAATAGGGTTTCATATAATCCTTGTTTTTAAGTTAGGAGAAGTGGTTTGAATTTAAGTAGGCAATTCTGTAGATTCCTAATTGATCAGATCACAGATGTTTTTATTCAGCACTTCTGACTTTTGACATATTATAACCGAATAATTGTGTAAATTGTAGACAAACTTTCATTCAAGCAAAAATAGGATGATTATGTTTAAAAAAGAGCTTCTTGGTATACTCTTGCGATCTATTTATATTATATCATGAACAGAATTATTTCTGTAATACATCTTCACATAGATATCTGGTAATTTATCCCAAAAATCGAACGTTTTGTATACCTATAAATTGATCCTATAAAATATAAAAATAAACAATGGACAAATCATTGATAAATAAACGTTAGCGTACTTTATTCATTGATATGTTTAATATATAAATCAATCTAACTATTGTATACAATCGATAAATTAATTTAAGAGATTGCTATTCAATTTAGTATCTATTTTCTTTTAAAGTATATTTCAAAATAAAGAAATATAACAACAACAAGTAAATTACGTCGAGCATAATATTATACATAATTATGGTAAACACTGTATATATCATCACATAAAATTTCAAACAAAATTCAATTATCACTTTTTTATATTTTTGTAAACACTTTCGGAAACCCCGTATATCGTATAAACTTTTAATTATTTGTATGAAAACCTCAAGGTCAAAAGATCAACGCCAAACGCGACGTTTTGTTAATAGTTCGTATGGAGTGATTCGGAGTGACTATAGAAGTGCACAAAAACGTAGTGAATTTATCTACACTAACGCAATAATGGATATATTGATTTAGGAAAAACAATGTTTGTTTATCAACAATTGAACTCTAAAAAAACAAAATTAAAATAACTGAATGTTGTTGATTTTAAGCTTGAGGAGACGCCGTGAAAAATAGATTAGAGGGAGGACGTGTTTAATTTTTCCTCTCCAAAATTCTTACAAAAACCCATATAACTAGTACAAATCATTAAAAACGTTAACTAAAGTGTCTAAGAGAATTTTAAAAAGTGAATTAAATAAAAATATCTTCCAAATAATTAAAATTAAGTAAAACATTCGTGAAATCGACTAGATTTGGTAAGAACTATAATTACCTTATTAATATTACTTCGATGGACATCCAGGTATCTTTAATTGATTGAGATACATCAGCTGGTGATATTAATCCATATATCATCATTTCTACATTCTGAATTTCATCTTTGTTCGATCATAGCTGATCGTTTTTTCTCCAAAGAGCATCACATTACAACATTATGAAGAACTAACCATGAACATTATTTCCGCGTGTATATTAAAACTTCTCCTATAAAAAACATTCACTGATATATTTGTGTGTGGGTTAATCATTTCTAGTAACAATTCATTAGTTAAACATTAGTATTAATTATTCAATCTCCACTAATAACGGACACAAAACACTAGATGCATATTAAATACGTACTTACAAAATTTCCATATAATAATTTCGATAATAATAAATCTTAGACACGTCACTTTCGCCTTCATTTTATAAACTGAGACACATCACAATAGAACGACACACTATACGAATCGCATTAGAAAGATCTATGGTTGCGATTGAACGTTCTGGATGTACATTCAAAACATAGAGTAGGAATAATAAGCGAAATTTACTTGTTGCGTTGAATAATATCTATAGTTAATAAAAAACGTTTATGTGGAGTTTGCGCAATGATAGTATTCTCATGAATCTAAATATATAATAATAATTTGTTGATTTCTTTAAAAGATTTTATTATTTTTCTCATATTAATTAAAAACGTTTAATTGTCTATGTTCGTCTTATTTTTCTCTGGTATCTACCTATAAGATTTCTGTTGCTAGCAAACGTCAAGTGCCGAATCTCATCCCTGAGATTCAGTGATTAAAAGGTAAAACAAATTTATAACATCTTTGACTCATATAATATTTATTCTTGAATTGGAAATAGCGGCAAGCGAAACCAATTCTGGCGCCCATAATAAAATCAAAATGAAATTAAATTAAATAATTACACAATAAATGGCTCCCAACGTAGAGGCATAATTAAAATTAACAAATTTTACTATTACTATTATATTAAGATATAAATGACATTCCAACATATATATATATATATATATATATATATATATATATACATATTTATATATATATATATATATATATACATATTTATATATATAATTTTGAAGCATTCTTATCTAATCTCTGTGTCCAATATGAACATCAAGTAGTAATATAGTAATAGGAATAATATTTAGGAAATTGATAGATATATTTGTATATTATTCAATAGTTAGAACTATGCTATACAAATGCAAATAAGAGTCTAGAAACAAACTCTTATTTCCCACTCACAATAAAACGAAGCATATATGTAGTAGCTAATAATTAAAAGGAAAATGAAATCCACTTACTAAGGAGAATGATATGCAAGATCTAATAAAATGTAAATATGATCCTACAAAGAATTCTTTACAGTTTATAAAGTTTTCTTACAATGTTGATAAGAATTATTTTCTAAAAACAGTAAAAGGTGAATAAATCAGTTACAGTGGACTACAATTTTAAATTATACCAATAAATCATGTAAGAAAAGCTTATAGCATACTCAGTATGTCAGAAATAGTGGGTATGCCATTTGTTACCTAGACATTTGTAAATATTATTGAATAAAATTGGAAAGAAACAAATGTTTTGATAGAATGATATGTTGAATAATGACTTTTTATGAGAATTTGTATTGAATATAAGAAAAATGTAAGAAAATTTGGTAAATAATTTGATAACGACCAAATGTTTAGGTATGAGATTCATGTATCCAATACAATTTATATAAAAAAATTCATGAAATATCAATTAATGGAATTAGTGAAGTGGAAGTGTTTCGAGGAATGACATTGGGAAGAAGTTTGGAAAATAGAAATAAGAAAGTGATAAAAAATTTCTCATAAAGCTGTACGGACATATACGATACTCTTTTATAGAGAACTTATAGAATGCTTATTTTGGTGAAAGTATCAGTTTTCAAGACACTCATATTATTAAAGAGGGAATTATGTTTGAAATTCCGATTTCTGTCAAATTGTCAAAATTTTGCGAAAGTTGGCTATGAATTGCAGAAAAGCCATAAAGAGTTTCTAACAGGGGGCAGTGCATTATATTCCGAGGCAGAATTAGAGTCGCTCCACATAGAATTTTGGAAAGAAAGTTGGCCCTGGACATTCCTAGAATGGTTCGTGAGACGCCATTGCTGAACTCTGTGATTTAGAGACAAAAGAAGACAAACCAGTGTGTACAAATAATGTGTAAATATTACTTACACCATTGAATGGAACTACCACATCTCATATTATTTATTTGTCATACGAACATTTTTAATTCGAACTTTGAATTTTCCTGTGTCGTTTTTTTGGTGTAAACTATATATTGCCATTGTGGAAATTTCTATTAGGTTAAATCCAATTTATTAAGACTTAAATGAAGTCTTATTTTATGATAAAATACGAAAAAATATGTTTTGATAATAAATATAATTTCGAGGTTGGAATAATCAACCGTTTGTATGTTCAAAAGACTGTGTTCCATTCATTACAGGTTATTTAGTAAGGTTCGTTCGATAGATGAGGTTGATTCATGATATCAAAATCGAATAATTAAATTCGTTTCCTTATAAACATACGAGGTCTGATAAAAAAATAACCGTTATTTTCAAATTTCGTGAGATACGTATGTTCGAATTTCGCTTTTTCTTTTCTGTTATGTTGGTACACATGTCTGTTATATATGTTGGCAATATCAGCCATTTTGGATTGTCATTTTGTTTTTGACAGATAAAAAGGTTAGTCGTGTTTTGGTGTGCTCTCCCATTTTTTTACTATTCGAAGAAATTGATCAAAGAAAGTGTATTAAGATTTGTGTGAAATGTTAGATTAAGTGCGCAAGGACATTTGAAATGTTGACTGTGGAGTTTGGCGAGTCTACTATGAGAAGAACACAAGTTCAATTATGAAAGCGCCCAGAAGAGCCAAGACCGAAAAAAGCACTTCAAATTCGGTCAAATGTGAAGGTTTTGCTCATTGTTTTCTTCGACTGCAATGGCGTGGTGCATCATGAATTCTTGCCACAAAGTTATACGGTCAATAAGGAATACTACCTTGAAGATATGCGCCGTTTGCGCGAAGCAGTTCGTCAGGAAAAAGCAATCATCGATTTTGCACCATGATAACGCACCAGCTCACACATCGATGCTTGTGCGTGAGTTTTTGGCCAAAAACAAAACCGTTATCATGCCTCAACCACCGTATTGAGGTGATAAAAGAAAAATCGAAACAGGAGCTGTTGGCGATATCAAAAAACGCGTTTCAGAAGTATTTCTAGGATTGGAAAAAACGCTGGCATAGGTATATTATATCTGAAGGGGATTACTTTGAAGGGGACAAGATAGTTATTGATGAATAAATAAATACTTTTTGAAAAAATTGAAAATAGCCGTTTATTTTTTGATCAGATCTCGTATATGTTTCGTATTTATCTATTTCTTGATCTCATAAATCTATGTTGTAACGAGTTATCTTTTTTGAAGCATTGTATGATTTTGTTCCGATGGTATTTTAAGTTCAATAAGTGAATATAACTCGTTACTTACTTTCCAACTCTGTTTTCTGGTACCGTTTCAAGCCTTAATATTAATTTAAGTATTTATTTCATTAATAACCGAAAAGCCGTGATTTATCATTTAAGGAAAAACATAAAATGTAATAGATTCCACTTTTCAAAATTTGAATTATCAAGGACGCCCGGTATATAAACTATTTTATTTAAAATCGGAGTCGTTCCGTACAAATAGAAATACTTCTTGCTGTAATTAAATCGATTTTCCCTCACCACCGATATTGCCAAAATTTAGGTAGGAAGTAAATTATAAATTCAAAAACCGAGCGTTAAAAAGGCATTAGATTATGTGTTGATTGATTATATTAATTATTAAGTGATCGGCGATTAAAATTTCTTGTTTTGATTTTTGAAGTTATCATTCGGGTTTTGATACTCAGTTATTATTTTCGGTTAGCGAAATAAAGTTTTCATTTTCGGTATTACAATAAAGATTTTGTTCAGTTGTTTGGTAAAATTTATTATAGTGAAATATAATTTGGCCGTAGATCGAGTGTCCGACCGTCCAGGTTTTCTTCCAAGTAAGTGGAAATTATTTTATACACCCGATAAAGCATTTCACCGAGTTTCAAAGTTTTATATTTTAATTTCCAAAAACAATTTAGCAGTTTGGTTATCAAGAATATAATTCCGTATTTTGGTAAAGCCGATAGCCGGTAGTTTTTTTGAAGCAATAAAAACAATCCTATTCACGGTTTTTATTATCACGTTCTGTATATTGTTTCTCTGAAATTAGAGTCTGATGGAAATATCATTTTGATTTTAAATTTTAGGAATAGTTCCGTATTTAAAATATTATTCCGTATTTTTATAAGACTGATAAGCCGTTATATTTTTTTTTCGAAACGATAAAAAACCCAAAGTTATTTACAGTTTTTCTATCACCACGTTTTGTATATTGTTTCTTTGGAATTCCGGTCTGAGCCTTCAATACATTGAAGTAGCATTTTGATTTAATATTTTTTTTTGGCGATACAGATTGTTATACCTAGTGTCCCACTTAAATACCCAAATACATATTAGATTCAAGTTGCATTCTAAGACATAGTTTTATTTTACTATTATTTGGGAAACCGCTGTTCTACTCTCCGACCAGTATTTTAAAATAGTTTTAGCACGTAATTTAATTTGATTTGAAAAGTTGTTAGTTTTTTTTTGATATAAACGAGTCTTTTCACATTTTTCCATCTTTCCCGATTGATTATCCCTACCGCTAAAATATAAAATTTAAAGTATCAATTTCCCTGTATAAAAATTAGATTCTCAATCGAGTACGAGGCCGATGCCACTGATCGCTTGAAAATCTAATTTAGTTTGATTTGAAGGTTTAAAGTGTCAATTTCCCTGTATAAAAATTAGATTCTCAATCGAGTACGAGGCCGATGCCACTGATCGCTTGGTAATCTAATTTAAATTTGTTAGTTTCTTTTGTTATAAACTAGGCTTTTCACATTTTTCCATCTTTCCCGATTGACTATCCCTACCGCTAAAATATAAAAATTTAAAGTGTCAATTTCCCTGTATAAAAATTAGATTCTCAATCGAGTACGAGGCCGATGCCACTGATCGCTTGGTAATCTAATTTAGTTTGATTTGAAAATTTAAAGTGTCAATTTCCCTGTATAAAAATTAGATTCTCAATCGAGTACGAGGCCGATGCCACTGATCGCTTGGTAATCTAATTTAAATTTGTTAGTTTCTTTTGTTATAAACTAGGCTTTTCACATTTTTTTTTTCTTTCATCTTTCCCGATTGACTATCCCTACCGTGGAAATATAAAGTTTAAAGTGTCAATGTCCCTGTATAAAATTTAGACTCTCAATCAAGTACAAAGCCGATGCCACTGATTGCTTGGTAATCCAATTTAACTTCTTTAGTTTCTTTCGTTATAAACTGGTCTGGTCACATTTTTCCATCTATCCCGATTAACCATCCCTACCGCGAAAATAGTTTTATTCCGTGGACTACCGTGATAGGTAATTATTGTTTTTATTGCTGCTTACCGCATAATTTACCAAAACTGCTTATACCGCTTCCGCTGTTATTAACAAATTGCATTTGCTTGTTTACACCTGTTTTATTGTGTCATTGCTCACATTCCTTAATACCGGCAAATTTCGCATGGTGCATAATAACATAAGGCTTGAACATTTTTGCTTACTGTTGATATATTGAATTGATTCGGTACCGTTTGATCAGAAATTGTTGAATAATAATCTGTATGTGTACATATTAAGTAAGTCTTGTAATATACCAATAAATACGATCAGCGTTTTCTTAATATACCGTAGCATCACCGTCTAAGGTTTATAGGTTCTGTAGGTGTGTTAAATTCAACGAGACCCCTGGAATTTTCCGTAACCTCCATCTGAGGCTACCTGGAACTCTTGACGCCGAGGGTCAAGGGGCCGTGGAGTAAACCACGTAAAATAATCTGGCGCCCGAGTATTTGTTTTGCAAGAGAACTTTGCATCGAGGGTGTCCAAAGTGACGCGTCAGTCGCTAAAAACCTGCGCGAGAGGTGGAGAAGGAGCGAGCGGCAGGAAAGCGCGTCACAAGTGGCGCCCGAGCAGGGACCGTTTTCCGTATTGGTTTTTTTTTATTGTAAATTTAAGCAGTGACCGTTTTTCCGTTTTGATTTCATTGGAGATTTGAGCAGTGACCGTTTTTTTTTTGTCGATTGTAGTTTTGAGCAGGAATCGTTTTTCCGTTTTTATTTTGGTGTTCACTGGTTGTAGATTTAAGGAGGGATCGATATTCCGTTGTCGATTATTTTTGTTCGTTTGATTGGTTCTCCGTAGTGTTTGTTTAAAGGTGACCGTTTTGCCGGTGTTAGATTTCTCTTTTCTTATCTTTCTTGATTAAGTAAAAGTAAACGAGGATAGCTTGAGTGGAAAGTTGGATGTCAAGGAGAAGCTCTGAAGATCTTCACCTAACCGTTTTGTTCAATCCAAACGAGGCTGAAAAATCCGAATCCGTCCCTCCGGTACCGGCCCAGCTACCGACCGTAAGTTCCGTGGAAGAAGCCGCAGACCAGCGTGTAGGCTGGGTATACCTACTAAAGAACGAAGAATTGAATATCCAGCTAGAGAGGAGAAACTTATCCGTTGCGGGAATCGTTCCGGAGAAACGGAAGAGACTTGTCAACTTTCTAAGGCGTAAGAATATTTTTCCACAACCCGTTTCTGATCGATCCGATAACGTAACCGTTCCGAACATTATGGCCAACCCACCAATAAATGTGTACGATTGGAAGTTGTCTTTTGGAAACAAGGGAGATCCTGTTTCGTTTATAGAGAGAATAGAAGAAATTTGTACAGCGAAGAACATACGGAAAGACAATTTGCTTCCAGTGTTGCCGGAATTACTATCCGGTGAGCCCGCGTTTTGGTACCGTAACAACCGGAGCAGGTACACGACCTGGGATGAGTTCGAAGAAGACTTCCGAATCTTCTTCTATCCCGTTAACTACGAGGTTGACTTAGAAGCCGAGATAGGTCGCCGTCTACAAAGGAGAAATGAGGCTGCCGCCACTTACATCACCGAACTCCAAACTTCAATGCGTAGACATGGAAAGCTAACTCCTGAACAACAGTTAGCATGGCTGTACCGCAACCTGTTGCCAGAATATCGTCTGCAAATTCGAAAAGGGGACTTTCAGGATTTTTCCACGTTTTGTCAGGTGGTCAGGGAATATGAGCTCCTCAGGAAAGAACTCCAGTCGATACCCAACCACAGTGGACCGAACCGTGAACAAAATCCCCGCCCACAGCCAGCAGGTACGCCCAGAAGATATGGACCGTCTCATCACTCGACGCCTGGACCAACTAGAGAGCCCATCGCCGGCCCCAGCCAACCGTCAACGACCGATACTCCTCGCCGTCTGCCGTTTGATACTACTCAGCAACAGTCTGGGTCATCTTCCCGACAACCAATCTGTTACCGCTGTGGTGAATCTGGACATTACAGAAACAATTGTCAAAACCCGCTGAAGATATTTTGTTCTCGTTGCCGAAAGGAAGGAGTATTATCCAGAGACTGTTCCTGCAGGAGGCAGGAAAACTAATCCGAAGCTGTACCGAAGAGAGGCCGACACAGCTTCCGCAAATTTTTGCCTCTCATACCGAAAGATCAGAAGAAATGAACTACCCCCGACCGCACATAGACGTCGCAATTGGAAAACACAAATTCAAAGCCCTGCTGGATACCGGAGCAGCAAAATCATACATTGGTGATCAAGTAGCTAAGACTTTTTCCCAAAAGATGCAAACTACAGCCCGTCAAGCGACGCAGGCCCGTTTAGCTAATGGAAATTTAGTCTCCATCACCGACATTTATGAGCTAAAATGGAAAATCAAAGACGTCACAATGGAGGGTTCGTTGGAGCATTTCCCTGGTCTGATAACGGATATTGTGTTAGGACATGATGTCCTACAAAAGTATGATTTCCGTCTGGAATTAGGAACCGGAAAAATATACGTGAAGGATGAACTAGTAAGGGGTTCACAATTAGCCAGTCCGGTTGAAATGATGGAAGTAGTCAATACGTCCATGAAAGAAGTCGATGTTGTTCCGATCATCTGTGAAGAAATAATCAACAATCGTCTCACTGAGAACATATGTCTTGGAAATCTAGCTGTATCCGAAGTCTCTGAGTCTCCCCTGGTGTTAGGGGTTGACAAGGAGCAACCTGTTGTTGAAACTTCCGAATTTTCCCCGGTGTTGTTAGGGGTTGATTCAGAAAAATCTGTTTCCGAAGTCTCTGAGTCTATCCTGGTGTTAGGGGTTGACAAGGAGCAACCTGTTGTTGAAACTTCTGAATTTTCCCCGGTGTTTTTAGGGGTTGATTCAGAAAAATCTGTTTCCGAAGTCTCTGAGTCTTCCCTGGTGTTAGGGGTTGACAAGGAGCAACCTGTTGTTGAAACTTCTGAATTCTCCCCGGTGTTTTTAGGGGTTGATTCAGAAAAATCTGGTTCCGAAGTCTCTGAGTCTTCCCTGGTGTTAGGGGTTGATAAGGAGCAACCCGTTGCTGAAACTTCTGAATTTTCCCCGGTGTTGTTAGGGGTTGATACAGAAAAATGTGGTTCCGAAGTCTCTGAGTCTTCCCTGGTGTTAGGGGTTGATAAGGAGCAACCCGTTGTTGAAACATCTACGTTGTTCCCGGAAGACTTAGGAGATTTCGACAATTATGGTTATATAGGATGTCCGCTGGAAACCATAACTCCGCAAATAGAAAGAAATTTATCGACAGAACAGACAGACAGACTGAACATCTTCCTTAACCGAGAGTTACCGAAATTTAAGAAAATTCAAGGACCAACTACGCTAGTTGAGCACGAAATCCGCTTGCTGCAGCCGCGTCCGATCAAACAGAGATACCGTCCTCAGAATCCGAAAATGCAAGAAATTTGCAATACAGAAATAGATGCCATGTTGAAGGAAGGAGTGATAGAACCCTCAACAAGTCCGTGGAGTTCTCCGATTGTGATTGTGAAGAAAAAGGATGGGAAGAACCGCTTCTGCATTGACTTCCGTAAAGTCAATGAAGTAACCATGAAGGACGCCTACCCTCTTCCATTTATAAACGCTATACTGGATAAACTGCGAAAAGCCAAGTTTATTTCCAGTTTAGATTTGAAGAGTGGATACTGGCAGGTTCCGTTAACACCAGAAAGCAAACCCATTACCGCATTTACGGCACCGGGACGTGGATTGTTCCAATTCACGGTTCTTCCATTTGGCTTACACTCCGCACCGGCCACATTCCAGAGGCTAGTTGATCAGTTGATCGGTCCAGATCTAGACCCCTATGCCTTTGCTTATCTGGATGACATAATCGTTCTGGGGGAAACGTTCGATCAACATTTAGAAAATCTGTCCGAAGTGTTCCGCCGATTACGACGAGCACGACTGAAACTCAACCCGGAGAAATGTCACTTTTGTCTACCGTCTATGAGATACTTAGGCCATGTAATAACTGGAGATGGAATCCGTACCGATCCCGAAAAGGTTGAGAGTATAATCAAATTCGCAGCCCCGAGAAATATCAGAGAACTAAGAAGATTTTTGGGAGTTGCATCCTGGTATAGAAGGTTCGTGCCATCGTTTTCTCAGAAGGTGGCTCCGCTAACGAAATTACTACGCAAGTCTCAACGATGGAAGTGGGCTGAGGAACAAGAAGCTGCTTTCAATAAGATTAAAACCTGTCTATCAGAAGCACCCGTTTTAAGCTGTCCTGATTTTACCGTACCGTTCACTCTTCAGACTGATGCCTCAGAATATGGGTTGGGAATAGCCCTTACCCAACAGAAGGATGGGCATGAGCATGTGGTAGCATATGCAAGTCGCACCCTGAGTCCTGCCGAAAAGAATTACTCCGTGACTGAGAAAGAATGTCTTGCTATTGTATGGGGGATTGAAAAGATGCGTCCTTATCTAGAGGGCTACCATTTCACGGTTGTTACCGATCATCAATCTCTTAGATGGCTGCATTCCATATCTAGTCCGTCCGGACGTTTAGCCAGGTGGAGTATTTTCTTACAGCAGTATGATTTCGAGATACAATACCGTAAAGGTGCGCTAAACCGTGTAGCCGATGCGTTGTCTAGAAATCCGCTACCAATGACCGTCGAGAACAACCCGCCGTCTACTCTATGTTTGACCGAGGTAATCGCAGAATGTTCATGGTACCGGAATAAGAAGGAAGAGGTTCTGAAGGACCCAGATAAATTTCCGGACTATTGCATTCGGGAAGACCGCCTGTACCGTCACTTCTGGGACATAAACGATTTCCGAGAACCTGAGGTGAGTGATCCCTGGAAGTTATGTGTAGCTAAGCCTGACCGAGACCGGATACTTCAAGAAAACCATGATGCTCCGAACGCTGGTCATCTGGGAATCGCTAAAACTATCACCCGTATTGCACGACTGTACTATTGGCCAGGAATGTTTAGGGACATCACCAGATATGTGAGGAGGTGTCTACAATGTCAAAAGTACAAGCCGTCGCAACAGAAACCCTCAGGGAAAATGCAACCATCTTCGAATAGACAGCCTTGGCAAACCGTTAGCTCCGATATTATTGGACCATTACCAAGAAGTAAAAAAGGAAATTGCTACAACATAATATTCCAAGACCGATTCACTAAATGGGTACAGTGTAAACCGATTAGGAATGCTACTGCTAGTAGCATAACTACCGCCTTTTATGAAGAAATATTGACGATATTCGGATGCCCCCGTACCGTGCTGACCGACAATGGAAGTCAGTATGACAGTAAGCTCTTCAAAGGAATGCTGAGTGGATTAGGGATCCGACACCGTTTTACTCCGCCGTATACACCGCAAGCAAATCCCGTCGAACGAGCCAATCGTACACTGAAGACAATGATTGCGCAATATTGCGAAGAAGACCACCGAGACTGGGATACAAGGTTGCCGGACTTGAAATTCGCGATGAATAACTCAAGACATGACTCGACTGGATTTTCACCGGCCTTCCTAAATTTCGGAAGAGATCCCGAAGTACCGAAATCCTTTCGAAGAGAAGTTGAAGAAGCTGCCGAGGAAAACCGAGAAGAAGATACTGGAGAAGACGACCTTACCGAAGAGGATCCGAAACCGCATCTCTTGCGAGTAGAGAAACTGCAAGAGTGCTTCGACCTAGTCCGTCTGAACCTGTCTAGAGCGTTTACCAGTCAGAGTCGTAACTACAACCTACGTCGACGAGACTGGAAATGCGCCATAGGAGACAAAGTGATGAAGAAGGAACATACCTTATCATCTGCCGCTGATCATGTAGCTGCGAAGCTAGCCCCGAAATTTTCCGGTCCGTATAGAGTCGTGCGAGTTATCTCACCGGTGGTGTACGATTTGAAGGATAACAAGGGTAAACGGTATAAGCACGTACATATAAAGGATTTAAAACCTGCCAATGAGTAACAATTTTGTTTAATGCTTATTTTTAATCTTCAGGATGGAGTCACTCCATGCTACGCCACCGCCGTCCCGTCCGCCACCACAACCGACCGAAGACGATTGGGAGATAATAGACCTAACTGAGGAAATTACCCCTCACGCCTCTCCAGGACCAGACACCGACACGATGCCGTCCTCGCCATTCCCCGACAGCGACGACCTCTTCCTCGAAGAAGAGTGGTCCAATTTCGACTGGGAGATGTCTTCAGCACAATTTGAAGCCGAATTCGATGAACAATTCGGGCTGGTCCATTACAGTCCGGGCACCACTCCGCCGAGGTCACCCACTCCACCTACTCCGGGAGTGTATACGGAGAAGGTTCTGGTATGCACCCTCTATGAACGGACCACCGTCGTTCCGGGGGAAAAGGGGGAAACTCCGGGCCAGATCGAGATCCAAGAAATGGTGTCGCGATACGACACCGGGGTATGCAGCTCCTTTACGCCGCTCCAGCACGATCCGCCACAACCGTCCCCGCAAGTACCCCGGGAAATGCTGGAGCCACTAACAACCGCCGCCATCTCACTGGAAACCGACCCCGACATCCGCACTACAAGTCCCCAAGAGCGAGAAGTAGCGCCCCCGTCATGGGAAATATGGGAGTTTGCCCAGCAACTGCCCCATACGCAGGAATGGCCGAAAGCCTGGGCCGAAAGAGCGCAGTTTCTGCGCCCGAAAACCGCGGACCCGACCCAGTGGTTTAAGGCACGGGTATTCGACCGACAAGGAAGGAGACATAACCTCCGAATCCCGCCCCGGCCGTGAATAACCTCCCCGCCGGTACAACCACCCTCCGGTCCTATTCCAGATGACACTAACTAAAGACTTTCTACCCCCGTTTCGACATTTTCACTGCCTGATCACCTAGTTACGTTCCACCGGAGTCGAGGATCTTGTTGCGTTCTATCAATAAAGATATTAACTATCAGTTTATTTTATTGCTTTATTATCCTTAGCATTCTTGCATCCGCTTAAAAGAGCCCTTATAAGTATTACCAGGGTTACTGACAAGTGCTTGTTTGTTTAGAAGTAACATCGATTGGCTACCATGAGCTCCGCTGTTCCCATGGACGTACTCCATCTGTCCGATACTGATAGCCTTCCCGAGGACCGAGACGAGATGAATCCGTCAGCGCTGTCCGAGTATCAGGAGGACCAGACGAATCAGAGTGGCCGGGACCCCCTCAGGATGAGTATCCCCGCGATGATCCGGTATGCGTCCGAAGTCTGGTACCGTCGTCCGGATGAAACCCCAGCCAACCACCTTCGCCCGGGGGTCCATTGTGACCGGAACCATGGAAAGACGCGCACCTTCATCCCCATAGCGCCGGATCTGTGTTGGAAATGCGGCACTTCAGGTCACCGTCGAGAGAGTTGTAGAAGACCATCGATTCTGTTCTGTTCCCGATGTGGACTCATCGGTCAGATGTCCCGAGATTGTCCGTGTGAAGGACCCAACCCCCGTACTCGATCAGTAGCCGTCCAGACCCACTTCGCAACTGGCTTCCGCCAACCTCGGGAGACGCGAGATGCCGGAATTCAGTGCAACCTAGGCACTGAACACCCCAGGCCCATCCGAAGAGTCGTGGAACTGCCCTGCCGATTATATCGCCGACAGGCATCCCAAGGAAGAGGACCTCTACCCGTAACTCAATCTACTACCACCCGACGCAGGATTTCCGGAGTCTAAAACGAACAAGTGACGTTCCCATAGAAAGTAATTGCTAAGTATTTTGTATTTTATTTAATAGTAAGATTTGTATCTAAAAAAAAAATTTAATGAACGAAATCTGCGCTTTCGTTCATTAATTTTTTTTTACCGAAGTAAAAGGGGTGTGTAACGAGTTATCTTTTTTGAAGCATTGTATGATTTTGTTCCGATGGTATTTTAAGTTTAATAAGTGAATATAACTCGTTACTTACTTTCCAACTCTGTTTTCTGGTACCGTTTCAAGCCTTAATATTAATTTAAGTATTTATTTCATTAATAACCGAAAAGCCGTGATTTATCATTTAAGGAAAAACATAAAATGTAATAGATTCCACTTTTCAAAATTTAAATTATCAAGGACGCCCGGTATATAAACTATTTTATTTAAAATCGGAGTCGTTCCGTACAAATAGAAATACTTCTTGCTGTAATTAAATCGATTTTCCCTCACCACCGATATTGCCAAAATTTAGGTAGGAAGTAAATTATAAATTCAAAAACCGAGCGTTAAAAAGGCATTAGATTATGTGTTGATTGATTATATTAATTATTAAGTGATCGGCGATTAAAATTTATTGTTTTGATTTTTGAAGTTATCATTCGGGTTTTGATACTCAGTTATTATTTTCGGTTAGCGAAATAAAGTTTTCATTTTCGGTATTACAATAAAGATTTTGTTCAGTTGTTTGGTAAAATTTATTATAGTGAAATATAATTTGGCCGTAGATCGAGTGTCCGACCGTCCAGGTTTTCTTCCAAGTAAGTGGAAATTATTTTATACACCCGATAAAGCATTTCACCGAGTTTCAAAGTTTTATATTTTAATTTCCAAAAACAATTTAGCAGTTTGGTTATCAAGAATATAATTCCGTATTTTGGTAAAGCCGATAGCCGGTAGTTTTTTTGAAGCAATAAAAACAATCCTATTCACGGTTTTTATTATCACGTTCTGTATATTGTTTCTCTGAAATTAGAGTCTGATGGAAATATCATTTTGATTTTAAATTTTAGGAATAGTTCCGTATTTAAAATATTATTCCGTATTTTTATAAGACTGATAAGCCGTTATTTTTTTTTTCGAAACGATAAAAAACCCAAAGTTATTTACAGTTTTTCTATCACCACGTTTTGTATATTGTTTCTTTGGAATTCCGGTCTGAGCCTTCAATACATTGAAGTAGCATTTTGATTTAAAATTTTTTTTTGGCGATACAGATTGTTATACCTAGTGTCCCACTTAAATACCCAAATACATATTAGATTCAAGTTGCATTCTAAGACATAGTTTTATTTTACTATTATTTGGGAAACCGCTGTTCTACTCTCCGACCAGTATTTTAAAATAGTTTTAGCACGTAATTTAATTTGATTTGAAAAGTTGTTAGTTTTTTTTTGATATAAACGAGTCTTTTCACATTTTTCCATCTTTCCCGATTGATTATCCCTACCGCTAAAATATAAAATTTAAAGTATCAATTTCCCTGTATAAAAATTAGATTCTCAATCGAGTACGAGGCCGATGCCACTGATCGCTTGAAAATCTAATTTAGTTTGATTTGAAGGTTTAAAGTGTCAATTTCCCTGTATAAAAATTAGATTCTCAATCGAGTACGAGGCCGATGCCACTGATCGCTTGGTAATCTAATTTAAATTTGTTAGTTTCTTTTGTTATAAACTAGGCTTTTCACATTTTTCCATCTTTCCCGATTGACTATCCCTACCGCTAAAATATAAAAATTTAAAGTGTCAATTTCCCTGTATAAAAATTAGATTCTCAATCGAGTACGAGGCCGATGCCACTGATCGCTTGGTAATCTAATTTAGTTTGATTTGAAAATTTAAAGTGTCAATTTCCCTGTATAAAAATTAGATTCTCAATCGAGTACGAGGCCGATGCCACTGATCGCTTGGTAATCTAATTTAAATTTGTTAGTTTCTTTTGTTATAAACTAGGCTTTTCACATTTTTCCATCTTTCCCGATTGACTATCCCTACCGCTAAAATATAAAAATTTAAAGTGTCAATTTCCCTGTATAAAAATTAGATTCTCAATCGAGTACGAGGCCGATGCCACTGATCGCTTGGTAATCTAATTTAGTTTGATTTGAAAATTTAAAGTGTCAATTTCCCTGTATAAAAATTGGATTCTCAATCGAGTACGAGGCCGATGCCACTGATCGCTTGGTAATCTAATTTAAAATTTGTTAGTTTTTTTTTCGATATAAACGAGTCTTTTCACATTTTTCCATCTTTCCCGATAGATTATCCCTACCGCTAGAATATAAAATTTAAAGTATCAATTTCCCTGTATAAAAATGAGATTCTCAATCGAGTACGAGGCCGATGCCACTGATCGCTTGAAAATCTAATTTAGTTTGATTTGAAAGTTTAAAGTGTCAATTTCCCTGTATAAAAATTAGATTCTCAATCGAGTACGAGGCCGATGCCACTGATCGCTTGGTAATCTAATTTAAATTTGTTAGTTTCTTTTGTTATAAACTAGGCTTTTCACATTTTTTTTTTCTTTCATCTTTCCCGATTGACTATCCCTACCGTGGAAATATAAAGTTTAAAGTGTCAATGTCCCTGTATAAAATTTAGACTCTCAATCAAGTACAAAGCCGATGCCACTGATTGCTTGGTAATCCAATTTAACTTCTTTAGTTTCTTTCGTTATAAACTGGTCTGGTCACATTTTTCCATCTATCCCGATTAACCATCCCTACCGCGAAAATAGTTTTATTCCGTGGACTACCGTGATAGGTAATTATTGTTTTTATTGCTGCTTACCGCATAATTTACCAAAACTGCTTATACCGCTTCCGCTGTTATTAACAAATTGCATTTGCTTGTTTACACCTGTTTTATTGTGTCATTGCTCACATTCCTTAATACCGGCAAATTTCGCATGGTGCATAATAACATAAGGCTTGAACATTTTTGCTTACTGTTGATATATTGAATTGATTCGGTACCGTTTGATCAGAAATTGTTGAATAATAATCTGTATGTGTACATATTAAGTAAGTCTTGTAATATACCAATAAATACGATCAGCGTTTTCTTAATATACCGTAGCATCACCGTCTAAGGTTTATAGGTTCTGTAGGTGTGTTAAATTCAACGAGACCCCTGGAATTTTCCGTAACCTCCATCTGAGGCTACCTGGAACTCTTGACGCCGAGGGTCAAGGGGCCGTGGAGTAAACCACGTAAAATAATCTGGCGCCCGAGTATTTGTTTTGCAAGAGAACTTTGCATCGAGGGTGTCCAAAGTGACGCGTCAGTCGCTAAAAACCTGCGCGAGAGGTGGAGAAGGAGCGAGCGGCAGGAAAGCGCGTCACAATGTATACGAAATTTCTATAACTATTTATCGTTTGTATGAACACACATTTATTAGTGCATATAATTTATTGTGTATCATTAAAAAAGTTCAATAGATGTTACCAGCGAGCCAGATCGACGCATACGAGCAGACTCACGTGGGAGAAAAAATCATGCTACATATATACAGGGATGATTAAAAGTATATTTACATTGAAAATTATGAGTTTGAAAAATGTTAAGATAGCTAGGGAAATTATAGAAATATTATAGCAATTATATTTTCATGAAAAACATTTTTGCACGTTCATTAAAAAAAATAGTATGTGAAACTCTTATCACAATTACATGTTGTAGTACTCGTGCTTTGCGTAACGAACCGCGAAGCAATCGGCACTCGTACTAGAAAATGAGTAATTGCGACACTTCTTTTACAATATACAGTTCCCACGGCAGTTTGTCCACAACACAGACATTTATATGGAGAATCAACTAAAGTCGTCAAAAACTTAGTTGGCTACTGTTCAGCTCTAAATAGTTATCACAACTGTCATATTATAGAAATTTATTAAATTTTTAAGGTATTTTATATTCGTACTTTGATAAAAATTGGAATTTCCGTTCAATATAATTTTAATAAGATATAATTCACCTATTAACCCATTAGTACATGAAGTTATAAAGTATTCGATTTTTTGGATTTTTTCTATGCAATATTTTAAAATACATATAAAAGTAGGTAAAAAAATGTAAAAATGAATTTAGTATTTCTTATTACCCCAATTTTAAATGTCCCTCCAAAGGGACTCCATGCAAACTGAACATAAAACAAGTGCAAACTGAAAAGTATTAAAACATAAATTATAAATAATTTTAATTAGTATGATAACCTTCAAAGCAAAATTTAGGATGAAGTCCACAATCACATTTTACACAAATAAAATTTGATTTTTTTTTGCACACTTGGCACCTTCTGTCCGTTTCATTATAGCGAACCATGTGGCCTATGTTGTCAAATCTAGAAGCAACGGGATGTGGTAGTGTAGTTTTTCCTCGGCTTGGTTTTTTGCCATATGTTTAAAGGAAACTAAGTGCTATATATCTGCGAAACACTAGTAGTGAGGCACAGTTAGGATTATTTGGCATCATTTTTTTCATCCAAATCCATGAATTTGACACACTGGCATCTAACAAGTACGACACTATTGGCCAATACCATTTTCTTTGTCGCATTCTGGTTCTATATACTGCAATAAGTCCATCCATTATATCGACCCCTCCCATATTTTTATTATAATTCGCAATAATTTGCAGTTGTGTAATCTGCTTTTTACTTTTGGAGTCCTTACACCACCTAGAAGTTGTTACAATATCATTAGACTCGAAATTTGTTGCTACAGTGACAACTTTATTATCCTTCCATGGCACAAAAGTGACATTTTCGCATGACATAAAGTAACATGTTCCCCTTGGTTTGTCTTTCCAAAATTTTACATCAGGAAATGGGCATTTTTCTGTTCGGTCCTGTCTCACAGTTCCAGTGGCGCATATATTGTTTTCAGACAAGTGCTGTAATAAGCGTAAGCTCGTAAAATAATTATCGAAAAAAATTCTATGTCCATTATCGGCAGGAATTTCTGCTTTCTGAAGCAGTGACATCACCACATCTCCTCCAAGTCCAAAAACCTTTTATGAGTTTGATTTTCCAGTATAAATCTCAAAGTTAATCATATACCCATTACTATTACAAATTGCCCAATTTTTGTAACCAAAACGTATAGGTTTTCCCTTTATATACTGTTTGGCGTAATGTTTGCCATAATATGGAATCATGCATTCGTCAATTGATAAAGCTTCTTCTAATCCACCATGTCGTTTAAAATTTTCATTGAGTGCATCTATTAGTGGACGAATTTTGTAAAGTCTGTCACTTGTATCCAATTTAGCATTGTCATTGAAGTGCATATGATGTAACAAAGTTTCGAATCTATTCAAGCGCATACTGTTAGATAACATTTTTGGCACATCTTCTGTTGAATGCCAGTACATTCTTTTGTGAGGGTATTTGCCATATCCAGATAACAGCATTCCACCCAATAAAACGAAAAACTCATCCTTTTTGAACTGCAAATCCCTATTTTTTTGTTGTGCAAATAGATTTGTTTCTTCTACAATTTTAGATGTAAGATTTTCATAGAAAAATAAAAGAAAAAAATCTACAGGTGTCTGGGCAGATTTAGCTTCTGAAGAAGACTCTTTAGGTACAAAAATTCGATTTGCTGAAAAATCAGGAGCAGCGCCTGTCCAACTATGAAGCTTCTTTTTTGGACCTGACTGACTGGTGGTGGCATTGGATAAATCAGGAGCAGCGCCTTTCCAACTATGAAGCTTCTTTTTTGGACCTGACTGACTGGTGGTGGCATTGGATAAATCATGAGTTTCAGGATGAGCAAATAGTAGTTGTTCTGGTAAAGATTCCTGTATGTCATCTAGATTATTTTCTTCTTGAGATATTTCACAATTTAGTTTTAGTATACCACGACATAAATGATTTATGTCACCAATATATTCATCATCCGATTTGTCGCTGTCTTCCTCTGTATCTGATCCACGGTCAACAGGCGGTTCTATATATATATATATATATATATATATATATATATATATATATATATATATATGTTTGCATTTCGTTGATCCGCAGTAAAGATATAAGCTCGTAAAGGGGTAAACTGGAAAAAAATATATTTATCAATAAGGTCCAGAGTACATTGAGTCCCTTATAGGGGACGACAAAAAACAAGGCTTACTGTCTCAAATAAAAAATATTTTGTTTGCAAAAAAATACAGTTATGATACTAAACCTTATAATTATGCATAGTTAAAAATTTAAAAAAGTAGCTCTATCATAATCCAAGATGAAAAATAAAAACTTACCCGCCCTTCCTAGTAGAGTAAAGCGCGGGATCCATTATCACATAAAATAGACGAACAACCTCACACCTCTGCTAATTTATAAAGACTGACTGTATGTGGTCTTAAATCGAGTAACAAGAGCGATCACACTTCGAAAGTGAGGTTAGCAAGATGTAGACTTCGTAAAATAATAGCGTCCCTTTAGAGGAACTCGACGCACTAATGGGTTTATATAAAAATATGGCAGTAGTGACAAAAAATGATAAAATGTCGTACTTCAAGTACCATAGCACCGGTTGTACTGGCTCTGGTGAGATAAAAATCAATAGGGTTTATCTGTGACAAGTCCTTATCAATATTCAATCATAAAAATGGTGACTTATCGAACTCCTGAGGCTGTATCGTGCTAACAAGACATGTAAGGAAAAACCGTTTTGTCGTGTTGTTGTTGATGGAAAACGTAAAAATAACTCAAAAAAAATTTCAAAATCGCAACTGTTTTTGGGGTAAACCAATACTTTTCTCGCATATTAGATAGGTTGGGTGGAAACGTAATTATTGTTGCTAATAAAACCCTTTGGAAAAAGCACTTGAAGTCTTTATCGAAATAGTGACAGAAAATTCACCACAGATTAATGATCAACCCTCTATTTCTACAATTAATATAACAGAAAACTTACAAGTAAAACGACGCTCCGGGTTTGACCATGCAAAATTCTACGAATTTCACAATCAACTATAATTTTAAACAACATTATTTAACAGTTATGTTGTAGGATATTTAATTTTGCTAATCATTATATCATAATATTAAGTTATATTGCATGTATTCTTCAAATTTTTGCAGTTGTAGAAAAAGTATAGTATGTAACATGTGGGGACAGTACTTTTCCAGCTCGTGAGAACAGTTGAACTCTCCCCACTTGTTGCACAATATACTGTTTTCTACAACCACTATTACTGTGGGAAGAGAACACGCTATGGCACTTTTCCGCACGAAAATGTCAATATCAAATTATTTTTGGCCAAGTAGCCTTATCTATACAGTGAAACTCGTTGACAGGCACGAATATTACAATTATGGAAAACTTATTATCAAAGAAGGATACACTAGGCAAAACAATTCAAAATTGATCAGACTTGATCACGTTCACCTGCTTCTTCTATTTTTCAATATTCATTTTTTAAATTCTTCCTGTTCGAAGTTTAATTAAAATATAATTTACTCTTTCCTCTCAATAATAAACACGGTTGTAGGAAAAATATTGTGTACTCGTACGCAAAGCTCTTTTCCCACTCGCTGGATTTGAATCACACGCCTTGCAGATCGTGCCACAAACTTCTGCGCTCGTGGGAAAACTACTATTCTTTTGGACCAAACAATTTCTTTACAAGTACATGTTTTCAGCGAATTTTCTCCTATTGAACTCGTATAAATGAGCATCTCAACGTCCTCATAAGTCCACCATTTAAAATTTAATAAACATAATTATGACCCAGGTCTGAATTCCGTTCTCTTGAAACCTGTTACTCATAAAAATTTTACTTTATTAGACTTCTTAGAGGAACTCGAAATTAAGTTTGAACTGAGTCGTAATAGTAATTGCGTTAATACAAATGTGGACTTAGACATATACTTCATCCCTTTTCATAGGATTTTGTCGTGACTTTTTATCACGACGGCAGTGGCCTGATCATTTTTAGACAGTTCTATTAAAACCATAGAATATTGATGTTTGTAGTTCGCTCTCAATTTATTTTTGTCGTTTTCTCTGTCTTGTCACTTCATCTGTCAGAATGTGGTTGATATCACAGATAACCCATAGATAGATAAGACACTGATTGTGGCGCCATCTAAAGAGCCTGTCGACTAAACAATTGAGGGATGTTGAAAAGATTTCTGTGATTTTAGGTGTTGGTGTTATATCCAAATCTACTGTAATTTAATAATCTTCTCTATTCCTGTTACTAAAACCGCATTTTGAACACGGGTTAGACATGCACAAAACGACTCTTTGAATACTAGCGTTCAAAATGCGAAAATTCACATCTCGATTATCTTTTGTTTTTTAAACGTCAAATCAAGAGTATCTTTTGTACGTTAAATTTCATGTTCCATGATGATTTTGTCGTTCTGTGTCATTTGATTTGTCAGTCACAGTACCTAAAAATGTGAGAGTGAAATCCATAAACAGAGTACGGACTATAGTAATACTGGTGAACCTGTTATCACGTGTCACATTTCTCTTAGTATGTATGATTTGTTTAACTAGTCCTTGAACAAGCGCTAAAGGAGAATTGTCCAACGAGTGAGGTCCATCCGGTTGCGTGCCAACATAAACCCCCAAATTGCTCATATGAAAGGTTTTGGAATCCACCATTGCAAAAATTTTCAAGCCATATTTATTTGACTTACTGGGAATGTATTGTTGAAAACTGCACCTTCCTCGAAACGCCTCTAGTTTTTCATCAATTGTCACATTTTGAAATGTCGTGTATGCAGATTTACACTTTTCAACAAAAGAATCGAAGATATCCCTGATTGGAGCCAATTTGTCTGTAGAATTTCTTTCCAACCGTGTATCTATATCATCAAAGTGTAAACGTTGTAGTAGGAAGCTAAACCGAAATTGTGACATTGTAAGGCGGAATTGTTCAACACAAGTTCAATTGTTGTTCCGCAACTCTTTGACATTTAGACGACTTGACTTGAGCATTCCTCCCAAATAGAGTAAGCTAATTAATGCCCGAATTTCAATCGCATCAGTTTCTTTCGCAAATCATTCACGGGCATAATTTTCTTGATTTCTCTCGATATGTAGGTTTGTACATTGAACAATTTCCGCTACCATCGTATCATCAAAAAAATATTTTCAAAGGTCAACAGCGATTTTCAAAGTCTTTACAGGTGATTTAGCGACTGGTGAACGTGTAATTAGATTCTCTGAACGAAGCAGATTCTCTGATAGAAGCAGGAACTTGTTAAAACCATTCCGTTCTATCTTTTCCAGTAAAAAGGGTATTTGTGTATGATATTCTTCCTCACTTATTTCTGTTGCTTCTACTTCATCATCTGAAATTTGTTGTTCGGTGTCGGAGTTCTCAATTTGTTCTTCTACATTATCTTCCTCATTATCGTAATCATGCAAATCATCATTCATTTCGTTTGCATCATCTTCGCTCAAACACTCTAGCATCAATTTGTTTAGTCTGTCCTGTTCTTGTTTGTACGACATTATAAGCTACTTCGACAACATGAAAACTTATTCAGTCGGCACTTATTTTTAGAATTAACACTAAAGCACCGTTGCACTCCAAATTCAAAACTGATGTTCTCTGTCTCTGAAACAGTGTCGAGGCATACTTCAATGGAAATGACCAGGTAGTATGGATCTTCGGATAAAATACGTATAAGAGATGTCTGCGGAGTGAGAGTCCGCGCGGTAGTGTCGGAAGGTTAAATCCATGTGGTTTAGTTGTATTACGGAATATTCAATCTTAAACTTATTATAAAATAAAAATGAATCGGAAGCAAGTATGTCAGAATAGATATTCTCCCTATAGAGCGAAAATGTTTATATTCTGTTGTTGACATTCATTTCGGAATTATTAAATTAACTAATGATCGAGGGTAAATAAATGATTCCATCAAAGAACCACGCAGATTGAATACCATTCGTTTGACTCTCCAAACTATGAGCAAAATGCAATTTCAAAATCATTATATTATATTTAACAGTATTTGCCTCTGCAGGGATACACAAAACAGAATTGGAATTAATTGGTCGATATATAGCTCAAATAGAGGAACCTTCCAGTGCTGAGTATATATTTCAACGTACAGTCCATCCTTGGTTATGTATTAATTGCACAGTTTGTCAATAGTATACGTTTGATGACTAGAGATTGCATCTATTGACATATTGGAATTCAATTCAATCGTCGCCGTATTTCATAATTACTTCAGATTTGTTATTGAAGTAGATGCATACGAATAATTAAGCAATTTATTCCAATGACAGAAGTAGTGAAATTGACTATTCTTCAAATACTCGCTTCCAGTGATACAATTATATCGTCTTTCTCATAGTTATTCAATGTTAATCTACTTTTGTGTATTCTGCTTACAATTCCAAGTTATTCTTTCCGGAAAACTGATATCCAAATAACTTCCTCAGATTGATTGTTCCAGAAATCGTCCAATATTCATTCTCATGTATTTAGTGTTCTACCTATCATATCGAGGGGGTAACCTTTTCTAACACACCCATAATGCATATTGTCTAATATTATCGCTGCAAATATAAGTATCAGAACAAGAAATCTCAATGATGAACTGCACATGAATATTATAGACATGGTAAATTATATTCTATATCAAGGGTGGAATGTAGAATTTTGACTTCCACCCTGACTACACTTTTTCTAGGGCTATCAAATAGAAACAACTCCTCAATTTCTGGAGGAGTTGTGGAGAAATCATTACTGCTGTCAGTATAAAAGCTAAAAAGGAATGAAGTCATGTAATAACTATTATTTAGATAAAATTATATACATCTACTTACTGTTTATGAAGTATTAATCAGCTTGAATTTAAAAAAATAGATAGAGTAACAATTTTGAATATCGACATTTTTTACAGTTGACAATTGTGGTTCTTTTTTTTGCTTAAAAGTGCAACAAAATACGATTATGCTGCACTTATGGTTCTAACAATTAATACGCAATATCATCAATTTATTTCTTCCAAAGTTTTCGCAATTTATGCTTCTATTAAACGTGAACGATATGTTGTCATAGAAAAAGTATAGTATGCAACTCGCAACAAAATGGCCATTTTGCACTCGTATGAATTGCAGCACTTACCTACGGCTCGTGCTGCAAATTTCATACTCGTGCAAAATGGGCATCATTTTGTGCTCATTGCATAATATACTACTTCGAACCAAGAATGTGTTCTCTCAAAAAATGCTGAGTTCTTTTTTTTCTTACTCCAAGAAACAATACGTTTTCCTTTGTGAGTAATTATCAAAAAATATTTTGAAACATTGACCTACTTTTTCAAAGCTTACTATAGACTGGGTGTTATTTCTAAACGTGACAATATGTTCCATCTCAATAAGAAAGAGAAAATTGTAAGAAGGAATTTTCTTGGAAAACTGCCGCTTAGTTCAATTGATAGTCATCTAAGAGTATGTGCTACTTGCAACTGTTTGCCGAAATTGCTTCTATTACAAATTTGTGGAATATGTGGAATAGAACTACCACAAGAACCACTCGAAGAAAGATGAAACTTCATACGGAGATGTGTGCCTTGCCGATCTAGAAAAATAGGTAGACAAAATTTTGCTTTATGTGTCACGAAACATTTTTATGCATATAAACGAGTTACAAAATACTCAATAACAATTGATTTTCAATGTTCCATTTTGTTTTCTCTTTATTATATCATTAAAATATCAATTTACAAAATGTTTTTTGTTATCATATGTTGATTTTGGAGTAAATTTTCATGTTTAATATATAATGTCTTGATACATTACGAGATTAGTACATTAGACCTAGCATATAATAAAAAATTCACATATTTTGAACTAATAACATGTTCGGTCCTCCAGACCGACGTCATAGTTCGTGCAATGACTACGCAAGTAACCACCCCCCCCCCCGAAGTGTTTGAAATTAGATAACGGTTGCTAATTTCACCAAAAAACACAATTATTGTAATTGGAAATTGTATACAAAGATTCTATATATATATATATATATATATATATATATATATATATATATATATATATATATATATATATATATATACCTTTTTTAAATGTAACTTACGGTTTTCAAATAATACAACAATATATTGAAAATATCGTAAAACTTCAAAAAAATTGACATTTGTTTCAATATCACTACCATCGCCACAATGGGAGTAGTTACATTTCTTTTGATACCCACCTGATGACTTAATATATGAATGAAAAAAAGAAGAACATATAATATTACCAATATTTAAGCTTAGATATTATGAACCCTATGGAAATATCTTGGACATCTTGTTCCCATTTAAGATCAGTGTAACTGAGCAATGATATAGAAAACCAGGAAAGCCATATCTGCTGATCTTTGCTCTTATTCATTTATCAAGAAGACAGTTTAGAGTGGTGAACAACTACGTAAAACATTCACTTACAGCAAACATTCATTGACACCTAATACATATAAACCTATTAGGTTGTCCACTTTTAAACTGCCCTCTTAAGTTATAATTGTAAAGGTCAGCAGATACAGTTTTCCTGGTTCTCTATATCATTGCACAGTTATATTGATCAAAAATGGGGAAATATATCCAGGATATCCCCATAGGGCTGATGGTATGTAAGCTTTAATATTTGTAATATCATAACTTCTTCTTTTTTCTATTAATATGTATTGAGTCAATCACAAGGTCACTTCTTCGTGTAGACACAAATAATTATTAGACATCCGGTAGGCAGCACATGACATCTTCCTGACGATGATAGCAATATAGAAACAATTGTGAATTTTTAAAATTTCATCAATATAGTATGGAATTATTTAGGAACAGTTAGTTCCATTTTCAAAGCTAACATGAGTAGATTCCTCAGAGTGAGGGTCGAAACAAACGGGAAATTTCATTATACTACATATATATACATTAACGAACCATTAAATAGCGATAACAATTCGTTTGATTATAAAAATATACAAATTATTGAAATAGACTTGAAGAAAAGAGAATTGTTTGAAATTATTCATGGTACAAAAAATTAAAAATCTATCTATCGATGATAAGATAAACTCAAGCAATTTGAGCAAAATTCATAATTATTCTATCTTATAAATTCAAATGTATCTATAACGTTATTTATTGAAATAGATCGAAAGTCGAAAACATTTATTCTTCCAGAAACATATATATATATATATATATATATATATATATATATATAAATATATATATATATATAAATATATATATATATATATAAATATATATATATATATATATATAAAAAATTTTTTTTTTATATAACGACTGAAAAATGCTATATAGGTGGGGATAACGGGGATTTCAGTCCAAGGAATCAACGCGAAGATCTTTTATTTACAAAATGCCGCCAAGCTTTCGTGTCCTTTTGACACTTCTTCAGGGCAATGTAAAATATTTTAAGTAAATTCAATATAAATAATCATTAAAAAATTTGTAAATGTAAAAATAAATATAATTTATTTACAAATTTTTTAATGATTATTTATATTGAATTTACTTAAAATATTTTACATTGCCCTGAAGAAGTGTCAAAAGGACACGAAAGCTTGGCGGCATTTTGTAAATAAAAGATCTTCGCGTTGATTCCTTGGACTGAAATCCCCGTTATCCCCACCTATATATATATATATATATATATATATATATATATATATATATATATATATATATATATATATATATATATATATATATATATATTAACCTATATATTAACAGGTCTAGTAAGTAAGGACTCCAATAACGAAGTTCCATTTTCTCCGAAAAGCACTATGTTGTTATTTCTTCTTTAATCTGAAATTCATTTATGCAGCTTCTGCTTGTCATTTTCATACCATATTCATAATCCTTCAAAACTGCTTATTACTTTTCCCATAAATAATACATCAGAGTTCCCAGTGGCTCAAAAAATCGGTAAACTCGAATGAGCTTATACTCTGAAGTTCGTTATGTAGGGAGTGACACTAATGAGACGGCCAAAAACTGACTTAATGACAATAACTGTGGAATTCCCAACTAAGTTATATTAGTTGGAAGTGAACTAGTTGGCCTTTCAATCCATTAAAACTTGCTGAGTGCCACTAGGTCTATGCTTGTCTGACTGTACACATCACAGACGGTGTAATCTACTTATTATTAGCATGCTGATTCGATCACATACACGTTAAATTTGAATTGTTGTTTAAGCTCGCTTGACGAATATAAACGGGCGTTTATATAGAGAGTGCTTTACTCATTTATATAGTTCAATTGCAATGAGAGCATCATTTTAGTTGTTTAGAATAAATTGCTCTTGAAACACGGAATTTATGTTCCGATAATAATTTGCCAAACAGTCCAGAATTTGTTGGAGTCAAATCAGCTAGAAATGAACGAAGCTGGATCCGTTAGTGACTCTCAGATATTGCAAGTGTACTGATAGCGAAAGAGTTTGTTCAATATGACTGTAGAGCTCATTCTCTTCGTAGATAACGTGTATCTGTTTGTATTAGAAGAAGCGTTTAACAGTTTAATTTTGCAGGTAACTGGAATTAAAGCAAAGTATTGCTTTCATGTAAACGTTTCCGGCTATGTGGAATTCTTGAGATTTTTAGTCATGATAGGTATAATAGGGGTAAGAGATATAGTGCGAACTTTAAGGTTTCAGCTTATCGTTTGACTTGAATACCGTCATAGTCCAGTCAATATTATAATTTAAAATGCTTGTTTGACGATATATTCATTTATTATTACAATTTCAACTAATAATAGTTAAGATGTATCAAATAATTTTAATATTATTAAGTAATTATGTCGACTGTCTAACGTTTATTTTTAACCCGCAATTATTATGGAGCGCCATCCTACTTCTTAACATATTTAGCGTTAATGTATAGAACAAAATGCATTCCTTCAAACAATTTTACCATATTTATATTTAAAAACATCTTAAACTTAACACCAGACAATTAACACTACCTTATATCTCGTTTTATTAAGAAGAATTAGGAATATAAATTTTCAAAAACGTATTATTTCACCCATCTTTTACTGAACTATACGTATATTTTGAGATGAAAATTTTTTCGAACACAACAGGTGTTCACCACTGGTAATCCACACTCACTCTTTAGTTGGTAGGCTGACATCAAGAGAGAGAGAGTGTACAGTTTTTCTGAGGAATTTGTGTAAGTATACATATTTATTATATAGCAATTCTATTTTTAGTTAAAAAAGAAATATTTACAATGTGGCCTTCTTGGGAAATATCGAGTTGTGTCCAAAATATTGTATACATTAACAACGAAAATGTAAATAATTATTGTCAAAGTGAAAACAGGATTCGACGTCATTTGAATTTGAAAACACTGAAAATATGTTTCAATGTGTATAAGAATCTACGGGAAAAGTTTGGTTACGATAAAAAAACAGAATTAATCTAAGCAGTATCTGATTTGACAGAAGTCTCCCTGTCAACTATACGTAAAATAGCCAAGAATGGGCCTTTCGAATGCAAAAAGTGATGTGATAAGGGATGGATCAGAACTTTAGATGGATGTGTAGTATAATTATCTAAAACCATCATATATGACTGTTACAAAGGTAATGAGTTACCAACGATTGAAATAATTAGTAATAAATTAACAAATTCCAGCCGTAATGTAAATGACTGTGAGAAAACTATTGACAGCTCGATTTAAAAATAGGGATTCAAATTCAAAACGATTAATAAACGCCAAACAGTCATGAAAAGCAGAATTATAGTGAATACGCGGTATACATACTTGAACAAGTAACTAAGTATAGAGAAGAAAATCGGCAAATTGTCTATTTGGACGAAACTTGGTATAGTACACACGACACGGGTAAGACAGGATGGACTGATGGGTCAGAAATATGTATGCTAACAATGCCTCCAAACAAAGGATCCAGACCTATTATTGTGTATTGCAGTGGAAATGAAGGATGAGTTCCAATTGCCTTAAAAATATGTGCGAAAAAAATGGAAGATTGCAACGTTTACTATCATAAGAACATGGTTTGAATTCACTTTGATTCCAAACTTAGAGCCAAATAGTGTTGTAGTTCTTGACAATGGTTCTTATCGTTCACGACTGCTCAATAAAATACCAAATAGAGGCTACAAGAAGACCGAACTACAAATTTTTTAATGGATAATAATTTGTACTTTGAAGATTCTTATACAAAACAAAAACTGATTGAAGTTTCACAGACGAAGAAATTATACGCCCTAAAGGGTATTGCTGAACAGCATGTACACTCTATAGTGAGACTTCCTCCTTATTTTTGTATTTTCAATCTCATCGAGTTAATTAGTGCACAATTAAAAGGTAGATTGAAAAAGTAATCAAAATTGAAGATGAGTTTAAGAAAATTGGGCAAGTCCATATTAACTGAGGAAATAAATTTATAATTGATTTACAAGACGATAGTGATAGTGAAGCTGAGGATATGGGAGAAGGATAAATAGAATTTTTGGAAGAAGAAAATTGATTAAGTTCAATATACTTTTCATGTTACTTATATAGTAGTGACAAACAATTGTTTTATCCATTGTTATATAAAATTGTTTTGTTATTTTGTCATAGAATTTTGCTTTGTCTTTGAAAAAACGAACAGGATACAAAAATGGCTCAGTTGATATCTGGTATCCTGATTAAACCGAACACTCTTCCAACAATTACGTAACATCAAATGCAATATAGGTATTGGTAAAAATGAACTAAATAATAATACCTTCCAGTCTAGCTCCGTAACACAACTTAAAGGGAATATACGATTTCATTGCTACCATATATGTCTTGCGCCAACTATAACATATGTACTACAAACATGATGACTTGGAATACTCAAACACCTATAAGAAGAAACCACTCAAATCATAATTTGATGGACGTTAAGATTAATGAGTGATTCAGGAACATATTCAACCTAATTTATTAATTGATAAGATTGGAGTTTTATATTACCTGTCTTGGTAGCTGTTTGGAACTTTCCACTTAGAACCAGAAGTTGACAAGTGAAAGGAACCAAGCTAAAGACTTTTTGTATTGACCAATTTCCTTAAAAAGGTCTTTAGTTGAAAGGATTTATCACATTGTCTTGTAGTGGATCTTCCAATCTTCAGGATAATCCCCAGCATTCGGCTGGGGGTTATATGTAGATGTGCTGCGAATCTGTTTGCATTCCAAATATTGTTGTTCAGGTCCTCTCTGTATTTCCGATTGGCATTTTTTTCTAAAATGAGTCTGTCCAGTCGTTTGGTAACTTTCCAAAGTAAGTAATTTCCTGTGTTGTGAATAGTAAGTCTAGTGGAATAGTTACTAAGGGTGTTACGGTTTGAAGAAACTTATAGAGTTTTATAAATTATTTGCCATTATTTGAGTTTGAATCAAGAGGGTAAACACTTACCGCTGATATCAATCAAGTCACTAATTCTGTTTTCAATTATCTATGTGGTCTCTGTGAATCTCGATTCAAATCGGATTTTTAAAGCCTAAACTGAAAAGGTAGATAAAGTATTTTTTTATAGCATATCATAGGTTGATTCCCACATTAGTGGATTTACATACTTCGCTACCAACCTGAAAGGCCAAACTTCAACTACGGCCTTCTTTTGTCAGCCTTCACTGCTACTCAGCAAACCTTCCGGGATACAAATCCCACAACCTCCTAGATTCGGAAACTAATCCATCATCTTCTAGAGGGGCTCAAGGCAGACACACATTTTAGCTCGTACCTGATAATCATTGAGGAGAAGAAGCACACCTACATATTCAAGCCGCCTTCATAGAAGCAACCAAGTAAGATCTAACCTGAACGGTTATAGTAAATAGTCCGGCCTGCTTTGGTGCGTTTCCTAGGCTGTTTCCTGTGGCACCTTAACTCTAGCTCAACCTACTGTACAGGGTGTCCCAAATTGGTGTGTTTTGCAGGGTATCTCCTAAACTAAAAGAGATAGAAGAAAAGCAGTTAAGATGTTATGACGTCTTTTTTTGTTAAAGTCACGATAGCCTTATTGAATCTTTAGTAACTCGTGCCCGTGCTTAAGAGTAAAAATTTATGGTAGAGAATTTACAGGTCTGTTAGATAGTGGTTGTAGTATCACGGTTATTGGTGGGAAAGGCTGAGAACTCTTAAAGAATTTGTGTAAGTTGGATGTTTGTTCTCACAAGGAGTGCACGGTTGTAAATGGTATATCCTGTCCGGTTTCAGGAAGTGTTACCCTCCCACTGGAGTTGGAAGGGCGTATTAAAGTTTTTGAAGTACTGGTGGTTCCTTCTATAATTCATGGATTTTTGGTCACGCATGGATCTATACTCAGATCAGCGGTTTTTTTGCCCTCGCGATACCACTGAAGTTCAACATATGTGCGCAATTGAGCCTATTGAACATTTAAGTTCTGATCAACGTGCAGCTCTAACTTCGTTAATAGAGCAAACTTTTCGTAACATGCCTACTACACCTGGGTGTACCCGTCTGGTAGAACATGTCATCAGAACAGATAGTCCACCTATGAAGCAGTGACACTATCCTTTATCGCCCGCTTTACAAAAGTTTGTAAATGATGAACTAGATCAGATTCTAACAGATGGTATAGTGGAGCGTTCAGTATCTCCGTGGCCTTCGCCTATTGTGATGGTCAAAAAACTAGACGGAAAGTATCGTTTCTGTGTCAACTATGAACGGTTGTACGAAGTCAGCCTACCCGATGCATACCCTCTCCCATTTGTTGGAACTACCTTAGACAAACTTCGCGATGCGAAGTATTTAACCACTTTAGACATCAAGTCTGCCTACTGGAAAATTCCTGTGGCAGAAAGTTCACGTCCCTTGACTGCCTTTGTCGTCCCTACTCGAGGACTATTTCAATTCAGGAGAATGCCGTTTGACCTACATAATTCTCCTGCCACCTGGCAGAGATTCATTGACAGGGACATCGGCGTGGATTATGAAAAATTCGTGCTAGTGTATTTAGATGATATAACAATCTGTACTCCAACTTTTGCTCAACATCTCGAAGTCCTACGCGAAGAAAAGAATTCGAGCAGCAGGATAGATTTTGGATAGGGATAAATGAAAGTTCTGTAAGGATAAGTTGAAATATCTTGGGTACGTGGTAGACGCTTCTGGGTTATTGGTTGATCCTGAGAAGGTGGAAGCTATAATGCGTATACCTGTCCCAAAAAACGTAGCGGAGGTCAGGAGGATCGTCTAATTAGCTTCTTGGTATCGGCGCTTTGTGCCAAATTTTTCCTCTGTTATATCCACCATGACCGCTCTTCTTTGTAAAAATGCGAAATTCGTCTGGAACGAAACTTGTGACAGTTCTCTTAACACCATCAAAGAACACTTAGTGTCTGCTACTGTCCTGCCATGTCCCAACTTTGATATCCCTTTCTTTGTTCAAACTGATGCATCTGATCATGGCTTGGGAGCAGTATTAAGTCAACATCAGAATGGCGACGAGAAAGTAATTTGTTATCTGTCACGTTCTTTAACTAAGAGTGAACGAAAGTTCAGTTCAACTGTAAAAGAGTGTTTGGCCGTACTTTTTGCTATGGAAAAACTGCCACCTTACCTTGAGGGCTCTCGGTTCAGCATCATAACGGATCACTATAGCCTGAAATGGTTATATAATAATAAAGACCCAGTTGAGCGAATAGCTCGTTGGGCTCTTCGTCTACAGCAGTACGATTTTGATATTATACATCGGAAGGGAAAATACCATGTGGTCCCTGACATGTTGTCTTGGGCTGTCCCTGTTCTGGATGAAGTCAGAGTTGATGCTGGTGTAGAAGAACCAATTACCACCGACCGGTGGTTCCGTAAGATGTGGAAGTGTGTTACTCAAGATCCTTCTAAATATCCTTTATGGTGCACTGAAGGTCCTTAACTGTTTAAAAAAGGGAGAGTTAGCTTTACTACGTATTTTGATGGCGCAGAGGAACCCTAGTTAGAAGTAGTTCCTGAACCCGACCGTCGAGAGGTAATACGAAATCACCATGATCCACCTACTTGTGGACATCTAGGAGTGTACAAGACCGTTGGTCGTACAAGTCAAAAATACTATTGCCCTAAACTTCGGGATGATGTCGTCCGATACATCCGAAACTGTATTGTTTGCCTACAGACCAAACCACTACGAAAAGGTACAGTAGGTCAGATGTTAAGTAAAGCACAAACTATGACAAAACCCTTCCAGTTGCTGAGTCTAGATTTTATGGGTCCCTTGCAAGGACAAGTGCAGGATATTCTTTCATATTCTCAGTATGTGACTGCTTTTCCAAATATGTCATACTTTTCCCTTTAAGATCAGCGACTGCGGAAAATATGACTAAGGTTTTTGAGCAACAAGTCATCTTAATCTACGGTGCACAACGTAAAGTGATCACCGACAATGGAGTTCAGTTCCGCAGTGAATTGTTTCGAAAACTTATGTCGGGATATGATATTGAGATATCATTTACATCAAATTATCATCCTCAGAGCAATTTCGTGGAGCGTGTCCACAGGGTCATCAAATCTATGCTAACAGCCTATATATCCGACCAACATAATAAATGGGATAAGGTGTTGTCCAAAGTGGCGTGGGCGATACGTTCCGCTCGGCACCTACTTTGTTTCACTGATCACTGATTTTATTTTTGGTAATGCTGAATTGGTTGAAGATTTTTTAAACGAAAAACTTCCTAATCAATGAAAACGGAGGACATTTTGAACATTTAATGTAATTTTTACATTCTAATAAAATTAGTTATAGGTAGATTAGTTGTTACAATATTTCTTGTTGTTTCATAAGTTTATTGTTTTTATTTTTTCAATCTGGTTTTATTTTTTATTAATTATAATTTTGATAAATAAAATTGTCACCCATCAGTATCCTTATAATCAAATGTTAAATTTCATTACTGAGTGTTCAAATTTTTAAGTGTGTTTCACCTGATAACATCCATAAATGGTTTATTTGCACTGTAGCTCCAACCATTGAAAATGGATATATGATATGTCATATCAGGTGAATGAGAATTAAAAAAGGAAACGAAAAACGTCAAAATATACAGGGTGTTCCATTTAAAACAACATAAGTTTGCATTATATTTCCTTTGCGAGCCCCCTAACAAAAAAATTCTGTGCGCCACTGAACTCTTCAATATAATATCTATCGAAAGTTTCCATAACGTTTATTTATATTTTTCTTAATTAAGAAGTTATAGTACTTTGTAGTTTTCGACAGTTTTCAATAATCGCCCTGTATCTTCCAACTGCAGGGAGTTACTAAAGATTTAATGAGGCTATCGTTACTTTAACAAAAAAAGGAGTCATAACATCTTAACTGCTTTTCTTCTATCTCTTTTAGTTCACGAGTTACCCTGCAAAACACACCAATTGGGGACACCCTGTACATGAGATTGGGGAAACCATTATCTTTAAACCGCTAAATTGATATACAACCACCTCACTAAGGGTTTAGCTTCATCTCAAAATTTCCTAGCCTATTTAGTAAGAGAACTAGTTTTAATAATCTAAACAAATTGTACACCAAATAGTACTACTTGGGAAGTATCTTTTATCGTTCAGTGTATAATCATCACTATTTCTTCAACTGTGTAAAATAATGTGAATGGGCATTCTTATTAAATTCATACCTAACATTGATAGAGATTCTTGATGAACCCACACCACTCTCCGGAAAATCATTATAGTAAGTAGCGAGCCAGTTATTTGAAATCAAAGAAGCACTGAAACGATTAACTCAATTCCCTCCCTGTGTCAATTCGGGTAAAAAGGGAGGTATAAAGTATATAAATATAACAATTTGTTCAATTTGTTTGTACATACAAATAACATACCAACATGTTTTGAAACTACACAGTCATACTAGTCATATATAACATGTTTAACTAAACATATCCGTACAAACATAATTTATCCCTAGATTATGCATACAGTTTGAATGAAATGTTTGCGCCAAGATATCAAGCGAAGGGGAAAATAACTCCAACTTGTTTGTAACAACATCAATACAATCGATTTGTTTGCGTTACCCTTACACGTTACAGCATCTTGATAATAATTGTATGCGCAAACGTGTGTGCGCATAGCTGAGCACCCGTGTACTTAAACAATTTGTTTGTACACACTAATCATTCAAACCAAAGAAGTAGAATCTGCAGACTTTGATATTTTGTTGGACCGACAGTTCAAATAAACAACTCCGTGCATGTAGTGGTACTATTTCAGTGATTTGGTGGTTGACAAAATGAGTGACATACGAAATTATTCCAAACAATTTATAACGGAATTTATTGAATTATATAGAGAGTTGCCGTGTCTCTGGAAAGTTAAAAGTGAAGAGTACAGCATTAAACATAAAAGATATAGTGCTGATGAAAATATGATTGATAAATTAAAAGAATTAGAGCCAGATGCGGAGAAAGATATGGTGGTAAAAAAATTGATTCCATAAGAACAGCGTTTAGAAGGGAATTGAAAAATGTAAAACAATCAAAAATGTCTGGTACTGGAAAGGACGATGTGTATGATCCACATTTGTGGTATTTCAAAGTAGAGATGGTAAAGATAATATGGACTTTTTTGAGGAAGTCACAGAACCTCCAAATGATGACGAGAACATTAGAAGACAGGTAAGATAAAATATGTAAACATTATATTGTACAGGGTGATTGGTTATAAATTGACCACTCCTTTAACTCTTTTATTACTAAAGGTACAATAAATTTTTTTTAATAAAAGTTAAAATATGTGAGATTGGGTTAAGAATACAAAACATTATATTGTACAGGGTGGTTGGTTATAAATTGACCACTCCTTTAACTCTTTTATTACTAAAGACTCAAAAAAGTTTTAAATAAAAGTTGTGGGAATATACTTGAATTTTTGTGAGACAATACACACAACACAAGAAACCAGTGGCGTGTCTAAGTCACGTGATATAGGTATTAACTTATTCTTTCAAATGGGACACCCTGTAAATTTTCACATTTTTCAGATCCTCTCGACGAGCTGATTTCAAGGATGTACTACATACTCGATGTCTGTATGTGTAGTAAAGGATCTACACTATCTACAGCCATCTGAAAATCACATTTTCTTGAGTTTAGGAGGCTGTAGTAGCCAAACGGTTGACAATCGAGATAAACAGCTTACATATCCCTATCTTCTATTCTGTGACATAAAAAATTTTTGATACAGAGTGATCAAAAATCAGACGGGATTTTTAATCAGTTTGTATCAAATAATTTTTTATATCACAGAATAGAACTTGAAAAGTTAGGTTAGGGATAATTAAGCCGTTGTTCTGGATTCTCAACCGTGTGGCTACTACAGCCTTCCAAACTCAAAAAAATGTAAGTTTCAGTTGGCTTTAGATCATTTACTATACATAACAGACATCAAGTATGATATATCGTTGAAATCAGCTCGTCGAGAGGATTGAAAAAATGTGAACATTCACAGGTTGTCCCATTTGAATACAATGAAATACTACCTGTGTCACGTGACTTTGCCATGTCACTGGTTTTTTTCTAACCAATCACCCTCTACTTATGACAACGATATATTTATTTATTATTCCATACATTCATCCTATCATCATATCTTGCCATAATACTTTTCCGTAGTTGTTGAAATAATTTTTGAAATGTTTTCGTATCTCTTTAGCTTCTCTTCCATAATTCCTATTATGATTTAATGGTAATGGTAAAAATGTTTCTCCATAATTTCGCCAATCACCTTGGATTATAGTTCCATTTTCAGTATCTCCAAGGTCCAAACTACGAGGTGGAGTGTACGGTTGTCTTGCATTTGTACGTAAAAAATTATGTAAAACGCAAGCTGCTGAATTGATATCTTCCACAATGGCAGGTTTAGTATTTATTTCTGTATGGAAAATTCTAAATCTTGCAGCTAATATTCCAAATTAATTTTCTATTATTCTCCTCGCACGGCTCAGACAATAATTAAAAATACGTGTTCTGCCCCACTCAAATTGTTGGTAGAAAACGGTTTCACTATGTTCTTAGACAGGGCAAACGAATCATCTGCCACAAAGACATACGGAATCGGAGTTTCATCCCTGCATCCAAGTAATGGCTGGTTCGTTGGAAAATTTAGTCCCCTGATTGTAATTTTCTGTTAAATGTTGTGTTTTCCATAACCCACCATCTGACACCCTTCCGTTTGTTCCTACATGTACCATAATAAATTCATAATTAGTATTGGCTATTGCCAGCATAACAATACTATGACACCCTTTATAATTAAAGTAGTAACTCCCAGAACCAGGTGGCGGAACAATTTGTATGTGTTTTCCGTCTAATGCTCCGCACCAATTAGGAAAGTTTCAGGATTGTTGAAATTCTCTTGCAATTGTAATCCAGTCTTGTTGACATTTAGGGAACTGAAACAAATTTAACTTTTAGTATGTTGTCCAAGAAACACAAACACCAGCTATTAAAAAACGAAAAATAGAATCAATGAAACAAAACTCAATTTTACAGAAGACTTATGAAGTTATAAACCAACTTGATGACGAGTATATCGCCTTTGGAAACAACATTGCTCATCAGTTAAGATCTATGGCTAAAAACCAGCAAACCTTGGCAAAGAAAATAATAAACGAAACATTGTTTTTTGGAGAACTGGGCCAACTAAATATAGAAGCAACCACACAATTTGGCAATTTTATTCAAAATCCGATGGGATTTTATTTGGAGGCAGTTCACGTGATAATTATAGTACAAGACCATCCTCTTCAAATACACCTATGGTAAGCGAAGACGATACCCACTTATGAGCTTTATAAATATTTTTTTTGGGTTTGCTGTAAACGTTAATCTTAATTCTACATCCTAGTTCATTTTCTGTTCTGTTTTTTGTTATAAATAGGTAAAACTAATAAAGTATTTTTCAATTTTACCTGTAAATATTTATTTTTCAGTGACTGGTAAATTGCTCGACATGTTTCCGGAATAATTGTTCTTAACGACTGTGGTGATATTGCACAACTAAATTTCAAATCTTCATAAGATCTTCCTGTTGCAAGAAAACGTAACGTATCTGTTAATCGGTAGTAATCGCTTCTCTCATTACAGTATTTTGTTTTTTCATTAGTGGCTCGATCGATTCCAGAATAAATCTAAATTGATCATCATCCATACGTAGATAATTTTTTAAATGGGACTTTTCGGAAATCCTTAATTCGGCTAACAAATTCAAGTGCGAAAATTGACTCCTTTTCTTGTACCACCCTTTTGACCACAACCGTTTTCTTTTTTTAGTTAGCTCGTCTACAATTATAATGGCCGCTCATTTTCTTTTTATATAATTCTAGCGGGCAATTTGGCGTATTAAATAATTTTAATAGATTTTGTTCTGCAGGGTACTGGTATGTTGCCATTATATTCTAAGTTTCTTCTCAGTTTTTGTTTCCCAGAAATTAATTTGAAATTTAGTTATTGTTATTATCGCCTTTCTTTCAACCTGTAAGTTCAGGTATTTAATCCCATATTTTGACTATAAAGTATCTCGGGATTATCTCAATACCGAGCCTTGTCAAGGAAACCAATCTACGACAGTTAAAACGTAAAGTGATATTTGAACGGATGTACAATGTATATATAAAAATCAAAATAAATAGCCTTTAATACTTCAAGCTATAACAAGTGCAATAAGTACATCTAAAATTAATAATTAATAAAAGTACACGACAATAATCTGAAAAATATTGTGTTAAGAAACGAGAAGACACATAAAAAGAAATGACAAGTAGCGGAACTCTAAAGAAAACTTCCGGGAATGGAGATATGGAAACAGAGTAGTGGAGCTTATACAAGGAGAAGGTAGAGAGATATTGAATATTGATTTGGAAGATACAACCTAACTGAATAATCACCCAGAAAACGGTAAGCAAACTCATAATACACAAATAAATAATTAGACCAATACTAACTTACGCTGCAACAGTGTATTATATTTCCACCAATCACAACTTCAGCACTTTGCAGGAGGTGCAAAAAAGTGGATATCAAACATTTCTGATTTCCAAAATTTCTTAATACTACTATCCTAACCTACTTTTTAGAACTTCATATCAAAAATCTCCACAAACTTTCACAATCATCGTCTTCCTAAAAATCTTCATAACAATATAAAAGCTGCTAGTTATGCAATGGATACCCACGAGGGTGGATGTAAGCTTTTGCATGGTTACTAGTTACTCACTTAATAATTTGTTTAGTTACAACAACCAACTATTTCGAATTTGGATTTAACTAAGTTACTCCTAATCAAACCTCACACTATCACCCAATATGAACAAAGCTATATTTCTGTCCGTCGTAAACTAACCCTACGTTCAATTTCGAAACCCAGTTCTTCAGCTGCTTTACAGGTATATACCATTCGATAAACCGGTGTAAAAATCTTTTTTTATACAAAGGACACAGTAACTTTCTTCAACGGAAACAATTGAATAATACTCAGAGGGCAAGGCGTCAAGTTCATCATAATGTTGTATGCAAGGGGTTCAAGAATTAGCAAACCATCGGCTCGACATATTATTCTCAGATAATGAAAATATTTAGTTGATAAAGATAGTTTTATCTACACCTGTTGAATTATATATTAATTTTTCAACTGCTTTTAAGCAATTAATAGTATCTGTAAACAAACAGCGTCAGTTATATCAACTCACTACTATTACTCACGCTCTGTACTTTTGTACAAGCTGATTGGCCAAAAGGGAAGCGTTCATTATTGTTATTGAGGGGAGTAATGTCACTTGAATAATTTTGACTTTTCCAAATTAAGTTTATTTGTTCAATAAATAATAATGTTGTATTCTTAGCTTTTTACAGTAGTTATATGATTTATAATTAATACCTAATTATTGTTGAGGGGTTCGTTGATGATCCCGAGAAGAATAAGTCATATACTGCAAATAAAATATACAGTTCTATACACCTTAACCAGTTAGTACATCAACATAATATTTACAACAAACACAAAAAGAAACAATAAACTTAAGTAATTCAGTTTATTGTTGTTCAAACTTTTAATAGTAAATTTTATTATAAATCAAAATGAGTAACTACAACTAAAATTTTCATAGCAATGTTATATGTAACTGTTAAGATTTGTGAATAAAGATCTTTCTCTGTACTTTCATCCTAGTATCTACTGTTATAGTCGTAGATAAAGTATTGTATTCAACTTGCGTTAATGGTCATAACTCACTTGATGAAATACAAACTTCATCTGCGTGAGTTATGACCTACATTACCGCTAGTTAAATAATATACAATTAATCGTAATCACCAATAACACTAAGAGAGTAATGACATCAGGAGGAAAATCGCATTGCAAGGATGAGGAAACTAATGAATAAAACCGATGGAATTATAGATGAGATAGAATACATTACGAAACAAAAAAGGAAAAGCACAAATCATCTTAAAGTCTCAGATGTGAAGAATCAAAGACTTGAAAGAAACAAACATCATGCTATCGCAAATGATAAGGAATACAGAAAAGTAAAAATGAGCTATTGAGAAAATACTTATAAAATTGGAAGAAGGTTGGATACTCAAAGCAAATATGGATCTGGAGGTAGATCTGGAACCGGTCAGTGTCGGGAAAAAAGACAATATGGCCTATGCTATAGTAATGGAAAACCTAACCGATAAAATGAATATACTTAAGAATATAAGTGGATTCAAATGCATGAAGGATCTCAAAATATTCACGGACTCGGATATGAGGAAGAAAGAAATATACATGTATAAAACTATGAGACTGAGTACAAGAAGAAAGGAGTAGAGAGCAAAAATGGGATATATGGTGATAAAAATAAATGGAACCCATTGGAAATGGGACACATAAAAATTAGTTGAGTACGACAGGGGTTTTCAAGGTAGCATAATGGATAAAAGAAATAGAGGAAGACCAAGAAAAATATGGATGGCGGAAATTAACAAAGCGATCGAAAACAGAGTAGATCAGTCACGTCAAGTACTATCCCAAATAAATGACCGGAAAACATGGAGATAAGTCTGGATAGATATATTTAACAGATGTTGCTTCTGGCCTGCTCCACTGCGTCCTTTTCAAATTTATTGTGGAAGCTGAAACAAAAACCTCTTACTCTCAGGGTAAAAATTATTAAAATAATTGAAAGTATTAAAAGAGAGTAGGTTCTTTCCAAACTGACAAAGAGATTGGAGATAACGGAGCCAGTTCTCAGGGCTCTGTTATCTGAAAGAAGTTTAATTGAAGAAAAAAAATGTGAAAAAGAAAAAGAAAGAGAGAGAGAGAAAAACTAAAAGAACAGTAAAGTTACATCAATAGTAAGGGCGCCACTAACTTTGTTACTAAACAAAATTAGAAAAAATCAACATCCTTAATCAGTCAACTCTTACCTGCTGTGCTCTGCTAGTTTTTTGACAATACTTATGAAAAAAAAAATGTGCTGGAGGCTAATTCTCAGGTCTTCCTGTATAATAAATAAAACAACAGACTACCAATATGTATGAATATAATGATTGAAAAAATATTTAAACGTGTTACATAGTTTGACAATAATGGGTTAGTAAAAGTGTGTATGTGTGAAGAAAAAGAAAGTATAAATTAAAACTAAAACGAGCTGTACAAATATGAATGGTGAAGCCATACAATATAATTTTACTTATCTTGAAGTAGAAAGTCGAAGTCAATTCTCCATAAAATCTTCTTAGGTTAAATAATTATCAGTATGATACACAGTATCTAGATCATGAATTGGCTCTTATGGAAACACCATTTCTTGTGAGTCAATACAAATTGCCGACAAATCTACATCTAAGTTCTTCAGTCGGGTGATTTTAGTTAAATTTACCGATATAATTAAATTATTCCTGGCGGTATCGCTACAAGAACACCAAGTGTGTTACAGATAGACCTTTTTTTAATTAACACGATATTTAGATATCTGTCCAGCGACATATATAAAACTGTTCTTATCAATTTTTTCACAGAAATACAATCTAGTTTAAGGATTTGTCCTGGACAAAAACCTGTATCAATTTAAGAAAATATTACCCAAAAAAAATAAAACATACCAGTAATCCCTGCGAATTTGTTCTTAGAACAAGTTTTTTTAATAAATATACAGAATATTTAAAACTTTTATCAGGATTTCTGTGACTACCATTCTCTATTACAATCTCTCGTATAGTGCCGCATTCCGAATTTCTATTCAGGATTTTTTTCTGTGAGATATCTATACAGTTTATTCCACCAACATCTAAATAGTTGTTTAAAACATTGGCAAGGGAGGACGTGTGGTCTATTCCACCAATAAATTTAACATTCTTCGCTGAATTATTTATTTAAAACTCTATTAGAAGTGTTAACTGCTAAGTGAACGTTTCAAAGCCTTAATCTAGATTACACTAGTTTTCTCAAGAAATCTATCAGCTTACAGAATGAATCTTTCCTCCCTCCTTTGATCAACAGAATCTACATTAGGTCTCTTCTACCAAACCCATCAATCATAGATGTCCGAGCTCACAATGCCCTATTAACAGACCCACAACAGTTTTGACCGTTATGCTGCCTTTATTCATCAGGTCTGTCGTGAATTTAGGCGACAATTCTGATATTAGCTGTTTAGCTTTTCTTTGATTTGGTGAATTTCTCCACCATAACCTACAGTTATACTCCATCCATTTTTTGTGGCCGATTTGGTTACTGATTCTGCAGCACCGCAGAAGCGTTTCGGTTCAACGAATGGCTTTGGCAAACTTGATTAGCCATTTCGTTGCCCTTATCACCAGAGGAGTCGGGAGAAAAGACATTATCACAAATTCAGCTCGTCTTCACGACTTACATCCGTGGAAGGGAACGAAGACATGAGAAGGAGTAAAAGATCCTATATTGATTATTTATCATTTGAAGCTCAGTTTCGTCATCCTGTTGCACCATTTTTCACAAGAGAATAGCAAAATTGTTCTTTTCCTTCAAAATTATTTCAGAAATTTCACCAGGGAGTCTTTTAGCGTAGCTATGCTCGACGGATTTTTTCCTGAACCATACTGTTCTGTAACATAAGAAGGCGAGTGGTTAGAATCAATATTCCACGCTTCATAAACTTGAATGTTGTTTGACAATATCTCACCCCTATATAAAAAACCCACTGACTCAAAAAGAACGAGTTTTGAGTTAGTGGCTTTATCGAATTCCGGACTGGAATACCTATACATCAATATAACTCGCGTAACTATACCTTCAACCGCTGTTAAAAGATGGCGATAGATGCTGCCATACTCAAATGAGTTTGCCCCCAAAGGCGCGAGCACTAGTCCGTCATTTTAGTTGAGTTCCTGTTGGAGTGAGTGACGCACGTTTGAATAGTTGCAGATTTTGAGTTGCAGCTTACACGAAATTTATTGAGTAAATTTCCTCATTTATTTTTAGTTGATCGAGCTTTGCTGACAATTCTTTGTAAGGAGTAATAGTTAATTTTGATTTAAGGAGGTTTTGATTTTTTTTATATTTCGAGTTCCTCCGATTTATATGAAAGTGAAGGTAAATTTCGATCTACCGTAGTTTTGTTGAATCTAACTTTATATTTGTTAATTTTTGCCTGTTCAGTGAAATATTTACTTTTTATAGAGAAAATAGTTTGTTTATATTAGGTTTAATTATTATTTTTTATTTGTTATACAGTAGCTAAACATAGTACGTGCTTTTGATGATGATTCAAGACCTATTCTAATTCCTGGTATAATAAAGCTCAAAAATATGAACGAGTTAGTTCTATCACCGAGCATTTTAGAATCTTTGCTGAAACTTATTGAGCAGCCTACAATCGATGAGGGACGACGACGAGTTCCTAAACGTCAGTATGCTGCCTCGTCAGTTTATAGCGGCGATGAGACTGATTTCGACGATTCCGATTTACAGCCGCACTGAGAAAATCCTGTTCCTAAAAGAAAAATAATTTTCTCCCCCTTTCGTAACTCGTCTATTTCATCAGGCTCGTGTAGTAGCTCCAGCAGTAGCTCTAGCAGCAGTAGTGACTAAACGAATGAACATGATGATACTGGCCCTAGTTGCGAGATTCATTGCAACTAAAATAACAATGCCGACAATAACTACGAGGATCACAATCTGGGTCAAAATATTAATCCAAGTGAGACTCTAGCGAAGAAGGACCAAAGCAGTGTAGAAAGAAACTGAGGCAACCGGAGACATGGAAGGTCAATATACCAAAGCCCTCAAAAATTCAGGCAAGTCGAGGGGTCAACTAAAAAAAGAAATTCCTGCTCGCAAAAGTCGACCACCTTGCGAAGAAAAGTGTCGTTTGAAATATACTACCAAGTCCAACTCAACAACTCATCAAAAATGGTTAAAAGAATTATGGAAACTCGGTGATCTTCAGCGACAGAGGGAGTACATTGTACGACATACCCATGAAATGAAGCCCAAGTACCGATACTCAACCACGGAAACCTCCCCGGGTCCTGAATACGGCCTTCTATTTTGAAGAAAATAAATCGCGCATTCGTGTTTGCAAGACAATTTTTAAAGCCACACTCGATTTAGGTGATCAATTAATTAAAACAGCGTTTACCAAAAAGACGGAAGCTGGGTTTATCGAGGGACAGTACAGAGGAGAACATGAAAATCATCCTATGATAGATCCTGTAATTAACGAAAGCATTACTCAAGTTATCAACTCAATTCAACGCGTTGAGTCGCATTATCTTCAAAATCAGACTACTCACGGATATATTCAAAGCGAAAGATCATTCGCAGATATTTACCAGGATTATAATAGATCACGCCAAGCTAATGACTTGTCATTTGCTCTCGAATCAACATTTGAACGCATATTGACATCTATTTGAGAAAGACCTAGCGCGAAGTGAGAAAGAAAAGGACAAAAAGAATCTCTTTCTGTTTTCAACTTAAAACTATACTTTTTTAAAAATTTATCCAATTACAATAATTACACATTAATAATATATTTATTGGAGTTAACAATATCAAGTATATAATCATTCTGATTCCAAAATATGTATATTGAAACTATGCAATGACCAATAGTACAATTTAGCATTATGACGTAGTCGATCGTCCGATGATGGTTCGATGTAACGATACCATATGAGGTAATAAATTCGGCTAACGGGACATTTATCGTTTCATAACTATCTCCAGGCAGTAATGCCAATTCCTAAAGGGTAAGTGTCTCTGTCGTCTCTGTCTAGAATGAATTGTTACAATTTCACTATTAGTGATTTGTATGCAAATAATGTGGATGGTTTTTTGTGGGATGAAACTGAAGGAAAGCGTGGTTCAGTAGAAATCGGAAGCTGTGTTTTAGCTTTCATCGAAATGCTGCTCAATAATCATCCCACTGGAGACATAGATCTAATATTCCACTCAGACCACTGTTGCGGGCAACAAAAAACCTAGTACTTGTTATCTGCTTATGCCTATGCTGCGTTCAATGTACACAGTGTTATAGAGAAGCAGCTGAAGAGGCATATAAAATCAGGCCCTATTTACACACCACAGCAATATACAACATTGATCAGGTGTTCCAAAATATCTGGACCAACATACAAAGTGCATGAAATCACACATGACCTCTTTTATGACTAGATAGTGTTGCAAGAAGCTTGGGGCACAAATTTCAATATCGATGAAAGTAACAACCAAGTTAAGTGGAATGCTGTAAATGTCCTCAAAGTAGAAAAAGGAAATCCAATGGCCTTTTTCTTTGAAACGTCATTTGCAGAGACTGAATTAAAAAAATGTTGGGTGAACAAGAGATAGACTAGATGCATAGTAGAATCAACACCTGGTATTACCATAAATTTGAGTTTGAGTAGAGCATACACACAAAAAATTAGTTTGTCTGAAGCAAAAAACAACAATATTAAAGAACTTGTAGTCAAAGATGTGATTCCGATGCCTTATTATGACAGTTTTCACAAAAATGTTTTGTATTGACGTTACCACTACAGGTTTCATAGTAGAAGTAGGTAGACTGGTTTAAGAATTTTGTGCCATTAACAACTTTATTTGAATGGAAAGTAACAATTGAAAATAATAGACCAATAAGTAAACTGTGATTTGCATTTTTAAGACTGTGGGGTACTATTACGTGAGTAAGTAAAACTAAAATGAAAATAGAGACTGCCTGAGAATTTAATAATAACTTAATGATTTTATGGTTTTCGGCTTTTATTAATGTTAGTTCAGAACCTGTACATATTTTAAGATTGTTCTGATAGTGCGTAAAGACATAAGAATACCTAAATTTATTATTGTTCACGGGAGAGAAAAGTTTTTGTTAACGTATTATTGCTGTGAGTATTTAAAAACGCATAATTATTAATTATTATACGTGTACAATCGCAATTTCGATAAAATGTTTAGTATCTAAGTAAAAAGGACATAATATTTCATAATACTAATCATTGTACTTAGTGTTTCTCTTTTATTCATTTAGTAAATAAATAACTTCCTATTTGAGTACATATTTTATTTATTTCAACTAATTTAGATCTATAAAAACTAAAGCTTGTGTTCCTAAGATTAGCTCGTTGCAATCACACGTTCATAGCGTTAACTCAAAACCCCCGACAAAAAGGTATTTTATTTTTCGGGTGAAAAGTAATGTAACTCAATTTTATTTTAGATGGAGTAAAGTAACCCGACTTAGTACTCAAAAAATGTGCTTACTCCTGCTGCAAAACTATAGTAACTAATAAATCTTGTTATTTTCATGGTTTCTAAGTGACAAAATATTAATATTCCAATTAAACAGCTTTAGAAATCGTTACCTTTATGAATGTCTCATTGGATCTTTAATATCTTTCTCAAATACTCTAAAAACAGTTTTTCGTCATTTCTGAAAAATTTGGTTTTTTGAGTTGCCGGAGTCTTCATCTATGGGTGCGATATATACTTCAAAATAGGAAGATTGATAATTATTCCACAAAATGACCCTAGGGAAAGACATACAGGGAAATGAAAAATTGTGAGAATCATAATTACAAGATGTAACAAAAATTTCCTACGTCTGATTCCAATATCCAATGTAGTTCCAAGACAAGATTAATACAAATGTTTCGATTAACATCGATGAAATGCAAACAATTCATTGTTTTCAAGCAAACATATATTTATTTCGAGTACGGTCCTGACCGTTATTGGGTTGCCACCTGAAATCGATCAGCTCCTAAGTGCGAGTGTAAAATCAAATAAATTCAATCCAAAGTCATAATCTACCTTAGTTAAATAAAATTCGTAAGTAATATTTACAACTGAATTAGAATAGTATATAGAAGTAATAAGACGAAATTTGATCAACAAACCAGCTGCTGATCAAAAGGAATTCCATTATCCACTTTTTACTTCTGACTCTGTCTCAGTAGACAGGGTCGGACCTGCACATGATATTGCAGAAGCACAACATAGTTTCCAAAGGTACTTAATTTCAAAAGTTATATAATGAATAATAACTCTAATAGCAATTCACAACAACCCGGAATGTCATATTCGAGTGTATTGGGACAAAGTCAACAATCAAAGTACCCGCCAAAAGAACCAGCTATTATTTTTCCGTCAATAACAGGAATAAAATGCCAAGAATACTTGTATCAAGTCGGTCCACTTATCTCACCTAAAAATATACTATATGTTTCACGCATGGCTAATGACAGAATATGTATATATTTATCATCGAAACAGATTGTAGACAAATTTTTGGAAGATTATGGAGGAGAATTTACTATTAACGGCCAACAAATCAATGCTCGTAGGATTATTACTCCAGCAGCAAGACTTGTAATTTCAAATGTTTGCCCTTCAATCCCTAACAACATTATCCAAGCAGCCTTAGAAAATATTGGACTGAAACTAATGTCAAATATAACATTCCTAAGAATTGGTGTAACTGATGCTGCGTATGTAGGAATTTCCCATAAATTCCTACAATGGATCTTAATTTAACATTAAGCGAAAGGTTCGAAGTTTAAATCTCCGCGCCTTTTATTCATGTTCACGGAACCAATTGGTACCTCCCGCGCCATAAGCCGCAAAATTACCGCCAACGAAAGGCAATCAGTAGTCTTGGCTCACCTCTTGTGACGATATGATCAAGTGCTGATTCATTGGTTTAAATACATACCTAATTTCGTTTATCAATTTAATGTAACTGCAACAAATGAGAGTGTAAATATGACGTGAAGTGCTTTTCCGACATTGGTCGGTGAATTTCTGTATTGTAAGTACTATTTTTATTAAAAATTATTGTTTGAATCCGCATGGTCGCCTAGACCGGTTCATCGGTAGTTTAGCGCTGTTGCCGTATCCAATACTAAAGTTTGGTACTTCGTTCTTGTAAGAATTTAAATAGAGGGATTGTGAGTGAGCCGTATTTTTATTACTCCTTTATTCTCAACGACAATTTCAGCGTTCCCGTCAACAAAAGGTTGGCGAGTCTTCTTGTTTTAAAATACTCAAAAACATGTCGGGAAGGAAAGGATCAACCAACTAAACTTAGAGGAACCAGCCAAATATCGCTAAGGCGAATTTCCCTTCTCGTACATAGTTTTTATTGGTCCTTCGAGCCGGATATAGTCTGTCAATTTGACATATCCATTTTTGCCTCTGCAGCAACTTGATATATCCATGTCCGCCTTTGCGGCAATTTGATTTCTTGGGTCTGTCTGAACCCTATTCTTCTTTTCTCTAATAAACATTCCAAAAAGTTGTTCATTAGACTCTCGTGAGGGCTGAGAAACTGTAAAAAATAAATACTGAAACAGTGATATGTATATAAGTGCGATTTGATTGCTCGGGAAATTAAAGACAGTCCGGCAACAGCGCGCGAAGCGAGTTCTGAATCTAGAATGGTCAACTGCTGGCCGTTTTTACTTCAACGACACCTCGCTCAAGGGGGGTGTATAGGATTAGGAGCCGGTTTGGAAGTGTTTATAAACAGCATATTTTGAAGAAACTAGTGTTTATTTACATGTCGGGTTTTTGTTACCTCAATAATACATGGTATAATAAATACATCGTTAAGTTTGAGGATATTTAATTAATGTATTTAGTTATATTTAGGTACATTTTCTTGCACTGTTAAAAGTAATTTACAGTTTTCTAAATATTAGATATTTTGTTTATCAATTATCTATGTGCGTTTATATGTATTTTTAGTACACTGTGAAAAATAAATCACAGTATTTTCTTCATTATTACTTTGGATATTTAATTAGTGTATTTAGTTATATCTAGGTACACTTTCTTACACTGTTAAAAATAATTTACAGTTTGCTCAATAGTAGATACTTTGTTTAATATTGATTATCTATTTGCTCACATGCATTTTAGTACACTGTGAAAAATAAATCACAGTATTTTCTTCATTATTACTTTGGATATTTAATTAGTGTATTTAGTTATAAGTAGGTACATTTTCCTACACTGTTAAAAATAATTTACAGTTTGCTCAATAGTAGATACTTTGTTTAATATTGATTATCTTTTTGCGTTTACATGCAATTTTAGTACCCTGTGAAAAATAAATCACAGTATTTTCTTCATTATTACTTTGAATATTTAATTAGTGTATTTAGTTATATCTAGGTACATTTTCTTACACTGTTAAAAATAATTTACAGTTTTCTCAATGTTTGATATTTTGTTTATTAATCTCAATATTAATTAGCAATGTGCGTTTATATGCATTTTTAGTACACTGTGAAGAATAAATCACAGTATTTTCTTCATTATTACTTTGAATATTTAATTAGTGTATTTAGTTATAAGTAGGTACATTTTCTTACACTGTTAAAAATAATCTACAGTTTTTTTTTCAATGTTTGATATTTTGTTTATTAATCTCAATATTGATTATCTATTTGCGTTTACATGCATTCTAGTACACTGTGAAAAATAATTCACTGTGTTTTCTTCTTTATTATTTTGAATATTAATACCGTATTTGGTTATAAGTAGGTACATTTTCTTACACTGTTAAAAATAATCTACAGTTTTCTCAATGTTTGATATTTTGTTTATTAATCTCAATATTGATTATCTATTTGCGTTTACATGGATTCTAGTACACTGTGAAAAATAATTCACTGTAATTTCTTCTTTATTATTTTGAATATTAATACCGTATTTGGTTATAAGTAGGTAGGTATTTTCTTACAATGTTAAACTAATTTTCAGTAATTTGCATGCTATTGAAATACTTATCGCATTGATTGGAAAAGCTCTTTGTCTATTCGGTTATTCCATATATTGTAAAAATTTACTCGCTACTTTAGAAGCTAATTTTAATTCAGGTGGAGTTCAACTTTGATTGGTTACACTTTGATTCAATCATGTCGCTAAATCACTTGAAAAATAAAAGAGGGGGTTTCAAATCGCAATTATCTCGAATTGAAACATTTGTGTCGGAGCTGACTGGCTCCGAAGAGGTCTATATACTTAAAGTCAAACTTAAAAGCATATCTGGTCACTATGACAATTATCAAAAAGTCCAATTGGAAATCGTTTCATTATCTAACCCGGACGACGACAACTACTCTTCCGACGATGAGGCCGAGAACGTTGTCGCCGACCGTTTTGAAAGTTGTATTGCTATGCTTGAACTTCTAATAGAAAATAAGCAAAAAGAATCACTCAATTTAAATACTAGGCCAAACGATGTATCTAATGTCGTGTTACCTAAAATTAACATTAAACCTTTCTCAGGGGCTGCATCAGAGTGGCCATCCTTTATCGACCTGTTCACAGCACTGGTACTTAATAATAATAATTTAAAGTCGGAGGGTGAAAAGTTTTATTACCTTAAAGGGCTGTTACGTGGACCACCTTTGGAAATGATTGAGTCCTTAAGCGTAACAAATCAAAATTTGAATATTGCCTTAAATATTCTTAAAAAGGCATATGACGATAAATATAAATTACTGTATTCTTTGTACCAAACTTTGGTGGATCAAAAACCTGTCTTGAAAAGTACTCCGGTCGAGTTGCGCGAATTTCAGATATCGACGCGTAAGACATTTGATTTGATTAAAAATATGAATTTATCGCCGGAAGTAAATTTTGAGTCATTAATAATATTTTTAATGGAGCAAAAACTTGATTTTAATTCAAGACGAGCCTTCGAAAGTGAGCGCAAGCCAGAGCTTATCCCTACAGCTGAATATTTCTTTGATTTTCTACAGCAACGCCAATCAATGTTAGAAAATTTAAATCTTTTTGAAACCAACACTAAGGGTAAATTCAACCCCAAGTCTAATAATGTTTGTAAAAATAGGGTGACATTGGTATCTAGTTTAAGTTCTTCGCAACAGTACCATTCTAGTTCTTCTCGGGTTAATAGACCGAGCTGTCTTCATTGTTCAGACCCCTCTCATCTTATATACGGTTGTTCCAAATTTATGTCCTTATCACCTCAAGAGAGGTATCAGATAGTCAAAGCTAAAAAACTTTGTGTAAATTGCCTGAATAGTACCCATAGTACTACCGATTGTAAATCCCTTAGGAGATGTGCAACTTGCAATAAGTCTCATCATAGTTACTTACATTTTGACAGTCAGAACAGATTGCCAAACAACTCTAACAATCGTAATAATCCTAGAGCCTCCTCTTCCGGAAGCCCCAATGTAACCTCTCTATCCAATGTAAATAATCACCCCTCTCCTATTAATGTACATAATAATACGTCCCCAGATCAAATTAATAGATCTAATTTCATAAATACCAGTTCTGCATCACCTAATCAATCACCTGAACCTCCGGAGTCAGTGAGATATCAAACTGCTTTGGCTGCCATGTCAGCAAAAGACAGTATTGTACTATTGCCTACGGCTTTAGTGAATGTTAATGGGTTCAATGGTCGGTGTTTGGTTGGACGAGTTCTTCTTGATTCCGCTAGTCAAATGAGCGTTATTAACCGTGCCTTTGTACAAAAATTGAATTTAGTCTCTCGAAAACAAACTCTTAATATTTCCGGATTAGGTAGCAATAACTACACCTATAGTAGAGAAGTGGTAGATATCACATTTAATTCTCAAATTGCACCTTACAGTACTTTCACTATATCTTGCTCGGTCATAGATAAAATAACAAATAGTTTACCACAATCTTCTATCTCACCTTCTAATTTTAAAATTCCATCCCATATAAAACTTGAGCTAGCTGACCCTTTATTCTTTGAATCCGGTCCAATAGATCTTCTTATTGGCTGTGATTTATATCATTACCTGCTTAAGGGGACCGTACTTAAAACGGATCCTTATTCTCCTTCCTTCATAGATACTCACCTGGGATATGTTATCGCGGGTCCTATCCCTTTGAGAAATGCTAACTCCTCCCAGCATAAACCTAAGTCTGCTTATTCCTTTTTGACGGTTTATAATGATCAAGTCTATCAATATTCTGACCTCCAAAGGACAATGGAGAAATTCTGGGAGCTTGAGGAAATTCCCGAATGTCCATCACAAGATCCCAGCGAGGAATATGTTGAACAACTATTTCGGGATACAACCGTTATCCTACCATCGGGGCGGTATCAGGTAGATATGCCTCTACTCGCAAATCAGAATAAAAAACTAGGCCAGTCATTCGGTATAGCCATCCAACGATTCTCTTCTCTTGAAAGAAAATTCAATGCTAATCCTACCCTTTTCTCTGAATATAAAAAAGTAATTTCAGAATATCTAACACTCAATCATGCTCAAGTCATTCCTCTGTCTTTCTATAACACTGTGTCTAATGATTTCAAGTATTTTATACCCCATAGGGCGGTGATACGTGAGGAAAGCGCATCCACCAAACTTCGGATCGTGTTCGATTTTTCGGCTAAAACCGATTCAGGTTTCTCTCTTAATGATTTAACGTCGAAGGGATACCAAGTTCAGGATAACCTATTCGACATTTTGTGCAGATTTAGATGCTATAAATATGTCCTGTGTGCTGACATCAAAATGATGTATAGATTCATAGATATCAATCCCATGCAACGCTATCTCCAAAACAAACTGTGGAGGGATAACCCCACGAAACCCCTTCAATGTATCCAATTATCTAGGCTTAGTTTCGGACAGAACTGTGCCCCTTTCTTGGCCACCCGAGTCTTGAAAGACATTGCCTTAAATAGTCCCGATTGTCCAAATGCGCAGCAGGCTATTCTTCATCAAACCTACATGGATGATATCTTAACTGGAACCAATAAGGAAATGGACTTACCGGCTCTTTATGCCGAATTGACAAATATGCTTGGAAAACATGAGTTCCAACTTCACAAATGGCAATCAAATTCATTCAAGTTTTTACAGTCAATCGATGAATTACCTAACGCTGAATTGGATCGTAGTTTTGACGATTCGTCAAGCAAAATTCTAGGACTAAAATGGAATCCTGCGTCTGATATTTTACACATCCAAACTGCCAAGTTGGCTGATTGTTCTCATATAACGAAACGAAGGATATTAAGTACCGTCGCCAGTACATTTGACCCTCTTGGGTTAGTAAACAATCTGACCGTGTTTGGCAAACTGTTAATGCAATCGGTCTGGAAATCCCAGATAGGGTGGGATGTTCCCATTTCCGACACATCCATAATTACTCAGTTTAATAAATTCCTTTCTTTATTAACTGAAGCTGCTCACCTCCGAGTACCCAGATACCTATTTAACCAAAAAATTATTACTTCGTGTTCTCTCCACGGGTTTTGCGATGCCAGTCAAAAGGCATACGGAGGGTGTCTCTATTTAGTAGCGATCTACGCTGATAATTCTAGATCCTCTCGCCTAATTACTGCTAAATCTCGTGTGAATCCTTTGAAAATTACTTTGACTATTCCCAAGTTAGAGCTGTGTGCAATGGAGCTGTTGTCCACTTTAGCTCGTAGAATAGCTCAGATTCTATGCATTTCTCTTCACATCTCTTCCATAAATTTATGGTCCGACTCTCAAGTCGCTCTCAGTTGGGTGAAACGGTCTTCTAATGATTTTTCTCCCTTTGTAGCTCGGCGTGTCCTAACCATTCAAAACAATAGTAAAGAGTTTATATGGCGACATGTCAAATCCGATTTAAACCCAGCCGATTTACTTTCTCGTGGTAAATTCTCATCTGATGTCTGGACTTTTTGGTTCGAGGGTCCTCGATTTCTACTTGAATCTAAAGATTTTGATTCTATGGATTCTTTCGAACCTATTGACGACTTGCCTGAAGTCAAAAAGGTCAACCTTGCTATAGTCAACAGCGACTTAAACTTTTGGGAACCTATATTTTTCCGATTCTCAAAATTTATAACCTTAAATAGGGTTATAGCCCATATATTCAAATTTATAAACCTATCGAGGAGAAAATTCAGAGACGTTGGTTCGTTATCTGTTGACGATCTCCGAATTGCCCATGATTTTATAATCAAACAAATTCAACATAAACACTTCTTCAACGAAATTCGTTGTTTAAAAACTAACGTTCCGATTGGAAATAAAGACTTAATTCCATTGAACATTTTCTTGGATAATGACGGCCTTCTAAGAGTGGGTGGCCGATTACAATTTTCTACTTTACCTTTCAATCAAAAATTTCCCTTGCTGTTACCACAAAATGATCATGTTGTTGATTTGCTAATAATACGGGAACATCGCCGTCTTGGCCATGGTGGAGCCCAAAATGTGTTAGGAAATTTAAGGCTACAGTACTGGCCCTTGAATGGCACTCGTCTTGTCAAAAAATTGATAAAAAGCTGCATCACCTGTTTTAGATTTAATGCCCAGTTCGCCTCTCAAATAATGTCCCCGTTACCCCTTGACCGAGTGCAAAAATCTCGCCCCTTTTCCAAAACTGGCATCGATTTTGCTGGACCTGTACAAATTAAATCTTCGCGCTTAAGAAAAGCCCCAATACAAAAGGCCTACATTGCCATATTCATATGCATGGTGACAAAGGCGATCCATATCGAATTAGTAAGTGATCTCTCTACCGATGCATTTATCGCCACTCTTAAAAGATTTCTCAGTCGTAGAGGGAATCCTCAGACTATCTATACTGATAATGGTTCCAACTTTGTTGGAGCAAGAAATCAATTACGAGAACTCTCCATTTTTCTCAAATCTTCCGAAAGTATCAATAAGATACAGTCTTTTCTTTCAACTACAGAAATTAGTTGGAAGTTTATTCCTCCGCGGTCACCGCACTGGGGTGGCTTATGGGAAGCGGCTGTGAAAAGCGCCAAATCCCACCTCACCAAAATAATTGGCAATTCGTGCCTTACCTTCGAGGAACTCTTCACGGTTCTGAGTCAGATCGAAGCTATCTTGAACAGCAGACCATTATACCCGATGTCAAATGATCCTACCGATCTATCTCCTTTGACACCAGGTCATTTTTTGATCGGAGCACCTTTAACCGCTTATCCCGATCGCGATCTATCTACCATCCCTGTAAACAGATTAACTTTTTGGGAACAATGTACTAAGATGAACCAAGAATTCTGGAAGAGGTGGAGCACCGATTATCTGCATCGACTGCAGCATCGACCTAAGTGGTGTAAAGCCTCAAACAATCTTCAGCTTAATCAGCTTGTACTAGTGCAATCGGAGGACCGTCCTCCTTTGAATTGGCCCCTTGCCAGGGTAGTGGAACTACTAACTGGCAAAGACGGCAATGTTCGTGCCGCACGTGTAAGAACTGTGGATGGAGTTTATATTCGTCCTATTACTAAGTTAGCTCCTCTACCATGGATGGACTGAGTTCTATCTACATTTGGAGTAGAACGTATTTTTTTTTCTTTGTTCTTTTTCTTTTCTCCTTCCTTCTTGCTTAAAATTTGGATTCTGCTCCTAAACTGTTCCTCTCATCTTTGCCCCGGCCCCCAGTATGTAGGAATTTCCCATAAATTCCTACAATGGATCTTAATTTAACATTAAGCGAAAGGTTCGAAGTTTAAATCTCCGCGCCTTTTATTCATGTTCACGGAACGAATTGGTACCTCCCGCGCCATAAGCCGCAAAATTACCGCCAACGAAAGGCAATCAGTAGTCTTGGCTCACCTCTTGTGACGATATGATCAAGTGCTGATTCATTGGTTTAAATACATACCTAATTTCGTTTATCAATTTAATGTAACTGCAACAAATGAGAGTGTAAATATGACGTGAAGTGCTTTTCCGACATTGGTCGGTGAATTTCTGTATTGTAAGTACTATTTTTATTAAAAATTATTGTTTGAATCCGCATGGTCGCCTAGACCGGTTCATCGGTAGTTTAGCGCTGTTGCCGTATCCAATACTAAAGTTTGGTACTTCGTTCTTGTAAGAATTTAAATAGAGGGATTGTGAGTGAGCCGTATTTTTATTACTCCTTTATTCTCAACGACAATTTCAGCGTTCCCGTCAACAAAAGGTTGGCGAGTCTTCTTGTTTTAAAATACTCAAAAACATGTCGGGAAGGAAAGGATCAACCAACTAAACTTAGAGGAACCAGCCAAATATCGCTAAGGCGAATTTCCCTTCTCGTACACAGCCATATACTCAGTTTTCTACGACAAGTATATATTGATCCACCAAATAACCTTATAGTTCCAGACAGTCTCTTAATATAATTCGAAACAACCAGTTATCGTATTTTTCCAAACATGGATGGGTAAGGTTGTTATAAATGCAAACAACCAGGTCACACTGCATACTCCTAACATGTCACCACACTCTCAATCTAATATAAGCGAGAGCAACACCACTACGTCTACACCCCAAGTTCAAGCTAACGTTACTACTCCTACACCACCAGAGAAAATTAATATTACTCCTCCTACACTCCAACCTAAATCCATCAACAACTCAACCGAACTTGAATCAATCCGAATGGACATAATAAATAATGATCACACAGAAACCAACAAAAGAAAAATCAACGGAATTGAAAGTCCCCCAATACCAGATAATACCACTGAAGAGGAAACAACTTTCAAAACTCCTGAAGAAAAAAAAAACTAAGAAAGTTGGGCTTGACGAAATAATGAAAATGATAGAACCCGCCAAAAATTTCATTGAGGAACACGCAGACGAAATAATATTAAATTCTGATCAACTGACAGATTTACTTACCAATATTCATGGTGCTAGTGGTCCAATCAGTACCATAAGAAATTATACCTCAGATTTTGAGTCTCTCATTAATATGCTGGAAAAAGTGTACCCCAAAATCACGAACAAATCCCTACAAATCCGCTTAACCAAGATAAGAAAACGATTACAACGATACATATCACAAGGCCCCATTGACTCTGGAAGTGAGTCGTCGACACAATCATCATATTAGAAATGGACATACTTCAATGGAATTTAAATGGTTATTACGTACACTATGAAATGTTGAAACAGGTATTGTCGAAGTACAAATCAAATACTATTTGTTTACAGAAAACACATTTTAAAGACACTAATGTACATAAATTGAAAAACTATAACATATACTATAAAAACAGACCCACTGGAGAAAGAAGCTGGGGGGGGGATGTTGCCACATACTTTAAAAATAATATCCAATCAAATAAAATTGACATAATCTTGGATCTAGAAGCTGTTGCGGTTACTGTTTTCTATCCATCTACAATGATTAATTGTAATATTTACATTCCTTCCAATATTAATCTCAATAAAAATGATTTGGTGATCTTGATTGAACAAATACCTCAACCTCGTATAACTGTCCGAGACTTCAACGATCACAACTTATTGTGTGGATCAGAGAAACAAGACGATAGAGATAATCTTATTGAGGAAATTATGAATGACTACAACCTCACTTTGCTTAATAATGGATCTAACACAAGATTCAACTCATATAATGGGACATCGTCTACTATAGACTTGGCAATATGTGATGCCGCTATTACTCCTCTCTTAAACTGGGAGGTAATGCCATATCTCTATGATAGCGATCAATTCCCAATAATAATCTCTGGCATTAGAGCCGGCGGAGAAAATAGCAAACCTTTACAAAAATGGCGTCTTAACAATACAAACTGGAATCAATTTTCCCTAAATATTGAAACATTGCTTTCTCAATACAAAATAACAGAAGATATCGACGAAACAAATGACGAATTTACCAAAATAATTGAACCAGCCGCCAAAGACAGTATTAGGATGACAGAAACCATTAGAAGCCACAATCCAGTACCCTGGTGGAATGACGAATGTAGTCAGGCAATAAAAACAAGTATAGCAGCATTTAATCGCTACAAAAAACGGAAGACTTCTGAAAATCTAGCTAGTTTTATGAACCTTAGAGCTAAGACAAGATAAACGCTAAAAAAGTAGAAAAGAGTGCTGTAAAACTTACGTACAAAATATAAATAGTTCAACTAATATTAGCACTATCTGAAAAAAAAATAGGCAAATATTGGGATACAAATCATATCAGAAAATTGCTGCCTTAGAGGATAACGGACAAATCATTAGCAATCCAAAACAAATTGTTGATTCACTAGCCAGCAATAACGAGAAACGATCTAGCGATGCTGCTTTCGAAAATTTCCTGGGAAATAATGTAACCAGTCTACGCAGCTTTCACAATAACAACATAGACAAATAGACACGGACATCAACAAGCCCCTCCTAAAGAGCGCGTTTGACGAAGCATTTACTTCTTTTGATGATTGCAGCCCAGAGTCAGACAACGTGCCTATTAGCTTTCTGCAACATTTCCCAGAAGGAGCTAAAGCAACACTGCTAAAAATATTTAATCAAATATGGACAAAACATACGTTCCCAAAAATATGGTCACAAGGAATGATTATACCCATTCAGAAGACAGGGAAAAATTAATTATTACTCCATCCTTATAGACCCATATCCCTAACTTGTACCATGTGCAAATTACTAAAAAAAATAATCAATAACAGACTTGTTTGGGAGATAGAACGAAGAAAATTGATAATACCAGAACAGAGTGGATTCAGAAAACACAAAAGCACAATCGATAACATCATCGACTTAGAAAGCGACATACATGAGGCTTCAGCAAGCAATCAGAAATTTATAGCTGTATTTTTTGACATAAACAGAGCATTCGATACGGCATGGAGGCCTGACATAGTAAAAACCTTGCAAGAATGGAATATAGACGGGAACATGCTGGCTTCTATTTACAATTTTCTGAATAAAAGAAGTTTCCAAGTTAGGATGAACGGCTCGATCTCCGATCTGAAAACACAACAGCATGTAACACCGCAGGGATCAATAATCAGCCCAACTTTATTCCTTATAGCTATGAATAACATCACCACTAATTTACAGAAATCAATAAAAGTAATATACATAACAAGTAAAAATGTAACAACAATGAAACCGATTCTACAATCTCACATAAACATACTTGGAAAATGGTCTAAGGACTTCGGTTTTCATTTCTCTGCAGAGAAAACCAAATGTATAATGTTCTCTAGGAGAGAACTAAATGGTAGTCCCCTCGGGTATGTTCAAAAAATCACATTTCTGGAAAGGATCTTCGACTCGCAATTGAATTGGGATGAACACATTAAGAATCTAGTCGTTATATGTGAGAATGGACTAAATCTATTGGAAGTCCTCGCAAACAGAGAGTGGGGATCTGATCGAGAAACTTAACTCCTAATTTACAAGCATCATATTAGATCCAAGATCGATTATGGATTCATCGCCTACGCCTCCTCTAAAAAACGCATATTAAAACGTTTAGTTGTCATAGCAAACCAAGCATTGCGCATCATTTCTGGAGCTTATAGAACATCCCCCATCGAAAGCTTACAAGTAGAACTAGGAGAGCAATCACAAGATAAAAGAAGGCAATACCTGACACTGTCATATGCCAGTATTATAATGGGCAACCAAGAACATCCAAACTACAATAACACAGTTGCAAATAGATATCAAAACACCGACGAATTTTGGAAAAGAGTCGACTACCTCTTCTATCAGAGACTTTCCAAATATATCATACAACTAGAACCAAATGTTGATATACCACCGCTATGGATTATTAAAATTCCGAGGATAGACACCGGCTTAACCAACTTTAACAAGGCAGAAACTCCAGCCTCCACAGTATATCAGAAGTTCCACACGAAACTCTCCATTTATTCTAACTTTCATAAAATATATACTGATGCATCCAAAACCCCAAATGGAGTTGGATCTGCTGTTGTCACTTCCTATAAACCCCCTTTGAAATATAAATTACCCAACATAAGTTCTGTGTATACCGGAGAAATATATGCTATCCTACAAGCTTTAATCGAAATTCAATCGTAAAACCTGCAAAAAACTGTAATAATAACAGACTCCTTAAATGCCCTAAGTACCTTGAAAAATATTCACACTACAACCCTTTTGAACTACAAATCAAGACTCAACTGCATCTACTACAGAACAACAACTTGGATGTCAGATTCTTATGGGTGCCCTCTCATCAAGGAATACAATGAAGCGAAGATGCTGACAAACATGCAAGAGACGGTACAGGTTGCAGAGATGTACATATACCTAGTAAACAGCGCGGTCTACAGTGACTTGAAAACTACATCAAAATGAAAATTGATTCTCGGTGGCAATCGGAGTGGCAAGGATCACTCCAAAAACTAGTACAAATAAAGAAAAGTGTCAAACAGTGGCCACGAATATGCAGTAATCGCTTAAAACAGGTCGTAATAACCAGACTAAGAATAGGTCACACTAAACTTACGCATGAATATTTAATACGTAAAACTGATAACCTTTTGTGTATAGTTTGTAGCCGTGAGCTCACTGTAAAACATATATTATTAGAATGTACATTATACACATCGCAAATGCAATATAATTTTCCAAATGACATAGGTAAATACCCTGCTAGGAAAGGATTGCGATGTGGATAATATTTATAAATATCTGTCAAATACATTTCTACTCTATAAGCTGTGACTATATTATTAAAGCCATCGCTAATAACCAATTTGGTTGAAAATACTGGAAATTTTAATAATTATTAGCTAGTCTCTTATCAAAACTGAATATGCTGTTTCAGACGAGGCAGTTTAAGAAGGACAAAAGATAATGGGGAAAGTAATAGAAATCAATGGATTAGACGCATATTCGATTATGAATACGTATCAGTTTTCTCTCAGTCATTGTTAGATTTAAAGTGCCAAGCCTAAGCTGTTCCTCCCATGAGCGCGTCATATGAAATTATGAAGAACCTAGTCTCGCTTCAATATTGCAATGAAGTAATTTTCCTCCCGTTTGAGAACGGAGCGAAACTTTAATTAAAATGCTCAAATTCCCGAATTTCAGCAGTTTATAACTGCATATATCTTTTGTCAATATATATTACATTAAATTCATAACTTACATCCATATGAATTTATTACTGGGATCTTAAATAGCGTTTAATGTGGTTAACGCTGGCTTAGATTAAATTTCAAATCAGATGTACTGAGTGATGCACTCAGTAGCTGATGGATATAGCCTTAATTGGGCTTTGAAAAGGTTATAAGAATAAAACTGAATCTTCAATCACATTAAAAAAATTAACAGAAAAACATGTTACTAAATATTATGAACTGTCATCAAAAAATTGGGGACTATATTATTCCGATACTACGAATATTTTCCCAGAGGTTACATCAGAATTCCAGTTAATTTGAAAATATATGTCCAACGAGAGAAAAAAATATCCAACAAGAATAATGATCACGACCAATATAATATCAGAAAATGGGATAAAAATAGAAACAATTGGCATAATGAGATATGATTATTTTGAAAATTTGGAAATTTCAAAGAGGCTATTGTTTTCTTTAAATCACTATCACAATCAAATTATAGATCGATGTTTCAGCAATAGTATTAGTTCAAAATAATGGCATGCTTCAATTGAAAAAAAAATTCCAGTTAGCATTTTAAATTCTTCCAATGTGTAGCAAGAATATCTGTACTCTGTGATAACGCATATTTGCAGCATCCATCTATTTAACGAGTGAATAAACCATTTTTATATATAGATAAATTAACTCCAATGTAAAAATGTCATATACCTGGAAATGTTATTGTCACTTTGAGATCGATAAAAAAGTTGCATCCTTTTTTATCGGATAAAAACTTCTCTTTCTCAATATCTAGTAAGCGGACGTCACTTTTATACGATGACAATGAGTGGCAAGTTTGGTTACTTATAATTTCACAGCAATTAAGTGTTGGCAAAACTGCAAAAACTGTCAATTAGTCTGTCATATTTTTGAATTTTAAACAGATAGTGCTTTTATTTTGATTTATCAAAACAATTCTCAATTTTTTAGTATCTTCAATAACTTTTATTATATTGTGGAATTAACTAGAAACCGTGAGTTTAAATTAAAACACTATATTGATAATTATTTAAATGAATCTGTTCTTTTATTTTATATTCAATCGTTTCTATTCTTAGTTTCACGTTTAATAGATTTTGTGAAATATTGGAAATTAAGCTGATAACATTCTCAATTGTAATTTCTAGAAGTGAAATTTGATTAAAAGAGCTTATTTTCAATTTATGTTGATTTCCTTGTAATTGTCTGATTCGACCTTCATAATGTTCCGCATCTTCTTGATCTAGATTACCAGTTATGCATTTTATAAGTGAACCTAAAGGGTTCAATAAACCTCGTTCAAACCTATTGTCAGTTTTCAAAAGAGGATCAATTTGTTTAATATGTGTTTCTTTTTTATTTTCCGAAGATAAAAGAGGAATGCAACTATTTTCAAACTCAGAATGATATCCATGGTGAATTTTAAAGTTATTATGTAATTCCTTTGATTGAGTTCTTATTGTCGAGAATTCAGATATGATTGAAGTTGGGTTATGTATTTGTTTAAAACACCAATAACTAGTTACTAATTTAGTTGTCCCTAGTTTATACGGGAGGAGCCCAGGATAATTGTTTACGCTGTGGAGTTTGACGGCTGAGGTGACGACGGTGAGTCCAGTGAGCCATATGAAATTTTAGGTAGTATTTTAGTATCATAGGTGTGCACAATAATTTTATTTTTATTTTTTGGGCTTTCTAGTACTACTTTTCCATTTCCTGAGACTTTGGTTAGAATATAGGGTCCGTCAAATGTACGTGTTAATTTGCCTACCGACTTTCAATTTTCCTATAAACTTGTGCACCAACTTTAAGACTAAGAGTCTTGTTGGTTTCATTCACACGATTCATAACTTTTTCTTTCACATTTTGTGATTCTTCGTGTACTTCAGTATATAAAGCTTTGGTATTATTTTGATGGGAATATAGATATTGTGTATAAGCTGGTACTGGTATAAGTGCCATTGGATCACGACTATTAGTGTGCCCTAATACTCATTCATGAGGTGAATACCCTGTAGTAGAGTGATTGGTACTGTTGTAAGCTATAATCGCATAAGGCATTAAACAAAGGACTTCGGCATCTTTATCTTGTTCTCTTAACAGCCGAAGATGTTCAGTTATAGTTGAATGAAATCTTTCTACAGGCCCATTTGATTCGTGGTGGTAGAGTGTTGTGAAATGAATAGTAATTTTATGAGATTTCAATAGTTCTTTAACAACGTCGTTTTAAAATTCTGTCCCTTTATCAGAGACAATTTGTTTTGGGACACCAAAAAAGGAAAAGACATGCACTAGTTGTTGACAGACTGATATAGAAGTACCGAAATATGGCAAAGCTTCCCCAACATTTGAAAATTTGTCTAAAATTGTTAGAAATCCAAGATTTCCTACTTTATAAGTGTCAATGTGTATGGTTTCAAATGGTTTCAAAGGTGTTTTAGTTAAAACTAAAGGTTCGTTAGGAGAATGTCTATTATATTTTGCTCTATGACAAATTTCGCAAGCATTTATATAATTAGTGACATCTTTTTTGATTGGTTTATAATAATAGTTTAATTTTAAGGTCTTCAAAATTTCTCCAATACCTCTTTGATTTCTTTTACCCTCGTGTTTGTATTTCATCATTGTATTGCGTTCTTCCGGTAGCACGTTATTTACAATTTTAGTACATTCAACTAATTTTAATTTTGTAAAATATTTTGACCAAACTTTTTAAAAAATACGACGAATTTCGTTAGATAAAAAATGTATATACGAGGTATTTTTACAAGCATTTTCTCTAAGAAACTCGGTGATAACCTTCACATCAACTGGAACTGTGACTCGAATGATTTTGTGACCGTCAAATACTTCGAAGTCACGTTTAAGATAAGGCACGTATGGAGATTTCTCTACCATTAAGTGAAACGCTTCATTATTTATAATACCATCTAACAATGTAAAATTTGTATCTTGGGAAGATTGTCCGCTATGAGTATCCGTTTTCCAAATGTTGATTAATATCTTTTTGAATTATTTACTGGTAGTTGTGAATTGATAACTTCGAGTTCCTTTAGTGTATTATCCAATTCAACGAAGTCGATATTATCAGGGTTAAATTCTCCTAAAAATTCTCGTATGTCGAGGTCAATATCTCCGGGATTATTTAGGTTTAATTCAGTTTCTAAAGAATTAACCCTACGGGCCGGGCGCCCTGAATCTTGACATCAGCGCGGGAGCCTAGTCTCACAGACCCATAGTAGAAAAAATACTTGTGAGATTGTTAGATATGAAATAATGATTCAGTATCAAAAAAATAGGCTTTATTTAAATAAAAAAGTATAATTGAACTATTTATAAAAAAATAAATTTGAATGAAATGCATAACATCAAAACAAAAATAGTAACGCACGTTATACTAAAAAATAAAAAAATTTAAAAAAGCTAGAAAATATTATTTTTTCTTTACAGATCACTAGTAATAGTAACAAATATTGTTTCCTATGCGTTTTTTGCATTGTCGGAACATGTGGGACACCAAGCTTTAATGTGTTTAAGACAAACAAACTTATTGCAATTTTCACAGAAATATTTAGTTTTAGTCTTTCTTGCAGAAAAAACATCGTTTTCGTGTTCCGGGTGGAATATCCTGAGGTACAGCCAGAGTACCAGCTACCTTCTGTCTCCTGTTTCTCACAGATGGCGGAATATTTGTTTCCAAAGAACGTCGTTCTAAGTGGTCTTTGGTCAAAGACAAGGCAAGATCCCTTAGGAACAATCATCTCTGAACATTGTATATTTCATTATTTGGAGCATAAATGATTTGACAATTAACACCTGCTATATTCATCATTGCAGAAACTGCTACCTGCGGCCATCTTCTAGTATTCCTAGATACATCATAAGTTGCACATAATTTATCCAGATTGTCCACTCCACCCATCGTGTGATTATAAAATGTAATAATCTCTGGCTTGCATTTTTCAGCAGAAGATGTGTCGATTACATCATCATGATGCAAACTAGATGCTAATATAACATTTTTGTACTTCTTGGGAATGTATGATACGATTGTGATATTTTCTTGGAACCCATATAGTGAAGAATATTGCGGCCGAGCTCTTGTGTTTGTGAATTCGAGAGGTAACTCTCTTTTGTTTTTTTTTACAGTTCCTACATATGTAATTTTGTACTCATCAAATAATTTGTTTACTAAATCTATACTCGTGAACCAATTAGCACATGTGAGGTTTCGATTTGTTCCTGATATAGGCTCTATTAGCCTAAGAAGTATACTAGATGGACAGTTATCGCATTTATAAGGACCATCAGGCTGTTTTCCATCATAAATTTCGAGATTTGAGGCATAACTTGTTGCAGAATCAACTAACGCAAAGATTTTTATTCCGTATCTATTCGGTTTGCTGGGAATATACTGCTTAAATGAGCATCTTCCTCGAAAAGCTTCGAGCTTTTCATCAATTGTAGCATTTTCTTCAATAGTATATGCCTTTTTACAGTTCTCAACAAAACAATCAAATAGAGTTCATATTGGAGCCAACTTATCAAACTACCTCCTCTCTTCTCTTGTATCTATATTGTCAAAACGTAGACATCTGAACAAAAAGTGAAAACGTTCACTAGACATAACCAACCAAAATCTCTCAATTCCAGTTCCGTTTCTTTCCCATAGTTCTTTGGTATTCAGACGACTACTTTTCAGGGTTCCTGCCAAGTATAATAATCCAAAAAGAGCCTTGATTTCGCAGACGTCAGTGGGCTTGGCTCTCCTTTCTCTTAAATAATTCTCGGCTTTTTTTGATATGTAGAGGTTCGTGCTATCAACTATTATTTGTAGCATATCGTCTGTGAAAAAAAGAGACCAACATTCAGCAGCCGATTTAGCATTTTAACCATAGGTTTTCACTCCTGGTAAATGGACAATAATATTTTAAGACTTAATTCTCACTAATTTATTGGGACAATATTTCTTCCACCTGGAAGTACCATCTTTCCCTATAAAAGTAGGCACTCTTGGAATCTTATTGGGAGGAGCAACATTTTCGATATCGTCTTCTCCATCGCAGTCTTGCTCTGATTCGCTATCCGTATTTCTCTCTTCAGTGAAATCAATTTCACTGGCCAGTTCATCTTCATTATCATTCGGATCTTCTTCCGTCTCGACTTCATCCCACAGCCGACGTAGTCTCTCTTGTTCGTCTTCGTAATTCATATCTACAAAAATATGAATAAAATGTATTTGCAAGTACAAAGACATCGATAGTATATTACATAAAAATATCGAAACATAATTGGTTAGAAAGCTTTGAGATATTATCAATATAAAAAAATTAACATATCAGTTATTTCATATAGAATATAAAAAAAATGAACTCACCCGAAAAAATCCAATTAACCGATATGACAAAAATTATAACGGGAGTCGGGGCGCTGGGTCTAACAGAATTATCGACACTTAACTCCTCAAAATTACGACTTGTAATCTCGCCACTTGCTACACGGGTACTGGATGATAAATAATGAAGCTACTGAGAACTCCCACTCAAACAAAAATTCCGCTCGGACTAACTAAACGATTTACTGCGCGCCGAGTCTATCAGACCCTGCGCCCTGCCCGTGGGGTTAATATTAATTCTTGATAAAAGATCCGCAATATTATTTTTCCCTGTTTTATATTTTATGGTATAGTCAAATTCCTCCAATTTTAATGTAAGGCGCCATCGTAAGAGTTTTGAATTTGGCCCTTTTAGGTTAAATAACCACACTAGAGGTCGATGATCTGTCAAAATTTCGGATTTACGCCCATATAGATGATAACGATACATTTTGCAAGCCCAGACTACGGCCAGCAATTCCGTCTCGATTATCAAATATTTCTGTTCTGTACTATTCAAGGTTCGCGACGCGTATACTATGGGATGATCATTAGGGATTGTACCTTGTGACAATACAGCACCCAAAGCTACGTTAGAAGCTTTAGTAGTTAATATAAAAGGCTTAGAAAAATCTGGATATACCAAAAATTATTTATAAAGCTCTTATGATAACCAACTGAACCCAAAAAAAATTTGATTTCCCGTTGTGTTCTAGGTATCGGAAAGCTTTTACAGCACTAATTTTGTCTGGATTCGGTGATACGCCTTCTCTAGTAATTTTATGACCTAACTACATTACATTGGTGTGCAAAAATTCAAATTTTGTTAGTTGTACTTTCAAATTAGCTAGTCGTATCCGTCCAAACACCAATCTCAATCTCCGTATGTGTTATTGTAACGATGACCAAAAAATTATTATGTCATCAAGATGCACATGGCAGATCTCATTTTGAAAACCTCTCAATACATTACAGTACAAACGGGCACCTTACGCGCATATTAGGTTTACAATATTTTTCCTGCTAGCATACGAAAACTACTCACTTTACAAATAAAAAGATTTGATTTTTAACCGATGAAAAGACACTTTCTACCCTCTCTATAAATTTCCGGGCCCTTTTTCACTAAGGTTTGCCATAATTTTGGCAATTTTCCAATTTTTTTGGCTTTGGGGAAGGCATATACTTTTTATATTTGGAGGAAGGGAAGATTTTGTTTTTGTTGGTGGTGCATAAGCGTTAATTAGAAGTGGACTCCACTACCCTAATTTTTTTTGGGAACTTATTTTTGGTGAGGGGCAAGTTCACTTTAAATAATGAGGTTTAACTAACTAGGGGTTGGGGGGATTTTGTTCTTGTGAGTGGTGCATATGAGTACATTAGAAGTGGATTCCGATGCCACTTTATTCTTTTGAAAATTATCATTGGGGGGGGGAGCAACTTCACTGTATTTATTGAGATTTAACTAAGTAATGGGGGGATTTTCTTTTTCTTGGTGGTGCAAATGAGTGCATTAGAAGTGGATTCCGATGCCACTTGTTTTATTGGAAAATTATCATTAGAGGGGGGGCAACTTCACTCTGAATAATGCGATAATACTAACTGAGGGAGCATTATGGTGCATTACAAGCGCTTGACGGTGCGAAGTACGAAATTTAAAAAATCCGATTGGGGGGCTAGCGTGAATTCACCCTTCCACCACCCCATTAGTAAATAGCTGTAGTCTCTCGGGAAACGTGGTGCGAAGAAAATCATTCATGGAGCATATTGGTGCATTAGGAGTGCATTACGACCATATATCTATTTGTTGAAAATTCCGATTGGCGGTGGCCAACTTCACTGATGTAGTAGATATACCGTATATATCAATTTATCACATCCATCGTAATAGAAATCTCTTTAAATAAATGAGAAAAGCACTACATTACTTATAAAGTATCTTTTTCCTCATTTTCAAACATTTTTAGTTAACAGAAAAATATAGGGAGATTAGGAAACAAAGCCTAGTAGCTCACCTTCCATTTTAGGCTAGGAGTGTCTTCTCTTAGAATTTCTCGAACTTTCTCAGAATTTTTTCCAATATACAGGGTATCCTAGAAGTAACGACACAATTATCTTGTTGAATATTTGCATTACGTGTTGGTCTACTTTGCTTTGATCCATCCCGAACGTGTCCTCATTCTCGGTATTTCCTCAATATCCTTCCAACCGTGGATTGAGAGATATGTTCACGATCTGGGTGAGTTTGATATGGAAATGTGCATACCTCTTATTAAGTCCTCATCCTAACCCAACACCAATCATCATTAAAATTTCAACTTTCAGTTGAAGGTATTTTACCTAGATGGTCTTTAAAATATGAATATTAGTCCAACCATTGGGGATTTGATCATTAGTCGCTCGATTTTTCTTTTTTTACCAAATTCAGTAGGTTCAACTGATAAATCTGGATAGTGTACTGTAATATCTCTGTTTAGGGAGCTACATAGGTCATTGGATTAAGAGTGTTGGTATTAAAACTATAGCATTTGTAAATAATACGATTGAGTGAATTTATCGAACTTAATTTATTCAAATCTAAACAGACGTGCAACAAAAATTGACAATTTTTAGGTTAACTTATTCACTAATTGATTCGATGAACCATCTCAATATTTGTACTTATATTGAAGATGAATTACTACGGTTGAAGAATGCAAAAGTTTCTCAATAAGTTGGTAAAATTAGTGCATTTGATTCAATTCACTTATTTTGTTAAACAGGTACTACTTGTTGAATAAAACGTTTAAAACACTTGTTGTTCTAGAATTATAAGTCTTCTATTTTGATTTAGAATGTTCATAGTCTAAATTTGAGGTTAAATTGTTTTCGTTTATCTAACAAAATTGCAGTTGGCACTTATTTGCTATTGAAATGACATAAAAATTGGAAATGATTCACATGTTTTATGTTATTCGATCTATTTGCACTATACAAGATCTAATTTATAATTGTCAATAAATTCCAAATTTCAATAACTTGCAAATCATTAAGAATGTTATTATTATGACTAACTATAGGTCTTTCTGATGGTCTTTCACTAAGCTGACTTATACGCAAGTAATTTGCATGTATCAATTTTAAATTTTTATCTATTTGTACTAAATATATACAGTGGCTCATAACTTTTATAATTTTACCTTGTTACCACAACATTGTTTGATGGTTTTCAACAAATACTGGAAAATTTCAGACAAAGTATTATTGTTCAAAGATGGCTTTTGGAGCTGCAATCTTGATCTTGGTCATATTTTTTGTAATCCCTCCATACAGTTCAGAATTGTATTTTTACTAATTTCCTTTCCCCTTTAAATAAAAAGAGCTATTTCCTACCGACTCTTAATTATCTGCACCGCCCTTTCAGCTATACCATTGCTTTGAGGTTGGTATGGAGGTGCCTTAACTGGTTTTATTCCGTTGGCCTGACAAAATAGATTGAATTCGGAAGATTTAAATAGTGGATCATCAACAGAAACAAACTCTGATGGTAAGCAAAAGACAGAAAATATTTATATCAACTTTATGATAGTTTCCTAAGCATTTGTTCATTCGTCCAATAGTTTTACCTCAATCCATTTGGATTTATTATCCACCAAAATTAAAAAAACTGTAATTAAAGTTATAAAGGAAATCTGTATTTGCTCCATAAAAATTATTCGGAGTATTTGGCCAAGGTAATAAAATATTACTGTTAGAAAAGTTCTGCGTTTCTAGACAAATTGAACATGGCTCAATGAACTTCTCTATGGAATTGTTCTTTCCTGACCGCCAAAAGTATGATCTCATAGACATTTTAGTTCGAGCAATGCCTAAGTATTCTTCATGAAGTAACGTCAGAATTTTATGTTGCAATGAATGATGTACCACAGCTCTACTTCCCAATAAAAGACAATTGCTATCACGGACAGGTCTAATTTACTCTCAAAATATGGTTTGAGTGTTACATCATTCAAGAAATTAGGCCAACCGCGAAATATTAGATCTAAAACTTTTCTCAATGTAACATCTTTTTGAGTAGCTACAGCAATATCAGTAGAATCCATTGATGCGTCAAAGCACAAACTAAATGATAACAAACTGTTAGTAGAAATTCCACTATCAGCCTCTATAGGTAGACGCGATAAACCATTTGAAATTTGGTCATCCCTTCTATATTGTGTATCAAAGTTAGCCTTAGGTAATAAACAAGATGCAATTAACACTGGCCTTTCAACTCCTTCAAACTGATGTCTCAAAACTGCGACCACGCCATAAACACTTGCAACACGTCACAAAAATTGGTTTCGTGATACCAAAGTGCGTCAGGACATCTTATGAAGCAATTAATTCTTTACTATGGTAGAAATTTTGTTCACACTCCTGACTCCATACAAAATCACAGTCCCCCCTTACATAAATCATGAAGTGGCTTAAGTTTTGCTGATATCCTATGTATAAATTTTCCGTAATAACTCAGTGAGCCCAGATAGGACTTTAATTGAGACAAATTCTTTGGTGATGGAGCATTTCTAATACAATTGATTTTTTCAGCTGTAGGATGACTTCCTTGTGCACCTATTCGATGACCTAAAAACTCAACTGAATTTTCAAAAAACTTAAATTTTTTTGTTGACATTTATGTTAAATTTTTCTAACCTTTTACAAACATTGACTAAATTATGATAACACTCTTCAAATGATGACTTCGACTTTTGGCTTAAGTGAATAAGGTATTGCTTAAGCCCTATGAAAAATTGGATTTACTCTACCTTTCAACTTAAATTCAGCATTAAACTCATTTATTAATGAATTATTTGAGTTCATCAACAAACAATTTTGGATACCGGCTTTTAATCTGGTTTACTAATTTGATATTGGGTTCTGTATCTTGTTTTACAATATTAAGGGTTTCCAAATTCTGTTTGATGACTACACTATTATCTGAAAGACTGTTTTTCCAATTATTGTTCAAAACACTCAGCCAATTACTATCTAATAATGGCATAAATGGATACTCAGATCTAACTATTACTAACGGTAAAATAAATACTTCTGACATATGAAAAACATGGACGTCAATTTGACCCAATATTAAGACTTTTTGACCAGTTGTTACACGTAACTTAAAATTTACTGGGACTAAAAATTGTTAAATAATTCATTATAATAATTTTCTTGCATTACCTAGCGGACTGCACCAGAGTCAACTTCCGTATTTACAGCATAATAACCTAAAAAGATCCTTACTCTGAGACTATCACTAAAGCGCGTTTTTAAATAATTCAACTCACAATTTTCTTCTAACAAGCCTAATTCAAATTATTCACTTGAGTCTGTGTTCTCAGGCACATCGTGATCGTCTTCGTGAACATCAACACTCTGTTTCGGCTTATAGGAGACTCTTTTTTCTTAAATGACTCGAAGCTTCCTATTAAAGCCATTATAACTACTTCAAAATAACTTTATGATATCAATCACTTTGACTAATAACACCGCCACACTTTAGCTGAAATGACTGAAGACGCGATTACTCGACTGTAGATACGACTACTGGTTTGACTTATAACTTGGAGTTCGCAATTTACGCGTAACTTTAACTTATAACATGTGGATGGATATCTTTGACCGTTCTCATCGCCAATTATGTTGTATATTTAATAACAAAAAGACGATACTTTGAATAACGGCAATTACGTTTATTGAAGTGAAACTTCTAATGCAACTTCCAACAAGGTTGCGTTAAACGTTTAACGCTACCATGGAGGGTGTATGAAAGCACTATTGCGTTAAACGTTTAACGCTCCTGTGGAGGGGGAATAGAAATACACAGAGCAAAAGTGAATGCGTGGCACTCTAACGCATGCGCGTAGAATACCAGTTATAGGCCAGTTAGATTATCACTCGAAAATGATAATTCAAAGATGCGATCAATTATGAATTGTAAGCAATATTAATAAAGTTTGTCTCCAAGAAACAATATGATTTAACTAAAAATGAATGTCTACCCCTTCCTATTCTCATTTCCACATTACGAAGTTTTACTTCCTCCCCGCGAAGGGACTCCACGCATTATTTCTTTTTAACCCTGGAACATCACATTTATTGTTTAAGACAAGAACTGCACACTCGTGTCTCAGAAACCCAAAGCCCGTTCTTAGCAAAAAAACAAAAATGGTAATGTTTTATAATTTTGGGAGGTTAGTTAATCTTTATAATATGCGTGGAAAAAAATACAATCATATTGTTTATTCCAAAACAGAGATAATATATTTATTAAACTAAAAATAACATTCAAATATAAGTCATTTTCCTGAAAACAGAAAAACAAAAAAATTGAATTGATCATTTCCAAAATATTTCTCTATCATTTTAACATTTCGACAAAAAAATAAATCTTTTTGGCATTATCAGTCTTAATCATTCGTAATCAGGTCTCCAGTTTCCTGGATCCTTGCGTTCGCACTCACAGTATAACTGGGCTTTATGCTCCATGCAGTATGGTTTGCGACAAGCAGAACACACAAATTTGGTTTCTCTGTCTCGCCCTTTTGCACACAAGGAACATCTTTTTTTGGTAAATGAACATCATCGTGTGGTGGGGTGACTTCATTTTCGACAATTTCAGAAACTCTTTGCCGCAATATTTTTTGTAAAGTGTCGGAACCGTCAAACGTTCTTGTAACCATGGTTCAATTAGACTCATTCCCAACTGTTTTAGAGAACATTTTCGATTACTGGTCCTTTCTTCTCTCCACAGTGGATTTGAGAGGGAAAACAGAGTCATTGCATTTATTCCACTAGCATCATGTATATTGAAAAACATTCGTAAGGGCCAACGTCTGGTATTCCGTGAGGTAGTGTACGAATTACAGAGCTGATCGAATGTATCTGTTACTACCTTCAATGTGAAAAATTGAACTTCCCAGTTACGGCATTTAGAGAGTCATAAGAATGTAATGTTGATTACAAAAGTACAATTTTGTTTGGTTTAGGATTGTATGAAACAAGAGTCTTATTTCTGTCAAAAGCTAATAGTGATGAACCTACTTCTTTTTTTGTGGTAAAAAAGGTGGTATTTCTCTTTTATTCTTTCTCAAAGTTCCTAGGAGAGTTAAGCTATACCGTTCTAACATTGGTTCAGCTAAGGGAATTGACGTAAACCAATTGTCTACTGTGATGCTTCGATTGGTTCCATGTATTGGTTGTGAAAGTTTCCGAACATAATAAGCCGGTACGGATTAATTGTTTTCTGTAGTTACTTTTCCAACGTATGGAATTGCATTGAGCATATAACATGTTTTTGAATCATTCAACATCGTTATTTTCATTCCATGCTTATCTGGCTTACTAGCCATGTAGATTTGGAACGTACATTTTCTTCTGTATACTACGAGCTGTTCATTTATAGTACAGTATTCATATGGTGTGTAGTAGGATTTGCAGTTATCCACAAACATGTCGAATAATCCCCGTATAGGTGAAAATTTAATAACTAACCTTTTTTCGGCTCTGGTATGTTTACTATCAAATCTCAGACATTATGCTATACAATGAAATCGCTGCTGTGACACTGTCGCCCTAAAAATCTCATTACCTATATAATAGTTGACAGTTAAGTCCGCTGAGCCCGTTTTTGTCTACTGTCGGTTTCTGTAACCGAGCTTTATTTGTAAGTCATATGGATAGATAGTAGTCGAATGTCAAGTAGTGGAATAAGACATTATTTTTAGTGCTGTCATTACTTTTTCATATAATCTGATTTACAGTAATAAATTATGTAATAATGACATCAAAATAGTCAGTCTCTTCCCTTTTACTCACAACAAAGTGGCGAAAAGGATAAAAACTATTTAAACGAAAAGGAAAATCACCGAGTCCTATCCTTACCAATAATACACTCCGAGATACGTCAAATCATGCATTCCGAAGATCTAAAGGCAATATTGTCTACAATGACTGAAGTTTTACGCCAAAACGGGGAAATTCTCCAGTCTATGAAGTTGAACCAGTCAATTCAACCAAACGTCAATGTGGTGTTAAATTTCGAATACTTCAACAACAGTATCGTGACAAAAATCGTTCCTTCGATTGAAGAAAGAAATTGCCAGCGGTCGTGTTTTAATGCCGTTCAATCCAGATTTGCCAGTTATACTCAGTTGTGATGCTAGCGCTGTAGATATAGGTGCTGTCTTATAACATATCATAAATCGTCAGGACCGACCAGTAGTTTTCGCCACGAGATCACTAACAGTAGCGGAAGGAAGTTATAATCAATTGGACCGCGAAGTTTTGGCGATTATATACGGAGTCAATAAATTTTACATGTTTCTATTTGCGAGAGCTCATGCTTGAGGTCATTTAGTGTGAGAGGCAGAGTTCTCGTGAAAATGTTCACCAGTAGGAAAGAGACATGGAAGTGAGGAGTTATTTTAGAGACATTCGGGAGACTACACTACAGAGTAAAGTTGAATGATGGCTATATACTAAAACGTCATGTCGACCAACTTCGACAGTCAGAGATCACACGTCGAGTTACCTTCGCAAATCCACCAGACGAGTACCCTCTAGTTAGAGAGCAACCAGTGGCTATTCCCTTCACTCAAGGGTGTTCGCCGACTCGTAATCCAACCGTGACTGTCATTCCTTCGGAAACCAGCGTTGTACAACAACGTAGTAAAGTCACTCCGGTTGGAGAAGTCAGACCGCCACCGCCAGAGAATGTTACAGTTACAGAAACACCCCCTGTAGCACGAACAGAAACTGCGACTTATCAACTAGTGGGTGATCATCCACAGCGTACACGCCATCCACCTGAATACTCAGATGATTTGGTTCAATTACTTCTTTTTTCTATTTCATTTAGTGTGGGAGATTGTTATACCCTATATAATAGTTGACAGTTAAGTCCGCTGAGCCCGTTTCTGTCTACTGTCGGTTTCTGTGACCAAGCCTTTATTTGTAAGGCATATGAATAGATAGTAGTCGAATGACAAGTAGTGGAATAAGACATTATTTTTGATGCTGTCATTACTTTTCATATAATCTGATATACAGTAATGAAGTATATAATGTAGACATAAAAATTGTCAGTCTCTCCCCTTTTAGTTGCAACAACTAACCTAACTTACAGTTTGAGACACGTAATGCACCTGCTAAAAATAACAGCCCTATCAAAGCCTTCATTTCTGTTTTATTTACTGGTCTTGTGTAACTCTGCTTTCTAATATCGTTGCACTCACGAGTAAATTCTTCATTTGAATGTAAAATAATTATATCTACCATTTGCTCATTGAACAATAAATTCCAAGCTTGTGCAGGAGACTGAACTGTTCTAGCTTCTCCTTTGGGGCCAAGTAAATGTAATATAATGTTTTCTCGTCTTGTACGACTCTGCCTTGCTGGTGCTTGTGTGCTCCACCGATGACCAATATTCCCCAGTAAACTAGGAATATTTTTAACTGGTTTATCAACTACGTCGTATTCATATTCGCTTTGTTCACTGTTGCTATCCGAGAGTTGTTCTTCAACATAATCTTCATCAGAGTCGTCCCTCCAAACATATCTTCATTGATGTCGTTTTCACTCTCATTCTCCTATAGATTATCTGCCTTTCGCTGCAATTATGCCTCAGTTAACGGACGTCGATTTTCTCTGCTAGATGAAGCCATTTTGGTGAAATAAATAAACATAAGTTGAAACAAAAAAACTACCATAAATTGCACACTTGGGTCTGGGGTACCAGTCTTGTATTATTAGGAATAACTTACCTCGTTGTTTCGCTAACATACCGCAAACGACCCGTATTCTAACTCACCTAACTAAAGACTGCATATACATAAATTGGCGACACAAATAAACCACTCAAGTGTATGTCACACTGCAATGAAGGTCGCTCTGGGTTTCTGACACCCAACAGTTGCAGTTACAGGGTTAATTAAATATGACAAGAACCACTATTTCACTGGACTGAAGACTGACATACCTCAGACATATATCAATTCGCTTTTTGGATGTGTTCAGTATTCAGCACCAATGTACAACAAACAACTATCAAGCACTGCAAAGATAGCATCGCGAGTCAGAGTTTTCATCCCCTCGCCCTTCGAGCGGCAACCAACCCGACTATCAAGGAACCTATCTCTATCATCCCACACATTTTCAATTCTGTACGACCTTTTGCGAATAGAACCTCTTATTTCGTAACCATAACTTGGCCTAAATATGATAAATTACATTTACTATAAGCAATTGTACTAAAATATTCATGACATTATTTACAGTCAAATTAAAAAATTGTAGGAAATACATTCAACAGTTTTCTGTCTAGTCCAGCGGATGAGATTACTCATGAACGTGGATAGATGCATTGTTAAAATGGAAGACAACCTTTATCATATATTATTCTTCCAAAAAATAGTAGTTCAAAATAAAAAGTCAACCTGTTCATGAAATATCTGCAGCTTCTACAGTCACTTAATGAATTTTCCCATGAATATGCCCATATCCTCATCAAATATTTCTCATTTTATCTAAAATATATGCTATTATTAAGCCCCTGACCCTATTTTAGAGGCTGCCAGAATGGAATATTCTTTCATAAAACACGACAGATATATCAATATCAATTAAATACACAACTCGCCATAGTTAGTACAAGATCCATGACTATTTTTCTCTAAATCATGCAATTCCTATAACAAAAACGGTTTCAGAGCGATCAGAGAAATGAAGTCTCTCTAATACACTAATACGGAGCTTTGGACACTTCTGGTAAATTAAGTCTATGGATGAATTTTCTGAAGTGGAGCCACTCCTTTATAAGCACACTCTAATACTTTTGTTGAGATTTGGTTTTGTTTCTACTCACTATTCAAGTTGCATGGAGTCAATAGTACACCCCAAATTTTGGTAACCTAACCTTCCACAGTTTTGCAGACTATTGTTCAGTGAATCACCTCCTAACAAAAAAAATATCTTCTCAAGACTTAATTCTCGATTGTACTTTTTTCGACTTAATTTGATATACAAATAATAGTCGTGAACTCATTCCAATTTATGAGTATCAATGATAGTTTGTACCAAAAATGTCATCATGTTAAAACGCTGATATAAACGACACACGCATTATTGCGAGTCATAGCAACTAGCATGTGTAACACTAATCAAAGAAAAATGTTCATACCGGAAAAAATTGTGATGAATTTGGTTCAATTCACTTCCAATTATAAGTAATGTTTTTTTCAATATGATAAGAATTGTGAAGATAAATCAAATATATTGATAAAGAGCAAATTGTATTTATATAATTTTATGAACGGGCGTTATCCGAAAATCTGATCTTCCATTTCCAGTACTGTTAACAAAAACTGTTTTCACTGACAAAATATTTTATTAAAGCAATACTTTACATAACTCAAATAATGCTAACAGGAATCAAAAATATCTTTTTGTCTGATTTTCTCAAATTCTGCTTCTACATCGTAAGTGGCATGCCATTCTCGATAGACTCTTCGTTTTTTGTCGTTGATAAGGGTTTTATAAAGGAATCCCGCAATAACCGCAGATGTTACTGCAGAAATTATACTTCTAATAGCTCGTGCTCGCTGCAACCCATGCAGCTGCGGTTTCTTTAGTCCTGCAGTTGGAGCTTTCGGCATTATAATTTACTGACGGTCGAATTATTTTGACGTTTATGTAATCAGTTGCCATAAACATAACAAAAATACGACGTCCTTACTCCACGGATATAGAAAAACACAATGGATTGGTAGCCCTTATGGAAAATATTTACCAAAATGACTGTGGCATGCAAGTCGCCATTGCGTGACAATTTACGTTGGCTACATTAAATTTATCAAGCTGCTGACACTAAATAAGTCTAAACATTGAAACTATTGACAGATTTAAAGAGCATCCTTTGGATAAAGGTAGGGTAAATTTTTATTGATTCTTAGTTCTGTGTTTTTTGCGAAAAACTTATAGTTTTTTCATATGGTAATTTAAAACGAAGCGTAGTAGCATGGTTGTGTTTACTAAATGAACCGCTTTTTCAAGGAAATAAACCATAGTTTAGGGTATATATTAGATTTATATTTCAAAATTTCAATTTTGACTTCTAGCACCACATATTGAGGTAACTTCGAGGATGCCCAACCTGCGGTATTCGAAATTATAACTGATAAACATAAAATTTGAACAATCACAAGTAATTTCTTAAGGTGCTGTTCAATTAGGATGTGAAGTAAACATTATTTGATTGATGGATTTCGGAATAGCTCTGAGTAATTAAGTTTGCGAGTAGGGGTGCTTGATATCTACTGGATGATACAATATTTGAGACACTTTATCTACATTAAATACACAGTTATAAGTTCATATTCTCATATCTTTACATTTTATTAACAACTGTGTTTTGGGGATCTGGAATAATGAAAAATAAATCTTGCAGATAGTAAAAAATACATAGCAACTTACTGAATATACAGGGTTGGGATAAAGTATGGAACCAAGTAAATATCTTTTAAACGAAAAGAACGATATTTATGAAAATTTGCAGGTAAGTGCAATGGACAAAAATGCATCTGATGTACATTTTTTTGTTAATAACATACTTCCGGTTTAACCGGAAATGCCATCAACTTCTTTAATTCAAATGGGACACCCTATATATTTTTACAGATTTTGAAAGAGCTTGTTATTTTGAATTCATACATATTGAGTTTAGTGTAAAAAAATTGTAAAAACGAGGAATAGCTCACTGTTAGTTGTACAATAGGTGTACATATCATTATTTTAGAATAATGAGAAACAACATTACTTCAAATGTTCAAAATGCTCGCCGTTAACTTGCTGGCAATATGCCATCCTATTAACAATTTCTTGAGTCACTCTTTCCAAGACTTCTCCAAGTATTAGTTCACATTCATCAATAATTCTTTGTCTCAATTCTTGTAAGTTTGTTGGTCGTCTAACGTAAACACGTGATTTTAGATAACTTCAAAGAAAAAAATCTAACGGGCTTAGATCCGGAGAACGAGCAGGCCACTCTATGAATCCTCTACGTCCAATCCATCGATTTGGAAAATTCGCATACAGAAAATCCCTAACCCGTTTATCATAGTGGGGAGGTGCTCCATCTTGTTGAAACCAAACATTCTGTTGAAATGCAGGAATAATTTCGTTATTCAGTAGATCCAAATACTTGCCACCATTCAAGTTTCCGTCGCTAAAAAATGGGCCTTTAAGCCTATTTTTGACAATTCCCATCCAAACATTTAACTTCTGTGGATGCTGGGTATGTGCTTCATGAATCCAATGAGGATTCTCATTTGACCAATACTTTGAGTAATGGCGATTAACTGTTCCATTTAAACAAAAAGTTGCCTCATTGGAAAAAACTATGTTAGAAGCAAAATTTTCGTCGCCATTACAGATGTCCATTAGCCTTTCGCAAAATTCCAGCCGTCGGTCAAAATCATCGTCTGACAATTCTTCAACCAACTGTACCTTATACGTATGATACTTTTCACTTTTTAACTACAGAACGTCGACTGATACCATGGTTTAGTGCTAAATTTGTGGTGGAAGTTTGAGGTGATTCTTCTAAATCGATTGCAATATTTTGTTTAACAGTTTCGTTCGTTGCAGTCCGCGGTCTTCCAGGTTTTAGCAAATTTTTTACCATTCCAGTTGTATTGAAACGTTTGAATGTTTTAGTTACTGTTGAGCGTGATATAGGATTTCTCTGCCGATGCAAATTATTAAAAATATGACACACTTCTCCATGAGTTCTAACACGATCACCATAACCTATCATCATTAAAATTTCAACACGCTCTTTTTCACTTAATTGGACCGTTCTAAATTGTAAAATTTATTTCCGTCAATTAGAATTTGACACTTGGAGAACAAAAGTCGTACTAAACCGTACTCGTTTATTTATTACTATGCATACAAACAACATCAATTAGTTTATCTAAATAGTTTCATCTAATTTTGACATATAAAGTGACATTTTTCAAAACTGACTTCCGTTAGCAAACGTCACATTTCTCGTAACCAGTTACATAATGAAAAATATTATGTAGCTGGTGATGAAAAATTAATTATATCACCAGTTAATAGAAACAAGAGAGAAAAAAAGAAAGTTCAATGTCATATTATAGAAAAATAACAACAACTAGAACTGAAGAGAACTACTAACAATAAGAGCAACGAGAATAATTGACATTTTTTTTTATGCAATATAAATATTTTTGACACATTTCGAACAGTTTGTTAGGTTAACCCCTGCAGAATTAGAAGTTGGTGTTATTTCGTGATGCATAACTGATCTTGAACTTGAGGTGCTTGATTCACCAAGAATATCAGTGGCTATCCTTTTCTTATTTTCTATTAATGGAAAAATAATAAAGAAAAGTCTGAAATTAATGTATGAAATAAGAGTATTGTCTTGTGTAATATTGGTTCCATAACTTGTAGGAATCAAAAAGTGCTGTTTTCAAATCAGAAATAAATTAATTTTTTTTTGTCAAAAGGACCCACATAAAATAATCTAAATTTTCTTTTTGTCAAAATTAGATAAAATCTTGTATAAAACGTTATGAAATGCTTTATTGACAGGTGAACTAAACTTTCTTTTTGTCAAAATTAGATAAAATCTTGTATGAAACACGTTATGAAATGCTTGTGTGTGTAACTCGTCATTTTGCGGGACCTCGCTCGCCCCGCTACGCGGAGCTCGCTCGTCCCACAAAAATTTCACTCGGTACACAAAATGATGCATTTCATAACTGGTTACATGAATAGCTATTTTGCTCTGAGGCAAAAAACTCAATGAGGTTGATTAAAGTGCTATATTTCTCGTTCTGACAAATTCTTTTACACTAAACTCAGTATGTATGAATTCAAAATAACAAGCTCTTTCAAAATCTGTAAAAATATATAGGGTGTCCCATTTAAATTAAAGAAGTTGATGGCATTTCCGGTTAAACCGGAAGTATATTATTAACAAAAAAATGTACATCAGATGCATTTTGTTCCATTGCACTTACCTGCAAATTTTCATAAATATCGTTCATTTCGTTTGAAAGATATTTACTTGGTTCCATACTTTATCCCAGCCCTGTATAACAATATAAACTTAATTAATTCTAATACATTGATTTGAAATGGGAAAATTACAAAGATTGTCTAAGGTTTTTATTGATTTTTATTCAATATTATTCTAATAGTTTCTGAAGAAAAGGATTTGTTGGCCTTATTTGCAATGCTATTTATTTTGATACCACTCTAGATGTTGATAATTACATTGATTAGTAGGTATTTGTTAATTTCATAAGGTGTAGATACAAAAAAATATTCTAATAATGATGGGAAAATATTGTAATTTATAAGAAACCATACTATTTTTTTCAATAACATACTGATTAAAATATCTCTTAGTGGAAGTTGCCTATTAATTTTGGGCAGCACTGAACTTTTCCTCGTAACTTTACACAAGTTTTTTCCACTTTGAGGAGGAAATAATAGATTCCCAGTAAATCAATTTGAAAAATGCGTCATCTCCATACACTTATGATCCAAGTACCTCACAATAAACGACGCAAGATAGATTTTTCATAACCGATCTTATGACAAAACCAGCTATGAAACCACTATATTTTCTGAAAATTCATTGAAGCCCTGTTTCTGGAATAATTAACACTACTTATTTCTGACACCAGACTCAAAGTTCGGAGTATATTCTTGAGATATAAAGTTACCTCTGTTGTTATTGATATCGATATAGGTTATATTCTTCTATATATTTAAAAATTTGAAAGCAATTAGGGTTGTTGTTGGGGCCATTTCGTGACTTAAAAATTTAATGAAAGGAACGAAAAATATAAAATATGTGATTTTAACGTTTCACTTTTATAAAGCTGAGAAAAATTGTATCTTCTGGTAACAATTTGATTCAAGTTTAAAAAATTCCATATGCTGCGTTAATTTGTCATTATGACAGCGAAAACAGTTTGCCCTAACTTTTCCAGCGAATAACGGAACCTAACTTTTGAAAGCATGACAACCAGCATTGTAAACAAATTGTTGATGATGTTTTGTCAATTTTTCTCAAACTTCCGTTGTCAGAAAAGTTTCCATTTGTGGACATGTCGCGATTTGGACAGTCTTCGAGTGGAGAAATTGAAAAAGCCATCAATGATAATGTGCCTCGCAATACTGTGAATTCAACTACATGTGACTATGTGACCGGGCATTTAACATGAAGAAGAACATTGGAGAAGATTATAAAGAGAGTGCAGTCAGACGATTTGGAACACTTCAGCAAAAATGTTATAAGAGTAGTACTTTAATGGGGTCTGGTGCACTTTGCGGCCCTCCGAATTTTGCGACGATATTTTTTTATTAGAAAGCCTTATTGTTATAGAACATTTCAAAAGAAAAAGATTCTTGGATCTTGCACCTTTGAAAGAGAAAATCGCAATTAAATGTACTAAAAATCCGCCATTTTTCAAAAAAATTTGACAATTATGTCTAGATATCAGATGGTCACAAATTTTAGAAGGATGAGTGTTGCCAGTTCTCATTTCCGCAACTCGTGTCTGCTTGGAAATACTTTATACAAGATTGATACTATCTTCATGATTTAAATGTATGTATTGAAAATGTACTTCTTTAGACGTATTATGTATTTCCCACTGGTACTAACTTAGAACGTATATTTTATGTAGTGTTACGGTTTTTCTCGTTAGTATACATCAGTCGCATAAAAAGACAACAATCATGCAGTTTTGGTCATAGTAAATAAACATTCCTACCTTAATATCAAGTCAGACTAGCTTCGTATGTCAACAATTTCTAGTTATACCATTAATTCAGTTATTCAATAGCCTGGCCGTCAATTTGTTTAGCACCATCTGGGTTAATAGTTTAAAGTAGATAATTACCCTCAGTAGAATAGTTACAGTAATCTGAATATACACTTAAAAAGAGTGAACTTGTCATATTATGTACCATTGAAATGTAAACAAAACATTTCACTATTCGAATCAAACAGCTGACTTGCCATATGTCATAGCCTCGTTCATTCTTCTTCTACAAACGTTAGGAGATCTGTGATTCGTACGGAAGATTGCCTACCGGTGTACTGTGGTTGTACGTCACGTCAGGGTCTAATGGGTGATGTTTTATTTTGTAAATATAGTCGTGGGATGTGGTATATTAGTGATATGGGGTTTATTGGTGATTAGCCAATTATTGTTTTATACGGGGGGTTTTATTATGCGATGTGCAAGTAGAGTAATTCACTCCGAGATCATAGAACGTATGTGCTCCAAACAGCTCGAGGGAGAGTGTCTCGAACGGAAAGGTGGGTTGTCAATGAAACCTGCTGTGTTTCTTTTCTCGTTCTGATCAGCGTGGTGTCGTGAATTGAGGTGTTAACTGGGAGCCCCAAAAATTGGTATGAAGATTCCACATTCATCCCGCAGGGGAATATGAATTTGAGGGGGTAGTTTGGTTTGGGTGGAGTAGTGTGGATTGGAGAAGTTTGTGGAGATAGTATTTCCTCCAGACCTCATCTGTGAGATGCAGATGGATTATGCAAACCCAGTCACCTACATCGCCATGTGGTTAACTTCATGTAACGGCTTTTAACTACTTATTAGCAGCACACAGGAGAACCCTGTCTTAGCCAAACAGGTGAGATTTATTTTATTTAACATTTGCTGTAACTAGTAATTGTTCCTCATAGTGTTGCGAATAAGATGACACCACCTAATTATATGTTCAGGAAAGAGCTTGTGTATAGTATGTTGGGGGTAAAGTACTTGTTAGTAAGGGGTGGTTATCTCGGGTTTTGTTAATTTTAGACTTTATAGGGGGTAATATAATTATATGTTCGGGATAGAGCTTGTATATAGTATGTTGGGGGTAAAGTACTTGTTAGTAAGGGGAGGTTATCTCGGGTTTTGTTAGTTTTAGACTTTATAAGGGGATAGATGGTTTAATTGAAGTCTACTTTGGGATTTTTTTTTAAAGTGGGCTGTCCCACTCTTGTAGTAACTGGTTATTGGTAGGATAATAATAGGATTCACACTGGGATAAATTTGGTGGTTTAATGTCAATTGAGTATAGTGACAACACTAACTAGTGTTTTTTTAGGGTTTGGTTTTTATTCATAGATTCTGGGGTATTGTCGAATTTTTGGTTATTCGGATTTCCGTATTGGATTAGTTCCGGTGTCACTTGGTGTTGGTTCGTAGTACCACGGCGTTCCTGCGATGCTTGCAGCCTCACCTTAGTGATTGCTACCCCAGGAACTACTGGTGGATCGCCAGGATTTATCACCTGCGGCTGAAGACGCGCAAGTTTTAAATATTTAAATTTTTCTATAATTTTTTTTATAGTGTATATATAACATGGTATGTATATATAACTCACCATTTGTGAACATACAAGTGGCTTGTAATTTTTCTTGATCATTTATTACTCTAGACAGAGTAGGTAAGTTGCGTCTGAGCTCACACGGAACGTTTATGTTAATTTATATTGTTTTTGCTTTTGGTAAGTTTACAATTTGATATGCGTAGATAAGCCACGGTATGGGTATCCCTTCAGGCTCTCACCGTTTTCACAGTGTATTGTTGTAATTTTTTTTAAGTTTCAGAACCAACTTAACTCAGAACTGGTCTCTGTTTCAAATCCTTCTGAGTATTGTTATATCAATTTTGGGGTAGGGGTATATAGGATTTTAAATGATTGTATCATTGTATATATTGAACTAAAAGGGACTTTGTAAACGTCTACAGTTCGTAAGGAATTTCATATTGATCTGTTTTTTTTGTAGTAAGGGTTGATGGACCTTAAGTGTCCACTGTGGGAATAACTACTCCCCAGGGTTTTCTGACTAATTACATAACTGTATTCAAACCAAACCACCACCTCAATAAACCATTTCTCTTGTGAGTTGAGTTACGAGTTTGATTTTAGGTAATCCTTTCCTAATTGGGGGTAAACTACGGTTAGGGAATTAAACTGAGGTATTTACTCGGGTACGGTTTACCTGGCGCCTTGGGTTATATAGCTTTATTTTGATTGTTCGTTACCAGCGTACGAACCTCCCTTCTTCGACTGAAGTCTAGCGGGTAAAATACCTTGTGGCATAGATCGGCCATCTGATCTGCTGGTAACTTGGTGAATTAGTATTAATTTGATTTTGGTGCCACAAGTTCGATCTATCTTCAATAGGTCGCTAACGTAAGTGGGATAAGTGCATAGGTGCACGGGGTTTGATTTTACGTTACAGTAGTTAGGGTAAATATAAAAAATTATGTATATATTTGTGATTTTTAGTTGAAAGTTAACGTTAAATATCCCGATAAGTATAAATATCCTTCTTATAACGAACGTATTGTTGATAATTAATCGAGAAGTATTTTTAAATTAATCGCGAGATCGCAGTTCTAGTGGATTGTTTTATTCAATTTTAGTCATATTTTATATTTATATTGCTATTTTTTACATTTGACTAATGTTCGATTGAATAAATGGAAAAATATAGTTTCCATCAAACGATCGAAAAACCTAGCTAGCTTGGGCGATAGACAAGGCGAGAAAAGAAGTAGCGATTCACCATAACACATAACCTAATACTTTAAATCTTTGAAAACAACGAAGTAATATGATCAGTGTTCTAATTTGACGTTCTTTTTGTTTTCTCCGCGATAAATTGAGTGCAAATGTAAATGTGATGAATTTTCGCAGATTTTGAGCCTTCTTCGCGCAAGCTTTGTGAAATTTTTCCGCTAAGTTCTGGTATACTATTATATCTGATATTACCTATATAATATTTTGGAACATTTGTCGTCCCTAGCAAACTTGTATGGCACATAATGACATCCCAAATACGAGTTAAAAGATGATTGGTAATGTGCTAGTATGATCTATAGAGAATAGAATGTACATATAAAGTATGTATACACTTATTGATTGACAGAAGGATTAAATATGATCTTAAGTACATACAAATGTTTATTTCAACTATGTCTTTAAGACGAACAGTATCATTTTAATTAGATCCATTATAGGTTGTAGCAAACTTCATGTGGAATACAAATTATTTGATATAGGGAATATGCCAAGATTATATTTCGTTCCACTCCTTGAACCGATTATAATTCGACCAACAGTCACAAATATTTGTCGTAAAACTTTAATGGAACTTTTTATTCCGAATTAGCATAATCTACAATACTTTACCTGATTCAATTCAATATTACCTCCTGACCAACTGACAGATCAAAATGTAACTAGAATATCATTAAATATGAAACAAGAAATATAGAAACTTAAGTATATAGACCAAAAAGAACTCAACAATGTAGTGAACTAGAGAGGATAACGCGCCGAAGTTTGATTAACTATATTTTTTTGTCGTGGGGAAATATTCTATAGACCTTGGAAATGAGTACAAAGTTGCTGGATTCCACCAACCATGTTTTCATCCTCAACCCTCAATTGGACAAGGAAACGTCATTCTAAAGAGCCATGGTCGATCGCCTACCTCCTAAAACCTACCACCAATCTGTCCGAACTCTGTATCTGATATGTTTTCAAAAATGTGAATTCGGTCAATCCAACCTAACCCAATTTAACCTACTTATCTACTTATGAATATTTAAACTAACCTAATCTAACCTAACTAACTATAAACTACACAGGATAACGCGCTGGAATTTGTTCGATAATATTATTGAATCTCGCACTAGGAGTGGAACCAAACCCTTACCACCACATAAACTGATCCGCTTATTCCGAAAAAAATCTTGAGGACATCACGTCGGACGCCTCAAATATTGTTTAATGGATGACCAGTGGCCTTCAATATAGTTCGTGCAGACTCCCGTTACTGGATCCACAAAGTTTCTGGAATGGTTAACTTCCTTATGTATCTAAGGGGATACACCTTCCAGATTTTTGGGGCCACTATATATCCTCCAGCAGTCAGTCCATATTTCAGTACCCGGCAATACGTGATGAGAAATTATTGATTCCAGTAGTTGCTGTTCGGTTGGGACCAAATACTACATAGACACGTTTATCCGTGACATCATAGATACCAAGCACCCACTGCTTGGAATCATGCACCTCCTATTATATTTTCGTTTGGTCAGCAAGGATTCATCGATTTGCAAGATGTGACCGTCCCCACTTAAAAAATGTAAACAATTAAAGTAACCCTACATGTAATCGATACCGGTCAACTTTCGCTTAACTGAAATCAGTTATGCGCGAATTGCCCAATTTGTTGAATTTTCCTATTTGCGCGTATTTTTCACAATCTATCGATAGCTGCTCACCCAATTTTTCCATTTGCAAATTGTGTATGTATTCCTGATAGTATACCTATTCGAGCACGTATTATTTCATAATAATGTGGATAATCATTTGAATTATTGAAGATTGGATTTCCGTTTGAGATACTAAAGCAGATTGATATCGCGAGCGAAGCGAGCGCGCCGGTTCGACGTTTCGAACTGGTGCGCATTTTTCACAATATGTCCATAGCTGTTCACTCAATTTTTTCATTTGCAAATTGTGTATGTATTCCTAATAGTATACCTATTTGAGCACGTATTATTTAATAATAATGTGGATAATCAATTTAATTATTGAGAATCGGATTTCCGTTTCATACACTAAAGCAGAATGATATCGCGAGCGAAGCGAGTGCGCGCGCGAATTGCGAAACGTCGAACCGACGGACATTTTTCACAATATGTCCATAGCTATTCACTCCATTTTTTCATTTGCAAATTGTGTATGTATTCCTAATAGTATACCTATTTGAGCACGTATTATCTAATAATAATGTGGATAATCAATTTAGTTATTGAGAATTGGATTTCCGTTTTATACACTAAAGCAGATTGATATCGCGAGCGAAGCGAGCGCGCCGGTTCGACGTTTCGCAATTCGCGCGCGCGAATGGCGAAACGTCGAACCGGCGCGCATTTTTCACAATACGTCCACAGCTGTTCACTTAATATTTTCATTTGCAAATTGTGTACGTATTTCTGATAGTATACCTATTTGAGCACGTATCATTACATAATAATGTGGATAATCATTTGAATTATTAAAGGTTGAATTTCCGCTTGAAATACTAAAGCAGATTGATATCGCAAGTGAAGCGAGCGCGCCGGTTCAACGTTTCGCAATTCGGGCACATCTTATATTCCGCGGTAATAAGTTCACATTTTGGAGCCTAATTAACAACTCCTCATCGTTTAAATTAATAATCGAATTCAGATGGAAAACGTTTTTGACTTCCATTTTGACCACCGTCACAATATTATCATAATACTATCATTTTTTTTTCACTTGCGATTACTAACAACCAATCCTATCCCAATAATAAACTCAACAATATTATAACAGTTTTGTCATGACCATAAACAAAGGAAAGTGCATTTAGAAATAACGTAGGCATCGTTCCGCATACTGCGTTACTTAAGCGCAGGCGTAGATTACTATAGCTGCAACCCACGATACAAACATACTAAATCGATTGTGGCTACAATCGTGAACCAGAATAGATTATCGATGAATTTGCCTATAAACCTTTCAAAACCAATCGATAATGTATAAAAATTGCCATGAGAGATTTATATTCTGTTGTTCATTGTTGATTCTGTGGTCCAGCAAAAAAGTTTGTTTTGATCTCTTTCATTTAATGTAACGTATGAATCAAATCTAAGATCAACAGTATATGCTAAGGATATTTATTATTTCAAATTTCATTATTAAGTATACATGCAAATTCTTTTATATTTTTATAATATATTCATACATCTATTAGAACACAAAATTAATTCAACTGAAAGAAAATAAAGACCATTTGACAACGCTGCTAAAACTCATATGATGACAAAAAAAGTATCCTAATTTGTGACCCTATAACCTATAAGTGTCAAGTGAAAATAATGATGCCTAAGAATATATTTAAAAATTGGCAAAATTTAAGTATTTTCTTCCGGTTTTCTTCTGTGAAACAGACTCATATTTAGTTCAAGATAATAACCTTAACAATTTGAAGTGGAAATATTTATCGTGAAATAACATTAACTAGTGATGAAAAAGTACCATTTTTCGAACTAAATTCGTGATTTTTGAAGTAATTACTGAATGATCCAACGAAATGTTGGTTCTAATCTGCTTTATTAAATGTCACCTATCAAACAAGATTGAAATTAACATAAAATTCGGAGGGTCGCGAAGTGCACCGGAACCCTTTAAAGATTATAATAGAATTTTTAATCCGTTCACGGACATACAGTTTAAGAAAGCTAGAAATGCACGCGACACAAAACGCAAAATTTTACAAGCAATGCCAGAAAAAAGGAAGGTGAGTTCTAATGCTCTCACAAAACAAGAAATTTTTGAAATGGCACTGTCCTGGAGTGAAGAAGAACCTGTAGGCCTCCAAAGAAAATTTTATCACATTGCTGCGTATGAATTGGCTTGGAGAGATGGAGAAGCAGCAAATTGTAAGGTATTCTATTTCAAAATCGAGACAGAAAACAGTGGAAGAGAGACGGGAAGAGTTAATATTACCCAGTGTTTACGAAAAGAGCACAAGGGGAAAATCAGAAGTTGGCCGACAGTAAATGGTTGGTAGCAAACACTGCAGAAGATTGTGTATGTCCAGTAAGATTGTTTAAACAAATTATGGGAAGACGGGAAAACCATAACAAACGTGAAAACTTTTTTTATCTCCAAATCCTTCCTGGTAAAAAACAAAGTCGAAAGGATGGTATAAGAATTCTCCTATTGGGAATAACGAGATATCTATATGGACCAAATCTTCGGCGAAAAATATTGGACTTTATATCAAGCAGGTGAAAATTACAAACCATTCTACACGAGCTGCCGCCGCAACTGAATTCCTAGAAAAATACTTTTAATACAGGGAAGAATGGAATCTCCTTCACTAAGTCCGAAGCCAAAAAGTTTTGTCGAGTGCTGCGCCATCTATTGTGGTGGAAGGTTACTATTCACCAACAGGGAAAAAAGGTAGAGACCTGCATGATTAGTCACAGTTTACTAGCTACTACTAGATGGCAAGCCAAGCAAATTATGAAGGTTTTTTTTAAATTATGCCTATATTGTTTTTTCTTAAATAAACAAATAAAAACAGTCACACAAAGTTTAAACACTGATAGTTTAATTTGGCTTAAAAGTAGGATAGGTTGTTTCAAAAAGTTGTTTAAAGCTTTTATCCGTTTTTATTAACCAGGATAGTTTATAAAAAGACGAATGTCGACAGATACGAGAGTTTCAAAAATTTAATATAAAATTTTGTTTATGGAATAGTACAGGTGATTTTCTTCTCAAACTTAAGATGAGAATAACTTATTCATAATAACATGTGCTAACAAATATTACACATATGATACAATATAATGGATTCCTATGTTTTTCAAATACTAATTTTTTTCCGATATACATTGTGTATTTTGTAGTGTATTTGCCATCCAAGGGGCGATCTTCGTGTTTTTCGTTTTACATTTTTTTGTATATGTACAGTCGCCTATATATTTTAGAAGTGTTTCAATGAAAGTATTTGTTGCATAGCTAGGATCTAGATTCAAGTATAAGAAATCCCAAGATTTTTGTCTGATTGTATTTTTAAGTTTTGTTTCATCTATGTATTTCACTATTCCTTTTTCCTTGAGGCATTTGGTCTTTTCCAGTACTATCTGTAGTATTGTTGAGAAATGATCTGTAATGTCGGTTTGCAATACTAGGGACAGTATTTGATCGAGTACGTTGAATTTGGATTTTACAAATATGCGTCGAATGTCTATTTACTGGAATTTTTTCATATAACGTTTTCACATTATTTTCAAACAATGTTACTTGCAGGTTACTAGGAAGTCTTTGTGTTTTCAAGATAGTGCTAACTCTTTCAATTGAAGTGTTGATTTTTAAATTCAATTGAGATATTTCATCTATCATCAACCTTTTAAATTCTAAAATAAATTTAAAATATGATTATTTAGTTTAGTCACCTTGATCATCAAGTGTATCTATTTGTGGTGATTATTTATCTCTTTTGTGAAGTGTTCATCTGATTCAACTGCCATAGAGATTTGTCTCTAAAAAAAATTAAAAAAAGGTACATTATAAAATTTAGTATTTTTATACTAAAAGTCCAATTTAATATGCAAACTTTAGGTTATTATAAATTATGATTTAACTTAAGAAACAAATTACCTCTAGGAACAGCCAATCTCGCTATATCATTTGATTCTTTATTCTCAAGGGAAATTCCCTCAGCTTCAGACCTCATAGCTCGGCAATAGATTCCACTTGAATCTATGGAGAAGTAATACACGATTTATAATTCCCCGACTTCTTATACAATACTGAAAAATATAATATTTGCACAAAACATTCTAATTAATTTTTTAAAATACGTATAATTTGTTTGTGGTGTAGGTTTAAAAACAGGATAAATGTTACGATTTAATGAGGGCTCTCGTCTGAATCAGAACTAGAGAGATGGGACATATACCTTGTATTTTTTTCCGTATCCTTGATCCCCGTCCTTTGTAAATATCGGAAATAGACGAAAGGTCTGTTGTAATTAAAACCTTTTTGGCTTTGCTCTAAGCTACAGTAAAGTCATCTACAAGTTAAAAAATTATTTCTCTTTAAAAAATGACAAATACAATAAAACTCTGTCAAAGTCTCTAATTTACTGATCCATTTGATATTGTTTTACTCCTGACATTTTGATTTCGTTAGTAACCTTCCAAGCGAATAGATGGCGTTAAAAATGCAGTTTAGCAGTGGCTGTGAAAGATCGCAGGGCATGACTGAATTGTCCAGTAGTGGTATAGGTGAACAATAACTTGTGAAAATTACGGGACATAGCAACCCATCGTCATTAAAACCGTACCCTCAGTTAGATGAAGAACATCATAGACAAATTATTGGTTCCATTCGTACTACCATCCAGGAAACAGTTACTACCACCGCTCAAAATACTCAAAATACTAGCGTGCAGCAAAATGTTAACAAAAGACACGAAAGTTCTAAAAATCAAGCTATTTTTAATAATTGTGTATTTAACAATTGTACTTTCCCGTTAAATTAAATAAGCTAATTTACATATAATTTTTTAATTTATTGATTTACATATTCATTAAATTGTCTCACCGAATTTCACTCTAGCTTTTTTAAGTCGCCATTCACAATTCGAATTTTGTTGCAATTAGGTAATTCAACTCAAAAAACTGCCAGAAAAAATTACTCGTCCTACGGAATCGTAATTTTTTCAAAGGCAGTTTTTTTGTTAAATTGCCAGGCAACGAAACTCTTATTGCTACATGTCAAGTTTACTTCGTCAAAAAAAGATCTCGTGTAATTATAAGTGAAAAAAAATGCGATAAAACTGGAGTGAACTTTGTAAGGCAGTAAAAAACTGTTACCCACCTTACACCATTGAAAAATAACTCCAACTGATCTTTGCTGAATTTGTATGTCAGTATCTGTATCTAAGGTTATTTTGTTTTTTGCAATGGAATTCAAATATAGCAAGTAACGACTGTGTAGGAACCAAGAAGTCAAGAATAGGTGTTTTCTTGTTTGTCATAGGAAAAACTGTCTTTTTAGTCTTTCAGATTTTCAGTGTAGTTCGGTGAGTTTAAGAGAATGGGATTCCAGTAGGTTTCATTGGAGTGTTTTTTGAACTTGAACTGACGAACAAATTATTGAGAGAAAGTGGTAACATCAAGTATTGATTACTGTTATTTATGGGAGAGTTTGAAATAAATTTCTCTTTAAGTAGCACTTTGATGCTGTTATATCTAGTCACACCTTTGTTACTTAAGTTGGAACAGTTGGTATGCCTGATGAACACTGTCATATATCAGGTCCGCAGATCAGAATTATTATTAACGGGATGCTAATAAAAGTCATATTTAAAAAGTAATAGTGTTTTTATTATATACATTATTTGATGAAAAACACATGTTGTTAGGTGTGAATTAAATATAGGGGAGGGTAGTCCACAGTAAGACAAGATTATCTTTTGAATTTTTAAATTAATTACGTGGAAAAGAACAGTGTACTATCTTTTGTATCTAAAATTACATTAGTTCATTATAGACTTTTTTTGGTATGGTCAAAATATTGTTTTAAAAAATATCGGAAACGTTTTACTGTGTACCATCAGTCGTGCACAATGAGACACCGGTTTTTTCTTTCATGCTATACTTTATTTAAAACAGATTAATTTGTGTACATTGACTCTAAATTATTTTTAAAAAGTACTTAGCGCACATTCGAATTTTTAAAAGAAGTTGGAAAGCTTATACACTCAAAATTATTGACCTTTACCATGACGTCATTAATATCTGATCACATAACCAAATTATTTTGTTCTGTTTTTCACTATTAATAGAAGGAGATGCCATTTAATAATTATGTCGGATATGTTATCAGATATCAATAACGTCAGGGTTAAGGTAAATAATTTTAAGTGTATATCTGCGGATACGTTCAGTTTTCATTGCACTTGGTGGCGGTAAAAAGATAACGATATCGGACTGATTCACAGAAGCTAAATCGGGTATATCTGGAAATTTAAATTCATTGGATTTTAGGCCGTTTACTGAGTCCTACTCTTTTAATATTTTTGCCACGAAGAAAACATCGTTCGGGAACCGAACCAGAACATAGTTGTCAACGATAAGTTCCCGTTCTAATTCTTGAAACTCTGTAAACGATTCTTCTTCATCTGATGGCTGATCATCATCAATTATTTGAAAGTGTAATTTCTGCAGAAAATTAAATTCATAGAGATATTACCATTGTTTACCCGAGAATCATTTTCGTCATCTGATGTATTGTCATTATCTTGAGTCCTTGAATTTTTCGTACTCTTGTTAAATAAATCCTTGGTAACACGTATTATTTCTTTGCTTTCTTGTATGTTCAAATGGTTTTCCAATTTCTTCTCTGTTTTTGTAGCAATTAGGTCCTTTTCTGGCGTATCCGTCAACACTGTGCTTTTACCACGTTGACGTCCAGATGCTTTCTTCTTTCGTGGTTAAGCTTTAGGAAATCCACGAAATATTATCATGGAAATAAATTTTGTTTCATTTTATTGATTGCGGTTGTTTACAACTAGTTAAGATTTCCTATTTTCTTTATTTTCGGGTTCAGTAGCTCTTTCTTTAATATAAGTAGACGCCTCAAGATGATCTAGAGGTCTATCAGTTACTGAGGAAGTGAAAAAATCAGCATTTGTAAATACATCCCGGTCAAACGGGAATATTCCGGACCTCTTGAAGCTCGAAATTATATTTCACGGCCTTTGGTAGAGCTTTCCTAGTAATTTCAGCAAGTTGGTATATAGTAATGGGAGTATCAGCATTTTAAGCCAGCCAGATATCGACTTCTGCATTGTAGTATGCCTTGAATGGCCCAAAGACTGTTAAATCTAATGGTTGCATCTTATGGCTACAAAGCGGGAGCAGTGTTAACATTATGACTCCATGTTGCTTGGCCACGTTTAAAACATGAATACACATATGAGACTCGTGGTTATCACATAAGAATGAAGTGGGGTTATCGTTTGTGCTACTTGTGTATTTGATGAAATGTTCCAGAAATAAATATTTCTGTTGTTATCCACCCGGATAAATTAGCTAGGCCGAGTGTTTCAGTTGGTGCCCCATTAATTATATGCTGTTCGAAATTTTTTCTAGGAAAAATCATTACTGTAGATATAAATGTTCCTGCACCTGAAATACCCACCAAGAGAGTTACTAGTTCTCCCCTCTCGCTACTAGTGCTCTGGTTTAGTTGCTTTACTCCATTGTGGTCAATGAGCTTTTCGGGTTTTTGGATTGTAGTCCAAGTTGAAGATTTGTCATCCATCTCATAACTGTGGAAATCGCTTCAAATTGGACTCCAGGTTATTAATAAATACTATAACATTGTGCTTTTTAAACGATGTTAGTCTAGATATAATGCAACCTTCAGGTTTTCTAATACTTAGTTATTGGTTGCGATACAAGAAACCTCTCATCCATTCTTTGCTAGCATTTTTTTTGCTTCCCACGATTGTGAAATCTGAATGTTGTTCTCTTTTGCCATATCATAAGCTAATTTTCTTAAAGCTACAGTTGACCCAAACGTCATTTTACTACCAACATCAGCTTCCTGTTCTCTGCTAAATATCTGACTAACTTCATAATACAGCTGCGTTGTTATTTCAATACCTGGATATAATTAGGCCTTTTTTACATATCTATGCAACGTCTGTAGTGGAATTCCACTAGTTCTCGCAACCTTTTTTATAGATAAGTTCTGTTTTGTAACTAGCTTGATAGCTGCAGCCATATCTTCTCCAGACGTACTCACTATTTTTCGAGGCTTTTCTCTAGGTCTCACCATTTCAAAGTTTGTGTCTTCGTTTCCTTACTAGAACAATATGCCATTATCCCTTCAGTGCATGGGTGAAATTTTATTACATGAAGGAACGGCGCGGGTCTTACAGACCCAGAAGAAAAACTGTATATATTTTCAATTGAACATTTTTATTATGCAAAATAACATTACACATTATCTAAATAAACATTTTATTTCCTATTTTTGACAAAAAACAATGTTATAATTTTTGAAAAGATCAGTAATAATAAATATATATATATATATATATATATATAACAAAATATGTTCATCAAGAACTGGGTGTAGCAGTCAACAGTGGGGCTGGTGAGAAATCAAACAACTTTATTATTCATCAAGCTTTCAACCCTTGTTTGGGGTCTTCCTCAGGATGACTACAAATATTATATATTTAAAAACAATACGTTACAAAACATAGTCGTACTTACTAAAATGGATTGTCAGATCGACTATACCATAAAAGTTGGAAACAATAAAAACTCAATAAACAATATATACATTTAAAAAACATTTAAAAATAACATAAAAAACCGTTACAAACAATAACATTGTACTGATTTGGATATTTTTATCGGATCAACCACACAATGAATATTACATTTTAAGATGTTAGAAATTAACTGACAAAACTCCAAATGAAAACAAATGATAAGAAATGGTAAAAGTGACAATTAGCATGGAACAACACGGTGAGCACGAAAAAACACAAAAATGGCCTTTAACTAAAATGCAAACCAGCGAACACTACATTAACGAAGATGTTATGCATTGTTAGTGTGCTGTGTTAGGGGAAATATTTTAGGAATTTTGTTCTTATTATTCTCATACTCCAAAATGTAATTATAGATGAGACTCAGATTTTGAGTATCTGATCTAGTGTTGAGGGGTCTTTCAATTTTATTAATAAACACCATCTCCAAAAAAATCCTTTTATAGTAGTTATTTTCTCCAATTAAAACTTCAACTCCTTCGAAATCCATATCATGTTGTGATTCAATAACATGGGTCGACAGAGCGCAAGACGGCCTTCCCAATCTGCAATCGCTTTTGTGAGATGTTATTCTACCCTGCAAAAGCTTTGAGGTTTGTCCAATGTATGCTTTATGACAATCCTTGCAATTGATCTTATACACAACATTGGAACTTTCTAACGGTTTGACTTTAGTTTTGGTGCGGGTAAACAGGGAACCTACAGTTTTCACATTCCTCGTTGAAATCTTAACATGTGGAATGTGTTTCAAAACAGAAATAAGTTTGGGAGTCAGATCATTGATATAAGGTAAGGAAACAAATTTCATATCTGTTTCACGTATATCATCAACATTAGAACTCTTAACTATAGCCAACCGACGTTGGATTGGAAAAGAAGAACTGAAAATAATGTTGTTGAGAAGTTTAGAAGGATAAGAATTATCAATAAATATATTGTAAAGCATTTTCAAATCACGATTTCTGTATTGAGGATGAGACAATTGGCATACGCGGCTTTTCATAGTATGAATTAAATTAACTTTCATTTGCATGGTGTGATTGAAATGGTAATTAAGAAATCTATCACTTGCCATGGGTTTACGGTACCAAGATGTGCGTAATACTCCTTGATTGTCTCTATGGACCTTCATGTCAAGAAAAGGAATGTAGTGATCTGTTTCTGTTTCAACCGTGAACTGGATGTCTTTATCCAAACTATTGAAAACATCCAGTGCAATTTGTATATTGTTATGAGGTACGGCAAGTATCAAATCATCAACGTACCTCTTTACGAAAGGAATATGAAAAGGAATAACATCCAGCACTCTCTCAATCAATAAATCCAAAACAAAATTACAAAGTATAGGCGAAATCTTAGAGTGCCAAATTCTTGTTTATAGTAAGTATCCTTAAACACTAGTATATTCGAATCGAAAACGAAACTTAGCAAAATAATAAACGTTTCTAGAGTGATTTGACATCTCGAACCAATGATATCCCATCTTCTGCGAATAACTTCGATAGTGGTGGGAAGTGAAAGGTTAGTATAAAGTGAGACTACGTCGAAACTGACCAAAACATAGTCTTCTGGAAGCTTAATGTCATTAACAAATTCGCTGAACATAAAAGAATCTGTGATGTTGAAAGAATTGTTGAAATCATAAGATTCCTTTAGAATTCCAGTAAGGTACGAAGCAATTGGGCCGTTAGGTGGATTAAGTGAAGAAACAATTGGTCTCATACTGAGGATTGGTTTATGGATCGTGGGTAAGGCATAAAATCTCGGTGTTATGCAATTATAAATTGTTAGTGATTTAGCATGTTCCTCTGGAATGCTCTTTTTGTTCTTTAATGTTGTAACCAATTTATTGGCTTTTTGTTGATAGGTGGTGCCAGGATTTCTGCTCAGTCTCCTATAGTATCTTTGATCATCTAGAAGTTGGGAACTCAATTGCAAGTAATCCTCTTTATACATAATTACGGATACGTTACCTGTGTCACTTTAAACCAAATACAAATTAGGATTTTGCTTAAAAAAAAATCATGCATAACATCTTCGTTAATGTAGTGTTCGCTGGTTTGCATTTTAGTTAAAGGCCATTTTTGTGTTTTTCCGTGCTCACCGTGTTGTTCCATGCTAATTGTCACTTTTACCATTTGTTATCATTTGTTTTCATTTGAAGTTTTGTCAGTTAATTTCTAACATCTTAAAATGTTATATTCATTGTGTGGTTGATCCGATAAAAATATCCAAATCAGTACAATGTTATTGTTTGTAACGGTTTTTTATGTTATTTTTAAATGTTTTTTAAATGTATATATTGTTTATTGAGTTTTTATTGTTTCCAACTTTTATGGTATAGTCGATCTGACAATCCATTTTACTAAGTACGACTATGTTTTGTAACGTATTGTTTTTATATATATAATATTTGTAGTCATCCTGAGGAAGACCCCAAACAAGGGTTGAAAGCTTGATGAATAATAAAGTTGTTTGATTTCTCACCAGCCCCACTGTTGACTGCTACACCCAGTTCTTGATGAACATATTTTGTTAATATTCATCAGTCAAACGTACCAATACTTTTATATATATATATATATATATATATATATATATATATATATATATATTGGTCCATAAATGTTAAATACCCTGTAGAAAATTGACGTTTCAAATTTCGTCAGCACACGCATGACATACATATCTGAAATGATCTAAAAAAATATATTTCTCACAAATTTTGTATTGAAAACGTGTTTTGCGATCTTTACAAAAGCTACAACGACCTCTTTTATTACCCTCGACAGCTACTGGTTCAGGTACCTGGACACCGCTAATTTTTGCAGCATGGTATCGTATTTCTCTCGTCAAATGCGAAGATGTAACTCTTTCCTTCATATGCTCCATTACCAATTGAATTCCAAGCTGTTTCAGGATTATCCTTCTCTGCTTTCCTGGCGGTGATGAAGGATCATTACTTCTTTTTATAATGAAAGCGTTAATCGCAGACACGTCCCGTAAATTGTAGAAAATAACCATCGGCCACCTCCTGGTGTTTCTGGCAACATTGTATTTGGCACAAAGTTGATCCACTACATCAACACCACATTTTGTCATATTATAGAAAGTGATTATTTCCGGTTTATCATCTTTACCAGTGCTTTCATCGATGGAGTCGTCATGGTGCATCGTAGACAAAAGAATAACATGTTTTCTTTTGTTTATAGGAAACAACGGTCATATTTTCAGTAAACCCAAATATATTTGACTTCTCTGGTCTTGCAGTAGAGATGAATTCTTTTGGTGTTTGTCGCTTATTTTTCCGCATAGTACCGAAAACCGTCAACTTATGGATCACTAGTAAATTTTCAGCACATTCCACCGAAGTGAACCAATTGTCCATAGTATTGTTTCGGTTTGTTCGCGCAATCGGTTAAACAATTCTTTCAACTACATAATTGGCTGCGTTGCTCATTCTGTACGGACCCTCTGGCTGCTTACCTGTATACATTTCTAGGTTCAGGGTGTAAAACGTTCGAGCATCGGCTAATGAAAAAACTTTCAATCCATATCGGGCAGGCTTGTTGGGAACGTACGAGTACATCCTGAAGCTGCAGCGACCTCGGAAAGTTACCAACATTTCATCGATGGTCGCATATTGCCCGATGGTATAATATTTCTGAAAATTTCTAACAATGGCTTCGAAAACTTGTCTAATGGGAGCGAGATTATCTTCTCGTTTACGTTCCTCTCTAGTATGTTTGTTGTCGAATCGTAGGCATCGTATCAAAAATCGGAATCTTCTCAAAGCCATTGTAGCAGGAAAAATGTCTACGCCAGTTCCATCAGTTGCCCAGAACTCACAAATAGATATTCAGCCGCTATGGTATACTCCGATCAGATATAGTAGACCTAACAAGGCTTTCAGCTCAGTTTTTGTAATTGGTTTTACATCAGAGCTGTCTTGGTAACGGTTGGCAATAGTTTCGATATAAATGTTAGTGCCCTTTACAATGTTCATGGTTATATCCGCGTCAAAAAATAAGTCCCGACACTGTTTCTCCGTAGAAGCATTTTTTGCATCACCAATCACTCCTGGCAGTTTGGATATAATATTGTGCTGTCTAGTTCTCACGTTTTTTGAAGGACACATTTTATTCCATTTAAACCCATCTTTGGCTTCATAATATATATGAGCCTTTTTACCACGTGAAATGCTCGGCGCAGAATTCTCAAGTTCATCTAACGGAGTAATCTCCTGCTCTGAATCGGTATCGTAATCGCTGTGCTCACATGTGCTGTCGTCTGCATCGGAAACGTCAGATTCTTCAATAGTGTCTTCCTCGTCCGTAGGCACCATCATACAACTTCTGCAGCCAATTGATATTTTTTTGGTATCGATCTGACATTTTTCAATCTAAAATTATACTATTTCACTCTTTCAACTTTACATTTTTCAAAATAAAAACTTACCAGAACGAACGGGTTGGGTCTGTCAGGACGAAACAAGCGATGACACATAAACAATTTACTGAACAGAACTGATGTATATACTTATTCATATCGCACGACACGAGGAAGAGGTACCAAGTCGGGTGAAGTCGGCACAAGTCGCGTTCGCGCGTTATCGCACCTGGAAAATAGCTTTGGGTCCGTAAGACCCGACCCGTGCACTAAAGGGTTATATACCATGAGTAGAACACAGTGAGACACCGTCTCTACTACCTGATGCCGTCCCACTGTGTAAACAAGCACCAACAACATAAAATTAGAGTACTTTCTTCAACAAATTTTCAATTGATAGCCACAAACACAAATATATTGCTAAAAAGTGTGTATTCAAATATACTTACATGCAAATTGGAGAGACTGCACAATTGAGGAATTTTAAATGTATATTTCAGGTAAAAGTTACTTAGAGGTTCTTTAAACCACGTTGATCACATACAATCAACAAACAACTGCGCCGTGGGCGGCAATGTGGCTGGTGACCTTTGTCATCCATCTTAGATTTATTACAGTGTTGCCAAATCTCAAATAAGTTCTAAGGTCTTTGAGAAACATAGAATGTCCCATTGTGAAAGGCATCCCAGTGTGGACTACCCTCCCCTAGTCTACACAAGGTGGATTTCAAGCCGCCACATAATTACTCATTCACTGAAAGTTCGCCACTTTAAAAGCAAAAGTTTGAAATGTATCTTCAGGCTACAGAAAAAGAAAAACCTGAAGATAAAGTCGAAATTTCTACTTTGTTGACCTTAATACGAGATGATGGAATTTATGTGTACAACACTATAGATTCTGATAAAAAATCGAGCCCTACTAAGTGATTAAATATGCAAAAATGATCAATGTAAAAGCTTAAAAGCTCATATGAAGAAAGGATGATAAGAGACAGACTTAGGTATAGCAGGTATCAAAGACAACGAAGCACAACTGAGGTTGATTAGAGAAAAAGAATTAAATATGAACCAAAGCATAGAAAATTGTAAAAGTATGGAACTCAGTAAAGGAAATATCAAGATGTTAAATTCAAATTAGCACATAAACGGATACATTCAAGAAGTTTAAATGTAGACGATGTCTTACTGAACATAGTCCCTATCATTGAACCGCATATAAAAATTATGCCAATATTGTCAAAAACAGAGACATTTTGCTTGAGCTTTGCCGAGTAGTGGACAGTCAGTAAGATCGATTCAACCAACAAATACAACAAAAAGAAATACAGGAAATGTCATATTTTCAGGAGAAAGTGAACTACAAGCTGAAATAAATGAAGGATATCTGCATATAAATGAATACATTAGTGAAAATAAGTTAAATTTTAATGAGAACAATGAAGTAGAGGGTATTAAAATCATATTTAAATTAGACTTTGCATCAAATACTAGCATTTTACTAAAATCTACATTCAACCACTACCTAGGTCATAATTTTTAACTACTGCGCCAATAAATATATTCTCTTATGGTAACTTTGAATTCAAACCCATGGGTAAAATTTATCTTAATTGTACTTATAACAATGTAACTAAAAAAATCAGAATCATTGTTTTCAACGTTTGATGCAGTACTTCTATTAGGGCTTGATGATTGTAAAAAAAATACATGATTCAAAGAATAAAGAGTTTACAGCTTTTACCAAAAACTGAAGATTATTAAGTATCATGATCTGTTTGAAGGTCTAGGGAAAATTCCTGGGTACTGTAAAATTCAATTAAATTCATTTAACAGAAAATGCTAAACCAGTGTTCCAGTGTCAAAGAAAAATACCTTTAGCACTACATATACCATTGAAAATCCTTTAAGAATCTCTTGGAAAACAAAATAATATTGAAAAAGTTAATTACACTACTGTCTGGGTAAATAATTTTATGATTTTCGAAAAACCAGATAACCAATGAAAAATTTGCTTGAATCCCAAATCGCTAAATAAATATATCCGCCGAGAATTCGGCCTACCACCCATGATATTATTTGTGAACTCTCAGGTAAATCAGTAATGTGAGTCATTGACATGAAAGTAGTTATCAGTAACTTCAGCTTACTGAACAAAGCTCTGATTTATATGTATTTAACGCTCCTTTTGGGCAATATAAGTTTATTCGTCCACCTTTTGGCACCTTTCCGGAAGACTCTCAAATAACTAATATTAAATTATTCGGTGCTATTGTGGGGATTTCTATATATTTCAAAGATATAATAATAGCAACCAAACTGAAACGGAACACGGCAAAGTACTTGTAGACATATTTGAGAGAACACGCAAAAATAATGTTAAATTTGATTTTTAATAACTTCAATACAAACTTCCTGAAGTAAAGTTCATGGGGTGAATAATTCCTAAAGTAGGGTTTACCCCTGAAAATGAAAACATTAATGCTATTTGAGCCATATTAACTCCTAATAATAAATTGGAAAATCAAAGAAATTTGGGTCATGCAAAATTCTTTTCAAAGTTGGTGCTAAATCTATCATTTTTAACTACCAACTTAAGAAATTAAACTTGTAAAGATATAAAATTTCCATGAACTCCTGTCCATTATGAAGAATTGAAAAATGTTATAACACGTTCTCCTATTTTGAAATTTTTTAATCCAAACTTAAAAATAACAATTAAATGTGACGCGTCAAGTGCAGGGTTAGGTTGTGTCCACTCGCAATAAGGACATACAGTATCATTTGCGTCAAGAAGTTAAACAAAATCAGGGAAGAGTTTAGCTCAAATTGAGAAAGAGTTACTAACGACATTTTTTGCTTTTGAAAATGCCCTGTATTTTATTTATGGTAATATAGTGACTGCCCAAACTCACCATTAATCGTTAATTCAAATTTTTGCAAATCACCTTGATCAAGTGAGTAATCAACTTCGAAGATTGCTTCTGAAGTTACTTAAATTACCTTCCAGGCAAAGATATGTTGATTGCTGATCTTGTGTCTAGATCTTTCATAGAGGACGAGGCAAAAGGAGACTCAGGAATGAGATATATAATCCATACCTTTTATAATAATGTTCCCATGTCAAATAAAAAATAGAGTGTTTTCAAGATGGAAATTAGAAACGACAGTGTTTTATCCCAAATAAAGAAATTCTGTGAAACAGGTTGGATGTATACTTGTAAAAACTTATCCTCTGCAGTTAAATATCATTTTAAATTAAAAGAATGTATTGATTTAACAAACGATTTATTGTTTTTGAATAATAAAATAATTGATCCTTGCGTCTTAAGGACAGAAATGCTCAATTTAATATTGAGGGGTAAGAACCAGAAGTTTGCAGCAGAACAACGTAACAGTAGGCTGGTGCCACGTTCTAATTCATGTTTGACATAAAATTATTCTATTGTATTTCTTGATGAAATAAAACAACGAATCAGTTTTTACGTTAAATCTATTTTTTAAAATGTAACATAGTAAGATCTCATTTAACGTAACAAAGTGTTACGTTCAATTAGAAATTATCAGCAAGTACGATTTAGGACCTAATTGATGTATCAGTATGATACGTTAGTTGTCCCCTAATTTTATTTTCGTTTTAAAAGTTACTCCCAGTAATATAAATACCACGTTCTTTAGTGTGTGAAGTCATACAGTGAAATTAATTCACCCCCTTAAAGCCTCAAGATAAAAGCTCAGAGATGCATTGTCACCATTTTTATTTTATTCATAATCCACGAAACGAAAAAATAAACGATAAATTGAGAGAGTACGATTCTCTTTAACTTCAGGAAAGTACCTGCAAATGTGTGTGATAAAATGTGCCAGGAATTCGGAAAAATAATGAAAGATGAGCAAAAAGAAAACGTGGAAAGTGTATGTGGGAAGTACCAAAAATTGATAAGGAAAAATAGGCTATTTTGTAGCTGTTGTAATGAACATTTCCATAATATTTTTGTTTCTTCAACACAGAGATACCATACCGGATGATAAGGATGGTTATTTGTGCCATATTTGTTATAAAAAAGACTCTAACCATAATGAATGGGAGGATGGCATAAGTGAGAACGAAAACAATACTGAAATCGACGTAGATGATTGTACTTATAATATCAAGCAGAAAGAAAAAATGTGTACTTTAGAAACTATTATTTAATGTTTTCTATTGTGTATTTGAATAAAGATGATAATTTGTTAAAGTATTTACTTCTAAGATAGTTGATAAAATAGTGTCCAATAACTATAATTACCAGTTAATAATTGTGTCCGATAATTGTTGAAAAAAATATAGTACACAGTTTTTTACCTATTCTGAAACTTTTATTTGGCGCGTATCTCTAAAAGCAATTTTTTTATAGCATGAGAAATGGAATATTTTTCTGAACTGTCCAACTACTGTAACATTCATCCCATACATTGATATTGTTCTACTATTTCTTTTCTTGTCACTCAGTTTTACCAGCATATAACTATATGAGATACAATTCCATATGTTTCGTGTATATTATATATCCTACACCTGCCGAAGCCTTTTGGTTCATCGGAACACCGCTGTATACCTAATAATGATCCCTTACGTTATAAAACAGTTTTTCAAAATATGTCATTATTCCCATTCATCATAGAATGTCGAGTGGATGATCGATCGCTATGTTTCATATTAACCAATGGAATGATTTAGATTGGAATAGAGGCAGAAAATATTATTATTTCTTTTTGATTCGAACAATCATCTACGATCTATGCTTGACTGATGTTTTTTCAAACAACGATCTGGAAACTATTATTCTATGAATTGTATGCAGTTATGATCATAAATCACTCCACAAGAGCATTCTAGAATAACTTTTTCAATCGAAAATAACTGTTTCTGATAATCCCACAATATGGTTTCGATATTGAATATCCTCGTCAGAATTACAGAGGTTACATTTTATGTGATGCCTACCTGAAAAGAAGGAGATATCATATTACAAATATTGAAGCTTAGATATTATTAGCCCTATGGGAATATCATGCATGCATTTTTTCATTTAAGATCAGAATAACTGTGCAATGACAAAGAAAACCGGGAAAACTATATCTGCTGATCTTTACAATTATTACCAGAGAAGACAGTTTAAAAATGGAGAACTCTCGAGATTTATCTGTTCATTGACGACTTCGTATTTTGGGTCAATTAAGTGTCTTCCAATTTCTAACTCTTCAAGAAAATTCAGTTTTTGTTTCTTATGACAAATATGTAGTAAATAGCAGTAAGTGAAACACAAAATCAGTACCATAGCATATATTAGTGAAAGCTGAAGAAGGCAACTAGTTTCGGCTCACTGAGCCATCATCAGGCATGTAAAAGTTATCAAGATAGAAAAATAGGAATCCACAACATGTGGAATTACCTTAATGAAGTGAAAGAGAAAGCCGTCACATGTCTGTGGCATCCAGCAGACACCGACATATCTCAGTGGACAATATGGGGATTTTTTGTAGGGGCAATCATCAATAAAAATAGTAATTAAAAAATCTTCATTACTATGTAAAACCTCGAGCACAATAAAATAAAATTAAACAAAAGGAAACAGGACAACATTAAGAGAAGTAATAAAAATTTGGACAAAATATAAAAGAAAACAAAATTGGACATCGTCGTATGACAGAATATGTCCGAAGCTAAAGTCCAGTATTGTAGTGTGTAAGAGCACTAAGCACAGTGACTCAGTAAATCCCAAATAGACAAGATGATCGGAGAACTGACAAAGGACAAGGACCACTGACGGCTCTCAATAACAAAAAGAAAAATCTTTCAAAACAGAGATGAATGAGATATAGTAACTATCATGTAAAGAAATTATCTAAAACACAGTATAATGTAAGAGCACAAAGTCTTGTAACAATATCATAAAGTAATCGTAAAAACTGTATTAAGCAACGACAATTAAGGAAAAGAAGAATAAACATAAAAGGCCAAAAATATTCTAATAAGTCGTGACACATAAGTAAAATTTATGAAATGAGAACCTTGAAAGAAAATAACTATTCAAGCATAGCATTAAAAATCAATATCAAAAATACATCAAAAGTGTAAAATAATTGTGAATGTCTGAAATCTATAGTAGGTTTTTATCAGTATAAAAGAAGAATCAGAAAATGACAATAATCGTGAAAAAAGAAAGAACATAACTGAAGTTGTCTGATTAACAAATACATTATGTGTTATCAAACTGAGAGCTTCAAAAGTTAAGGAATAAATAGTTCTCTAAAGGTTCTAATTGTTCGTTCAGACATAAGATCGAAGGATCGTTATATATGCGACGTATTTCAGACATCTCTAAAAGGTTAAGTCGAACACCCTTCACACACTGATGTGAAATTCTGACATCCTGAACATTGAAATCATGTAGTTCTGATGAAATATGGTTTGCAAATGATGAAGGAGTATTATAGATGTCTGTGTTCATATATCTTTCAATATAATACTGATGCTCCTCCAACCGAGACTCTAACCTGCGCCCAGACTGGCCCACATATACAGCATTGCAAGAAACATAAGGTAGATGATAAACCCCTGATCTATGGAATAAAGGTACCTCATCCTTAGTGTTGATAAAAAATTGACTCAAGTTAGAATTGGTTTTAAAGGCGGCTTCAACACTATGTTTTCTAAAAATGCTGAACATTTTATAGGATAATGGACCCACGAAATTCAAGGTACCTGAAAATGAATGGTCCTGAGATGGTGATATAGAAGTGTGAAAACTCAGTCTGAACTTAGTGTACAGTTTGTTAGAAATCTTATTGAAAATGTGTAGAGGAAAATTGTTATTTAATTCTACCTGTTTAATAATACTTATTTTCCTTATTGAAAGAAGAATCTGAAAGAGGTATTTTGAAGGATCTAGTAAGAAAGGAATATGAAGCTGCGTATTTATGGGACGAGGGATGGTTTAAATGATAGTCAATAATTGAATCAGCTGTGGTAGGTTTTCTATATATATATATATATATATATATATATATATATATATATATATCAAATTGAAAACTAGAGGTATGAATCTTGCGCCTAATGAGTAAATCCAAGAACGGCAGGCAATTATTAACCTCAAACTCAATATTGAAGCTAATTCGTGGGTGAATAGTATTTAAAAAATCAAGAAAGGAATAAGCATCTGAATGACTACCTCGAAAAAGGACAACACAATCGTCCACAAATCTGTAATAGAACAAAATTGAATCTATGAAATTTGGGTTAATTTAAGAAAATTCTCTCTATGTTATTCATAAATACGTCCGCCAAAAGGGAGATAAACAGCTACCCATAGCCAAACCCGTGCATTGTCTAAAAAAGTTATTGTTGAATTTAAAGAAAAAATTGCTCCGAGGCAAGACCAAGAACACAACAAATATCCAAAATCAAAAAAGCAAAGAGTAAATTTCTGATCAGCATAGCACACTCATCAGGGGGTATGCTAGGAAATAAATTTTGAAATCTAGAGAGATTAAGAAGGAATCGTTAGGTATAGAAAAGTCTTTAATTCTGTCAGATAAGTCAACTGAGTTTTTTATGGAGAACTGATTTTGGAAAAAAGTAAGATGACGAAGTGTATCATTCGGGGAAGAAGATAATTTGAAAGTAGGGGAATTAGTGAAACTGACGACTGGTCTAATGGGTATGTCAGGGGTAGTAGGATTCATAGGGATCATATAATAAACATTCTTATTTAACGAGGAGAAAACATTATTAAAAACCTTAAGTTGTAATCTCAGATTATTGTGAAAGGAGGCAGTGGGATCAGAAGTTAACTTCATGAAGGAGGCGTCAGAAAGAAGAAAAATCTCAACCTTATCAACGTAAATGGATCTATCCAAAACGTCAATACAATTACCTTTGTCAGCCTTGGTAACAATAAGGTTTTCATTACGAAACCTAGTCTTCAAGTTAATAACAGACTTCCAACTGGCGGAGTGATGTGATGATTGGTAAATAAAATTGTTGGAAGTTTTAGCTAAAGTTTTATTGAGTTCGGAAGAAAGATCAGATCTAAGAAGATCCATGATAGCCGAGTCTACGTTATGTAACACTTGTTCACAGTCTATTGCTAAAGTTCTAATGCTAAAGTGAGAATTCAGAGAAAAAAGGTTATGTTTAAGGCCTTTGTTGAGTAGTTCAATTTCAGGTTACGTAAAAGTGTAAGAACTCAAGTTGAGGCATCGGGGATGAAAATGGAAATTTGAAAAACCGAAAGAACCTTGAATTAAAGTTGAGAGTTAGCATGAACCGTTAGCATACTACCACTTTTCAAGCGCTTAAATTTGTGAGTAAGGCGATCAAAGTTACTCTTACCAAAATCCTGCACCATATCCCTGATATGTCTATCCAAAATATCAAACTCAATGTGGGAAAAGTGCTCGCTCAACAATTATTTTTCATTTAAATATGTAGTACTTCTAATTATGTGTTATGTGTCAATGAATGTTTGATGTTAAGTAGATGTTTTGGGTGGTGCGATTTTTCTGGTAGATTTAATCAGTATGCTCGTAACTGTTCATTGTATATAATTTCAAAATTTCTATTGGCTAGACCTAAAAAGACAGTATTACATTCTGGACATTTATATTCCAGACTTCTTTGATGGGGATATTTTTGTAGTTACATTCAACAATTTTGTACTCACATTAACGTAAAACTTTGCACAGGAAATTCCAGTATTAGACTATTATCGTTTTGGGAGATTTTTATCTGCAAATTGCGTTTATGCCAATATTTTTGTTTTGGTTCCACAAATCGTTAGCTACAGTGTTGTTAGGCTAACTTCCAGGAAAGTACCCGAAACTAAAATAAAATGGGGGTGATCAAAGTTGTCAGCAAATATTTGAACTTTGTTCACTGACTTATAATTACCAAAAAGCAATGTTGAACGCGTAAATAGACAACTTCGCCCACATATAATGTTTTTAAAAAGGTTTCTGCATATATGGGAGAATGAATAGGTTCTAAAATAATATTTTATTATAAAAATGAAAAAATGTCATGAAAACTTATTACATTAGAATATTGTTTTCGTAGAAAAACTTAGAACAAACTTACAGTTTCACTGATAAAAAAACCAAAATTTACAAAATAAAAATATTCTTCTTAGGTAATATTAAGTCTAAAGGTTTTCATTTAAAAAATGTCGACCTCTTTTTATCTCAGGCTCATTAAGTATCATTTCTATATCGAAAAACGTCATATTACAGACATCATCAGAGTTGCGGTAAATATAGTAACTTTCAGTTTTTCTTAAAATTTTTATGGTGTAAGTGTCGTCCGCATCAGACACCGACAAAATTTTGCCAATGTAGTGCTTCATGGTCTTTTTTGTTGCAAAACGAATCACAATATATGTTCCTTCTTCTAGATCATATGGGCTAAATTGGTTATTAGGTTGATGTACACATTTACCTGCTTCTGCCTCTTCTTCGATTACTTCCATAGTGTCTTCTTCATCATCGTCTTAAATATTGGCTTTGCTTGATGTATGTGCTTCTGACTCCCCTTCGAATATTTCAATGTTCTCTTCTTCAATTCCATTTTCGTCTGTTTCCTCTTCTTTATTCACTAGATCCTCAGTTCAGACCGATTCTCCAGGTTTTATTTTCAATGTGGTTTTGTTGCCTTTTCTTGAAGTTTCACCCTGATTTCTTTTTCGTTCTTTGACATAACTCAAAAAGGCATTGTCGGTCTCTCCCACAACGTGTTGTTCAAATCTTTTACCTGGCATATTTTTTAAAATTTCGTGAGGATTGAATGAATAAATTCCTGTCGCCCGGAAACCGCTTTGTATAATCTTTTTGGCATTAGTTTGTATTATTTAATTTTCGGCTGTTTCAATTTAATATCTGTCAATAAGGACTTCCAAGCTTGCTTCACTGGCCTGTATAAACTAACATCCAACGGCTGGGTTATTTGCGTCGAATTCGTTGGCAGAAATACAAATCTGATGTTAGGTCTTTGATAGGCTCGAAGAATATCAACATTGATGAGTGAGGATAAATTGCCTCCAATTACAGATTTTGGACAATTATTGTATTTTTCTAGCCAAGATACAAATATTTTCTGCAACCAGTCTTCTAAAGTGCCTGAGTCAAACTTGCTTCTATTGTAAACTATTTGTGGTGGTCCTCCAGATGCCCATCTATCGTAAAGACTCTCTGACTTATACACAACGTATAAAGGTAAAAGTTCACCGGTGGCTGTTGCAGCAAACATGTCAGAAACGGCACTTTTGGTGGAAGTCATATTTCTCTCAGGATATTTGGTTCCTCTACGAAAAATGCATTTCTGAGTACCAGGATTGTCGCTTAAGTTTGTTTCATCGTAGTTGATTATATATTCAGGCTTAACTCCATCTACTGTAATTCCGAGGTAGTTGCAGTAATCTTCCATTTCTTCTTCAGTCTTTTCAGCCCTAGAGCGTCTTAAATTTTAGCAGTGTCTTTTAGTCAAAAGGTGTTTGTATCTGCGAATACAACAGTCCAGCCAAACTTTTCCAGAAATATGTAACATATGTTCTCCCCCGGCTTGAGACGCTTCCTCAGGTTGTGGTATTCGACTCCAGTTAATGTATTTTTATAGCAATCACTGAGATGGGGTGAACAATCGATATTAAATTGGACGCCATCAGCTTTTTAAGCGATACATTAATTAAACAAAAAAACTAAAAAGGTTAAAAACTGGAAAACCTTATATTTACTTCAACTTCAACGAAATACTAAAAATATTTTAACGCGATGTTCCAAGGTAACATAAATTGCTGAAAATCAAATATCAAATGTTCAGCAAATTATATTTATTCATAACTCCATAGATAATTCACATTAACTGCATATCTATACTATAAAGGAAAAATAAAAAGAGAAAAAAAATAACACGCCTTGGCCTTTGCTCCCTTTCCTACCATCGGAAAGTTTGGAGAGAACAAACTCACCAAGGTTTATAATGAGTGGGTCAATGAGGCCCTCCACTGCGACTCGCGAGAATCTATTGTAAACTCACCAAGACAGAACCAAGTGCTAAGAATTCAGCGATAACACATACATAGTACTCAAAACCAAAATTGAAAGATATATAGAAGAAAACATTTCAAATCGGAAACACTTTCGCCATGAAAATAACGAAATTATAAATTGTGGTATTCCAAACCACATAGAAAGTTATCCAAAAAAAATAGTTCCGTCAACAACTCAAAAAGAAAACTAATATATGTCTCAATAAAATACTAGCAGTATGTATCAGTACACCAAAATAATGGATAAATTGTCGTGCAACAAAAAGAACGTGTTATTCTTGTATCAAAATACGGGGAAGATAAAAATAACTAAAGCGTATACTGAGAACAAAAACGCTACCAAGCAAAAAGATAATTTCTCAGTACACACACAACAAATAAAGGCACTGCTACAAAATAATCTGAATACAAAATTTGCCTGAAGCAAGGAAGTCCAGAAAATATTCGAGCAATAGAGGGACTATAAAAATAAAGCGTATACTGAGAACAAAAACACTACCAAGCAAAACAGAATTTCTCAGTACACACTCAACAAATAAGATAGGGGACTAACTACTACAAAATTAACTGAATTCAAAATTTGCCTAAAGCAAGAAATTTCAGAAAATATTTGAGTATAAAGTCGTAGTAGGCGTAGCTGCACTTCAGCCAGACAGCCCGCCGGCTCTTATCAGCTCAGGATGTGGTCAGTGTCGTGCCGCTTATCGGTTCTTATCAGCTCTCGCCAGTGCCGTACCGGAAAAGTAACTTATGTTGAAATATTACTAAGAATTTCGTACCGGGTGGCTTGTAACATATAATATTTGCGTTAGGTCACGATCAATATACAGGATGGACACGTTCGATCGTTATACAGGATGTACATGTCATAAGAACACTTGCATCTCTGTTATTATTGGTCGGATTGCAGGTATTATGTAGATAATTTAGCTACATTTGTCCACGCTGAACACACGATATCAATTAGGATATTGCACTTCAGCCAGACAGCCCGCCGGCTCTTATCAGCTCAGGATGTGGTCAGTGTCGTGCCGCTTATCAGTTCTTGCTCGGTGTCTCGCCAGTGCCGTACCGGAAAAGTAACTTATGTTGAAATATTACTAAGAATTTCGTACCGGGTGGCTTGAAAGTAACATATAATATTTGCGTTAGGTCACGATCAATATACAGGATGGACACGTTCGATCGTTATACAGGATGTCATAAGAACACTTGCATCTCTGTTATTATTGGTCGGATTGCAGGTATTATGTAGATATTTTAGCTACATTTGTCCACGCTGAACACACGATATCAATTAGGATATTTTGAATATTTTGTAAGCGGAGTGCATTAAAAAAAACACAGGCTATAAGATATTATATTACGTAAATATTTTAGCTACAGTTTCATGAATATTTTCACGCACTTTCGATAGATGTTTCGGAGCTTTAGCGAAGTATTCAATCGTAGACTCGTTCACCATAAATTTTTCAAAAATACCAACCATGACTATATCTTCGAGAGTTTTGCACTCAAATTCATCTTTTCTATGAGTAACTTCTAGATTATGGGGTATGTGGTGTTGCGTAACTGCTAGGGTGGGGTCATAGATTATCTCATTGTGTTCTATCCAGAAATGTGGTGTAATTTTCACACCATTCGAATAGACCTTCGTACCCAGACATAGTTTGGTTGCTATTCCATATTTTGTAGCCACTTCGTGGAAAATTAAACTTCCCGCCAAACACACACCGCAATAGCCTGCTCGAATAAACTCCTGCTCGATACAACATTTAATGAGTTTGAGTTTGACGTACTCACGCACGGGATCCATGTCTGCTCACGTCAAGCGATAAATGATGAATGATGAACTGTCCAGACATGTTAACGCTTTTAAGCCAAACGATTTTGGGGCGTTCGACTCCTGTATTTTCTGATCGATGATAACCGCAAAAAAATATTAACAGAAGAAGCTACATATTACACACACCTATTGCGATAATATATGTTATAACCGCAAAGTAGATATAAAAATATTCACTGCATTGTAAAAAAGACACTGTGGTTGTTTTTTTTTTTTTAGCGACGTTTCCATACTTTCTTATCAGTACAGGATGTAAGAATTGGAGGGTGAGTGGTCAGTGCCGTAAGAACACGGTCATGGCCGTTAATCAGTTCTTATCAGCTCGAAGTCCAGTGCCGTACCGGGTGTACGGAATTGAAAAAACGGCGGCACGGTCATGGCCGACAAGGTGAGCGGTCGGATGAAGTCTTGCCGGATGTGTGGCATACTGAACAAGGTGATCGGACAGTGTGAACGATAAAGGATATTTTGTAGGTGATAAAAAACACAGGCTTTAAGATATTATATTACGTAATATTTTAGCTACAGTTACGTGAATATTTTCGCACATTTTAGATAGACAATATTACAGGAAACATTAATTTTTACGAAACATTCTTTATATATACAGAGCGAAGCAATAACAAATTAGATTCCAAAGCTGATAAATTATGACATATCGTTGATAATTTTATTCATATGTAGTTACATGATGCGACTTTTCTTCAGATATTTGTTAGCGACATTTTAAATGTTTGCGTTATACTTGAAATTCCAGGAGTTGGACTTTAAACTGAACAATATTATAAAATACACCTCTTCCCACGGCCAACCCTGGAGGCAATAATCAGAGATTATCGGAGGTGTTTAAGGCCTCGTTTTAGGATTCCCCATTGGAAATACCATACAGCAGAACAGTATAATATTACCAATAGGCCTACCATCGGTTAAGTAGCATGTCCTCGTCTGACGACATTCACTCGTTCTTGTTGGGTGTCCAATTCGAAACGTAAAGGCGTGAATACACAGTTTCCCAAAATTGAGAGACATTCTTCTAACCTTTATTCGCTTGTTGGATTTCAGGTGTCAAATGTAAAGGTACACACACACACGCTCCCAGGACGTATTTTATGAGGTACTTTGAAACTTTTTTGTCTAAAAATTACTTCAGTAAAAAACTAATTGTACTTATGCTAACCTATGTAAATATTTTTCTGATTCGCATTATTTTGACCAACCACATTACAGCACAATATCCGGTGATACGTGCTATGATGAATCACCAATCTGGCTCGTGCACAAAACTTTTTTTTTGGTTGAAAATTACTCTACCCTATTTTTATATTTAGACCTCCAACCCCAACATTACGCAAGCAACTTTACAAATAACTTTTTCTTATCTATTGCAACACGTGATTTTTCATAGTTTTATGCCACCTGACTCGTGAACCGTTATCACAGTTTCTTATCTACACTTTCCGCCATCTCTTGTCATAAAAATTTTTAAAAAGATTTTCAGAACAATCAATAATTTTAGCAAACCCCCACAAAAGGAGCGCATCGCTGTGAGGTTATCTAACCACATTCCACGTGTCCGAGGCAACACGCTGAACACAGGAGCCATTGATATTTTTAGCGAATAAAATCTATACATGGTACAAATATGCACTTCAAACTTAATATAGAGGTATACTTACATATACAGGTCGGGTCATCAAAAGTACTATTAGTTAAAAAGGTTTTTCTGTAAAAAATTATTTTGGATCTTAGGACGCGGTATACACCCATAAGACAATAACACAAATTGTTACCCTCTTTTAAAATATGGGGCGATTATTTTTTCAAATTGCTACAATGAAGGATAGTATTTTATTGGGGAAAAAACAGCCATTGAAATTTTTTAGGGAATAAAATCTATACATGGTTCAAATATGCACTTAAAACCTAATATAGAGGTATACTTACATATACAGGTCGGGTCATCAAAAGTACTATTAGTTAAAAAGGTTTTCTGTAAAAAAAAATAGAGGTGAGTAAGCAACAAAGTAAAACTAGAATTATTTGACACATGATCTTAGGACGCGGTATACACCTATAAGTCAATAACACAAATTGTTACCCTCTTTTTAAAATATAGGGCGATTTTGAACCAATTCTACATCGATTTAAACAAAATCAGAAAAAGAATAAGTATGTGGGTACCGGATACGTACGTGACAGGTGTGTGACAGGTGTGCGTCAGGTACGTGACAGGTATGCGACAGGGACGCGACAGGTGTGCGACAGGTACGTGACAGGTGTGCGACAGGTGCGTGACAGGTACGTGACAGGTATGCGACAGGGACGTGACAGGTGTGCGACAGGTACGTGACAGGTGCGTGACAGGTGTGTGTCAGGTGTGCGACAGGTGTGTGACATGTCTGTGACTAGTGGACCCTAAGTATGGTGTTCGAGGTTATAAATAAAATTACATCTACGTGCCAAAGTCATTCGTCTACAACATGTCTTACAGTAAGCAGCGTGTTACAGAGCTCGCAAAAGCTATAAGACAAAAGTATAATGAACTTAAGAGAATGAATGCCGACAATAAAGAGCATCTAGAAGGTATATTCAACCCTATTACAAAACCTCTAAAACAAATAACATCTTCTATTGTACAAGCATCTGATGAAAACCATTCTGTGTCTCAGGATACAGAAGCTTTGAATGCAGTAACAGTTGACAATACACCGCATTATACAGACAGCAACAAAACCCTAAAGAATTGTAATAACATAGATACAGCCTACGGGCCTGAATTAAAAAATGGTCGGTGGGTGCTTGGAAGCACACCAATAAATTTTGATGGTAACCAGTATATAATAGTAGGAGATAAAACATTCAACAGTAGCGAGGGCCTACGAGAGCTAATATTTTGTAAAAATCCTCGAGGTTTTACAGCAAATGATGTACAAATATACAAACAGATACTAGAGCTGACGGGCGTTCATCGAGATTCTCTAGGTCGTTTGAGAGCTAATACATGTAAGGAGAAATTTAATGCTATCATCAAACCATTATTTAAAACCAAAAAACGCGTTCGTTTAACAGAACATGTAAGGCGTGAAAACATTACACCAGTAAATAATTCTAATAAAAGGAATAAGCCTAGAGTTCATGAAAATAGAAACATTACTACACCTAGATATAATATTCTTTTAAATTGGCACGACCCCAACATACTTATTGAACGATTAAAAGAGTTGAACAAGGAAGATGAAGAGTTTAAAGCTATAATTGAAGAACTTAGGCTGGCAGATATAATCGAATAAAAGCCGTGAAGAAGTCCACAGGCACTGAGTATACAACGGATCCGATTGCAGACCAAAATTTTATTTTTAAAAAGATCTGCTTAATACTTCTAAGGGGTATAATAGTATAGGTTATTTCAGGTTTTACAACATAATGTAAATAGTGTAAATAGTGTAAGTGTTTTGTAAATTTTACTATACTTAGAATACGATTTAGCATTGTAAAAATATTATTAAGTAATAAAGTTACGTAAAGGAAATTTCGTCGTGTTTTAGTTAGTACTTATTTATGACACCAAAATATAAAAAAGATGACGCAGCATCTTTATATTATTGCATATTTGTACCAAATAAAAAAAAGATGATACAACACTTTTTTATTGTTACACAATAGCAACAAATAAAAGCGATAAGTAATTTTCATATATAAGAAAACCGCACCTATTTCAATAAAGTGTACTCGCATGAATTTTCAAACTTATCAAGAATTTTCTTATCTATCAGTTTTGTACACGTTACGAAGTTTTCTTATCTGTGTTTCCGCCTTTTAGTACCACACCTTTTTTCAACCATTTTCAATTTCTCTCGTGTGATTTTTAAAATTTTTGAATAATTTAAAGATTTTTAAGTAATTACATTACAGCCTAGTCGAAAAAATTATTTAAAGGAGATTCCAAAATATTTAAATGAAATCAGTCCCTAAACTGATAAACAGCACAGTTTCGTCTGCTTATCGGTATCGTAAAAAGAGAGGTTATCTAGCCACACACTGGCAATGTAAGCTCAAGAAATAAAAACTTATTATCAATGATTCACTAAGGCGATTCCTGTGGTACGACCCAGTACCGACGGGGTTTCGCCCGGTTCCGGCGGTGGTGGTTTGGATCATAAGGTAAGGTAATTAGTTATACCTAAATGAAATAATAATTTAATATGTATTTCAGAAACGAATAAAAGATGTGTGACCCTTTCACAATAATTATTGTTGTTTTATTAAAAACCAACTATCCATCCTACCCCTGATTGATATAGCTATGACCCTGAGGTTGAACATGGTTAAATAATAACCATTTTCAACCACATTGTAGCTAAGAAAAAATAATATAAATAATAAAACAAAAGTTTTGCCAACGCTGTGTAGAAATAATACAGCTTTCAGAAATAATCAAAGTAGTTTACAACCGCAAAGACATAGAAATTGAAAAAACTATGGGTTAGAGGTTTAATTATTACTACTTTGATTATTTCTGAAAGCTGTATTATTTCTACACAGCGTTGGCAAAATTTTTACATTGTTGTATTATTCATAATTGTGACGTATAGAAATTGAAAAAACTATGGTTAGAGGTTTAATTATTACTACTTTGATTACTTCTGAAAGCTGTATTATTTCTACACAGCGTTGGCAAAATTTTTACATTGTTGTATTATTCATAATTGTGACGTATAGAAATTGAAAAAACTATGGGTTAGAGGTTTAATTATTACTACTTTGATTATTTCTGAAAGCTGTATTATTTCTACACAGCGTTGGCAAAATTTTTACATTGTTGTATTATTCATAATTGTGACATGCACAAAGGGTGGTATATTGTTTTTGTAGAATTTAAAAATATTTTCACAACCTATGTTGTTTAGCTTTTCCCCTATTTCACACAGCATAGTTGGTACACTTTCACGATTTACATTGTTTTACTTTACCTTAAAAACCACACACCTCTAAAAGATTATGTTGTATGTTATCGGATATTTTTTTTGGATTCCTTTTTTTATATTTAAACTTTTACAACACCTGTTTTTCAAATTATCATGATTTTCTTATCACCTTTTCCGGTTTTACAACGGTCAGCTTTCTTTCATAATTATGCAATATTATTTAGTTTTCAAATTATCATGAATATTCAAGGTTAAATACGTTCGAACTACACCGATAAGGGTTTTCAACGAATTTTCAATATATTACAATTTTTTCACGCGTACCGCAATGTTTAATTTACACCTGTTATACATTGTTTTTCAAATTATCATAATTTTTCTTATCACCTTTTCCGGTTTTGAAACGGTCAGCTTTCTTTCATATCTATGCAATATTATTTAGTTTTTCAAATTATCATGAATATTCGAGGTTAAATACGTTCGTACTACACCGATAAGAGTTGTAAGATATATTTGGATCCACCCTATATGCAAGGTCCGTCAGATGAATCTCAAACGAGCGTTACGAGCTTGATAACAATAACAACATAGGAATGTTTAAATAGAGAGAAACAAACACAAGCTGAGTATCAAGAAAAGGGAAGTACAACGAGGGTTGAATTGGTCAGGTAGTTTAGCTATTGACAAGACGTGCAATAGAAACGATCGATATAAAAAAGATACGAGATTGTTAGAGTTTTGAAGAGGGGCAATAAAATATAGTTTTAAATATAAGAGATTATTTATTTCTTACAGAGTTTTCAACGAATTTTCAATATATTACAATTTTTCACGCGTACAGTTTAATTTGAAATGATTACAATCATGAGCTGGACACTTTTGGTGTTTTGCCTGCGACGATTTGCTCCTGTTAATTCCAACGTTAATTTTGATGATCTTCGGGGTTTTTTTGACAAACAGAAGCGAATATAAGTCTGATTATGTCTTGTATCTAGCAAAATATTTTGACCTGTAAAGTTATTTATTACACCAATTTCCACTTTGAACCATTACCCCAAAAGCATAATCATTACAATTTTTCCAATATGTATCTAAATAAGAATGATTCTCTTCGAATGAAAGCAGAACCGTGTATCGCTAGAACTTCAAAATGTCATACTAATCGTTCAGACTTGATCATAGACCTTTCTGTAAAGTTAAAAATTTGCTCAAAATAATTCACGTTAGACCTATTGAAAAATTCAAGTTGTTTTATCAATAGAACAGTACCGTCCACACTTCTTAGTACAGACCTGTACATGCATTTTCCATATCTTCCCCATTCCTGCTATTCAAGATTGCAAAGTTCTAAAAAGTGATTTAGCGGGACAACTGATAAACAGTATATCGTAAAAGTGAGGTTATCTAACCACACACATTATCGTAATAATTGTGAAAAATAACACCTATATATATAAATGATTCAAAACAGTAATTCCATGATGAAATATTTTTAAAAACATATGTTACTTTGAATAAACTCGAACTAATTACCTTAAAAGAATGTTTTCTCCTTAGAATATCAATAAGCCACGCCCCCTTTTCGATCAGCGTTACAACTGATAAACTCAAAACAGTTTATCGTAAAAGTGAGGTTATCTAACAACGCACACACATCATCGTAATAATTGTGAAAAATAACACCTATATATTTATAAAGGATTCACAACAGTAATTCCATGATGAAATATTTTTTAAAACATATGTTACTTTGAATAAACTCGAACTAATTACCTTAAAAGAATGTTTTCTCCTGAGAATATCAATAAGCCACGCCCCCTTTTCGACCCTATTTAAAGAGTTTCTCGGAGCGGCAGAATCATAATCTTTCCAAAATGATTCAAAACAGTAATTCCATGATGAAATATTTTTAAAAACATATGTTACTTTGAATAAACTCGAACTAATTACCTTAAAAGAATGTTTTCTCCTTAGAATATCAATAAGCCACGCCCCCTTTTCGATCAGCGTTACAACTGATAAACTCAAAACAGTTTATCGTAAAAGTGAGGTTATCTAACAACGCACACACATCATCGTAATAATTGTGAAAAATAACACCTATATATTTATAAAGGATTCACAACAGTAATTCCATGATGAAATATTTTTTAAAACATATGTTACTTTGAATAAACTCGAACTAATTACCTTAAAAGAATGTTTTCTCCTGAGAATATCAATAAGCCACGCCCCCTTTTCGACCCTATTTAAAGAGTTTCTCGGAGCGGCAGAATCATCATCTGTTCCTGAGACTCCAGCGAGAACGTCGACCAGTAAGAAGAAGCTAAACTAGAAATTCGGTCACTGCTGCAAACCGAATCACTCTAGTAGCCACTTACCGGCGCTTTCGCCATTTTTACGAAAATTCTTATTTCGACAACCCTCATCTGAATTTTTTATTTATGAAAAATCTGCTCTTTATAGAGCAACATTTATGAAATTTGCGTCTTTTCTACAACAGCGTTGTGAGGAGGTCGTAAATAAGTAAACCAGTGCCATCCAGACGAAAGAGGAAGGATTTATCAGGTAAATATAAAAACTAACCGGCAGATAATAGGGTCAGGAAACCTTTAACCGGGGAGGAAACTCCCTCCGGCAGTGAGTCCGCTGCCGGCTTTTGTCTGCCTTCCCCCTACTAACTACCCCCCCAAAAAACGAAACAAATTTCTGTTTTCGCCCCCTTCCGCCCCTAAAAATCAGTTGCAATGGCCTCCAACCAACGCCCCAACACCCGCAGCCAAAATTCCAATAAAATCCCCTCCCTTTCATCACTAGATGAATTCCCTCCTATGCATCAACGCACCAACTCCAATCATTCAACCCCAACCAACAAAGAAATACACCCCAATGACTCAGACAAACTAACCCCAGTGTCTTGCGATTTCGATGACATGAATAACCATATTGCCAGTATGTCCAAGACAATCAAGGACCTCTCCGCAGAGAATCTGAAACTCAAACAATATGTGAAGTTCACAGAGGCACTCACCGAAGAGGTGAAGCAACTCAAACAAGCCCTGAAAAACGTATCACAAACCCACTCCCACACCTCCCCCATCCCCTCACCACCAAGATCCCACACCTCCCGTCACTCCCATGCTTCTCGCCACTCTCACACTTCCCTAATCGAAACCCCTAATACTATCCTCAAATTCCCAGAAGACAACTTCACTCTCTTGGGACCCATTCCCAAGAGACCCCTAATACCCCGAACCCCACCCCCTCAACAAACCCAGTTACCAACAAACCCACCTACACAAGCCCCAACCAACCAACCCCAACAACTACAGCCCTGGCCCACTCAACCTCCACGACAAGCTACCCAACGAACACCTACTCAACAAACCCAACCTCACCAACCTACACTCCAAACACTTAACATTAGAAACCTTCCCCCTAAATACACCTCCCAAAGAGAACTGTACAATTTACTTAACACTAACGAGCTCCTGAGGGGGAAAATCACCCACCTCAAAGCAAACCTTAATCGTACAGCCCTCCTCAAAATTCCGGCTAATATCCCACACGAAGCCCTCGCCCAGAGGCTTCGTAACGCCATCGGTGACCCCCAGGTCACCATCATTAAACTCACCTCAACCCCCCGAGCCCGCTCGCAATCAAGAGCCCGAACACCCACATTTTCATTTGTTTGCAGAAATGTAGACACGTCCCTATCCGATAAAGATTTCGAGGACATCCTCCGCGAAGAAGTTAAACTTAACTTCACCAGAACCTGGCGCATTGTCGCCCTCCGAACAAATAAGGCCACCTCCATGTTCAGAATCATTACTGATTCTGAAACAGCCTACCACGAAGCCCTTTCTCGCGGTATCCAATTCCACGGGCTCATACACCAGTGTGAGGCCTCAAACTCCCCCAATCCACTCCCTGCAGTACCCAGATACTGCAATAAATGCTCCACCCCCGGCCACCTTGCCGAAAAATGCAAGGCAAAACCAGCTTGCCCCTCCTGTGGGGCATCCGACCACAAATCAAACAATTGCCCTAAGGCAAACGCCCCCTCCTGCAAAAACTGCGGCGGCCCCCATCCGGCCTTTCATCCTCGCTGCCCAAAGCGAACGGAAACTCCACAGAACCCTCAGGAGATCGCTCCCTTGACCCTAGAAAAACCCCCAACCCCTTACGACTTCCCGACAGACACCAAAGTCTTAATCCAGATTTTGGCAACTACAATAATGAACGCTGTCCCGACAGCCCGTGACCTCGTGGCCGATACCCTCTCACATCTCGTTCCCTCCTTTTACGGATACAACGTTTCCGTAACCAACAACGTGGGCAACCGTGCCCACTTCGCCTTCACCCCGAAACGCCACAATTAAGTCATGGACTTTAAAATCGGGACCGTGAATTGCCAAGGTCTAGCCAGGAAGCGACATCTTCTTAAACATCTCCTACACTCCCAAAATATACAAGTATTATCTGTCACCGACACTCTCTTAAAAAACTACCCTCGCTTCTCTGGCTACACCACATTCCACTTAGACAGGAACTTCTACTGTCATGGCAACGGACTCCTCGTCCGCAACGGACTCCCCGCTTCCCCACACCCTCTCCCACCCTTTCTGTCTCAACAGAACCTGGATTGCATAGCCATCGACATATCGTGGAATAATACCGCGACCACCTTCTTTTCATACTATAAACACCCCAACCAAGTACTATCAATCGACCTCCTCGAATATGCATCCACTCTTCCACGAGCCATAATAATGGGTGACTTAAACTCACGAAACATTCTCTTTGGTGATACACACACCAACGCAAGCGGCAGATCACTCGCCGAACAAATAGTCTCCCTCCCCATCTTACGGATTAGAAACAATAATCCAACCCTCATAAGTCACCTCGGCTCCTCCATTGTCGACCATATAATCTGCACCGACAGATTAATCACCCGCATAGACGACGAATGCTTTATAGGCGATCCAATCACATCTGACCACCTTCCACTTTTGATCAACACCTCTTTACACGAACCAATTCCACCACCTCCAACTACTTTCACATACCGCAACTTCAAAAAAGCCGACTGGGACTCCTTCGCAAACCACGTCTCCTCTAACTTGCCACAACCCATCATTCATCAGACAACTGATGACATAGATAACCATGCAGAGGAGCTCCAGTCCCTCTTAATTGATGCACAAGACATCGCCGTCCCTCTCACCACCATAAACACCAACTTCTATGCACTTCCGCAACGAATTCTTGAAAAAATCCGTCAGAAAAGACAGTTATACAGGTTATACGTCCGCACTCGAGATCCCGCAGTCAAAACACAATGGAACCGTCTAAACGCCCAGGTCCGGTACGAAATCAATGCTGAAAAGCAGAGGAAATGGAAGGCCGAAACAGCCGGACTGGACTTTAGACAAGGACGCGTGTTTTGGCAAAAATTCAACCGCCTCGTCGGCCTCAAGAGAAAGGTTGAATCACATCTCGAAGTGCAAGGGCATAAAATCTACACCCATGAAGATAAAGCCACTGCCTTTAAAAACAACCTGCAAACTGTCTTCACACCACCTGACAACCCAATATTTCTCAGGGACTTTGCCATCGAAACAGACCTCCTCACCCGCAATATAACTCGAAGCCCACATGTCCACATTCCACTGAATGAGAACTTCCCCCTTCTTACACCTTTCACTATCGAAGGAGTTCAGCAGGCGTGCCGAGCGGGGAGAAACAGTGCCCCCGGGCACGATGGAATCTCGAGGCAGGCACTCAAAAACCTGCCAGCTGAGATTCTCCCCCCGCTCTGCTCACTGTTGAACGCCTGTTTAGCATATTCTTATTTCCCTCGTTGTTGGAAATCTGCCAACATAGTTCTCATCCCCAAACCTGGCAAAGACCCCACAAAGCCTGAATCCTACCGCCCAATTTCATTAATCAGCGTCCTAGGTAAAATCTTCGAACGTTTGTTAAAAGAGAGAATCTGGGACTTCTGCATCGAAAACAACATCATCCCGGCATTTCAATTCGGATTCAGGCCAGGCCACTCCTGTCAGAACGCCACCACCAACCTCCAAACCATCGTCACCCAAGCTTTAAACCAACGACGCTGTTCAGCCGCCATTTTCATGGATGTTCAAAAGGCTTTTGATCAAGTCTGGCACGCCGGACTAGTAAGAAAGCTACTGAGCATCCGATTGCCAAACCAAATCATAAAATTATTATATTCCTACCTCACAGACCGATCGATCAGCGTCAAAGTTGGTTACAGCCTTTCCGATTCATTTACACCCCAAACTGGCGTTCCGCAAGGCTCGATACTCGCTCCACTATTATACTTAATTTATACGTATGACACACCAACTCCACGACATCCCCATGACCATATCCAACTATATGCGGACGACACCGCTCTAATCATCTCTGCCCCTGACATTCGCTCTCTCAATAATCGATCCCAAAATCTACTGACCCAATTCTCCAATTGGTGCAGGAAATGGCGGGTGACTCTCAACCCTCAAAAAACCCAAGCCATCGTTTTCAAACACCCTCACACCTCGAGCGAACGACTTGTACCCAGAAACTTCCGCCTCGTGCTCTGGGGAGATCGACTCGAAATCCGCAGGGAAGTCGTTTATTTGGGAGTGAGATTCGTTCACACTCTCAACATGACGGCCGACCTCATGGACACCTTGAATAAAGTCCGGCGACGAGTCAACCTTCTCAAGGCGCTCGGCGGAAGCTTCGGACGCACCCATCCAACCACCCTACTTCATACGTATAAGACATATATCCGCCCCATCATCGATTATAGAGCAAACGTCTATTGCGCCCTTCCCGACCACCTTGTAAAAATGCTCCTATCTTGTGAGCAATCTATTCTCAGATACTGTCAATATAAGGCACCCTATTCACCCAGCAACACCGTCTATACCAACATCGACATTGAGCCCATTCCGTCCCGCCTAAACACCCTACAAGCCCGATACGTTAATCGCACTATCGAATCGGGCAGCGACATCTCGAAAAACACCCTCCTCACACCGTGGACCGCTAATAGACGGCCTCTTGGAAGAATACCCAAGAGGAAGCTTCCATTCCCCCCAGTACGGCTACTAGCCACGGCTTACGACGACCTCCCGGACATATACATTGACTACCTAGATCGATCCCCAATCTCAATCCGATAACCATTGCAACCATCAGACATACAATTCCATATCTCTTTACACGATTCTCTTCTATATATATATAACCTACAACTACCTCCAAATACGCTCACTAGTCAACCCTTCTGACAAATCTTATAACAACCCCACCCACCCGTTGGGTTACAGGTTTTCTGCGGTTTCCCTGTAACACGGTGAATCTATTCAACAGGATGAATTCCTTCACCAGCCAAATGGACCGACGGACCAACCTCTCATCGACTCAGGGAACAATGCAGCCGCAGCTGTACCCGCCCCCCCCCCCCCCAACGAGATTATTATAATTATAATTATTTTTTTGAGATGCGAAGGCGATGCGAACGCTTTTCCTCCGGAACATCCTCTAGCAACAAGCCCACCCCTAAAACCTCGATTCTTCCCCCAACTTTCTAAGTCACCAACTCAACCTTCCAATTCTACAACCAATCCACCACACTCAGTACAAACGCGCACAAACCCCCCCCAACATACCCCCAACCCAGCCCTGCAGAGGAAATCAATCCTATATCAGGGCTCACATCAAAACCAAACACCCCAACTACAACAACTACCACCCACCACAAACTTCTTTCGAACTTCTCTCTCTCTCTCGCGGCAGAATCATAATCTTTCCAGCTCTCGTTATCTACAGACGTTATCAGTTGTGGTAAAGTCTAGAAACAATTTTTTTGATTTTTCTCAGAGTGGTATAATCTCTCCGGCTCTCGTTCAGTCGTTATCAGTCGTTCTTGTGTCTACATACTTTTATTTCAAAAATTTTGGAGATTTTTCAACACAAGATGGAAAAGTTTTTGATAACTAAAGATGTTATTAAAAAAGTTCGAAAATTCAACCTAACTGGTAGAACGGTGGAATTTAAAATCCGCCCAATTCCCGAAGGGGCAGATCCACTAAAATGGGTACGCTCCGGCATGGAGGATGTTATCAATAAGGTGACCGAGGGGACAGAGTCGAGTGATCAAATTGGTTTTACTTTTTGCTCGAAAGAGTTTAGCCGTGGTGATGGTTGGTCGCGGTTTAATCCTGCATCCCAGGTGAAATTTGAAGACATATGGTCGATGATATGTGCTGTCTACCAATCTAATTCGGCAGGTTTTGACACTGAGACGTTTTGTCTAGCAGCCACAACCGTAAAAATGCCTAAAGGTAAAGGGCGAGGTCGTAAGTACAACAACTTTGACGAAGAGTGTGCTAAACGTGGTGGTATTATAGTAATAAATAATACAGACCATTTATGCCTGGCTAGAGCAGTGGTTGTAGCTAAAGCGTACGCCGACAATGCCCCTGACAAAAAGAAGATAAGACAAACGAAGGGTCTGCAGACTCAGAAAACTTTGGAATTATTAACAGCCAGTGGTACCGAACTACCCAAAGAGGGCGGTGGTCTGGAGGAGTTGAAAAAAATCCAAGAATATTTGACCGACTATACAATAACGGTATACAACTATGGCACAAAGGATGTCTTGTATGAAGGAGTAGGGGGAAGCAAGAAAATCAATCTTCTTTATCACGAAAATCATTATAACGTGATTATATCGTTGACGTCTGCTTTTTGCTGTGTATATTTCTGCGAACATTGCCACACACCCCACGAACATTTGCACCGCTGTGAAAAAACATGTCCAGCATGTGAACAATCACCCCCATGTAAATCAAGTGTGAAAATCGTATGTGATGGATGTAATCGGTATTTCAGAGGACAGATCTGCTACGATTAGCATAAACAAAGTAAACTATGTGAACGGTTAATCTCTTGCAAAATATGCCTTAAAACGATTCCCAGAAAGCGGGAACACATATGTGGTGAAGTTTTCTGTAAAATATGTGACGGATTCAAAGCTTCTCCACACAATTGTTTCATGCCCGTCGACACACGTAAGCCTTCAATGCACGGGGTACTATTTATATTTTATGACCTTGAGTGTACTCAAGAAGAAGTTATGTCTGACGGCTCTTTACTACACAAAGCCAACTTATGTGTGTTTGAGCAACACTGTGCACTATGTATAGGTACAGACAAAAGATGGTGCGATTGTGGTGTTAGATATCAAGTTTTAACAATTGACCCTGTAGCTCGTTTTATGGAGTATGTAATGAACCAAAGGGCTCTGTTTAAGAAAATAATTGTAGTCGGACATGCAGGAGGTCTATATGATAACCAGTTTATGTTAAACCACCTTATAACAAAGACAGGTCTAACACCCGAACTAATAACTAGAGGCACGAAGCTAATACAAATGAAAGTGGGGAATGTGAGTTTTATCGACTCTTTAAACTACTTCCCAATGCCTCTGGCAAAATTGCCTAAAGTATTCGGGCTAAAAGATATAAAAAAAGGTTACTTCCCCCACTTGTTCAACAAAGTCGGAAATTGGGATTACATCGGACAACTACCTGCCCTCGAATATTACGATCCTGAAAATCTGAAATACTCCCCTTCACTCGACGAAAAGAACGACGCCAGAAATCAGCTAATCGTTTGGCATAAAAAACTCTCTGATCAAGGGTATGTCTTCAACTTTAAATCAGAACTTATTTCCTACTGTATAAGTGACGTGTCCATACTTGCTCAGTCTTGCTTAAGGTTCAGAGAGTTGCTTTTAAAAGAAGGAGGGGTCGACCCGTTCACAGAAGCCATCACGCTACCTGGTGCATGTAATAAAATATTTAGGAGAAACTTTTTACAACCGAATACCATCGGGTTAATTCCCAAGAACGGATATAGATGTCGCGATAAACAATCTAGGATTGCTACTCAATGGTTAATATATGAAGAGCACCAAAGAGGTATTAGAATAGAACATGCAGCCAGAGGACGAGAAGTTGTATTGAATGGTCTTAAGGTCGATGGATATTGCAAAAGCACAAGACAGGTCTTTGAATTTGAGGGCTGTTACTTCCACAGTTGTCCAAAATGTATGAAATATAGACGTAACGAACCGACACATGACAACCCATCACTTACATACGAGCAACGGTACGAGGCGACGTTGGCGAAGAATGAAAAGTTAAGATCTCTCGGGTACGAAGTAATTGTAAAATGGGAGTGCGATTTTCGTCGTGAAATAAACCCCGAAATTGTAGCTATTACCGAAAAACATCCTCTCCTCGAACAGCTACCATTGGAGCCTCGTGACGCCTTTTACGGGGGACGAACAGATGCCACAAAGCTCTATTATTCTTGTAAAAATGGAGAGAAAATAAAATATGCTGACATCTGCTCCCTATATCCGTGGGTCAATAAATATGGAAAATATCCAATTGGTCACCCGGAAGTTTTTGTGGGGGAAGAATGCTACGCTCTTGATTTAAAACAAACTGAAGGACTAATAAAGTGTCGAGTGTTACCGCCAACAAATCTCTACCACCCCGTACTACCTTATAAATGTAATAGTAAACTAATGTTTTCACTTTGTCGTACATGTTGTGAATCTAACATGTCTGAATGTTTACATAACGATGAAGAAAGAAGCTTTACCGGTACATGGGTAATGGACGAGGTTCTAAAAGCCCAAGAAAAAGGATACAAAATTTTAAATATTTACGAAATTTGGAAATATCAAGTGGTACAATACGATAAAACTACAAAGTCTGGTGGCCTATTTGCCGAATATATTTCAAAATTTTTAAAAATAAAACAACAGGCAAGCGGTTGGCCCGCCGAATGTAAAACCCCAAAAGAAAAAGATCTCTATATAAAGGAATATTTTGATCGTGAGGGTGTAGAATTGTCCTGTGATGAAATTGAATTCAATCCAGGTCGAAGACAGGTTGGTAAGTCCATGATAACAAGTTTTTGGGGCAAGCTTGGACAATGTGAAAACCAGTCTAAGACGTCTATAGTCAACACACCTGCAGAACTATTTGACATTTTATCGCAACCATGCAAAGAAGTAAACAATATTTTTCCGGTTAACGAAAACACCCTCATTGTTAACTGGTCCTTTAAAGAAGAGGCATATGCCACACTTCCAACTGTGAATGTCGTACTAGCTGCCTACACCACTGCACAAGCTAGACTAAAACTATACACGTATTTAGAAAAACTCGACGATAGAGTAATATATCATGACACAGACTCTGTCATTTACGTCTCTCGACCTTGCACCTACGAAGTACCTTTAGGTAGTTTTCTCGGCGATATGACAGACGAACTATGTGAATATGGGGAGGGAAGCTACATAACAGATTTTGTAGCCGGTGGTCCAAAAATATATGCCTACAGGGTTTATTCAACTGATAAAAATAAAACACTCGATATTATCAAAGTGAAAGGTATAACCTTGAACTATAATACGAGCCAGAAAGTAAATTTCGACACCCTAAGAGACATGGTCCTGAATGAAGCCCCCGACGAATTCATAACTACTCGTAACATATTAAGGAACTCCGATCATTCAGTAATCACAAAAAACGTGACTAAAGTCTTCCGAACCAGCTTCACTAAAAGAAAACGAATAGAAAACTTTGACTCTGTTCCCTACGGCTACAAACGCCAATGCTACTAGAAATCAGCCGTTTTCACGGCTACTTCCCTTCCCTTCCAACCCCATCCCCAATATTCGCGAAAATTTTACAAGCAATAGGAACATTTTCTTGAATGTTTGTGTAAAGGTAAGAAGGGCACCTCCTAATTAACTTTGGGAATCTGTGTGCCCCCTCCTTTTGTGTGTAAAGGTAAGAAGGGCACCTCCTAATTAACTTTGGGAATCTGTGTGTCCCCTCCTTTTGTATGTAAAGGGGTAAGAAGGGCACCTCCTAATTAACTTTGGGAATCTGTGTGTCCCCTCCTTTTTTTTTGTGTAAAGGTAAGAAGGGCACCTCCTAATTAACTTTGGGGATCTGTGTGCCCCCTCCTTTTGTGTGTAAAGAAGGGTACCTCCTGGGGATCTGTGTGCCTCCTCCTTAAAATGTCTCCCAATTTGTTGTATGGTAGGACACCTCTTTGGTGTATCCCCTCCAAAAAAAATTTCGCGAATATTCCTTTTTTTCCTGAGGGAGAAGTAGTCATTATATGACGAAAGTGCCTACCTCCTCGCTTGGTCTCCCTTGGACAGCGTTTTTGCTGACAAACAGGCACATTTCCTAGTTATGAAACCAACCTTTCAAAAACCCGCTAAAGATTTTTATCTAACAACTGAAAGACAAATGGTAATAAAAAATAACCTTTTTTTTTCATAAACACTCTTGTTACTTTTGCTAGTTCTTCGACCACAGCGCACCGTCACTACTTGACCTAAAATGTCTTTTTTACCGTTATCGGTTTTCCACAGATACCCTTCGTGGGACTCTGTATTCTATCTGTTATGTTAATATGCTAAAGCTGTACAGGGTCCAATCACTGTAATTTTTCTACCAAACCTCTGCTACTGGGTGTACTTGGTGAAGTTTTAAAAAAATGATTTTCGATACGCTACTGTTCAGCGTGTTGCCTCGACATCTCGGACTCGTGTTTGAAACATTTTACCAGAATGTGGTTAGATAACCTCACAGCGGTGATAAGTGCTGTTAATGATTCCTTTAATATTGTTGTGGGGTTTTGCTAAAATTATTTATTGTTCTGAAAATCTTTTTTTAAACAATTTATAATTTTCATTAACATAGATAAGAAATTGTGATAATTTTACGGTCCAGTCCACGATCCAGGTGAGGTCGGTGGAACTATGAAAAATCACGTGCCGTAATAGATAAGAAAAAAGTTATTTGTAAAGATGCTTTCGTAATGTTGGGGCTGCGTTATGAGGTCTAAATCTTAATAAAAATTATATACATAGGGTAGAGAAATTTTCACGATATCATCAGCCAGGTGATGTTGGTAATTATCGCATAAAATCATAGGAAAGCACGTATCACCGGATAAGAAAAAAAAAAGTTATTCGTAATTGTTTATTGTGCTGTAATGTTGTGGTTGATCAAAATAATACAAATCAGAAAAATATTTATTAATAAAATTATTTACATAAGTTAGCATAAGTACAATTAGCTTTTTACTGAAGTAATTTTTAAAAGTTTCCATGCCTGTTGTATCATCATTGTAGCAGAAAGTGAACCCTACATAGTTTTCAAGTCTTCAGTTGTGTACAATTTGGGAGATGGTATCTTTCATCTATACTACCGGATCGACATCTTTGATTCCAAACTCCAAAGCTCTAGCCGGTCAAAACGTCTGCATTTTTGTGATTCATCTTAAAATAAATCATGATGAGCACGTCTGCACACACTATACAAGTTAAAGTAATAATGGACTAGATGTTCTTATTTCTCTTGAGCCAACATTCTTTACACCAAGCTGTGAACTTGTAGTATTCAATTCCTTTCCGGTCACAGTTGTACTCTTCTGCCAGCTCGTAGACTTCTTCTTTGCAGCAAAAAGAACAAAAACTTGGTTTGCAGTCGCTGCAGTTGCACGCTCTTCCCCAAGTACAATTAGGCATCTTTACTCTGAAACAGTTGGTCATCAAATGATCTTACAACCTGTTGTTAACCTCTTTTATTCAATTATGTTAGCCCTTAATTCTTCGATTATTTCGTTAAACTCAATATCTTCTCGAATACTGAGCGTTAAAAATTTTTACTTCCCGTAGTTATGCTATCGCAGAAACGCGTGCGAGAAGGGGTGGGGGTCGCCGAAACTGCTTCGCCGAAAGTCAAGTAATGTGGTTTTCTTACCTATATGATTATTGCCTCCAGGGTTGGCCGTGGAAAGAGGTGTATTTTATAATTATGTTCAGTTTAAAGTCCAACTCCTGGAATTTCAAGTATAACGCAAACATTTAAAATGTCGCTAACAAATATCTGAAGAAAAGTCGCATCATGTAACTACATATGAATAAAATTATCAACGATATGTCATAATTTATCAGCTTTGGAATCTAATTTGTTATTGCTTCGCTCTGTATATATAAAGAATGTTTCGTAAAAATTAATGTTTCCTGTAATATTGTCTATCTAATATGTGCGAAAATATTCACGTAACTGTAGCTAAAATATTACGTAATATAATATCTTAAAGCCTGTGTTTTTTATCACCTACAAAATATCCTTTATCGTTCACACTGTCCGATCACCTTGTTCAGTATGCCACACATCCGGCAAGACTTCATCCGACCGCTCACCTTGTCGGCCATGACCGTGCCGCCGTTTTTTCAATTCCGTACACCCGGTACGGCACTGGACTTCGAGCTGATAAGAACTGATTAACGGCCATGACCGTGTTCTTACGGCACTGACCACTCACCCTCCAATTCTTACATCCTGTACTGATAAGAAAGTATGGAAACGTCGCTAAAAAAAAAAAAAAAAAACAACCACAGTGTCTTTTTTACAATGCAGTGAATATTTTTATATCTACTTTGCGGTTATAACATATATTATCGCAATAGGTGTGTGTAATATGTAGCTTCTTCTGTTAATATTTTTTTTGCGGTTATCATCGATCAGAAAATACAGGAGTCGAACGCCCCAAAATCGTTTGGCTTAAAAGCGTTAACATGTCTGGACAGTTCATCATTCATCATTTATCGCTTGACGTGAGCAGACATGGATCCCGTGCGTGAGTACGTCAAACTCAAACTCATTAAATGTTGTATCGAGCAGGAGTTTATTCGAGCAGGCTATTGCGGTGTGTGTTTGGCGGGAAGTTTAATTTTCCACGAAGTGGCTACAAAATATGGAATAGCAACCAAACTATGTCTGGGTACGAAGGTCTATTCGAATGGTGTGAAAATTACACCACATTTCTGGATAGAACACAATGAGATAATCTATGACCCCACCCTAGCAGTTACGCAACACCACATACCCCATAATCTAGAAGTTACTCATAGAAAAGATGAATTTGAGTGCAAAACTCTCGAAGATATAGTCATGGTTGGTATTTTTGAAAAATTTATGGTGAACGAGTCTACGATTGAATACTTCGCTAAAGCTCCGAAACATCTATCGAAAGTGCGTGAAAATATTCATGAAACTGTAGCTAAAATATTTACGTAATATAATATCTTATAGCCTGTGTTTTTTTTTAATGCACTCCGCTTACAAAATATTCAAAATATCCTAATTGATATCGTGTGTTCAGCGTGGACAAATGTAGCTAAAATATCTACATAATACCTGCAATCCGACCAATAATAACAGAGATGCAAGTGTTCTTATGACATCCTGTATAACGATCGAACGTGTCCATCCTGTATATTGATCGTGACCTAACGCAAATATTATATGTTACTTTCAAGCCACCCGGTACGAAATTCTTAGTAATATTTCAACATAAGTTACTTTTCCGGTACGGCACTGGCGAGAGCTGATAAGAACTGATAAGCGGCACGACACTGACCACATCCTGAGCTGATAAGAGCCGGCGGGCTGTCTGGCTGAAGTGCAATATCCTAATTGATATCGTGTGTTCAGCGTGGACAAATGTAGCTAAATTATCTACATAATACCTGCAATCCGACCAATAATAACAGAGATGCAAGTGTTCTTATGACATCCTGTATAATGATCGAACGTGTCCATCCTGTATATTGATCGTGACCTAACGCAAATATTATATGTTACAAGCCACCCGGTACGAAATTCTTAGTAATATTTCAACATAAGTTACTTTTCCGGTACGGCACTGGCGAGAGCTGATAAGAACTGATAAGCGGCACGACACTGACCACATCCTGAGCTGATAAGAGCCGGCGGGCTGTCTGGCTGAAGTGCAGCTACGCCTACTAGTCGTTCCAAACTATACTGATTTCTAAAGGTGCATAAAGCAAGAAAATCTCAGAAAATTTGAAACATTCACGGAAGTTTGTTCTCAACAGAACAGAATTTTCGTCGTTTCAAAAACACAAAAACAAAAGCGATACGATAAACACAAATATAATACACAATTGTATTATGCACAACATAAGAGAAAGATACAAAATAATGTACTCAATGTACATCAAGAAATATAGCAAAGGCAAGAGAGAAAAATATATGCGCTTTTGCACATCGGTAACTATAACAAAAGATAATGTATAGAGGTATTATGACATATACGAGAGTAGAAAAGTAAATTCTACTTTATATAGACACGAAACGTATTGGTGACCTAACACAATAAAAATAAAAAATACTCAAGATATATTTTGATATTGAATCAAAATTAAGATAAAAAAATAGTCACGTTAAGAAATATTGATCCAAAAAAAAACCAAACTAGTCACAACTAGATCTGATTCGCAAATCGTAATTATGGCCAGTTAAATTTGGATAAACAGGATGTTGTTCACAAAACACATCATCAGGAAGATCTACGTAAACAAATTAAAGGTAACTGCAAAGTAATTGAAGTAATAACTGTGAATTGAAGATATGAAATCTAACAATGTTACTTATGAGTGATCATATATACTAAATAATTCAAAAATATTACAAGCTATTATTTATATTTATTTTTGAGTAAAACGGTATACTAATTATTTCCAAAAGGAACGACTGATTTGCAATAATTTCAAAAATCTATGAACACCAGAAGTTTCTTAAGATACCAGAACAAAATAATTTCAAAACATATGAAAGTTGTACACTACGACAACTTTTTTCAAAGCAGTAAAACAATAAGTAGACAAATTTCTTAATGTCAACTATTATTGCAAATAAACTTAATTACCTTCTCGAAACACAAAAAAACTGACGAAAATAACAAATAAGGAAACTATATGAACTTGAAATTTTGAAGCAAATTTTATCATAAAACTGCGTCTATAAAAATGTGAAATATAACTGGAATAAAAAATTAAGTTAAAGTAATAAAAAAAATTAAGTTGATAATTGAAACTAAATAAACTTCTAATATAGATTTCCCACACCATCTCAGTAATCAGCAAAATATACAATTAACTAGGGCGCCACTGTATCACATAAAGGGTTTTATCTGATGGCATGTCATAATGACAAGGTTATGTCACTCAACTTTGATGACATAAGGAAGCTCATTATGGGACTAAGTACCATAATGAAATTCTATGAGCAAAACTTTTTCATGAGTGATATTCTTGATTTTTTTAACAGAACACCATCCTTCGTACCGATTAAACACCATTTCATATACACTCCGTGATTTTTCCGGCAAAAGGGAGTCCACGATATTTCTCGACATTTCTTCCAAATCAGAAGGTAAACTATCAGCTTCAGAATCACTCATTTTTTAAATTATATTAAATTCTACCTGACAATAATTATTGAGTTTGACAGCGATAAATAAATATTGCCGTTACAACCTGATGACGTTGTCAAGGAAATGGCAAAGCACAGCTCACTCACCTACTAATATTTGAAACTACACAATACTTACTCCTTTAAAAATAGTTGTCATTGTGACATGTCGAAAATGCAGTTTCTAATTTTTCGAAAATGTATTGATATAAATGCCATCAGATAAAATTTTGTATATAATACGAATCATAAGCAATCATTATGGCACACGCCGTGTTATCGGACTCGGCTACGCCTCGCCCGATAACATTCACGACTTGTACCATAATGATCGTCTTCATGATCCTTATTACATAAATAACTATTACAGTCATAGTACCATTGCTAATAATAGAATGGGGTGAAATCAAATATCAAAAGTTTCTGCAAATTGGTTAAATTATAACTCAATATATAATTCACATTAACTGCATATCCAAAATACAAGACGAATACGAACGCCGTTATACAATAAAAATCTCCAATTCTAGATTTCCATGAATTGAGTATAAGACAAATGACTTATTTTGGAGAGGTTCGGGAATTATTCAGCTCTCAGCTAGGTCCTAGTGGATGGAGATATGGTCCATAATCCATCCCGGCCAGTTTTGTGTTGTCTAAATGGTGGTGCTCAGTTATGGGGATTACCAAGGGCTGCAGAGCTGAGGAAAGAAAGGAAGAGTGAAAATCAAGGAAAAATTCTGGAAAGGAAGGAATATATAGGACAGATGGGAAGCTTATGTTTCAACACATAAAAAACTGAATCTAGTTTTTAAAATTAAACTAGTAGAAGTCTGTTCTATCACATTCGCTTTGTTCCCTAAATAAACAGAAACTACGGAATTATGAAGCTAAAAAAGAATGAATTGAAATTATTGAAAATTTGCTTCACAAATAATATAAAATGTTTCTTTTTCACAATAAAAATGAATTGAACATACAAAATTCATCAAACGCCAGCCCATATTATAATTTGAAATAGAACAGAATAAACATGGAGGAAAAATATTCCAAAAATCTAGCTCACCAGCAAATATGTGAAAATACAATGATGTAGGCATATCAACTCATCATTGTTACTATAGGAACAGACTATTCCTATGTACGATATCGTTTAAATATACAGAATTTGGAAGTGAAACAAGTTTTTTCAATCTCAAATCATTAGTACGATGAAATCAAAATATCTAATCCGATGGAAATCGTAACAGCGGATCGGCTTGTTACAAATATTATCTGCAGAGATTTGGTTTCTCAGTCCTCTACTATTCGAATTGTTTTCAACTAGCATCCTAATATCTATCATTGTCACTGGTGAACCAAATTCTGCACATGCTATAACAACATCTACAACGTGGCGTTCTTCAATGTTTGTAAGTGCTGTTGAATGGCCAACATTTTCGAAGTGTTTCTCTTTAACCTTCATAAAATGGTTTTTCGGGGAATTTTATATTGGTTTTCGACTTCCTTAGAGCTCACAGCATTAAAAACTTGTAACATTGTTTCTTCTGTGTAATTTTTGTGATGGTGGTGGTTCTGTTACCACGTGCCGTATCTGCTGCAAAAAATATTGAACAAGTGTTTTTAGGATTCTAATTATTACTATAATATTATGATTGTTAATTATATTATTTTAATAATTATTATTACTGCTATTGTTAGTATTGCAGGTGAAGAAAGCATCCAAAATAAAAAAATTATTAATTTATATTGAAAAAATCCACCGAAAATTTGGATGACAACAATGCCCATTTCTTTTTATCGCCAATATAAAATTTCTAATAAATCCAACTCAAATTAAACATAATTACGTTGGTAATAAAGGATCACAGTGAACTTATAGCAAATTTCGTTAAGCTATATTGAATAACAAACTAACAGTGTACCTTAGCTTTTCACGTTAAAAACCGCCAAAAATATACGTCAAATTCCTTAGCTGATTCCTAAGAGCAGCCTGCTGCGTACTCGTTAGAAGCAGTACTTAACACGGAAGTAACGCGTTTGCGACCGTTAGGACACTTTTACAGTGTTGCCAAAGTTATATAAAAAATATAGTTTTCAACCTTGCGTCTGGGCAAAGTTGTGGCATCTGAGCAAATTTGTGGCCTCTGGGCAAAGTTGTAAGGTTTTTCGCTACTTTCTCTTTCAAAAGACATTGTATTTTAAGCTAAAATCATTATCACTGAAATATTATTAGAAATATTACCTGCATATGTGATGTTTTTGTAATCTTTTATTTATTTGGTTTGTTCAAGATATATTAGTTTAAATGCAACTCTTTCCTCTTTTTTAATTAATATTTTGTTTAATAAAAAAGAGGAAAAAGTGCCATTACGACTAATATTTGCTAAATAGACTAAAGAACTAAAAAATTGAAGTACCAGTACATATGCTAGTAGTGTTTCTAATATTATTTCAAATATAGCATCTTTAGCTAGGAATAAAACAATTTATTTTTAAACAGAAAGGAAATTCTTGAATATAAGAACCATAATATCCTCATTAAAGATGTCTGGCATATATAAACTTGAATTTCCAGAATGCGTCAAACCCTTAGAAAATTTGAAATCAGATACAGTGAACACTTGCGAGCATACACTACGCAAAACATCTACTTGACAACAATTTTTCATTGACATGTAACACAGAACTACAAGTACTACATATTTCTGATAAGAAACAAGAACTGGATTTCTTTGAAGAGGTAGGAATTAGAAGATACTTGAGAGACCCACAATACGAAGTCATCAATGAACAGATGAATCTAGGGAGCTCTCCAGTTCTAAACCGTCTTCATAAGTAATAAATGTAATCATCAACAGATAGTTTTCCTGGTTTTCTATATTTTTGCACATCGAACGTACACAGCGGACTATCCGCCAGCAGTATCGGAAACGCACAGATAAATATTTCGATTGCTATTGTCAACTCCACCGTATGGTCATCTCTCTCGGAATTACCCTACATTATCAAACCATTAAATAGCGGAAGAAATAAGTTTGATTACAAAAATAGAAAATTAATAGAAAGAGAATCGAAGAAAATATAATTTTTAGAATTTATTTATATAGGTACATAAAAATAAGAAATAAATGATAAGGAACCCTAAGTGATTAGAGCAAAATTCATAACTCTATTTTATAAATTCGTATTTGTAATATCATATCCTCTTCTTCCTTCTATTCATATATATTATGTCAATCATGAGGTAGGTCACTCCTTGATGTAGCCAAAAATAATGATTGAACAAGAGGTGGGCATCACATGAAATGTGACTTCTGTCATTCTGAAGATGATATTTAATATCGAAACAGTTCTGATTTTTTTAGAATTTCCACCATTTTTTCAATATATTGTGGAGTTATTCAGGAATAATTAGTATTAATTATAAAAGTGATATTCATAGTTTCCACAGAGTAAAGGTCGAAATAGTAAATTTTTAAATAATATTTCTAGATATAGAATAGAGCTTCTTTATTTATTTATTGATACTATTGATGAACGAAATATAAGCTAATGTTATCTGTGAAAGGACTTTATTTTGTCCATTTTTACAAAGAAATTGGATATAATGTAACTTTACCAATAAAGAATTGAGACACCTTACTATGTGAGAAGGTCGTATTCGCTGTGTGTCAACTCTAGGATTGTAGCTGACACAGGAAGGGTTTTAAGTGTAGACTTGGAACTTCCACATTTAATGAGATAAATTCAGTCTATTCGAATCCTGCCTTATACACCTTCACAATCATTAGAATAAAGAATTGATTCTATATTCGAGATGAAATACATGGTTGCCAAATATGCTAAATTGGTCTATTCATCAAAGATGACGAACACATCGCAAACCTCAACTCCGAATTCAACTTTTAATTTGATGTTTGATTTATCATGCCGTCTCATCCTGATTTCTGATATGTTGAAAAAATTACTTCAATACTTCCAGGTTAAAAACCTTTTGAATTTCTCAGTCGCTGATCAGAGAGATAAACGATGCGGGATGTAATATTCCTCGTTCTTGGTTTAAATAATTGGATACTTTATTTGATTAAAAGCAACGCGACGTTAAAGAAATACTTTTAAATTCAACCTGGAGATTTCTCTTCTGAATTGTATGTGAATTTCTAGAACTTTCTCCTATTAATTCGTGTCCTAGCGGATTTATACCTATAGTGTAAAAAATACATTTCAGCGCATCCCAAAAGAAACTTTTTCTTGCAAGGTTCATCACTTCTGTTCCAAAATATACGGTCTTTCTTAATAGAATGACTATCACAATGTTTACAATATGTATATATCCTTCATTTGATTATTTTTGCTGCAAAGGAACTGTAAGCTCCATCAACCAACCTAATAATTGATGATTTTTCTCGAGTGACATCAATTGGAGTTTAAATATCTTAGACGAGATGGTTTTTATAGCATCATGTACTAATCGTCTTGCTGATTAGATCTAGTATGAAATAGTGAGAATAAATTGTATGATTTAGTTTATCTGGTTCTGAATTGAATTTTCTCTATGTTAGGAAATAAATATGTGGCTTATGTTTCAACTTGATTTTTTGGTACAACAGTAATGGAATCATCTACATAGCGTTGACTCAAGTTTGCTCACGATAGTTTCCTCAAGATCTTCCATAAATAATTGCAATAACCAGATTTGGATGCTCTCATAGCACAGCCATAAATTTGTTTATACGGTTAATCCATCAATTTTAAATATGTTGGAGTGAATGTTAATTTCATAACTTGGATAAATTCATGTTATTGTATGGGTTTACCAACTTATATTTTTTCTCTAATACTCCTTTTACAATATACTAATTAGAATGTTGTGTATGTTGTATTATACGGAGAGTATTACTTGTATTTCTATATTTATTATCTCACTTACTTAACAAAACCGTTTGGCAGCATACATATAATATATCTACATTGACATTTATATCGGAATGTGTCAATTCCCCCGCATAACAATTTCAGTTGACAGACAACTGCCAACAATTGAAACGTATATTGATTCACAAACACTATACAAGTAACTGAATATAGAACATCTCTTCCCCCCCGTATTTACAATTTTACAAATTAAGTCTATTGGGAGGTTTAATTGTACGTGAAGATCTTCGAAGACTTTGTGGAAGGTCGCTTGGGCTGGGCAATGTTACTTCATTTCTCTTACATAAATCTGGGACTGTTTTCTGATATTCTAAGCTAGGTAGAGCTTCAGTTTCCCAGTTAGGGACACTGTAGTCAATTGCAGTAGTGGAAGTCTCACAGGGTACAGGTTCTGTGGTTTCATTACAGGGTTGGGGTGTAATAGGAATCGTTTCCCCTATTGATCTAATCTGATCAATATGGCTCTTCCAAGTATTGGCATTATCTAATTGAATTATGTAGTGTAACTGGCCTAACATTACCGAAAACCCATTTATCCTCATGTATATAGTGTCTGCAAACTACTCGCTCGCCAACTTGTAATTCTCGTGTTTTATTTATATGCAATTGAGGTTTAGGTAACATAGTAGTGTAATGTTTCTCTAATTTATTCAAACAATAAACGGGTGGGATAAATTTTAAACACACGGTAGGTTCATTTAGTTAATTTATTCAAACACTAAACTAATCACTAACACTTAATTTATATATACTCACTATATTCACTTAAACTAATGTATATAATCACTTAATTTATATTCACTTATTTATTGTTTATCTCCCGATGTCAAATTATAAACTAACTCATCCGCTGATCGGTCCTTTATTTATATTGAAGCCCTTTTTACTAGAAAGTTCCGGACTGCGGCTTACACACACAAAAATAATTGGTTCTGGCCTTATCTAGATAAGTCTGGTCACAAAAATAATGTTTAGACAAGATAGTCCTAAACACTTATGAAAAAAAACTCTGCGTATCCGCCATAATTTTAATTTTCATACCTGGCTTAGACAGAGTCGGATTTAGGGTCTATACCAGTGTGCTGTTTCGTAACATTACCCCCTTCTTAAATGGAAATTTCTTCTGGAACTTTTGTGTAGCCAAGACTGGATGTTTAAAATGGCAACTGGCCCCATTTCTACACTTTCCGATTTTATGGAAATAGCAGGGCACCGTCTTCATCGGATACTGATAACGGGGGTTGTAGCTACAAATTAATATCTGGACACCGGTATCTCTAAAGATAACCTCTACCATGTTCCTGATAAGTCGCCAATCCAACTGGTTACTCGCTATATTAGGCATAGCCAGTTTCTTCACGTTGGATTACAACACATGGTCTCGGAGGTTTCGAAGTGCTTCCCACACATCGCGGTAGGCAGAACGATCTTGGAATTCATTTTTAGTTACCACGTAGAAGACCTACCGCGAATTATGTTTCAGTTTCAGTGTTTTGCCAGGGGCTGGAATCTGGTCTTCAAGTTTTTCTAATTGCCCGAACTTCTTTCGAAAGACGGTTACCAACCCTCGTGCGTTCTTGATACGGGCGGGGATGTTGTATGCCAGTGAATAATCTTCCGGGAGAGTGAACAAATCTTGTTGTTGTTCCGAAGTGAATCCATATCTAGCTTTCCCGATACCTCCATACGTGCCCATAAATTCATCGGAGGTAGGGTCAGACACATCTCGAATAAGGTTTACTTCTTCCTCTAGGTCATGGTCTCCGTCGAATGGCGCTAGTCGGTTTTGGTGAACTACTTTTGATTTTCCGTTGGGGATCTTGCTTATGCGATATATAACATAATTGATCCTTTCCTTGATTAAGTATGGACCTTCCCAGGATTTTTGGAATTTTGGAGAAAATCCTTTTCTCCTCGTCGGGTTGTGTAACCATACTTTGTCCCCTTATTTAAAATAGCCTTCTGTTGCCTGCGTGTCGTACCGACTCTTCATTCTGTCGCTGGCAACTTGAAGATTTGTTCGTACTAATTCATGAATATCGTCCAGCCTTCTTCTCAATTGGATCACGTACTCTTCGCCTGCTAGATCAGCACCAGGACGACAGCCAAATTCCAGGTCACAAGGAAGCCTTATTCCACGTCCAAACAGGATTTTCGCCGGTGTTTCACCCGTATACTCATTGACGGCAGATCGATAAGCCAATGCGAATAGGGAAAGATACTGGTCCCAATCTCTCTGATGGCTGGATACTACTTTAGACAGGTATTTTCCAATTGGCCTGTTCATTCTCTCGACCATTCCATCCGACTGTGGATGTAATGCTGTTGTCCTGGTCTTCTTCATTCCCAGCTTCTCACAAATCTCCTGGAATAGATGAGTTTCGAAATTTCTTCCTTGGTCGCTGTGGACGTCCAAGGGCACTCCATATCGGCTGATGAATTCTTTCACCAATACATCCGCGACAGTTGTGGCCTTTTGATTCGGGATCGCGTCATTTTCCACCCTTTTTGTGAAATAATCCATTACAACCAGGATGTATTTACCACCATTTTCTGTCGTCGGAAATGGTCCAGCGATATCTAAAGCAATCCTTTCGAAGGGCTTCCAACATTATATTGTTTCATAGGTGCCTTTCTCTTGCGGTGTGGTCCATTACTCGTAGCACAAGTCGTACATTTCTTACACCAGTCCTTCACATCGTCGGAGCTGTTCATCCAATAAAACCTTTCACGGACTCGCTGGAGGGTTTTCTTCACTCCCAGATGACCTCCCGATGGACTGTCGTGTAACTTCTTCAGTACATCAGCTACTCTTGTTCTCGGGATAACTAGCTGTCTCCTCATCTCACCACCATCATCGTTTCCAAGGACTCTTCTCAACAGCCTTTCTTCCAGGACAAGGGAGTCCCACTGAGCCCAATAGGCCTTGAGTTTCGGTGAAAATTTTGACACTTCTTGCCAGGTAGGTCGCCGATTTTCTTTCGTTAATTGCCGGATCATCTTCAGGTGAGGATCATTCTCCTGATCTTCTCTGATCCTGGTGGGTGACCATTCCTTGTTGACTACAGTAGTTCTTGAAACTGCAACTTCCTTAGATTTCGACTGGTTGCATTGCGAATAGTCTACAGAGCATGACCATCTAGGCTTTTCGGTGATTCACATCGGCTGGATGTTCACCCCTCTCTGATTTCCCCTGTGACTGAAGTTCTTGGGTTACAGGAGTCTTGGGGCGCTTAGACGGACTGCGTAAGTGCTCTAGCTCACCACACTACCGGCATTTGATCTTCTTCGGTTTCTTGTCTGCCATTCCTTTCAACAAGTTAATGATCTGGTCAAGTTTGTCATCGTTATCTTCTTCCTGCATGGTCCTACCTTTGTTGTACCGCGAGCCCTCCATGGCTGCTTTACATTTAAGAGGTTTTTCGTTTACAGGAGTCGTAGGACGCTTACACGAACCTTATATCGGCTATCTTTTTTCTAACTCCTTGATTTTCTCGTCTATCGTTGTAATCTTATTCTCGATTTCAGATTTTAAAGACGAAATTTCATTTTCAACGTCAGCGGCAATGTCGTATTTCATTAATAGGATATCGGCAGATATATCGTTCTTCAAAGTAGAAATTTTCTCGTCCATATTAACAGAAATGTCATTCTTCATAGCAGAAATATCCTTCTTTATAGCCGAAATATCACTTTTCCCATTCGTGGAAATCTTCTCTTCCATGCCAGAAATCTTCTCGTCCATGTTAGCCGAAATATCATTCTTCATAGTAGAAATCTTCTCTTCCATGCCAGAAATCTTCTCGTCCATGTGAGCCGAAATATCATTCTTCATAGTAGAAATCCTCTCGTCCATGTTCTCTTCCATGACAGGAATCTTCTTGTCCATGTTAGCAGAAATTGACGAGATTAAGGTGGAAGCCTCGTCATTAAATAAAACTGTTTCTGGATCAATGCCGTCATTTTCCAGTGCCACTTTGAGTCTTTCTACTAATTCACTTTTCTTACTGGACGTTTCCAACTCACGATCTTCCAATTACGCTCTTAATTCCGCCACTTTCAGGTCCCTTAATCTCTTGGCCATTTTTACGTAGATATTTATTTATATTATCCCACACCTGACATCAATGTAATGTTTTTCTAACTTATTTAAACAATAAACGGGTGGGATAAATTTTAAACACACGGTAGGTTCACTTAGTTAATTTATTTAAACACTAAACTAATCACTAACACTTAATTTATATATACTCAGTATATTCACTTAAACTATATGTATATGTATATAATCACTTAATTTATATTCACTTATTTACTGAAATTGACTGTCTCGACCCTTACTTCGTGGAATATGCTCATATTAGTGTTTTTAAATGAAACTCAAGGTCTCTAGTTAATTCCACAATATAATACAAGTTATTGAAAATTCTAAGAAATTGACAATTGTTTCGATAAATCAATATCATCGTCAGAATGACAGAAGTAACTTCTGTCATTCTGACGATGATATTGATTTATCGAAACAATTGTCAATTTCTTAGAATTTTCAATAACTTGTATTATATTGTGGAATTAACTAAAGACCTTGAGTTTCATTTAAAAACACTTATTTACTGTTTATCTCCCGATGTCAAATTATAAACTAACTCATCCGCTGATCGGTCCTATATTTATATTAGAGCCCTTTTTACTAGAAAATTCCGGACTGCGGCATACACACACAAAAATAATTGGTTCTGGCCTTTTCTAGATAAGTCTGGTCACAAAAACAATGTTTAGATAAGATAGTCCTAAACAGTTATAAAAAAAACTCTGCGTATCCGCTATAATTTTAATTTCCATACCTGGCTTAGACAGAGTCGGATTTAGGGTCTATACCAGTCTGCTGTTTCGTAACAGTAGTTTCCTCAGGGCGTAAAATATCCAGGCGTGATCTGATATATCTTCCAAACATCATATATGCTGGGCTCACGCCATTTGAGCTGTGCGGTGTTTTTCGGTATTGTAGAAGGAAATTTGAGAGTTTCTTCTCTCTCTCTATATATATATCACTCCCTCCTAGGGCTTTGAGTGATTGCTTCAATGTTTGTACATATCCATTATCAGAAACCAAAATCTTTGGAAGACCATATGTAGCAAAAAATTTCCTAAGTAGGGTAACTGTATTTGATGTTGTAATATTTTCAATTATATGTATTTCTGGTCATGTAGTATATGCATCTACTAGTATGAAGTAATACGCATTCATAAATGGTCCAGCGAAGTCAATATGTACACGTTCAAACGGTTTAGTAGGCACCTCCCATGAGTGTAGTGGCACCGTTTCAGGGTTAGATTTAATCTTATTGCAATCTATACAATTTTTCCAAATTCTTTCTATATCATATGAAATTCCTGGCCACCAACAATGTCCTCTGGCTACAAATTTCATTTTTAATACCCCAAAAATTTTTAGGTATCACAGCCCTTTGCTGCCTAAAAATACAGTTATTTTGAAGGGTAAATTCAATTTGAGGTATATTAAACCTTTCTTTAGGTATAAGTTCCACACCTGTTTTAAGGGCTTGTAAAAGTGGTTTTAATGTGGGGTCTTGTAGAGTCTCCCTTTCAAGTTCTTTACCTGTGACAGGTAATGTGTCAATTTGGAAAATTCCGAATTTATCAGGTGTATTATATTGAAACTCACTAGTTGTAGTTACAGGTAGCCTATAGAGTGTATCGGCATTACAGTGTGACTTTTTATTTTTATATTTTATTTGGTATTGAAAACCTTGCATGAACAGTGCATAGTGTTGCATACGTGTTGTAGTTAGGGTTGGTAATGTTTTTGAATGTGAAAAAATCTGTATCAGTGGTTGATTATCCACGTAAAGTATGAAAGGACGGCCATATATGAAGTAATGAAACTTTTTTATGCCAAATATTATAGCATATGCCTCTTTATCAATTTGGGCATACTTTTGTTGCACTGGTCTGAGAGTTTGAGAAGCGAATTGAATTGGCCTCTCGGAACCATCTGGGTACCCGTGAGAAAACACTGCCCCAACGGCATATGGACTAGCATCTGTGGATAATATTAATGGAAGGTTTGGATCAAAGTGGGCTAGAACCCTGTCAGACATTATTTATTTTTTACAGTGTTGAAGCCACTTAACAGTTTTTATCCCAATTGAATGGTGCTTTTCCTTCTAGGAAATTGTGAATAGGTTTTAAAGTAGAACTTAAGTTTTTCAAAAAACTTGTAATAATTCACAAGTCCAACAAAAACCCTAACTTCTGTCTTATTGGAAGGAACTTTAGCATTTTGTATTGCATCCATTTTATTTTTACATTTGTGTACCCCGTATTTATCTAGTATACACCCGCAGTATTCAATTTGATTTGTAAAAAATTGACACTTCTCATAGTTTATTCTAATATTATATTTAGCTAACCTACTAAAAACTTGTACCATTCTTTGAAAGTGTGTGTCATCATCAGGCCCTGTAATGTTTATATCATCAAGAAAAACGGATACCCCTGGAATGTCTTTCAAAATATTTTCAATTTCTCTCTGCCATATGGCAGGAGCACTTGCAATACCATACATTAATCTAGTACTCCTGTATAACCCCTTAGGAGTGCTTAATGTTAGATACTTTCTATCTTCAGGATGTACGTCCATTTGTAAAAAGGCCTGTTGTAAATCTAGCTTTGTGAACTTATCTTCCCCTGACATTTGAGAAAATAATGTATCTAATGTAGGTAGAGTATATTCGTCAACTATTGAGTTTGGGTTTAGTGTGGATTTGAAATCCCCGCAAATTCGTATATTGCCATTGGCCTTAATAATCGGGACAATTGGTGTAGCAAATTCTGAATTCTCTATTTTCTGAAGTATACCTTCATTTTCTAGAAATTCAAGTTCCTTCTCCACTTTCACTTTTGGCAGTAGTGAATAAGGTACTTTACGTGCTTTAATGAAGAAAGGTTGTGCATCTTTCTTTAATTTCAGTCTAGCTTGTAACCCAATAATTTTACCCATATTTTTATAACGTATTGTTGAATACTTCTGTGAAAGATTTTCTAACCTACTATTGGATGTAATTTGTGTAATGCTATCACCTAATGTATAACTGATTCCCAATTTTCTCATCCATTCTCTACCTTACAAGGCATGTTTATCTGTATCTACAACATATAAGTTTAAATCTTTGACAACGTTGTGATATGTTACCTGTACCTGTGCAAATTTCACTACTGTTAGTTGTTGTTTACTATGAGTAACTTATTTTGTATCAGTGTTTTGCAATTCTATATCTGGGAAGTGATTTTCAAAATCTGTAAGCCTTATTAATGTAACTGCTGCTCCAGTGTCCAGATCAAATGTAATACTCACCTTGTTTACTTGTACTTGAACTGTGAATTTTTCCCGTAAATGTGGGTATTCTGTGTATTGTGTGGTAATTGACAAAATTTCATCTATTTGATCAACATTTGAGTTTCTTGTATCATTTTTTACTTCTAAGCAAACCTTACCCAAGTGACCTATAGTCTTACATTTATTGCAGTGCAAGTTCTTTTCATTACAATTATTTGCTAAATGCTCCGAATCTCCACACCTAAAACATAATTAATGTTTATTAGTATCACTTTCATTCACTTTAATATTGTTTCTGGAACTGGATATATTTGGTTTTGTCTTTTCTCCATTCCGAGTCGCAACATTATGTACATTAACTTGCGTTTGTGAACGGTCTAACTGCGCTGCATCTCTGGCAGAAGTTTCCATACTAATAGCAATTTCCAAAGCACGCTCCATTGTGCGGTCCTTCTGTTCTAGCAGCCTACTTCGAATATTTTGGACTCTTAACCCAAACACAAACTGGTTTCGTTATGCTTTTTTGAGATATTCCCCAAATTTACAGGTAGTTGCTAATCGCTGTGATGAAGTCAGGTACTCGTGAGCTCCTTCACCGTCATGTTGTTTTCTCTGTAAAAATCGAAATATTACCGTAATGTCCAATGGATCCGGATTATAGTATACTTTCATTGTATTAACTAATTCATCATAATTCTTATCTCCTGGTTTTTCTGGTGAGATTTTATCGCACAAAATGTCGTATGCTTCAAGCCCCATGTAATGCAGTAAATATGCCGCTTTTTTGTCTGTAGGAACTCCAAAAACGTCAAATGCACTTTCAAGGCGCATTAACCATCTATCGAACCTTTTAGTTATATAGAATGTTTCAATTGAGAATACCGTATGTACTGCATGTGTAGTATGTAGTTGAACATTGGCATTATTCTCGTTCATTTTAAAGTTTAATTTGTGAAATTTGTACCTAGTAAAAAGATGCCGTCAAACTTTTAGGTTATCCTGGTGGTTGGAACAAAAACTTCGTATTATTGCAATCTCGAACTGTAGATTCGTCATCCTCGTCGCCAGCTGTTGTGTATGTTGTATTATACTGAAAGTTTTACTTGTATTTCTATATTTATTATATCACCTACTTAACAAAACGTTTGACAGCATACATATAATATATCCACATCGACATATATATCGGAATATGTCAATTCCCCCGCATGACAATTTCAGTTGACAGACAACTGCCAACAATTGAAACGTATATTGATTCACAAACGCTATATAAGTAACTGAATATAGAACATGGAATATACCAATAACGAAGGAAAATAATAGACCTATCATCTGATTTCTAAAATCGGGATTGTTATGAAGCCTCCTTTAAATTCTCACAACAATGTGCTATAAAAGACAACAATACATTCTCCTGCTATTGCAAAGCGTGTAAATGGTGTCATAACATTTCCACTGTACTGCCCTGATTATTTTTTTAACTATTGAGGAGATTCTCAATTTATAAACAGTGCGTGATAGAAATGCTGTAAAGTGACATACTGTGTAAAGATTGTATCATATTGCAAATGATTGACCAGTAAAACAAAGATATTGCATGATTTAGGTATTCAAGTGCCCAACTTTCAACTTTTATAGTAATTTAATATTGTAACGAACACTTTAATGATAGTGACAGTGTTAATTTAGTTGAATTTTCTTCTTTCCCCTAGTAATTAGTTTTAGATTATGTATTCTCCATTCCCTGTTGAGTAGTTCTAGGTTAGGCATTCTTCTTTCTCTTTTGAGTTATCCTATGTCAATAAGGTTGAACAGAAATAGAATATTCTGGATTGTTCGATCGATGATTCTGGTGGGTTCGAAATGTCATTCTGAAACATTCTGGAAGATTGAAAATGTATATATAAGGAGGTACGCAAGTTACGAGGGTAGTTCACAACTGCGACGGGAGTGAAGTTGAACAATTAAGCGAGAATTGTAAATTGTATTCATTGTTCCTCAGTGGAATTCGAAGATCCATTGGACAAGTTATGCCATCAAATATCGACCTAGAGAGATGGGTTAGCCAGTATTTCACACCAAATTAGTAAACTGAACAACGGGTTATCTCAGCAAACATCGACTCGGAAAGACGAGTTGTCTCAGCAAATATCGACCCAGAGAGAGGAGATAGCCAGTATTCAACAAATTAGTGAACAGAACAACGAGTTAGCCAGTATTCAAGAACAAATTAGTTATCAGAACAACGAGTTATGCCAACAACTATTGTGATAAACTGTGTGATCAAACAGCCATCCAAAGGGCTGAGCTCATGGAACAATTGACTTAACATATTCAGAATGAACTGACTCGTCGCATAACCGCCTAGCGAGAAGAGGATACGATTCAAATGCAACAACTTACTCGTCAGATGACCATCCATCGAGAAGAGGCTACAAAGCGAATGGAAAAACTCCCTCGTCAGATGACCGCCCAGCCAAAAAATGTTGCTGATCAATTGAGAGAAGAATTGACCCGGCATATCACTGACGTAACTCAGCAAATGAATGGGTTAAATGCTGAATTAAGAAGGCAACAAGAACCAAGAACTCACCATGGCGAAGGAGACGTCAGAAATTCAGCAGACTTCAGATCTACCATCGAACCACCAACTTTTGATGTGAAAACCTCTTGGCCAAATTATTTGAAGCAAGTCAATGCAGCGGCTGGGGCCCACGGTTGGACTTCTCGAGAAAAAGCCATATCAATCACTGCGGGGAGAGGATTTGGATGTGTTGCAGTCTAATCATGGGGGCAATTCAGAAGACTTTGAGACCTTAGAGAGACGACTTGAGATGCGTTATGGTCATGCCCATCTGGAGCCGGTCTACAAATGACAACTTAAGACCCGGAAGCAGAAAGTCGGAAAGTCGATACAAGAATTCGAGATGGATATCGCTAGGATAGTTAGATGTGCCTATCCATACGCAACTGAAGATGTATTAGAAAATCTGGCAGTCCAAGCTTCCGTCGACGGTCTTCGAAATGCAGAGATTCAATGAGCAGTGCTGCTGGTGCATCCGACGACCCTGGTGGATGCATTGTCGACTGCATTGGATTTTGAAGCGACAACGGAAGCTATAGTAGGCCCTGCTCGTGTACGGGGAATAACCAGTCCTGATTGATTAAGTGCCAACAGCGACTGGTGACCATAGTGAACTTAGAGAAGTGGTGGAGGAAGTCCTGAGGGTTGTAGCTTCAAGGAAGAGACGGCCGCGAGATGTTGTTTTACGGTGAAATTGGCCTCATAAGAAGTGCTTGCCCCCGTAACAGACAATCCTCAACAGCGGGAAAACTGAAACTGTTCGACTCCTGAAAAGCAGAATCGACCATAGATCATCAGAAAGACCCTCCCATAGTAAAGTTGGCAAACATTAAACAACAAACGGGCAGCTCATACATTGACAAGAAACTACAAGAATACGACTTCGAAATTGAGTAAGCCTGGTACAAGACACCGCAATGCTGATGCGCTCTCACGGATACCGTGACAACTAGATTGTCGCCATTGCAGTCGCCTAGAAGAAACACGAGGGGATAATTGCACCGATTGAAGTAACCCCTGACAACTGGAATCAGAAAACGGAATGCCAGCAAGAAAGGGATCCTGTCCTAAAGAAGATCCGCGAATTGAGCGGACCAGCGCTCAACGTGTCTATATTGAATACGTATTTGGAACAGTGGGAGTCGTTGACCTTAGATGATGGACTTCTAGTGAGACTGGTCGAAAACTCTGATGGAACGGAAACAAACAGTTGGTAGTTCCTAGAAATAATGACCCGGAAATTCTTCAACAGCTATATGATTATAGCTCAGGATGTTATCTCGTTGTGACAAAGACCTTGCAGAAGGTCCGAGAAAAATTATACTGGGCGAAACTCAAAGAGGACGTCAAAGATTGGTGCCGAACATGTACCGTATGTGCAGCAAGCAATGGGCCTACTCGAAGGCGAAGTTCTTAAATGCAGCCATACTTGGTGGGAAGCCCCTTTGAAAGAATTGATGCGGACGTGTTGGGACCTTTACCTCGAAGCGATGGTCGGAAAAAATACATCTTCATAGTGATGGACTATGTTTCGTAATGGGTTGAGCCTTATGCTGTTCCCAATCAAGAAGCGGCCCACTCAGCCAATGTCCTGGTAAATGAATTAATCAGCCTATTTGGGGTGCCTTTTGAGCTACATTTGGATCAAGGAAGAAGTTTTGAAAGCAGTTTGTTTTAAGAGGTCTGTCGAAGGCTGGGTATTAAGAAAACCAGAAACACTGCCATGCATCCCCAGTCTGATAGATTGGTGGAACGAATGAACCGCACCATAGCTATCTATCTATAGAAAAATGTGTCAGAACACCAAATAGATTGGGATCAACACCTTCCTGTATTTATAACGGACATTCGATCAGCTGTTAATGAATCTTCCGGTTAAACACCTGCAAATGTCCTGTTTGGTAGGGAAATGAGACTGTCATGTGTCTTGGTGTTAGGCTGCAAGCCTGGTGAAGATGAGGCTGAGGGAGAATATGTCGAAGGTCTCCGTAAGAAGATGGAGGATATATACGAAATGATGCGTACCAAGCTGCAACTAAACAGTGACCGGATGAAGAGGTACCACGACACCCGAGTAGAACACACCAATTATCAATAAGGAGACTTGATATGGCTCTACAACCCTCGACAACGACGTGGCCAGTGTCCCAAACTACAACTGAACTGGGAGTTACCGTGCACTATTAAGAATAAAATTAACGACGTCATATATCGGGTTGTTAGAGTTCCCAAGAGAAAGCCTATGGTGGTCCATCATAATCGTCTGGCGCCATTCAAGGGAATTCATCCTGAAGAAGAACTTAGATTTTGAAATGGAGAATCCAGTTCAGGCCAGAGTCAATCCAGGAAGAATTATTTTGATGAGGGGACAGTGTAACAAACCAGTTAATGACAGTGACATTGGAATGACAGTGAAAGTGTTGAGTTAGTTAGATATTCTTCTTTCTCTTTTGAGTTGTCCTATGTCCCTAACAGCAGTGGAATGTTCTGGATTGTTCGATCGATGATTCTAGTGGGTTCGAAATGTCATTCTGGAACATTCTGGGAGATTGTAAATCTCTCTCTCTCTCTCTCTCTCTATATATATATATATATATATATATATATATATATATATATATATATATATATATAAGGATATGTGACAGTTACGACGGGAGATGATAACTGTGACGGGATTGAAGTTGAACGATTTATCGAACATTGTAAATTGTATTCCTTGTTCCTAAATAAACTATTTCAAAAAATCCACAATCGTGTTACGATATGTGGATGCACATATACGGCCGACATTGGTTCTTAAAAAATGGAGGTCAAAAGCAAATGTCAACTTACCTGTGAAAAGACAGATTTTGGTTCAATGATGCAATGTTTGCTAATATAACTCTAACGAAGCACATTTTTGAGGGACAGTTATAATACACTCACGAAGTTTGTAATATTGCAATAACCACGTAAATAACCTATAATCAATTGTAATCAAACAAATCTACAATCTTCTGCAATATCAACTATGTGATGATTTGTTATGTTTGTGCTTTGATAAGTTCCTACAGCGTTGTCATATAGAGCAGAATACTTTTATTGTTGAAAACTACGTATATCAACAATATAAATCGCAGGAAAATTCGTTTACTATATTCCCTTAACCGTCATTTTTCAATAGTATCATATACCTTATGACTATCATTTTTTGCAAATCAATGTTGCTTTGCATAATTCACTTTAATTTGTTAAATATTTTCGAGCAGTTTTCAAAAATATAAAACATTTTGACAACAACGCACGGTGGCGGGTAACGTGTAGAGCGGTTCTATATATCTTTTATTTTGTATGAGTCAGAAAAGACTGAAATAGTTAGGAAATACGAACAAGCAGGTCATGGTTAAGAGGAAAGAACTAGACTAGAGGTGAACCCTAGTACCTAGTACACTTTTGGAATTCTTTAAGCGATTGATTTTCGTTAATCACAGTATATTGCCATAATTTTTACCATACATAAATGATGTTTCATTTTTCTCGTTACCATAGTCATACACCATAGTAATTACCACGGATTAATTACAAATTAGTCATCTTAAATGGTTCTTGCAATCCGAAAATTCGCCTGTTGGTCAACTTACTCCTAGTCCATTTTTGATGACTTAAACGTTAATTTACTAGGATATTTCATAATATTTATCGACATTAAAGGCGATATGTTAAAATGTTTTTAACTATTTTGTTCATGTAGAACAGTCTGGTAGTTCGCGATTGCAGAGACTACATGCGCCGGTTAGTTGCGCAGGAACTTTGTGCCTCATACCGCCTCTAAATCAAACCGTCTCTTATTTGATTTGTCTATGATATCACATGTTTTTTGTTGACTTCAGCGCACATCACCATATACTACTATCATTAAAATCTCAATTTGTGCTTTCCCTGTAAAGGATCCATTGAACCTTTTAGTAAAACCCATCATCATTAGTAGTTTAATGGAACGTCAAAGATGTTGTTGCAGTCATAGCCATCTTAATGTATTATTTTAACTTCTATGTTGATATCGCAAATGTAGCTATAACTTCTAAATTATGGCAATTAGGTATAGGAAACGTTACAAGAAAAATGTTAGGTAGTCCAGAAGTATTTCATAAACAGAAATAAATACATGGTGAACCCTTTGGAATAACAAGGTTTATCATATTTACAGAGAAAAAGATCTTACCATAATATATATACCACAATGATATCGGCCATATTACAAAACCATCACAAACCAAAATTTCTTTTTAAATGATTCACGAGATGAAATTTTTTTGATTAAATTCCTTAATACTCATTTATTTCCTATTCCTTCAACTGTCTCACAAAATTGGAACAAAAGGCCTGACTTCCTAACTTTCACACTTTGGACTTGAATGAACGACAATTTCACTCTAATTTCAAAAAAAGAGACCACCTAGCGAATACTTCTACCGATCGCATTAAAAATTCCAACGGCCCAAAAGAAACGAAATTCCTTAAGCTCGGGAGAAAGCTTGTGTCGCGAAAGAAGGCCCGCCATAAATTTCCAACAAACTATTTATCATGCCTTTGTTACTACTGCATGAAATTATACCTCCGGAGTGTTTTCTCATGTTCCACTTTTATACCGTTGAAAATTCCCTTTTTGTCCCGATAGTTATATATTCAGACCTCTAATAGTGTCACATCATGTTACAAAAGCCACTTTGAAGACATTAACGTCACTTCGTTCTGGTTTGTTTCGTTTATGTCTAAGCTGCAGTTACATTAAAAAACCGATACTCTTTCAGGATCCTTTTAAATATGAATATCTGTGTGACATTGATAATTGCTTTGTTCAAATATCCACTGTATCGTTTATTTTGTTTGAGGTTTTCAGTGAGCCACTATTCAGAAAACAGAGAGAATTTGATATGAATTATACCTGTTACCCTTTCAATTTTTTTATGTGGTGTTTTGGAAATATTCGGTAAGAGGATAACGATCTGACATTGATCGAAATCCTATCCAACCAAATATAAGGAAGGTATTGCATTGGTTGTAATTTGAAAGTAATCCATGGAATTGATAACAGCCTGAAATTACATAAATAGTGTTTACGTTCACTTATAGTCCAAGAGCCCGTGAGTCCAGACCTTCGGATTTTTATAAAAGCTGAAAATTGTTCTATGTGTGTCCCTAGTACAGGTAAGAATGATCCCCACCCATGAAGCTGAGGCAGCGGTGGCTTTGGCAGGTAACAGGTAACAAAGGTGTATAAAATTCCATCTCAAATTTATCATAAAATAAAACTGAATTTTTTTATATTTGATTCATAATAATATCAAAACTCGCGTTGCTCATTGCCAGACAGTTGATATGGTTGCAACCCTCTGCCGGACACCCTTAAACTATTTTAATTTATAATTATACTTACGTTATATTATAAAACCTAAATTTTATATATAATTTTTTGGGGGCCTATTAATCTATGTTTACATAATAGCCGGACAGTTTCGACGGTTCTATCATCTTGCCAGACGCATTCAAAGTGAGCAGTAGTTCGGAGAGCAAGGAGCGTATACAGTAACTAGTGCGAGTGAGACAGAGCGCTTGGTCTATTGCGGCCCTTCACTGCGCATCCCCTGTTATTAAGTTCAAATTGTGCAGTTTATTTTTTTTTTAATCAAGCAATTTCATTAAATAAATTTTTACAGTTTGAATAACAAATATTTAAAACAGTACTCAGTAAAATAGTTCTAATACAACTTCAATCATATCGAAACTGTAATAATTTTATTTATATTTTTTTCATTTTTACGAAGTTTATTATTTTCAATTCTATCAAAATTGTAAAGTCAATGAATTAAGGTAAATCAAATTTTATTGTTTATTATATCAAAGGGCAAATTTTTTTTTAAATAAAAAAGTTACAGGGAAATACATTTATTTTGATTAAATCTTTAAACATTTTCATCATTTTCATCGTCGTCGTCAATACATCCATATTCCTCGTCACTATTATTCCATTCTGTGGATTGATCGTCTCCAATATCGTCTTCTTCATTGTTTTCTGCAATAGTGAAAAAACCAAGTTAATTTAATTACAAATAGACCAAAATTAATATACAATAATTTAACATAATTATCAAATACCTGGAACTGTTTTTAGAGATTCGCTGACATAATTCGGTAATTGATCTCCTTCAAACCATTTGAAATAGTAGTGGTCATTTTCCAGTATCCAACCATTATTTACTGGTTTATATGCTGTTGGCTTTTGTAAGTGAGCGTTGTTCCATATGCTACATATGTAATTCGCTCGCAAAAATTGCTGCAATAGCTCACTTTTGCAAGGTGGTGAACAGCTACCATCGAAATTTTGCAACTTTTTTCGATTAAAAGCTTCGTTCACATCAGATACTGTATACGAATTAATAAACATTTGTAGCCTAGCAGCATCAACATCATTGATATCATTCATATTGTATAGATAGCATATAAAACTTTGAATTGAAGATTAATACTTGTTCATTGTTATTTTCGATGATTTTGCTGTCACCAAACTTCATGAATGCTTGTTGAAATTCTACATATTTTTTTAACAATTTAAACGGTTTCAATTTTGCTTTTCTGTAAAATGCAGGATTGTAATCACATCCTGTGAAAGCGTGTAGTCCAGGTAAGCTTCTGCAAATAGATTCTCCTAATTTGGCGTGTATTTTAGTTAGGTCCACATATCTTAAATTATTTCCAGCTCCTGTAAGCATCCAAACATGTGATCCATCATTAAGACGATGCATATGACTTAGCATTATAGCAGCAACCTCGGTATCAACAGTTCGAATCACAATGTTTGCTTCGTAGTTAATTTTACACGCGTGGTACACTATTTTGGTGTCTGCTTCTTCATGCTCTGGGCAAGACAATTCCTCATTTATACTTGACATCACTTTGTTGGCCTCATTAACAGTAAACGAATGACATTTTCTGAAATTTATATGTATTATTTTATTGCCAATAAACGGCGCCATTTCGTCAGAAGCCCAGTGTAAAATAAAAAAATCAACTAGAGCTTCTTTGAAATTAGAATTTTTTAATTCTTTGACAAAGTCACTAGGACGGACTTGTTCAGGCCCAGCAATAGTATACTCCAATTGTGCAGATTCAAATCGCATAGAACGTTCGTATTCTTTTATCGATGGGGTAAAATACTGGTCGAAAACGACATCAATTCTTGACGCTTTTAATTGAGTTACCATCTGCAACATTTTTTTAGAAATGCCTCCAAATTTTCTAGGAACATTTTTCATAGTATGTAACAAAAAGAAACCGTCAATTATTAGAATATCAATTTGAGATGGCTCTTCATGCTCGACCTCTTTCTCTAAACATTTCATCAAAGCAGATTTATCGGTCTTGCAAATGGTCCCATCCAAATGACACATTGACAATGGTACTGAAGTAATCGGGTAGGATAAGATTTTTGAAATGTCAATGCTGTAATCCATTGAGATTCCCAGCATACGTCCAAATAAATCCCTTTGAATTTTAACTTCTTGAATTTTTCCACCAATTTTAATTTTTTTTTCATAATCTTTAGAAAAATTATTAATAGATGTTTTTTTAATAGCTTTTTCAAATCGCGTAATATCAGATTGGCATTCAGAAATGAATGTTCTTCGGAGGCTATCGCCATTAGCTTCTAAATTTAATAGAAATTCTTCTACTGGCAGTGATGCGGACTTTCCTGATGAAATATTTACTAATTGGTCTTTGGGAACTTCTAAACTGAAAGGATTGATAAATTGATCGAAAGTTGCGACAAATTGTTGTAGTTGTTTGGCGTTTTTCCTGATATTATGGGGATTCAAATCTGTTGAAATATCTTGATGTTTTTGTAGTCCAAGTTCAAGATAAACTTGACTTATAATTGTAGATTTTACATCATGGTTTCGAGCCCACCGTTGTCGCGCCGAAATTGAGTTAGTGAAGTGTATAACACCTGTCAGCCTTCTTGCAGCTTCTGCATTTATAGTTTGCTCTAGAACCAGGTCAATAGGTTGTCTTGAAAATGGCTTGGTAGTTCTTTTAATTTCAAAACAGCCTTTTAGGAATCCTTCATACAAATCAGGATGAGTTTTATCAACTCTCAGTAGACTATCATAATATTTGACGCTCCACCTAGCATAGTTTTGTTGATTCAATATAAAAAAAATGCTTGTAATTTTAGGTAACACTTGTTTTTTTCCTTTTTTTTTTCAGCACTCAATGGTTGAGAGGTGAAATATTTTTTCATAAGACCTGTAAATACCTTGTAACATACTCTGTGATAACCACTCTCGGTGTATTCACTGGGTAAAATAATGTCTCTGTACTTTAGATTATGTATTTTTCGTAATTTAAGAATAGTCTGGCATTTTTTTAAAGTTTCCTCAGAAAATATTATTATATGTTCATCACTTTTCTTACAAACAAAGCAAACTATTTTTTCGTCACTCATGATAGCACTTTATTACAACTGATCACATTTATTTTATAAACTGCACAGAAAAATAATACATTTATTATGAGCATAGCCGTTCACCAGATAGGTACAATAAACAGCAGCTGATGCGCAGTGAAGGGCCGCAATAGACCAAGCGCTCTGTCTCACTCGCACTAGTTACTGTATACGCTCCTTGCTCTCCGAACTACTGCTCACTTTGAATGCGTCTGGCAAGATGATAGAACCGTCGAAACTGTCCGGCCATTATATAAACATAGATTAATAGGCCCCCAAAAAATTATATATAAAATTTAGGTTTTATAATATAACGTAAGTATAATTATAAATTATAATAGTTTAAGGGTGTCCGGCAGGGGGTTGCAACCATACCAACTGTCTGGCAATGAGCAACGCGAGTTTTGATATTATTATGAATCAAATATAAAAAAATTCAGTTTTATTTTATGATAAATTTGAGATGGAATTTTATACACCTTTGTTACCTGTTACCTGCCAAAGCCACCGCTGCCTCAGCTTCATGGGTGGGGATCATTCTTACCTGTACTAGGGACACACATAGAAAAATTTTCAGCTTTTATAAAAATCCGAAGGTCTGGCACTCACGGGCTCTTGCTCTATTATTTCAACTTTCACAGAAACATTTGAGCCTATTGATATTACAAATTTTGAAATAATGACACGTAGCGTATTGTCAAGAAAATTTTCGAAATCAAATCATCTATCAGAAAACGAATTGTGGAACCATATACAATGGAGAATATTTGATACGTCTGCTTCCTGTAGTTGAACCGTCAGTTAAGTGGAACCGTAATAAACTACCCATTTTTGTTCATTACGGTTCCGGGCGGATGTAATTTCGGCCGGAAAAAGGGCAGGTACTAAAAGCCGGTAGGTAAATTCGGCCGGAGGTTTTAAGTTGCTTCCTTATCTCATAGGTATTTTCGGCCGCAAATCAAATAAAATAACAGAATGCTTTATATTAAAATATTTCTTTATTTCAATAAAATTATTACATCAACTTATTTCTATAACTTAGGTAAACTATAAATTTTTAAAAAACGTTTTGATGTGATACAAATTTAACGAAATTAATTCTAGAAATATTGTCAGATCGAAGCATATTTACCATGTTTTCGATAAATTTTAGTTTGTTTTTTACTTGTTTGTCTTTAATTTTTGCTGGAATATTTAAATTTTTTATTTTTAAACATGCATCGATCTGACAATCTTTTAATTTTTTTATAAAAATAAATATAGAAGGGTGACTTGAATAAAAACTAGAATTAAAGTGCGAATGGAATGATTCGCAGGCATTTGTGGTTCTTTTAATTGATGGGTTTTCATATGCCCATATATTTGGTGGAAAATGAGATTCTGGCGCTATGTAGTTTTCTAATAAATAGTCTGCGTATTTATCTATAAGTTTATGGTCCGGTTTGTATGACATGAGATCAAATATGAAACAATCTTCAACTTCAGAGGGGTCTAAATAAGTTAGCCCAAAAGTATGAGTAAGCCATTTGCTTTCCTCGCAGTTTTTATCTTTATACATTTGGGTTAACCCTAATGATTGTATTTTCCTATACCACGCCTGGTGCAAGTGGAATCTACAACCATTTAGTTTGGTTTTGGGAAAGACAACTTTTAATGCGTTATGAATTGCGATTTCAAAATCCACAAATACCTCCTTCGGTTCAAAAACAATATTATAAAGTTCAAAAATTTTAGATTTTACCAACAGAAAAAGTCTCATATATGTGTCACTGGTCTTATTGGGCAACAGACAATACAAAAGAGGAGCATAATGCCCATTTTCCAGTCCATGGATGGTAAATAACTGATAAAAATATTTTGTACAATAAGAAAATGTGCCATCCATGTAAAAATCTTTCATTTTACATAAACTTATTATATTTGTATGGCAAGAAAAAACAATGATATTATCAGCTGTGCTGTTAATAAACAAAAAATTTTCACCTGTTGTGGTTTTCGGTCCATAACTATCGAGTACAGAATGTACATCGTGAATATCCTTAGGCAGGGCTGGTAAGAGCTTACGGCGGCTGTTGTACAAATTTCTTCTTATTAGACTGACATCTATCGATGACAAATTCTCTGGCAAATGATTTGAAAGAACGCTTTTAATAATTTTTGAAGATTTCTCCGATATGTCTTCCTCGGCTTTGCGCTTGCATGAAGTCGTCACTATTTTTCTCTCCAACGTAGTTTCATCGGACTCGTGGTTGTGGATTAATTCACTTCTAGTAACTGTGTATTCCGCACCAACAGTGTACAGTTTGGCTAAACATCTTAAATTTATCTTTATACACCTCCAACGTACTTCACCACTTTTTAATACGTCCTGTTTACTAAACTGAAACTTTTCTACAACTAGTAAGTCACAACCGCGTGAACTCTTAATTACTGAAACTGATGCCATCGTATACAAATAATATATTTTATGCTTTCTATCGACTAGTAGCTTAAAGATAAGTTATAATACTGACTAGCTATAATAATTTTATACCTGTTATTTGTGAATTTTATACATTTAAAGGAAACTATTAAGCGTAATTACCAATATTTTAATCTCATCGTAAACATCAACCCCTCGGCCGAAATTACCCCTGTCATAAATGGTACCCTTTGATTTATGCAGGTAGGCCAAGGGATTACCGGCCGAAATTACGCCCGCCGGTCCTGGAATGAAGGAATAAAGGTTTATTTTAACGGAACAATTGTAGTCTCACTAACTTTATACATTATTGATAACTTAACTAAATATCGTAACTTTGATGTTCTTTGTTTGTTGCTTTGCTTGCTGTCAATAATTATGTTGCCACGCACTTTCTTTGTGCCTAATTAACGAGAAGGTAGAAAAAAAGAATATGGAGTTAAAGAAAATATTAATGAAAATGGAAGAACTGATAGAGTGTAGCGAAGTGAGCGTGCAATTATGCCGAGCTATCTCAAATGCCGGAGAGTAGGGGTGGGTTAAGTTGAAAGGGAGCCACTGTTTTGTTTTAGCTGAGCCAAAACAGAAGCTCCCCTTGCCCTATCAGTTGACGTCTTAGATATAGGATATATATGAATATTTAAGTAAAATATATTGGTATTATTATTGAAAAGAAAAAAAAGAGAGATTATTAATAATAAGTTCTAAACTTCTATAAGCAGAGGCCTGGTGGTGAACCAATGAAACAAAGTAGTCGAACTATAGTTTGATCTATTCAACAAAAAAAAATATAATAATGTGTACGAATATACAGATATGTTAGTAGCACAAAGCCTAAATATATAAACGAAATAATGAAGGTAAGACACAAAGCAAGAAAATTTTCACCAAGGTTCCGGTCGTAGTCAGGTGGTACCTACAGCTGGGAGCTGGTGAAACATAGTGAAGTAGCTGTATTTTACTCAGAAGCTACTTTTACAAATCCCTCGCTCAAAAACCTTGTAGCCCGTGCTTAAAACCCCTGGCATGATTTATAGGGGTTTCAAAGAAATGTGTAGTCGGTGGTCTCAAATCCTGAATTTCAGATAAATATTCACGTATTTAACCAAAGAACCAGTACACAACTGAACATCCATGAATATTTTTTTGGAGAAAAGGCCCCAAAACCCACAAATAAGTGACAAAATACGGGGCATTAAATCTCCAACCAGCCGAACACAATTCTTGAAGTCAAGAGAAATCAAAATTCTCCTCAAATTTCGTTCTTCCAGACCCCGATAAAAATAAATCAATTAAAAAGACATTAGATGGCAAAAACTTATCCGCTTGGTAAATAACGAAATTGTAGAAACGACAGTGAAGGCCTGTATACACGCATTGTTTCGAAATAATATATTACAATTTCCTTCATTATAAAACCCTACCTTTTACCAAATTGATACGTAAAAAAAGAATGTTGATTTCAGCAAAACACAATGCTTTTCGCCTGTATGCAACTAACATAAAACGAAATTTTATCTAGATATCTGAATTATAAAGGTTAAATCAAGATTTAGTTGAAAGAGTTGCAGAAGTAGAACGTGAACTGAGCATAATAACAGGCAGTTGTGGGTAAATCAACCAGATGTCACTTGAATATATCGAGAATATACTAGAATAATAAGAATTATAATTTATGAATACGGGGTGGCTCGAGAATGTTTAATGGTGAAATCAAAACGTGACAACTCCCCGTCTCCATAGGAAAGAGGGAAACTTCCAAAAGATAAGTAGGAAGATAATAGTAGGAAAGGTTTGAAGAAAAATGGGAATGGAATAATTGGGAATAAAATAGATAAATATAATTGAAATAAAATCCAGAAACAATTAAATAAAAGAAAATAGACACGTGAGGTGAAAAATTATAGGTAGAGTACAGAACCAATTTAGTTAACAAAAAAAAGAATAACCAACATAAAGTGGAGTAAACGAAGATAACTAATGAAATAAAAATAAATTCACAAAAATAACTCAAATATCAAGATAAATATAAATTAGAGATAATCAGTATAGGAAAAATCGTTGTTTAATCAGTGACAAACTAAAATTATTCACTGTCAGAATTCGCCTTGTTGTGAGATGGATTATACAATTTGAGGTCTTGCACATGCCAAATACCCCTACTTTGACCCAAGTCATCCTCTAGTTCGTAAGTACAGGTACCAGTTTTCAACATACTGCACTGGACGCCTGCGCAAATTATAACGGTGTGGATTTTTAGCTCTAGCTCCTAGAATTCGTGACTGAACAGTTTGTTAAAGTGATCGGAGAGTGGCTTGCCTCCGCTTAACAAGATCTTTAGGTTCTACATCTGAAGTGGGTATTTCATCTGAGAAGTCTTGTCCATAAAGCCTATGCTCCCTACCGAAGTTGAGAAAATAAGGAGTGTAACCAGTAGTTTCGTGACGAGATGTACGCATGGCACATCCGATAGAAGCTAAATTTTCATTCCGAGTACGTTGCTTATCGTTTTAGATGTAAGAACGAATCATACTTTTCACAACTCTGAACGCTCAGTTGGGTCAGCTCGGGGATAGTAGGATGCGGTATAAAATATTTTTGTCTTATAGCGTTTACAAAGGTTTTGAAACTTCTTAGGTTTCATTTGAACTCCGTTATCACACATAAGATGTTGAGGTGCACCGAACATAAGAAAAATTCCTTTTTCGACATGTTTTACAAGAGACTTAGCTGTAGCAGACCTACATGGAAACATAACAGTGAACTTGGAGAAATAATCATTGACTACTAATATATAGCAGTTTCGTGATTTCGAATGTGTTAGAGGTCCAATGTAGTCCAGACTAATACACTGCCAATGTTGGTTAATGATAGGACGTTCACCCATCAATCCTGCAGGAGTTTTTTGTTCAGCTTTATGTTGGGCACAAATTCGACAAGTCCCTACATACTTCGTGATGTCGTTCTTCATTTTTGGCCAATGATACCGCTGGCTAGCATTCCAGAAGGTTTTAAATACTCCTACATGACCTGACGCAGGGATATTATGACAACGATGTAACACGTCTTTTCTTTCGTCTTTGGGATTACAATTTTCCACGAACTAGCATGATCAACAAAATCTGGGGTGTTAGATTTAACAAATTTATATAGTAGATCATTTTCAACACGCCAAGTAGGAAATTTCTGGGACTGTTGCTCGAGTCTTCTAAACATATTTTTGACCCATTCATCTGTGGTGGAGTTCAAAGAAAAATCACTTTCAGTGTTAGTGTCGATAGCATCAACGGCTACAGGCACTGAACGAGACAAGAAATCTGCAACCACATTTTCCTTTCCTACTAAGGTGAAGTCATAGGGCTGAAGACGAAGTAACCAACGCGCCAAGCGCCCTTGGGGATCCACAATCTATGAAGCCATAACAAATAATGGTCATCAGTAACTACAGTGAAATATACACCTTCCAGATAGTGTCGTAGCTTTTCCACGCTCCAAATGACCGCCAGACACTCCTTCTCAGTTACTGTGAACTTTATTTCCTGCTTTGTGAGTGAACGGGAGAGAAATCAAATGACCTTTTCACCGTCATCGAATTTTTGTGTGGGAACAGCCCCCAAACCATAGTTACTTGCATCAGTTTGCAAAAAAAATGGACGATTGAAATCGGGACAACTGAGAACTGGTGCTGTATGCAAACATTCCTTTATATATTTAGAATCCCTGTCACACTCAGAAGACCAACCAACCTTTTTCTTGGTTAAGTTAGTTAAGGGTGAAATGGTGGAAGAAAACTTTGGGACGAAACGACGATACCTTGAGGCTGTACCTACAAAACGACGTATTTCATGAACGTTGCGGGGTGGGGGAATATTCACTATGGCTTCTACTTTTTCCGGATCCGGCCGAAGTCCTCGTTGATCTACGACATACCCTATATATTTCAATTCCGGGCGACAAAACTGACATTGATCTGAGGAAACTATAAGCCCTGCTTCTTTTAAGCGATCGAATACCAAACTCAAAAGTCATATATCCTCTTCGAAATCCTGGGAAACTAGGATGATGTCGTCCAGATAGACCATCACACAAGGTTGAATGTCGGCACCAAGCACAGTATCTACAATACGTTGCCAAGTAGCTGGGGAGTTGGACAAACCGAATGGCATGCGGCGAAACTGGAAGAGGCCTCTTCCGGGGACAGTGAAAGCAGTATATTGGCGAGAGGATTCGCTTAAAGGCACAGTCCAGAAGGCAGATTTGATATCTATTGAACTTAGGTATTTGGCGTCCCTTGAGCTATCAAAAATAGCTGAAATATAAGGAATTGGGTACGCATCCTCCCTACTAACAACATTCAATTTTCTGAAATCTACGCAAAAACGATAGCCACCATCCTTCTTGCCCACCAGACAAAATGGACTTGACCAAGCACTCTTGGAATGCTCGATGACTCCATCTTTCAACATTTTCTTCAGTTCCTCGTCAATAATTTTCTGTTTGAAAGGAGACACTGGATAATATCTTGGTTTTATTGACTTAGTACCTGGTTCGACTTCGATGGCATGTTCAGCAACATTACAATAACCAATACCAATACCCATAAGAGAAAATTTCTCCTTCACTAAGCGATCCAACGCAGTATGCTGTTGATCAGTTAGTGTGGTTTCATCCTTGATACTACATATATGCGAAGTATCAGAGTTGTCTGAAACGTGCCAAATATCCTGATTTAAATTGGGAACTATCCCCATAATTTTCCAGAAATCTACTCCTAGAATAAGCCTATGAGAAAGTTCTGGTAGAACCAGCAAATCGATTATACGCGTTTTTCTTATCAAACAGGAAAGGAACCTGTAAATAACCTATACTAGAGCAGCTCTGACCATTAGCAACTGTGCAAGATGTTTCATTCGCTATTAATTGAAGACCTAAACGCTGCATCAACTCATAACCAGGAAGCCCAATGATAGTACCAGTAGCACCAGAATCCAGTAAACCCCGAATTGAAGTTCCCAGGACCGTCACTTCCAAATGAGGACGTTGATTACCTTGAGCATGACCTATAATAAAATGCAAAAGAATTTTGGAAGGAAAATTTGAATCGATGGTTGAAAAAATATTCACATTGGGAGAATCCTCGCGACCATTTAAAGATTCCCCCGGGATGCGTTTCCCGAATTCGAACATTTTGTACAAGAACAAATAGTTAAATCAGAAGCACCACAACGATAACAATGAGTCCGTTTGGGATTAGGGCAATCACGATTCAATTGATCAGTCTTCTGACAATTCCAGCAAGTGTGATCTTCTGGTAGTAGAGGGTTGATTGGGATATCTAACCTCATCGACAACCACAGGTGATATCGCAACTTTAAGTAATGCCTCCTCTATATCTGACACAAAAGCAAAATCAGGCTCCACAAATCTATAGCGCTTTCTAGAAAGTGGGACGTAATGTTCACCTCGATATTTCTTAGCCTCTAATTTCAAACATTCCTCCTCCAACTCCTCCAATGAATTAACTACGGAAAGTTGAGTGGTATAGAATGGAACTAAATTCCTTGAAGGGATATCCAGTTCGAGATCCTCAGACATTGAACCATAGATTGTAGATTGTAGATTGTAGGGGGGTCGTACAGGCTGTACAGCCTCACAAGCACTTCGACCTATAAGTTCTTTTGTGCGTGACCCTTGATCTATTCGAGGCCCGGGATACCGAGACTTCTTGTGAAGTTTATGAGTTTCCTGGGAGCTAAGTTCCTGATGTCGGAGGGCGTTAAAAAGGCCCCTTCCAGGAACTTAAGCCTCTTGCAGAAAAGCGCTGGGCATTCGCAAAGCAAATGTTCTGCAGTTTCCGCGAAGTTCTCGCAGTAGCGGCAACTGTCACTCTCTGATTTGCCCATCTTTTTGAGGTGATACCCCAGAGGGCAGTGTCCAGTGAGGAGTCCCGTTACCATCTTCAAGTCTTTCTTGTCCAACTCGAGAAGCTGTTTAGCTTTCTTAGGCGATAGGCACACTAGTCTTTTCGCTTGTCTTTGTCCTGGCACTTTATTCCAGTGAGATTTCATTTCATCGGTTTCCCAGCGTCGGAACTCCTCTTTTAAGTGGGCTTTGGAGAGTCCACAGAAGGGTTCTGGGCCGGGAAATTGTGTATTTGCCCCTTCTTTGGCAAGGCAATCTGCTTCTTCGTTGCCCTTAATTCCTCTGTGACCTGGCACCCACATCAGGGTGACCTGATTGTTTGCTGCCAGTTGTCTCAGGGATTGTTTACAGTCCCAAGTTAGCTTAGACTCACAGGTGTATGACCTCAGAGCTTTTAGCGCTGCTTGGCTATCTGACAGTATATAGATTTTTTCCCTTCGAGTGCCTCTTTCAAGGCATTCCTGGGCACATAGTTCTATAGCATGTACTTCTGCTTGGAAGATGGTTGGGGTGTTACCAAGGGGTTTTGAGAGCCTGAAATTCGGTCCTGTAACGCCCACTCCAACCCTTTCGTCCATCTTAGATCCATCTGTGTACCACACTGATGCATCCCTTCCCAGTTGAGGTCCGTTCTCTGTGCAAGTTTGGTGGCTGTTTATGACCACTTCAAACTGCATTTCGAAGTCGTACCTAACTGGCATGAAATCTGTCGGTTTAGACATGGCTTCTAGGGAAATATGTTCCAAAATCTTTAAGTGTCCGATCAGATTTCCTGCTTTTAGGCTTTTTGTCTGGCTCAGTCTGAAGGCACTGTTTGCTGCTTCTTTCTTTACACATATGTGCAATGGCGGAAGGTTCAACATTACCTCTAGAGCTGCAGTAGGGCACGTAAATATTGCCCCTGTTATTCCCAGACAGGCTAGCCGCTGCACTTTCTGCAGCTTGACTTGTGCCGAAATTTGTTGAGTTTTTGGCCACCACACTAGTGAGGCGTAGGTGACCATGGGTTTGATGATCGTTTGGTATGACCAATAAATCATTTTTGGTTGCAGACCCCATGTCTTACCAAAGACTCTGCGGCATGTCCAGCTTGCCGCTGTAGCTCTGGAAAGAATGTGGTTGATTTGGCTGTTCCAAGTCAGTTTATGGTCTATTATAACTCCCAAATATTTCACCTCTTTGGAAAATGTTAGCTGGGTTCCATTCAGAGTTGGGGCTTTAAGTTCGTACTTTCGCCTCTTGGTGAATGGAACCAGCACTGTTTTGCTAGGATTGACGTTGAGTCCTTCCTTTGCGCACCAGCTTCTGATTATGTTTAGGGCTAATTGCATGCGGTCGGAGATTACTCCGTCATGTTTGCCCCTAATGGTGACGACTAGGTCATCGGCATAACCTTGAGTCGTGAAACCAGATTCGTGTAGCTTTACTAACAGGTCGTCGACAACCAGTGACCACAGCAAAGGCGATAAAACTCCCCCTTGGGGGCAACCTTTTTCTGCTGTCATCTTGACTGTCTCTCCCCCAAGGGTCGCCACAATGATTCTGCTTTTTAGCATTGATTGTGTCCATCTGATCAGTGAGGCGTTGATATTCCTTTCCTCTAATGATCTGGTTATGGAGGCATGTGAGGTGTTGTCGAAAGCACCCTCTATGTCAATGAAGGCACAAAGAGCCATTTCTTTTGCCACATATGTCTTTTCAATGCTTTCAATTAGGCATTGTAGAGCATTAATCGTGGATTTTCCTGCTTGATAAGCAAACTGTTTCTTGTGAAGCGGTCTTAACTCGAGGAGTTCGCTTCTGACATAACAGTCTATTATTTTCTCCATTGCTTTCAGGAGAAAAGAGGTGAGGCTAATGGGGCGATAAGACTTTGGTTCGTCCATTGGGCGTCTTCCAGTCTTAGGTATGAACGCCACTACAGCCTCTCTCCAGGTCTTCGGTATGTAGCCGAAGATAAAGCTGGCTTTGAATAGCCTTTTCAGGAAGGGTTCTATTAATTCAAGGCCATGTTGCAGTAAGGCAGGGAATATCCCGTCCTTTCCTGGCGACTTAAATGGTTTGAAACTTTTGATAGCCCATTTGATTCTTTGGGTTGTGAAAATTTTCCCAGCTAGGCTTTTGCTGGCTCTATTGGGGTTGCGAACGACCCCTTCCAGGTGAGCACTTTGCTGTTCATTTTCCACAACCGCTTTAGAACCAGGAAAGTGCGTCTGCAAGAGAACACTTAGACTCTCCTTAGGGTTATCAGTGTATCCTCCGTTCGGCTTTTTGATCAGACCGATACCGTTGGAATGTTCTTTTGAGAGAACTTTCTGGAGACGCTGTGCTGGGGCCAATTCAGTGATCCCCTCGCACAACTGTCTCCATGTTCTTCTTTTCGATTTTCTGAGTTCTTTGTTGTACTCAGAAAGAGCTGTTTTGTAGTCTTCCCAGTGTCCCAGACTCTTAGCTCTATTGAAAAGTCTTCTGACTTTCACCCGTAGTTTTGCTAGTTCCTTATTCCACCAAGGCACGTCCCGAGTGGTTGCCTTTTGTTTTTCGGGACAGCTGAATTCATATGCTTTTGTTATAGCATTTTGAAGTTGTGTCGAGGCTGCATCAAGTTCCTCTATTGATTCAATGGATGTTTGGAAGTCCTCCGTTTCCCCTCCAAGATGCTCTTTGTAAGCATCCCAGTTAGTCAACTTTGGCACCCTATATCCCTCGAAGCGTGTCTCCGACGTCTCCAGGTCGAACCTAATGTGCTGATGGTCCGACATTGAAGAGTCGTCAGAGACATGCCAGTTGTTAATGTAATTTGTTATAAATGAATCAGCAAGGGTTAGATCAAGTACCTCTTTTCTGATCGCATTTATAAAGGTGGGTTTATTACCTCTATTGATAATGTCGATGTTAGTTGCCGCCAAATATTCTAAAAGGTACTCACCTCGTGCGTTAGTGTCCGTGCTTCCCCATGTTAGGTGGTGGGCGTTCGCATCGCAGCACAGAATGAAGTGCCTGTTCCCTTTTTTGCACCATCTGATGAGGCTTTGGACTTCCTCTGGTGGAGGGTGTGTTGTCGAGTCCCCTGGGAAGTAGGCTGAGGCAATGACCATCTGCCTCTTGCCTGCTTCAGTTGGCACTTCCACGATGGCGGTTGCCAAATCTCCAGTGATGAACTCTGGAACAGGTAAAAATTTTATATTAGGTGCGAGCAATATGGCTGCTCGTGGTTTTTCGTGAGAAGTGCAATAAAGTAACTTACACGATTTAATGTTGAGTCCTTGTATTCGTCCTCCGTTTATCCAGGGCTCTTGGAGCATCCCTATATGTAAATTGCCTTCAATAAACCTCCTTCTAAGCACACTCGTGGCTGCTTTTGAATGTTGGAGGTTTATTTGAATGCAATTGAGCTTTTGGCTCATTTTTTCGGGGGCTTAGGAGGGGCTTTTGGTTTCCCCTCTTTCCTAGCTCCGCCGGTATGAGGGCTGTCCTTGGTCCGAGGCACCTTTTTGCCTTTGGTTGGTTTCTGCCCTTTACTTGCAGATTTTTCAACATTTTTGGCAGCCTGTTCGGTCTGCTTCTTGTTGTTATCTGCACTCTGTGTGGTGCCCGAGGTACCAGGTTCTGAGGGATCAAGTGTGGCCGATTTGTGTTTGCCACCCCTTGCCCTGAGGGTTGTGTGACCAAATTTATAGTTGATCACCATCCCTGTTTTCCTTAATCTCTCGGCCGACTGAAGGTCCACCGAGACAGTAAGAAGTTCCAGAGGGCCTTCGGATGTTCTCCTAAGTACCCTCCAGTTCGTTGCGTTGAGGTCATTTTGGGCCTCTATTAATCCAAGGATTTTTTCCGTGGAGTATCCCTGGCTGCCTGGCAAGTACGCAACCAGAATCTCGCTGTGAGGCATCGCTGCCTCCTCAGCAACCTCCAGCCGCGCACCCTCCCAGGGTTTTATGTCCACGATGGCACCTTTCAACCACTGCACGGTGGCGTTATCGGCGCACATCAAGGCTAGCCATCCAGGTCTATTATGTGAGCTGTGGAAGAAAGGCTTTGTGGTAGCCTTCTTCCCCAGCTCAATGATTTTGTCCAGTATGGCTTCCTTTACGGCTTCTATTTGTTCCGTTGTCAGGAGAACCTCTGGATAGTTAGCTGGCAGAATGCCCACTTTCACGCCTCCGGTAGCTTGACTGAAGGTTGGTTTGGTGGGCACTGAGGCACTGCTGCCTCTATCTGTCGCCTTCTGTTTTTTCTTCAGTTGACCGTCGGGAGTCTTTTCCTCTGACCGGACTCTTTTCAGTCCTTTGTCAGAGGTAGGCTTCTTCATAGGTTCAACCGATTTCAATCTGGCCTCTTCTATTGGGAGGCCTTGTTTGACGAGGTATTTAAACCTCTTTCTGGCAGCTCCGCTGAGTCTGATTCTGCCCTTCCCTTTCAAGAGGGTTTTAGAGGACTTATCAGTATCCTCGTCGCTGCCAGATTTGAGCAGGTCAGCTTCAGTACATTCGGCGTCCTGTGTGATGCTGCCTGTTTCCATGAGGATTTCGTCCTCTGTGTTTTTTGGGGAGTTTTCCTCACCCTGATTTTTTCCAACGTTTTCCATAAATGGTCCCACGAGAAGCTAGGGAAAGAACAGTCACCTACGGCAGAGCCCCGCATGCCGCAGGAAGGCCATTGAAACCGGGGGGCGCCAGTTGCCCCGGAGTTCGCATAATAGCAGCTAGTCTACCCACTAGCCATGCAGTCATCAGCTTATGCTGTTCCACCTTGAACTTGGGGAGATTTTTATTGTAGTTCTCTTCTACTTGGCCGGCTGTTTAAGGCAAGCCCCCGCGTTCTGTGAAACGCGGTGTGTACTAGGCAGGTTTCCACGGATAGAGCGTCCACTCCGGCGCGCCGAGGACGCTCCGGACAGGGTATCCAGTCGCCCCCCCGAGCCCCGGAGCGCAGGCTCCCTCCTCCACGCTGTGGTTCCTAGTACTGTCCCTTAACTAAGGGGGATTTTTTCAACATACCTTGTTTAGATACGTTGTGTTTAGTTCACAGCGGCCCCTCGCTGCAGAAGCATTGAGAAACCACTGCTATGCAGGGTCACCTCGTGCAGGGTGCTATTCTTCATAGCGCACAACGGTCTTGGGATAAGCGTCCTCGAAAGGTTCATATGACCTTCTCAGCTAATTCCCCTGGAACCAGTGGTACCAGAGGTACCAATGGTTCCTCGACCCCACATTGAACCATAACGCTGGAACAACGCCTACATACAAGATAAATAATCGACTATACTCTCACTAGAATCCTGCGTACGCTCCAAGATATCGTTGAATAAACGAGGGCGATAATCATGTGGCTCAAAATGCCTACAGAGTAAAACAGACAAACTCTCCCCACTGTCAAACCTGGAACGATTCACACGAAACCAATTCAATGCTTTCCCAGCAAAAAGATCTATGGCCGACTCAAATAATTTTTGGTCCGAAAGGTTACGCGCTACTTTCAATTCTGCAACTCTTCCAAGAAAACTATGAACAAACATGGCCTTGGAGTCCACAGTGAACTTGATTCCCCACTTCTCAACACGCTGTGATTTAAGATGATGATTAGGCAGAACCTGTGGAGAGGAACCAGGACGTCGGGTAATAGGAATCTCATCACCAGCTGAAGCAGCATCGGAATCTTCAGTGCGCTCTAACAAAAGACTCAAATTGGGATCTTGTTTTGAAATATTTTCCAAACTATCAAGAGCTGCCAAAATATCCACCAACAACGTTGTTCTAACGTCAACCTTCTCAGGGGTCATTTATCAGATGGAATTCGATTAACACGGTTTAGAAAATGAACTAGGTGAGTTTGATTTCTCTCAAATTTAGTTTTAGCATTGTAGCCAGAAGTAGGCTAGATGGAAGAAATTAATTTTCTCAAAGAAGTTTGCACAAACTCCATTTCTTCGTCACAATCGAAATTATAAGTAGGATAATTTAAAGATTTACTGTTTTTCTCCACCAGGAGTAAAGGACGCAACGTTGATCTAACCCTTTCCACAGTACCAGAATCATTTACGTGAATATCGCGAACGCAAAGCTCATGAATAAGCATATCCTTCTTAAGATAATCGACTCTCAAATTGTAATCCATCCTATTTATATCAGCGAAAATATTAAATAAGAAACTAATAATCAATGAACAAAAAACAACTAAATATTTCAGAATTCAGAAAAAGAATAATTTTTTTTCTAATAAAGTGTAAGCCTTGTACCAAAAAGATACATAAATTGCACCGCTTTAGTGCGCAAACCAACTTACCAAAATAGGAAGGCAATATAAAACATATGAAATAATGATCATAAACGCACCATATATAATAATAACAATAAATGGAAATAAAAATAAAATGTATATATATATATATATATATATATATATATATATATATATATATATATATATAATAAACAACAAACAACGAATAGATCAGTGGGTATTGCACGCAAATAGAAGAAGGGGCTACTGAAAAGAGTGGTAACCGCAGACATGCAATGCATGTTTCTGGCTCATTAGCTGTAATCGGTACGGTACAACCAAGAAAAGATGTGAAACATGGGAGCAAAGGTGTTGAATGAAACATGAGAAAATATAACAGAATTTATATTTATATTTTCTCATGTTTCATTCAACACCTTTGCTCCCATGTTTCACATCTTTTCTTGGTGAAAAGATGTGAAACATGGGAGCAAAGGTGTTGAATGAAACATGAGAAAATATAACAGAATTTATATTTATATTTTCTCATGTTTCATTCAACACCTTTGCTCCCATGTTTCACATCTTTTCTTGGTTGTACCGTACCGATGACAGCTAATGAGCCAGAAACATGCATGTCTGCGGTTACCACTCTTTTCAGTAGCCCCTTCGTCTATTTGCGTGCAATACCCACTGATCTATTCGTTGTTTATTGTTCATATGTCACGCACTATTCGTACATCTCGTACATCTTATATATATATATATATATATATATATATATATATAGATAATTACAATGAAAATAAATGTGTGGCGCCCCACGTTGGGCGCCAAAAATTGCCACGCTCTTTCTTTTTGCCTAATTTACGAGAAGGTGAAAAAAATATTATGGAGCTAAAGAAAATATTATTGAAAATGGAAGAAATGAAAGAAATATGAAAAATATAGGATAAGAGTTAAACTGATAGATTGTAGCGAAGTGAGCGTGCAATTATGCCGAGCTATCTCAAATACCGGAGAGTAGGGGTGGGTTAAGTTAAAAGTGCGCCACTGTTTTGTTTTCGCTGCGCCGAATCAGAAGCTCTCTTTGCTGTCCTGGAACTCCCTATCAGTTAACGTCTTAGATATAAGAAAAATATGAATATTTGAGTAAAATATATTGGTATTATTATTGCAAAGAAAAAAAAAGAGAGAATAATAATAAGTTCTAAACTTCTATAAGCAGAAGCCTGGTGGTGAACCAATAAAACAAAGTAGTCGAACTATAGTTTGATCTATTTAACAAAAAAAATATAATAATGTGTACGAATATACAGATATGTTAGTAGCACTAAGCCTAAATATATAAACGAAATAATGAAGGTAAGATACAAAGCAAGAAAATTTTCGTAAATTTCCAGTCGTAGCCGGGTAGTACCAACAACTGGGAGCTGGTAAAACGTAGTGAAGTAGCTGTATTTTATTCAGAAGGTACTTTTACTAATCCCTCGCTCAAAAACCTTGTAACCCGTGATTAAAACCCCTGGGATGGTTTATAGGGGTTTCAAAGAAATGTGTAGTCGGTGGTCTCAAATCCTGAATTTCAGATAAGTTTTTACGTATTTAACCAAAGAACCAGTACACAACTAAACATCCATGAAGATTTCTTTGGAGAAAAGGCCCCAAAATCCACGAATAAGTGACAAACTACGGGGTATTAAATCTCCAACCAGCCGAACACAATTCTTGAAGTCAAGAGAAATCAAAATTCCCCAAAATTTCGTTCTCCCAGACCCCGATTAAAATAAATCAGATAAAAAGGACATTAGATGGCAAAACCTTATCCGCTTGGTGAATAACTAAATTGTAGAAACGACAGTGAAGGCCTGTATACACGCATGGTTTCGAAATAATAAATTAAAATTTCCTTCATGATAAAACTCTACCTTCTAACGAATTCATTCGTGAAAAAAAGAATGTTGATTTTAGCAAAACCCAATGCTATTTGCCTGTATGCAACTAACATAGAACAAAAAATTATCTAGATATCTGAATTATGAAGGTTAAATCAAGATTTGGTTGAAAGAGTTGCAGAAGTAGAACGTGAACTGGGCATAATAACAGTCAGTTTTGGGTAAATCAACCAGATATTTCACTTGAATATATCGAGAATATACTAAAATGATAAAACTTATGATTTATGAATATGAGGGGGCTCAAGAATGTGCAATGGTGAAATCAAACCGTGACAATGTCATTCTATTTATAGTTCATTCTCGATATATTCATTATACCACATACTCACATGAGTGACTATGAATTTATGCATCGTCTAAACATAGTTGACTTTGCATTTTTGTATAAAATAAAAACAATATATTCAAATATAACAACAAGTTGTTATAAGGTTATTAGATGCATCACAGAGCGGTAAAATACTTTTAACCACATTTTTCCATTTTGTACGATTTTGTGGATCATAATATTTGAGTCCGGTGAATTTTGCTCCGTGCAACCGCTTACGTTTGTTTAAACATTTTCATTATTTGACACATGCATGATCATTCGAGATTTATTCCAACTCAAGAAATTATCGTACTATGCATTGTCACGATTCAGCGCAGTGAATAAATGGTTATTTATACAACTAATTGAGAAAACATTATTTTCGGTAACGAGAGTATTTATCGCGGTAATTGTATTTACCTAATTAATCTATACCATTAACTATTCAACTAATTTTGATCAAAAACACTGTTCACTATTCAATTTAATTCAATATTAAATACAGCTCACTATTTATGTTCACTTGTTCACTGTTCTGCTCACGGCTGCTCACAAATTGGAACTAACTCACGGGCCGCAGGTACTTGCTTGATTATTTATTGAAATTCTCTTTCAGAAAAATCGATTCTAAAATTTCTAGAATTCGATTCTCAATGAAAAACGAACGTCCCTCTTAGAAATTCCTCGACAAAAACAATCACAAAAAACGTCGTTCTGAGTAATCCGTACAACTTCGCCAAGTTGTGAACTTTTGAGGACTATACCAGTATGTGAGTTTAAAACATGATCTTATTCTCAATGCTTGTGTGAAGCCGGAACTGGATGTTTATGCCGGCAACTGAACTCATTTCTAAACTTCCCGGTTTTGTATAGAAATACCAGGGCACTGTCTCGGGTACCCTTGAATTCCAACACATAGTCTCGAACGCTTCGTAGCGCCTCCCACTCATCCCGGTAAGTGGATCGATCTTGAAATTTGTTCTCGGTTACCATAGAAGTACCGCGAATTGTGTTTGAGTCTCTGTGTCTTGCCAGATACTCTATTCTGATCTTCAAGTTTTCCTAATTGCCCAAACATCTTTCGAAAGATGGTTGCCAACCCTCGTGAGTTTTTCGAATTAGCGGGGATGTTATGTGCCAGTGAATAGTCTTCCTGGAGCGTAAACAAATCTTGTTGTTCGTTAGTGACTCCATATCTAACTTTCCCGGTACCTCCATATGCGCCCATTCATTCTAACATAAGGTACTTCTAGCATTTGTGTCACTCCTTCCTTTTTGTCATGGCCTCCTTCTAATGGGACTAGATGGTTTTTGTGAACCACTTTCGGTATTCCATTGGAGTTCTTGCTTATGCAATAGATGACGTCATTAATCCTCTTCTTTATTAAGTACGGACTTCCCCAAAATCTCAGTAATTTCAGAGAAACGCCTTTTCTCCTCGTCGGGTTGTGTAACAATGATTTGTCCCCTTCTTTGAAACTGCCTTATGTGAACTGCGGTCGTATCGTTTTTTATTCTGTTGCTGACAACTTGAAGAATCGTTCGAATCAATTCTTGCACATAATCCATCTTTCTTTTCAATTGGATCAAATAATCTTCTTCCGCTAGATCTTCTCCCAGTCAGTCAACTACCAAATTCTACGTCACAAGGTAGCCTCATCTCACGTCCAAACATGATTATTCCAGGTGTTTCACCCATGGAAAATCAAAAACCTAATGCAAATAGAGAGAGATACTGATCCCAATCTTGATGGTAGCTGTGAACTACTTCAGAGAGGTATTGCCCAATGGCCCCTCTCATTCTCTCGACCATTCCATCTGACTGATGATGCAAGCTGTTATCCTGGTCTTCTTTATCACTAGCTTGTTACATATTTCCTAGAATACCTGGCTCTCGGAATTTTTCCCCAGATCGCTGTGAACTTCCATATCAGCTGATAAATTCTTTCATTAATACAACCGCCATGGTCGTGGCCTCTTGATTCGAGATCCCGTAAACTTCCGCCTACTTTGTGAAATTATTCTATACAACCAGATTATATTTACCAATCTCCATTATCTGTCGTCGTGAAAGGACTAGCGATACCTAAAGCAATCCTTTCGAAAGGGCTTCAAATAACATATTTTTTCATGGGTGCATTTCTCTTGCGACGTGATCCATTACTCATAGCACAAGTCGTTAATTTCTTACGCCAGTCCTTCACATTGTCGGAATTGCTCATCCAATGAAAACTTTAACGAATTCTTTCAAGCATTCTCTCCACTCCCAGATGACCTCCTGACGGACTGTGGTATAACTTCCTCAGTACCTTCTCTCCTCGACACGATCATCGTTTCCAAGGATCCTTTTCAACTGGCCATCTTCCAAGAGAAGGGAATTCCACTGAACCCAATATGTCACTGGACACTTCTTGTCAGGTAGATCGCCGATTTTCTTCCTTTCGTTGCCGACTTATCTGTTGGTGAGGATCCTCCTTCTGATTTTCTCAGATCCTGGTGGGTGACCACTCATCGTTGTCTACTATACTTCTTGGAACTGCAGCTTCCTTAGGTTCCGCCATGTTGCAGTGGGAACAGTCTGTTGGGCACGGCCGTCAGCATTTCGGTGACTGACACCAGCTTGATGTTCGATATGGATATAGTACTCTTGAAGTTGTTCAATCCATCTAGAGATCTACTTCTCGCGATTAATGAACTGCATCAACTATTTGACTACTGCATAATCAGTGCGTATTATGAACTTCCTTCGATAGGGATACTGGTAAAAGGGATCCACAGATTTTACGACCGCCAAAAGTTCTCTTCTCGTGACGTAGTAGTTTCGTTCTGCTTTGAAGTGCTCGTTCCTACACTCCCAGAATATGTGAGAGCACCCCTCCAATTCCAACGTTGCTTTTATCAGAATGAATTGTGTAGTCTCTATCTGGTACTGGCTATCCTAGAATCAACGACATGGTCAAATGATTCTCCAGGGTTTCAAAAGCCATTTGGCAGTCTGCATCTTCTTCTGTGAGTGAGTTAGTTCCAACGTTGCTTTTATCAGAATGAATTGTGTAGTCTCTATCTGGTACTGGCTATCCTAGAATCAACGACATGGTCAAATGATTCTCCAGGGTTTCAAAAGCCATTTGGCAGTCTGCATCTTCTTCTGTGAGTGAGTTAGTAGCTTGGTAATATCTCCAAACTTCCTCATTCATCTTTGATAATATGTGTAAAGTCCAGGGAAACTCCTAACTTGATATTTGTCGGTTGGTTGCGGCCATTGCTGAATCGAAGCAACTTTCTATGGATTCACCGCCACTCCCTCATTGCTCACTATATGACCTATGTAGTTGACTCGGTTCTGCAAAAGCTGACGTTTCTTTGGGTTCAACATGAGCTGGGCAGTTTGAATATATCTTCCAAATTATTCAGGTGTTCGTCAAATGTCTTCCCTAGTACTAAGATATGGGCCAAATAGACCAGGCATGTTTCCAAGATAACCCTACCACGACGTTTTCCATGAATCTTGCAAACGTCGCGGGCGCATTATAAAGCCCGAATTGCATTACGTTGAATTGCCCTAATCAAGATCCGGCGATGAAAGCTGTTTTCTCTTTGTCTTCTGGATAGTCCACGCAGAATCATATAGTTCCATCCTTTTTCTTAATTAGCACTACTGGAGACACTCAAGGGCTAATGCATGGTTCTATTACTGCGATCTCTTGAATTATTATTTCAGCTTTCTCTTTCTTCGGTGGTGGTAATCTTCGAACGGATTACCTAATTGGGTCGTCATTACCAGCATCGATTTTGTTTTTGACGGCTGATGTTCTACCAGTTTTTCCTCCTTTTGGTACGAATAGGTCTCGATATTGCAAGAGAGATTCTCTCATTTTCCTTTTCTCATATCGATTCAAGGATTGACCAACTACGGATAACATATGTTCAAATTTGTCATTGGAATTGTCAGTTGTCGGTGATTCACCAACTATAGACGTCACTGTTTCGCAGGATGCAATCCTGGTTACCTTCTTGATGATAATTGGATAATAGTTCACTTTTATGACACGTAATACTCCTTCACCGATGTAAACAATCATTTTCCAATTAGTACTCCTTTCCCAACGTCTTTGTCGTGGTCCCATGGCTCCATCTTAACCGGTGTACCTTCCTCCATGATTACCTGTAGCAGCACTACTGTCATGGTTTAGCTTTGTGCAGGAAGATACACGTTCCTTGCCTATATATTAAAATTCTAGAAAAATCGGTTCCAAAGTTTCTTGTATCCGTTTCATATTGAAAACCGAACCTCCTTAGAAGTTCACCGTAAAAACCATCACAAAAACGTCCATTTGAGAAATTCGGGCTCCTTCATCAAAATGTGAATTTTCTAATAGACATCGAGGACAACACTAATGTGCGATTTGGTAACAATATTTATTAAGGTTCTCCAAAAGAATCCAAAATCAAGCGAAGTTACCCAGGTACTTAGACATACAAGCGCTGATCCAGAGATCGTTGCTTAAGCTGGAGAACGCTTATTCTTTGATATTATAGAGTTATAGTGACGTGGAAATAGAAAAAGCATGTCTTTGTACCACCGTAGATATACATTTTTCATAAAATTAGCCTATAAAAGAAATTTAATGTTGAGTCACGACTACCAAGAGCAACTACAGCATGACAACATTTGTACGCATATTACTTTTTCTACAACTACTATGCAAAACACGCTTTTCTACACAAATTTTTATGCGCAAAGCACGCCTTCCCTTAATTAGTTTGATAATTGTTAGAAAAGTAATAATGTAGAGTGTGGGAAAAGTACACGTTATGGTAATTTTCCGCACGGAAATGTCACTTTGCCCACGGAAATGTCAATGTCAAATTTTTTTGATTATACTTCATAGTGGATTTCTAACTAAAAATTCTGTAAGTGAACTATTTTTTAGGTTATGTATTTCAGTTTATAGATTATGAACAAATTCATTTATTACCCATTATTTTAGGAACTTTTAACCGAGATCATAATTTATCTTTCGAGTTGTCGAATTCCGATATTGTGAATACTCCTCCAGATATTATCGAAAAGGCTCAAAATGCAATCGAAAATGTGTTACCTGGAGTTTCAAGAAACAAGTCATAATTTTAAAGATTATATTTAGTTATTCAATCTATTATTATTAAGTAACCAATGTACTTCATAATATAGAAAAATCGGAATAAAAAACTTGAAATAAAATAAAGCAGCGGAAAGACCTAAATACAGTATATAATAATTGTTGCCGCGATAGCTTAGTGGAAAACACATCAGCATTGGAACGAAGAGGCCCGGGTTCAAATCCTGTCGACTTTTTTATATATTTGCAATTTATTTAATCTTTTTACTCTAATTTTGGAACTCTTAAATTCGGTCTGTTCAAGTTAAATAAAATACATATATAAGTTACTTTTTTCTTTAATTAATAAACGTAATTGTAGAAAAAATATTGAGTACAACTCGTACGCAAAGCACTTTTCCCACTTGCTGGATTTGCGCTCGTGTGAAAAGTAACGATTTGCGCACTTGTTGTACAAACTACTATTTCTCACTCGTGTGTTGGCGGCCCTCTCCCTTGGCTCGTGCCCCAAACTTCCACACTCGTGAGAAAAGTTGAACTTTCCCCATTTGTTGCACAATATACTATTCCCACATGCTGCACACTATACTTCTCCTACAACTGCACAAATTTAAAGAGTACAAGTAAATAGTTCGAGGATTCCCTGCTGAAAGCGGTTAGGCATCGAGTATCCCCTACTGGATTCTCCATGTAAATGTATGTAGTGTGGGCAAAGTGCCGTGAGAAATAATATTTCTCACAGTATGAGCGATACATGGTTCTGAAATTAAGTAAGCTATGATATATACGTTACTTTTCATAGCAGTTGTAGAAAAAAAAAACTAATTCTCGCGGCACTCTGTCAACACCACATACATTTTAATGGAGAATCAAGAACCATCAACAAAAACCTAGTTGGCTACTGTCAGCTTTACATAGTTGTCCCTACTGTTAGATTATAGAAGTTTTTTAAATTCTGAAGGTAGTTTTCATTCGTACTTTGATAAAAATTGCAATTTCTCTTAAATATTATTTTGTTAAGACATATCGTACCCCTAATGTAATACTACCACAACTCAAAATTGACAGTTTTAAGAAAAACGCGTTTAATGTTTTTACGGTTGGAACACTTCATTGTAACTTTGTTCCTATACAAGATTCATTTCGTTTTAACAAATTAAGTTCCTGACAGTGTTTACTTCCAGATGATAAACATTTAAAATTTAATAGGAATTTTATATTGTAATATCAATCCTGAATAAAGTGATGAAATGCATGCCATATTTAGAGTTGCGGTAGTAATCACATTAGAAGAAGTTATTAAACAAGGTAGCAGGAAGTTACTTAAGTGTTATATTTTCTATTGTCTATTTATTAAGGAAAAAGTATGACATAGTTTTATTGAAAATAACTAGAAATATCCTTTACACAGAAGATATTTTTCCAAAAAATGATTTGATATGACGACACAAATGAATAAAACCATCCTTTTTCATTTTTGAAAATTTTGGTGATTCTGTATAGGCGTATTTTAATACCAATGGTCCATTTTCTAATCTGCCACTTCATTAAAATGTATTTAAAAAAAAATCTAGAATTCTAATATGTGGCCAGTTTACTTTTTCATTCATTTTATCTGTAGTTAATATCTTTCCAATTTCAGTATTTAGATCTTTAAAATCGCTGGTGTCCATTTCATGCGCTATGTACGGCTAACCATTTTTCTAACAAGGCGATTACGGATATCCATTGTTCTAGATTGTAAATCGAGCTACCTCTCAAAACTCTTCTTTTTTCTCGTTTTATGAACGCATGCATAGAATCGCCCTAATTTTGTGTGTGGGTGGTTATTAGAAACTTGTGAGTTATTTTTTCAATATTAAATAATTGTATTGAGTACCTGTACATAACAGCTACAAATTTATTTTAATTAGAGCCCACGCAATTATCAGAATAAAATATAACACTTTTTTCCCGTTGCATTCATTTATAACACATAACTGGCTACTTCATTTGCCCCAGTTTTTGCAATATTTCCACTTCAAACATAGGAGTCCCCATCTTCATCAGCAGTATTGGAAAGTGTCAAGTTGTAAGCGGAAATCTTACTCTCATAGTAAAAAGATGACATGATGAATGGTTTTTTCACAAACGTTGTGCCATCATCTTCTCATTTCTGAAGATACAAACAATAGAGAGTAGTAATGTTTAGGGAACCCTCAAAATACTCTCTACTCGTTTGGTTCCTTAGGTAATGTCTCTCTATTTCAGGAATAGAATCAATATGGTGTCTTACGCTTTGTCGCAATGCTGGATCTGACTTTTTCTGGTTATCATGTTTGCCTTGTTTTTCGGGTTCCACTATGCCGTTGGATTGCCATTTTTAAAGTGGTGCAAATAATTGTATCACCTATGTCCAACGTAGCCATAAAAATCTTTGCAAATTCAACTTTTGTTGGAAAATATACTTGGGTCTTGGAACGACTTCTGTTTTTTTTTCTTTGAATGTCAATACGTTGGCTCAACTGTTGTTACGTTCAAAGAAATGGAGTCCCTTGGTATCATTGTCTGGAATTTCCCAAAATGATTGACAACACTCTTCTCTCTATTCTGGCGCAAAAGTCTCATAGCCTTAATGTCTATATTTCTGACATTTATATTTCGATTTGGGTTTCCTTTCACAGAATCGTAAAATTTGCCAGCATTCGTCTTTTGCTTTTTTTACGGTACTCTTCCAACTATTCTCATTTCTTTTACGTTAGCGACACCTTTTTTTTAAGTAACACCAATTTCGATTTTCGTTTCAATGGGCTGAACTCCGTCATGATTTGTTATTCTATACTTCATATTGTATCTATTTATTAGAAGGTCTGAGATTGAGTAATCTTAGTCAATATCTTCTCTAGTTTCGTTGTTTTCCATGCTGACTTCAGTGTTATTCAATATGTATGTATCATTGTTTTGTGAGATTTTTATATCTTCATTTTCCAAGTTGTCACCCAAAAAGAATATGCTTTGTACATCATTCTCTAAACTGTCTTGAACTAAAAGATTTTGCAAATCACCGTCGCAGTGTTCTTATCCTGTCGACGGCAGAATATTTTGTAGGCACTAAAATAATGCTTTTTATAGTGGACAACTGGTTAAAGTCAGTTGTTATATAACTTTAGAAATTGAACTAAAAATATTGTTTCGCATAACATAAGTCAAAATTGTCCATTTTTGAGTTGTGGTAGTATTGCATCAGAGGTTTGATATACCACAACGATGGACGAGAAAATGGAGAATAAATTGACAACGATGGACGGAAACATCAAGAAGTCAGAGAGTAAGATAACAGATTTAAGAAAACAAGACACGCTAGCAGAACAATAGAAGATCGAGATCTGCAAGCCAGGAACACAACCCAAGAGAGAAGATATTAGCAGTTTTTCTCCAGTGAAGACTCCAACGTTCGATGGAAAGACATCGTGGACTAATTATGTGAAACAATATGAAGCAGCCGCTTGAGTGAATAATTGGTCTGATATGGAGAAGACAGTGAACTCAACCATCGCGCTTCGGCGAGATGCCTCAGATGTACTTCAGACGATATCTCTGGAAGAAACGGATGACTTCGAGCAGCTGAAGAAAAGGTTGGACATGCGATATGGCCACGAAAATCTAGAACATTTGTTCCAATCCCAGCTGAAAAACCGAAGGCAGAAACGTGACGAATCCTTTCAAGATCATAAAGTGGATATTGCCCGATTAGTTCGATTCCCTTATCAATCAGCACCAGAGATCATGATGGAATATCTGGGCATCCAGGCCTTTATTGATGGCTCACTCGACCCCGATATGCAGAGGACGCTTCGTTTAGCCCATGCCAAAACATTAGTTAACACATTGACAGGTGCTCTTGAATATGAAGCAGCAACGAAGACTTCGAGTTATAATAAAGTTAGGACCCGAGTAAAAGGTGACTATGACAGACTTGATCAGATCGTCAACTTGTTGAAAGGACTAGCAGACAAGAAGCCGAACAAGATCAAATGCCGAAAGTGTGGCGACCTAGAGAACGTACGCCGCCCATCTAAGCGTCCCAAGTCTCCTGCAACTCAAGAGCCCCAGTTACAGGGAGAATCAGACACGGGTGAAGATCGAGATTAAGTAAATCACCGAAAAACCGACTTTATGCCTAGACGATCTTACCCAACATACTGCTCCCACTGCTATGAGGCGGAATCTAGGGAAGCTGCAGTTTCAAGTACTACTGTAGTCAACGAAGAATGGTCACCCACCAGTATCGGAGAAGATCAGGAGAATGATCCTCACCTAAAGAAGATTCGGCAAGAGGAAGAAGAAAATCGGCGACCTACATAACAAGAAGTGTCAAGATTTTCACCGACACTCCAGGCATATTGGGCTCAGTGGGACAGCCTTATCCTGGGAGGAAGGCTGTTGAAATTAGTCCTTGAAAACGATGATGATTCCGAGATGAGGTGACAACTAGTTTCCCCAGAATGAGAGTAGATGAAATACTGAATAAGTTACACGGCAGTCCATCGGGAGGTCATCAGGGAGTGAAGAAAACCTTTCAGCGAGTCCGTGAAAGGTTTTGTTGGATGAACAGCTCCGACAATGTGAAGGACTGGTGTAAGAAATATACGACTTTCGAGCGGATTGCTTTAGACATCGCTGGATCAATTCCGACGACAGAAAATGGTGGTAATTACTTCCTGTTTATAATGGATTATTTCACAAAGTGGGTGGAAATTTACGCGATCCCGAATAAAGAGGCCACAACTGTCGCGGATGTTTTGGTGAAAGAATTTATCAGCCGATATGGAGTGCCCTTGGAAGTCCACAGTGACCAGGGAAGAAATTTCGAAAGCCATCTATTTCAGGAGATTTGCGATTAGCTGGGAATGAAGAAGAACAAGACAACAGCATTACATCCACGGTCAGGTGGAATGGTCGAGAGAATGAACAGGACTATTGGAAAATACCTGTCCAAAGTAGTTTCCAGTAATCAGAGAGATTGAGACAAGTATCTTTCCCTATTCGCATTGGCTTATCAATCTGCTGTCAATAACTCCACAGGTGAAACGCCTGCGAAAATCATGTTTGGACGTGAAATGAGGCTTCCTTGGGACCTGGAATTTGGCTGTCGGCCTGGAGAAGATCTAGCATAAGACTACGTGATCCAATTCAGAAGATGACTGGACGATATTCATGAATTAGTTCGAACAAATCTTCAAGTTGCCAGTGACAGAATGAAAAGTCGGTACGAGACGCAGGCCACAGTAGGCGGTTTTAAAGAAGAGGATAAAGTATGGTTACACAACCCGACGAGAAGAAGAGGATTCTCACCAAAATTACAATAATCTTGGAAGGTCCATACTTAATCAAGAAAAAGATCAATGATGTTATATATTGCATAAACAGGATCCCCAACGGAAAACCAAAAGTAGTTCACCAAAATCGACTAGAGCCATTCGAAGGAGACCATGACCTAGAGAAAGGAGTAAACCATATTCGATATGTGTCTGACCCTACCTTCGATGAATTTATTGTCGCGTATGGAGGTATAGGGAAAGCTAGATATGGAGTCACTTCAGAACAATGACAAGATTTGTTCACTCTTCCGGAAGATTATTCAATGGCATACAACTTCCACGCCCGTATCAAGAATACCGAGGGTTGGCAACCGTCTTTCGAAAGAAGTTCGGGCAATTAAAAAAATTTGAAAACCTGATTCCAGCCCCTGGCAAGACACTGAGACTGAAACACAATTCGCGGTACGTCTTCTACGTGGTAGCTAAAAAAGAATTTCAAGATCGATCTACCAACCGCGATGTTTGGGAAGCACTTCGAAACCTCCGAGACAATGTGTTGGAATCCAGCGTGAAGAAACTGGCTAATCCTAAGATAGCGAGTAATCAGTTGGATTGGCGAGTCATCAGGAACATGGTAGAGGTGATCTTCCAAGATACCGGTGTCCAAATATTAATTTGCTACAACCCCCGTTATCAGTATCTGATGAAGACGGTACCCTGTTATTTCCATAAGACCGGAAAGTGTAGAAACGGGACCAGTTGCCGATTCAAACATCCATTCTCGGCTACATAAAAGTTCTAGGAGCAACTTCCATTTAGGGAGGAGGTAATGTTACGAAACAGCACTCTGGTGTAGTTCCTGAATCCGACACTGTCTAAGCCATGTATGAAAGTTAAAATTATGGCGGACGCGCAGAGATTTCTTAGAACTGTTTACGATTTTTTGTGAGTATCTTATCTAGGCATTGTTTCTATGACTAGTCTTACCTAGAAAATTCCAGAAAGGCGATTGAATTTGTGTAAGCCGCAAACTAGGATTATCTAGAAAAATACACTTATATATAATTATATGAATTAATGTGAGTATACTCTGTATATAATATAAGTTAGTGAATAGTGTAGTGAATAAATAAATTGAGTTAGTTGACATAACGTGTGTGTATAAATGTATCACACCCGCAATAAAAACGTTTAAATAAATAAGAAAAAAATTACACTATACTGTTCTAAAACCACCAGAGCTCTTTACTGAAATAGAAACATAAAATGCACCGTATATGAATGATCAACCCTCAACATCCACAATAATTAGGATAACAGAAAATTTACTGAAAAGAAATGACGTTCCGGGATTGACAATAAAAAATTGTACGAATAACACTATCAACTATAATTTTATACAAGATTATTCAGCAGTTAAGTGCTTAGATATTTTAGTGTTATTCAAGTTTTGCTAACTATAAGAATAAATGTTACATTACTTGTGAGTTTTAAATTTGTGCATTTGTTGGAAAAGTATATTGCACAACATGCGGGGAAAAGTACTTATATGGCTCGTGGGTTTGTGCCCTTCAGACTTGTGCCACGAATTTCCAGACTCGTGAGAAAAGATGAACTTTCGCCGCTTGTTGCACAATATACAATTTTTTTCAACATTCACGACCAGTGCATAGTGATAGTCGAATATATAAGAATATAATAAAATATTCCGTCTTTCACCAATGTATTTGGCATAGGTTGTCATTTACCGGTGAGTGACGACATTCTCTAATTTGACACATTCACAATAACATATATTAACCTAGGATCACCTAATTCGATTCATTGTTTATCATCATTGAGAAAATTATTCTGACTATTCGACAGTATATGTGCAACCATATCTAATAAACCAAAACTGCGTTGTGATTGGAAAAAACTAGTGAATGTAATGACAACATAGTTTCAGTCATACTTAGATAACAATGTTATTCATAACTATAACCAATTGCTTTAAATGTCATTTTAGTGAAGCATAACAGCAATAATAATTCATTACACAATTCGTCAGGACATAAATGGGTAAAATCACGGTATCCCCTGAAATATTACCTGCTTTCGCATCTCTATCTCGCTGTGATTCTCTCTCTTTAGCTATTATTAAAAGCATATTTACCCAGAGAAGCATGTTTGAACGGAGTGTTGGTATATGAATAAATTATATTTACCTCTCGCCGTATACTTCTTGGCAACGAGTGGGTCATTAAAACGAGAGGTCAACGGTTAAACAAAGATGCGTTGATTGGTTTTTCAGTATTTTATTACCTCCACCCTCTCCGTGCTATTGTTTAACGAATTCATTTAATACAAAACCACATTAGTATCTGATTTCAAACCTGAGTATTTCATACGAAAACAATCCCGAAAAGGTTTTATTAGCGTTTGAAAATACAAATATCAAAAGAATTGAGTATATTGTTTCCTACATTTCTGGATAATAATTTTTAATTACATGGTATTATACTGTAACAACGGAAACTTGACCTCTTTAGGAACATAGAAAATGGGGAGTTTCTGAAAATTTTAATCATAACGTAATAAATTACCTACATTTTTAATCAGCATGTATTTTCGAATAGAACATGATTTGGAAGAAAATTTACCTCTGTATTAATCAATCTTGAGAATAATTCAGAATTTAATGATTTGGCAGTACGGAATTTGAAACATTTAGGAAAATTTTATTCCAAACAATTTCCATTTACCTCGTTAAATCCAAATTCACTTATAAACAGCTGGAAGGGTCAAAGAGAAAATGAAAATTGGTTACTATCAGCCTCTGACATATTTGTGGTAGCGATGTCAACTAATCGTCAATCATAGTAGGACATATGAATATTGTCTTTATTAGGTACAGTGTTTGTACTGTGGTGTAGGTGCTGTTGGGAACAATCACTGAGAATCCGAATAATCGATCACAGATAACTCAATTCTAACATTCATATTCAATTGATACCATTACCTATCCTTATTTTTTTTACTCTTCCGCTCAACTTATTTAATATGCGAGATAGGTATGGGTTTTCCCCAACAAAAGTTGCAATTTTGAAAAAAAAATATTTATGTAATAAATACCAAAAGTAAGAAACATAGGGTGGATCACCCTGTATAACAAATTACCTCTTATATTGTAACGTTTTAACCAAAGAAAGCGGACATTGACATACAAACAAAGAAAAAAACAGTCAGCTAAGCAGTCTGTATTTTTTGAAAAAAAAATATTCTAACAGGAAATAATAATTACGTCAAAATAACGAAATTTTGCGGAATCCAATAAAAATTCATTTTTAATCGAGGTAAAAAAACTATTACACAACTCCGTCGAACGAAAAATGACAACCAATCAGGAAATGACATGTACAAAAAAAATAAACAAAGCTGACATAACGAAAATGCCGAAGCTACGAAAAAGGAACCGAGGGAAGGCTGTTGGTGGAAATTCGCGGTTGGAAACGGTCTAATTTTTTTTTGGGGTTCACGGATAGCGGCTTTTGAGGAGTCCTCAGACTTTAAGTATTATATGATCAAGACGTGGTGTTTCAAATTATCAAGTGTACATTTTTTGAAAGGGGGAAAAGAAAATTACAAAGGGGCGTCTACTATACGCGCTATGAAGGGTTTTTTCGTTCGAACCGCGAGACGTGACCGTCGGCATTTTTTTTTGTGAACACCCAGTCTGAAAGTTGGTAAGCCAATTTTGAAATTCTACTATCTGCGCACTATGACTTTTTCGTGGTTTGGTCAGAATATTAGCATTGTCAGGCATTCTATGTTAATAATTGTATAATTTATTTTATGTCATTTCATATCGCATATGAATATTCAAATGGTGATACCTCTCCGTACGAATTAAGGATAGGGAGCACATTTGAGATTGAATGCTAAATTGTTAAGTTCAGTGTTCAATATATAAGGTGAGCGAAGTAGTAGGTAGCGCCTATTACTTTTCACACCAATAAATTTCATTTTATTCTGCCATTCATTTTTATTAATATAACGTGGTATCTCAAGTTTTCTCTCGATCATATCATTGGATTTAAGTATTTACAATCAAAATTATTACTGACGCTTTTTTCAATTGGTGTCATTTTTCAATTTTTCTATTTTTTTGATAAACTCGCTAAAGAAATCATCGAATACTTCATCTTCCCAACCAGGAGAGCATGATTGCATGAATACATAACATATGCCCATGAGAGATACACGTATGATTTTTCCTCAACCTATCCCCCAAACTGACGTAACCCTATAGCACAAAGACCTCTCAATACCAACGACAACTGGTAGCAGCGGAGGCCGAAGCCAACCCTTTCGGACATATCTTCCAGGAGCCGACGATTCTGTTTCCCACAATTCGTGGGTGGTGACAGCCAGCTACGCTGCCTCTCGTCCCTTTGGGGACAGTTGACGCACGTTTGTTTATATGTACGCGGGATTTTGTTCTAGAAATACGACGAAACGAACAGGGTGTTTTGTGGGGTAATAGATATTACAACGCACCTAGACACCCAGTGTCTAGGACCATTACAGCAGAAACCCGGCGAATAAATACATGGTGAATTTTTATGGAATATTACAGTGATGACAGCGATTTGTTACATTTGGGTGACAGCTGAAATTTTTTCTTGGTTATTACAGAATTTTCTTTAGGGTTATTACACTGGTGAATACAATATTACATGGGTGACTCCTGCGAATAATTACATTGATTGAATTTTTTTTACGTTATTACATTTGTGACACCGGTAACTACATGACTGAATTCCCTATATTATTACATTTATTTTCACATTTTCCATCAAGAACGACAATAGAAAACGGTTATTAGGAAAAAATCCTGTGTGTATGTCGTCGTTGTCGTCGGCCACTTTTCATTACATGTCTTGTTAGCACGATACAATCTCCAGAGTGCAACAAGTCACCAATTTTATGATATTATTATTCAGGATATCTTGCAGAAGAACTATTTTGATTTTCAGCTCAACGGGCCCCGTACAACAGGTGCTATAGTAGTCTAAGTACGACATTTTTGTCATTTTTGGAGAAATTTCAGTTTGGTAGCACGATACAGCCTCCAAAGTTTATACAAGTGACCAATTTTATTATTGGATATTATTCAAGGCGTCTCAGAAATGTACCCTATCGATATTCAGCTCACTAAAGCCAGTACAACGAGTGCTGTGGTACTTAGAGTACCAAATTGTTGTCATTTTTGGAGAATTTTCAGTTTGTTAGCACGATACAGCCTCCAAAGTTTATACAAGTGACCAATTTTATTATTGGATATTATTCAAGGCGTCTCAGAAATGTACCCTATCGATATTCAGCTCACTAAAGCCAGTACAACGAGTGCTGTGGTACTTAAAGTACCAAATTGTTGTCATTTTTGGAGAATTTTCAGTTTGTTAGCACGATACAGCCTCCAAAGTATATTCAAGTGACCATTTTGTTGATTGAATATTATTCAGGGCTCCTTATAAATGAACCCTATTTAATTTTAGTATACCAGATCTAGTACAACGGGTGATATGGTACCTGAAGTGCCACATTATTGATCCTTTTTGGAGAAATTTCGGGTTGTTAGCACGATACAGCCTCCGAATTGTATACGGGGGACCAATTCAATGATTGATAAACTACATTTTTGTCATATATATCAAATCTAAGACTCAAACCACTACCAACCCTTTTTGCTTAAGTGTAAAAGTTTACTTCGTTTATACATTTTTCTATTATGAATTATGAACGAATTGTGATGCTATGTATCTGTCTCATAGATATGTTTTGCTTTTTTAAGAGGAAGAAATAAGCTTGTCTGTAATGTGTAACTCAACCTAGGATATGATTAAGGTAGGTACGACACATTAATGTTAACGTTTCATAAAATCAACTTCTTCAATAAATCAGTATTTATTCTGCTTCCATCGTCTGTGATATTTGAGAAATCCGCTTACTGTGTAGACTACGGCATACTATTGAATAAGTGTTAAACATGTTTGACCACCTGAAGCAGTCTTAGCAATCGTATTCTGGCTATTACGGTCAGTTTAACATCTAGCTTCCGTTGAAACTTGGTTTGTAGTTGATTGGCTGTTTTATTCGAGAAAAAACTATAAAACATTCTTATAAATCATTTTATACACCTCTCTCCTGAGATGACCAGCTAATAATCCATTGCTAGTCACTGAAATTTTCCAGTTATCATTTTCATAGATAGTTGATCAGAGAATGAACTCTTTTGGACAAGCGTTGTTATGAAGTTGATCGCTTAGAAACTCAATTCTACCACTGAACTTATTGTCTAAATCATATCGTCGTCATGGCCAATTGTTTAGATGTCTCTGCAATTGACAACTTCTTGACTCAATCTTTAGATTGCGGAGAAAGATATCAGATATATCTTTGGTTTGAATAGGTTGATGCAATGTTAGCCTATTTCTTATTCTTGTACAGTACCAACTCCATCTTCTGAATTTCATCGTATATGTGACGATAAAACTGTACAGTGATCCTTCCTTTTGCAAATATTCAATTTTACCTACAGAAAATTTTGAAAATTCCTATTGAATTCTCTCTTCAGGATAGGTTCTGAAGAATGTTCTCTTCACTTGTAACAATTTTTTGATGCAACGTCTAGCAATAACTTGGTTGACAACGTGGTCCACGTTTGTTCACAGTAAAGGGGATAAACAATTATATGTATTTTTCTCTGATTCCTATGCATTTCTCTTTCTTCTTATTTTTTCTTGATTAACATATATTGTCTTATAGAATGTTATTTCGATGTATCTACACTAAGCAGCAAAAGTATTGCATGATTCTAATAGTTATTGTAATTCGTCTGAAAACAAATATAATCAAATAATTATAATATTAACCTGCATAATGAAAAATAAAACTAGTTATACCAAATGATTATTTCTTCAGTATAGTAAAACATAGGCTAGTTGCTTTTCTCAAATAAATTAGTTTCTCTTATGTCTGTACATTTAAAATGAATCCCCACTGAAAACTAAATCAAAATTTATTTTAACAAAGGAGGAATCCGTGGTGGCCATCAGCATGAGTGGTGAAGGAAGAAATCAGAGTTACATTCCTCAGCAACTCATTGTGAATCAGTCTACCATTAATAGGCCTTTAAGTCGATTCAGGGATTAGATTAGATTAACATTTACCTACACCTGCCACTGTCGCGTCTAATCTACCACCGTAGACGCAACTAAAAAATGCGTTCGTCTCCCGATTGCCAACCCTCGCCCTGCTGTGAAACTATGTCCTATATCAGGGCCCCATCTCTAATATATCCAACACTTATAAAACAAAACAAACCCGAAAACAAAAAACTCATGATCTTCTCTCTCTCTCTCACTCTCTCTCGCTCTCTCTCTCTCTCTGCAGCATATCAACTTCTATATCATTTATTTTTCCACGAGCGCAGATGTTTGTGGCACGAGCCGTAAGGCAAGTACCGCAAATCAAGGGAGTAGAAGAAGTACTTTGCGTACGAGTCGTACACAATATTTTTTCTATGGCCGCCTTTATTAATGAAAGGTAAAAATAACTTATGTAAGTATTTCAGTTAAATTTTGAACAGAAAGAATTTGAAAAATTAAAATTCAGTTAAACGTTGGTATAGTTAATAGTGGAAATTGAACAATTTTGAATTGTTATGCCTGGTGTATTTTTTTAATAAGATTTAATTAATTGTTATATTATTCTATCAATGTCTGTCCCCGAACTTCATTAAAAAAGAAATGTTAGATTGTTAAAAGAAATTTTGGCATTGAGATTTCCTTCCCACCAGGTGGCGTTGCAGCATATCAACCTCTATATCGTTCACTTTTTCCACGAGCGCTGAAGTTTGTGGCACGAGCCGTGAGGCGATTGCCTCAAATCAAGCGAGCGTGAAAAGTGATTTGCGTACGAGTTGTACAAAATATTTCTCCACGACCACGTTTGTTAATTAAAAAATAGGTAACTTATATATGTATTTTATTTACCATTTGAAAAAAAAATACAGAAAATGGAAAATCAGTTGAACGTAAGTATAGTTAAAAGTGAAATTTGAACAATTTTGAATTGTTATGCCTGGTGTATCTTTTTTGATAATTGTAATATTGTGTCTGTTAACGATATTCACTGTAAGGTGAAAAGTGCCGTATTGTGTACTATCACCACTCTAAATTATCACTTTTCCAATGGATTTCAAATAAATTGAGAAAAGGCCTACTTAGCTCATAAAAATTTGTGTAGAATAGCCTATTTTGCATAGTGGTTGTAGAAACATTTAGATATAAATATTTTCTATCACTTACTAAAAAAAAAAAAATTTTAAATAAAAAATTTTTCTAGACACTTCTAAACCCCAACCCAATTTCTCGGTCAACGCGCACTAAACCATTCAACAACCCCCCAACCCAGCCCTGAAGAGGAAACCTATCCTACACCAGGGCACCAACAAGAAAGACCCAGCCAACCAAGAAAACTCCAACTCATCTCAAATCACTCACGAACTTCTTTCTCTCTCTCTAATCTAATATATGAAATAATGTTTCTATTAATTATTGAAGATATCCATAAATCTCAAATTATTTATTTATAAAATATATTTTAAATGTGGTTATTACCAGTGCTAGAAAGTATAAAGTATGTATTTTGATACAAGTAAGGAAGAATCGCTAAAATCTAATACTTACACTCCATTCAATTTATTGGAAGAAATTTATTGAAACCATATAATTGGGTTTATGAATCGGTATCGATATATAAAGTTATTTCAATAATCACAAATAGTAAATTACTATCTGCAAATCATAGGAGAGATAGACTACGGTTTACTCGAGATCATGTTCATTGGGTAGAAGACGATTGGGCCAGAGTTGATGATTCCAGGTTTACTTAGTTCAATATTGATCGAAGAGTAAGAGTGTATAGCCACAAAGGAGACCTATATGCTCAGTGCAACATTCTTCCTAGAGTGAACTATGGAGGCGGATCAGTAATGGTGTGAGGGGGAGTATATTTGGGTACACGTACGAAGTTGGTACTTTTTAAAAATAGAGCTCTCGCTGCTCAAATGTATATTGAGTCAGTTTTCGAACCTCCCGTTAAGCCATAATGCCCCTTCATTGGAGAAAATTTACTCTTTATGCATGATAATACACGCCTCCACATTGCTATAACTGTAGAAGCGCACTTGGAGGAGATACCATGTCATGGCCAACTAGAAGCCCTGATCTCAACTCCATAGAACACACATGGGATAATATGAACAGAGGAATTTTAACCCATTAAAACCTTCTAAAAAACCTGGATGACCTTAGCACTACACTGCTTGATATGTGGGAGACAATACCACAAAATATTCGGATCATATTCTTAGTATGCCAAGAAAATTTCAAGTTGTTATTCATGCACCTGGTGGAAATACAGGGTACTGAAAACAAAACTTTGTGCAGTGGATTTTATTATTCATAAATTAAATAAACATGTTTTTAATTTATCTGTCTGGAAAATGAAATTGTATGTTATTTGATTTATCAAAGATTATTATACTTCATCATACATATTTACTAGATATAAATACAAAAATAAAAAAAATATAATATTTCGGTTTTTTGGCATTTATTGAAATTATATAATTTTGCTGCTGGGTGTATTTATTATTTTTTCTTCTCCTATTTCTTTGAGGTCATCTAGACAACAAGTTATAATTTGTCCAATTATTCGGAAGAATAACACTTCTTGTTATCTCTCTATAAATATTCTTCGGGATTGTATATATCAGAATAAAATTACCAGCGGCTGAAAATGATTAATGCTTCGTCTCAAATTGAATGACACTGTTACTCACATTTTATATAAAAGCACTTTGTTAAATAAAATTGTGTTCATTTGTAGTAAATAAAACAGGTCGCTTACAAATTGTCTCCTCGATGTTTTCTCAGTAAATATTACGAAACACTGTCCTTTCTCCAACTGTCGACAATTGTCCTGGATTCATCACGTACATTTTGTCGACATTGTCAAGGGGCATTTGGATTGCTGTTTCCTTCTCTTCCCTCCATTTCTATTCCAAAGACTTCTATTATATTTTTGGAGTGAGGGTAGCAAAAACTTTGTTTATGACTCCTTTGTGACCGATATCTTCATGAAAAATATGTATACTTAGTCCTTTTTGTAACATTTTTATATCCGCTTCAACTGAAAAGGAAAATATTCAACGTTCCTATTGGCGATTATTTAAATCTTTCATAGAGAGTCAAAAGAAAAAAAAATGTAATACAAGGTCGTTGCGTACGTATGGGCTCATTAGGATTAAATTGAATATTTGTCATTCAATCTCAATTCAATATATTGGAAGGAAAATATCACTTTTCTTATTTTTTGTGTCAAATGATCTGTTGATATGAAACTAACTTTTTTTTCGAAAAAAACATATGAGTTCTTCTAAAGAAGGTAGGAACTGGGTTGTAGCCTCAGGATTAGAAATTTCAGTATCAGTCCCTGTACCGGTATGAAATTTTGCAATATCGTTGTTTTTGTGTAGATACGTCACTAATAGTAACTCAAGCAAAAAACTAATGTTGTGCTGATGTTGGGTCTGAGAGGCCACGTCGTGATCTAAAATCACATAATTTACCGAAGTTTTATTTTCCGGAACTAATACACTTTGCTAACAACTTGTCAATCCGCCACAGCCTCATAGGCCTCACGTCGGTACCAACTTAAAGGTTAAAACAATATATAGGCCAATAATGACATCTGGCTAGCTGTGAGCTGTGATTCTGGGATATTAACACTCAGTTAGTTGTTATGGATCTGTGAGATACAGAAGTTGCATTAATTTGTGTGTTACGCATGCCCCTTTGAGTAAGAGACTACCCTATTCAGTATCTTCCTAATGCGTCGAGAGCTACGATCTAGTGTTGTTCTGACTATTCGTCGGTGATCTGGTTTGTAGACACGTGTTGGATCTTTGAGAGCCTTAGCGATGAAATTCCTAAGTAATGGGATGTTAAACCGATATCCGGTCTCCGGTATTATATTAAAATATATTACTACTACTTTGCAAAAACGAACTTAAATTTTTTTTATACCGAATATTTTAGAAGAAAACTGGAAATTAGGAATTCCTAAATGTTTGCCATCTTCACTACTCACTGCAGATGCGTCACAATCCTAAATATGGGTTATCCACTTTCTGATTATATGTTTCATGAACTGATAGCCAACTAGAAAAAGGCCATTCGAATTTGAAGTTTGAAGAACTGTCAAAGTCGTAGTTAGTTTTCGTTTCTTGTTTACAGCATAGAGAAATAATATTTTTTTTGTCTATGGTTTACAGTTCACACGAGTGTACGTTTCAATATTCTGGAAAAATGAAAGAATTGTTCTAGTATTTTTATAGTTAAGGTTAGTTAGCTTTTCTCCACAATTATTTGAGTTGGAATAATGTTTATATCATATAAATCTGGTTTTGTATCATACTGCACGAACACAACTGTTAGAACGCCTCGTGAAAAGTTTGTAACCGCGCCTGCAGTAGAAGTTAAACAAAAATTGTGGTTTGAAGCTGCTAGAAGAAAATATAAACAAACTACAACTAGTTACTATTGCCGTGAAGATCATTTTAATTAATTACATATGTATGTGTAGAAAGTATCGATATATTTGAATTTGTTCGATTTTTAGTTTGAAAGTGACATTGAAACTTATGTGCACAGAGGGACAGGGCCATAGGATGGGTGGTTGAACAGAAGATCGGCAACTACTGGTTTCGGACCTTGGGGAATGGGTCGAAACCCCATTGTATTTAGCCTCTACCTCAACACGCGGGGCTCGGCGCAGGTGGATCGAATATTTCCCAAGCTGCTCTTGGGACCATCTATGGACACGAGAACCGGAAGAAGAAGAGGGGGTCTCCGAAGGATTGGACCTAGGAGGAGACTCTGGAGATGGGAAATCTATACAGGGACATTCAGATGGAGTCTCCTAAGGGGGTCCCCAAGGCTGGGCCCCCTGAGCAGGAGCAGCTGGAGGGAGTGGTAAGGACCCACGATATGTCGGGAATAACTGCCCCAACACCGCAAAACTAATGAAAGAGTGTGGCAGCAGCGGGACCGAACCAGGCCACAATGAGAGTGCTGGTCCCGGCGGAATCAAGTCTGATGCTGTAAAAAGGGAGATCAAGAGGCCGTGGATTGCTGACATGCTGCCAGATACCAGACTGGTGGGCACATATCCTATGGGGAAGCTGGAAGCAGCAACCTCAACGTGGTCATAGTTTGTTATGGCTACCCGGATAACTTGCTCACCATGAAGCAGTTCGCGCATATCCTCACGCACCTGTATGAGAATATGTTCAAGCCTAGGGCCACGGTGCCAAGCATTGAGGAACAATCGTTTGCACATGGAGTTGTTATGGTGACCTGTTCAGACGAGGACTCTCTGGGTTGTCTCGAATAGGCCGTGGGCGGGATCAAGTTAGAGGGCCTGACATTCAAGTTTATTAAACTGTCCGCCCTCCAACGCCTAAAGAGGGAAATGGTGTGGATACCAGCGCCGATCAAGTCGTCTCCCTAATAGGGATCCTCAGAAGAATCGGGACTAGCAATCCGGCTCTGGGGACTGAAGGGTGATTGATTCGGGCCTCCCAATAGAATGCTGTCTTCTTGAGACAAAATCCAAACTAAATGGGTAAAGGAGGTACCTCATCAGATACATGTTGTCTGCTTGTAGTGTCTTTAAAGTTACCTAGATAAACTTGCAACTTTGCCGGGCTGCTGCAGGAGTAGTCGTGTAGCGGATGGCAAGACTGCAGAGAGGCTTATGCATCATAAAAGAAAGAGACATGGGTGTATAGGAGTCAAGTTCGAGGTCTGTGTACCCCCGGGCGAAGTCTTTCCCATGATGTGGGTGAATCTAATCCAAGAGTGTGCATTTCTACATATAATAGGATGTTAATGATGATCCGTCATTGTCCGATCACAGTTATACATGCTCCAGTTACAATGTTGCTGTTGAAGAACAATCAGTAAAGCATGGGGATAGTAGGACCACCAACTGGTAACGGTATAAACTTGACCTCACGGGGAGGCTCGAAGGTTTCCCTCGGAGTCCTGGTAATAATGATGCGGAGCTAGGCTCGATTATTGTCTTGTCATATGAGTTGCGCTGAAAAAACGAGGAATACGCTACGTGGCAGAAGACAAATCACAGTGTAATACAGAGCAGTACGATACAGAGAAACCCTCAAAATTCCTCGTCTTGCTGACTTGGAATCGTATTATTGACTAGTTACTAGTTGCATAGTACACGTTCACATTGTTATAGGTTATAATTTATATTTTGTCTTGATTCTATCACGTGCACCATGAATGAAGGAACCTTGAAAAGTTTGTTTGGGCGTTTGTGCCAGAATGTAAACATATAACCGCTGTGGCCAACAACGAGCAGTTCAGTATTTTAGTGCAGTGTAGGCTTTCAGGAGAGGGCACAGTGGATGAAAAATGTGACGATTAGGTAAAAAAATTTTCATACTCGACCAATATAAACTGGATAACGTCAACACGTTATCCTAATGCAACTCGCTATGAATTTCGGAAGCTATACGTGTGTGAACATTCATCATTGAATAAAGTAGCTGAACTGGAACGGCAGTCATGTGAGGTTAGGAACCAAAATGGCAAAGCCAAATAGACATTAAATTCAAAAAAATTAATAGAAACACAATAAAAAATGATGTGCTGTTGAAAGACGGAATTAACGTAGTGATAAAAAAAATTTCTAACATTCCCATAGGGTAAATATGGTACAAGCTTTTCGATACAAGTACTTTTTGAGTCATACTTTATTTCGGGAATGACTCCGTGAGCTGCCAGATTTTATCATGAAATAAAAACAATTGAATCTTGTTCTGAAGAAAGGAAGGAAATACTGACTGTAAGTACAGCATATCTTCTTGCTAATACTAGAGGAAATCCTACTGATAGGCGTATTCGTATGATAAGTGGCCCAGTACGGTAGTCGAGAAGAAAAGAGTATGATAGAAGTTCTCAAGAACAGACAGTCCTTGTTGCAGGAATCCGGCGGTACACTAGTCATCAAAGAATATCATTTTATTGCAGTTGTTGTTACTCCAATAATGCGACGCGCATTTCTACAAGATTTTTCCACTTAAATGGTTTTCATGGACTCCAGCGGATCTTGCGATCAGACAAATACTTGTGTCACATTTCTATTCACTTCAAACAAAACAGGGACCGTTCCTATCGCTTGTATTCTTCACACAGCCCAAACTGAAGCGAATTATACTTTAGCTTCTGCGTCTGCCAGTGAGGCTATCGAAGTAGAAAAATAGAAAGTTCGATCCAAATGTATTTATGACCGATGACACTGCATTCGAGCGCAATGCGTTATCAGCTGTATTTCTTAACTCCATGTTACTTCTGTGTACATTCCATATTTGTCAAGCTTCATGGAGATGGCTGTGGCAAACTGACCATAACGTGATAAAGAAGGAGAGAAGAACAGTGATGAAAATGTTTAGGAACATTCTTTACGGTCAAACATTAGAAGGTGCAGAAGAGAATTATGATTTCTTGATGAGTAATAATATAGTAGAAAGTATCATATGATCATCTGGAGAAATTGTGGGTCCGTGAAAAAGAATGGTGTATTTCGTACAGAAATAATATAACAAGAGGTAACAACACTAATAATCACACTTAGGCTTCAATTACGATTTTTAAAGAAGTAGTTTTCCAAAGGTGCAAGGTTTTTAACTCTTGTGCACTGGTAGATATTATTATTAATGTCTTCGAAAACTACTATAAGCGAAAATTATTGGAATTTGCAAATTCAAGAGGATCTAAACCACAAATTGATTATAGAAATATGTGTTTTAGAGAAAAAGAAATTAACATTATTTATCAAAGGGTCAATACAATTTTCCATGTTGCATCTGAAAAAGACTCCAATTTATTTTATACAGTGAATGCTAAAACTGCTTTTTGTGATTATCCAGCAGGCACAGGTGGCAAATTCCGTAAGCACCTATGCGCAATACAACAAAAATTTGGTATATTATTTAAAACGTATCCAGTTCTAAGCGTTCGTGACAGAATACAATAAGCCAAATTAGCTATTAGGCATTCAGCCCCAGAGGAATTTTATAAAAATATGGATTCATACATAACTGATCTTGAAAACTTTGAAGCCGATTTAAAAAAGAAATTATAAGAATGCGCTGTGAATTTTATCGGATAAAAAGTACGCTCGAAGGCAATCAAAGCCCAGAAGCTACTTTATCCATCATTAAGTTTAATACACTAATGAATAGCTTGAAACCCCCTTCCCAAATTTTAAACATCTTGGAAGCTAAAAGTCGAATATGCGGGAGAAAACCTAGAAAAATTCGAGTCCAGCCACCGTCAATTTCGCGACGTAAAAACAATGCATTGCCTCAATCTGGTAGAACTCAAGCTGGCAGGCCTTCCAAAATTAAAAGAACTAAAACGGAAGCACAGCCTTGGAAGCAACATTTCGCATAACCTATCAAATGCTAAGTTACATTGAACCTAATTCTGTATTTCGTGGTTTAATAAAAATAATAATCCATGCATACATGACTTTTATTGTTAGAATAGCTACCATTTATCACGAAGATGAAGGTAGGAATGAATAGATTTTAAAATTTACGAATCATACCTATACTGTTTATTTCGGTATTTCACCACACTGTTTTCAATTAAATAAAAAGTAATTTGAATTCAGAATCTTATGCCAAATTATTGAAAATAATATGGAACTGCAGTGTGGTGAAATACCTAATTAAACACGTATAAATATGAACACGCCACAAATATATTGTCGTGGGTTACTATTTATAAGAGTCTGATAAACATAATGTTACTATTTTTAACTTGTGATCTGTGAGGTATTTTAAATTTCCCGCTGGACGCCAGTCTTTGTCCTTGTGACAACAATAAATGTATCAAGCAACGAAGACAATATTCATTTAATTATTGTTAAAAATTACTTACCTTATTATAATTAAGAAAGAATAAAGAAAACCCAATTACAACAATCTTAAAATCTCATTTGGGTCGTGCTTCAATTTTGTCACCCTGTAGCATGAGTTATTTGTAAAGATTTAACCTCCACCGTATTTTGTAATCAGCTGTTCAGTTGTGTTTATTGAGACAAGTTATTTAAAAAGAAGAAGAAGTCGTTTGGTGTTATAGAAATTATTTATTAAATATTATATGATTTTATACGCTGTTGGAATATAGGAGAAAGGACAAAGAATATGTAGTTGTGTTTATAAAAGTTGTTCAACAAATTTACGTGATATGTGTCACCTACGCAAATTGAATTTGATGTGTGACTTTATTTCTAAACATCAGGTAAGTACATTAGATATTGTAATATAATTTTGTTTCAAAATATTTCAGAATGTTAAACCAAAACCAACTTATGAGTATTAAATAAAGTGGATCTTGAAATTCGTGTTGTGTTTCCGAACTTTTTGTGAGGTTATGTAGGTTAATAATTTTAGTAAATTGTAAGATAAAAGTTTGCAGCAAAACGTATTTCAAGCTCAGATTATACGTACTAACTAATAATCTAAATTAATTCACTAATTTAATAATTGTCTTGCAATTAAAGTTATGAAAATATTAATTCGAACCTAGGTATGTAATTCAAAGTCTTTTCTGTTCTAATTTCACACAATTTCTTGAAGAAAAGTTTTCAAAAATCCAGCTAAATTCACTTAAATGTTCATTTATATATCATGTTGCCAAGATAACGGAATTGTATGTACATATGTGCGAATATTTTGCAAAATATTATAAATAGTTTATACCTGGTGATCTTATATAGGTGTTTCTTCCAGGTATACCTTCTGTCGTCGAATATCGGGATTCAGCTACTGGCAGTGTTAACCATTTTATTATGTTGGTTAAGTTTTGGACTCATAAACTTTCATATGATTAGTGAAGTATATCTAAACGTAATCAATTTTCTCTATTTCGAGACTCTACATTCAAAAATCTGCTACCACTCCAAAAAAAAATATGGCTGCTCTCCTCCCTGCAAAAAACATCACTGTCGCCTAGCAACAATGTAGTCTTTTTTTTCTATGTTCATCCTACAAGGCTAAAAAGACTACTCTGGACTACTTGGAGTAATTCCTGTTCCTCTTTATAAGTAAGTTAAGGTTCTTTTTAATTTGACATTTGTCAAATTCTTAAAATATTCATAAGTTTTCTGTAGTATTTTAGATTTTGATTGGTAAAGTTCACTTTAAAATATCATTATTATGTTCAGAAATTGACAATAATCATTTTATCATTACTTACACCCCTTAAAGCTAGTTAAAAACAATATGATCTAATAAATATATCACTCATATTCTGGTTTTAATTGTATATTTTTCATTTCTTGCAACTAGAAATATCTTAAACGATTCATTTGAATTTTAACTTCTTATAATGACTAGATTTGGTTATGATTTGAAAATTTATTGTTATTTTTGGCATGACGATGCCATTTTAGTTTAGTTTTTTTTTGCCTTTTACAAATAAACGATAAGACTTTCATATCAAATAACTTCTTCTGCTAAATAAATTGTCACATGCTACTATTACAGCCATATATTACATTATAATATATTATATATTTTATTGGCTCTGTATTACACTGTGATTTTTAATCTGCCACGCAGCGTATTTATAAACAAAGCCACGAGAGAGCGCCGCGCGGACCTCGCGCTCTATACTATACAGGCTTTGGGCTCTACGTGGTCATGCTATATATACCGTGGCTAAGTGTTTTAGACCTTACGTCTTTTGAGCTGAAAATACGTGGTTGATCGGTATATGAGGGAAAAGGTTGCGCTTAGGTATCCTTTGCACAGCAATCCGCATGCGTTCCGTTGTAGCAAGTCAACATGAAGTGGCTCACACCAACTGATACCTCATGTTAAAACGGCGCTGGAAAATGGCATGATCGCTCTAGGTGCTTTCCTGGACAAACTGGGAGCTTTCACACTGTAGAATCAATGTGTAGAGCTGTAACAAATCATCGAATACAGACAATAATAATTCACGGTCTTGGCGCCATGCTACGCAACCGCACAGTAGATGTCGCACGGAAGGACGATGTGGCAAAAATGGTCGTTGATATGGTATGTCCTTTGGCATACACTGCGAAACCAAGTAATCGACGAACTAATATCCATATTAAACGGTGAGGGCTTTCTAGCAATTGGGTATGCCGATGATATCGTTGTCCTTATTACCGTGTCCTTAGGTACCTAATGCAAAGGGCCTTCAATAGAGTGTAGGGGTGATGCAACGATCACTGTCTTGCAGTGAATCACACCAAAAATGAAGTAGTTTCTTTTACCAAGAAGATAGGTATGAGATCCGAGGGTCTGCACCTTGGTGGAGTGCAACTTCCAGTGGTCAAACAACTAAAGTATCTGAAAGTGGTCCTGGATAAGACACTGACATGGAAGGCTAACCTTGATACTCTCTTAGGCAATATGACTAACACGTACTGGACCTGTAAGAGAGCCATTGGTCAGAAATGGGAAGTAACCCATAATATTATCCTCTGGTTCTACAAAGTGATCACGCTGCCTATGATCACATACGCGTGTCTAGTCTGGTGGCCAAGAGTGACCTTGATCACGGTTAGATCGCAACTGGCACGTCTCCAAAGGGGGCAACTGACTCCATGAGGACTACACCAACTACTGCATTGTAGGTGATCCTTGTACTTTGGCCTCTTCACAATGTGATCGAGGCTGAGGCCGGCAGGGCACTCGTTTGCTTGAAATATTTGGGATATGTGTGAAAGGAAGAATGGTGCAGGCACGTCGAGAAGTTCAGATTCCTGTGAGATGTTCCAGTTTTGGCTGGTATTTTCCTTGGAAACGACGGTCCATGTTCTCCTAGTGTATCCACATTGGCCTGTACTACGCTGGCTAGTCTTCATAGTCCATATTATGGCCCCTGGGACACATGCAGGCATCCACTAAATAGTATTGAGTCCTTCATGGATGCATAGGTAGCAGGATTGGCACATTGGGCCCGTCAGTGACCTGAGTGCCCGAGCTTTAGCTTGAGCTTGACTTCGCCGACGTTCGCCTAAACCCAGTAGTAGTGAAACGTTCCGTTGATTAAGGAGTAGTAGAGTATCTATAATGGCAACACACCTTCTATGTGTTCTCGTGTCGATCCACTCTATAATAGTCCCACTAATCTAATATTATTCCAACTCCCTATCGGTTGGTTTAAAAATACGTCGTTATGTTGGAATAAAAAAAGTCAAGTCGATCGAGATCAGAGTGAAAATTCCCCGTCGGATATATTAACGCGAAGTTACAAAAGCGGGAGGTTGAGAAAAATGCTGTAAAAGTAATGTACGGAATTGATGATTTCAGTGAAAAATGCTTTCAAGTTTGATGTTCGAAAAATTGCAATGACGGCATTAGAAGATGGAATGAGGTGAATTTCTATTCGTCTTTTTGAAAAAAAAAAGCGATATGTAAAGTGAAAATAGTACAGGATATAATACGAACGTCATTTAAAACAAAATGGTTAATGTATGTACAGTATTCACAAAAATCTACGTGAAGTCGTTATATCCCTGACCAAATAAATCCACAAATTATGCCCTTTCATATATTCAATGAATGTTTATATTTATAAGAGTCAAAACCCGGCGTCATTGTGGCTACTAAACGGAACTTAGCCGTTGTGGCCGGGTATATTATATCCATGTACATTACTGTACACTGAATCAAGCTTATATCAATCATAGTTTTCTACAATAAAGGAATAGGTGATTATACACACTACTTGTAAAAATTGAACACTTATTCATTATAAAATGAGCATATTACCATCAACCACGAAAAAACAAAAATTTTTATCCTGGGATTAATTTGTTACAACATAAATTGAAAGATATATTCAAAAACAAAAAATAGTAACCATTTGAAGGACTAAACATATATTTGATTTTTACACGTTAACATAAAATTATAAACTATATAAAACAAGGCTTATTTATTACCTATGATCAAAGTTATTCGCTATCGATATAAGCGCAACTTTGGCATAATGGGATAATGTGCTGCATACAAATAGGCTTGTTACATTTATTGCAGTTATGCCGAGTTTTTTTATCTTTGGCAGAAGGAGAGTCTTTCCATCTCGTATATGTTTTCGAACTTTTATTCGGAGGGTAGATAATAGTTTTACCAACTTTCCTCACACGAAGATGACCTTCAAGCATTGATAGACTGAATTTTCTAAGGAAATCACGTCGGTTTGTTTTCGTATTATTATTTCCACGAGAAATAATTACATCAGTTATTGCAGCTATATTCATGACCGCATGAAATACTGTCATAGGCCAGCGTTTAGAGTTTCGAGACACATCATAGGTAGCACAGAGTTCATCAACAACATTGACGCCGGCTTTTGTAGAGTTATAAAATGTGATTATCTCTGGTTTCCGTTTATCACCACAACTTGGATCAATCTTTTGGTCATGATGAAGGGAAGATAGTACCAGCACTACTTTAGACCGTTTAAGCATGTAGGAAATAAGCATAATATCTTTTGGGAATGCAAACTGAGTGTTGTAAACTTCTTTTCCTTGCGTGGTTATGAACTTTGGTAATATTTCTTTTTTGCTTCTACGTAATGTACCTTAAGCTGTTAGTTTATGGTTTTATGGTAAATGTGTTATCACTGGAATGCTCGTGAACCAGTTGTCGAATGTAATGTTTCTATTACTTTTAGAAATAGGCTGCAGTAATCTGTCCACAACATCGAAAGCCTTATTGCTTTACAAAAATGGCCTATTAGGGATAAACCGGGATAAATTTCATATTCATAATTGTTTTGCGCATCAACCAAAGCATAACTTTTTATCCCTTATTTCGCAGGTTTATTCGGGATATACTGACGAAACGAACGCCTACCGCGAAATGCTTCCAGTTTTTCGTCAATTGTAGGATATTCATTGGGAGTATAAGTATTCTTGCAGTTTGAGACAAACTCATCAAAAATAGATCTAATCGGAGCCAAATTGTCCAGTTCCTTTCGCTCTTGGCGTGTTGGCGCATCTTCAAAACGCAAACAGCTTTGCAAAAAATAAAAGCGCTGCAAAGATATAATAATGCCAAAAATTTCTACACCAGTACTATCGGTTCGCCACAAGTCACTTAAATTTTGGCAATTAGAACGATTTAGTACGGCTAAGTACAAGAAGCCGAACAGAGCTAATAGTTCATCTATAGTTGTCTCTTTGAATAAATACTGATATGATTGTTTATTGTTAGACAATTGTCTCTGTTTTATTTTGGCATTAATATGACAAAGTATTTGTTCCAACATATTATTAGTTATGAAGCGTCCCCAACACTCTATTTCAGTTTGATCATTTTACGCAATAGGCTTTACCCAAGGTTTTTGTAATATTATATTTTCTGACCTTGTGCAAACGTTAGTCCGACATGGTTGCGGTGATCATTTGGTTGAATTGTCTTTACCAATATGAAACTGCCGGTTAGTGGTTGCAACAATTGCTTCTTGCTCATCATCGCTGCATTCTTGTTCCGTATCACTGCCTTGACTTCGCTCTGAAATTTTATCGATTTCACCCTCATCGTCTGAACTGCACTGTTCATTTTCATTGGTGCTAGCTTCTTCAAACAAGGCTAGGAGTCGTCTTTGTTCTTTTTCGTAAGACATGCTCTGTATAACTGTGAAAACGATATGCAATTTATCGATAAACAATGAAAGAACATGCAGAGTGTATGTATAAATATTACGTGGCCATTGTGGCCGGGTATAACTTACCCGCGCATTCTTTACAGACGTGTATACTCCGTCACAGCTACAGCAACACCAAAAAGAGTTGTTGATATGCTCGAAGAGGTCAACAACCGCAGCTACTGTGAGTGGCTATTAACGCGCGTATTATGTTTTAAAGTTATTACAGTTTTGAAATCCGTCGGTTATTAGATACCCGGAAACAATGACGCCGGGTTCTATTAGTAATATACTTCAGTATAAGTCGCAGCGTATATTGATAATACGCTAAATATAATGTAAGATGTAAAAATCCCGGAATATATCTAGTTTTGTTTATAATTCACTACTATTTTTTTTTAATAATCAATGTGAAATTACATCAGCCATATTTTTCAAATGAAACTCCCCCTTTTTTTAATTTGCGGATTTCCCTTGACCAGTTGATTCCAAAAATTTAACACAGGTTTATAGAAATCGTTATTGGATAGACAAAAACGTTAAAGCTTCTTGTTATTTACCACTGTGCCAATATATTCTCATAAGTTATCCTAATCGGCAGAACTAAAAAGAGAATGTTTAAAAGTATTTTTTGCCATTTTTGTTTCAATTTGACGGTGTAGATTGAAAGGGATGTTGTGAAGGCTCTGCAGCCAATCGAACACCTGTAAGGTCTTTTGTGCATAACTCTAAATAAATTCGAGGCCCGTCATTCCGAGACTTCGTATGACGTTTATCAGGTTCCTAGGAGCTGAGTTCCTGATATCAGAGTGCGTTAGGAATGCCTCTCCTAGGATCTTCAGCCTTTTGCAGAAAAGTGCTGGGCATTCGCAGACTAAATGTTCTGCAGTTTCAGCGATGTTCTCGCAGTGTCGTCAGCATTCAGTTCGTGATTTGCCCATTTTTTTTTCTAAATAGCACACTGGTGTAGATCCCGAATCTGACTCTGTCTAGGCCATGTATGAAAGTTGAAGTTTCGGCGAATGCGCCGTGATTTCTTTGAACTGTTCACCATAATTTCTTGTAACTGTTCTTATCTAGATCTCTTCAGTCTCACCTACACCATTCCAGGGAAACGATTGTTTTTATATAAGCCGCAATCTAGAATAACCTATGTAATAAACACGAGATATGACATAGGAAATTTTAAGGACACCCTATATAGATATAATTTTCTTGATAATAGAATGAGTCGAATCTAATTAATATAATGAAACAATTGTTGACCTACGCCAGAAAAGAATTTATTCAAACAATTTTACATAACCGGCAAGGTCGATAAGCAAAACATCGTGTGTTTTGCCATGTTTTGTTTATCAAAAATATAATCCAACCGTGCAGTTTAGTATAAAGAAATTGAAAATTAACCTTCAATTACGAGAATAATAAACATGAGACAAAGGCAAAAATGAAAAAGATTTCCAAAATAAATAGCAGGAAATTTGGTAACGGAGGCAGTGAGGGAGTAACCCTCATAGAGTGCTCAGGTACTGTAAGGCCTGACACTTCGACGGCCCTGCGTCAATTATGATATTGTGTAATTGTGACTTGTGATATTTCAAAAATGTAAGTTTTTTTCTGTGTCATAAAATTATTTTTTTTAACAAATACCGTATTGACATTTCATTTGATTTGACTGGGTGTCCAAAAAGGTACATTTTCTGGTCATATTAAGTGCACTATTGACATTTGAGCCCCTCACCTAACATATTTAGTACGATTTGAAATCGATCTAATTTAAAATTATATAGGGATATTCATATGTAAGAGATATCGTATTTATACCTTCAGATTTCGAAAGTTTTGTTTTGATAATAATTTTCTCATATTGCACAGGATATTCAACTGTACGAGATATCGTATTTATACCATCAGATTTCGAAATTTTTGTTTTGATAATTATTTTCTTATATTGTACAGGATATTCAACTGTGCGAGATATAGTATTCCTTCAGATTTCGAAAGTTTTGTTCTGATAATTATTTTCTCATATTGCACAGGATATTCAATTGTACGAGATATCGTATTTATCTCTCATTTATGTCATAATCAGGAAAGACTACTTTCAGAAATTTGGAAGACGTTTTGCCCGAATCATATTAATTTTGTTCTCCTCATTTCATATACAGGTATAGTCATATGCAATACATCTTTTACTGTTATCATAATAACGAAAAACTACTTCCAGATTATGAAAGAGGTTTTTCCCTAATTAATTTATAGTGTATCGTACCGGGACATTCTCCCCCGAGTAACTTTTATTTTTTTTCAAACCAAGGCTGATTTACTGGATTTAATTAATTACTGTTTGTAATATATATGTACATATTATCCACCCAGTCTGTTTCCTTTATCAACAAGCCCTACCCTCCGACCAGCAAGTTTAAACGGGTTGACGCGACCTGCCTTAGAATTCAGGCTTGGCACATTGTATAAGCCCAATACGCCCCACGGAGACCTTGTCCGCTCGTGCCAGGAAATCACCTCCACCGGGGTTATCCCACTGGCTCTAAATTTGTGCCGTAAGGCACTGGTGACAGCACGCTGCAAAAATTCAAGGCAATAGGAATTCAAAGGTTGTCCTACACTGGTAACGGAGGGCTGTAAACCCTAACTGACCACTAGTTATTACACTGGTGACAGCGGATTCTTCGAACCAATTCATTACAGTGGGATAGAAAAGTTGGACTTCATTACACATACAAAAAAATGCACTTATGTATAAAGGACCGACCAGCGGAAGAAGTCAGTTGATAAATTGATCTCGTAAAATAAAAAGTCCAAGTAAATATAAATTAAGTAGTGAAACGTTTATATAAATTAGTTTAAGTGCATATACTGTGTATATAATATAAATAAGTGAATAGTTTAGTGAACAAATAAATTAAGTGTGTAGAGATACTGTGTGTATAAATGTATGCCACCAGTAGAAATAAGAAACTTTAAATAAATGAGGAAAACATTAATGAAATTAACTGTCTCGACCCTTACTCCGTGGAATCTGCTCATATTAGTGTTTTAAATGAAACTCACGGTTTCTAGTTAATTCCACAATATAATAAAAGTTATAGAAAATTCTAAAAAATTGACAATTGTTTCGATAAATCAATATCATCGTCAGAATGACAGAAGTTACATTTTATTTGATGCCGACCTGATGTTTAGTAGTTATTTTTGGCTAGACCAAGAAGTGACCTAACTTGTGATTGGCTTAATATATGTTTATAGAAAAAAGAAGAAGATGTGATATTACAAATATCGAAGCTTAGATATTATTAGCCCTATGGTGATATCCTGGATACCATTTTTCCAATTAAGATCAGTATAACTGTGCAATGATATAGAAAACCAGGGAAACTATATCTGCTGATCTTTACAATTATCACTTAAGAAGACAGTTTATTAGTGGAGAACATCCTAGATTCAACTGTTCATTGACAACTTTATATTGTGGGTTTCTTAAATGTCTTCTAATTCCCAATTCTTCAAGGAAATCCAGTTCTTGTTTCTTTTCACAAATGTGCAGCACTAGTTTTGTGTCAGTTGTCAATGAATGATTGGTGTCATTACAACTAATATTTCCTAAACAAGCTGATGAAATAAAAACTTATAAAACCATCACATATGCAGGAAGTATTTCTAATAATATTTCAAAGATAATATCTTCAGCAACGAAGACAACAATTTCTTTTGAAACAGAAAGTAACGTTAATACAAAATTGTTAAATGTAAAAACAAAAATACCACTATTAAAGAAGTCAGGTATATATAAACTCAAATGTCCAGCATGTAATGCTGTCTATTTGGGTCAGACCCTTAGGAATTTCGAAATCCGATACAGTGAACACTTACGAGCATACAGGTTAACACAACCAGATAAATCCCACTACGGAAAATATCTACTGACACCAATCATTGATTGACAACTAACACAAAACTAGAAGTGCTGCATATTTGTGAAAGGAAACGAGAACTGGATTTCTTTGAAGAATTGGAAATTACAAGACATTTAAGAAACCCACAATATGAAGTTAGTAGATAATACACGTATGTTCTGTGACACTTTATCGGATGAACAGGCGGATGGCCTATGGGTGGTTACCGATAGGAAGAAGTTTCCAGAGGGTTTACAAGAAGTAAAAGAAGTCTCTAGATGGTTAGCAAGTAATGACGGTAGCGTCTACGGGGGTTATGCAAAAAGTAAATAAGTGTGTATGTTGTTACGTGTATAAGGTAGAGGGTGATTTAGAAGAAGCGAAGAGGGTTTTAAGGGTAGCGTCTACGGGGATTACGCAAGTAAGGGTGTACGGGGGTTATGCAAAAAGTAAATAAGTGTGTATGTTGTTACGTGTATAAGGTAGAGGGTGGTTTAGAAGAAGCGAAGGGGTTTTTAAGGGTAGCGTCTACGGGGGTTATGCAAAAAGTTTTTTGGGGGTTTGGCCTGGGCCAATTGCCAAAATTTTTGGGATAATGACGGTAGCGTCTACGGGGGTTAAGCAGAAAGTAAATAAGTGTGTATGTTGTTACGTGTATAAGGTAGAGGGTGGTTTAGAAGAAGCGAAGGGGTTTTTAAGGGTAGCGTCTACGGGGATTACGCAAGTAAGGGTGTATACAAGAACGGGGGTTATGCAAAAAGTAAATAAGTGTGTATGTTTTTACGTGTATAAGGTAGAGGGTGATTTAGAAGAAGCGAAGAGGCTTTTAAGGGTAGCGTCTACGGGGGGTTGCGTAAAAAGTAAATAAGGATGTATACAAGAAGTAATTAGAAGAAAGAAAATATATGGAGGATTGTGTGTGTGTGTAAGAGATGAGGGGTAGTGCTTACGAGGGGGAGGGGCTATGCAGTTAAGGGTTCTATATTTTGAAATTCTCAAAGGAATGTTATTAGATTGATAACCAACATTTTTTTTTTAAAACGGATATGTGTGTGAATTCATATCATTTTATAGAAGGTTTTTTATATTGTAATAAATGAAATCTCGCATTATTATGAATACATCTAAGACAAACAAACAGATTACAGCAACCACATTAGACGTTGCAACTTAGCAATAAGTGATGGGGATCTAACCATTGGTACAATATTTTGAAATTCTCAAAGGAATGTTATTAGATCGATAACCAACTTTTTTTAAAACGGATATGTGTATGAATTCATATGATTTTATAGAAGGTTTTTTATATTGTAATAAATGAAATCTCGCATTATATTAAATTCGCTTAGTAGGTAATATTTGCTATAGCTAGCAAACACGTGCAGACCAAATCATTTATTCAGACAATAGCGAACTTGTTTCAAAATATGATAAGATTGGAATGTCATGATAAGGGAATATTACTTCATATTACGGAATATTACTATAGTATCTTTTAAAAAATATATGATATCAACTTGATATTGTATTAGTCATTTACGATAAAATCTAAACTGAGTTTATTCATGAAACAGCAGAATCTAGTTTTCTATCGAATTAATAAAAATAAATTTTATGTTGCAGTTTTTTTAAAGTCATATTTAACTGATGTCTTTTTTTTATACGGGTATTTTGAAAGTCTTGAAAGCATGTGCATGATTTCTTTTATAATAAATGAATGAGAGAATTGAGTGTTTGTATCACAATGTCATCGGAAGAGTATAGACGCAAATTGGAGGAATTTTCTAAAAGCGTTCGAGAATTGAGTAAAGATATTTCAATTTATGAAAATAAGATTAAACTGATAAAGCAATTGGAGCGAATGTGCTTGGAGGATAACGTCTTCAAAATCGCCGCCTACAAAAAAATATCCACAGAATTGAACCGGATACAATATGATGAATAATACAATTCGGGAACAACAAGATGCCATCAAGGATGAAATTAATAACGTTTTTGCAATGACATGTATAATTTTAACATCAGTATTTATTTTAATATTGAAAATTATATTGAATATTGTTAAACGAAAGTTCAAGTCTTCATGTAATATAGACATAAATGAGTATACAATGTGTTTCAATAAAACAATTCATCAATTTTTTCTTAAGAAATTCAACAATAACTTTTACGTTTTGGATACAGAAGGTTCGGGAACAACAGGATGCCATCAAGGATAAAATTAATAACGTTTTTGCAATGACATGTATAATTTTAACATCAGTATTTATTTTAATATTGAAAATTATATTGAATATTGTAAAACGAAAGTTTAAGTCTTCATGTAGTATAGACATAAATGAGTATACAATGTGTTTCAATAAAACAACTCATCAATTTTTTCCATTTATTTGAGTAAAATTACAATGGTATTACATTTAAAAACCAACATCGTAATCGTTCTACATTAATTTGTGTACAATTGAAAGCCCCATCGGCATGACAAGCATTCGAATGTTTTTTTAAACTTTCCATGGCTGAGGACGTTCCATCAAACTTGCAGACATCAACAACAGTTGTCGTAGAAATTCCATATTCTTCACATTTCTTTTGTAAAAATTCATATTTCTGATTACCGCGAACGTAAATACAATCGACATTAGACATTGTACTTTTCAAAATCTCGTCCAATTTTGAATAATCAACATCGCCAGAAGAATACTTGATTCCATGGATATGGTGTTCCAAAAAGTTGTTTGTTATTTTATCTTGATTGCTTAGCAAATGAAAGGGTTGTGGCGGCTTAAATATTTAGTGTCTATGTTTATATCCGATTTCGATGGACAATTCCTTAGGATGGAATGTACCCTCGATAATGAAGCCTTGAATGTCAATGAATGCTATTCTCATCGTGGTTTATTTGTAAATGTCTCGCTGTGTATTTCAAAACTGGTATTATATGATCGTTTTGATAATTTCCGTTAGGGGGTAATACTCTAATAAACAGTCATGTATAATTATACAATATGCTCTAGTATTTGCAGGAAATCCTACACCTACTTCAATTTCCACTTTTATATCAACTGTCGATGCCCTCATACCCTCCTCCTGTTTGGAACAGTCTATGACAAAGAGAGCACGATCTTTGAATGCTTCATAGTCCAATGTTGAATGTACTATGCTGGAATTGGTATAGCTTCTATAGAATGAGGCGTAATTATGATAGGCAAGAGTATAGTCGTTTTTTCCGAAATCCATCTTTAATCGTTCGGTGGGCCAAAAATCTCCGTTCAAAGCCAATCTTACATTGTTGGTGTTCAAGTGATCGAATTGCGAAGGATCGTTTGTCTTCTTGTTGCGTATATCTATTTGAAAGCATACGATAACATATCGAGGTCTCTCGACAGACGAGCTCGTTTTAACTGACCAAATCTCATTTTTAGCGTCTTTCGTTAACGTAGGCAATACACAAAGTTCCCATTTCCTGAACGGAATGAATATTGGTCGATCACTTTTTATTTGCTCCATCATACGTAATTTTATTTCATCGTTAGGATAGACGTGTTTAACTTTCAATGCCATGCTATCTATAACAAACTTTATTGTATTGTTAGATGTCGTAGTACCTGTTGTTACTTCATTTACTATTACAGCATCGTTATCATGACGAGCACGTATGAATCGAAAAGTTTGTTTCCCATATGTGATTTTAGTATAGTCATTGAATACATTGAAAATGTGTTTTAGAGGAATCAACAAACTAAACGATTTATCAACATCATTCAACAGCGGTTTATTGGGATAATTCCAGCCAGCTAAAGCCATTTCTTTCGATTGTGGATTATAACACAACAAACTTCTTGCGGTAGTTACTATACCGGGATCTCGTACTATTTCTATTTCCTTTCCACTTTGAATGTAGGAACAAGAATCGAAGAGGAATGCACCGCAATTTGGCGTTAGATTAACATGTCCTCCTCCGCCACTCACTTCTAATTTTCCCTTAATTTCAAGTTGAGTTTCGTACATGAGAAAAAATGCGTCAGTTTGTTGTATGTCAAATTCCACAGAATCGCTGTTATTGAATGATTTCACATAAGGAACATAGGTGTGAAAATCTTCTTTTCTTATCGACTCTTCATATTGTGGATCTCGGTAAAGGTCAAATATCGAAGATATTTTCGTTGATGGTGGTGTCCTATCAGAACGCACGTACTTTCTTTTTAGTGTCATTCTTCTTCAACTTTAATCCGATTGCTTTGAGAAACGCCCGATTTGCAGGAGTTAGATGAAGCTTCGTTCTTTTGAACGATCTGCAAGAGACTAATTTTGTTGTAGATGATGGGGGACTTTTATAATAGTCGTTGTTGATAAGTAGACCCATTAACGTTCCAATAGATGTAAAAGTATCGTGCTTTTTTCTCCTCGAAAATTTACTGGTTCGAGATCTTGATTCAACACTCTTACGGTAATGTTGGTGATTTCGTTTGTGCTGCTCACAGCTAAGTAAATCGGATTGTTCGGTCGTTCGTTGATTGCATAACCAGGGTCCACTGTAATTGGGAAACTGAATATTGTATGAGCAGGCTTATCTCCGTCAAACGATCCTTCAGCAATATTGCAATCGAATAGTAAAGTTGATATTTTACAAATGTTAACAGGTAGATCGGAACGGTGGACTTTACCAGGATCTAGTATCTTTGGAGAAAATCCTAGTATTTTACTCAAACTATCAGAGTATTCAAAATAGATGGCGTGCTGTCGACTGTAAATTTCACACTGAAGAGTGTTGTTGTTGGGCTTCAAAGATATATCGGCCACAGTTGTATCCGTCTTCAATTTGAATTGATCGATGAGATAAGCTTCAATATCTGTGATTTCGTAACATCCTGACGGGAAGTTAATGGTGATGAGTCCTTTCTTACGATCATTTTTATTGTAGAAATAAAATTTCTCACCATCGATATTCGGTATAGGATGATACGAATGAAACCCCAACACACCAATAAAGTATTCTTTTTCAGGTTTCAATATTATCGGTGTGGGAGGAGTGAAGGAGAATTCATTCGTTGTGGACGTTAAGTTCAACAGTTGAGACATGACTGTGATGTTTATGGGAGTGGTGTATTTAAATGATATTACTAGATTAGAAAAAACAATTTTATTTTTTCAAATAATAATTACATGCATGACAGTTGCGTTGTGAGCTAACCGGACCATCGACATGAGTACGTTGATCCGGTCGATTGTAATGCACAAAACAAGGCAAGCAAATTTGCAAGTTGAAATTCGATTGATATTCTTTTGGTAATTTATGCCAATTGTCTAATAAATCCCAAGGTTTAACTCGCTCTACCAAATACTTTAGAGGAATAGTTCTCAATTCGGCACTTGTAAAAGACGACAACAATTGTGTTTCGCCAACCAACCATGCTTCAAACATTATAGAGGAATTGCAAACACAAATGTCCACAGTTGATCTGATTGTAATTTTGGTATTGCTCGTAATTAAAAAATATTTTACTGCCAGCAAGATAAGTGACAAGTTCTCTCAGAGGCTTCAGATTACCAAATGAATCGAAATATTCGACGCAGTCATTCATCTTCCTATATGCTACCCAATGCGTGCCTGAGTTTTTAGACACATCCAAATTTAGTATTGCTGATTCACATCGTCGAGGTCCGTTTTTCGGTAGAGAATCGCGCATGTACACATCTCGAAAATATTTTATTTTCAATAATTTGGCATACTTGATTAATTCATAGTCGAATAATGCTCTATTGGGTAGCTTCAATGGTAGTTTTTTTTTCAAGAATAATCCATATCCACCTTTAGCGTTCTTTCGCAAATACAATCCTTTACCTATAGGCTCCATAGCTTTATTATGACGATGATCTTCTTCCAATGTCTTTTGAGCATTTTTTGCATCGATCACAGTTTTCGCAATTCCCGCAGCACCGCCTGATAATGCTCCCAAAGCTGAAAGTCCAGCGAAAAGAGGTATTAGAGGTAAAAATCCTCCAGATTTAGCTACAGGTATTATTCTAGGTATTGGAACATGTTTTCGGCCTCCGAATTTTTTAATAAGAGATTTTGCTGCTCGCAATGCAAACATCGCTGTATCTGACAGCGAAGATCCCTTTTTCATGGATTTCTTCACCTTCATAACAACATCACGATGAAAAGATCTACGACGCTTCGGCTTCATACCCATTCCCAACTTGCGTTTGACCTTCATTCCAGTGATAACGAGCCAGGCGGCTGCCTTTTTACCTAATTTAGCGTCTTTTGACTTTACTCGCTCCCAAGCGGCGTTTTCTAGTACCAAATCAGCTTTATGACGATCTGTGAGTGACTTGTTAGATGCGTATGCGATATCGTGATTTTTGCAAGCTGCGTCGAGAGCGTTGACACCTGTATCTCCTCGTAGTAGCCGTTTTTTCAGACGCGTTCCAGCTATATAAATAGAGGATTCAATATTGTGAAAAAATAAAAATAGTAAAACTTACGTCCACAGTATTGGTAGCCAGGAAAATGAAGCTCAAAAGGCAAATTGTTTATGAGTGAATTTAGCACACCTTCACCTTCGTGAATCAACATGAAGACTGACTATTTGCTCACGATGGAACCTATAATTATAGCTGCACTGTTGCACTGTTTGAAAAAGTATCATGAGATGGAGATTGTTAAACAAGAGCAGTCATTACCGATTGAAAATTTCGATAGCGTTTTGGAAGATAGACGTAGCCGAAAACATGGACTTTTATTACCTGATTCGTTTCGTGCTATTATTTGTGGCCCCAGCGGATGTGGGAAAACAAATATTGTGCTATCATTGCTGTTCAATCCAAATGGTGTAAAATTTAAAAATGTCTACGTTTATTCTAAATCTCTATATCAACCAAAATACCAACTGCTCGAAGAAGTATTGACTGGTGTAAAAGGTGTGGGATATTATCCGTTTAAAGAAAACGATGAAATTGTAAGTCCTACACAATCCAAACCGAATTCGATTTTCATTTTTGACGATGTGTCATGCGACAAACAACAAGCAATTCAAGAATATTTTTCCATGTGTAGGCACAGAAGTATTGATGTCTTCTACCTATGTCAGACTTATTCGAAAATACCAAAGCAGCTAATACGTGATAACTGCAATATGATTGTAATGTTTAAACAGGATAAAATTAACCTTAAACATGCCTTCCACGAACACGTTTCCCCCGACATGTCATTTGAACAATTCAAGAAAATGTGCTCTGAATGCTGGAATGATAAATATGGCGCTTTGGTTATTGTTAAAGACTTTGATTCACAAGATGGTAGATATCGTAAAGGATTCGATATGTATATAAAAATATAATAATTATTTAACCATTCATTTTTCATTATGATGTCATCTGATGCAGACGCTGTGCGAAAACGAAAAATTGCAGATCTGAAACGAATGATTAGAAAAAAGTATTTATCTTTTAAACTGAACAAAACTGAGCATGATGAGACACTAAATAGAATTTTCAAACCTATATCTAATCCACTCAAAGATATCGTAAATATTATGAATACATCTAAGACAAACAAGCAGATTACAGCAACCCTACCTCCACTACCACCACAGCCCACATCATCTAAAGAGAAAAAAGAACATGTCCCCAATTTTATCAGTGATGAAGAATTATACAGTTATGATCCGAAAAATGAATCAGTATTTACGGATGATGATGATGATGATGATGATGGTGAACCTCAAGTGAATACTAGTGAACATTTCTCACCACGAACAGTCAACGAGTACATCGAACAATATCCTACAATGGGTCGACTATGTGTCATCGATTTCTTTAACGAAGACTCACAAATCGATGATTTGTACGGTCCAAAGTATAATGCTGAAAACGATCAGTGGACTCTGGGGAATAAACGCATAAACTTTGACGCAAAAAACGGAGATATATTCGTAGAAGGAGATAAAGGATGGGATAGAATACCTGCTACTCCAGGTCTTTACCAATTACTTTTCTACCAACATCCCAAATATATCGAAGATGATTTACCTACATACAAAATATTATTGGAACGAACGGGGGTTCATTTGAAATAAGATAGAACACTAAAAGGTTCTCAGCGGTGGAAATATATTAATATTATTAAAAAGCAATTTATTATAAGACGAAACACTACCACTAACATCGTAGGTAAAGGATTACCTGATCACATCATGACCTATAATGATAAAGATATAGAGTACGTTTACTGGGACGATGTAAACGAGATTGTTGAAAGACATAGAGAGTTAATAGCTTCCAATGATGCAGGTAACACTTCCAATGATAATGAGATTGTTGCCATTATACATGAACTTCGTGAAGCCGATTATATACATTAACCATCGATTGATTTATGTTCATTTTCAAAATGAGTCTCGACAAGTTTGGTCGACATTCTGACGCATATAAAAAGAAGTATGATACAAATCTCGAAGCACGATTTAAAAAAATCGAAATAGCCCAATTGTCGTTGAACACAAGTATTCAGCAAATAAATGATAAAATAAAATCCTTGATAAATAATGGATCAACTCAAAAGTATGTGGATAATGCAATAGAATCAAATAGAAAATTAATAGTAAACATACTTGACAAAAAAATGAAAGATACATTGGATGAAATACATAGAAACTATGATTCAAGGATTGCTACTCTCAATACAAACATTTCGATAAAAAAATATGTCGATAATCTCGTTTCATCGACAAATATCAGCAGACAGATACACCAATTCGCAGAAAAGTATCACACAAAGTGTCTAATCAGCTTTAGGGGCACGAAGAAATTCAACAAGAACTTTTACGTTTTGGATACGGAAGGTACGGCTTTTGTATTCCCTTTTGATTGTAAAATTGAAAATTGTAAACATTATGCTTCTGATGGCAGCGTTTTATTGAAGAATAATATGGAATATCAGTATCAACAGTTAAACGGCCTTAGCATAAAGAAGAACGATAAAATAGAATTCAAATTGGGTAGTAGAGATTATTTTTGTATGGATCTTCTCGTACAGTGTAATTTAGAAGAAGAATAATAATTGACCTTTAGAAAATATATATATATATATATATATATATATATATATGTATATATATATATATATATATATATATATTTATATATAACAAAATAACCTTCTTTGTTCACTATACATCATGTCTGCAGACAGGATTCAACACTTGTTAAAGAATTGCATAAACCGATTCGACGAAATTATCCACGTCGACGAACAATAATCAAAGGTCTTGATGACTTATGGCAAATGGATTTAGCCGAAATGAGACCTTATTCAAAGCATAATAAAGGATTTAAAATGATTTTGGTGGTTATCGATTGTTTCTCGAAATTCATGTGGACTCGTCCACTCAAGACGAAAACAGCCGAAGAAATAACACGAGCATTTTCGAGTATTATCAGGAGTCGAACAACAAAAAATCTACAATCAGATCAGGGAACGGAATTTTACAATAGTAAATTCAAATCGCTAATGAAAAAACATAATATCAATCATTATAGTACATTTAGTACGAAGAAAGCTGCAATTGCAGAAAGAGTTATTAGAACGCTCAAAACGAAACTCTATAAACATTTCAGCTTAATTGGGAAATACCAATGGATCGATATTCTACCTCAAATCACAAAGGAATACAACGACACAAAACATAGTAAAACTGGATACAAACCATCAGAGGTGAATCGAAGTAACGAAAAATTGATTTTAAATAAGAAATTCAGTTATTTGAAAATCGCCGGACCCAGAAAATTAAATGTGGGAGATATTGTGCGAATAAGTAAAGCGAAACATGCTTTTGAAAAAGGTTACACCCCCAATTTTACAACTGAACTATTCAAAATTACGAAAGTCAAAATAACGAATCCTGTAACGTATTTGATAGAAGATATGACTGGATCGCCTATTAGAGGTTGTTTCTATGAAGAAGAATTACAAAAAACCAAAAATCCCCACTTTTATCTCGTTGAAAAGGTGTTGAAGAGGAAACGTAACAAAATGTACGTTAAATGGTTAGGATTAGATGAAAAACATAACAGTTGGATTAACACTGATGACGTAGTAGTATAGATCACCAGCAACCAATCAACTTCAATTGAGTGGAGGACAGAGATAAACATATAAATTGATCGACATTAGTTTAGAAGTCATCATAATGAGTAGTCACGATTCTGGGTATTATAGTGTTACAATGTCATGTAGTGATAATAGTAGTTATGATGAAGAACCAAATTATGATCGTGATTTAGATCAAATTGTACTTAATTATGAAATTGCAATAAGAAAAGAAAGACATTATTTATTGCATACAGTTTTCAATGTTGGTCGTCGATTTGAAGTTGGATGTTGCCTGAGTCCTGCCAGAACTTTTGCACCTGCCATCGTTTTATCATCGTTTATCGTGGAACCTTCAAAAATGTCATTCAATACTTTAGAATGGGATGAGATCATAGAAGTGCTGCATAAAAGTAACGAGTTATTCTTCAATTCTCCAGATGATGATGTTGTAGATTCTAATCCCATCATGTTGTACCAAGATTTTTGTCAAATAACTAAAGTTATTTATGATAATCAAAAATTTTTGAAAATTCAGAAAGATGATGTAACAGTTTTCCTCGATGAAGAAGAAGTTGTAGAAATTCAACGTGTTCATGAGAATTTGCTTCAACATCACATTTCAATTTTAAATAAAGTGAACTTTTGCGATTTTTATTATAATATCATTAATTTATTAAAAACATTTATATCGAATCCAATATGTGGCTTTTCCAATTGTTTAGATTTAATGTATGCTGTTTGTGATATTTATTCATATGACAACAGCAGTTTAATAGGAAGAGCACTTAGAGAATATCTGTACTATTACAAAGTCCATGTAATCAATGATTTAACATTATAAAATTATGAAAATATTCTTTGTTTCATTTCACCTCTAACACAAGTAATGCTGATGATGAAAACTTTTATGTTGATTTGGAATCAGTATTGAACATCGAAAGTGAAGGATGTTTCTTTTACTATTAATAATAATTCTACCTTTAGTGGCATCTGAGAAAATTGATGTAAATTATCGAAAGATTTGGATATGTTAACAAGTCGGAACATGATATCACAAATATGTCATCGATTTTAAAAGCTTTCCAAGAGAAATTAAATTTTCCTGTAGATGGCACTCTAAATCCTGCAACTATTCAACTATTAGAGCGACCTCGATGTAGTGTAAATGAAAACGATCATGATGGTGAACATTCGTATCGCGTTAGAACAAAATGGGAAAAAGACTAACCTAAATCGGTATTTTCCTCAAGCATAACCGTCATATGTTGCTGAAAAGGCATATTTGGCAACAAAATTCCAAATTTACAATTTAAACACCAGTCTAAAGGAACAGCACTTCTTACTCATGTACTACTTATGAAACTTCAAATCGACGTAATAACGTTAAAAATTCTTGAAAACCTGTGGGAAGGAGCTAGGATAAAAAATCAAGTTTCAAGGTTATATGAATATTGTTTTATTAATTGTATTTATATACATATTACATCAAATAAAAAAACAGTACATATTACATTAAAGGCAAAATGAAAATTATACATTTGACAGTACATATTAAATATAGTTATACAGATAAAAGCAAAAACTGAGGAATTTGAGCTTGTACAAGAAAACTTGAAATTCTAGTAATACGATTACAAATTATCTTAGTACATAGATCTACCAAACTCTTCATCTGAAAATAAATTCCAATCAATTTATTATAACTCCATAATACTATAATGTCCCCACGGAAGAGTGTCATGTGAACCAGGTATCAAATATCTTTTATCATCTGATGGGTTTAAAGCAATTTTTGTCTGTTCAATGGTGTATACATCATGTAACTTTGATAGTATACAACGTTGAGTTGCATGCATGAAACACTCTTCTTGAGGATTTTCTATAAATTTCTGCAAACAGAGAATATAATCATCAAAAGTTATTTTTTTCTTTACCACATTAGACTTAATACCTTTAGCTTTTTTTACATCGTTTTCCTCACCTAACACTCTGAAGGCATACTGTTTAGAACGTAAACCTACAAAATGTGTCATAATTTTTGAGTTATTTTCATCCTTCATAATTCCGGGTACTTTCTTATTAGCTAGAGGAATATCCCACACATTATTTACAGGATAATCACTAGTATCAAAACGGTGAATATCCGCCTTTATTACTTCTTCATATATGTTATTACATTGAATTTCGTATACTAAACTATCAGTATCGGTATAAAGTAATTTACATTGTTCAGGTGAAAATTTGGTCAGCTTATAATCATAATGAAATTCATAAACACATATTTTTCAAATATCTAAAATTGCTAATCCTATATAAAGAGGTTTGTCAAATACAATTTTAGTTTTCTTAAGCTCTATAGCCAATAAAGGATTCTCAACATCATCGTTATATATAACACGACTATGAAATATGGGACTTGCAATTAAATTTCTAGCTCCTCGTTTGCCATACCACGTTCGAACTAATTTCACTAACCGATGTTTACGCAAATTTTGCATCGTTTTCCCGAATACTGCATTATTCATAAGTTTATACAAATTTTTTTCAAAATTATTTTTTGCGTGGGATCTCATCAAAGTATTCAATTCTATATAAGGCTTCAACCAACAACTTTGCTGAAATTTTAATACCCTATGAACTTTCTTAAGCAATAATCCATGAGCTATAGCTTGCTTTAAATTTTTGTAATGTATAATATAATTTTTTTTATTATACAGAGTAGTCATTAATTTCTTTTGTTCAGAATTTGGTGGTGAAATATGTTCTGCACAGAATGGCAGATCTTTGTGTAGATCGTGTTTATTTTTTGGATACTCTAAATCAACCTCGAGTAGGTACCCTTCAGGGGAATCATCTGGAATTTGAGTTATATCAATATTATGATCTACCCATTTAAATCCTCCGTAGGGAAGCTCCTGACTCATAGCCCAACCATAAAGATTATTAATATCTGTATATAAAAGATACTTCACAGGTTTGTTTTCATTATACGTAGGCATATACTTGTTGTTGGCTTCGCCGTATCGATTACAACACTGAGATATTCCACCCCTTATACCTCTTTCAAAAAATAGCAGCATGTCAATATCTTGCACTGTCTCTAATTTACAATGAGTATACTTGAGCATACAATCCCAAGTGTAACCAGGAACTGTATAATAATGACCAGGATCCAAACCATATGTTTTCCAGCAAGTATCACGAAATGTTTCAAAAACAGACGCTAGAAGTAAAATATCTGTTTTCATATTCAAGTCACTGTAATCAGCAAGGGTTTTCATATTAAATGCTGACCAAACTAATTTTGCATGCCTATAGTCAATATCTTTTATATGTTCATCGTTAAGTTTGTTGTAAAAATATTCTTTACTAGGTAATGCAGTTTCATCTAATCGCTTTATATCATCTAAATAATCATAAAAGAAAACACCTTTTCTAGTTAATAAACTAAATTGTTCAGTATTTAGATTAGAAAATTCTTTTCTAAGTGGAATGAAATTTTCTGGTTCTAATGTTGATACCAATGAATCTAATGAACATCCCATAAATCTAAAAGAGTCTATAAATCTAAACCTAATATTTGTATTATTATCCCAGATTGTAAAACTTATGTATTTTTCTTTATTAACAGGTAAAAGTTGAACATAATTTCGGTTAGCTAAATCTCTAATTATGAAATGTGAATCATAACCACTTAGGTTGTGAAAAACTACTGGAATGACAAATGATTTTTTATAATTGAGATTACAGTGGTTGTGAGCAAAACCTCGAAAATTACCTGTTAGGTGACAATGTTCCCTAACAATCTTATCACCTTCCTTAAATATCTCCTCACAAATATGACATTTATCTGAAGCATCTTTTAAATTCACTTCAACATTCATTGGTTCAACATTTTTTAATTTTGACATTACAAATTTTGCAATATTTTCAATTTTATCTACAAACCATAACATACAATCAGAACTTCGATTACTATCATAAAATGACCAGTTATCGTTAAAATTACATTTAAAATATAGTCCAGCACTATAAGCTTTATGTTTTTGATACCTAGCACTTCTCGTTACCGACTGCGAACCATATCCCTTTTGAGATTTTATTCTAGCATCAATATAAGGAATAAGTAGTGATTCAAAATCTGCATAAATAATAAAAGGTACTTTTTCTTTGTATACAAAATTTTTAAACTTGACATATGGATCTTTCGAAAACTCAATTTTACAATTATTATCAATTTTTTCACAATATTTGAAATGGTCATCCAATTTTTCTTGAGAAACAAAATAATTCAAACATCTATCACATATATATTTTCTCCTAGTATTTTTAGAGAGTTGCTTGGATAAAAGTCTTGAAAAATCTTTTATCCAAATATAGTGATACTGTATATCATCACTAAAATCACAATCATCATTATCTGACTCGCAATCATTCTTTTTAGGAAAATATTTATTTTGAATAATCAGTAAATTGACATGCTTTTCTCTTTTTTGTTTTGTTAAACGTACTGGCACAACACTAAAATTTGATGGTCTGAAAATTTCCAATTCAAAAACATTAACCGAAATATTAACATTATTTTTTTCGAAAGTTGTAATCTGATTTGGGTGTACAGGAAATGTAAGACCGTTTATGTTCAAAACTTTGCTATAATGAGGATATGAACAAGTACGTGTAGGATTTTTATTAATAACGCAAGGGAACAAAGCTGAAACAATTGCCCAAGCAAAGCATGCATTATCGTCATTCTGAACGTTGATACACGCCTTTCTTTTAGCTATTATGTCTGGTAATTTAATATATGATGATATTCCACTAGCCACCTCGTATTTATTTATATTGATTTCCAGAGATATAATTTTACTTAAGGCCCACCCCCGATCCTTCTTCAGAATATTCTGAAAGTTTTCTTAAAATGACATTAACTGCAAACCATTTTTTAAAGTCAGTTGTCTTATCAATTATTTCATTTTTTGTAGAAAAATATTTATTTTCTGTAATTTCAGTATCACCTGATATTCTAATAAATTCTGCACAAAAACAAGTATTTACTTTCAACATATTGCATTTTTTCAATGCGTTTTTCATTCTAGTGCTGAAAAGAAACAACGAATCATCAAAAAACTGTAAGATATCTTCATGAGATTTATTTATAATAATACCGGTTCGAACTCTACTTTCAAAAATTGAATTAATATCTTCCCATTTTACTCTATTACTTCTTTTCTTATTATTAATAGTAATCCCCTTTCCAGATTTACTTAGATTCTGAATTATTGTTCTAAACCGCTTTAAGTGACCCAAGTTGGTTTGTAGTTTACGTAATGTACCAATGGTTAGATCCCCATCACGTATTGCTAAGTTGCAAAGTCTAATGTGGCATTTAGCTTGTTTTGACCATTTTTCTATATCATAAATAGTACAATTTTTTTTTGAAATAAAATATTTTCAATTGCTTGAAACTTTTTAACAATATTATCAGTCAGGAGAGCTATTTCCTCAGAATTCATTTTCAAAAAATTATAAAAACTTACGATTTTGAAAACTGAAGCTGTTCACCTGTGTCCAGATTATTTTTCAAGGTGTTGAAATTCAATATGTACTGTTTTAATATGTTTTTTTATACATTCTCCTCTATTTTGAAGGGGGTCCTAGGGGAAACCCTTTGGAAAGTTTGAAGTCCTAGGAATGTAATGCTGAACTTCCCCGGCGTAAATTGATTTACATGCGACGCAAATGCATCCGTCACTCTTTTGGGGATAAATACTATATTTTCGTCCAGCTCCAGAAGTATTTGGACTCCAAATTGCCCCTGGTGCACCTTTGCGCTGTTTATTCTATGTGGTGTATCCCTTGGTAAATCTTTCAGTTTTATAACGGGTTTTATTTCTGCAAAAGCAGTGCTTATTGTATTAATCTCATTTAAAAAACTCATCTGTAATAAAGAAAGAATTATTTGAAAAGATAACAGAATAATAATAATAATAATTTAACAATTAAGTTTTTTAAAAAAGTTAGATTAATGAAAAAAAAATATTAAACTTATAAATAACTTACTATGAATTGTGGAACCTTAAACGACAACTTTTCACTGGAACCCTAAGTACAGTCTATTGTCTAGTATTTACTGTGGGCACTATTTAAAAGAATATTTTATTATAGAGGGGATGCACAAGTCCAATGAGTTATTTTTGATATCATCATCATATTTCCAGAAAACTATATGTTTCTACGATTTCGTACAATCTAATCTGTTACTAACAATTATAAACTAGAAATCATGACATTCCAATCTTATCATATTTTGAAACAAGTTCGCTATTGTCTGAATAAATGATTTGGTCTGCACGTGTTTGCTAGCTATAGCAAATATTACCTACTAAGCGAATTTAATATAATGCGAGATTTCATTTAATACAATATAAAAAACCTTCTATAAAATGATATGAATTCATACACATATCCGTTTTAAAAAAAGTTGGTTATCGATCTAATAACATTCCTTTGAGAATTTCAAAATATTGTACCAATGGTTAGATCCCCATCACTTATTGCTAAGTTGCAACGTCTAATGTGGTTGCTGTAATCTGTTTGTTTGTCTTAGATGTATTCATAATAATGCGAGATTTTATTTATTACAATATAAAAAACCTTCTATAAAATGATATGAATTCACACACATATCCGTTTTAAAAAAAAATGTTGGTTATCAATCTAATAACATTTCTTTGAGAATTTCAAAATATAGAACCCTTAACTGCATAGCCCCTCCCCCTCGTAAGCACTACCCCTCATCTCTTACACACACACACAATCCATATATTTTCTTTCTTCTAATTACTTCTTGTATACATCCTCATTTACTTTTTACGCAACCCCCCCGTAGACGCTACCCTTAAAAGCCTCTTCGCTTCTTCTAAATCACCCTCTACCTTATACACGTAAAAACATACACACTTATTTACTTTTTGCATAACCCCCGTTCTTGTATACACCCTTACTTGCGTAATCCCCGTAGACGCTACCCTTAAAAACCCCTTCGCTTCTTCTAAACCACCCTCTACCTTATACACGTAACAACATACACACTTATTTACTTTCTGCTTAACCCCCGTAGACGCTACCGTCATTATCCCAAAAATTTTGGCAATTGGCCCAGGCCAAACCCCCAAAAAACTTTTTGCATAACCTCCGTAGACGCTACCCTTAAAAACCCCTTCGCTTCTTCTAAACCACCCTCTACCTTATACACGTAACAACATACACACTTATTTACTTTTTGCATAACCCCCGTACACCCTTACTTGCGTAATCCCCGTAGACGCTACCCTTAAAACCCTCTTCGCTTCTTCTAAATCACCCTCTACCTTATACACGTAACAACATACACACTTATTTACTTTTTGCATAACCCCCGTAGACGCTACCGTCATTACTTGCTAACCATCTAGAGACTTCTTTTACTTCTTGTAAACCCTCTGGAAACTTCTTCCTATCGGTAACCACCCATAGGCCATCCGCCTGTTCATCCGATAAAGTGTCACAGAACATACGTGTATTATCTACTGAAGTTGTCAATGAACAGTTAAATCTAGGGAGTTCTCCACTAATAAACTGTCTTCTTAAGTGATAATTGTAAAGATCAGCAGATATAGTTTTCCTGGTTTTCTATATCATTGCACAGTTATACTGATCTTAATTGAAAAAATGATATCCAGGATACCACCATAGGGCTAATAATATCTAAGCTTCAATGTTTATAATATCACATCTTCTTCTGTTTTCTATAAACATATATTAAGTCAATCACAAGTTAGGTCACTTCTTGGTCTAGCCAAAAATAACTACTAAATATCAGGTAGGCATCAAATGAAATGTAACTTTTGTCATTCTGACGATGATATTGATTTATCGAAACAATTGTCAATTTTTTAGAATTTTCAATAACTTTTATTATATTGTGTAATTAACTAGAAACCGTGAGTTTCATTTAAAACACTAATAAGGAAAACATTACACTATTATCAATTCCAAGTCGTTCTTTTTATCTAACTGGCTACAGGATGAGTAGCATGATGCATAGATTACAAATATATAGCTTATAAAATGAGGAAAATGCATTGGTAACACTGTTTAGTAAAAAAACCGAAAAACTTAAATACCATCAAATGAGATTCTGAAAATAATAAGATATAATAAGGTGCACCGGGATAAGACGATCCGCGATTTTCAATAGTTGAGTTGGAAATCACCGTAAAAATGTTCGTTGATGTTCAATTAAAATCAATTTTTCTATCTTCAATAATTAATATATTAGGTAACTGCTGATAACACATTCAATCCGTTCGTTGAAGAATTTTGGTCCAGGATGACAAACCAGCATAAAGGAGTAGTAGGTTCTCAACGTGTCCAAATATTCTGGGAAATTACAACCTACTGCTTGTTTCAGCATAAGAAAGTATTCGAATAGATCCGGGGTGAGTGTATTCAGGAAGTAGCCGTTTATTCTGTAAAAAATTACATTTGCCAAATTATACAATGAATTTATAACATTTATTCGTCAGATTGTAGATTTTTCTAAGGCCGTTTTTGCAAAAAAATATTCATGTTGCGAGGAGAACCAAAAAAAAACTATTTTTTCAGATAGTGAAATGATCTTCATTATTTGTGTAAACAAAAATTCTCCAATTGACACATTTTGAGAGGAATGGCCGATAAACGATGTTTTGGAACATAGGGCAATTTTCGGCCCTTAAATAGAATGGAATCTTGGCAAGAAATTTATCTTCCAAATGACTTCTCAAGACCTACAAATTACACCTCAACAAACAAGCGCTAGTAAATAATGTAAGGATGAGGTGCTTTTAGGCCTTCATTTACTGGAATACTTAGTATTGAATGAATTTCAACAATTTTTGCCAAAAACTTGCCCTGATATAACACATACCAACTTTTTTCCAATTCCAAAACTCAACTCCGTTCTCTGTCAATAGCATTCAAGAAACAAGATACGCGGCAAGTTGATTTTGTCAGAAAAGCATTCTTTGTGAGTGATGAAATAAATTTGAATAAATATCACATATTTCTTGTTTTGACCGGTTCCTAGCGATTTCTCAATATAATAGTGAATTGGTTTTTGGCTATAATGACAGCTTATCCTGTGATAATTCTCAACACAGTTTAGTCCAGACACTCCCCATAGATTCGAGATACACCTGCACATAAGCTAAATTTGGAATATACATTTAACTTTCATTTTGTCATATTTTTATAATCAGAAAACTATTGTTTTTGTTTTAATCATACCAAAGGTTCAATAATTTATTATAATATGACGACAGTTGCTTCAAAATATTTCATTGGACTCGAGCTTGTGAACTCGACGAGTTAACATCGCTGTCCGTAGGCTGTCGAATATTTGTAAATAAGTGAAACTTGAAAGTGATTAACGTGTTGTTCCCGTTGTGAATAATAATATCGGGGTAATTAGACTTTCAACTATAAATAATAACACTTTTTGCGATACTTGTTAATAGTACCAAAATAGCTGTTTCTTGTCGACAAGAGACGCATTTATTATATTCAGTATCGGAACTGATAAGCAACCATTTTTTCAAATAATGGAAACTCGTTTACTGGTATTTCTTCGACAAATGAATGGGAAATAATAATGATAATGTACAGGGTGTTGCTTTTTACTTCGATAGCAGCACCAATCAAGATAAAACTCAAACCGTATCCAAAAACATAATGTCTCAAGAAAAGAGCGGTACTCAAAATCCTTCTCCTAGCACTTCGTATTCATCAGTAACTGAATCAGTTCCCAAACCTGCATTTCCCAAGAAACATCAAGCAATTGTCTTACATGCGGAAGAAAACCTGAAATTGTTTGACTACGTTGAAACCATAGGTGACATCATTGGTGCCAAGAACATCATATTTGTTTCCCGAATTTCTAATAATGGAATTTGCATATACCTTTCCAAAGCCGAATTAGTTGATCTTATTGTTAACTTCCACTCTATCATAACCAAAGGAAATAAAACCTTCAACATCCGCAGACTCATTTCACCGACCAAACGAATATTGGTTTCTAATATTAGTACATGCATTCCACATGATCTAGCTGAAATCGTTCTTAAAAATCTAGGACTGAATCTAGCCTCTCTCATCTCTTTTCTAAAGGCCAGCATCCCTGAGGATGAGTATAGTCATATTCTCATCTTCAGACGACAAGTTTTTGTTTTCCTATCATATGACAATTTTGAACTGCAAACATCTACAACAATTCACTTCGACAACAACGATCACCGAATATTTCTTTCCACTGACCGATCGGAATACTTCATATGCAAAGAAACAGGTCATATTGCAACAAATTGTCCAAATCCGCCCAAACATAGTTCTTCCCAAACTATTACTGATAACGAAAATCAACAGCCACCCTCTTGCCAAATAGACATAAGCACAAAAGTGAATGACCAAGAAAATAAACTACCGGTACTTCAAACAGCATTGAAGAGAGTTCATTCAGATACAACACCCACCGATAACGATGTTTCTGGAGTGAATCATCTATTATGTCACCTCCTAATAATATCACCGACGCCATCAAACCCAGCAGATCTGCAAGGAAAAAGCTAAAGAAATAAACTACTCAAAAATCGGAACCCCAATCTTATCTAACTGAGGAAACAATAACCATCATCAAAGAAGCGTACTTTCAATACAACCCTGAAAACTATGTTATGTCTGTGAGAAATTTCATCGCTTTCATCGAAAACACATACAATGATGCTAACCACTACTCATAAGCTCTAATATTCACGGCCGATATTGAAGGCCTCCTAACTAGTATGCAAGATATATATCCCCATATAGAAGATCGATCAATAAAAAATAGATATTTTTGCCTGCCGAAAAAAATCGAAGTAGCATAGGACTCGAAGAAACCGACACGGAGAGCACCTCTAGCGTAACAACGCAATCATCAGTAGGGCAAAGTGATAATGAGGATCTTGACTTAGCCCAATTATCACAGAAATCCTCTTAATGGCTTCTTATCACTTTTTTTCGTTTTTTACTACTTCAATCATGTTCCATTTTATCCAATAGAATTGCTGACGGAATTTATCCTCGCAGTGAACGAATACAACAACTAATTTCTGAATATCCGCCTAATATAATGTGTCTCCAAGATACAAGCTTCAAAAATTCCCATAAGCCATATCTGAAAGACTTTGTAGGCTACCACTTTATCAGAACATTATTCTCAAGGGCCAGTGGAGGGGCTTCAATAATTATTTCTAATGATCTTTTCTCTTCCTAACTACCACTAACCACCAACCTTCAAGCCGTTGCTGTAAATGTCTGGTGTCCACACAACATTACAATATGCAGCATTTACATAACTCCAAATTGTGACTTACGAGAATCCATTATTGCAGATTTCACTTCACAATTACCCAAGACGTTCATTCTTGCTAGCGACTTCAATGTTCACAACGCTCAGCACGGGTATCATCTAAACCTACAAATCCAGTATATGATATCATAAACTCAAACCAGAACAAAACCCGAAACACCGCAACTAGCTATCATACAATACAGCACCTTTTACAATCGTTACTCGAAAATATAGAACTCAAACAAACGGCCAACAGCTTTCTCTCGGACTCACCACTCTGGATAAGAATAGCTCCATACGCGAACAAAACTTTAAGTAAATGAAATGAGCATGAAGTATCGAGTTATTTTCTTTACCAAGCCTTCCTGGAACTGATAGATGTGGAATATCCTGACGAAATTTTATACACCGACGCATCAAAGTAGGAGAATGGAGTAGGCTGCTTCGCTACTACCACAAATCATTCAATCATCGCTCATCAACTCTCTCCATATTGTAGTGTACATAAAAGCGGACTTTTCAGTATACTCTCAGCTGTCAAATATATTGAAGACACCCATAAAAAAAATTGCAATCCATCCTCTCAATAAGGGACATCTACTCCAAAAATTATTTAGCACAACAAATTCAAGAAAGCATCCAATGCCTTCACTTGGAAGAGATTCACGTCTTCCTTATCTGGGCCCCCTCACATGCTGGTATTACCCGAAATGAAACTGCTGACAAGTCCGCTAAAACTGCGGCATCGTCAGAGTTACCCAAACAACGTATTCAGCCCCACAGTGATCTTAAAATTTTCTTTAAAAAGACCATCAGACATAAATGGGCAAATATGTTAAGCACACCCACGAGCAAATTTTCAGAAGTTCAACGAACACATAATTCCACCATATTGCCATTAGTCAAGGGTGAAGAAAAACTCGTTTTTAGAAGATTGAGAATTGGACATACTCGCGCAACGCATGGATATTTAATGGAATCTGATAAGCAACGACCATACTGTGCCCACTGTCACAATACCTTTCTTACGGTGAAACACATCTTGATATACTGCCGTCATCATGTCACAGCAACACAACGCCATCATCTGAATGGCGATCATAAGAATATTCTGTGCCCGGACAATAGCACCTCAGTGATTGATTTCTTAAAAGACATTCAATTGTTACAGTTAACGTAAATTTATATTGATGTATTACGGTTGTAAAGTAAATGTGTCAATGACCATCAGATGTCGAGACACGAAATAAATAAAAAAAATACTTGACACATTCGCAGATTTCCAGTCTTATTCAACATAAAAGCACCTTTTCAATCGATTACTTATTAACGCACCTTTCCGTTTTGCCGTAGCGAACTTCGTGTTTATTCAAACTTTCAAACGGATGAAGAATATAAAGTACGTTAGTACTTTCGAGGGTATAGCTTTGTCAGCTTTTTATTTACTTACAATAGAGATAAATTTTGTGTCCGTCTAAAAATAGAAACATAGAAGCTGGAAGCAAACTCATTTTCATGAAAATTGATTTTTTATCAAATGATTATCTAAACTGAGGAATAAATTGTTTGGGATTGTGTATCTAGAGGAACGATATGAAATTACATCGAAATATGTTCCACTTTTTATATTCTAGCTTCATTTTACTCTAAGGAAAAGCATCTTTCCTTTATAAAAATCAAAATACTTTTTATGATGGAATTGGAATTTGCATGGTTATCAGCCATAATTGTTTCAATATTATCACTATTCTACCTGAATTTAGAAAGGGTTTGCCTTCGTGCGTAATTCTTATATATCTAGATTTCACTTTGTGTGAGATTCATGTATATTCAAGTCAAATTTGATGTGAAATTGAATTCATAAGTTCTATTGAAATTTAAATTGATTCAGTAATTTCAATTTATCTTGTGTTGGACGTAGAATCCAAGAATTACATTTTCCATAGTAACGTATGTCAATTATTGCTTCTAAGTTGAAGAATTTAGTTGGCCAATAAAATGAAAGCTATATAATACATTCGAATGTACTATATATAGCTTTCAATATAGACCCTTCCCAAAATGAAATACTAATGCCAAATACATGAAAATATTTTCCTAACGCATTATCAGGAGTGGATTTCAACTCATGCCGCAAATTATCGCTTGTGTCTCTTATCGACTCGAAATATTAATGGTAATTTCGTTAAATGGATGTTAGCCGAGGCAACGTTAGGTTAATGAGATGGTTGCTTAATAATACCGTCATCAGCAGCCAGAAATTTTTTAACAGACTTGGAATGTGCCCATTTTGGTATGAACGTATTTATTTTCGCTCTAATTTTATATCGAATTATATATTGAACTTTCGAACTAGGGTTTTTAAAAACAATTTTACAACTTTATTTAGAATTTTAATATACAACGGTTGAACAAAGAATGAATTTTTAGATAATACAAAGCTTTTATAATCTTCCTGTTTCACAAAGAGTCATCGTTTTATTTATATGGTGTCAGCTCTTTCTTCCTATGTAATTCCTCCCCTCTAAGACGAGAACATAACGGAGTGGTGTTCGAGTTTTGGTTGTTCTGTTGGATTTTCTTCTCTAAGCGTTTCTTCTTTGCTTTGGACTCTTCCCTATTTTGTTTTCTGCCACCATTGCTGGAGCGATGTCTTGACTTTCTTCTTGAGGATCCATCCCAGTATTCATAAGATGGTAATAACGGAGGACAAGCCGCCGAAAATTCGTGGGTAGTGGTTAGATGTGGAAATTGTTAATGGTATAAGTTGTTTTGATATTTTGCTGATTTTGTGGATTTCTTCCAAATTGATTCTATCTATTTTGGATGCTTCGTACTCCGATATTTCTAATTTTGCCCAGTTTAGCTTTGGAAGAAATAATGGTTTTCCTTGTTGAATTCTGACGTCGTTGATAAATATTTTTTGTTGGCTTCTATTTGACATGATTCTGGTATTTTTATTAGTGTAGAATTTTTGACTTCTATGTATTGATCTGTGTGGCATTTGGAGAAAACTTCTTCTGTTTGCATTGGTATAATGATTACTTCGTCTTGTATTATTTGTTCAACGAGAGACTCTTCTAATGTTAACTCTATTTTTTTGCACCTTTCCACCGTTTGGTTTTCTATGAGCTGTAGAGTGCAGTTATCTTCAAGGAAATGGTCTTCCATGCAAAAATATGTATCCTCTAGTAGTGGACAGTTTTCTTCTTTGAATTGATGTTCCGAGTTGGTTTGTGCCAAATAGGGATACTTTAGAGGGAATATTTGGTTGTTTTGAATGATAGGGAAGAGGTGATGAAACTTAAAAATTTCAGCTTTGATAATTGGTATATGTATTGCAGAAATTAATTTATTATTTTCAAATGTGACTTCTGTGCATAAAAATTGATAGTATGTTAATATGTTCCTGAATTTCATAATTTGGTTATCTAGGTAAATTTTTTTTGAGTATTCTAACTCTTGACTGTAAATAATAGAAGGATGAAGTGTGTTGAGTTTTGCAAAAGCTATGGAATCTTCTAAATTATCTAAAAACGTGATAACATTTTGGCAATTCAGATTTATTTGAGGAATAATTCCTTGGAAGGTAAAATACTCATATGACTCAGTGATTGATGTTCGTACACTGATTTGGAATTCTCCTAGAGAATTTGCAGGAATTTTCTTCATTATTTGATAATATGCGAATTGTTGTGTTGTAATTTTTAATTAGATTGTTTGAGATGGAACTTTGCAAATTTATTTTCGTAACCATGTTCTGTTGGTTTGTTTCAAGAATCTTTATTGCGTTATCAAATCTATTACCGTCGTCAGCGTCAAGTGTACCAGACAACCATTTCTGTAGTTGTCCGACTCCATTAAAGAAATATCTTTCATTACGAATATTAATATGAGGTTGTTAGATATCAAGTTTAGTTCTTGTAATTTTTATGAGGAATTATTTTATTAATAACATATCTTAAGATTAGGCATGGTTTGAGATTTCATTAGTTGCGTTTTTTGTAACTAAATTATTTTTCATAACGAAGAAATGTTTTTCAATGTTAAACAATTGCTTAATAATAGGTTATAAATTTAAATAATGTATAAAGGTATGTAAGTAAGACGCGCATCTCCTAATAGTATTGGTAATAAAGGATTATTTATAGTCGTCGAGTCTATATCTCTTGTAGTACTACTGGTGTATAATATTGGTATTGCCAGAAGTATCAGGAATGTTATTTTTATCTGTTCCATTTTCCAGAAACAGTTGCTTTTTAGTAGCTTTTGGTTTTATGGCACTTGCTTTATGAGATATATTTTTATCTGTTATTAATTTAATTTTTGTTCGACCTAGCACTTTACGTTTTTCGAATTCTGGATGTTTTTTTATTTTTGGTTTTTGTACGAATGTTCTTCGTCTTTATAGTCGAAGGGATCTGTGCGCTCTTCGTTTCTGTTACTAATAATTTTTCTTTTGGTGATTTCTTAGTTTCTTTTATATATTCGTCGTTTGGCTGCTTGTTTGTGAGTTTGTACGAAATCTGAAATTATAGCAGGATCATTAAGGTAAAAAGGGTTGGTCTCATTTATATGTCCTTTTATTACTTCGAATGGTGTATATTTAGTAACACTATGGATTGATTTGTTATATCCAAGTACAGCCCGTTTGAATAATTGGTCTGAGGTGAGATTTCCAATTTGTTCCCTTAAGCAACGCACATTTTCGATTAGGGTAGAATGAAATCTTTCGACAGGAGTGTTGAATTACTGTTTCTAGCAGTAGTATAGTGAAGTTCTATTCTGTAAAGAACGCAAAAATTTTCAAGATCTTTATTTTTGAATTCTGTACCTCAAATAACTGTTATTTTTGTGGATAGACCGTGGTGGGTGATATAATTAAATAGGCATTCTACTATAGATATTCCGTTTACAGCTGGTAGAGGGTAAGCTTAGCCATATCGAGAAAATGTATCTATTATAGTTAAATAAGTGTTTCCTGAAATTTCAAAACAGTTAATATGAATGTGTTAAAAAGGACGTGAATACGTTGGTGTAAGATTGAATTTTACTATTGGTGGATTTGGATCGTATTTATTTTTCTGACAAATTTCGCAGTTATTTATATAATTTTCGATATCGTCCGACTTTTTTGGCCAGTGAAATCGTTTAGTAAGTGAATCTTCGGTTTCATTTATACCACGATGGCAAGTTTTTGTTACGTAGTCAAATTAAAGTTTTTCTTTTTGAGCGTCTCTAGTCTGAACATCTTCTAATACGTTATTACTTTGAATTATTTTGAAGACAGCATTTTTGAAATATGATTGCATAGTGGTTGTGGAAGTTCTAGGTAGCTCAGGGTGTATATATAGCAGCATAGCATATTTTTTGTTTGCGGCGATATATTCTTTCACGAAATTTATTGTATCAATTTGTGAAATTTTTGTGGTTAGTGTTACATATAATCTAGTATTGTCAAAAAAAATTGAAATTCTAGTTTGCGTCGATTCTCTATCTTCCATTGTTATGAATATTTGATTTTTGTACGTGTTTATTATTCTTTCAGTAATTGGTATGGAAAAATAGGATTTTCTGCAGATTTTTGTTTAGTTTCAATGTCAGAATCGGACTCAGAGTCTTGAAATTTATCTGGTGCTATTTGTATATCTGAAATTACGTCGCTCTTTGTCTTTAGTCGGCTCTACAATGTATAGTATATCTTCCAGGTCAGGGCTATTGACTGGATGTATATTTCATCAGGATTTCTTAGGAAATTTTCTATTATTTCAACCGCAACACCTGCGTTATTTATTATAGATTCGTTATCAATGGCGTTTAGTTCTAATCATGGATTTCTACTTAAAGCGTCTGCTGCTAAATTTGACGAACATTTTTTATATTTAATTACATAATCAAATTCTTATAATTTTAGTCTCCACCTTACGAGCATGGAATTTTTGTCTTTCGTGGAAAGAAGCCACAGTAATGAATATATTGTAAATTTCTGGCCGTAATTATATGGGCGAAAGTATTTGCAACTCCAAACTATTGCGAAAAGTTCTTTCTGAATTGTTGAATACTCAATATTGGCTGAATTTATGGTACGTGATGCAGACCATATGGGATGATTATTTTGCGATAGAACTGCGCCTATTCCGTAATGGGATTTATCTCTTTTCAATTCAAATTCTTTTCCAAAATCTGGGTGAATTAAAACTGGTTCAGATGTTAATACATTTTTACATGTTTCAAATTCATCTGTGAAATATATTTTGTGTGTATTACTTTTTCGTATTTCTTTAAACATTTAGTCATAGGTTTTGTAATTTTTGCTAATTTTTTTGAGAATTTACGTTCGTACCCTCACAATCCAAGGAATGATTTTGTCATTTTGTGTTTTTGGTATGGGAAACATTTTAATCCCTGTAATTTTATTTGTATTGGGTTATATTTCCTCTGATGTTACTATGTGTTCTAGAAACTCTACTTCCTTTCGTAAGAATTCTAATTCATCCAGTTGAATTTTTAGTCTTCTCTCGCGTAATTTCGTGATAACAAATTTTAAATTTTGAAGATGTTCTTGAAGTCCTGTGCAAAATATAATGATATCGTTCATATGGACCATACAGACTTTATTTTGGAGGTCTTTTAAAACTTCATCCATAACGCGTTGAAAAGTAGATGGTGCGTTTTTTAACCCAAATGGCATTTGTAAGGATTCATAATGCCCGTTATCATCCGTGAATGCTGTCTTTGATATACAATTTCCTTCCATTTGAATCTGATGAAAACCGGCCCAAAGGCCTATAGTTGAAAAATAATTTGATCTTCCAAGTTTATCGAGGATTGACTTGATATTTGGTATCAGATAACGATCAGGAATTGTTTTTTCGTTCAGTTCACGATAATCGATATTTTTGTTGCCCCGATTGATCTTCTTCCTTGTTGACTATTCATACTGGCAATGGCCATGGTGAAGTTGAGGATCGAATTATGCCTTTATCTAACATTTCATTCATTTGTTTATTCATTCCTTGTTTGTGTATGTAGGGATATCTATATGGCATAGAATTTATAGTGATTTCGTCCGTTGTTTTAATTTTGCGGTTTGTCCGCGCCGTGAAGGATAATTTGTCACCTGGTTTGAAAAATATTATCTGAGGATTGATTATTTCAGTTTTTTCCTCCGAATTCGTGTGATTGGTTCTAATTAAATCGTATATATCTATTTTTTGAGTTGAGGAAAGAATTATTATTGAATACATGATAACTGGATTTTTCGAATGATTCCACTTGAAAAGATTCATAAATATTTGATGAAATATTTTTATTTGTTTTGTTTTGGATTTCTATAAGCGCAAATCCGTTTTCGGCATTAGTCAAAATTTGAAGTACAGTATCCGCCAAAATAAACAGTACCGAAAATAAAAATAAAAATTAATTTTTAATTTCTGTAATGTAAGTTCTCAAAATGTTCACCATTTCGACGCAAACAAGCTTCATATCGATTTTGTAAGTCAATAAACATATTTATAAAAACTGGTTGATGTAACTGCCGAAAAATATTTTGTATTCTTTCCCGTAGTTCGGCAATATTCGCCGGCGGATTTTATGAGTGAAATATTTTGTCCTTCATTATGCCCCAAATGTATGCGTCAGGTGGCGTCAGATCAGGTGAATGAGAAGGATATTCGAAGTCTGCTCCCCGAGAAATTATTCTATTATCGAAATGCTGACGGAGTAACTCTAAGGTGCTCACAGCTGTATGGCTCGTTGCACCATGTTGTTGGAACCATTGTATGCAAACTGTAGATTTCGTGCACGGCAAAACTTATTCAGATCTCTCACAAAAGGTATAATGATTTTCTCTCTATAACGCTCTTGGTTGACAGTAAGTGGATTCTGATTATCATCTTCAACGAAAGAAGGACCAATCATTTCATGACCAGATACCGCGCACCAAACGGTAACTCGAAGACTGTGGAGTGGTTTCTCTACAATGACATCAGGACGTTCAAATCCAAGGAATCTGGTTGTTTGTCGATTAATATAGCCGCTAAGATGAACGTGACTCTCGTCTGAAAACCATATGTTTTTCAAAAATTCGGGATCTTCGTAAATTAAACTCAACATGCGATCACAGTAAATTTCTCTTGTACGTTTGTCCGCAGCATTTAGTCGTTGTCCAACTTGAATACGGTGTGGATAACCACCAATTGATTTGAACATGCGGCGTAAAGACGTTTCACTTATGTTGAATTTACATGCAGTCCTTACAAGACTTCTTTGAGGTGATTGCACAACTTGGTTAAAAACACGTCCTTCATTTTCGTTAGTGCATACTGTTTTTCGACGACCTGAAGAACCTTTACGTTGACACAATACACTACCAGTGCGACGAAATTTTTCAACAACAGCAAACATCACACTTTTACTAGGAGCTGCTTTATTAAATTTTTGTTGATATTTTATTGACACCTGTTCTAAGCTTGGACCATCATTACGACCTTTTCCGTATGAACGATAATAATGCTCTACCAAAAAAACTCTTTCTTCCGTTGTTAGAACCATTTTGAAATCAAATTTAACTGCAGCGTACTATTAATATATCAACTAATGACAATTAAGTCAAATATGACAAATCCATATTACATAAACAACTCCACAGCACTCTCTGTTTCGGTACTGTTTATTTTGGCGGATACCGTATATCAGTGGTCCTAATTTACCTTCATTTATCAATATTTCTCCGTTGAAAATAGAAACAGGTAATTTTCTCAGAATTTTGTGCTGTGCTTCTATCGAGAATTATATATTAAACTTTTCTTTTTGTCTGTATCTGATAGGGATTTCTGTATTTGAACCTATCAATTTATTGTTAAATAAATCGAATCTGATATTCATGTATTTTGAATCATTGAATCCAATTATACCGTCAGAATACTCATGAAAATCAAATAAGAGAAAAGAGATATTTTAGTTTGTGTTTGCGCCAATACTAAGATTTTGATTCCTTAGTAATAGACAACACACCTTGCTTGTAAAGACCGGTCCGATATAGATAATTAATATTGTTACAAAAAGTAGTTCAGATAGTGAGTTGGAATAAAACATTTTTAATAATAAGCCATCATTATCTAAAATATCGTTTATAAGTCAATATAGTAGCATTTTGTCAATCAGATATATAGTGAATTTAGGTGAAACATTGTGCAAACTACGAGTTAGTCAATTTCCTCGATTTACCCTATTTACCCGTACCTTAATTCCTAGTCTTATTTGGCAAAACTTGGACAGGACAGCCGGAGTTGGGGTTCACCTAAATATTTGGTAAGTGTTCCATTTAGCATATAAATTAGAATCTACAGTCCGCTATTAGGTTATAGAATCATATCATACATTTTTGGACCTTATCGAACCGGGTTTAGTATTATTTGTAAAATATAGTTCATTTTGCCGGAATCACTTACAATAAAAAGTTGAAGTTCGTAGTTTTAATTAGTTGAAAGTAAAAACGATATTTTGGATATTGTTCGTGAGTTAGATTTTGGGCTTATTCAAACAATAATATAGGAAGTTTCGATTATTAATAGGTAATTTTTATAGTCGATTTGATTTAAATATAGAATAGATTCCTCCTAAATAGCTCGTTTTATAGTAGAGTCAAATCGTCAAATAAAACATATTTTATAGTTTAGTAATTTAATCCAACATTATCTTATTCATTAGTAATTCAGTTGTTGTTTTTGTGCAATACATTATTATTGGGGCTAATTTTCCAGTACATTTTCGTTACTCTGATAGTAGAGATACAAAATGACACAAAAAAAGAACAACAATTAAGAATTTTAGTTGCAAAAAAGGAACAGTATTTTGCCAGAATTCAACGTTTGTTCGATAATAGTAGAGATGTTTCAACGCCAGAAAAGGCAAATCAATTTCTCATTAGATATGAGACTTTGGAAACAACTAAAACCAACTTTTTAGATATTTTAGATCAAATTAACACACTAGAGTATAAGATAAATGACAAATTTGTTCCAAATTATCAAATTTTAGAAACATTTGACGAATTGATTTGTTATATTGAGTGTGTAGCTAAAAAGGTAAATGTTGATATTGCTAGGGAATCACAACCATTACGTCAAAATAGTAGTAAATCTAGTCGTAAATTACCGGAATTACCACTTCCGAAATTTAACGGTGATATTAAAGATTGGCCTTTGTTTATCGAATGTTATAATAATATGATACATAAAAATTGTAAGTTGACTGATATAGATCGAGTTCACTATCTGATAGGTTGTTTAACTGGTAGCGCTCTGTCTGTTTGCTCAGGTATTGCTCCCACAGGCGATAATTATAGAATTATTTTCCAAGCCCTTAAAGATAAATTTGAAGACAAGCGTGTCATAGCTAATACGTTTTTAGACCAATTATTCAATTTTAAGCAAGCTCAACATGAAAATGCCACCACTTTAAATTTGTTTTTAGAAAAATTTCATCCTGCAGTTACGGCATTACGTCAATTAGATATTCCTGACTTATCAGACTATATTTTAGCCTATTTAGCATTTCAAAATATCAATCCCGAGACTCAAAGATTATTTGAAAATACTAGAAGAAGTTCTGAAATGCCTTCTTATAATGATATATTAACTTTTGTAAAAGAGCAAGCTAAAATTTGTACTAGAACAAGTAATGGTCTTAAATCCAATAGTAGTAATAATAAAAATAATTCATGTATCCATAGTAGCAGTCAGTTAAACAATAGCAAAGCAAGGGTAACTCACTCCTTTGTCGTTCAAGGAAATTCTAGTAGTTATAATTGCGTGATATGCAAAGAAAATTCGCATTCAATACTTATTTGTCCCAAATTCTTAGAATTGTCCCCCCAAAAACGCTACCATGTTGTTAGAGAGAATAATTTATGTTTAAATTGTTTATCTAGGCACAAAGTTATTAACTGCGAAAGCAACTATACTTGTAGAATTTGCCAACGTAAACATCATAGCTTGTTACATTTCAAATCCTCGATGCAAAGTATAGCCAATAGTGTAGGTAAGTCTGACCAACCAATCAGTAGTAACTCGGAGACAAATGGTCCTAATGTCTCTGAAATTTGTAAAAATTCCACCGCAGGCCCTTCTTCTTCTACTTTAAATAAAAATGGCGGTACTTCCATGGAATATCCATTACCTCCAGTAGTGAATTGTTGTTCGGTTACCCATAGTCACAAAAACTCTCCTTCTAGCAATACTGTCTTATTGTCCACAGCGAAAGTGCATGTTCTAGATAGTTACGGTAATTTTCACGATGCCCGATTTCTAATTGATAGCGGTAGTCAGGCAAATTTTCTTTCCCTAGAATTTAGTCGTCGTTTGAAATGTCCTCTAATGAAATGTCATTCTCATGTTTATGGAATTGGGTCCGCTAGTAGTTCCGTATATGGATGTTCAACTATAGTAGTAATTTCGCGGGTGGACACCACCAAACGGTATCCTTTGGAGGTACTGATTGTTGACAAAATTGCAGATCAGCTACCCGCTTCTCGCGTCGATTTAAGTGCTTTATCACATTTGAAATCGCTTCCTTCAGCCGATGGTAGTTTTCATTTCCCGCAAAAAATTGATGGAATTCTTGGAGCTAACGTGTTTGCTCATTTGATAGGCAACAAACGAGTTGTAGGTCCACCAAACACCCCAGTGGCAGTAGAAACCACTTTAGGTTTTATAGTAATGGGCTCAGCTCCCATTGTATCCTCATCTATTGATACTCGCAGTTTTTGTACCATTTTAGAGCCCTCTCTTGAAAAATTAGTTAAGAAATTCTGGGAGGTAGAAGATTTTCCAACTTCTTCAGTGATAGTAGACCCAGTTGATTTGGAATGTGAGAAAATCTTCAAATCCACCTATAGTCGAGATCACTCCGGAAGGTATACAGTGTCGTTACCTTTCAAATTAGATAGTTCTTTATTAGGAAATTCATACACCACAGCTTTCCGACGATATTTATCATTAGAAAGGAAGCTGAATAATAGTCCCAACCTTAAATCAAAATATACAGAAAAAATTAAAGATTACATAGTCCAAGGTCACATGTCCAAAGTAGTAGAAAATGATAGTTCAATGGTACAATATTTCATTCCTCATCACGCAGTCTTTGAAAATTATTCCCAAACAACTCCAGTCCGTATTGTTTTTGATGGATCGTGTAAGACGGACACCCTGTATTCATTAAATGATTTACTCTATACTGGTCCTAAATTACAGTCTGACGTCTGTACAATGTTCTTAAACTTCAGATTATTTGAAGTAGCTCTCACCGCCGACATTCGGCAGATGTATAGGCAAATAAATTTACACCCAGGTCAACGAAGATTTCAATGAATTTTGTGGAGATTCTCTCCAAATGAGCCCATAGAGATTTATCAATTGAACACTGTTTCGTTCGGAGTTAAAGCTTCGCCTTTTCTAGCTCTCCGAACTGTACGCCAATTCGTTGACGATGAAGGAACGTCGTTTCCTTTAGCATCTGAAGTTATTAAAAGAGACATGTACGTAGATGATCTTGTTTCTAGTTTATCTTTAATTAGTTTAGCGCTTGATTTGTATAATCAATTGATTGGATTATTTAGTAGAGGTAGTTTTCAATTGGTAAAATGGGCCACCAATTTACAAAGATTATTGGAAAAAATTCCTCTTGACAATAGAACCACTAATGTGGTGAACTTTGATACAGATTCTCTGAAAATACTTGGTTTACAATGGCATCCGAGTTCGGATTCTTTATCATTTTCTTTTGACCTGGTTGATAAACCTTGTACTAAACGTAACATTTTGTCCACTGTGGCTCGTTGTTACGATCTTCTAGGCTTTTTAGCTCCTGTCACATTATTAGCCCAACTTTTGGTAAAAGATTGTTGGATTGGCCATCTGAATTGGGATGATCCCTGTCCTCCTGATATAGTCCACCGTTGGAATCAATTTTCTACAGGATTACATCATCTTTTAAACTTCAAAATCCCTCGTCATATAGGTGTTGTGTTACATCAGCCAATCATTTTAGTAGGTTTCGCAGATGCATGCTTAACATCCTATGGGGCGGTCGTTTATCTTCGTAGCATAAATTCCAATAGAGAAATTCAAGTTCATCTCCTGTGCGCGAAATCCAAGGTTTCTCCACTGAAAGTAGTCACAATTCCAAGATTGGAACTTTGTGCGGCTCATTTACTCGCCAAACTTCTGAGATTTATAATAGATTGTTATGAATCTCGACTAAATATTACTCATATTTTCGCCCTGTCGGATTCTACTGTCACTCTCAATTGGATCGCAACCCATCCGTCCAAACTACAAACATTCGTATCGAATAGGCTGGCTCAGATTCAATCATTAATTGATTATAATTCGTGGTTCCATGTAAATGGAAAAAAACAATGTTAGCGATTGTTTATCTAGAGGCTTAACTCCTTCCCAATTCATAGCTAATAATTCCTGGAAAAGTGGTCGTGAATGGCTAAAGTTAGATTCCGCTGAATGGCCGATTAGTACAATTTGCTTAGAAGAGAATCTACCAGAATCCAAAATAGTTTCTTTAGTAATAGCTGCAGATGTCGAAAATTCTGTCTATTCTCTAATATTGCGTCATTCCAAATGGATCAAACTGTTGAGATCGGTTGTTTATGTCCTTAGATTCGTAAAATTGTTGCCAATGGCGGTTTCTATTTCAGTATCCGATTTGGAAATTGCTGAACTTTCCTTAATAAAAATAGTTCAACGTCGACATTTTCGATCTGAATTAGCACTACTAGCCAAAGATGTTATTCCAGCATCTTTAAGACATCTACGCCCTTTCTTAAAAGACGGCGTCATTCGAATTGGAGGTAGGTTGATGCATGCCGATTTAAATTTTGATGGGCATCATCCTACTCCGGTTGAGATTTATGGAGTGCTATGTTTGGTCCCAGCTAATATATGGTGTAGAAACATGGACGTTAAAGGCACAAATAACAAAAAGAATCGAAGCATTCGAAATGTGGATTTACAGACGTATGCTGAAAGTACCATGGACAGCCCGAATTACTAACGAGGAAATACTACATAGAATTGGTCGTGAACGAAAACTACTAAAAATAATAAAAATACGTAAGACAGCATATCTCGGTCACGTATTACGACATGATAAATACTCTCTGTTACAAGTGATTATGCAGGGCAGAGTTGAAGGAAAGAAGGGAATTGGGAGAAAGAAGAAATCATGACTGAGGAATATCCGAGAATGGACAGACATGGGCGTTGAGGATCTTTTTCATATTGCTACGGACAGAGATGCTTTTAAGAGAGTGGTCGCCAACCTCCGTTAAATGGGGACGGCATTCGAAGAAGAAGATCATCCTATATTATTGCCCAAGAAGGATCATCTAGTAAAACTCCTTATTGATCATTTTCACAGAACTAACCTTCATACCGGTCCACACTTAGTCCTTTCCTTACTTAGATTACGTTATTGGATTCTCTCAGCTCGCAGTGTTGTTAGATTTATAATCCACAAATGTAATATTTGTTTTAGATTGAGGCCAAAGCCTCAAATTCCCATAATGGGAAATCTCCCTAGTGTCAGAGTACAACAGGCCAAGGCCTTCTTGCGCACTGGCTGCGACTACGCTGGTCCTGTGCAGCTTATCCCATATCGAAAACGCGGAATTCGTCCTGTCAAAGCATATATTTGCTTATTTGTTTGTATGGCAACCAAAGCTGTACATTTGGAACTTGTCACAGATTTGTCCACGCCCAATTTTCTTCAAGCATTTAAACGGTTTATAGCTAGACGTGGAGCAGTTTCTGAAATTTATTCAGACAACGGTACGAATTTCATTGGTGCAAAGACAGTTTTGAACGAATTGTACCAATTCGTTGTATCTCCGAAATACAATGATACCATATTGAACGATTTAGCTATTCAGGGAATTCAATGGAAATTGATACCTCCAGGTGCTCCACATATGGGGGTTCTCTGGGAAGCTAATGTGCGCTCCGTGGAAACACATTTATGCAAGGTAATTCAAAATCAATTATTAACTTATGAAGAGTTCAATACTTTGCTAGTTCAAATTGAAAGTTTGTTAAATTCACGTCCGTTGTGTGTACTTTCTTCTGACCCTGCGGACCCGGTAGCTTTGACTCCTTCTCATTTTTTGACCCTTACTCCCCTAACTAGTATTCCTGCTTCTGACCTCACTGATCAACATATAAATAGATTGGATATATTTCAAATGATTGATCGAATGGTCCAAGATTTTTGGAAAAGATGGGATTTGGAATACCTTACTAGTTTGCAAACTCGGCAACATTGGAATACCGATAGTCTTCCTGTAAAAATAGGCACCGTTGTTGTTTTAGAACAACCAACTACACCACCCCTCCACTGGCCTTTGGGCATTATAGATCAAGTCTATCCTGGTCGCGATGGTATTATTAGAGTGGTCGATGTACGCACGAAACATGGGACATATAAAAGACCCGTCATTAAGGTATGTCCCTTGCCATTGCAATAAAATACCATAATTTTTACATCATGTAGTATGTATATATTTGGATATATATGTATGTATATATGTATAGATAGATTTTTAGTTAATAGATTCGATTATAGTTTGAATACTTCCAATTTATCGGTAGGAAAAATTTAAGTTCAATGTTTAGTTACATCCTTTCCAATGTTCTGAAGTATAGTTCAGCCCGGGGGGAATGTTTGCGCCAATACTAGGATTTTGATTCCTTAGTAATAGACAACACACCTTGCTTGTAAAGACCGGTCCGATATAGATAATTATTATTATTAAAATAAGTAGTTCAGATAGTGAGTTGGAATAAAACATTTTTAATAATAAGCCATCATTATCTAAAATATCGTTTATAAGTCAATATAGTAGCATTTTGTCAATCAGATATATAGTGAATTTAGGTGAAACATTGTGCAAACTACGAGTTAGTCAATTTCCTCGATTTACCCTATTTACCCGTACCTTAATTCCTAGTTTTATTTGGCAAAACTTGGACAGGACAGCCGGAGTTGGGGTTCACCTAAATATTTGGTGAGTGTTCCATTTAGCATATAAATTAGAATCTACAGTCCGCTATTAGGTTATAGAATCATATCATACAGTTTGGATTCTGAAATTCTGGAAATGCTCTAACTATTCGTTTATTGTTTTTTTGAGTGACTTCATTTTATCGTGCTTTCTGTAGCGCGAGGCTCTTCTATATACTGTGTACATATTATTGACACATTCAAATAATTCTCGAGTGAACTATTGGATTTGATGCGTGGTTGAATGATTAGTTCCGTTAAACTTCCTCAGTAATCCCAGCAAGAAAAGTTGTTAAGCAACAGACATCAGTTTGAAGAAGAGTCATGCATATCTACAGGGTGTCAAGGATCTGAATGCCCAAATTGTTATTAATATATATTTAGTTAATGACAAGGTAGGCCTCGTCTTGTTCTAGCCAAACATATTTATTAAACATCAGGTAGGCATCAAACGAAATGTAACTTATGTCATTCTGACGATGATATTTAATATCGAAGCTATTGTCAAATTTCTTAGAATTTTTAACACTTTTCCAATATATTGTGGAATTATCTAGAAACCGAAGTTTAATTTAATTTATGAGTAGATTCCACGAAGTAAGTGTCAAGACAGTTAATTTCATGTTAAATATTACTTTAAAGTATAGATATCACTAATTGTAGATTATTGAGAAGTGCAAAAATTATTTACTTTTAATGAAGATGTATGTACTCGTATATGGGCAACGTATTCGCTCTAATTTTAAGAAAATTTCACGCGAGCATAGTAGGCAAATTGCGAATGCACTGTTTATTCATAAAATCTTCAATAACAATATAGACTGTCTGGAACTTACAAACTTCATGACACTTCTCATTCCCAGCTACTAAACTAGAAACAATTATACCTGCATCACACATCATGCATTCACCAATTATTTTATAAATTCTCCTGCTCACAGAATAACAATTACTTATAATAAATTGTCTAGTGTTCTTGAAATGAATATTTTCTATCACAGCACAGATTTGATTAGAAAACTACTGAAATACAATTTTTTGCAAATTTACTTTTGTGCGGTGATTAATTCATATGTGTAATAAACTCTGATACCACTGTAGTAATATCGTGACGAATCTGTTGAGTACGCCCGGCCATTATCTCAGGAATTAAGCAGCGCTATCACCAGTGCCGTCAGACACGAGGGAAAACGAGGAATTCTTCCCAAAAGAAACCGAGAAAGGGGGCTTTCCGGGCTCGAGCGGTAAGGGCTTACTTGAGTCGCCTGTGTTTAATCATCCGCCAGGACCAGGTTGATTCGGTCAGCGATATGCGTGGAAAATCAACAGAAACACCTATAGGGATAAGTCGGGGTGCGGGAGCAAATAAAACAGATTCGACTAAACAAAATATATGCCTCTATATCATCAACAATAACATAGAATATGACTCTTAACTGGGATCGGCTAAACAATCTAGCCCTCTTACGTTTACCTAATGAACAGTGAAAATGGCGTATATATTTCTAAGAATATGATAGATGCACGATATACGTCTATTACAGTGTTTAAAGAACGAGATATTCCTATGAAACTATTTAATGAACAATGTTTTTCTATTAAAAAATATTTAAATGAACAATGTATTCCCATTGAAATATATTTTAATGAACAATGTATTCCTATTGAAAAATATTTTAATGAGCAATGTATTCCTGTTGAAAAATATTCAAATGAATAATGTATTCTTATTGAAAATTTTTTTATGTTTCATTACCAAATAAAATGAATGAGTAAATAAATATCATTGTTTAAAATGTTTGCTTGATGAAATAACAAAATTTCAGAGGCCATTTCTTTAACATTCAACAAGGATCTTTCTTCATAATTGCGTACGATCTCTAACAAATTCATCAAATTGAACTATTCGTTTATTGTTTTTTTGAGTGACTTCATTTTATCGTGCTTTCTGTAGCGCGAGGCTCTTCTATATACTGTGTACATATTATTGACACATTCAAATAATTCTCGAGTGAACTATTGGATTTGATGCGTGGTTAAATGATTAGTTCCGTTAAACTTCCTCAGTAATCCCAGCAAGAAAAGTTGTTAAGCAACAGACATCAGTTTGAAGGAGAGTCATGCATATCTACAGGGTGTCAAGGATCTGAATGCCCAAATTGTTATTAATATATATTTAGTTAATGACAAGGTAGGCCACGTCTTGTTCTAGCCAAACATATTTATTAAACATCAGGTAGGCATCAAACGAAATGTAACTCATGTCATTCTGACGATGATATTTAATATCGAAGCTATTGTCAAATTTCTTAGAATTTTTAACACTTTTCCAATATATTGTGGAATTATCTAGAAACCGAAGTTTAATTTAATTTATGAGTAGATTCCACGAAGTAAGTGTCAAGACAGTTAATTTCATGTTAAATATTACTTTAAAGTATAGATATCACTAATTGTAGATTATTGAGAAGTGCAAAAATTATTTACTTTTAATGAAGATGTATGTACTCGTATATGGGCAACGTATTCGCTCTAATTTTAAGAAAATTTCACGCGAGCATAGTAGGCAAATTGCGAATGCACTGTTTATTCATAAAATCTTCAATAACAATATAGACTGTCTGGAACTTACAAACTTCATGACACTTCTCATTCCCAGCTACTAAACTAGAAACAATTATACCTGCATCACACATCATGCATTCACCAATTATTTTATAAATTCTCCTGCTCACAGAATAACAATTACTTATAATAAATTGTCTAGTGTTCTTGAAATGAATATTTCCTATCACAGCACAGATTTGATTAGAAAACTACTGAAATACAATTTTTTGCAAATTTACTTTTGTGCGGTGATTAATTCATATGTGTAATAAACTCTGATACCACTGTAGTAATATCGTGACGAATCTGTTGAGTACGCCCGGCCATTATCTCAGGAATTAAGCAGCGCTATCACCAGTGCCGTCAGACACGAGGGAAAACGAGGAATTCTTCCCAAAAGAAACCAAGAAAGGGGGCTTTCCGGGCTCGAGCGGTAAGGGCTTACTTGAGTCGCCTGTGTTTAATCATCCGCCAGGACCAGGTTGATTCGGTCAGCGATATGCGTGGAAAATCAACAGAAACACCTATAGGGATAAGTCGGGGTGCGGGAGCAGATAAAAAAGATTCGACTAAACAAAATATATGCCTCTATATCATCAACAATAACATAGAATATGACTCTTAACTGGGATCGGCTGAACAATCTCGCCCTCTTACGTTTACCTAATGAACAGTGAAAATGGCGTATATATTCCTAAGAATATGATAGATGCACGATATACGTCTATTACAGTGTTTAAAGAACGAGATATTCCTATGGAACTATTTAATGAACAATGGTTTTCTATTAAAAAATATACAAATGAACAATGTATTCCCATTGAAAAATATTTTAATGAACAATGTATTCCTATTGAAAAATATTTTAATGAGCAATGTATTCCTGTTGAAAAATATTTAAATGAATAATGTATTCTTATTGAAAATTTTTTTATGTTTTATCACCAAATAAAATGAATGAGTAAATAAATATCATTGTTTAAAATGTTTGCTTGATGAAATAAGAAAATTTCAGAGGCCATTTCTTTAACATTCAACTAGGATCTTTCTTCATAATTGCGTACGATCTCTAACAAATTCATCAAAATGAACTATTCGTTTATTGTTTTTTTGAGTGACTTCATTTTATCGTGCTTTCTGTAGCGCGAGGCTCTTCTATATACTGTGTACATATTATTGACACATTCAAATAATTCTCGAGTGAACTATTGGATTTGATGCGTGGTTAAATGATTAGTTCCGTTAAACTTCCTCAGTAATCCCAGCAAGAAAAGTTGTTAAGCAACAGACATCAGTTTGAAGGAGAGTCATGCATATCTACAGGGTGTCAAGGATCTGAATGCCCAAATTGCTATTAATATATATTTAGTTAATGACAAGGTAGGCCACGTCTTGTTCTAGCCAAACATATTTATTAAACATCAGGTAGGCATCAAACGAAATGTAACTTATGTCATTCTGACGATGATATTTAATATCGAAGCTATTGTCAAATTTCTTAGAATTTTTAACATTTTTTCAATATATTGTGGAATTATCTAGAAACCGAAGTTTAACTTAATTTATGAGTAGATTCCACGAAGTAAGTGTCAAGACAGTTAATTTCATGTTAAATATTACTTTAAAGTATAGATATCACTAATTGTAGATTAATGAGAAGTGCAAAAATTATTTACTCTTAATAAAGATGTATGTATTTTCTCAAAAGAAGTACAGAAGTTTGTAGAAGTAATTAGTAAACAAAAAATAATCAATACATAATTCAAAGTTTGAAATATATATTTTAAATTCAATAATTCATTTATGCAGTGAAAGTATTTCATTTTTCCTTATCTCGGTTACCAAATCTGTGCACTTTCTTTCCAAAAAATTCTTTAAAATGTGTATTTATTACATACTGTATAACAATTTTCACAATATATCCTGAATTATGTATTTCACATCCCGAAAAGTTGAAGAAGTAATGACCTTTAGTAAGATATTATAATGTCACTGATTTCAAAAACTCTTTATGGTTGTGAATATTTGAGAAATTTTCTCCGTTGCCTAAATTAGGCGAATAAAATTATATTAATAACTCCATATTTTTAAGAGTTTCTGTGTTTATTTTTTTATCAAAATACGTTTATCTTCATCTACAAGATCATCAATAAATATTATATTTAATTTGCATGTATTACCTAGAAATTTTTTTAATATAATATAACAACAATATGCAATTATAGTTTTGAAAAATAGTTCTCTTGAATCGGAGGTCAGCATGAGATACTTTATAGCTGCCTTCAACGATATCCGGGATTTTTCATCACTCTAATTATACTTTCCTGTTAAAAATGGAGTTCGCATACTTTGGAATATTTTGTAGGCTGTGAATTTTCGCGCGAAATTGCCGGCAACCAATATTTCAGCATAATTTCATATTTGGTAAAACTAAACACATGCTCTCGATTTTCAGCGGTGTATTTTCCATCACAACCCGGCATACTTCACTTATTAGGTATTTGTCAAAAAAGGTTTTAATATATTTAACAATTTAAAAAATAATAAAGTTTCTTCCAAAAATCGGGCCAAACCAGGCACATTTAACGCAAAATAAAGCACTTTTCAATACCGTAAATTGTACAATTTCGCTGTCACTACTTTTCCTGTTATTTCACAATTCAGAAGCTTGACTATAATGGAAGCACAAACTCAATGCAACTACCACACTATGTATAAATTATTACCAATAAAGATACGCGAGGTAAAACACAATAAGATACAATGATTGAATAACAATGAATGCATAAACAACTAGCCGCAGGCTATTCGACTGTTTAGGTCCACAGACCTAAGTAGCCTTCTCATGATAACGTAGCAGATTGCTCAGATCAGAGCACCGTGGCCTTGTAGTATAGGAAGTAATCGTTATAAGTCTTCAAAATTACGAAATAAAAAATTATGTTCATATATTATTCCTAAACTATAAATTGGAATATTATGAAATTCCAATATTTGATTAGTACGTACATCCATGTACTGTATTTGACGTAATAAAAGAAGGCGGCTTAACAAGCTATAATTTTAACAGGGACAACCATCATAAAATTTGAATTCCATGTATAAATTTTCCAATTCATTTACTAATAAGAACGTATTATTGTTCCATAAAATGGTTCAGGAAAATTTAATTTTCACATAGGAATGTGTGCCTTCATCATATTCAATAAAAACAGTAGGGAAGAAATGAGAGTTCTGTGACACTTTCTCCGCATACCCACCACCCCTGTTTATACCCCCCACCACTGTCCCTCACCAAACACTGGTGGGGGTATAAAAAAGGGTGGGTAGTATGCGGGAAAAGTGTCACAGAACTCCCATATTAGTGCATACTTCCCCACCACTGTACCCCCACCAATTATCCCCTCCCCCACCACTAATTGATGCATTTACTGCCCAGGCAAAACAAGCATTATCCTTATTGTTAATATTGATAACAGCCTTTTTCGATTCAATTTGTTTGGGTAGTTTGATGTAGGAAGATGATCGTAATGGATTATATTTATTAAAATTAACTCCTAAGTACTGAATTTGTAATAGACTTCAACCACACATTATTTCTTGTAGTTCAGAAGCTTTCATCATAATTTCACTAATGAAGGAGTTATAGATCGTAATGGATTATATTTATTGAAATTAACTTCTGAGTATTGAATTTGTAATAGACTCCAACCACTCATTCTTTCTTGTAGTTCAGAAGCTTCCATCATAATTTCACTCATGAAGGAGTTATAGACATCTGATAGATTCGTTGGAATTGTTAAAATTTGATTTTTTGTATTGAAAGACTTCAAGTCGTACATATCTTTTTCAGATATGGTGTACATAGAAAAAAGTTCAAAAGTAATTTTTAACGGTTTGAATTCGTGGAGGTACTGATGAATCAAAGCCACAACTTTTGCTTGAATTTCATTAAAAAACTCTCTGTGACTGACGTGGTGGTGAGCGCTACTAAAACGATAACTGCATATACGACATTGGAAAGCATTGGACAATCTTTCTACACCATCACTAATAGAGTCGACAATACTTTTATGTTCATTACTTTTTAGATGTCCGATGAAACCTCGCCGTAAAACTTTTTTATAACAAACCGGACATTCAATAATGTTTGGTGTAGATTCTGTATTCGTGGTGTTCAGTTTTCGTTTCTTTTCAACTGGATTATTGGTGTTTAATTTCATATCATCGTTACCATTCTTAGTACCACTATTGTTAATATCAACGATCTTAACATTACTAAATCGACTAGGGCAGCTTTACCGTTTGTGGCAAATAACAGCAGAAGAATTCGATACAATTTGTAGGCATGATGTGCACTACATCGCGGTTTGTCTCAAAGTAAGTTTTAGTGAAAAAGAAAATGGTTATAATAAACTGTGGATTAATCACAAACTAGGTGTAAACGGTACCAAACTAGTTACCAATGTCTAAGGTAAATAACAGGAAAAATCCATGAACGGATAAGAATGTAGTCAAACCAGTTCCAAAGGTCAGGTTTGGTCAAATCATATGGAAAACGGTTAATGAAACCGGTTTGTCAGAAGGTCGATTATCAAATTTGACAATCATATTAACCATCCAGTTTTGAAAAGGATATTCCAATATGTCGAGCGATTGGTCTAGGAAAATTGTGATAAGAGTAAAGCCTTTTAGATTTAAACGATTTGTAATGTGATATATTCCAGATATTCCAAAAAATTGAATTGATCTGGGCTATGTCCGACATGTTGCGATAAAAATACAGACGATCGTGGAGATGGGATAATACATAAATGTATACCTTGTAAAATTTATCAAGAAACGAAAGTGGTCATAATGAAAAATGTTGGTGTGAATTATACAAAAAAAAGGGATAAATAATATTGATAGAAATAATTTGATTTCTATTGGTACCCCCTCGTGAAACATCTCTTTAATCGAAGTAGCTAAAGTTTTGACCTACTCTGGCTTCATTTCGCAACAGTAACGAATGTCCTCGTTATTGACCTCAACGGTACTGGTTTTGTGATTTGTATTGGTAACTCTTGTTAATCTTGTCTTTAATTAGAGTAACGAAAGTATTGACCTAGTCTGGCTCCGTTTCGCAACAACTTTCACGGGTTAATTAGCATGAGCATCCGTCTTCACAACAAATTATTTCAAGATGCAGTGACCTACAGACGGCGACTTAAAATTATTAAGGTTCGCGTTAATAACCCAACTGAATTTCGTAACCTCGTCTGAGCATCCGTATTCGCAACAAATTATTTCAAGATACAGTGACCTACATACGTTGACTGGTTTTCACTTTAGCAAAAGTATATAAGAGACAGAAAATTTTATATATTCAAGTTTTGTAATCATCGCCTCGTCTGAAGGTTCCCCGACTAGCGAAAAGTCACGGGAACGTGTGATTTACGTTGAGAAAATTGTGGTGGGTAAAGAAAAGCGTGCCTGCTTGCTTGCTAAATGTAAAACCATCAAACGAAGTGCACAGGAGCGACTTTTACTGAAAATTAGTAAAAAAAGCAAGAGCAGGGTGACTTTCTTGTAGCAGCTATGGTGCACGCTCCAGCAACGCCGACAAGTACAGCTGTCGATAATTGTGTGAGTGTATCTGGAACAAGTTATTGATCAACGACGGATATACTTTGATGAAATCCAATCACCAAACCCACTACCAAGACCATCCACCATTGAGTGTTAACTTCGATAGGGGAGTCGAATTTGAACAAAATTTCTGTCGACATTTTTGAAAATCTGAAAAGCCTGCAAGAAAGTCACTATGCGTTTAAAAACAATTTTTTCTGGGATACTTGCGACTTGTGAAGAGAGGAAACGGGTAAATCAGAATCGGATTGCAGACCTCTACGTTTCTTTTTTCCTTACTCTCTCTCTAACTACACACAAATCAGGTATAGTTTTTCTGTAAATATTCAAAACTTGTTACACATATCTTGACGATGCGTAAAAATAAATTATTGACCTTGACCGGTTAATTACAAGAAGATACAAAGATTGTATTATAGCGGCCTTCTGCGTTGACCTTCATTCATCGAGAGAAACACATTAGCATAATTGGATGGAAGTAAAACTCGTTGGTGTACACTTTCAAGTGGTACTATAAATTTCTCGTTATCACACAAGTCGAGGCTACCGGAGGCTACATACATAATATATTTGTTGAAATGTGCTTAGAAAGCCGGGATATGAATGATGAATACAAAACCTTTGAAGAAAGACTTTTATCCTATAAGCTGTGGAGTGGGGACATTGAACCATATAAATAAGCTAAAGCAGGCTTTTAATATACAGGATATTCTGATATAGTTCGATGTTTTTATTGTAATAATTAATGGTATAATTGGAAAGCTTCGGACGACCCGTAAGCAGATCACATAAGTTACGGTTATTGCCTTTTTGCCAAAAAGATGAAAAACATTCCAAAAAATTAGGGTGTTGCTGCAGTTTACATTTTTAATTTATTTGAAAACGTTTTGTTAATTGTTCAACTTATAATACTGTATTTTACGTTATACAAATAAATAGTAGGAATAAAACTGACTATTTCTTTTTTACTCAATGGTACACTGACCTCCAATCGTTGTTCGTTCGAGAGTGGAATACGTTTGGGAACTGTTTTTTAATAATATGTATATAATATGATATTTGATAATAAAATATGTTCAACAATTACGGTATTACTTAATTTAATTATAGAGATAAATACAAGTATGTAACGTTTAAAATATTTATTGTTGCATGATAAAGGTTTCATATATAAAACATACATTTGACACTGCACACATACAGTAATTTGAGTGATAAGAACATTTTGGTTCTAACATTTCAAGCTAGGATGTTCTTCTAATTCTATAACTGGTGCTGTACTGATTTGGCGGATATAGTTAGTTTTTTCTAAACCCTTGACGTAGACAGCCTCAAAGTTTTCAGCCAACTGCGTCAAAATATTCTTGAAGTGGTGCAAGTTGGTGTGACCTGCTTCCCATTTGATACAATGGAAGTTGTTCGTCAACCAAATTGCCTGCCTCTGTATCTCCGGTGGCAGTAACCTTAACGAAAACGGGGGTTTAAAAAAGTAATGGCTTTGTCGACACCCATCATAAGCGGCTAATTTTGTTGGTACAAATTTATTAATTTCTCTCATAAAACCTTGAACATCCACTACTAAAATCATATCTTTAGGTTTGTTAACCTTTGTAAAACTACTTGCTTTATTTCGTAATGATCGATATCAGATTTGAGTTGGGATAACTTTTGGTGATATTGTTCCAACATCAACTCATATAAACGAATCATATTGAAGTACGGTTAAAAGTGTAATCGGGACATGCGCACTATATCTGTTTAACAATTTCAGTCATTGGATTTTATGTGAATTCTTTTTCATGTAATATTAAGCAATACGCGGATGTATATGCAGATGTATCAGCATTTGTCTCAAATTCTATCCTTAGAGCAATACTTCCTGATTGCATAACTTCTTTTTGTCGGAAGCAGTCAATATGAACCAGGGGCGACCAGTCTTTAAATTGTTGTGATGTAAAAATAGATTCATTTACGAAACGGTTATAATAAGTCGTTTGAAAGTTACCAAACATTTCATATAGTGTTGCAAACCGATTATTAGAAAAATCCAAAAATAAATCGCTATATGGATATCGTTCAGAATTTAAGAATCATTTTATGTTGGTTAGTTTACAATGGTCGAATTTACTCATATCAGACTTTATTCTACCTTTTCTATCCTTTTGAAAACCGATTATAACATGCCTAGGTGTTTCTATTTTGGTACGAGTTTTAACAGCCCAAGTATGGCGTTTGGAAGGAGGTAATTATGAGTACTCAATCATTTGCCATGAACGGAATTTTATCGGTAGATCCTTATTACTCTGAACAATCTTATGCAAGCGTAATTCTTTTGGCATACTTGGCTTAATATGAGGTACACACCAACGAATTTAAGTTAGTTCAATTTTGGGTTGTTCAGTATCATCAACACTCTTCACAGCATCAATATCATCCCCTGCGCGAATGAGTACCAATTCCTGCTTCATATTCATGATAATTTTCCAAAAATCTTCGAAGAAACCAGAAAGTGCGCGGAACGGTATGCAATCATTGAAATTACCATTTACATCCACTAATGCACTATCATCCTCCGGAAACCAACCAGCATTTTGCAACAAAATACTCTCATTTTCACCGAGCGATAAATAGTTTTTCATCGTAGAAACAAGACCCACATCTCTGACTGAGGCAATGACGACTCCATTTAACTCGTAACTTAACTCTCGGAACAGTAAAGCGATGGCGTTATTAATAAGTTTCAATTTCTTTGGAACAGCCCCCGAACTCGTCATTAATTTTCCTTCAACATACAAGTAACTACTCGATGGGAGAGTATAAGCATCTAAATCCTGAATCGGTATTCGAATCTCATCATTGTAATTAAGTTTTCCAGGAATGTACGGTTGATATGTATGGAACTGATATTCCTCATAAGTCGTATCATTGAAGGGTTCGCCAGTAACATGTAATACTTCCATTATATCAATACTTTGAATCCAAGCGTTTTCAAACAGCGTATGTTTGCTTTGGTTGTGAAAGGTACACGAAAACTAACCTTCGAGTCTTCATTTACCAACCTTCTATAGTTTTTGGCAGAATACGGTTGACAAAATTTTAACACCATTACGCTTCCCGAATTTGTAACGTTATTGTCACTTCTTCTTCTTGAAAATTCACCAAACCACCATTCTGATCAATAATTTTGATTGTTACGTTGTTAATGGTCGTGACACTGACTGGATAATACAAGATATTTTGTGGTGATTCCACTATTTTATACCCGCTGGGAACAGTTGGGAAGAATTGGTGTATGATATGAACTGGTTTACCATTCAGATACGACCCTATAGCAATACTGCAATCAATACCGATAGAATTCACCTTCAAAATCTTTACAGGGTGTGTAGAATCATGTGATTCATTAGGTGTTAGTACAATCTCATCAAACCCGAAAAGTGGATCAACAGACCCTGGATATGCGAATGAAATACCGTAATTACTATTAATAGATATATGAGATGTGTTGACAGAATCGCATCTTCTTCTTGTTTCTGCATTAACTTTTGTATAAGATCCACCAGATCATCTAATTCATAAGCACCAGGCGGTATTTCAAAAGCGTGCCATACTGCACGCCCAAAAAGAAACTTATTATTGGTTTTATCAATATTTGGAATTGTATTAAAGCTGTAAAAGTTTACCAGACCAACTTCATAATCATCATTTTCATTCAGATATATGGGAGGGTTAAAATTTTAATTCAGAAAGGATGAGTTACCACTAAAACTAACGGAAAACGACATTGTACAAAGGTATGTTACAAATTAACACAAAAATCCTGAACATAATATTTATATAGGAATTCTAGGGAGTGATGCCCACATTGGTATGAATTTTATTGAACAGCATCGTGATTACAAAATATAGTAACAGGCTCACTACTGTTAAAGTATGAGATTAATTTTAGCGGTGATGGTAGATTACCATAACTATCAAAGTATATGACCCTTTCATATTCTTTTGCATATGTTTTCCAGTGCGTACCCCCTTGGCTTGATAAATCCATATTCACAATACCACACTCAATATCACGGATTTTTTTAGGTAGACCGTCCCGCATGATTACCCCTCTAAAGAAAGGAATGGCAAGTTTTTGAATATACTTTTTCAAATCAATATCAGCCCGCGATGGGGCAATTTTAGTTTTTTAACCCACACCCCTTATATGGTCGTAGATAAAGTTCTCCACCTTTGCGTTTTTTGAAACGGTTTTCAAACCTTTTCCTTCCATAGCCAAATTATGTCGATGTTGTTCAGCTAGTTGTTGGCGATTAGCCTTTGCATCATTTACGGATTTAGCAATACTTGCAGCCCCACCACTTACGGCGGCTAATGCACCAATTAATGGTAGCAGAAGGGGTAAATATCCACCTTTCTTAGATGCTCGTATGATACGTTTTTTAGTTTTCCGTCTGAGCGTTCCACCTTGTTTCATACCCATTCCAAGCTTGCGTTTTCCTTTCATAGTGTTAGTCACCAACCAAGGTGCAGCCTTTTCACCCAATTTTGTGTCCTTGGCTTTAACTCGTTCTCACGCTTTATTTTCCAAGACTTCATAAGCTTTGTGTCTCAACAATATCAGAACTTTGGGAATATGATATATCGTGTTCTCGACAGGCTTCATCTAAAGAGTTAATACCAGGATCTCCTCGCTGTAAACGCTTCTATAGTTAAGTGCCAGGCCCCAGAACTGAAAACCTGGTAGATGTAGCTCGAATGGTAGATTATTGATTAGTGAATTTACTGAACCGCTTCCTCTTCGATGTGAACTCTATAGTTTACTTTTTACCATTGTGCTATTTATATACCTGAACCAACCTATATATACCCTCACTCAGCTTTCATTATTTTCAAAATGAAGGGTGAACAACAAGTACTTCGTTTGCCTGTTCAAAATCATGATATATGTGTTGATAATAGGGTTAGAAAACATATTCTTTCAGGTGGTGATTCCAAGAGAGGGTTAATTATTGGTCCCAGAGGTTCTGGAAAAATGAATGTAATGCTGTCTTCAATTGACCACCCCAATGGTTTAAGGTTTGAGAATGTGTATGTGTATTCAAAAAGTTTGCATCAACCCAAATATACCTATATACGCCACTTAATTCAACCTATGGAAGAAATTGGGTATCAAGAGTATAGTACCCATGACAACATCATTATACCTACGGAGATAAAAGATAATTCTGTGATTATATTCGACGATGTGGTCACATCTAACCAAAAAGTCATTCAACGTTATTTTTGTTTCGGTCGACACAAATCCACAGACTGTTTCTATTTATGTCAAACATACTCTGCAATCCCCAAACAACTAATTAGAGATAATGCTGATCTCATCATTATTTTTCAAAAAGATATGACACATTTAAACCATATTTATGATGATCACGTTAATATTGACATGTCCTTTCAAACATTTGAAGACTTGTGCTCCTACTGTTGGAAAAATAATTATGGATTTCTCACAATCGATAAAGATTCCACAATGTCTCATGGTAGGTACCGAGAGGGGTTTGATGCCTATATACATATATAAGGAAAAGCGAAATAAGCATACAGTTAGTTAAAATGGATCCTCAATTAACCAAACAGCTGGTTAAAGCAAGGAAGTCGTTAAGAAAAAAAAATAAAAGTTTAAAACCAGACATGTCCAAATCAGAATCTAAACTGGAAAAAGCATATCGACCTATTACCGAGCCACGTAAGGAATTAGTTTCAGCTTTGACTCCTTCAAACATTAAACAAGAAGCGGTTAAAACAGAAGAGATTAGTGCACCTCGGAGTAACTATAAACCTAGTTATCCTCCTATAACATACCTAACTCTCATTGATAGACCTAATTTTAATAGTACGCGGCGACAGACTATCACACCTGAAACTAGTGCAGCAGAAGATATTTCATCAACTGTATTGCCAGAGGAGCCTCGTGAAGAGGTTTTTGAAACTAGTAGAGTTGGATCTCAGGAGGCTCATGATCCAACTCGAGAAGATGAATATATTGATGATACCATTTCACAATTTCATAAAACCATTCAGGATCCTGCAGTGTTCCGAGAATATTTTGATCAATTTTCCACACCGCTGCCCAGAGAGTACATAAAAGGAATGGTTCGTGATGTTGAGTCCAAATACAATCATGTTTTGGGTGTGTTTCATAATCTGACAGAAGACAAATTTCATATTGGGGGCACTTAAGTAGAGTTTGTAGGTCCTAATATCAAGGTTCTTGGTATCACGTACCCAGGTACGGTAGGCCTCTATGATTCACTATTTTCAAAGAATCCTACATTACAAACCTTACGAGATATAAATCATTATGTTGATATCATAAAGCGAACAAATGCTATTCATAGGGATTATAATTCAGAGTTGCCTATCCGAAGATTTCCTAATGATATTAAAGAAGAGTATCTGTACATTATTAAACCGGTATTAAAACCGAGAACTAGAACAGGTTCTGTACCTAGCTCCCTATTACAAGTAGTGATTACCCGTAACATGACAAAACGGGGTGGAGGGATGCAGATGAAATATACTAATACACCAGTTGATTATAGATATTTTGATGATTACAATGAACTAATTGATAGGTTGAAATTACTCGTGGCTTCACAAGCTGCTGGAAATACTGGGCATAATAATGAAATCGTTTCGATAATTGAAGAATTGAGGGAAGGTGGAATAATTACATAAATAGTATTGCAGCGCATTACCTTTATCCATTAACCAGTATGCATCTTAACAAGTTTGGTCGTCATTTCATAACTCAAACGGATAGTGAGATAGAAGTATCACCAGCGCCATTTTATTTGTGGCAGCCGGATACTTATCACACCAAAAGTCTTCTTCGTCTACGCGGTGAAAAGAAACCCAGTTTGAATAAAGAATATTTTGTGTTGGATAATAGAGGTGTCGCTTTTAAATTTCCTTTTGGAGGTAAAATTGGAGAAGTCAATCATTACCTCGCAGATGGTGATGTGGAATTAAATGACACGAGCTTCAAATTCCATCATATGTCAGGTAAAGAAATTATAAAAGGTGATTTAATCAAATTTAAGCTTGGAACACCGACTAATATTTGCGTTGAAATACTTATAGAGTGTCCATTAGAAAAAATTGTCTAAAGCTCAAGTTGTTCGCGAGTTACATGCCCCGGCTAGAATAAATTATAAAAGGAGGCATGTAATTGTAAAGGGATTACGTTATTTAATCCAGGCTGATTTAGCCATCATGACTATGGTAAGGATAACAAAGGCTATAACTACATTCTGGTCGTCATAAATGTCTTTAGTAAATATGTTTGGGCGGAACCGATAGAAACCAAAACAGGGAAAGATGTTACGCGTGCTATGAAAAATATTTTAAAGCAAATGAATGGTTCGATCACTAACCTTCAAACCGATAATGGATCTGAATTTTACAATAAACCTTTCCAAGAACTCATGAAAAAGTATGAGATTAAACACTACAGCACCTTTTAGAACTTCAAATCTAGTATTGCTGAAAGGATAATCAGAACACTGAAATCTTTGTTGTGGAAACAATTCAGCATGCAAGGGTCATATAAGTGGTTGCCTATCCTCTCTGAAATAAATAAGAGGTATAATAATCCCAAACAATCAACTACTGGTGCAATACCCAGTAAAGTGACCGATAAGAATGTTGAAAACATAACTGCATTTAATTGGTTGAAAACTGTAGATCCCAAGAAACCGAAATTTAAAAAGGAGAATTATGTTCGTATCAGCAAGTACCGCCATATCTTCAAAAAAGGATATACACCAAATTGGACAACTGAAGTATTCAAGATTAAAACAGTTAAACTAACGAACCCAACCACCTATATTTTAGAAGATGATCAGAAAGAAGAATTCCAGGGTGGGTTCTTCAGCGAGGAATTGCAGAAAGTTAAATACCCTGATGTTCATTTAATTGGAAAAGTGTTACGTAGAAAAGGTGATCAATTCTTAGTTAAATTGTTGGGACTAGACAGTCAGTCTTGGATAAATGAAAATGCTATGGTTTGAAAAATATCTTTTAAAAAATGTATAATTATTACAAGTGTTTTATATATTATATATTTTTAATAAAAGCACAATCTTAATACACGTATTTTATTTTATTATAAATTCTAATTCTATGTTCTACATTCAATATAGGATTATTTATTAGAGCTGTTCTATTAATACAATATATGAATCTGTCGCGATCACAGGCGGCTGACACCCATTCACCACGTCTAGCTACTCGATAGGCATAATCCCAAAATACCATATCATAAATATTGTTTAACTCCTCGTTAAAATGTGCGGTTTTCCCAGATACCATAATTGCAGTCAGACTCAAATTTGTCCGGGTATAAATACAATAGTTCAAGAATGTGACTTTTTTCTTCCAGCGCTCTATTATCACATCGAATAATTTCTAATACATTATCAAAGAATCTACCTTTGCGGTTCATCAATTTCTTTTTTAAATCTTTCAAGTACTCTCCAAAACTTCCACCTTTGATATGATTAATATGATGTTTAACTAATGGAAGAATTTCTCATAATCTGCATAAGAAATTATACCCCAAATATAGATATGATGTTTTTTGAGAAATTTCAATTACTTTGTTATCGTCGATCTTCTCAAACTCTAACGAAAATTCTCCTCTCACTATTGTTGGTATATTTTCATTTGAATGGTAATAATTTGTTAACACACCTTGATAGTATAATAAATGATATCACTCATCCGCATCAAATATAATTTGTGGTCGATTATTACCGCATAATTTCACAATCGGTGCACATTCTGATACATAGTCAATTCCAACACAAACTGATTTAGTCTTAGATTTGTTCAAGTTAGAAACTCGTTCGGCTAAGATAATATCTTTTTCTCTACAAAATTCTTCTTCAGTTTTTTGATGTGCATAGAAATTTATGTTGAATACGTTACTAATCCAGGTGGTCAACTGCATTAAATACTCGTTCAGGGGGGTATTATATTTTCTCTGTGAATACAAAAATAACTTGACAAAAATAATAACTGTTAATAATAAATGACATGGATAATTGAACTGGATTAAAGTAATTGAATGAATGAATAATTTCTTAGTCATCAACCTATATTTAATACATCGGTGTTATGAAATTGATGATCGCGTTGCTTGGTTGGAGTTCGCTGACCATGGGACAGGGTCGGAGTCCATTCACATATCTCCTCCCTCCTTTGGTCCAGACTTCGTCCTCGAAGTCTCTGAGAACAACTCTTGAAGAATCTGGATTTGAGTTGGTTGTAGCTTGGGCACATATAAGAATTTGGAGATTCTCTTCCTTTTCTTCACAGCAACTGTTATAAAGATATAAGGGAAACAATGCTAAGCCCTGCGGAAAATTGTGGCAGATGTATCGGTTCGATGGGTTGAATTTGACCGTGCGTCCCTCGAATCTGTAGTTTTTCTATCTTGATTTCGTGCTTCGGGTACAGTTTTATTGGGACTACTTGCGGCACTGGGAGTTCTTGGACAGTTTTTCTGTTGTACTGTATTCCTTCTATGACAATCGGCGCATTTGTCATTAAGATGCTACTTCTGCTAATTTCTTCATTTTGAATTTTTATTGGGTGAACTATTCCCAATAAAATTACGAGGTTTCTGGAGAAAAATTTTCCGTTGAGATTGATTTGGTACAATTTTCTACATTTGGAATTTGACACTGAGATTTTACAGGTTTTGTACAGATAATTTGTTCGGCTGGGTTGGTGCAGGCTTCATACCATTTACCATTTGCGAAGTAATGCGCAGGTGGCAGAATCATTATGTGATCATTATTAGGAATGGGGTAGATTCTAAATGTGGGATAAGCCTCTGGATAAAGGATAGGGATTTTTAATATTATAAGCATTGTCTTGGTGGTAACACAAACTAAAGATTTTGATGATTCAATGAGTTGGTAAGGATGTTCGTCACAGACTAAAAGGGCGTTTCGACAATATATTTCTAACAGTGTTTGTTTTAATGTTTCCAGTTCGTCTAAAGTGAAGAGCTCAATATTTGAAAGATTTAGTTGGGATAAGGTTATGGTTCTAATTAGTTTTAAAAGGATTTCATTTACAATTTGGAGATTGAGAATTTCGTTATGAAGAGCAACGTATCCATTGAAATCGGATGATAACTTATTTACCGCAGCAATAATAACGTTACTATTATTGTTTATTAAATTTAAAAGGTTATGAAATCTCGTATCAATAGAATGACCAAAAGAGATTTCATTGTTAAGTTTAGTCATAATTTCATTTTCTTTGAGTTCTATTATGTACTTAATTGTTGTACCTAGAAAGTTAAACAATCCTCTTTTATGCTTACGAGTAATTTTATGAAGATTTTCTTTTGCTTCATTTAGGAGGTGATTGTATTGAAATTTCAAAGAAGCTAAGGGTCCGTTTTCTAAAGGTGAATCGAAAGGGTCATTGGGGTTTATTTCTAAAGTGTTAGCTAATTTCTCTAAATTAATATGTAAAATATGTCTATGATAATGGTTAATTTCATTGGATTTGCCAAGTTCTTCTGCATAATAACCATTATTGGGGATTTCCTGTATCTTGATAAGATGTCTCAGGGATAGGGTCGTCCTGCAAATAAGGTATTTCTAAAATATCCCTTTTTTTCACTTTACGAAGTCTTTTAGCAAATTTTAAGTGTGTACTTGTTGTGTTTTGTTTATTAGTCTTACCGATAATTTTTGTTTTATTTTGTTTATTCGGATGTAGTCTAGAATAAGGGGAGCTCAATTTAGGTCGATGTTTTTTTCTGGTTACGTAGAGAGAGGAGGAGGGATCGATTACAAGAATTGATTCGGCTTTTTCATTATGTTTATCTAAAAAATTCTGACGTTTCTTTTTGTTTATTATATAGGTCAGTTATAAAGGGTTGCAGTTCGTCTTTATGTCTTCGATTGTATGTTTCGTATAATGGGAGATCAAAATGTATTTCTTCGGCATGAGGGCCATAGAGAATTGAAAAAGGTGAGAAGTTAGTAGCACTATGAATGGACTGATTATAAATTGAAATGGCATGTGTGAAGGTATCGTCTAAGGGGTCTTCTGAATTTTGTTCTCGTAATGTTCTAAGTTTTTCTATTAGGGTAGAATGGAACTGTTCAACAGGTGAATTATAAGATGAGTTATTGACTGTTGTGAAATGAATTTCAGATTTATGAAGTTTCATGAATTCTTTAATTACAGCAGAAGTAAATTCAGTTCCATTGTCACAAACAATTTTTTTCGGATAATTATGATGAGAGAAATAGTGTCTTAATTTGCTTAGAATTGGAACAGAAGTTTTATCAGAAATTTTATAGTATTGGGCATATTTGCTGAATGAGTCGACAATTGTTAAGTAGTAATTTTTGTTACAGTGGAACAGATCAATATGGATTATATCAAAAGGTTTTTGTCCTAATAATGGACCTAATTGAGGTAATTTATACGGGTGCCGTTCATATTTATTTTTTAAACAAATTTCACCTTGGTTAATGAAATTTAAAATTGTAGTTTGCATGGAGGGCCAATAAAATTGATTTTTCAAGTGTTTATAGGTTTCAACTATGCCGTTATGATTTTCGTTATGATACTGTTTTACACACTCTATTTGTCTTGGTTCTTCTTCTATGTCCTGTAGTAATTTACTACAAAAAACGGACTTAACTGTCGTGTCAAAAGTTTTCTTAAAGTATTCACAAATAAAAGGTCGAAATTCATGTGGTACGCAAACTTTTCATTATGTCTAAATATGTTTTTAAGGGCATCAGATATTTCCATTCTCCAATCTTCAGTGACAGTTACGGTATGTCTATGTTTATCAAAACATTTTTTATGAATAATGTCATCTTCGCTGGAGCTAGGAACAATAAGAATTTGATTGGTAGCAGAATTGATAGGATCTTCAGATATAGGGATTCCGGAAATCAGATTTTCGATTGCAGTGTGATTAGTGTCGTCGCTAAGAGACTGGTTTTTCTCGAAATCTTCAAGAAATTCGTCAAAATGGTCTGGAGGTTCAACACATATAGAAGAAGATGAGAGTACATTGACATGTACTCTAGAAAGACAGTCGGCAACTTGATTTTCTTTGCCTTTTCGTTATTTTACACCAAAATTATAGTCTTCAAGTTTCAGTCGCAATCGGGCTAATCGGGATGTGGGATCTTTAATTTTGCAAATCCATACAAGGGGATTGTGGTCACTTTCGACTGTGAATTTTTGACCATACAAGTACGGACGGAAATGTTTACAGGAATCTAATATCGCCAAAAGTTCTCTTTCGATAGTTGAATAATTTTGTTCGGCTGAGTTTAAAGTTCGGGAGTAGTAAGAGATTGGATGGATATTTTGTGATAAAACAGAGCCTATGGCTATATTGGAAGCGCCAGTTGTCAAAACAAAAGGTTTTGAAAAGTCGGGATATTGGAGGCTGGGGCATTGCATAAGAGTTGTTTGCACTTCTCAAAGCACTCTTTATAATTGGCGTTTGTTGGGTCTATGACAGCTCCTTTGCGGGTACATCGAGAAAAGGGGGATGTTATTCTTGCAAAATTTGGAATAAACCTTCTATAATATCCAATAAGTCCTAAGAAGGATCTCACCTCTTGGACCGTTTTTGGTATTGGAAAATTCTTAATAGCCTCTATTTTGCTAGGATTGGGATTAATGCCTTCGGGAGTTACGATATGACCAAGGAAAGCGACTTCTTTTGTCAGAAATTCAGATTTGTCTAATTGGATTTTTAAGTTAGCTTTCCGAAATGTTTCAAAAATTGCGGCAATGTGAACTAAATGATCTTGAAGAGACTTAGAAAAAATAATGACATCGTCCATATAGACGAAACAACATTTGTGGAGAAAGGGTCTAAGGATGTTATCCATTAATTTTTCGAGAGTAGAGGGTCCATTTTTAAGACCAAACGGCATTCGCAGAAACTCATAGTGGCCGTGGGGTACGGAAAAAGCTGTTTTCTCAATTGAATTTGGATGAACTTCAATTTGATGGAAACCTTGAGCCAGATCAAGAGTAGTAAAATACATGAATTTTCCTAGGTTATCTAGTATGTCTTCGATATTTGTGAGGTTATATTTATCTTCGACAGTGTTCTCATTTAATTTACGATAATCAATAGCCATACGGAATTTTTTCTTGCCAGAAGCGTCTGGTTTCCCTTGATACAACAGATAGGGGCGGAATAAGGAGATATTGAGGGCCTAATAATTTTTTATCGAGTAATTGATTAACCTGTCTAGTAATTTCCTCCTGCATCGCTTTCGGATGTCGGAAACCTTTAACGTAAATAGGATTTTCATCTTTTGTTCGGATTTCGTGTTTAATGGCAGAGGTAAAAGTTAAGTCAGAGTTATCGTCATAGAAAATATCTTTGTATTTATTACAGAGTTTTAAAATTTTTTCTCTTTCTTCATGGTTTAGGTGTTGAGTGCGGATTATCGATTGGTCAAAATTACTAGGACCATCAGATATTCCGTATTTATTTAAATTTTCGACATGTATTGGTTCTAATGACAAAGGACTTGGTGAACAAATATCATTAATGTAACCGTTTTTGGCAGTATGAATTGATTCAGGAATTTTATTATTATTTATTGTAATTTCAGGAAGGATGATGTCGCCGTTGAGAATGTCAACAGGAATTTTATTGTATGAGGTATCAAAAGGAATAGTAATATCAAGACGTTTTAATGTTAGTAATTTATTTTGTTAGTCTATCAAAGCATGTAAACGTTCTAAGTCATAATTCCCTAATAATATGTCAAAGTCTTCACTCCAGTCGGCAATTCTAGCGTCAATAGGTTCTAAAATTTTAAATTCTTTAAGTAATGTTGTTTTGAACTTCGAGTTATATTTTCGTGTGATTTTTATGGACGTCAGTGTAAGTGGTTTATTATAAACATGATTTGAGTTGAAGAATGTGGAAGCTTTAGGAGAAACGATAGTATCGGATCCTCCTGTATCTATTAAAACTTTTAGTTTAGAAGTTGGCATAATGAAGTGTGGTAGTTGCGGATCGTTGCGAGTATTATTGAGGTTTATTGAAATGGCATTTCGTAAGTGGCCTCTTGAAAATTTTCGTCTTGACCGTCTGCGTTAGTTTCAAAATTTTCATTAGTATCGTCAATATCCAAGGTATCATGAGGATTTTCGAAATTTTCATTTTGGTCGGTATTTACATCAAAATTCAAAGTTCTTCTTGTCGAAGTGCTCAAAGGTTGGTTTCTGGTAGAAATTGTTTGTACACCACTCATTGGTCTTGGAATATTTTGTGGGGTTTGATAATTTCTTTGGAATTGCGGTGTATGAAGATTTGAGTTATTTCCGCAAGAATAAGACGGTTTATTGAATGATTGATTATTTCCAGAAGTGTAATTAGACTGGGGTCTGTTAAAACTATGATTATTTCTAGGAGGGTTATTATTATGAAATCTATTTATTGGAGAAATCGCGGCATTTGGATGGAAGTTATTCCGAGAAGAAAATGTAGTATTCGGGCTAGTACGGTTCTGCGTAAAAGATTGATTGGGTTTATTATGATTGGGATTGAAAAAATTTTGTTTCGGTTTATGAAGAGAAGGTAACTTTTTATTTTGTTGCCTCCTTAAGAAGTTCATATATAATTGTTGATTCTTATGATTATCGTAAGAGATACATTTTTGAAGAGCTTCGTCAAGAGAATTTATTTGGAAATGTGATAAATATTCACAATAGGGGTCGTTAATACCAGTGCAAAAAGTTTTTAAAGCAATATGTTTGAAGTACGGGGTTTTGAAATTTACAGTTTCGACATTATCATTTAAAACTATATGTTGAAGCAAATCATTAAGATTATTTGAAATTCTTTGATGATATTGATCATACGTTTCGTTATCGTACTGTACTGTAGTAGATAATTGTGTTGACAAAATATCTTCGGAGCGTCGATCTACGTATTTAGCTACTAAAGATGGACAATGGACGTACATCTGTCCAAAGCGTTAAATTTGAGTAATTTAAAAAATCTCTAGGTTCACCTTTCATACGAGAAATAATGTTTGCGTTTAATATAAACTCTTGAGATTGAGTAAGATTTTATGTTCTAAGAAACGTAATTAAGTTATCTACTGATTTTATAAAAGTCGATAGATCATCTCCCGTATTAAATTCAGGAAGGGTGGCACAAAGACTAGAAATATTGTTATTTTGTAGAGACATATTAAAGCTATTATGTTTCGAGTTTCTGAAATTTGATTTTTAGAAGATCGAGAACTATTAGCCGTATTAGAATTATCCAATGGATTATTTGACAGCAATAAATGTGAGTTATTTTCAGAAATATCACTAAAAGTGCTCATAAAGGAGAAAAGGAACGTTGTACTTACAAGAGGATGATCACTGGAGATGTCTTCTGCATACTACGTTGTTTTCACCTCGGTTCGCTGGATTTTCTCGTCTAACAACTAAATTTGACCAGGAAACTTGGGTTTCTGTTCGAAGTCAATCCTGCTCGCAGCGCCAGAAATATTCTTGGAGACACTTTTAACTTTTTACAAAATATTTATTTGAACTTTATTTACAAACAACTTAGAAATACAAAAGTAACTTGACAAAAATAATAACTGTTAATAATAAATAAAATGGATAATTGAACTGGATTAAATTAATTGAATGAATGAATAATTTCTTAGTCATCAACCTATATTTAATACATCGGTGTTATGAAATTGATGATCGCGTTGCTTGGTTGGAGTTCGCTGACCATGGGACAGGGTCGGAGTCCATTCACATTTCTATATAGTATCACTAAAGCATCCCTGGTTTCATTAGAGTGGTCGTCCGCAAAATATGTTCCCTTTACAAAGTTTGCGCTCCATGAAACCATCGCAATTACGCAAACTAGAAAATTATTTATCTGTGCAAACGAAAAACGAAAGTGTCGTTAATAGAAAGCTAACTAGATGTTACAGACATTGGCCACACACTAACCATGGTGAATACTACCCACCATCAATAAGCGATTGCTTTACGTGTATACTGAATCTTCTCGGATCTGATACTGAAAGTGGAAGAGTAGTTACAGACCATTATCTAAAGAAGAAGAACTTCCAACTCTTTACTAAAGTAGACCTGCAACTGTTTCCAACAGCGCCAGACTACTTTAACATTTTATTCATCTATATCTTTTCTAAGCACTAGATAATAATTTTGTAACGCTTCTTCCGAATTTTTCAAATCTTGACTTGTTATTGACCTTTAAACCAGTTTTGGGACCTCTAAACTTGTTTTGTAACCTCTAAATCAGTTTTTCAACCTTTAAACAAGTCTTGTGACCTCTAAACCAGTTTTGTGACCTCTAAACCAGTTTTCTGACCTCTAAACCAGTTTTCTGACCTCTAAACCAGTTTTCTGACCTCTAAACCAATTTTGTGACCTCTAAACCAGTTTTGCGACCTCTAAACCAGTTTTTCGACCTCTAAACCAGTTTTCTGACCTCTAAACCAGTTTTTCAACCTCCAAACCAGTTTTGTGACATCTAAACGAGTTTTCTGACCTCCAAACCAAATTTGCGATCTCTAAACCAGTTTTCTGATCTCTAAACCACTTTTGTGACCTCTAAACCAATTTTGTGACCTCAAAACATGTGTGGTGGTGGAGGGTATCAAAATGGTGGGGTGTATGAAAAGGGTGGGAGGTATGAAAATGGGGGGGTTGTAAGAAGGGTGGGAGGTATGGAAATGGTGAGAGGTATGAAAAGGGTGGGAGGTAAGGAAATGGTGGGGGTGTGAAAAGGGTGGGAGGTATGAAAATGGTGGGGGTATAGTGATGAGTGTGGTGGGGGTAACTGCTGGGGGTACAGTGGTGGGGTGGTGGTGAAGAGGGTAATTGGTGGGGGCGTGGTGAGGGGCGTATGCGCTGATATGAGAGTTCTGTGACACTTTTCCCGCATACCCCCACCCCGTAGTTATACCCCCACCAGTATTTGGTGGGGGGAAAGTGGGGGGGGGGGGGTGTAAAAAGGGATGGGGGGTATGCGGAAAAAGTGTCATAGAACTCTCATTTTTTCCCTACTAAAAACAAACATTCTGGAGAAAACAGTCATGAAATTTTCATTATAAAAGTCAGCTTGTCACTACTTATTGAAAATCCTTCAAGATATTATAAACAGACATTAAAAAAATTAGGTACCTACTTCTTAGGCCATTTGTTACGGGTTCATCATATTTTTGACTGAATAGGGAAATAATAAAATAATACTTACAATTAACCATTGAAATAACCTGTAGTCATTGTTAACATTTTGTTTAATGTCGATTGATCTTGAACTAAAATTCTTCTTGAATACAAAATAAAAATCTCCAGTTCTGTGAATACTATGGGACTGAATGTCACCAAAAATTGCCTAGATAAGGAAATTGTCACGTTGTCTATCTCGCTTCCGTCTGTCTTCTCTTTTTTTTTCTGGGCCGAATTTAGAACATGTAGTTCAATTAAAATCGATCTTTATTTCGGATCTTAGGAAGTCTAGTATAAAGAAACTAATATCGAAGAGAGAGTACGATTGACGTCAGTTGATGTGAATTTACGTACCTCTCTTTACACGGTCGCTGCCCATATTCGGTGAGATGCCTTGATTTCCGGAGGTGCTCATCTAATCATAAATATTCGCAATTTCAGGCCAATACTGGAATGACCAGTTAAATAATTAGCTGTCAACTATTCACCAGAAACCTGTCAACTACATTAGTTCCGGTAACATCTAACAATGTCACGAATTATACCACCGTACAGCCTGCTGTAAATATAGAGTCGCTCCACCTGGAGTAGGAAGTAAGAGCTTTCCATTAGCTATTAGAGTTATAAATAATTTAGTCCATTAGTTCCACTTCCAATATATCATTTAGAATCACCTTATATCTATAGTAATATTTACACCATGTATAACTACATGGGGCCATATCATCCGTAAATGAGCAACTAGACAAGTTCTCTGTAAATTGAAGAGTATTTCCCGATTCTGTCTTAAAACGTCACACTGAAACCTTATTCCGTTCCCCAATTCGTTCTCTGTATTCACAGGAGTTGAATAGACGAACGTTTCAATATATCAAAAGAAATAATCCATGCTATTGAATTCTGGGGAACAAGCTGACCATGTAAATGTACTTTCCTCTGGATTCTAATTACTGGGAAAAATGTTATTCAATGAGAAAGTGGGTGGGAGCATGAATCACATGTCTCTTCGAATTTTAGAACATCATCTGATAACTTTGGATAATTGTTTCGTAAAAGTTCTACCAGGGGAGCGCGAAGCATACAATATTCTTTCTTCTGCGAGTTACCAGAAACCAAAAAGTACATCAAATGCATATTTGCATATTCATTAGTAAAGGTAAATTATGCCATATTAACAGTGAAATAATATCGATGATAATCATTGGTTTCAGGTTTTCTTTTGAAAGCTCCGACTCCCAAACGAAGTCAAAAGTTTATTTGAAATTTTAAGATTATTTTGTCATCTTCTACTAGCTTCCGTTTTCTGGCATCAAGTTCCTGGATACCGTGTATATATTCAAACTGAAATAGACAAGCTGATACTTGGTGAGACAGTTGAAACAAATTCTGCCAAACTTTTGTAGATTCAACTACCAAGCTCTTCAAAAGCACGCGTCTCATCAGCAATTCAGAATAAATTGGTTTGACGCTATAGCTATAATGAGAGAGAAGTAAACTAATGAATGTCCATTTCATAATTTTCAAGAAATAGAAAAAATTATCAAGGGTATATTGGGAAGTATAAGAAAACAGTTTTCAACTGCTGTAGAAAGAACAGAATAAAGAATTTGGAAATTACTCAGCAAAATGTCATAATGTCACCAACATAAAAAGGTAACAAACTATAACCCACAATCTAAAGATAAGAAATAGTTTTTTTGCTCCAATTTTTTGTATTTGATGTATCAGTAAATGAGAGACATATATGATAACAAAATTTTTAGGAAAACATCAATTAGCTGTAATATCTGTATCACAAAAATGTCCTCCAAAGTTTCTTTGATGGATGCATACAAAGCATACTGTAACGTGAATTTCCCTCTTTGATAATAATTTCTAAATTCAATAACAAATCAAATATTCCCACGGTATCGGCTCTCGAGGTACAATTGTTGAAGGACCTGAATTTTTAAAAATCAAAATTTTTATAGATAGCATGCGTGTTTTTAAATGAAACTCATCTAAAAAAGCGTTCTTTGGCTAACTTTAGTAGCAGCAGAAACTCGTTCAATGACCTTACAATAAAATACATCGATATAAATGTTGTATTTAAAGTTTTAATTTTATGTATTTTCATACAAATAAAGTGAGGAAGTGAATGAATTTGTTTTCAGTGACCGTTATTTAAAATAAAAATTTTTGGTATATTATCTGCCATTTAAAAGAAGTAATAAATTCAAAAATACTATATTACGTTTCAGTTCATTATCGGTTTTAAACGATATTTAGATTTTATTTCAAACATAATTTAATATGACCAAACCGCAATTGTAACTGAAATCGGTTGATGGTTCAAAACAAATAATAAAACAGACACGTAATAGAGATATTAATTATAAGCATAAGCTGAAGAACCTATTACATCTAAATAGGTATCTTACAAAAAATAAACATGTGCCCTTTTATATACTCCTGTACACAGAAACAGAATAGTAATTTATGCAACAAGTGCTTAAAGTGGTGCTTTTTTTCACGAATGGAACAATTGACGCATGAGCCGCAGGCATGCAAAAACCAAAAAATGTCTCATTTAGGTTGCTCTAAATGGGCTAAAAATGGCGTCGATTTGTTTGTAATGATGACATAACGGTGCATAAAATTGACACATGAGTGCATAAAATACTTTGCCTTACCCTAATGTCACTTTTTTAAATCGTTTAACAATATTTTATATATGAAAATCGATTTAAAAACTTTACTGTCGATTGTAAATTGGTTAAATAGTTACTTTGGTTTGAAAATTTGATCGCAATAATTAAAACTTACATTTGTTAATGGAATTGTAGACTTGCCATTGTTTGCCTCTTTGGTCATGAAATTTAAAACGTTCATAATTATTTCACGACACTGCCCACTCAACTTTTTATGAACAACTTCACTTTCTGGAGTCGCCATAACAAGTTAGTATTGCACAACCCCTATAATCACACTTTTCTCTGATCTGTACTGGCGAAACGAAGCTCACGAATTCTGCCAGCGAAGTGAACTCTTGAAATCCGCATACGTCTTTGCTACGGCGCATCGGACGTTGCGGAACTTCCGACTGCCAAAATCAATTTGTCAACCTGTAAATCGTTCGTGTTTGGGAATAGTTTTCAAAATCTCTCCGCATCCGTTAGTGAAAGGTACTGTGCGAGAAGATGGGATACGTCTTCGTTTCTCGTACATAAATACAGACGTGGGGTGAGTACAGCGGGTCCTTTAAATCTTGATATACTGAATTTTTGGTTATTTTTGGAGAAATTTCGGTTTGTTAGCACGATACATCCCCCGAAGTGTATACAAGTAAAATTTTTATGATAGAATATTGTTCAGGGCCATAGATGCGGAAAAGTTAGTTTTAATCCTCAAAACCGTTTATTTTGTTTGCTTTTACTTTCACCGAATCAAGCAAATTTCAGATCAACAGCAAAAAACCATTTGTATCTTCAAAAAGAAGATACAACCTGGCAAGACTTCACGACCATAGTGAGTTTCATTATTCTGGGTAACAATACTTTTCTTAGTTTATTCGAGGAGAATATCTAATTTAGAGTTACAGGACCAAAATATGCTTATTTTACCAAAAAAAAACGGGTTGGTAACCAGTGTGAGGTTCACTCCTGACGATATGTAGGGGGGGAGGGGGAAGAAAAATGATGAACGTTAGGGATCATATCAGCAGCATAGGAGGAATGTAAAAAATATAATCAAAGAAAGGGAAGATGGAAATGCTGAAATCACTACCAGATGAGGATCTAATATATCTGCAGGGTTTAATGAAAGATGGGATGACCCCAACAGATTGGAAAATACGAATTATATCACCCATATTTCGAAAAGGAGGCAGCCAAGTGTGTAATAATTATAGAGCCATTACATTATTTAGTAATGCGGCCAAAATATTCACCAGAAGACACGCAATTTTGTTATTGATCCATGATGCAATACTCATTGTAGAACAATTATCGGAAGAAGCTATACTAGCGAAAAGATGCCTACAAATGTACTTTGTTGACTTACAAAAAGCGTTCAACATTATAGAAAGAACAGATATAATATGGAAGAGGAGAGGAGTAAACCAAAATCTGGTCATAAGTATAATAACACCAAAAATTACATTCAAACCAAACTCGAAGTATCAAAGATGATTGAAACTAGTATGGGAGTGAGGCAGGGCTGAATTCTGAGCCCACTGCTATATACAAAAATATTAGATGAAGTCATAAAAGAAGTAAGAAACGATTTAAAAAGCTGCTGGAGGTTGGAGATGTCAAAATTTGCGAAATATGTTATCCAAAGTACTTGGTATTATTTGCAGAAAATGATAAAATCTTGATTAAAAATAATAATATCCTACAAACAAGTGCTCAAAAAATATATCTCGAATATGAATAAAGAGAAGAACAAAGAAATGATTGTGAACACAGAAGGAAAGCAAGTGCTCAAAAAATATAACTCGAATATGAATATAGAGAAGACCAAAGGAATGATTGTAAACACAGAAGGAAATACCCATACGATCCAAATAGGGAGTAGACAGTGAGGGAATTTCAAGTACCTAGGAACAATAACATCAGAAGATGGGAAACTAGATAACGGAATCATACCGAGAACTTCTAGTCGCGGAATAAAAGAAATATCTGAAGAAATTGAAAAGTCAGTCTGTAAGAACGTAGTCATACCAATATTATCATACAGCTCAGTGGCAGAAAGTCTTCCATAAAATTGAGAATGAAACCTGATTACACCTTATACGAAAACAAACATACAGAGAAAGGCTGAACATGAAATCCATTAAATAATATATAGAAGAAAATTAACTAAGATGGTTTAGACATGTGAAAAGTATGGATGGGCAAAGGATAACAAGAAGCGTTTTTGAAGCCAGAACAATAAATATGAGAAATAGAGGAAGACCAAGGAAAATATGGCTGGAAGAAATTAACGGAGCGGTCGAAAATAGAGGAAAGGGACTACACGAAGTCCATTTAGTGTTTCAACGCTTACTTTGGGAAATCTGCTCATCTGATCGTTATAAATGATACTAACTGCTTCTTAATAATTCCACTTAGTAATGAGAAAATCATAAAAATCTTTATAATGTCCTGATTATATAGTGGAATTTTTTAGAAACAGTTATTTTAATTTGTATTGGTTACACGATGATCTTCACCAAATATATAAATAGAAGAAATTTGGAAAAAGGCTCTAGTCCAAACGCAGCCCAATTTTACGACTTGAACCCTTGAAGGGGAGGATTAAGTGAGTAAGACACATTATTTATTACAATCACTTGTTATTTTACCTAGAAAGAATTAAAGACTCACAATATCAGGATTATCATTGGTCCTCATATATTGTAGATCAAATTGCAAATATTATACCCCAATTATATGACCAAAACGACAATAAAGCACCACATATATTGACTGTAATCACTTCTTTCAATTACTCCACTTGAAAGCTTTTGAAACACAATTAGCTAAATTTAGAAATATTTTAGGTTAGAAATAGTTCTGTACATAAGTGGCTTAAGGAATAATTACTCGGAATGTGTATAGACACACTTCATTTCAAACTTTGCTTCCGTGTGATTACCCCAGTTAGCTTGAGTTTCGTTACAGCTCGTTCTCTTTGAAGTGTGCGAACGTTGCCGCAATTGACAAGACAAGGAAGGGTCTTTGCCCCTTGAGGCGCGATACTTTACATGCCGTGTTATTACATCATATTTCAAAATTTCATGGAATAAAACATTGTTAATGAAATTTACTGTTACGACCCTTACTCTGTGGAATCTACTAATATTACGTTTTCAAATAAAACTAACTGTTATATATAAAATTATATTGTTGAATTATTTAATAACAGTTCCATTTAACAAGGTAGAACATTATTCACTTGAAATCTCTTCACTAGATGAAAATGTAACATACATATTTAGAGTTGTTTGAAACTAATATTAACACCCCAAAAAGACTTTGTTCAAGACTCAACAGCAGTTTGAAGCACGCTATTGTTGAAGCACGCTATTGGTATAGTTAGTAAAAGAAAAATTGTTATTATTTAATCCAGCAAACTAATTGATGTGGTTATTTTGTACGACTATCCGTAACAGCTATAAATTTAACATCGATGTAGTTGAAATCGGGATGTTAAATCAAATTGAACAGCGCTGTTTACGCCTATTTAGTTTCCCTGAAATGGTTTATTATTTGGCAACAACGCTCCCGAGTTTTGTCCGAAAATTGTTGAAAGGATTTAAAAAGATAGCAGTAATTAGCACAATCGTGGTACGAACGTTAGTTAAGAATTTTATGTAGCCAGCGGGGCGAATTTTATACAGTTGTGGCAAAAAACCGATCAACCGATACATTAGTGATTTCTCACGTGTGACAAATAACTTAAAGTGCTCGATTTCCCTTTTTCCCTTTTTCCCCTTTTATATGATTTCCCAAAGAGCAAGTAATGGAATCTAAGAGGAACATTTTATTGGTATGTGAAGTTTTTTAAAACCAATCATTCACATTTTCATTTCTAAAATCCATTATATTTAAATATTTTATTGAGCTATCGAACATTTTGGTTCTTCGAGCCGGATTTCATTATTTGAATCTATTTTGATAATTCTATCGGGTATTTCATTTATTATAAATTATTTGTTCACATTCAGGTTTTTTCAGGGCGGAAAAAACTGAATTGATAAAGAACATTTCTAGTTTCAAATTCACTCGGTTTTCTGGCGGTGTTGTCAAGATTACTTAGAACAGCGGGTTTTAAGTAAAATAATCTTTGTCACAACTTACGATATTTTTTAATTCTCTGGTTAAATTCCCATACTTTACTTACGAGTTTGATTATAAAAGTGGGTTATTCGGCTAACCATTGGTTAAGTTTTATTGATTACTTGTTTTAAACCAAAGTTTGACCTAAAATATAGTGTATTTGCTTTCTATTTTAACATTAGTTTTGTTAGTACCTAGTTAATTCACATAATGGCTTCTACAGTGGAAAGACAATTTAAGTCACTTACGACAAAAAGGAATTCATTGTATTCGATATTACAAACGCTCTATGATTTGTCCAAGAAGATGGATTCGGAAACAAATAAAGAAAAAATTAAAATTCTTTATTTGTCTTTGGATTCTACTAGAGATTCATTTATTTCGGTTTTAGATGAAATTAATATGGTGGGTTTTGACACGAACCCAGATTACGTACCGGATTATAATGTATTTATGAGTGCTAACGAACTTTGTTGTCACATAAAAAATGCATACTTAAAGAAGATTGGAAAGCCGGAAGAGAAAACGCCTTTAAGCGCTACCGTGGTGGAATCTTAGGTACCTCAATTGCCAAAAATTGATCTACCCGAATTTTCCGGTGAGGTGCGGCAGTGGGAAACTTTTCCCTCTTTATTTGAAAGTATCATTCATGAAAATGCTAGTTTAACTAATTTAGACAAAATTCATTATTTAGTTACACGTTTGCGTGATCCAGCTTTGGGGGTTTGTGCAGGTCTTTCAATTACCGGTGATAATTACGATATTGTTTACAATGCATTAAAAGATAAATATGAAAATAAGCGATACTTGGCGAATTCTTACTTGCATCAAACATTGGAGTTTAAACCTATTGCCGGATAATCTGAAAAAGGTTTAAATATATTTTTAGAGCGATTTAATGTGACGGTGTCGGCTTCAAAAAAATTAAATTTACCTAATTTGTCGGAATTTATTTTATTTCAGTTAGCTTTAAGTAGGTTAGATAAAGATACTGTTAGAGCTTTTGAAATGGAATATAGGGACACGGACTTGCCTACGTACACAGAACTGGTTAAAAACGCCTTATATAAAGGATATATTTGATTCCAATCGTGTTATACAAATTGAAGAAAATATTCCCAACGCTTTTTGGTATCACATTGAAAGTATACAGAATCCAGCGGATTGTTTATCACGTGGTCTTACTCCGGCACAGTTAGTTAATCATTCTTTTTGGTTATCGAGGCCTACGTGGATTACGTTACCGGAAAATGAGTGGCCATTATCATTACCTAACATTAATGTTTCGGAAGTCAATGAAACCTCGAAAGTTTTCATAGCAAAGGAAAACCCGGTCGAGAACCACCCGCTTTTAGCATTGCTAGAACGGATGTCTTCTTGGTCAAAAATTTTGCGAATTACAGTTTGGGTTCTGCGCTTTTCAAAAATTATTCCGCGGAAAAAGGTTGTAACGGCGGATGACCTTCAAAAGGCGCAATTAGTATTAATTAAAGTAGTCCAACTTAAACATTTTTGTTCGGAAATTCAAAATTTAAATTTAAAAAAAAGATGTTTCACGAAACTTTCAAAATTACGCCTGCTTTTGCAAGATGGATTGCTTAGGGTCGGGGGCCGAATCGAAAAGTGTTACAAGAAAACATCCTATAATTTTACCCGTCAGTTCACGGAAAAACTGGTCGATTATTATCACCACATTCACTTGCACACGGGTGCTTATTTGCTTGAAGCTTTGTTACGGCAAAAATATTGGATTAAAGGTGCCAGAAATTTAATTCGAAATCGAATACATAAATGTAATCGCTGTTTCTGTTTAAAACCTACTAACTTAAATCCGCTCATGGCCGATTTACCCGCGACGAGAGTGCAGGAGGCACGCGTTTTTTCGCGTACAGGCATAGATTATTTTGGACCACTTAATATTACAATGGGAAGGGAAAGAAAAGCACCTGTCCACAGAGCTTATGTTAGTTTATTTATCTGCATGTCTGTCAAAGCCAAACATCTAGAGTTAGTAAGTTCGTTGTCCACATAACATTTTTTACAGGCGTTTAAACGGTTTATTTCACGCCGTGGTCCAGTAGAGGTTCTTTATTTCGACCCTGGAACTAATTTTGTGGGTGCAAAGTCGGTACTTAAGGAAATTAATGAATTTATTAACTACCCGGAGTATATTCATTCAATTAGGTGTTAACGGAGTTGAGTGGAGGTTTAATACTCCAGCAGCGCCACATATGGGTGGGTTGTGGGAGAGCAATGTTAAATCGGTGAAAAATCATCTCTATCGTGTCCTCGGGGACCAAATTGTTACTTGCGAAGAACTTTCCACGGTTTTGGCGCAAATCGAAGCGTTATTAAATTCTCGGCCCTTGTGTAGTCTGTCTTCGTATCCAGATGCTCCAGAGGCTCTTACTCCGGCACATTTTTTAACGTTATCTCCTTTAAAGGGTTTTCCGGCTAAACCTTTAACCGATATATCACTAAGCCGGCTCGACAGATTCCAGTTGGTGGACCGAATGATACAGGATTTCTGGAAACGGTGGCGACTGGAATATTTAACCAGTTTGCAAACCAGATCTAAATGGTCAAAACATATGCCAAATATTAAAGTCGGTTCGGTAGTTATTTTAAAAACTGACAACGTTCCGCCCTTACATTGACCTTAAGCTGTAGTTTCCAAAGTGCATCCGGGTAGCGGCGGGGTTATCCGTAATGTCTCGGTAAGGACCGGTAAAGGTACTTTTACCCGACCGGTTGTGAAGGTTTATACCCTTCCAACTCAATAGATTGATTATAGAGTTGAATTATAATTTTTTTTGTTTTGTTTTCGGGATTTTTAGAAAACTTTGTTTCTTTGCTTTTCGAAAAGTAACTTGAATTGTGCTAAGTTACATGTATTTATTTATAGTTAGAAAAATGTATATTTTGTTTACAGGTTAAAGTTTGGGTATTTCAATTAGAAGGTTTTGGTGGCTGAAAAAACGATGTTTCAGGGTCGGGGGTATGTTTACGCCTATTTAGTTTTCCCGAAATGGTTCATTATTTGGCAACAACGCTTCCGTGTTTTGTCCGAAAATTGTTGAGAGGATTTAAAGAGGTAGCAGTAATTAGCACAATCAGGGCACAAACGATAGTTAAGAATTTTATGTAGCCAGCGGGGCGAATTTTATAGAGTTGTGGTAAAAAACCGATCAACCGATACATTAGTGATTTCTCACGTGTGACAAATAACTTAAAGTGCTCGATTTTCCCTTCATCCCATTTCCCAAAGAGCAAGTAATGGAATCTTAGAGGAACATTTTATTGGTAAGTGAAGTTTTTTAAAACCAATCATTTACATTTTCATTACTACAGTCCATTTTATTTAAATATTTCATTGAGCTATCGTTAAAAATCGTTGTCTTAACAATCCGATGAGAAAAAGTTATTGACAGCGCATTTTTACATCGCAGCTAACTTCACATATATTATGTGAGGAAGTAGAATTTGCCTAATTTTCGTTTTATGTCTTATACTTATGTAAATAGGTACCTTCTTTGTAATTTGTATAATAAATTGTTATACAAATAACTATTATATTGTAGAAAAGCGAAAAAACGAAAAAACGAAAAAAAAAAGCATTTGTACAACAATATGAATTAGATTTGAATGAAATAGAAAGTGGATATATATTTAGGAGTGGAACAATTAACCCAACTTTGGGTGAAAATTTCCTATAAGTAAAATGGAAACCACTCGTAAATAAACTCAATGCAACTGGTAATGGACCACAGTTGCCTGTTGAAGAATCGAAGAGGATAATTTTTGTTAAAAAAATGTTTATGTATTTTATAAATGTATAATCTACAGAGGATCAAGGATTGGAAGAACTCTGTGCGTTCTAAATACAGGAAAATCCAAATAAGCAGAAACGCAACAGGTGGAGGTGAACCATCCAACTTAAAATTAACAACATCACCGGATTTGAAGGTGTTGAGGCAGGTAAGCTTCAAATAACTTCAAGTGAAATGCCTGTTGTGGACCAAGTAGGGTCAACAGACATGGAAGCAAGTAGTATATAAAGTTAAGTTTTGAGAGGAAATGGTCGCACACTTGATCAGATTGGCGATATAGAAACTTTTATAATGTTAAGAATAAAAATGTAAGGACAAATAAGATAGAAACAAGCCTAGGCGACCAACTCCTTTAAATGAAAAATCAAATAATATATTGCAGGTATGTGATAAAAGCACAAAGCAAGATGATTCTATTGCATCTTCAACTGGAAAATTGGCAGTATCATCTGTTTCTATGATGATTGAAAAGAAAGGAATCTAAATTGTGAAATTCAAAAACCCAGTCTTCAATATGAATGAATGTTAATTTTTTTGTGTATGTCAACGTTGTTTCTTTTTTAGTTATAACCAAAGAATATTATTTATTTTGTTATTAAAAAGTATTATTCATTTTTTATTAATGGGGTTATTATGTACAACTATCCGTAATAGCTAGCTCCAAATTTAACATCGATGTAGTTAAAATCGCAATATTAAATCCAATTTAACAGCCCGGTTAAAAGTCGTATTCTGAAAAATCCGATGTAAAAAAGTTTTTGCCAACGCAATATTGCAACGCAGCTAACTTCACTTTTATCATGTCAGGTAGTAGAATTTTTCTAATGTTTAGGTTATCGTTAATGTTTTATATGTTAGATAGGTACTCTATCATTTCGGACATGTAAAGTTGTAAAATCATTTGACTTATTTCAATTTCAAAACATTTTCGTTTTCGAAAAGTGAGTTTTTAAAAACAAACATCACAATAGATATCTTACGTTCACTAAAAATAACACAAAGTGAAATTACAGAATGAAATGTGTATATGATTGAGTCAGATCCGATAATAAAATGTATCTCGAGAATATATAACACTAAAATACAAAGTTTGTATTATCAACTTTTATTCTGAAACAAACCGCTACTCATTTCAACAATGTATCATTTCTACACAATTCACTCATTTATTGTTACAATGTATCTTCTTGTTCTTTCCTCCTGCTGAGGTTTTGAAAGCGATGTCGATACTTATATATTATCATGCGGATGTAAATTGTGATCACAATAAATACACGGGTTGTCCAGAATTGTGTAACGTTCGGAGTATTTTATTCATAAGGGATAGGTTGTAGAAGTTCTTCGTGAATTCGCTGGAGTTCATGTAGATGATATTTTCTAATTTAATTTCTTCAGGTATCGCCAAAGGATAATGCGCAACTATGTGAACGTTTGGAAGGGCGTGTGTTTCTTCGGATCTAATTTCTTTGGCGTTGAAGTGACTTTCTTCAGGCGTGTGGAATTCACATCCTAACCGTACTTAGAACAGGAAAACACCATGTATAACTTCAATGTGTCTAGTTCAACAGCCAGTTGAAATTTTGGTTGGCAACGGAAAGATGCCAATGTAGTGTGAGGAGGTAGTTGCTTCAAGTAACATGTTTTAAATTGAATCTGGAACATAGAAGCAACGAGCTTCTTCGGTGATTTTCAGAATTTGGCTGATACAGTTTGGGGATTTACAGTGAAATTGGAGTTTGATTGTTTGACACAATAGTGTATAGCTTATAACAAGCTTTTCTCGAATATTTGAAAAGTTCAGTATCTATTGTCAGATAGAGTGAAGAGGGTATAATTGTGGTTAAGTTTTTGGTCGGGATTGAATATAAGTTATAATGAGTGAATGGCTCAGAATGAAGTATTTGAATACGCAGAATAAAAACAACCATAAAATTTGAACAATAAGCATCGATTGAAACAATATCATAGTATTTCAATAAATTCTCTCAACCAATATGTAGCAATTGATTTCTGTTGCAGTGTTGAAGCATCATGTTAATAACAGACTAACTTTCTCCTAACTTTATAACATTATTATGTAGGGTGTTAATGCGAGCAAAGGAGATTGCATTTTCTAAATCAGTTAATTACTGTAAAATTAATTATAAAGACAGATTTAGTCGATTGAGGGTATTTTGTATTTGAATAGATTTATCAAATTCAAAAATTAAGTTGTCCAGGACTGTATTTAATTTTTCTATTTCTTCAGCTATCAACTTTTGATTATTAGTTAATGAAGTGAAAGTTTAATTGAAATTGTTGATTAAGTGAGTGGTTAATTAAATTTGTTGACTAAATTTTAAAAAAATATTCCTTCCATTATTTTGGAGAGATTCTATGTCTCTATCATACCTTTCGGCGTCCGATTGATTAAGACTGCCGAAATAGCTATTTGTGTATTAAGAGCGGAAAGTGATACTTTGCCGCTTGAGGCAGATAGTTGCCCGCGCGACGCGTAGCGGAGCGCAGGAAATCTCCCGAAAGCGGCAACGTATTTTTTGCTCGAATTGCACACAAGATATTTCCTACGATCACCTTATTTTTAGACAAATGTTTAAAAAAACATGAAAAAGGCTATTACTGCGTCCCAAATCTTTTCGTGTTCTAAATAAATCTGTACCGCGAATTTCCACGTACCATAGTTCTCGTGCCCTTTCACACTCTCGATCAGCGGAAGCTGGCTTATGATATCACTTATTAACACAAAAATTCAACAAATTACAATTTTCAGGGGCTTCAATGGTGTCTCACGCAGGTCCTGGGTCGATAACCTCTTGCAAGTTGATGTTTTGAGTCAAGGTTTCGAGAAGATGAATAAGTTAATCTATCAAAAACGGCGTAAACGCAGCTAATGACAATTTAAAACTTACAAAAGCCGTTAACGACATTAAGATGATATTCACAAGGTTAAACAAATTGAGATTGGGAAAATATAGGGAGTTATTAGTTATACACTTAAAAGATAGAAAATGATAATTAAAATGACGTCTGAATCGGTCTTATCTGTAAGGTCTTATAAACACTGCGCCGTCGTGCTCGAAAAATCGCACGTGTTTGAAAGACTATCCTCGAATTCTTTACGCTTTTCTTTATTGGTGCACTTTGACTTATTCCAAAAAATGAGAGTCCGTCCTCGATGTCCAGCAAATTTTCATTTCATAAAAGTCCGTCCTCGATACCCAGCCAAGTTTAATTCCATAAAAATGCATCCTCGATGCCCAGCCAAGTTTCGTAAAAGTCCATACTAAGTAGTATTTATTTTTATTAAAAATGTATGTGGATGATTGATTCCCTCGGACTCCGCTGCGCTCCGTCCTCGGGAATCAAACACAACCCGCTGGATTTAATGGGTCACTTTAGTCGCTTGGTGTATAATGTACTATTGATATACTTATTATTCACTAACTTTCTTTAGTTTATTGTGAATGAAAACATGAGGGCGGAAAAGTACGCTCTAGAGCGGGCATAATGTCAAATTATGACAGATCACTGAAAACATCAAATTTGCGGTTAGATTTGAGTGTGCAAAAGTCTACTTTGGGTAGTGATCGTGAGAAAACTGTTTTTATGATGCCACCGAGAGACCGTTAATTAAACTCCGTTTGATTCTATGTGAATGATAAATAGTTCGAGATTTTCGTTGTGCTGATTGTATTAGATTATGAACTTCATTATCGATATTTTCAAGGGTGTTCCAATATTAAGCTGTGTTTTTTACTTGAAGATATTATCAGTTACCTATATTTTGATAGTAGAATACTAACTGATTACTAATTGTGAAGCTATAGACGTTAGGTTATATTAACGAATAGTCTGTTGACTAGACTAGACCTTTGCTGAGCCCAGGTTTAGGGGAAGAATCCATGGATTTCTTCCAATTTCTGGATTTTTATTTGCTGGCATGTTTTCGCTGTCAATCTCTATTACATTTTTTATTAGTGTTTGTTTTTGGTTTATGTTTGATGTTCTTTTCATGGACTGTGGTTACTGACACTTTGTTGTTAGATTTCGCCGTTCTAAGGGACATATAGGAACAAGTTTGTTCCTTTTTTCAGTAGTTTTTTTGAAAATTTTAATACAGGGTTTACAATTATTGGTGGATCTCTTTTTTCGTTTCTACTTTGAATCACCTTTTATTTACTTTAAGTAGCTTGATTGAATAAGTTACTCATATCATAATTTAGATTTTTCACGATGTTGTTTTTTGCAATTATTTAGTATCGTTTGATTCATATCTACAGTGCGGTCGTAAATTCTGCCTTCCCCCTCAGCACTTCTGAAAGGAATGTGCTATAATATCATAACTTAAACTAGATTAAACTACAGGAAATTATACTATGGCTAGTAATAGTGGCAAGCACCTGACTTCAATTGTGTGATAGAGGTCGTTACTAACTTTAAAATTTGTATTGGAAACTAAGGTCACAAAATACCTCATTCGAAGGTTATTTTAATTATCTTTACGGCAATGATACCTTAATTATGATTTTTAAGTGGTTTTGATGACATATCGTCAAGTAAATGAATGCATCACGTTATAATCTCAGTAACCCACATTCTGTCTGTTAACCTAACCATTGAGTGTGAATGCTCATTCGTCAATGTGATGCATTCATTTACTTCACGGCATGTCACTTAAACCAATTAAAAATCATAACTTAATTTTTATTGCCGTAAAGATAATTACAATATCTTTCAAATGGGGTATTTTGTGACATTAGTTTCCAATACGAATTTTAAATATGATAATGCCCCCTCTCACACAATTGAAGTCAGGTGCTTGTCACTATTACTAGTCATAGTATAATTTCCTCTAATTTAATGTAGTTTTTGTTTCATTATTATGTCTCTAGATGTCCATTTAAAATTACAATATAGTTTTGCTTAGTTGTACTATAAATTGAACTATTATATGCTAAATTACCGTAAGTATATCGAAATAATTTTTTTATTTTTCTCTTAATATTCTCTAATGTTCTATGTTGGTAGAATGAGAGCGTTCGATCATACCATTCGAAGAGGGATTATCTAAAGTTGCATAATGAATTAATATCATTAATACGTGTATATATAAATTCTCTAACAAGTCCATTTTTAAACTCTGTACCACTATCAGATATTATCATAGACGGTACTTTACGGTGAGTTATTAATTTAAGTAATAATTTGACTACATTTACCGCTGTCGCTCCGTCTGTGGGGTTTGCTCATCCGTATTTCGAAAAAGCATCAGTTAAAACATTTGCCTGAAATGTATCAATATGTATAATTTCGAGAGGTTTAACTGGTGTTGGTGTTAATATAAATTTAGGTTTAGCAGTGTGTCTGTCATGTGGAATGAGTAACAAAATTATACGCACTATTTTTAAATGTGCGTTGTAATAAAATACAAACCGAGTCGTAATATGTCTTCTTCTCTTCTTCTTCAACTATCTTCTATCCATTGGATATAGGCCTCTCTCATATTTGACCATACACTTCTATTTTCTGCTCTCTGGTACAAGTTTGGCCCAGCGAATTTTTTCAGATCATCGTGCCATCTCTGTTGTGAGCTGCCAATTCTCCCTAAGGTCTCCATCTAGTGACGTGTTCACTCCAATTATCTCTGTGTCTTGCAACATGTTCTGCCCATTGCCACTTTAAGGAACTGATTCTCTGTATGATGTCGGTTACTTTTTTCCTTTCTTGTATCCACTAGTTTGTTTTGTGGTCTCTCAGTGATATTCCCAGTATTCTTCTCTCTATGGCCCTCTGATGTATTCTTAGTTTTTTAATAATCCTTTTAGTCAGGACCCTGGTCTCGGATCCGTATGTAGTGACTGGGAGAATGCATTCGTTGTAGATTTTTGTTTCATATGACATGGGGATTTTCATGTTGAGAACGTATTTCAATTTACTTTAGGCAGTCCATACCACTCTGACTCTCCTATCGATCTCAATTTCTTGGTTTTGTTTACTTATTGTCACTGATTGTCCAAGATATATGTATGATTGTGTTTTGTTTATAGTTGGTCTATGAAACGTAATGGTTTGGTCTGCATCAGAAACGTTTGTCATGAATTGTGTGTTCGCATTATTCATATGTAGTCCAATTTTGGCAGCTTCTACATGTAGTTCTTCCAACATATTAGTTAGTTCTTGTCTATCTCTTCCAAACAGAACAGCATTAGCAAACCTTAAATTGCTTAGGTATTCACTATGGATATTTAGTCCCTTTTCCCTCCAATTGACTTTCTTGAAGACATCCTCCAAAACCACAGTAAACACTTCTGGCGAAATTACATCTCCCTGTCTGACGCCTTTTTTGGATTCTATTTTATTAGTTTGTGCGTGAATCTTGATAGTCATTGTAGAAGTTTTGTATATATTTTCTATAAGGTTGATGTATCTTTGATCCAGTCTGGCATTTCTCATATATTTTATTATTGCCCAGGCTTCTATAGTGTCGAAGGCCTTTCTGAAGTCTACGAAGGCCATCAATATAGGTACATTATATTCTGATGCCTTCTCTATAAGTTGTTTTACTATATGGAGGTGTTCGGTAGTGCTGTAGTGACTTCTTAATCCAGCCTGTTCTCTTGGTTGGTATATTTCAAGTTTTCGCTCTAACCTGTTTGTAATCATTCTGATGAACAATGTGTACACCTGAGACAGCAGACTGATTGATCTGTAGTTTTTGATGTCCAACGGATCTTCTTTTTTATAGATAAGAACAACCACTGCATTCTCCCAGTCATGAGGAATTAATTCTTGCGTCGAGCAGGTATTGAATAGTGTTACTAGTTCTTCTTCAGTTTTTCCATCGCTTTCCTTCAGCATTTCCTGTAGTATGCTATCTTCTCCTGCCGTCCGCCCAATTTTCATTTGCAATGTAGCCTTTTCCAGTTCCTCGATGTCTATTTCTGGCATTTCTTCTGATTTAATATTAATAATTTTATTGTTTGTGTTATCATTCTCTTCCTTCACTGCTTCGTTTAGTAATTTTGATTCATATAAGTCTGTGTAAAACAATTTAACTTCTCTCAGTATTTGTGTTCTCTCTTGTATTATATTATTCGGTTTGTCTTTTATTCTCGTTATTTCCTTTTTCTGCGTGTTTTGTCTTCTAAATATCTTCAGACCCTTATTGTTTTCTAGCAACGTTTGTACCCATTTTGTTTTGTGGCTCAAGATCTCCTGCTTTGCCATTTTTCTTGCTGTTTTATTGGTTTCTACATATTCTATTGAGTATCTCTTTCCACTTGAGTTCTCTCCTTTTTTCTAATAGTTTTTTAGTTTTTTCGGACAATTTTTTATCAGGTTTTTTCGAAGGTTTGGCTATGAGTTCTGCAGCTTCATTTATTGCTTTTGTTATTGTTCTGTTAGCTTCGTTTATAGTTTCATTTGCCTCCTGGGTTTTTAGAGATTTTTTCGTAAAGTTGTCTTTCATATCCTTCATTTTATTCCTTCAGTGATTCTATATTTATTTTAGGTGTTCCTTGTTTCATTTTTCTGGCTCTTTCCATTTTCACATTTATGATCAGGTTGCATTTGATCATTCTATGGTCGCTTCCAGTAGACGTCTACGTCCTGGATTATTTGTTTATGTTTTGAGATGATAAAATCAATTTCGTTCTTGGTTTTTTCATATGGTCTTCTCCAAGTTCATTTTCGCTTTTCGTTCTTCTGAAAGAAAGTGTTCATCAGGTAGAGCTTTTGCCTTCCTAGGAAATTGGCCAACAGTGGACCTCTATCGTTTCCGAGTCCTGAACCAAAATGCTCTATATATCTTTGAGGGATCTGTAGTTTTTCCAATTTTGGCGTTGAAGTCACCTCCTATGATAACATGTGTTGTTTCGCTTTCATTGAGTGCTCTTGCTATATCCTCGTACACCAGTTCCACTTCGTCGTCTTCATGTGAGCAAGTTGGGGCATAAACTCGGTCTGACAAAGCTTTCAGTATCTTTATGTTTGGCGTTAATTTACTATTAACTAAAATTACAAACCCCTCCTATACCAGTATTTTCATCTCCTTTACACCAGTCCGGAGTTTAATTTGATACACTGTTGTCCCTTTCGTCTTATCTCGGCTATACCTACGATATCCCATTTGATTCTGTCTAATTCATATCTCAGCTAAGCGTGCATCAGTTCCTAAAGACCTTGCGTTGTAAGTCGTTATATTAAGATGGCAGCCTGATCTAACCCAGGGATTCTTAGCTCCCCCTGTTCGACCCCTATTCAAACCGCCGCCTTGGTTGGGGTTACTCAAACTGCTGGGTACTAGAGGCATTTTCCTGAGTTTTGTTTCAATATGAGGGGATTTGGGCATTTAAATACCACGTGGGCCGGGTGAGTTGTGTTTCGCAGACGCCCAATCTGGGCCAGACGCTGATGATAGCCGCCCACTCTGGATCAGACGCTATCCTGTTGTGGAATATCTTAGCTTCATCTCTGTCGCTTCGGAACCTTACGGGCAAGGGTGGCTCTACCAGTAGCTACGCTACCACCGGCATTGCTTCCTGACTTTGAGACTACTGAGCCCTCTCACCATCGACAAGGTGATAGTCCCCGAGAGGGTTCGTAATATATATCTGGCCAAGAATGTATAGCATGTTTTATTTTAGGTTTGACAAAATATTTAAGGAATGATATTATATTGTTATACAGGTTGTCAATTTAAGCATGAATTTGTTTTTTACCTGGGAAAATTTCTTTTATTCGTTTATTTGGCTGGTAATAGACAAATTCTAACATTATTCGATTTTTATATTATTTTATACGTTTTTCAGTTATCGGTATTTCTAATATGGAGTTTTGTTGACTGCTGTAGATTGTTTCGTTGTCTGATATTTCTCGTTAATCTGCTTGTAAGATTTGTTGTGGTTCTTCTTTCCCTATATCTCATTTGTTTGTAGTAGGGGTTGATTTAAGTTCCTATACTTATGTTTCTTAAATAGATAGGGGTGTTATTGGTATGTCTTCGTTAATAAAGTCCGAGAGTCTGTCTTCAAGTGGATGATTATATAAAGAGGCATTTTCTTCGTCAGGAGCTTCTAATCTTTTATCAACTTCTACAACCTATTTTGCTAGATCGAATAATTCTTTTGTGTGTATTTTCACTCTTGAAAGGGCGTCTGTGTTTGATTTTCCTTTTTTATCAACTATTTCGTAATTGTATTCCTCTAATTTGAATTATTTTAGTCTCCATCTTATTAGTTTAGTTGAATTCTTTGAAGCTAAATAACCACTGTAACGGCTTATGTTCCAAGATTTTGAATTTCAATAGTAATACAAAAAGTGTAATGATGATTATCGGAATACAAATTTCTTCGATTTTGAGAAACTACAATTTGTTTCGAAAAAGAGAAGAAATTTTCGATAATCATTAATTATACGAGTTGTATTTGTCAATATTATTTCACGAAAACAATGAAAATTGGGCTATTATGACGTTCGTTGCAAAATTCCATGAATTGTTTCCACACGTACTTTTCTGATCGCACGGTATTTTGCGGCATTTGTTCTTCTACTTTCTTTGGAATCTCTTTTAGATCAAACAGACCAAAACGATTTTCAGAATTCATTCTTGATACATCAATTCTGACGTTTCTCTATTAATTTGACATTTTCTGTCAGTTACTAGATTTTTAATATCGAATAAAACAACTAATGACAACGCGAAACACACAGATCGGAAAATTGCATGTATCCAATCAGGTGCCGAAATACAAAATCGAAAACATGGTGTTTTCAGATATCAATCCTCATATTCCAACCAATCGAAGGCGCGTATTTTGTTTTGAGTGAAATAATCTTCCAAATAAATAAGGTCTAAAGTATTTCACAACCTATACTATAGTGAACATTTCTTCTTCGATTGTAGAATATTTCTGTTCAGAGACGCTTAACGCTTTAATGCTCTAGATGCAGACGCGATTGGTTTAACATTGCCAATGTTACCTTGAGAGAGTATTGCACCAATTGCAAAATTGCTAGCATAGGTTGTTGAATTAAGTGGTTCGGTGAAATCGGGGTATTGAAGTAATCATTCATTAACATGAAGATTTTTACAAGTTTCAAAATATTCGATACATTTAGAAGTATGTTCAATTTGGGCATTCTTCTTTAAAACAACCTGGTAATTGTTTTGTTATACGCGCAAAATCTTGAATTGGTTTAGTTGTTTTGGGTATCAGATAACTTTTGATTGCTATGATTTTGTCAGAGTTTGGTCTAATTCTACCAGGAGTTATTATTTGTCAGGGGAAAACGACGTCCTTTTTTAGAAATTTCGATTTGTCGAATTGTATTTCTAGGTAACAATCTCGAAGCATTTGAAAAACATTCTATATGTTTACAAAATGTTTAAAATATTGTATATGCGTATATGGACGCAGAAAAGTTTTTTGCGTCATTAAATGCAGGATGGTCGAAAACGTAAAAGAATAAATTTTTAGCCGGACACCCATTTGTGAGAATGGTCGCCAGTTTACGTATATCGTAGTTCAGCCAAACTCCGAGTTAGTGCGCTGTTCACGTTCTGCGTATATCGGGATGGCGAATATTTTTGTCACCATTTCGATATTTCTGTGTCCACGAGATTTGGCAATGTTGTAGTGCTTTATTTTCTGTATCATTATTTATAATTGATATTGCAGTATGACAAGAGGACGTTCATAGGTGGATATGCTATTCAGTGCCTCTTTTAGAATATATCACGTATTTCGTATGTTGGATTTCGCCTTCTTTCGACGGGTTCGGATTGGATTATTTTTAGTACAGTTTCTCAGTAATATATTTCCTCCAACTACTTAGTAAACAAGGAAACAGAGGGTAGGGAGTCTCTTGCGTTCGTGTTGTGTTCCAGAGATAAAACATGTATATTTTGGTCTATTGGCGCGCAGATTCACACTATTGCTTAATCACTATGAATAGGTGTTCTGGAGGGTATTACGATTTATTTTTCCTGCAGGTCCTGAATTACGTTTCATGAATTATTTCATGTAGATTGATCAGATGTTCACGAGAAAATATTCCGTTTAACTATCTGACTGTCTGTCTAATTGACATACGCCAATCTTACAATCGAATTTTCACCCACATCTACCTACCCTATTGACAATAAACTTGACGGAGAAGTTTTGTACTTACTGAGTCCATTGTATGGAAAATTGGTATGTAGAGGTTTTGGAATTGGAGATCACGTTTCTTTTGCAATTTTATTCAAAATTGGAATTTGAGAATTTTTGAGGTAAAAAATTATAAATTGATTCTCAAAGTTCATTCAATGGTTTTGCTAATATTTATCACAAATTGAGGGATAATTTCTTCAGATTTGTGACGTTAGTTATTCTGTAATTAACAGATTTAAAAGGATGCCGTGCAATATTCTTTTTTGGAATGATCTGGAATTTGTTTTTATCACAAAATCCTACTTCACACACCCGAAGGAATTATTTTCCCGTTTCGGTGCATTCGAAAAAAGCTGGTTACGAAAAGGTTTAATTATATGTTAAGACTCTCCAGGAAATTGGCATTCGGGAGTTTTTAGGGTCGGGTATCACGAATAACATGATGAAATCATAAAAGAATTGAGAATAAAAAAAAACATATAAGTATGCATTAAAATGCAATGAGAATGACCTAATGATGTAGATCTGACATAAGTTATCCAGTTCAGAGGATAATATATTCAAAACCTTGTCACGATAGACTTTTGAGTTCCACTACTTTCTGATATAACATTACTACATATGGGTACTACTCAGAATTATTGATATCTGAGGATTTTTGTAAACAGACTTTTTGCTTCAAGTTCAATGATTCGAGAAGACGTAGTCAAGATGGAGAACAAGTTTTGGTCTTTTAGGTGTGGAACTTGAAATTATCTGGGTTACCAAATATGCAGATTACGGATTCCTCATAAATGGGATCAAAGAATTGAAATAATATAATTAATTAATTGAACTGTGTGGCATTTAGTGTAGTTGAGATGTTTACCGCGGTGTTAACTCTTGATAAAGCTCCTAAAAATATGAGCGATAGCTGATTTGATTGGATATTATGTCTAGAAAAATTAAAATGATTTTACACCACACAAAAAATTGAGATGAAAAAAGACTCAGTTTTATGCAAATAATTCAGAAACTATCAATTGTTAAGAAATTTACAAAAAATATTCTTGATGAAAGGAAAATTTCCAATTGGAAAGTCCTTTCTCCAGGAACGCTATCTCCATTATTTATAATTTTGATTTAATTGAAAATGCAGCTCCGCGCGACCACTGCGGCAAATAATTGGTCTATACATTTTTCGCTTCTTTCTAAAAAGGATACAAAAAAATTTAAAAATTGATTATTTTGTTTATTATAAATGGTTTGTAGACAAATGAACTATTTTTTTATTTCATTCGTCATATTGTCTTGTGACTATGATGACTTGAAGAAACAATTATTATTTTTTCATTGTTTTTAATGGATTTTTTACATTTCCATCATTTACATGATTAGTTAAGAATTTTTTCTACTCAAAAATCACAATTGGCATTTCTCAATAGAGAATCATTTCATTGTTTATCAAGTTATAAACAAATTCCGACCATTATATTCTTTTTTAAGACTAAAAAAATTATAAATACAGCCAATACTTTTTTATTTTTTATATGAAATTTTCATACTTGCTCAACTTTTGTATTCAGTGGACGCAGAATTTGATGCTCTACGGGAGGTTTTCTCTTAGAGTATTTATTTCCAAGCTGCAGACTCATATATAGTACTATATTTCCGTTTTTGACAAAGCTGTAAAAAATCTGCTTTCTGAACGTGGTTTCCGACCAAACCACTTTGAATGAATTATTGAGTTATCCTCAGTTAACGAAGAATTTAATGCTATTTTTCGATATTGTACCGTTTAGGCAAAGAATCGAAGAAAGTCCTAAAATTTCGGCCATGAGATTTGGCAATGTTGTAGTATTTTATTTTCCGTATTAATATATAGAACTATCATTGCATTGTGACAGCAGGACGTTTAAAAGTGGGTATGTCGTTCAGCGTCGCTTTTAGAATAAATCATGTATTTCTTATATTGGAGTTTTGATTTCTTTCGTCGGGTTTGAATTGAGTTATTCAGAATGCAGTTTCTCGCTGACCTTTGCACTCTGAATTTCAAAATGACGCATTAGTTTTGTGATTTATAGTCCGATTCTATTCCAGATTGGTTGGCAAAGATTATGAAAGTTTTGTCCAAATTCATAAAAAATTTAATTAAATTTATTCAGATTTGTGACGTTACTGTGTAATCTAAAGATTCAAAATATTGCCGTGAAATATTTTCAGTTTGGATATAAGTATTCTTGTGCAGCAAGCTTTTGAATCTGTTATCCACACAAAATTTTTTCGCCAGCTCGGAAAGGAGAAATTTTGTCATTTAGTGTCCTATTCTAATCAAAATTGGTACCTAGGACTTTTTGGTGTAGGGATTGAAGAATTCATGGTCAAAATGACAGAACTGATGAATATTGACAAGTTTGTTGATTTATGGTTCAAATTATCAAATTTGAGTGTACCAATGAAAATGGTAACTATAAATACTTAGGTTCCCTTGAATATTCCTCAAAACATGACATATTTAAAAGAAATGTTTTTTCTTACAGAAAAGAATGTTGTGTGTAGCATGTGCAAAAAGCATATTTGTTGCACTCAGAACTTCGTGCATCATGTAGCAATTTTACAAGTTTAGGACTATTTAAACAAAAAATTATTATTATTATCAACAGTTTATACTCAGTTTGACTGTTAACATGTTTTCGATCGCGTTTTTCATTTCTCGTGTATTTAAACTACTGAAACTATTTCCATATTGTATTTGTTGAAACAAAATGCATTTTATTATTTTCAGGTTTTTGTGAATTCGAAATAAAGAAACTTTCTCTATATAAAATGATTTTATAAAATTGGAAAATAAAACTACTTTTTTCAATATATTCAAAAAAATGTTCTGATATTTTTGAAAAGAAACGGTATTGAATGATATTGTTGAATTCTTTGAACAAAAATAAATGTTAGTTTGAACTTTTATTAATTGTTATGAATTTTATTTTAGGAGAAATATTTTATCTTTTTAATACCTGCTTTTCTAACCATGGGTTAGATAAACTCCTTTTCGCTTATTTAGATAAGTAACTTGTTAGTTCGTTCAAATTTTGCAACTGAATTTTGATTCACTTCTAGTCTTGCGATTAACTTGAAATTTGTCAGGTGTACATAATTCCTTATGGAATTTTTATTAAAACAAACGAAATGGCCGCTTCATCATGGCAGACGAGATTTGTTATTATGTCCTGATTCGATTCAAAATTGGTAAGGGATCGGAGTTAATGAATTTTTCGTCAACCTTCATAAATTCAAGATGGCGGAAGAAAATTCTGATTAGGTATTTTCCGATCCGATTCAAAATTGGTATGTATGGGTATTCGGACTCAGAGAATACGAATTTTTCGTCGAAATTCTTGAATTCAAAATGGCGGCCACAGGATGGAGAAAGAGTTTGGTAATTATGGTCAGATTCTATTAAAAAATGGTGTGTGGTAGTTTTTGTGGTCTGAGATCATGATTTCTTTGGCAAAATTGATGAAGTTTTGTGATAGGACCTGCCGAGTGAAGTTATTCCGAATTCAATATGGTAGGTTACTTTGTAGTGAAGTTACAGAGAATCTGTTGAAGGGTTCATGATTGCATGATTTGGTGAAATGGGCGTCGTTAGCAGATAGCTCAAAACTTACAGGGAAATGAGCTTGTAATCACGATGCTCTATTAGAAATGAACAGATTAAGGCGCAATAACTAAAAAGCATGAAATTAAATAATTAATAAAACAACTTTTATGAACATTTCGCGCGACAAGCTTTTTGAAACCAAATAATTCAACTAAAGAAATATTATATCATTGTCAGCTATAACATGAGCTTATTTTATTAGTTTTAGTACAGCTCTAATAAAAGCTTGTCTATAAAATCGTTTTTTATTATTCGTTTTTCCAAAACTTTTTATTCCACAAACAGTATGTAACTGAAGTAAAAAACTTGTTTCCTCGTTCCTATGGAAAAACATCCCAAAAATCTGAAGAGTTTTTTTAGTCTAGATTGACGAGAATTCATTGCTTGATTATACGAAAATTAATTCCAAAAATATATATTCACAGAAATTGAAGATTTATCAAAGAAGTGAATATTCATATAGGAATCGTTTATTTCTTTTATGTTATTTTCCTTGGATAGTCATTTGATATGTGATCCGTGGGAAAATTATATTTACTTCCTTTTCACATCGGAATTTTCAAAATATGTACCAAACATTTAGCTTTGCATACCAAACCTACGATTTTCACAATGCAATGTTTCTGAAGTGTCGTGTATTCAATAGTTTGAATGGATATAATTGAAAACTATTTTCAGACAAATGCACTAACAAAGAAAATAGGTAGGTTACTCTGTAGTGAAGTTACAGAGAATCTGTTGAACGGTTCATGATTGCATGATTTGGTGAAAAGGGCGTCGTTAGCAGATAGCTCAAAACTTACAGGGAAAAGAACTTGTAATCTCGATGCTCTATTAGAAATGAACAGATTAAGGCGCAATAACTAAAAAGCATGAAATGAAATAAACTTTTATAAGACAAGTATTTATGTGAGTTGTACTAAAATGAATTAAATAAGTCATTCTGACGATGATATTGATTTATCGAAACAATTGTCAATTTTTTAGAATTTTCAATAACTTGTATTATATTGTGGAATTAACTAGAGACCTTGAGTTTCATTTAAAAACACCACTATATACTGTTGTTATAGAGATCGCGCTCGAGTTGGCTTCCGCCTATTTTACAAAACATGAGTTATCTATACATATTGAATGAGATTATTATTTCGACCGTTGACCTTCACAGCTGGAAAATTATCTATTTCAGAAGGCATATTTCTCTGTAATTTTAAAAACCTATTTATAAAAGATATATTGGATTCCGACTTAGTTTCATTCTGTACATTTTAAGAATTGTATTAGATTTTGAGATTCGCGTAATTTATCAAAATTAGATTTGAAATGAAAAACACTAAAACAAAAATAGCCTTTGTTATTCTTCTTATTAAATTAATGTTTGTTATAATATACGACTATCCGTAATATCATTAATATTTTTTTTATATTTAGATCCTGATTAGTAAATGATTAATTTGGATAGAAAGTAATACATTTATTAATAATCGATTTATATTAGAATGTTTTATTAGGAACAAAAGTGGATATTCCCTATTGTATTTAGATCAGGGCTGCAGGATGGGCAGTTCATGGTTTGTCTACTAACCTCATCCAAATTATTGCCGATCCTACGTACAGCATTAACATTCATTTAAAGGAAGTTATTTCCTATGTAAGGAGCAAAGTCTATTTTGCGATTACTCAATTCTCCATTAGTTAAAATAATTGCCTGCATACATTCATCGCGGCTCAGATTCCTTGGAATACTGTCCATGTCAATTAACTAACATATACAAAGCAGCAAAACAGTTAATTGAATTATGAATAATATTGTCAGTTAAACTGATAAGACAAATTCTTTGCTTTTCCATAGCAACACCTACTTATATTCCATTAATGCGTATTACAATTCAATAGAATCACATTATGCTTTCAACGTACTTTTCTTCTCTAATAACAGAGTTATCAAGATGACTTTTTTACGAAAATGTTGAGATAAGAAGAAGCCATTTCACAATATTTATAAGATGTCGCGTATGTTTCTGATAAATTCCACGGTGTGATGCAACCTAAGATGAAAAAACACATCTTTATTTGTATATGGATAAAACATTTCTCTGAAAACATTAGTACAGTAATTCCTAAAAATAGACCTATGATATGACAATCGGAATTCAATCATGGGTTCAGAAGAAACATATTTTCACACTTATGGTACATTTAAGGTGGTGAGTTAACTTTGGAAGTAGTGTATATTCTCTTCGTTGAATAGACCACGTTGATTTCCTTCAAACTCTAATTAGATTGAAAAAATGGAGGAATGATTAGGAAATTGTGAGAGGTTGATTAATTGATTAATTTATTCCTGCTAGCCCTAGGAACTTGCATGAATAATAGCTATTATATGCGAATATAATAATAACTTAATACAATTTGGCAAATGAAGATTTCAGTGAAAACATCCTTACATAATTTTGCACTTAAAATTTGACGGTATGATTCGAATTTTAGATGTCAACGTGCGACCTACAAAAAATATTACAATCGTTACATATTACTCATAGGTTGATAATGAGAGATGAATATTGATACTGCCAATAGTATTGTTTATTTTAAGACATATGTAGACAAAAAACTTGAAAAATGAGTTTAAAATTATTATGCTGTGCTGATGTTTGAAGAAAAATTTAATTTGAAATTTTTTATCAAGAACAAAAAATTGGCTAAACTATTCGATGTACAGAATTATTCTTTACCTATACATACCTATAAGGAAATGCCAACTTATTTTAGAGTCTGTTTTAGGTTATTTACCCACCTTTACACAATTGAACATTTTTATTTTCCAAAATTAGGAGTATTTTTTTATTTGAAATAAATTGGAATCTTCGAAATCAAAAATTTTTAGAAATCCTATGAATTCTGAAGAAAGCAATATTGAAAGTAATCAACAATCACATCTCGGTATGCAGCGTGCTACGATAAATATACGGATGTAACTACAGCCGTTTCCAGTATTCTAATAGAAAATTAGCGAAATACATGCATAATTATAATTTCAAAAGTATAATAGAATTTTAAGCAATTTTCTTGTTTTCGAAAATTTAGAAAGGCAATAAATATTCCTGATAGTTTGTCATTTGAAGAATAAAACTCTCTAGATATAAATGAAAAATTGAAGTGTACGAAGTGGAACTTCTTCCAATAAAAAGGGTAATTGGTTTACTAGAAAATCGGAATAAATATCAATATTCGAATGCTTCTCAAAATAATTAGGTCCTACTACATATTCACCAACAATATCTGCCAACACATGTAACGACCTTCTAGTTTGACTGTGTGTCACTATGTGTTATGGATTAGTTGATGAATAATAGTGGAAGCTATGCCTGTTAACACAATCATTTTTATGAAACGTAGCTTCACCTCCAAATAGGACATAATAGAAAAAGTCTCTATGTTGAATAACTTTTCGAACAGCCCACCTACAAGTATTTATTCAAAATCATCTTCAGTTAATTCGAGTTGCAACTGAACGTGGTAACGGTGCATTTTCTTTTTGGCAAGGATTCTTTGTACTTCGTAGTAGCTCAGTTCTTGATCGCTGGAAATACTCCTTATATTTGTGTGTGGGTTTTCAGTAACAATATTTTCTTTTTCTTCTGCCACACAAGTTTTTCTTCGTTCATGATTTTCATAAATAACTGATCCCGGACGATTGAACCGCTCCATCAATCTGTCCAGCTTCTTTCCTTAGGTTGCCGCCTTTGAGGAAAATGTTCACGGTATACCCTTACTGATAGTAAGCCGTTTTTATTGCATTCGTCCAATATCCAGATCGTTTCAATCAGTTCATCACTAGTGAAATACATTTTTGCCCTAGTTAAATTCCTTCAAAATACCAAAAAATTTGCCAAACCGCTAAATCAAAAAACGCTGTACCTATTGCCATGTCATTCTATGGTAAAGTATCAGTCTGTGACAAATAAATCATAGCCAACTCAATTAATTGTTAAATGATTGGATACAGGTACATAATCATTGTTATGTATAGAAAAATCAAAAAATCAAATTATCTCAAGAACTAATAATTTTGGATATATGATACAAAAACTAAGTGATAAATCATATTTATGTTTATAAAATAATATACGCCTGTTAAAAAATAGACGGACAACATTGGAACAGACTTGAGTTAGAGCTACTTACGAGACCTTTTTTCTAAAACCTAAAAGTTGAAGTGTTGTGAAACAGTGAAATTCAAATACCTTGATAACGGTTAAAATTTTGAGTATCAAAGAAGTACACATTTTTTCTACAAAAATGATGAGGTTATCCAAATTAAATAAATGAGTTATAAATTCAATGAGTGACAAAAAATTTGTAGCTGACGCGGCGACATCTATGAGTTTACTCAAATTCTCTCTCATATTCCTGTTTGTCCTTGCTAAAACATGCTCACAAAATAACTGTTCTATTATTAAATATCTATTTACTTTTTTTCTATTTAACTTTCTGTATCTCAGTAAGGAGCAGACTTAGACCCATTGTTGTAAATGAAATTATCATTTTTTTTGGTCTTCTAAATCAGTAGTTACAATTTAGCCCAATACTTATGAATTACCCTGTATATTTTTGGACACCTCGTAGAACATGCCAGGAATTACAAAGGATCTGTCTGTTTTTATGTCAATTAATTCAACTTGAAATTCATTTCCTAAATCTCTATTATGATTCATTAATTTTGTTGTTTAATAAGGTTATTTGTCACAAAATACAGTAAAATAAAAAATGTTCACTATTATATATAATGAATTAAAACTAAAAATGTGATTATTTTTTCAGTGCCTTGAATTTGAGCAAAAGTTTAAACTCAAGTCTCTAATAGCAAATTAGATTAATGAAATGAAAAGTATTTAAAGCAAATGCAAGCCACACAGCCGGCAACACCGAAAATGGTGTATATGGCGGCCATCAGGTACTATAAATGGGTAAAAACAATGCCGGAGGCCACGAGCAGCGCGTAAGTGATCGCAAGGTATACTTCATGCGACTGTGGAGAACCGTGCGGTAACTGCTCAAACTATGGTGTATAAAAAAGTACAAAAATCGGCCGGGAGAGCCTCTGGCTGATTTTTTGTTAAATGATAGCGGTGGTCCATACCTTTCATTTGCGATAAGTTCTAGCCAAAATCCTCGTGGCCCCCGTATATCGGAAGTCACGAGGCCGCGGAGGTTACGGCAGACGCAATTTTAATATGGTCGGAGGCCACAACTGCCTATAACAAAATATATATATATATATATATGAATATATATATATATATATGTATATATATATATATATATATATATATATATATATATATATATATATATATATATATATTAAACCAGATATCATAGATATTAAGAGAATTACTTCTATAGGAATATGTTGCTAACATGAAAACATATGAAAATAATATAATTTAAGAAAACATAAAAGGAAACACTTTTCTTAATTAAAAGCATATCAAGTAAATATATATTAAATAATTAGTCAATAACAATTTAATAAATAGAGAAATTACCTCAATAATAACATAAAGTTTAGAAATTGCCTAATAAATGTAATGGAGTAAATAAAGTTGCCTAACACGATGAATATCTTCTATAACGTAATCAGCTGTTCATCTAAAAAGGAACAATTATTAGAATAGTCAAGTTACGATAATTATAAATATAAGCAGTTACATTATAAAATAAATACAAATATTTAGTAGAATAGGGAGTATAGTTTCTCATAGATAAACTATTAAAAACATAAATAGAAATGATATAGTGTCAGTAGAATGAACATAGAATCAATAAATAATAATTTATTAAAGAAGTTAGTATAGATAATTTAATACAAAGATTAGATAGAGATTACATAAAAGGATTTATGATTCCAGATAATATAATTGTAACAGTAATAGACTGTTAATAACAATATTAGATATTGAAATATTTAAAAAGTATCTATCTATGTATATAACCAATTGTTAATTTATTTGTATGATAAAAACTCAAAAGACTCTCTACAAGTGAATTAATAATGTGAAATAGTAAATGTATGAACTTTTCGACTAAGTAAACAGAATTAAATAATTCAATTGCATAGGACAATATTTGATTGGTTATGAACAAAATGACAGATCAAATTTTCAATCAACAAGTAGAGAAACAAACTTTTGTGAATAGTGACCTGGAAAAAACACAATACTTGTTTGTGGAAAAAAGTTGAGAATCGGAAGGAAGCGTAATGAGGTTGGAAGCTGGCGTCGAGAGATGTGGACTTTGTGTTATAGTGTTCCCGAAAATTTCATGAAATTCCCGAAATAACTTGATAAAATTTAACAAATACTATTAAAAACAATCCTAATAATACTCACAGATAATCAGATCCAGTTTTTCTACAAAAATCAGTCAAATTTCTCCAAAATTAGTGTTGGAACTTCAGAAGACTCTTCCTGGGGTCCAGAAGCGTTATCCCAATTCCAGAGCATCAGGTCAGTATTCTTTTAAAATGTTATTGGCCAATAATAAGAAAAAAACTCAAATAAGTGCTTATTTTCGTATTTTGATAAACATTCACGGCTATGATCGATCTAAAATAAAAAAGAAAACGGACTTTATTTAGTTAATTAATAAAATAAATCATTACCATTATCAAAAAGGCCTAATATAAATAAATAAAAATACGTACGTTCGTCATTTTATCATAAGAATGATGCTTAAATTTATTTCCATGTCATATGTCCATCTGTATATAAATCTTATAATATTTCCATGTATATATAAATCTTCTAATACTTTTTCTTCCACAGCATATTTGTAAGATTCCTATGTATTTTTTCCACATAAATTCTTCTATGTGTTGAACTATTTAAGTATTTATCCTTTGATAATATTAGGTGTATCTAATGAGCACCGATGCTCCATCATCTCATTGTTGTATGTTCATTTTACGCTTGAAGTCCGCATGACTGGATTTTGAGCATGCGCACAGTAGAAAATATAAAATCGATAATTTCTTTAGAGGTAACCATTGGCGTCTCAACTTATAATTATTAAATTGAAAAATTTTATTTTAAAATTAAATGTTTAAAGTAAGGTGTTTCTTTTTATTTATTAAAGGTGATACATTTTTTAAATGCCAGGACTCAAAGAGTAGAAAGAGTTTCATGCTCCCGCATAAAATACCAATACATCACAAATATAATATAAAAATGATTAACTGAGCTAGCCACACAAAACAAAATTATCTACATATAAAAATTATAATTATCTAAACTTAAAAATAGAAAGTAAAAACAAATCAAATCAAAGTTCAATTCACCCAAAACGTGGGGCGGTTTATTAAAAATATAGGAAACATCTGTAAATATTAAACTCAATTAAAATGGCAAAACGAATGACGTTGAGAGATGGAAAGCAGATAGGAGCAGGAAGTGATTCAGAAGAGGAAAGAGAAGAACGAAGTCATGGTATGGGAGATTATCAAGCAGTATATTTGGACAACAAGCGGAAGGTGGTTCACAGGAAGAAGATAGGACACAGGAAGCGCCAACAAGAACAGGTAGAGATGATCAGATGGTGAACATGATGCAACAATTAATTGCTAACATGAACAGTATGAAGGATGAATTAAAAGGAGATATTAATAATCTGAATGGAAACATGAACAATATGAGAGAAGAAATTAGAGGGGATATAAATAACATTAATGGTAATATGAACAGATTAGAAGAGAAAATAGAAGTGAAATTTGAAAATTGTAAGGAAATTTAAGAATTTAAGAAGACTAATGAAGAATTTGGAAAGAAAATTGACAAGGTGAGAGAAGATATGGAGGAGCAAAACAAACATCTGAGGATTGAAATACAAGAAAATGGAATCAAAATAAGAGAGCAGATAGAAAATGGTAGAACAAATTCAAGAATTAGAGAGAGGTATAGAAGAAAAATTAGCGGGAACAATTCAAGCAGAAGTAATGAGACAGAATGAAGACATAACTAAAGAAGTGGAAAATATTAAATTCAAGAAACAAATAATAGAAGAGATAATGCAGAATTACCAACAGAATGCGGAGCAGAAATTTAAGGATTTGGATACAAAGGTACAAAAACAAACAGGAACATGTGAGGAGAGAAACGAGTACATTGGCCAAATAGTTAACAAAGAACTTGAAGGAATGAACAGAAAATTACAGGAAAGCATGGAGGAAATGGAATTTAATATGAGGAGAAATGGAGGTGGAGTTATTTATACGGGAAACATGGATATCGGAGTAAAGTTTGATTGAAATTTAAACACCATTCATCCAAAGGTTTTTATAAAAATAATAAAAAGCAAACTTGAAGGAATGAGAGACATAATGGAGAAGAAGATTATCATTAGAGGGATGTTATCTGGGCATGCCCTATTATGGTTTTGTAACAAAGAGGAAAGCATAAATGATTTAGAAGAACTTGAGAACCAATTCATGACCTATTTCTGGGGTGAGATCCATCAGGCTAATTTTAGGGAAAGATTTAAATGCATATGCTATGCAACTATATAACATGGCGCAATATTTGGAACCTGTTATGAAGGAGGAGGAATTAGTTTTATATGTCGGGAGATAATTCAATTCAGAAGTGTCTGAAACAATAGCACTTCATAACATAAAAACAATGGACAACTTATGTAGATATTTGCAGAGAATTGGAGGGAGTGTTCAAAATGGAAGTGGTTTCCTCAGATATCAACAAGGAAATGATATACGAAGAGAGAATGGAAATGGAAATATAAGAAACGATACACGAAGGGGAAATGGAAATGGTAATTTCAGGAGAGATTATTATGAAGGTAATGGAAATAGAAGTTATGGAAACAGAAACTTTGAAGATAGACGATACCAAGGAAATGGGGAACAATATAGAAATAGAGAGAGGAATAATGGAAACAGATATCCGGAGAACCATAGGAACCAGAACAATTTCGAGAGAAGAAATCGCTATGGTAATAACAATAATAATAATAGAGGAAGAAATTGGCAAAATGGCAGAGAAAATCAAATTAATCCAGAACAAAACAGAAACAGGGATGATGACAATAGGAGACAAGTGAATATGATCAGACAGGAGATACAGGTAGGAGAATGTATTCCTGGACAGGACAATACAGCGAATTTTGCTTAAATCGTCCTTACGTGCAGAATATCATCTATTCATCGCGATATGAACATCCTCGAGAATTTATTATAGATTATGAAAATAATAATAAAAAAGTTGATAAACCTAATTTAATATTTATTCAGGGTAGATTACAAAATATTTTTTGTAGAATTTTAATAGATACGGGTTCAGAGGTAACATTAATTGAACAGGATATAGTAGATAATTTAAATAAGGATGATATTATGATGATAAATACGAAGAAACTATCATTAGTAGGGGCGAATGATAAAAATTTATATTATACAAATAGTACCATAATTACAGATTCTTATTTGGGAAACATAACTTATAAGATACAACTATTAGTAGTTAAGAATTTAAAATATGACGTAATTTTGGGAAATGATGAATTGAGCAATCACAAGATGATAATTGATTATAAACAGGGGTACATGGTATGTGAAGGTAATATAATAACTTTTGACAAAAAGGAAGAACAGGAGGTAGAGGAAAGACAATGTAAAATAAATGAAATAGAAATTATGGAAGATCTACAAGAACAATTTTGTCCCATACAATATCGAAGAGAGATTGATGAGTTATTGACAAAACATGGGAGACTTTTCTACAAAGAAGTATGCATAGCAGCAAAGTATATACATAAGTTGGAAATGAATAAGGATATTAGTAACTTCAAGATAAAAACTTATCCCATTCCTTATAAGCTGAAAAATGAAGTATACCAGGAGTTAGGAAAGATTATACAAGATGGTATTATAGAAAGGTCCAACTCTCCATATATAAGTGCGATAACATGTGTTCGAAAAAAGTCAAGTGAGATTAGATTATGTCTGGATGCTAGAAATATCAACTCATATACTAAAAAACAATATGAGAGTGCTTTAAATGTAGAGGGGATATTTGGTAGGATTACAAGAGCTAACATATTCACGAAATAACATATTCACGAAACTGGATTTGAAACATAGTTTCTGGTTGATTCCATTAGATAAAAGAAGTCGTCCATATACAGCATTTATGATTGATGGTGTAGTATACCAATTTTGTGTTGTTTTATTTGGTTTACAGAGTTCGTGTGCAGCATTGGTAAGAACACTTCACACTGTTCTTGACCAATATGAACATTTTACATTGCACTATATAGATGATATATTAATATATTCATAAAATGAAGAACAACATCACGAACATTTGAAGACTATATTGGCAGAATTGGAAAGAGTAGGATTAAAATTGAACATGGAAAAATGTCAATTTTACCAAAACGAAGTGCAGTATTTGGGATATATTTTATATTCTACTGGAGTGAGAATGAACCCTGAACGAATTAGAACCATAAGGGAATATGAGACACCGACTAATCTGAAAACTCTTCGAGAATTTTTGGGAATTCTCAACTACTTCAAACGACTAATACCAGACCTCAGTAATAAAGAAATTCCATTAATTGAATTACTCAGGAAGGAAACAAAATGGAAATGGGATGCTAGGAGAGAACAAGCTTTTCAAGAACTCAAGGAAATATTTTTACGAAATTTGCAGCTTTATCATCCTCAATATGACAAGCCATTTATTTTAAGAACAGATGCATCCATAGATAGATTAGCAGGAGTTTTATTGCAAGAACAAGAGGAAGTACCAATCAGTTTTATTTCCCGAGTAACGAAAAACTATGAAAGAAAATACTCAGTTACTGAATTGGAGATGGCAAGCATTGTATTTTGCATAACTAAATTACGTTTTTATCTATTAGGAGCAAAATTTTACTTGGAAACAGACCATTCAGCTTTAACAGCAATGTTTAAAAATCGGTATGCAAACAATAGGATACATCGATGGATACTCCTATTACAGGAATATGAATTTGAAATAAAATTTATTCCTGGGAAAACTAATATAGTAGCGGATGCTCTCAGCCGTGAAACAGAAATGAAGAAGAAGGATCAACAATTCCAAATTGTCATCAATAGGTTGCAAAAAACTGAAGGTTTGTTTACTTTGGAGAAAATAATGGAGGATCAGAGAAATTTACAAGAATCTTGTAAAAGTGGAGCATTTCAAAACGAGGGAATTTGGTATAAGAAGATGGAAGATAGGGAAATTTATTTAATAACACCTGAATATGCTAAAGAAATTCTCAAACAATTACATGAGGAATATGGACATATAGAATCTCGAAAACTATGGATGTTGTTTAGAGAAAATTATACTGCGAAGAAGGACATATCATTGGTTAAAGGAGTCTGTAAAATTTGTAAAATTTGTCAGTTGACGAAGGAAAGGAACTATCATCATATTAGTGGACCAAAACCTATAATAGCACTCAAGCCTTTACATATAGTAGCTATTGATTTTATATCACAATTAATACCTAGCAAGCAAGGCAATAAACATATTTTAGTTATGGTAGATATATTTTCAAAATTTGTAAGAACTTTTCCTTGTCAACGTACCAATGCAAACACAGTAATATCTTGTCTGAAAAATTTTATAGAAGGAATAGGAAATCCGGAAAACTTAATACTGGATCATGCTACTTACTTTGTGAGTGAAAAAGTCAAACGCATGTGTAGAAATCATAATATTAGAATGAATTTCATAAGCATAAGAAGACCTTCATCTAATCCAGCTGAGAGGTATATCAAAGAAGTTGTTAAGTATTCAAGGATTGTATGTAATAATAGACACAATTTATGGGAAGAAAATCTGAATCAAGTAGAGAAATTTTGAAACCAATTACCTAATGGAGTTACTGAAGAATGTCCACAATTTATTTTGAAAGGAATACACCCAGAACGTGAATGGATAATACAGAGAGAATGGGATATGTCTCAGGTTTTAAATAAAGTAAGCAAGAATTTGGAGAGAAGAACACCAAAGAAAGGTGAAAATCAATGTGAAAAGTTATTATCACCATTCGAAGGGCCATATGTAGTCGACAATAGTGATTCTCAAAACAGTAATCGCTTATTCTATCCAGGTACACAATTAGAAAGGGGAGTGTTCAATGTAGAACATGTATATAGATATTATGAATAGATGATGTTATGTTACGAACAAGACTTAAAAAAAAAGGGAAATAATAGTCATAACTATAGTTTTAAATTTAATATAAGGTAGTGTACAAAGATAAAGTAGATATCAGACAGAGTTTTGTTTTCCATTTGGCAGCCGGTGATCCAATTAAATTCATCACGTTTGTTTCTTCAGAACCTAAAAAAATAAATATAATATAATATTAAGAAAAATTTATTAGGTAAAACTTATAATTAAAACAGTTTTAAAATTTGAATATGGCAAATCAATATATATAGCAAATAAAGAAAAACAATTTATGAGAAATACTGGCTTTACATTGAACGAAACTATTGAAAATATAGGATAGAGGGGATAAAATTAAGAATAACTCAAGTATCAAATAAAAGTTCACATTTTTTTGTAAATAAGGAAATAGGATGTGAGTAATAAAGGATAGGAAAGGATAATAATTATTGATATTGATAAAAATATAGGAGGTAATGTTTGATGTCAATTAGAATTTGGTAGATTACTTGAAAATACATGAATTAATAAGATATTGATATTGATATATATATATATGAATTTAAGAAATAATTAATTATATTGAATAATGATGAATATTGAAAAGAAATATGATATGAGGAGTATAGAGAAGAATAAAATATAATGAAATTAAAAAGAAATAAGTTGATATATAAGTGGAAGTTAGTAGAATATAAACTGACATTGATACTAATCAAGTGTATTTTAAGGAAAGAATTATGAGACAGTTATTGAAAGAGATAGGTATTATAGTAGGAAATATGTGAACAAATATTTGAGAAACAAAGTTGAAGAAATTAAGATTATGCCATGAAGTTGTTAATTTTTTTTTAATAAAATAAAATCAATCATTTATAGTAAGAAAATTAAAATTTAAATAAATATCCAAGGTATGGATATCATTTAAATTTAAATTTGAGGGGAATTGAACCAGATATCATAGATATTAAGAGAATTACTTCTATAGGAATATGTTGCTAATATGAAAACATATGAAAATAATATAATTAAGGAAAACATAATTAAAAGGAAACACTTCTCTTAATTAAAAGCATATCAAGTAAAGATATATTAAATAATTAGTCAATAACAATTTAATAAATGAATAGATTACCTCAATAATAACATAAAGTTTAGAAATTGCCTAACAAATGTAATGGAGTAAATAAAGTTGCCTAACACGATGAATATCTTCTATAACGTAATCAGCTGTTCATCTAAAAAGAAAAAATTATTAGAATAGTCAAGTCACGATAATTATAAATATAAGCAGTTACATTATAAAATAAATACAAATATTTAGTAGAATAGGGAGTATAGTTTCTCATAGATAAACTATTAAAAACATAAATAGAAATGATATAGTGTCCATAAAATGAACATAGAATCAATAAATAATAGTTTATTGAAGGAGTTAGTATAGATAATTCAATACAAAGATTAGATAGAGATTACATCAAAGGATTTATGATTCTAGATAATATAATTGTAACAGTAATAGACTGTTAATAACAATATAAGATATTGAAATATTTAAAAAGTATCTATCTATGTATATAACCAATTGTTAATTCATTTGTATGATAAAAACTCAAAAGACTCTCTACAAGTGAATTAATAATGTGAAATAGTAAATGTATGAGCTTTTCGACTAAGTAAACAAAATTAAATAATTCAATTGTATAGAACAATATTTGATTGGTTATGAACAAAATGACAGATCAAATTCTCAATCAACAAGTAAAGAAACAAACTTTTGTAAATAGTGACCTGAAAAAAACAAAATACTTGTTTGTGGAAAAAAGTTGAGAATCGGAAGGAAGCGTAATGAGGTTGGAAGCTGGCGTCGAGAGATGTGGACTTTGTGTTATAGTGTTCCCGAAATTTCATGGAATTCCCGAAATAACTTGATAAAATTTAACAAATACTATTAAAAACAATCCTAATGATACACACAGATAATCAGATCTAGTTTTTCTACAAAAATCAGTCAAATTTCTCCAAAATTGGTGTTGGATCTTCAGAGGAGTCTTCCTGGGGTCCAGAAGCGTTATCCCAATTCCAGACCGTTTAAAATATTATTGGCCAATAATAAGAAAAAAAACTCAAATAAGTGCTTGATTTTATATTTTGATAAACATTCACGGCTATGATCGATCTAAAATTAAAAAGAAAACGGACTTTATTTACTTAATTAATAAAATAAATCATTAACATTATCAAAGAGGCCTAATATAAATAAATAAAAATACGTACGTTCGCCATTTTATCATAAGAATGATGCTTAAATTTATTTCCATGTAATATGTCCATCTGTATATAAATCTTATAATATTTCCATGTATATATAAATCTTCTAATTCTATTTCTTCCACAGCATATTTGTAATATTCCTATGTATTTTTTCCACATAAATTCTTCTATGTGTTAAACTATTTAAGTATTTATCCTTTGACAATATTAGGTGTATCTAATGAGCACCGATGCTCCATCATCTCATTGTTGTATGTTCATTTTACTCTTGAAGTCCGCATGACTGGATTTTGAGCATGCGCACACTAGAAAATATAAAATCGATAATTTCTTTAGAGGTAACCATTGGCGTCTCAACTTATAATTATTAAATTGAAAATTTTTATTTTAAAATTAAATGTTGTTTAAAGTAAGGTGTTCCTTTTTATTTAAATAAAGGTAATACATTTTTTAAATGCCAGGACTCAAAGAGTAGAAAGAGTTTCATGCTCCCGCATAAAATAACAATACATCACAAATATAATATAAAAATGATTAACTGAGCTAGCCACACAAAACAAAATTATCTACATATAAAAATTATAATTATCTAAACTTAAAAAAAAATAAAAAGTAAAAACAAATCAAATCAAAGTTCAATATATATATATATATATATATATATATATATATATATATATATATATATATACATATATATATTATATATATTATATATAGAAGGGACTAAAACACGTTTCCTACAATTATTATTAAAAAAGAATGTACTTAAGTCTCAACTTCATTATATAAAGATGACGGCATTCTCGATGTTAGGCAAGTATATTACTTGAGAACATATGTATTTAAAAATAAAACATTCTCAATATTATAATGTAGGACATAAGTACCCATTTATATTTAAAATTAATTTGAATCTATCTCCAATAAGAATTTTCAAAAACATCCATTAGTATAAGGAGTTTTGTCCATTTGAAAACAATATTGTTCAATGTATTACCCCCACAAATCGAATTTGGTATAAACCCTTTATGTTTCACATTCCCGAATTTCAATTTGTCAGCTTTTACATTTTCTAGTTTTAAATAATTTTAACTATATGTTTTGTGGTATTAATTTGCATATTTTGTGCTGTTATGGTTGATTAATGTGTTTGAAATTTACGTAAAATCTCGCTAACATTGTAAGTAAGGTTAGATTTTTTCATCTTCAAAACTTTTAAGTATTTAATTATAATGTAGCTCTCTAGTGATAACAATATTCATTGTCGAAATATTGGAAATATAATTTTATAATAGTACACGTTCGTTTTGCTGCTTCTCAGAAATAAATTGGTTTCCCGATTTTGTTTCTAACTAGTCAGCAAAAGCCTACTTTCCACTTCCGCATTGTTGGTGCCAATATTGTACACACGGCTTTAGCAGCGTATGATATTTATTTCATTTTGACAGTTGTTGTTAAAAAATTTCCGGCTATCAAAATTGTAATTTATTGAAAGATAAATCTAATGTGAAACATTCGAATCACTCTTATCTCAGGGTGGGTTCAATGCGCCATGAAAATAGGAATTTTTATTAGATTTCAAAGTATTGTCCAAATTAAATATTATTTATTGATATTATTCTGTTCGATCTACCTAGTAATATAATGTGACTGCTTGTTCAAGATTATAAAGGCTATTCAATTTCTTTCTGACATTCAATATATTTCAATAAACATTCTGTCAACAATAATCCACAAATATCACTGTCACAAATAAATTTTTTTATCAAATTAAGTGAATTTAATTTCTATAAACTGTTCAAATCTATTACAAAACTATATCTAAAGTAAGTCGAATTCAAAAGTTATATACAATTACTAAATCTCACAGAAAATAAACAAATACTAGTTTTCCTTTTTTTTATCGAATAACAAAAGTCTTATCTACAATGAACAAAATTTACGTGAATTACGAATGAGGTTTATAAATTATCAAATCGCAAAATCTTATCTATAATGGATACAAATCAAATTAATTACGAACTAAATTGATAAATTTCTCGAATTGTCCAAATGATTTTCCAATTGTCACTTTTAATTCGCGAATGTAAAATACCCATTCACAGTCCCAACTTCTTTTAATATACTTTTCCAATATAATTGTTCAATATTAAATTTCTGTATTTATTCTGAATAAAAGTTTCTGTAATCTATTATTTAGATGCATCTATTTTTAATTTTGATTAAGGCCTGATATTTTTCGTCGAAATAATGCATTATTTTAAATTATCAATAATCTGGAACAGACTCACCAAATCTGGACTCCTCCAAACTCGTACATTTCCAAATCTAATTTAGAATTCAAGATCGTTCACTTTTCCGAAATGATGACAAAATTTTCCAATAAAAAAACACGCACAGAATTTACAATTATGGGCACCGGATATCAATTTCTAATATTAGTTATTGTACTATTCAACTAACTATTACTTAGCGAAATTTTGGAGAACTATCAAATTACATGTTCTCCGTTCGGGATCTCAAATTCAACTCACTATTTTTCATCGAATAAATAAGCACAAAACCCTGCGGTTACACACTTTCTTCTTTTTAAAAAAAACTCCATTTGTTATTTTCCTGCAACAAAGATTTGTAATTGTTTTATTATCTAAATACCTTATAATGAATTCTGTTTCCTTTAACCCTAAATATATTTTTCAACTGTGACATGTGAATGTCATCAGATATGAAATAATCTGCCAAATCTTACATATACAGGGTTTGCCAAAAGTATTGCAAAAAAATAGACCGAAATTCGTTAAAATTAGAAATCATAGAACTGTATATATATATATATATATATATATATATATATATATATATATATATATATATATATATAGAGAGAGAGAGAGAGAGAGAGAGATTGGAAGTCCTGGCTGAACAGTCAGAAAAAAATTGGCAAGATATTTGATTCTATTGATAGTAGTTGGCTCCTGTGCGATAAAAGTCATTTCCAAAAAGAGCCTCTTATGATAATTATTTCCCATTGTTGGAACCTTTACATCAGAATAATTCATATGATGGTCCTCAACATTCACATGTTCTGCCAGAGCACATCTCTCTGGATGCAGCCGAGTGTCAGACATTTGGGACGATATTCTTTGGAATACGGTCCTAGAAGTCTGCCTAATATATTTATTATCACAATCACTACAAGGTATAGAGTAAACCACGTTTTAGGGAGCTAAGGTTGGAGTCCTATCTTCCAATTTGCTAAAAACAGATTTTATTGTCAAAACTGTACTAAAAGCAATTTTAACGTTACTAAGTTGTTTAAAAATTCTACAAATTTTAGGGGAAACATCCCTTATGCAAGGTATGGAAACATAAAATGGATTATCTACTGCAACCACTCCAGCACTGGTTTGAACACTTTCAACTTGGTTGTTATTGTTAATATTGCTATTATTGATGGCTGACGTACTGAATGAAATTTTTCTTACTAAAGTCATAGGATAAGAGTTATCAATGAAAAGTTGGAGAAGGTGTTTCAAGTTCTTATCATGGAATGAAGGGTCAGAAATGTTTGATACCCTACTCTTATATATAAATTGAACTGATATCTTGATCTATGAGTTGCATAAATAAATACATAACAGTCCTCTTCTTTTTTTGATGACTATTCTTCTAAACAAACGTTTTTGCAAGTGTGACGATGTTTTCTTAGTTGAGATATAGATAGATTATTCAATATTTATTCGATTATAACGATGACAAAGATGTCGAGTAGAATTGAATTTGTTGAAGTATCCAATCTTCTGGGAGGGAAATTAATGGAGCATAATAAAACAGATAAATACCCCATAATCGATCTTCACCGCACTCCTATTAAACCTTCTCGAATCCACAATCTCCAGCAACATAAAACCTTTATTACCACTTAGAACGCAATCGATGTGAAACTGCCTAAATTTCTCGCTATTTTCCCTCAAACTTATTCTTCGCACCTTTCTCTATTTTGATATCCAACTTTTTTTAAAAAGTTCTCAAGCAAATAATAGTAGCAAATTCCAGGTCATACTTCCCAGTTCACAGCATTTCAAAAATTTTTATTCCCTTTAGAAAGATAATTAGTAGATTGGGGTACATTCTTGTGAATGTTTTAATGGATAAGTGCGTAAAGCAACTGTGATTCGAAAATACTCCATTACATTCACTCAATTTTTCTAATACAAATGTAGCTTTGTTTAATTCGCAGCGAGAGGTACAGGGGATGTATAAACTTTCGTTACATACGTAAACATGTTGCGGGAAAAGTTTCATCCACAATGACGTTTATTGCATATTCTAAAATCTCTTTAGGAATTGCAACCTTAGAATATTGAAACTTTTTGAAACCTCCTCAATGTTTCTATTGTTGCTAATTTGAAGCAACAGTCATTCCTCATTAAGCGCTAGATTTCAATTCAATTAATTCAATCTTAATTTCAAGTGGGATTTAAAGAATGTCTGCATGTCAAATGACTAAAATTAGTGAATAGATGAGGAATTCACTTAATGAAGATCCATACTGAACGATGAAAATGAAACAATTCAATGTGTTTAAAACTACATCTACTTGAACTAATGTTTAATTTAAACTATTTGAAGCGTTTCACTAACACAGTAGCTTTCTCAGGACGAATGAACGTATAATTACCAGTTTCTTGTACCTATTGCTTAGTAGGTGCACCACCCATAGTTTTGCTTCTCCAAGGTACACAATTTAAATAAAAGACCATATACCTCCACTAGTTTGGATTACCCTCAGTTCGCAGGATTATTTACCATTTACCATTTAGTTTGCAGGATCATTTACCATTAAGTTTGCAGGATTATTAACCATTTAGTTTGCAGGATTATTTACCATTTACCATTCAGTTTGGAGGATCGCCATGTGGTGGTTATTTAGCAAGTGCCCCTCGTATGTACTTCTTGAACCATCGAACCATTCATCCTCGGAAGCACTTACCACTCAAACCATTCGTTAGGGTCAAATAAATAGCATCGTTTATAAAAACTCACGGGGACAACCTATATTTAGAAACTACGTATATAAATTACTGACCATGTGTAACACAGAATATAAAAGTTTGTACTATTAATAACAATAATAAAAATGAATGCTCTTCAAGAGAAATGAACTCTCTATATATAGGAAATTGTTAGACTAACGCAGTCAACGATCTGTTTACAAACCTTGTTGATACATTATTTATAAAACCGTTGTGACTGTTATTGACTTTACTACACCTTGCCAGGGGCCTTCAAGTTCACTGGCCGCTAGGAATTCTTATAACTATTGTCTACTAAAATCTAATAATGTCTTTTCAAATAATGTCTAGTAAAATCTAATAATGTCTTTTGGGATCATCACAGCAAGTGTTTTATATCCGCTCAAGTATCTCTCGGCAACTAAGTTAGTAGACGCGTACGTTAGTAAGTTATTGGTGGCAAATAAACCTCCTGAGCTTAAGTGGAGTCCAACTCACGATATTTTTCAAATCTCTACTTCTGTATACCTTGAACTCGAATCCTACATCACTAAGCGAGAAATTCTATCTCCCGTCTCACAATGTTATCATGATTTAGGATTATTGAACCTCCTCATTGTCAGAGGAAAAATATTAATGCAACGCACATGGTTGCACAAACTTTCATGGGATCAAGAAATCACTGATAAGTCCATCATCCTCGCTTGGAAAGATTTTGTATACAGTATTTCTTCTCTCTCCACCGTTAAGATTCATTCCACGCTATCTATTCATTAATGAAAAACCCATAGAATGTCAACTTCATGGATACTCAGATGCCAGTTCAGTGGCATATGGATGCATCTCATTCCTACTCTCCAAATATGCAAATGGGAACATCCATTGTGCATTAGTGGGTGCAAAGTCACGAGTTGTACCATTAAAAAACATGCTCACCATTTCCAAATTAGAACTCTGTGTAATGTTATTCTTAGCCAAATTCACTCAACAAATCATGCACATTTTTTAACCAAAAATTCAATTTCAATCCATCAATTCATGGTCTCATTCTCAAATCGCTCTGTCCTGGTTGAAGGGACATCCCTCGCAGTGGAATGTGTTTGTGACCAATCGTGCATCACTGATACAAGAGATCTCTAGCTCTAGTACTTTTCAATGGAGCTATGTTCGGTCGGAACTTAATGCTGCAGACATGCTCTCACGTGAAACAATCGACAATTTAACTCTTTGGTTTCACGATCCTTTGTTTCTACATGATTCGAATTGCGTGTTGAGTGCCTTTGCCCAATTTCACCTCATAGATGCTCCTCCTGAATGAAAGAAAAGCCGTGTCACAACCACTGTAATTGAAGAGCAGTTTTGGCTCAAGCTCTCTTAAAAGTTTTCGACTTTTCCTAAGTTTCATAGGAAATTACCATATATGCTACGGTTTGTGCAAAACGCGAAAAAACAACAGTGCACAATCAACAGGTCCTTCGTCGTTAACGGAACTTGAGCATGCTACTTCTTTAATTATTAAAAACATGCCCACTAAATGTTTCGACAAATATATTGAAGTTCTATCTCGTGGAAAATTATCAAACATGCAAATTCTCTCACTTAATCCATTTTTAGATACAAACGGAATTTTGCGAGACGGTGGACGCTTATCTCATGCAGATATTCCGTATCAGCAAAAAGAACCCATACTGTTGCCCTCCAGAAAGCACACTGTCTCTCGCCTACTCAAACATGAGCATCTTCGTTTAGGGCATAGTGGCTCTCAAAATATCCTCTCCAACGTCCGGCTACGCTACTGGCCCTTGGACGGTCTCCACGAATTAAAACGCATCATTATAAATTGTGTAACGTGTCATAGGATTGATGCCATTATTTCACAACAAATCATAGCGTATTTACCCAAGGGTAGAGTACTTTCCCCAATCCAGACCCTTTGTAAAAATTGGCATAGATTTTGGTGGACCCTTCATGGTAAAACCGTATCGCTTACACAAACCTCCAATTGTAAAAGCTTACTTTGCACTATTTGTTTGCATGGCTACTTAAGCAGTGCATTTGGAACTCGTGTCTGATTTATCCACAGACTCGTTCATAGCTGCTCTTAAGCTGTGCATAGCTTGTCTTGGGTATCCTTCCGTGATGTATAGTGAAAATGCTACCAATTTCGTTGGTACTCGAAACCAACTCAAGGAACTGCGTGACTGATTTCTATCTCCGGTCTCCTCCAAAATGATACTCAAATTTCTCTCCAACAATGAAACTCAATGGAAATTCATACCCCCGAAATCTCCTCATTGGGAGGACTACTCATAACACACGACTCATTACACACGACTCATCACAAAAATCTCGGTATTTCCAGTGTGTCAAAAGAACTAACTTTTCTATCTCCTCTGATTCTTGTACAGCAGTTATGGTTATATATTTACGTTGGAAATAGCATGTAAATTTTTATTTAGGTGGTTGTCGCGGGCAGTATGTTCGAAAAGATTATTCGAACTGTAAAATTCTATTTTTGATAGAATTTACAAAATATTTGTTTAGAATGGGAGAAATTACAAATTTTAAACTGCCCTCGGCTGTGAATAATGCGCAACTATTGGACTATGTGGAAATCAGAAGGTAATCAAGTAAACATCAAAAAAGCTACATGTGCACAGTGTGATCACCTCTTGAAAGACTTAAATGCAGTTAAAAGTAAACTTGTATCTGTAAGTAAACTTTCTTTTCACCTGGAAAAACGTACAGAGGAACAGGAAAGCTTAATTTTGTTGTTTAAACAATGTGATTATAAAAATCCTTTCGATAATCTGAATACAGCAGAAGCATCTAATGGCAACAATGTCAACTGCGTAAATTCGAACTCTACAAACACTCGGAACCACAAAAAACCTGTCTCAAACAACATATTCGTCACAAACAATCAAGGTACAAAAACTAGTACTGATAAATATACATCGACCACTATCCAAAAGCCAACTTCACAAAAATCTATACAAAAATTATTTGTAAACATAAACATAATTACGGGGATTTCCATTGTGAATATATCTCAAAAAAAACGCCAGCATAAATTAATATAAACCGATTATTGGGAGCAATGATGTTTCAAAATTCAAGACCATTGCACGACAAGGATATGTACATGTCTCTCGCATAAGTGCCGACATGACTTCAAATGCTCTTTTAGACTTTCTTAAACAATCGGCTCTTGACGTATCCTTTTCCTGTGTTGAATGGAGTAAAAATGAATATGCGTCCACATTGAAAGTGTCTTTTCCCTTTGAGAATATAAACCAAGTTCATAACCCGCATATTTGGCCCAAAGAAGCAGCTGTAAGAAGATTTAATTTTAAAAAAAATCATCACCAACACCAGACGACCGACGAGGAAATGTAAATAAAAACAATTTAAATAATTTCAATACAACCAATGTTCTTAGTGTGTTAAAAAGGTGTAATCAGCAGAGTGCGCTAAGTATGTTTCATATTAATATTCAGTGCATCTCTAATAAAGTGGAAACAATAAATGCTTTTCTTTCTGATCATCATTTTGATATTGTTTGTTTCTCTGAACACTGCCATACTGAGAACTGTCTTCAACATATCAATATATCTGGATATACATTGGCTACCTTTTTTTGCTGTAGTAATAAAATTTATGGAGGCCTAGCTATTTACGTAAAAGAAGACAGTGGTAGTTCAAAGTTTAGCTCAATTAATTTGGACGACTTTACCAGCGAACAAAATTCAAAATTTACGGAAATTGACTTGCCATCAATAAATATCTCAGTTATAGCACTATACAGATCTGGTGAAGGCAGCATTGATCTGTTTCTCGCGAATGATGAACATGTTTTACACAACTTATTAAACAAATATGAAGAACTAGTAGTTCTTGGAGAATTCAATTTGAATTTTAAGGTTGAAACTGGTGTTTCGAATAAGTTAAAATGTTTGCTGCAGTCGTACGGCATGGCAATCACCATTTTAGAGGATACAAGAATTACCGCTACCTCGTCCAACTGTATTGACAATATAATTACCAATATTGCGAAACAACAATTTTTGGTCGGTGTTTTCGAGCCTTGCTTTTCTGACCATCGGGCTCAATATATTGTCATAGACAATGATATTAATCCAACTAATACGTCGCAATCTGTTATGAGACGTTGTATTACAAATAAAGGACTAAATAGATTGAAACATCATCTATCCACTATTGGCTGGAGTCCTTTTATATCGGGACTATCGGATGTAGATGTTTTGGCCTCTATCCTTGTTAACACTTTTCATAATTCAAGTTCGGAGTGTTTTCCTCTAAGAAAAGCTAAGCAAGGCACTGAGCATTCTCCAGTGTCTTGGTTTATGGATGGATTAAGGTACCTGAGAAATCAACTTTCATCTTTGAAGTTAATAGCCGATGCCAGAAAACAGCCAGAAGATCTAAAAAAGTATAGGACTCTGAGGGTAGTGTATAATAGCAGGCTAGAATCCGCTGAAAAGTCAGCTTATGATAATTTTATCATGTCGTCTGAAAATAGAGCAGAAGTTCGTTGGAAGGTTATTAACTATGAAAGAAGGAAATCTAAATACTCCTTAATAACTTCTGATTTATCACCAAATGAGATAAATATTCCATTTACACCCGGTCACTGACTTTGAGATCTCTTCAGCCATTCATTCATTCAAAAATTCTGATTGTCTTGGTATTCATGAACTCAATAGCCACATCTTGAAGGAGACCAATTCTATTGCTGCAAAACCTTATACGGAACTCATAAATCTTATTTTTAACAACGTTATTCATCCCGATATTTTTAATCTATCCAGAGTGCTTCCGCTTTTCAAAAAAGTTGATGCTTCCGTAATCGATAATTATCCCCTATCAGTATTATTTCAATATTCAGTAAAGTCATTGAAACATTAATAAAAAAAACAGCTGTATGACTATTTTGATTCAAACTAATTCTTCAGTAGCTCCCAATTTGACATTAGAAATTCCTGCTCAACCACTCAGGCAGTTCTTAATGTTGTGAGTGGCGTAGTGGAAGGACTTGAACATGGTAACCGTACGGGCATAATGCTGTGCTATCTATCAAAGGCATTTGACTGCGTTTCTCACGACATTCTCTTAGAAAAATTTAATTATTATGGAGTTAGGGAAATTCCGTTGAAGCTTATTGGTTCTACATGTCAAACAGAAAACAATGTGTTACAGTGAATGGTGAACATCAGATTTTCTGGAGGTAAGTCATGGAGTCCTTCAGGGGTCGGTTCTAGGCCCCCTCTTGTTTATCATTCAAATTATTGATCTGAGACGTTTCATGTTACCCTATATATCGGTTCTATTTGCAGACGATTCAACATTTATTGTTTCGGAGAAAGATAATACGAATTAAGCCGCCTCTCCAGATTGCGTTAGTAACAGGGCAAATGAATGGTTTTCATCGAACAAATTAGAATAAAATAATAATAAAACTGAAATCATGCATATATCTGCAAGTAATCAATTGTTATTTTACCAAAAAACAAAAAATGTGAAATTACTTGGATTAGTCCTAGACCACACGGTAAGTTTGCAGGCACATATTAAGCATTTAGTCAAAAACCTTTCAAGTTCCTTATCCAGCTTACGACAGTTGAAAAATATTACTAATCCAAGAACACTCAAAACTACGTATTTCTTACTCTTTCATTCGCATGTTAGCTATGGCATCACCCTCTGGGGTAATTCCTCCCATGCTTTAACGTTATTTAGAATGCAAAAAAGGCGATAAGTGTGCTTGCTTATCTTGGTTTCAGGGATCATTGTCAACAGTTTTTCATAAAGTATAAAATTATGCCATTACCGTCTTTGTTTTTATTTCATACTCTAATTGAAATTCATGGGAAACAGTTAATGTTGTCTAGAAATTCAGATATCCACGACTAGAACACTCGTAATGCTCATCATATCAGATGCAGCGACTTTCGGCTAATTAATCAATCAAATTCACCAAACTATAGGCTTTTTAATATTTTGCCATCAATTGTGAAAACCTTGGGCTCCAATGCTTTTAAAAAATATTTATAAAAGTTTTTTCTTAAATATTGTTTTTACTCTGTTGATGATTACATTGTGCATTGTCGAGGCAATCTCAACACCGTATATCTGCTGTGACATTTTACTCTGTTTTTATCTTAAGATATATTTGTATACTTCTTTTGTATGTATATTTTTTTGACGTGCTACAAACATTTTATTGTAAAGTTGTTAATAAATATCTATCTATCTATCTATCTATCTATCTATCTATCTATCTATCTATCTATCTATCTATCTATCTATCTATCTATCTATCTATCCTTACCAATAAAAATGTTAATAAGCCATTTGTAAAAATATCTAGTTGATTTTATTGATCGCATCATTTGAAAAGGGTTTTGGGTACCAAATATCTATTGAATGTTTCCTCTATAATTTGCACGCATGACCAATTTTAGGAATTCCAAAAAAAGTGGATTTCCGTGTTTCTAGTTTGAGGGGGACTTACGAGCCTTCGTCTGAAAAATCAGTATTGAATTGTTCCTCTAGCGAATCGGTTCAGCTCAGTTGTATATCGGTACCTCACTGAAATATAGCTCAAGTATCTCTCAGCAACTAAATTAGTCGATTTTTATTTTATAAACAATCTAACAACTGGATACACAGTGCATTAATTATTAATATACGTGCAATACGTAACAATAATAATAATAATTTCCTTTCAGAACTCTAATAATTTGTAAGTACACGTAATTTGTTGAAGTGAGATAACTTGAATTCCTATGTTCTCAAAAGTAACTTCTTAATTAGTTCCATTATCTGTACCTTAATATCTTCTTTAGTTGATAAGCTCATATATCATTATGACTTGGAATACCACTGCAATTACCTACCACGATAGAGAAACTCATTACCTATTATTGTCCATAGAAACAAAATTCCATCATTCTTAACTTCCAGAATATCTCGCTGTAAATTAATTTCTCCACAAGCTCTCTAAGAAATGAGTGGAACAATTAGAACTACGAGAATGATACCGAGACGGTCCAATTTCCGGACACCAAATTTTCAGGAGTAATATTTCAATTAGCCAAATGGGCCTTCAACAAAGTTCCTTTAACAACGGAACTATACCTCTTACATCTTATGTCGAAATATAATGAAATAGTTTCAGAGTGGGAAGTTGAATTTCTTAAGACGTTGTATCCAGTTTGTATTCAAGAAAACTTTAAAATATTCAAAGTTTCTTTGTCTCATAAACCGTGAACGATTTAAACTTTAAAATGAGAATTATGAAGAGAGTCATTCATTATCAGACTATTAAGGAATCTGGTGCTTCTCTGACTATGGAACAAATTTTGTAAACAGGTATTAAGGATGATTTATCATCATAGAGAGGAGGAAGGTAAAGACAATGCTCTACAGGGACGAAGTAACTCTCTCTTGTTGATATAATATACCCAAGATCAGGAATTGATCACATGCACTTATATACAGTGCATTTCAATGAAAACTATCCACCTTGAATTATTTCAAACAAGTGAAAAGTGTAAAAATAGGTGAACATTATTTGAAGGGGACATTTGGTTACGTACCTATACTCTTTGTAACAATCCCCCCTCAGCACCCCGGTCTACCCCTCAGTTTTTTGGAGCACTCTGTATATTTGTTCAAAATTGGATGCGCCGCCTCTGATACTAGATTTCAAAAATGTATAATACTTGAGGTGTAAGATGAATCGTTTTGTAGCTACAATGAATTTCAATTCAATAACAGAAACGATTTACATCCTAAAAAATTAACGGAATTATTTAAATATCAATAAGAAATTAAAGCATTTGATGTTCAAATTGACTTCCATTGGTACCCACGCGATGATACAATCGAGTTTCGAATGCCTCTCGCACATTATGTAGTGTTTCTGGACGTATTGCTCGACATTCGTGAATAATACGTTGACGTAAATCACCTAAAGTGGATAGCCTAAAGAATGTTAATATTTTGACTTTGAATATGTAATATATGAAATTTTTCTTACGAAATGTTTCTCAAAATTTACATTGCAATATGTACAATATTCATATATTGATTATTTCTTAAATCTCGTTAGTAGGTCTGTATGTTTTAATATTTTTAAGGAGCACACTCCACCAGTTGTGACGAAAAATTCATTCGCGAGAAAATTTGGGTTCGAACTAAGCGGCGTTCTGACCAAGAGGTTTGACTGAATCAGTTTCACCGATTCATTGATAATGGAAATAATAATGGACCGCATTTGTTCACACGGTTCATGTTTTGCTGAATACATTATTGTCAAAAAATGCATCAGTTTACTAATATCGCAATGGAAAATCTATTTCTATCAACATAAACAATGTATTGACTAGATGAGGCTTTTACTTATGAAAATCAATACTAAACGATGAAATAAAAAAACTTAATTTGTTTTGAACTTCATTATAATTAAACTAATTTTCAATTTTAACTTGTGACGCATTTCGCTAATACAGTAACTTTATCAAACCAGTGAAGGTATAACGAAAGTTGTTTCAAGTTATACAATGCATAAATACGGAATTATGTGAATTTTAACGAGAGGTTGAACAAGTTGACCTGGAAATTCCTTCACTACAATTATTCCTAAGCTATCTTCTAGGTAAATAGATTTATCAGGGAAAAATGCTTGATATCTATTCAGTCGTTATGAATCCTTACCTGAATACTTGTTTCTATTTACTTAGCTTATAAAATATTTAATTTAAAAGATTTAGGTTGTACGTAAAATTTCAAAATTTTGTGTGTTGGTTTTCTAATAAATGATTTGAATACTTGGAATCTAATTTTTGCTGCCATAGCTATGTTTATGTTCTGAAATTCTTGTTTTAAAATTTCTAAAAGATCTACCGATATAAATTTTATCACCGTTCACATTACCACATTTTAAAGCAAAAATTTCTGATTTGTTTGATTTTGAAGATTTAGATTTGTTATTTTTAATGAGTTTGGATACATTGTAATCAGTTTTAAAACAAATATTCATATCTAAAGTCTCTAAAAATGATTTAATTTTTAAGGATGGTGTTCCAAAGTATGTTAAGCTTTTGAATTATTTATTTCTATCGGAAGGAAATATTTGTTCTATTTATGATATTATCAATTAAATTTGGGTCGTAATTATTATTAACTGCTATTTGTTTTATGATATTTCGTCCTTTGTTGTATTTATTAATAGTATTTATTGGGACCGTTAAAAGTCTGTCTATCATAGTATTGAAAGCTGCTAGTCTATTACTGAATAGGTGGACCAAACTTTTGTGAATTTTGATTTCTGTATATGATGGCTTATGAAATGTAAAAAAATCCCGTTTATTATTTATGTTTGAAATTATGGGGTCCAAGAAGTTTATAGACTTATTTTGTTCAAGATCTCCGGTACATTTGATATTATTATGGAATGACTTAATGTAAGTAATGATGCTTGCTAATTGTCTAGTTTTACCGGTAGAGCTAGCTGAAATGTCGTCCACATATCGGTGCGAGTACAGAATTATCTACTAAGGGGGTGTTTATGAATAATTTGTTCTATATTATCCATCAAAGTTTCTGCTAGTAGGGGGCTCAGAGGGTTGCCCGTAATCAAACCATATTTACTGTCATAAACCTCTTCATTGAAATGAAAATACTTTTTATTTGAATACACTTTTAATGAAGTTATCATATCAGAGTGAATTATCGGATTAACGTTGTTGTACGTGCGCAAGTTATCAACAAGAATTATAGTATCTATAGCTGATATACTAGTGAATATATCTGTTACATCGAACGATATGAATTAGACAACTTTACTGATCTAATTGGGTACCCCTATTCATGGAGTTTAATTAATAAATAAAATTCAGGGTTTTGTGGATTGGGTAAAAATAATTTATATTTTTCTTCATCGTTAATTATTGATTTAGCGTTATCTACTTCTAATTTTATTTCATTCTGGAATTTATTAGCTGGGTCTGTTATGAGGGCCTCGAGAGTATTTGTCTGTATGAATTAGTTGGATTTTAATATATAACCTTCTTTAGGTAATACTATTATCGTATTTCCTTCTTTTGCTTATGTGGAAATAAGACTATTTGACTTTGATTGTTGTTCAATGTATTTGGCGGCTGATAATTTAAAGTCGGGTTTATCATACATAAAAAGATAATAAAACAGATTCTAGAACAAGTAATTCCTTTTGATAAAAATAAAAATGAAAAATTTAAAAGCTAAACATACTTTGGAACACCATCCTTAAAAATTGAATAATTTTTAGAAACATGCATATCTGCTTCAAAACAGATTACAATTTATCCAAACTCATTAAAAATTACAAATCTAAATCTGCAAAATTAAACAAATCAGCAGTTTATACATTGAAATGTGGTAATGACAACTGTGATAAAATTTATATTGGCAGAACTTTTTGGGGAGTAAGGGGAAGGATGCGCCTAATATAGCCTCTCCTATTCAAATGTCAACCTCATCTTCGAGTGATGCTCCCTGTTAGATGACAAACGAGGCTCTGACGACCGAATGATTGCCTATATAAGCAATCCCCCATTTACTGGCCAACAGCCTCGGGTCGAGGAGCCAGGGAATGGAAGGGCACTCTTTTTTTCTGAGTTTGGGAAACTGGCTCTAGAGGCGCATGAACCAAGAAATTAGTCAACGGCATAAGAATACGGAAGGGAACGGGAAACCGCCGTATTAAGGATCTGTAAGATAGATATCTCCAGAGAACCAAAATGACCTCATTTAACTCGAAATTTTCCGGAGGTAAAAATAGTTCCCCAATCGAATCTCCGGGGGGAACATTGTTAAATGATAAAAAAGTAGTCAGAGTAAATCAACGAAGGAAGATCAAAATTGATACATGGAACGTACAAAGTCTATATTAAGCTGGGAAGTTGGCTAATGTAATACAAGAAATGAACATGTTGAAAATAAATGTCCTTGGGGTAGCAGAGACATAGTGGCCAGACGTAGAAAAATGTGTAACACAAAAAAAGTATTTTTCTATTTAGAAATCCAAGACAGAAATCATCGTAAAAGAACTGGAATAATAATTCCTGAAAAATTATATCCGAGTGTAATTAACTTTCTCCCACACTGAAATCGCAAAGCATTACTTAGATTGAAAGCAAATCCGGTCAATATTACCATAATACAAGTATACGCCCCTACCGCAGAGGCATCAGAAGACGAAGTTGAAGAATTCTATGAAGAACTGAGACAACTCATCCACAAAACCGTGAAAAAACACGAAATATACCTCATACTAGACAACTTTAACGCTAAAGTTGAAAATAGCATACCAGATGAACTAGTAGGGTCTTATGGATTGGGAGAGAGGAACGAACAAGGTGGGCGGCTAAACCAGTTTTGTCAAGAGGAGCACATGAAAATAACTAACACTTGGTTCAGACTACCACCCAGGCGTCTCTACATATGGATAGCCCCAACAGACTGTCCCGAACATATAATTAGAAACCAAGTAGACTCCATATTGATCAACAAACGATTCGGAACATCAGTAACAAGAACATGTACATACCCTGGAGCCGACGTCTCAACAGACCATGTTATTCTCATAACAGAAATAAAAATGAAAATAGCTAATAATAAAAAACCAAAACAAGAACCAAGGATAAACTATGATAGAATTTAAGACGAAACCATCAAAAGCAAAGTAGGTAATAAATTAAATGAAACCTTAACAACGTTAGCCCTGTCACAATCAGCTGAGGAGATGAACCTTGACAACACATGGAAGGACATAGAAGAAATAACGATAGATACAGCCAAAGCAGAAATAGAAAACAAACAGAAGGTCACAAAGAAAGAATGGATGACAGACGAAATATAAGCAATGTTTGAAGAGAGAAGAAAAAACAAAAACTCAGACATTCGAGACAATTACAGAATGATGCAAAATGTTATAAGAAGAGCGATAAGAATGGCAAAAAATAGATGGCTGAAGAAACACTTACAAGAACAACATAATGAGTATAACCTGCACAAGAAAATAAAAGAAACAGCTAGAATTTTTATAGAATGAACTGAATTTAATTATTTTGGTTTCAAAATGAACAAAGAAACGCATTCTAATGCCAAAAAAGATGAGTTATAGAAAAACATTGAAAAAATGATGTAGAACTTTCAAACTACTTTCTTGTTTGAGATTTCCGTTTTTTAATCCCAGTCGAGACAATTACAGAATGATGCAAAATGTTATAAGAAGAGCGATAAGAACGGCAAAAAATAGATGGCTGAAGGAACACTCACAAGAACAACATAATGAGTATAACCTGCACAAGAAAATAAAAGGAACAGCAGGAGTATACAGGAAACAGACTTTCTCCAACATACAAAATGATCAAGGACAAATGGCACAAGACAATGCACAGAGGGAAGCTATCTGGGAACAATATATTGGCAACGGCAACCTCTTTGCAGATGAAAGACCACGGTTAGAAGACATCTTGGAAGAGGATTTGTCTGGACCGCCAATCACAATGCAAGAGATTACTAGAGCAATAAAAAGCTCGAGGATAAGAAAACGGTTGGGCCAGATCTAGTTCCTGTTGAACTGCTCAAATTATTAGGCAGCGAAGGTATTAAGATGCTCCATAGGCTTTTCAACCAAATTTACAACAAAGGAAAATTCACAACTAAATGGATTACGTCACTTTTCATCCTACTTCCGAAAAAGGAACCAAGCAACAAGATGTGAGGACCTCAGATTGATCAGATTGATGAGTTACACTCTTAAAATATTTCTGAAGGCCATTCACTACAGAATTTCCACAAAACGCGAAAGCGTTATGGGTTATTAGAAGGGGTCTCGGTACAAGAGAAGCACTAGTCGCAACTTATGTATTAATTTAGAACAGCTACGACCAGAGAAAAGATGTAGTGATTTGTTTTATAGACTATGAAAAGGCGGTTGACAGAGTACAACATCACAAACTTGTTCAAATACTAAGGCGATATGACATAGATCAGAAAGATATACGCCGTATGGAAAACTTGTACTGGAACAGCGGCAGTTAGAATTGACAACGAGGCCACAAATGGACAGAAAATCCTTAGAGGTGTGAGACAGGGTTGTGTCCCCTCCCCAGTCCTGTTCAACGTATACTCTTAAAATACCTTTCTAGAAGCTCCCGAAGGACAACAATTGGGCATAAAAGTAAATGGCATGTGGATCAACAATATACGGTATGCAGATGACACAGTCCTGATAGCAGATAACATGAATGACCTCCAAAGACTTCTGGACATGGTAGGAATACATAGCCCGTTGATGGGGATTATCATCAATATAAAAAATACAAAATTCCTAATAATCAACTGTAAATTAGATGATTTACAGAATGCAAAGCTATAATACAATAGTGAAGACATAGAACGGGTAAAAAAGTTTAAATACCTGGAAACCTGGTTATGTGAAGACGTGGAAATCAAGTGCCGGATAGGAAAATTGAGGAGCTCATTCTTGAAATTCAAAAACATCTTCACGAACTCTGACTTCGACCTCAATCTCAGAATAAGATTCACAAAATGCTACGTCCTATTGTATGGCATGGAAGGCTGGACTTTGAATGTGAATACCATGAACAGACTGGAAGCATTTGAAATTTGGATCTATCGAAGAATCTTCAAAATTCCATGAACGACAAGAAAAACCAACGAAGATAGTCTGAGGAGGGCAGGAAGAGAACGTGAATTGCTGAACACGATAGAACGCAGGAAAACATCATACCTGGGACACGTGATATACAGCTCCAATTATGAATAGAAGGAAAGATAGAGGGAAGAAGGGGAGTGGGCAGAAAGAGGATGTCGTGGCTCCGAAATATCAAACAGTGAACAGAGATGACAACCACAGGATAACTAATCCACACATTCAGAGACAGAACGAAATGGTCAGAATTAGTCGTAAACATCCATTTATGGATAGCAGCAGAAGAAAAACTAAGAAATATTAGAACTAGAATTTCAGAACACAAAAGTAGGCTATGACAACAAAAAAATTAGATTCTAGCTACTCCAATCATTTATTAGAAAACCAACACACTTTCGACCTAAATTTTGATATTTTACATGTAGAACCTAAATTCTTTGAATTAAATCTTTTAGAAGCTCTTGAGATTAATATAACTAAATGTTCCAGTAACCTGATTAACGACCAAATATATATCAACCATTCTGCAGTATTAAACCTATTTGGCTAGAAAATAGCTTAGGAATTATTGTAGTGAGTGAATTTCCAGGTAAACTGGTTCACTACTCCTGTTAATATTCGTAGAATTCGACTTCGGTATTCATGCACTGAATAAATTGAAAAAAATTCATAGTATATTCACTCGTTTGGTAAAGTAGCTGTGTTCGCGAAACGCGCCACAAGTTTGAATTGAACATTAGTTGTAATGTAATGAAATTTTGAACAAATTAAATTGTTTTTTTCATTGATCAACAATGTATACCAACATTCACGATAATCTCAAACAGAATACTGAAAATAGTATTCTCACATTTCAGTTTGCATTCATTATTTAATTTTGATCAGCCAAAATGAACAAAAAAGTTAGAACTGGTTTTCACTTTTACTGGAAGTAAAAATTAGTTATCGTTTTTAATGAAAACGTGTTCTACCGTTCAGTTTTTGTTCAGTAATACTGAATCAGTGAAACCTCCAGGTCTGAACCCCGCATTAGCTCGATCTTTGTAAATTAGCAATACCGTTTTACTTCACTGTTGATGGATGGCACTTTTGAGTCTCTTGGTTTCAATATTGTATTGTAGAATAGCAGCTAATTATCAAGTGATAGTTCAGATTTTCTATCATGTTGCCAATAAAGTTGTAATTTAACACGTAGCGGTTAATTATATATTTTTGCCGTTGAGCGTTGATCTAAATGTATGCCCAAACATTTTACGCTATATTCATGATGTGTTTGACGATTGTTCGAAACAAATTGTGGACAATTCTCGTTCCTGAGTGTAAAGGTTACTTGGATAGACTTTGACTCATCGGATTCAATTTTCCACTTCTTAATCCAGTTTACAACTTGGTGAGACCATTTTGCAGGTTCTTGGATGCAAGCTGTGGAGTTTGATGAGGCAGTTATGGCAGTTATGTTAGTATCATCGGCTAATGTCGCAATTTTGGTTAATCTCGTGGTTGGTAGATCAGAGGTGAAAAATAAATATAATATTGGTCACACCACACTTCCTTGCGGTACTCCAGAGTTTATTTCGTGCAGTTCACTGTACTCTGACTGATGTCTGATTAGAAAGAACCTTTTTGTTAGATATGATTGAAGAATATGCTAGCAGCCGTATAGTAGCCTTTTGCACCCTCAACTGATATCGTTGTTTTGAAGTCACGTGACTGGTATAATGGGGTGTTTTGGCACCCCCATTAAAAAATGATATAATTTCACTAAGATATGCAAAAACATGATTTTTTGAGATTAGGATTGGTTTATTGTCACACTAAACTAGAATTTTTATGGAAATAACTGAATTCAATTATTTTGGTTTCAAAATGAACAAAAAAACGCATTCTAATGCCAAAAAAGATGAGTTATAGAAAAACATTGAAAAAAATGTTGTACAACTTTCAAACTACTTTCTTGTTTGAGATTTCCGTTCTCGAGTCCCATTGTTATTTTCTGAAACAGAAAAAAACATGCATTAGTGTCATGGTGGAAATTCTGTAAAGCAAAATTTTTTTTGTATGTTTTATTGGTTTCACACAAACTTTTCCTCCATAACACTCCTGGCAAACATAATTGGTAACCGAATGGTCCCTACAAATTGCTTTTTGGTATTTTTGACAAGTCTTAACTTTTCTATCCTTTGCCTTCCTCTATTTTGCTGCTGATCCAGCCATATCTGTATTGATTGAAGAAGTGTTTCCCATATAATTTTGATCAAGTACCTTTTGAATTGATTTTTTTAGTTCCGTGGATAGTGTTGATATTATTTTTTTTCTCTTCAAATGCTGCTTAATAAGATCTCTGCCTACTATTTCTAAACTTCTTCGATATATTTTTTCTGATCAACATCACCACTTTTCAACAAAGCATAGGCGTTCACCCTTGAGATGTCGAGCATTGCATACAACACTGCAAGGGGCTATCTAAGATTTATATGCTGACAATAACAATTAGTGCATGTGATGTTAAGAGAGTCCACTCCTGATTTAGTTGAATCATACATTTCAATCATTTCAGGTTTGCCGCTATCGCCAATAGTTCTATCGTGATGTATGGATTCGACCAAACGAACACTTCTATTTTTTCGATACAAATGATACTGAAGGTTTGTTTCTTGTAAGTCCTAACTCTGATGATCTTACTTCCCTTGTCTTGTTCGGCAAAAACACTTTTTGAATCCCACCCAGGTTTTTTCTAACCGTACCAACATAAGTCAAACCATTCTCTGGCAATTTGTTAACCAGTTCGATGGGAGAGAACCAGTTGTATCCTGTAATATATCGATTTGTTTTCAATACGGGTAAAGCCAATCGAATAACGCAACCTGTAGGTACATATAACTTCTCTTGATTTTGGCGAATAGGTTCTTTTCCCACGTGAACGAGAGTGTCTAAGGACCAATGAAATTTGCACAGTAAGAATATCGCGGACTGTAGATTTATTAACAAACAACTGTATTTTCTTGCAATGTGGGTACTCGCCGGATTGCTGGCCTTCTACACCTCAGGATCCCTGATATAAGCTGTCACCATTATCATTATTCACTTGAACCTCTACAGTATATTTTCAATCAATTTTGATTTTTAGTTTGTAGGTATTTATCACCAAAATTACTATTTGAAAATTTCCGTGGATAACGGTCTCATAACAACACGTTGTCTTTTGTTTTAGCGCAAGCACTACACGATATGTGCACCCAATCGGTCGAAACCAGCTGAAGTCATTAGTGCATGAACATAAACATGCCGCCAAAACACCTTTGTTTCAACTAACCGAAAAATATACACACAGACACAATGAAAATTCATAAAGTTAAACAATTTTGTTTACCATAAGGAAAGAAATAAAAAAAATTGAAAATTCGGGAAATTAGAGAAATATTATAAAGCTATCGAAAAATATACATATATTTTTCTATAACTGCTCCTTGTCCTGATTGGGCAAGTAACACAGTTTAACGATCGGGCGATGAAGCTGTCCGGTCGCAGTTTTTAGAGTCACAACTCGCTTGTCATTATCGCGTCCCGGATGAAGCTCTATAACTCGACCGAGGGGCCACTTAACGGCGAAGTGGTATCGCTTTGGCTTAATACAAAATCATCAAGTTTTATTTCTACTGCAGGCTTAATCCACTTTGTACGCTGTTGTAAAATATTAAGATACTCGGTGGAATATCTTTTTCAGAAATTGTTTAATCATTTTTGAATTAGGTGCCAGCGGTCCAATCTATTTACTTTGATATTGGAAAAATCAGGTGCTGGGATTACAGGAACCAAGTTTTTCATGGTAACGAAGTTCGCCGGCGTGGGAGGTAATAAATAGATTGGATCAGACGACTGGGAATACAAACGACGACTGTTGAATACTGCCTCAATTTGAGATGTTGATGTGCGCATTTCGTCATAGCAGAGTATTTGATCACCAATCACACGAACTAGGTGTGTTTTGAAACTTTCAACGGCAGCTTTCGCTAAACCGTTAAATTATGGTCCAGTAGGGGGAGAGAACCTCCACTTAAGCGAAAGCTATTCAAAAGCTTGTTTTTCCAGTTTAAGTAGCTGATTATACCCAACAACAAGATTAGTACCATTATCGCTTTGGCAGAAAACCACCGAACCTCGACTTGCAATAAATCGCCTAAAACAAGCAATGAAACTCTCTGTAGTGAGATCCACTGCCAGTTCTAAATGAACCACCGTTAATGAAGTGCATACAAATACACAAACGTAAGATTTGAATTTCTTTGTGATGCCTCTGCCTCTTAAGGGCGTAATTCAAGAACTAGGCAAATCCGCCCTAGTAAGTGCTCTGAAACACTTTACACAACTACTTAGTGTTTTTTCAATGGCTCTTCTGGCTGAAATAATCCAAAATTGTTGCAAAAGTATATGATGCGAAGTTTTTAACCCTGGATAAAGATATTTTTCACGGAAATGTTCTATTATGACCGTAGTGAGACGATGTGAACTGGGTAATAATAGTGGGTGTTTTACTGAAAATTGTAAATCAGATATTTCCCAGGCGACCGCCCGCCCTGCGGAATTAAGAAAAACCGAGAGTTTGCGAAATAGTTTTGGAAGCAATTTATTTTGCTTTATTGGAAAAAACTGTAATTTGAACATTTTTCATGAGCCGCATTAAGTCTCTGTGTAACTCATCTAGAGTGGGTCTGCCGAAATATGTTTCGCCTGGTATGTTACGTACTTGAAAATTGGTGAAAAATTGAATACAGTGAGAAAGAATTTTTTGAATTGTAAACAAGTTAAAGAATCTTTCCAATAATGCATCTATTGGTTTGATTACTGTCGTGACCTCGGAGACAATTTTTTTTCTCCGCTGGATATGATCTCTGAACATGATTCGCCTAGTTGCTTAGAAAAAGACTTGTTATACCACCCGTCTCTAGAAAGAGACAAAAGAGGTGGTCCATTGCACTACAATTCATGACGCAATATAATTCAGGGAATTGTGCCTCTCGAAGCGACATCGGCTGGATTTATTGGGGATTGAATATAACGCCAAGATGAGTAGGGAACGATATCTTGTATGTGGCTAACCCGACTTGCAAGAAATGTCCTCCAACGACAAGGAGGTGAATTTAGCCCAGCCAGGAAAACTTGGGAATCAGTCCAAGCAAATATTTCGTCAAAAATCCGCTTCGTTTAATAAGTATTTGCAAGTAAATGAGCCGCGGTAAGATCTACTTTTGGCAATGAAACTGTTTTAAGAGGCGCAACACGAATTTTTGTGCAAAGGAGGGAAACTAGAATAGAGTGTATAGTTTCAACTCTTAGAAAAATGGAAGCCCCATTTCAACTTCACTACTGTCACTGAAACCATGCAATTCACACCTAGTATATGTATCTGCAAGGACATACCTAGGTGATGAAATTTCGGAAAGTTCTGACTTTAACTGCTGTCAGGAATCTGAAATAGGAGGGGGCAAGGGCGTCTCCCAATCAATTCAAGCCTTCCATGTTTGTTGCATAATGTATTTTGCAGAAATTATGATAGGACAAAGCAATCCTAAAAGGTCAAAATATTTACTAATATCAGAAAGGACAGTTCCTTTTGTTAAACTTGAATTTTAACTTGCCCTACACTTATATGAAAAGCAATCAGAACGAGGGTGCAATTGCAGCCCTATAACCTTTGAAAATGAGGCTCTTTTTCATGGAAGGACAAGGGCATTTGTCTCTCCGAACCTATGACTTGTGCTAACAATTCCGGAGAATCACTCGCCCAATTGTGTAACTCGAAATCTCTAAGTTTGAGTGAACCTATTAATTCCCTTTGAAGGGAAAGGGCTTCAGGCAATTAAGGGCTTGTACCCACGATATCGTCTACACAAGTCTGTGTCTCAATTATTTTGCTTGCTAACGGAAAATGATCTTTTTCGAGATCTGCTAACTTATTACGAACTCTCATAGCTAGAAAAAGGCTTGAACTAAGTCCAATAGTAGCTGTATTTAGCGGCCATTCTGACAAGGACTCGTCATGCGTGAATCCCCACAAACTTTTTTGAAAATGCCTATGTTCAGGCGAGACTAGAATTTGGCGAAACATGCCAACGATATCATTAATATAAACTAAAGATGAGTAAAAGCGAACTTACATCTTGTTGAAGTTTGGGTCCTGCTAGTAACATGGAGTTCAATCCTATGCCTTTGTGCCTTTTCGAGCTTCCATTCCACACGACTCTGAGCTTCGTGCTCACGCTATCTGCCTTGAGCACGCAGTGATGTGGTAAATAGCAGGATAAAAGTGGTTTTGGAGAGCTTGCAGGTACTAAAGACGTGTGATTGCTATCCAAATATAGTTCTGGATTTTTTGTGAGCCGATGCTCTTACATAGAAAATCGACGAAGTACCTGTTCGTAGGTATCCCTCAAATCGCGTTCGTAACCGGTAAAGAAACGATACATCTTCCCGTACGGTCTCTAGAAACTGTACTCTTGAAAATCTCTTCAGCTTTTATATCCTCAAGAGAAGAAAAAGCTTTTTGAGGTATCTGTTCGATTTACCAAAATTTTGGAACTATCACTCCCAGCGGGAGTTCCGAAGTGGAAATGAAATGACAACTTGAAGTGTTAAACTTCGAAAATTCTGGAACTTCCATTTTTCCCTAAAAAACCCATCCGAAAACTGTCTCCATAGCTGAAAGTTGGCTCCTTTTGCCAATTATTCGCTCTTTGCCAATAATTAACGCCAATATTTCTACCCCTACTAATAAATCTATGGACTTAGAAACGATATATTTTGTATCAGCTAACTGTAGCCCTTTTAGGTGATCCCATTGCCCGTCGTGTAAATCATAAAGGGCAAGATTGGACGATAACTTCGGAACTACAATAGTTTCAAAGGAAAAGGTTGGACCGGGAAGTTTCTCAGGTTAAATTTTGCAACGAGTCATACCATTTGATTAGATGGAAGACCTTTGATTCAATCCAAGAATACTACTCAAGTAGCACAATAAAAACATTGTGGATTTATTTGAGTTTTAAAACAGTTTTATTATGGTGAATAAAGATATGTGGTTTGAAGGTTGCCTTGTAAATATACTACCAGCTCTTGGACACTGTTTAGCATTTAAAACTGGTTTTAATGTGTCTATTAAGAATATAATATAAGATTACTTAGCATTATTGTGGTTTTAAAATGGCTTGGTTTGCAGCAACTTTGAAAATAGTTAATTTTATCAACGACTTGTAGATTGATCGGTTCTTTTATTCTGCTCTACATCATAACGTTATAGTTTTAAAACGGCTTTTGAATATGCTCCTGAAGTAACTATTAAAACCTGTCTTTAACTCGGTTTTACTTTCAGATTGTTTTTTGAGTAAGTAGAACACATTAAAACAATCTCATTAATATCACTTTCTCCAATGCCGTGATAAAGCAATAATAAAAATCTACAGTCAGGACTGAATCATTTTGGTTTTCGCTAAGACTAGCTGCACTTCGTGTCGTCAACAATAAAACTAAAAGCATCCCCTCTTCATGTGTGTCTCAAATATGTCACGCCATGTCCAAATAGTGGTGTACCAAAAGTTTATTACATTGAAACCGAATGGCATTTATCATAAACCATATTAAGGTTAAACAGTTTCAATCAATGAAATTAACTGTCTCTCGACTCTTACTTCGTGAAATCTGCTCATAATAGTGTTTCAAATGAAACTCACTGTTTCTAGTTAATTCCACGATATAATAAAAGTTATTGAAAATTCTATGAAATTGACAATTGTTTCGATAAATCAATATCATCGTCAGAATGACAGAAGTTACATTTCATTTGATACCTACCTGATGTTAGTAGTTATTTTTGGCTAGACCAAGAAGTGACTTTCGATTGACTTAATATATGTTTAAAAAAAAAGAATAAGATGTGATATTACAAATATTGAAGCTTAGATATTATTAGCCCTATGGTGATATCCTGGATATAATTTTTCCAATTAAGATCAGTATAACTGTGCAATGATATAGAAAACCAGGAAAAGTATATCTGCTGATCTTTACAATTATCACTTAAGACCCTTAAGAATTTTGAAATCAGATAAAGTGAACACTTACGAGCATACAGATTAAAACAACCAGATAAATCCCACTACGCAAATCATCTACTTGATACCAATCATTCATTGACACCTAACACAAAACTAGAAGTGCTGCATATTTGTGAAAAGAAACAAGAACTGGATTTCCTTGAAGAATTGGAAACTAGAAGACATTTAAGAAACTCACAATATGAAGTTACAACCTTCCCTGAACCTCATTTATCAAAGAATTCTGAAAATCGCTTAACTCGTTTTGAAAGATGTAGTCGTGTTCAATAGAATTTTTGGAAACCTTGGACAAAAGAATATTTAAACCAATTGCAAAATAGACCAAAATGGCTCATTCCTCATCCAAATTTGAAGGAAAATGATATTGTAATGCTCAAAGAAGAAAATTCGCGTCCGCTAGAATGACCCCTTGCTAGAGTTGTTCAAATTATTCCTAGTAAAGATGATAAAATACGTTTAATTGAAATAAAAATGAAAACTGGAACGTACGTTCATGTTAGTTGAATTTTTTATTAGTATTGCTCCATCGAAGCTAAGAAGCTTCAATGGGGAGGGGAGTATATTTGAAATTATTTCAAACATTTTTTACTATTTTGACACTTATTCCTTTTAATTTGATTTTCATTTTACTCAAGCAGTAAAGATAAAAGTTAAAGTTTTGATTATCTGAGTTTGTTGAAATATATGTCATCGCCCATTGTCTATTTTGTATGTCAATTGAGAAGATTATTATTCCAATAATGTGTTATTTCCGGATTTAAAACCCACTGGCCCTTCGAAAGATAGTTTATAATACGGTTGTCTTTAGAAGTTACATTGTATTTTATTTCACGACCTATGGAAATGATCTCTGAGGTATAAATAAGTAAATGAACCTCTCTGACTGTTGAAAATCGAATAAATAACGATAACTTGATTCACAGAGTTATGTTTCTAAAAATATATTTATCACATATTGGGTTCAATCGTTTCCACGTGTTGTATTCATTTTTCTGATTTCTGAGCATATACAGCGTCAATAGCTCGTAAAAGAATACTTCGAACATCTGCAAGTACATTGTAGAATGTATATAATGTGCTTTTTTAACCTTTGCCTGACTATAATTATTAAAAGACATAACGTATGAAAATAGAAAATGAGAATATATCGACAAACGATTTAATTTTGTTGTCCTTACGGTGATTTTTTGTATATATTTTGTGAATTACTTATTACTTCCATATTGTTGCGCATAGTAAAATAGAGCAATTTCAAAAATTGCTACCCATGGGTTATTTCATTTGGAATCAGAGTTCATTATAATTTCCTGCACACTATGTCACACTCTGTATTAAGATGTAATAAATGGGCCGATGCCTACTTCTACATTTTCCCATATTATTGAATTCACAATGGAATCATAATTGTGTATTCCTAAAAAAAAAACTAATTTAGAACCAAAACAAATACTGTAGTGATAAAATGAACAAAAGCTACTCCTCTATGTAGCGGTTTGCTTATTATTTCAGATCAAATTGAGGCAGAGAGCAAAAACTAAAGTGGTCGTTTTATCTACGTTTTCTGAATGATAAGAAACTCTATTCGAGTCGGAACGAACGAGTTCTCTTTTCTTTTTTTTTTCTGGGGAAGTAGGGCTCATTAATAACTTTTGATCATAAATGTCAGAGAAGGCTATTGTGTGGACCAAATAATCTACAAAAATAAGAGTCGAAAAACAGTTTATTAGAATCCTTTCTTTTGGCGAACCTAATAGGGCGTTTTGATTGAGTACGGTGTTGTGCTATAAAGATAGAAACCATGGAGATAAAAGAAAAACGAGGTGATTTGCCATCAAAGGATCGATCATGGAAATGACAAATACTGTTGATTAGTATTGTTATCAATAAAGGACAATTTCCGACTTGAACATAAAACAAGCTGTAATATTGATAATGTATTGGTGTATAATGGGATGGATATCAATATCAAGAATATTAAAAATAAAAATGTTCATGTCCAGCCAATGGCGTTTGAAGGGGACAAAAAATATGGAAGTATTGTCTTCGTAATACACAAATTGAATAATATGTAGACAACATATTTATGAAAAAAATACATAAACAATATAACTCGCAAAACCATGAATTAAAACAGGAATAAACAAATACTAATTTTCTAACATTACCCTATGTGCCCAGTCAGTCAAAAAAAAATCAAAATATATTTAAAAATGAAAAAGTCACTGTACGTCATGAAGGACATAATCTATTAAAAAGTTATTTCAGTAAATTAAAAATTACCATCCCCAAAAATCAAAAAACACATGTGGTATACGAAAAAGTAGAATCAATGATAACAAATATGACAAAAAAATAAAACTGCTTTAAGAAATCACATAAAAGAAAACCACCATAGTTTTAATTTTGAAACAAATATACTTAAGACTGAAGAAATCATAAAAAAACTGCAACTGGAATTCTATGAAATGCTATATATTCAATAAAATAAACATTGCATTAACTCAAAAACTGATACAAATAATCTAAGCAAAATATATTACAACCTAATAAATTAACAACATATCTCAGTGTACTATACTCCAATACATTATTCAGTGTAGAGTTTTTTAAACATTATTCAGTTCAAAACAAAGACAAAACACAAAGAACAAGAATTCAACCAAAACTTGTCCTTTTATTCTCACCTCAAGTTTTAAATGTCGATTATCTGTTTGTGAATGTTTGTAATTTCATAACGTGTTGATTTTAATAAATGTTTTAAAACAAGGATCACTTTCCTCGAATTTTTGAGGGGATATATGCATCGCTTTGTGGTAAGCTATTTTGATTTGAAAGGTGTCATAGTTTACTGGATAAAAGAAAATTCTGAATTCAGCTTCAAATTCATCCCAGGTTGTGAATCTACTTCGGTTGTTGCGGTACCAAGATGCGGGTTCATCTGATAATAATTCCGGTAATACTAGAAGCAAGTTGTCTTTCTGAACATTCTTTGCAGTACAGATTTCTTCGATTCTTTCTATGAAAGCGGCAGGATCTCCTCGGTTACCAAAAGACACCTTCCAATCGTGTACATTTATCGGTTGAGTTGCCATATTGGTCGGATAATCCACAGGATCCCCTTGGTTTCTAGCGGGCGGTGGAGAAATATTTCTTCGTCTCAAAAAGTTAACGTGCCTTCTTCGTTTGTCAGGAACGGTTCCAGCAGTCGATAAATTCCTCTTTTGTAGTTGGGCAGTAAGACCCTCGTAAATATACCCAATTTACTCGATGGTCTGTAGCTTCTTCTACGGAATTTACGACGGGTAATTGGGTCGATGCTGACGGAACGGGTAATTGGGTCGATGCTGACGGAACGGGTAGTGTTTCCTCTGCAGCTCCACGTTCCAATGGTAAAACAATGTTCAATTCCTCGGTACTTTCTCTTGACATCTATTTTTATCTCCTCTTCCTGTATCTCCCGTAGTCGCAACTTCTCGTCTCTCCTTCATTCCTTCACAGCAACAGCCAGCTTTACAACCAATCGGAGTCCCTTTACAGCAACGGAGCTCCTCCCTCAACCTTCACAGCACAGCAACGGACAAAGAGAAATCGAAGACGGAACGCAACAGTCCCTTTCCAAACAACAATACATCACAGAAAAATTCTAAACGAGATACAAAGTCTTTGTTTTAATAAACACTCAACAATGAGACGGAAAACAGTCAAAACAGTATATAACGGTACGCTGTGAAGTCCAAATTATCCATCGGACTCCTTCGACAATCTAAAGGTCCCTACACAAATCTTCACACTGAAACAATAAAATGCCACAACCAAAATACAACGGATCCGGTTTTAACAAACAGCCAGTGCCCCTGCTAAATCGGGAAAAAATATTATTCAATAATCAAGAATCCGGAAAACCTGAAAAAGAATATAACAGTTCGTATTCAAACAACAATTCAGGTCCCTGCTCAATCAATAAATCAGTAATACGGGAAAAAAACATTATTAAATTATCAAGAATACGGAAAACCTGAAAAAGAATAAAACAGTTCGTACTTAAACAACAATGTAAGGTCCCTGCTCGGGCGCCAAGATCTGACGCGTTTTCTTCCCTAAGGCGACGTATGCGCGCTGCACTGCGCGTGGTTTATCGGTAGCGGCCTCTTGCTCTACCTCTTAACGCCTCGGAAACGTCACTTCTGACACCTTGAAACCTTACACTTTCTCGGGCGCCAGATTTTTAACGAGGTTGTCTCCACGGCCCCTCGACTTCACTCGTCGAGAGTTCCAGGTAGCCTCAGATGGAGGTACGGTAAATTCCAGGGGTCTATTGTCGTCAAAATTCGAGAGGTTGCTAAATATATAAAACAAATGTTCTCGCTAGTCCTGAAATTAATGTTGTTATCCTGATCCACACTATGGAGAAGCTAAAATTCGTGCTGCCAAACAACTACTCAACCATAAGGAAATACTAGTCTATAATAGGTCAATAAAACACAGCACAGGTTTATTTCAGTTTTATTACAGTAATACTTTCTACCCAGCCGTTATATATACAAAATGAACAATACTCAAAAGCACATATGTATTATTAGCGACGAAGCAGGCAGGACATAAGCGAGAGTGGTTTGTAATCATGAAATAGCGTTCATGCAAATAAAAGAAGCGGTAAAAAGCAAGCAAAACTATTTTAAGTTTGGGGGTCTTTTCATTCAAGTATTTGATAAACTCTTATGTAACGAACGAATCCGGCGTTACTAAAAGAAAACTATCAGATCGGGAAAACAATACTAGAGATCGGAGCTTTAGACTGAAACTGTCAATAACTCACTAAAATTTGAACAAAGTCGAGAAGGGTATCAGAGGGCGGAACTAATGTCAAGAAAACCTACTAAAAGAGAATTCGGGGAAGGTAATGAAAACGGGGGAAATTCTAGAATTAATCCAGATTCTCCCTAAAATCGGAAAAGTTATCAAATAACTGGAATTCTAAATTTAGAAGATAAATCTTGAGAGGTATTGCAACTGTGAACTCAAGATTTAAAATATCCGGGAGCCCTAGCGTGTATATATGCCTGGCGCAAACGGATATTTCAATCAGGAATTTTCCTTGCAAAATCGAAGAAAATGTATTAAAGAACGGAACTAATATTCAACCAAACTCAGAAAAAGAAAACTCGGAAAAAGTATTGCAGCTGGGAACTCAAGATTTGAAATATCCGGGAGCCCTAGCGTCTATGTATGCCTGGCGCAAACGGATATTTCAATCAGGTATTTTCCTTGCAAAATCGAAGAAAATGTATTAAAGAACAGAACTAATATTCAACCAAACTCACAAAAAGGAAACTCGAAAGAAGTATTGCAACTGGGAACTCAAGATTTAGAATATCCGGGAGCACTAGCGTTTATGTATGCCTGGCGCAAACGGATATTTCAATCAGGAATTTTCCTCAATTTTCCTTGAAAAATTGAAGGAAATTGTATTAAAGAACGGAACTGTTATTAACCAAAAACGTATTAAAAGGACGGGGCGAATATCAACCACACTCACTAAAAGGAAACTCGGAAAAAGTATTGCAACTGGGAACTCAAGATTTGAAATATCCGGGAGCCCTAGCGTCTATGTATGCCTGGCGCGGACGGACATTTCAATCAGGAATTTTCCTTGCAAAATCGAAGAAAAATGTATTGAAGAACGGAACTAATATTAACCAACACCGTATTAAAAGGAACGGGGAGAATATCAATTAAACTCGCTAAAAGGAAACTCGGAAAAAGTCTTGCAACTGGGAACTCAAGATTTAAAATATCCGGGAGCCCTAGCGTCTATGTATGCCTGGCGCAAACGGATATTTCAATCAGGAATTTTCCTTGCAAAATTGAAGAAAAATGTATTGAAGAACGGAACTAAGGTTAACAAAACCCTTATTAAAAAAACGGGACGAATATCAACCAAACTTACTAAAAGGAAACTCGGAAAAAGTATTGCAACTGGGAACTCAAGATTTAAAATATCCGGGAGCCCTAGCGTCTATGTAAGCCTGGCGCAAACGGATATTTCAATCAGGAATTTCTTTGCAAAATCGAAGAAAATGTACTAAAGGACGGAACTTATATTAACCAAAACCGTATTAAAAAGAACGGGGCGAATATCAATTAAACTCGCTAGAAGGAAACTCGGAAAAAGTGTTGCAACTGGGAACTCAACATTCAAAATATCCGGGGGCCCTAGCGTCTATGTATGCCTGGCGCAAACGGATATTTCAATCAGGAATTTTCCTTGCAAAATCGAAGAAAATGTATTAAAGAACGGAACTAATATTCAACCAAACTCACAAAAAGAAAACTCGGAAAAAGTATTGCAGCTGGGAACTCAAGATTTGAAATATCCGGGAGCCCTAGCGTCTATGTATGCCTGGCGCAAACGGATATTTCAATCAGGTATTTTCCTTGCAAAATCGAAGAAAATGTATTAAAGAACAGACCTAATATTCAACCAATTTCACAAAAAGGAAACTCGAAAGAAGTATTGCAACTGGAGACTCAAGATTTAGAATATCCGGGAGCCCTAGCGTTTATGTATGCCTGGCGCAAACGGATATTTCAATCAGGAATTTTTCTTGCAAAATTGAAGAAAATTGTATCAAAGAACGGAACTGTTATTAACCAAAAACGTATTAAAAGGACGGGGCGAATATCAACCACACTCACTAAAAGGCAACTCAGAAAAAGTGTTGCAACTGGGAACTCAAGATTTAAAATATCCGGGGGCCCTAGCGTCTATGTATGCCTGGCGCAAACGGATATTTCAATCAGGAATTTTCTTTGCAAAATTGAAGAAAAATATACTAAAGAACGGAACTAATATTAAGAAACCTACTAAAAGGAAAATCGGAAAAAGTGTTAAATCAGATACGATATATAAATGGTTTACCACACTCTGATGTACAAGATATTTCAACCTATTTTGAAACGAAAGTCAACTACATAAATATTCTAAATTGATTATTGGAAAGACCACATATTTTCGGATTAATTATTTCTAAAGTTCTTACCTTTACAGCAAAAAATTATCAAGAAAATTTTTTACAACGCGAAAAAAACTCAATAAGTAAATCGGCAAAAAAGCTGAGCGATTTACGGCTGACGATGCACAATTTACACTTCTGGTTCGGTCGGCAGGCACTTCGGTACTCTTTGTTCGATTTTTGAAATCTAATTGCCTTCCTACCCTACGGTTCCCCTTCTCTCTCGATTACTTTGACCTGCGTGCTTCTACCCATATCTAACTCGTTGCAGTGGGGAGACCAGTACATTCAAATGTTGGGTTTTGAAATCGAAATAAATACTTTACCCCGAAAAAAAATGATTTCTCCATTGCAACCGGGAAGGAAATGAAAATATCGGAATTTTGAATAACTATTAACCTGTTACAACAATTGGTTCTACCCCGAAACCAGGGGATAAAATAAAATAAAATGTTCACGGAGATTTACGATACTTTACATTAATTATAAGTCAATATACAAATGATTATATATACTCGTCGACATAAACTTTAAAATGAAAATATACTCGGCGCATAAACTATCAAATGATTTATAAATAAAGCAACGAATATGTGACGGGTGATACATAATATGAAGTAAATATAAACTCGGTGGCATAAACTATCAAATGAAAATATAAACAGAGAAATGAATATGTAATGAGTGATACATAATAAAAATGAATATATACTCGGCGTCATAAACTATGAAATAATTTAAATTAAATATATACTCGGTGACATAAACTATCCAATAATCTAAATTAAATATATACTCGATTACATAAACTATCAAATGAAAATATACCTGGTGACACAAACTAACCTCTTGGTAACGAATACCTCGTTACAATTGAAAAAGCAGCTTTCAGTGTTGATGGTCATTATGAATTTTTTCACATGCCCTTCGGTTTAAAGAATTTTCCCGCTACCTTTGAAAAAGTGATGGACGAAGTCTTGAAGGAACTTCAAAATAAAATATGTATGGTATACATGGACTATATTATAATTTTTGGCACCAGTCTACAAGAACATATTCAGAATTTGCAAGCAGTTTTCTATAAATTGAGAGAAGCACATTCAAAAATTCAACTAGACAAATGTGAGTTTCTTCACAAAAAAGTCGAATTCCTTGGACACATTATAACTCCAGACGAAATAAAACCAAATCCAATAAAAAATTGGAACTATAAAAAAGTTTCCTTTACCACGTACTCATTCAATCATTTTTATGGTTATTAGGCTATTACCGGAAATTTATCAGAACCTTCGCTAAAATAACGAAACCAATGACTGTTCGAAAAAAGATGATAAAGTTGAGCACACTGAAGATTTCACAAATTGTTTTAATATTTGAAAAAAATTATTAACTTCAGGAATCAGTTTTAGCGTGTCCAAATTTTGATAAACCATTCGAATTAAGAACCGTTTGCTCCAAATTATGCTATAGGAGCCGTATTATCCCAAGAAGCACACCCACATCTCGTATGCATCTCGAACTCTTAACAGTAGTGAAATTAATTACTCAACAATTGAAAAGGAATTATTAGCGATTGTCTGGACATGTAAATATTTTAGACCATATTTATTTGGTCGTGAGTTTCTAATATCATCTGTTCATGAAGTTTTGATGTGGTTATTTTCATTAAACGAATCGAATTCACGTTTAGTCAGATGGAGGTTAAAGCTAGAAGAATTTGATTAAAAAATAAAATTTAAAATGAAAATCTATTTTTGCAGCAGATGCTTTAGCAATAATAAAGCCAAATTGTGATCTTGATGCATTTGAGACATATTCATTACATGTAAATATTGACAAACTTGACGTAATCATTCAGAGAGAAACTGTTAATTTATTACAAACAGATATTCGTGAACAAATGTAAATTAATTCATTACCAGATTTTTCATTCTTAGATGATATTAATAATATATTAGGAAAAATGAAATGAAAAATAATTGAAATGATATTAAATTAACTAATATAATATCCGATATCCAAATAAAACCATCAAATAAATATCTTATATCAGATAATGTCGATTTAGAAACAGTTCGTACGTCATTAGAAAATCCAATATTAGAAATACCCATAACAATCTAAGTTTCAAATGGTTATTTAAATCAAATTTATCTTACATTTGGAGAAATAATGAATGCCTAAAAAACACTGGAGAAAATATTCGAAAATTCTAGATTATATGTAACAATACCTAAATTTAATATTGATCAAAATATAATCAAATTTATTAAAGAATATATTGATCCTAAGAGAAATTATGTTTTATATTTTCAAAATGAATCTTTAAGAAAAGTATTTGTAGTAACCGCTCAAAATACATTTAAAAATTCAATGTTTAACTTTGTTCATGTGCACAAAAGTATTAGAAGATGTAGAAGTTATAGAAGAACAAAAATCGAAAATGGAATATTATCATGTATATAAAAAAGGATATAGAGGTAATATTGAACTTAAAAATTCACTAAGCTAAAATATTATTGGCCAAAAATGTCGGAAGATATAGAAAATTACATGAATAATTTGTAGGGTTAGGACACGGTGAATTTTTCCGATAAGAGTTAATTCACTCTCTAGGTATTGCGAATATCATTTCACCGGAAACAAATAGGAGAGCTGAATGGTATAATGCCAAAAATGAGATGGTTGTCACTCCTCTTGTACAAGAAGAAGTGAATGCATTTATTAGCCTGCTTATCATTTTAGGTCACTGATATGGTACTTAATAGCCAATATGTTTACTAAGGAATGAAGATAAAACTTTTTTTCGACCTGTTATATCATATATTTTATCCGAAACAGATTCCAAAAATTCAGATGCTCTCGTAGATTTGATAAAAGGAACGCACATATGTCTTAGTGTCAATAAGATATGTTTTAGATGGCTTTTCCAAAGGAAGTTCCCGCGAAGAGTGAACAGGAAAAATACGACTTCAAAATTTGAGCCGTTGTTGTCTATAGTTCTGTGTATACAACATAACTTATGAATTATAGGTAAATAAACTCAGAAACTATCTAGATCAAAGAAAGTTATATATATAGTGAACTATTCATCTACAGGATATGGGATAACCACAATCAGAATTGTGGTTTACCTCTTCCTATTACGTTCGGACAACAGTGATATTCTCATCCATCAGTAATTGGGACTGAGGATCTCAAAATTTTTATTCGGTCCAGAAAATTCAGAAACACAATTCTTTTGCAGAGAGAGAGAGAGAGAGGGTGAGAAGAGAGAGAGAATGATAATTGAATCTTCATTAAAATTGGTGCTTTCTCAATTTTTTCCTCAGTCTTTCATATTATCAATATTGTGTTTCGTTCCTCAATTGTTTATATACGTGAAAAGTCTTTATACTTTTTCAAAAGGTATTTATTCACTGATTTACCTCGATTGAAAAAATTTGAAAAACGAATTTCAATAAAGAAATATATTGGAAAGCACCCCATTTATTGAGATTGTTTGGCGACGGTTTCATGGTTGCAATATGTAGATAATATATCGTGAATCGGAATATTCGTTATTCGTTCCTTTCATTGTGAGTGATTCAGTTTAAGAGAGAACGGAACTACATTCAGTAAATTACTTGAAGGGATTTGCCTAGCCGTGCGAGATAATTTGAGAACGTTCAATTTCAGTTGCACAATACTTATTTTCGAATCAATGCAAATAACTCAGTTTTTCCGGTCAAAACACCACGATCAAAGTGATCATTTGGAAATGTCTCAAACGAGTGGAACGTGAAATTCATAAAACGGTTCATATTTATGTATTTTGTGGATTAAGATTTAATCAATATATATATATATAATATATTATTGTGAATATATTATTCTTATTCTATTTCATATTCACAATAAATTATTCTTATTCTATTTCATATTTGCCACACGTTGCGGTGACATTTTATTGTAGTTTATTATATGTGAATTTAATTTTCCCAGTATATTTATGTTCAATAATGCCACACAGTGCACTTACCTTACTGTCTCCTTTGATTATTAAAATTTTTTAAATGAGCACTCAGCCTCTCAGGATGTTGGGTTCATAAGTTAAATATTTATATAATTCTTTTAACAATAAGCGCCAAATTTAAATATTTAATTTTGATAAAAAAAATTTTGTGAACTAAAATATCTGAATTCAATAAATTTTTACGAAACGGTCCTATAAATTCTGTTTCCAAACCCCCTCTCGAGTTACAATAGGCTGTATCAATACTGCCAACCAACTGATAGATTAAACACTAGGAAATATGGTCTACAGCCAATATAATTTATTCTTCCAAATGGGAAGACTTGTTAATTTATATATAAATATACATTATCCTTTTTAAACATCAATTAAGAGAAAATGAACTTTCACAGAATACACATTTACACAAATGAAATTTATGCTATATACATGCAAATATTCAATTTATTATACGTTATATACATAAAAAAGAAGACTACCTTGAACTTATTATTCACAGAAGATTCTCGTTACAAAATGCATGGAGACTCCATAATGGATAAACGTCAAAAAACACACGTTTTCAGTATATTTTCAATATCTAATGTTCAAACACACACGGTAAGTTTTATTTAAAATAAGCAGTTTTTAAATACCTTCTATCCTCCGCTGATTATCAATAATTTGGTCAATTTATTGTATTGTCTCTCTTCTTTTTAGGAAGCTACGAAAATGTCGGGAATTTGATTCAAGAATCCATTCGAATCAATTTAATTCCAAATGCTTTCCAGGCATAGATTCTCTTCAGAGGTCATGGAAATCACTGTTCTCTTGATACGGGATATATGACTCTTCAGGAATGCTTTTTTTAAGGTTAATATCACTGTTTTTAATATTATTTTACTTTAGTTTTAACAATTCTAATATTATTTCTAAAGAATAATGTATTTCTTCTTTGATTTTTCAATCCTCCTCGTCAACAACTTTCTTTTTTTCCCTAAGCAACCACTTTTTTCTAAACAAGAAAGCTCATTTCTCATTAGCCCTCTGTTTATTGAAATCATAAAAATATTTGTAACCAATCAAAATAACTCATAGTAGTTCAGTCAAACAATTTCATTTTATTATTTGAAATTTCAACTTTTTTAATTATAAAACATACTTTTTAACAATTCTAAACTAACAATTCATCTATTTATCTTTTGCATTTTATTAATTCTTAAAAATTTTTAAGCTGTCATGGATTTTTCTCTACCTAGCTGACACATACTTCCAGAAGTCAAAGATTTCATAACCCTAATGTTTTTATATGGAATTTCAACTTTGGGTATATTACAAGAAACATTTCTAGGGATTCTGAATAGTTTAATGGTATCTAATGGGAATTTAAGACATGCACAAACAGTTGACGATTTCACTCGAAGAGTGGACTCATTCATTTCATAACAGGTGATGTTATTTTTATAAACTTTTCTCTTGAATAGTTTGAATTCTTATATCGGTGTCATGTACATATTTACAAGGTACATTATAAAGTTTAAAGAAATTTCATTAGTTTAATTTAGTTTAAATTTGACTCTCGAATAGTTTTCCTTTCAATAATCTGACACTCGTTAATATCTTAAGTTGTTATTGATTCGTGTTAGATATATACAGTGTGTAGCATTATTTTTTCACAATAAAATATATATATATATATATATATATATATATATATACATATATATATATATTATTATTAATGTATGTTCTATGTTTTAATGTATAATTTTAAATTTTACCTCCTTCCTTGTTTTTACGAATCTCCTTGTATATTTATTATATATATATATATATATATATATATATATATATATATATATATATAACTCATCACAACGTCTATAAGGGTTTGAAGGTGTTGGTGTGTGAAATTTTCAAGCGTGAATTTGGTTAGAAGTCGCCAAAACATCGAGTATTGTTTATTTTTCATCATATGAATGAGGTTGAAGTGAATTATATATTGAGTTTATACCTATGATATCGTTTATTCAATGTCAATATTGAGGTGCTAAAATAATATTCAAAACATTTACCATTGTGTCAATGCTTCATAAAATAAGTCAACTCATACTTGTATATCAGACCATAAATCATCTTTAAACAATATAATAACTTAATGAAATTGGCTGTCTCGACCCTTACTTCGTGGAATATGCTCATATTAGCTCTAAAAAATTGACAATTCTTTCGATAAATCAATATCTGACGATGATATTGATTTATCGAAAGAATTGTCAATTTTTTAGAATTTTCAATAACTTGTATTATATTGTGGAATTAACTAGAGACCTTGAGTGTCATTTAAAAACACTAATATAATAACTTGTAAATGTGTCATATACGTCATAAAAAGTATCTAAAACTCTAAAAGAATGGATAAATATATTTAGATTAACATAACATATCATATTTAACAAGAATTATAAGCAAAATTATTATTGTGATATTCATTATTTCAATGACACAGAAAATTGTCAACAAGATTGGAATGTCAAATTTACTTTCAAAGCATGAAAAGCCAGCGTATGAAGCGATGATGAAAATATAACACATGAAGAATTTTTGTAAATATAAATTTCAGGCCAAGTTTATGAGAAACAATAATTGTGACAAAATTCTAACAAAATTTGAAAAGAATTATATATATTTTTAAAACTTTTAGTTTGTAGATTTGTTAATTTCAGAATGGAAATGTAATACGCAATGAGAGGTTTTTTTTGAATAGGGATATTTTTTGGAGAACTAGAGTTTTTAATAGATAAATTAAATTATTTTGGAAATAATCAAAGCATTAAATATCATAAAATAGTTAGGAAAATTATGAAATTAAATGAAAACCTCTGATTTGTAAATTATTGTTAAAAAAAATGTAGTGAGATGAGAGGTTTTGTCCATAGCAACGGACAGGAAACAGGAGGGTTGTGGATTTTGAAAAAGTGGAATATGTGGTATGATATTTTGTGGAGAGAGGACGTAGTTAAATGGAATTCTGAAACTAAAATACAATATAAGAGAAGACCTCGTATAACTCAAGAAAAGTAGGAGAAAAAAGTTAAATAAAGTTGTAGAAGTAAGTTGAGAAGATTTAGAAGCTAATTGAAGGTACAAAAGATAAATGATTGAAATAGATAGAAATCAAACACATTAGAATAATAAAATGAACTGAAAGTATTATTGAAAAATATTTATAAACTAATGAAACTAGAATTTGAAATAAAAAAGGAAAAATGAGGTATTTTAAAAGATAACAAGAAATATAATTTCAAAACTTACCTGGAGGAGTTGTGTCAAGTATCCAGAGGGAGTAGATGCAGTAGACACATTAATAGAAGAGTTGTGTTGTTGGAGACTGTTAATTGTCGGTGCCAGAAGAAGCCATCAGTAGTGCAAAGTTGGTGTTGCGCAATTTCATTGGTTAACCAATTGAATAATTAAAAAAAATCTGATTTGGCCATTCAAATTCATTTTAATAGTATAAAGGTACACTGATTCTAAATTTTATTAGGTTATAGTTATTTGTTCAACATAGTAGATTTAGATTTTGTTTGTGTTGATATATGTATTACTTTTCTCATTTCCATTCCATATTTTTGATAATATATAATTAGAGTGCATGTCGTTGTTGTTTCATTACAATATCAGAAAATAGTTAATAATAGTGGCAACCAATTATATAGATAAATTCAGATCATTTCACGTGTCAATACTAGAGGAAGGATTAGGTTTGATATCATATGCGTACCAACGGAAATTTAGACAAGGTATATTTCTCATTTTAAATCATAGATAAAAACGAATAATTCATTATTAATTGTAAAAAACAAGATAGTTATTGACAGAGAACAATGCTTCAAAATCCAGAACTCAGAGGGAGTAAAGAGTCTCATGCACGACTATATATATTTGAGCTAGCCAAATCAACATTTGTATATAATTTATTTTTAAATAAAAGGCAAAGACTAATAATTTTCTAATAAACTATATAAAACAACAATAAATTCAACTTTATATATTATAATATATATTTAATACATTTTTCTTAAAAATATATAAGCAACTCATAATAAAATTAAACAAACATTTTTAAATATTTATAAATCATTTATAAAACAGTTTTATTGAATTTTTTTCAAATATTGTATATCTGTTTTCATAGTAATCTTCATAGCACTTATGAAATATATTATATAAACAAAATGTTTTAGAAAATCTGCACATTTCGTGTTTATAGATATTTTATAAATGTTTTGAAAACGTTTCTGAGACTAACATACTTTTATAATATTTATCGCCTAAACATTTCTATGATTATTACAAAATTGCAAATTGTCAGGTTAGATTAAACGTTTTTCCCATTACTATTAATATTTAGTTTGCTTGCTTTGTCATTGATAATTAACTGAACCGTATTCACCCAAACGAACTCAAATATTGATTATATTCCATTAAACTGTTCCAACTACCAAGCTCCAATATTTTGTAATTAGAAATCGACCGATGTCTTCCATAAATACTATACACCTAATAGACAAAAACTAAACCCTCTTATATTCACTACAGTTACTCGCGTTACGGCGGTATAGCTCTAATAGGGGATCAAGCAAAAACTCCAGGGATTGTTCTATCTTTATTTCTTGTGTCTGTATTACAAGAAATTGTAGTTTAACCAAAACGAAATGATGCTTCAGAAACAACATTAGACATTTCCGGAAATCCAATATTTCTTCGTATTTCTGATAATATTTGTTGGGCTGAAGTTTTTGTTGATTTTCAATTGATTTATCATAACTTTTCAATCAATCAGTTATAAAACGAGATAGGAATAGGAAATTATCTATTATCTATTGTGCTCTCCTCAATTATCTGATTCAATTGGAAAATATTGTAATGGAATTATTGTTCGAAGTATGGTCCGGTCCATGTCAATATAAATTACGAAGTGAAAAACCAATATAAATATTTGGTTACTTAATTTATTATAAAATGAAGAGTAACGATAATAATACCGTTTAATGTGGAGAAATGTGTTTTCAATATTTTCATGACGGTATATTGGAAAGCATCATTCAAAACTTAGGTACAGGTTGTCATAAATATATTGAAATTGTAATATTGTCAATTTTTCTCATAATATTGGGAATGAAACGAAAAATACGGTGCGAAATCTAAATTTTCTCATGAAAGTTTGTAATTCGGTGTGCTTTCCACCTCTCAGTTTGGAAATCATATTCGTGAGAACTGCTAATTTCCGCTCTGAGAGGTGAAAATGTGACAGTCATTAATTGGTGAAGAGAATATTATATTTCAAAACTGAGAAAGTACGAATTCAGGTGTTACATAAACTAAAATGATATATACGTATAATGAGTTATTGTTTAACATTAGGGATTATGATTTCACTTTCAAACCCTCGAAATCAAACATTATCACATAATATGTAAAAAATTTATTAGTTCCAAATAGTAGGATGGTATAAATATATGATGGACATGAATCGTTCACATGTACAATGCCTAATTTCAATTCCTAGATACCATCCCTAATGAGCAAATTTTTGAAAAAAAACATCATAAGGATTTCAGGATAGATTAATGGTATCAATGAAATCTTGTTTCATCGTATTCCAAAGTTTCAAAAAATTTCCCTAAAATAGTCTCATTATTTCAATCTCATTTGCAAACAAACTTTTTGTACCCCTATGGTTTATACTATATCTATAATCCCAGCTAATCTAATCAAGTTATAAAGTTGTTCCTTCTAGAAGAAATATGCTGATTATATGAGTTTGACCTACCTGTAAAATTCGTTCGGCGATCCCGTTTTAATTTTCATCTCCCTCAGCCAGTGCTCAATGGACTACAGTATCTTATCCACATACGCTATTCGCCAGAAATGTTGACAATGTGGTGATGAAGTATTGGAGGAAAAATAAAGAATTGTAGCTTGGAGAGATATCTCAACTAGCTTTTATATCATAGAATTGATACTAAATTCAACTTGGTGGGAGAAATTACTGCTATATATTTTTCATACCAGGAAACAAAACCCAAATAACCTAAGCAACATTTTTCTGGACAGTTCCCATTCGAGAGTATTAATAAGTAAACTGATTTATGGCATTAACTGTCTCGACCCTTACATTGTAGAATCTACTCATATTAGTATTTTAGATGAAACTTACTGTTTGTAGTTAACTCCACAATATATTGAAAAAATGTTAAGAATTCTAAAAAATTGACAATTGTTTCGTTATTATCTAAATATCATCGTCAGAATGACAGAAGTTTTATTTGATGTCTACCTGATGTTTGATCATTTTTGGCTATTCAAAGAAGTGACCTTGTGATTGGCTTAATATGTGTTAATAGAAAAAAGATGATATGATATTACAAATATCAAAGCCTAGATTTTATTAGCCCTATGGGAATATCCTTGATATCATTTTTCAATTGAGATCAGTATAACTGTGCAATGATATAGAAAATCAAGAAAACTATCTGTATGTAGTATGTAGTACTTCTAGTTCTGTGTTAGGTGTCAATGAATGATTGTTGTCAAGTCGATGTCTGGCGTAGTGGGATTTATCTGGTTGTTTTAATATGTATGCACGTAAGTGTTCACTGTATCGGATCTCAAAATTTCTAATCACAATACTTAAATTTTTCTCAGCTATATAATTTCCTCTAAATAACATCCAAAATTTTCTTGTTCCTGTATGTCCATTTTCTATATGTAAATAATTAATAATTTCCTTAGCATAATCTCTTGTTAGTATATACAGCATCACATTCTGGACATTTAAGTTTATATATACCAGATTTCTTCATTGGTGATATTTTTGTATAATTGTGGAAATTGTAAACAAACTTTCATTCAAGCAAACAGAGGATGATTATTTGTTTAAAAAAGAGCTTCTTCGTATATGCCCTTGGGATCTATTTATATTATATCATGAATAGAATTATTTCTGTAATACATCTTCACATAGATATCTGGTAATTAATCGCAAAAATCGAACGTTATTTATACCTATGTATTGATCCTATACAATGTAAAAATAAACAATTGACAAATCATTGATAAATAAACGTTAGCGTACTTTATTAATTAATATTTTTAATATATAAATCATTATAATTTACCTTTAGGAGAATTTAATATGATAATTTGCTAGCTAGAACAACGCTAGACCATTTTATTTATTATTTTTGTCAAGGTTAAATTCAAATGTGAAATAAAAATATAACTAATTACAACAACCAACTGTACACTAAAAATTACTAAAACAGTGTTCAAAGAGCTTCATTGTGACACTGTAAACAATGTTATAATGAAGTCTCTTCTATACGCGAATTATAAAAAGTATTTTATGCACTCATGTGATCATTTTATGAACCGTTATGTCATCATTACAAACAAATCGACGCCATTTTTACTCCATTTAGAGCAAACCTTAATGGGATATTTTTTGGTTTTTGCATCACTGCGGCTCATGCGACAATTTTTCCCTCCGTGTGAAAAAGCACCACTTTATGTACTTGTTGCATAAATAACTATTCTGTTTCTCTCTACAGGAGTATATGGAAGGGCACATGTTTATTTTGTGTAAGATACCTATTTAAATGTAATAGGTTTAGCCGATAATTATAATTATTATATTTCAGTTACCATTGCGGTTTGGTCATATTAAAATATGTTTGAACTAAAATCGAAAGATCGTTTAAAATAACGAATGAACTGAAACGTATTATAGTATTTTTGAATTTAATACTTCTTTTAAATGGCCGAAAACCACGACAAAAATTTTTATCACAAAGAACCGTCACTGAAAACAAATTCAACTAATCCCTCATTTTCTTTGTATAAAAACACACATAACTAAAACTTTCAATACAACATTTATATCGACTTATTTTATTGTCAGTTCATTGAACGAGTTTCTGCTGCTACGAAAGTTAGCCAAAGAACGCTTTCACATATGAAGAAAGAAGCTCTGCCAGGAAATAATGCTGACACTGATGTGCCTACTTAAAAACCAAAAACGTGGAGTATCCGTATGGATCAATTCGACAAAACTGTGCTTAGAAGATGCATAATAAATTATCACATATCCGATAAAAAAATATCCATGTTAATAAATGTACATCCAACCTTTGCAGATAGTTATGCCTTCGCAGGAGGTCGCTAATCTCTGCGAAAAGAAATACATTCTTTGTACCTACCTACTTACAAGTTAGCTAGCGAATTGCGAATTTCAAACGAAGAATTTAGCTATTGTTCTTCAGCTGATTTCTGACTGTATTAGTTCAATACATTCCTTTTTTGGAGTAAACTCTTCTAGGCAGTAACATTATTAATAAAGTAGAATGCATCGTTGGCTTAAATGAGGCCTTAAACCTCGACTGATGTCGCTGGTCTGGCTATCTTGCTTGTTATCGTGAGATATCCATATGCAAGTTTTTTTGAAGAAAACATACTTATGTGTTCATCGCTGCCTACAAACACTAACGGAGAAGAAATTGTCAATAAAATAAATATATTTTTTGAAGAAAATAATCTCAGTTAGACCGATTGCATTGACATTTGTACCATTGGGGCCAAGGCGTTGACAGGTAAAACAGCAGAAGCAGTGTCAATTATAAAAAATGAAGCGGATGATTGTAGGTCCAGCCATTGTATCGTGCATAGACAAGCACTTGCGGTGACGTAAATGCTGTCACATTTGAAACTTGTTATGGTTGAGGCCTTAGAAATAATTACTTTTATCAAATCACGACCACTACAATCCCAATTGTTCTCATTATCGTGTGAAGATTATGGCAGCAAACATAAAACACTTCTGCTACCTATAGGAGTGCGTTGGCTGTCTGAGGGTAAAACTTTGACAAGGCTCTTTGAACTTAGAGCCAACCCAACAAACATTGTAATGATGGGTCACTGAAGGCCCATTAAAGCACCCCTGTGCTCAACTGCATTGGCCAGTACATATGGGAGCACTTTGGCCGACAGCCAGCCCAATGGCGTTTATACTTGCGTTGCCTGTAGATGCCCATCAGTAGGCCGTGAATTATTTTCATGGCGGGCCGTTGCCAGGCTAGGAAGTTTAATTTGCATTGATTTTAATAAAAAAAAATGGTATATTCTAAAATTGTTAAAATAGAACTTTAATAAAAAACGAACAAAACAAAACTAATGCTGTACATAGTACCTATCAATAAAAAAACCAACAAAACAAAAGTAATTTTGTACATAGTACGTATGAATACCAAAAAGCATGTTCAAATCAATTATTCCTTCTCCTTTCTCTCCCACCGTGGCGGTCGGGTGCTAACCTCAGCCATTTTTGAATGTATACCTCTATTTCTAGTGATATAATAACAACTCCCCATAGATGATTTCTTCTTGTTACATCTGAAATATATTTCATAAAAAGTATATGATATGAAATTGACTGTCTCGACCCTTACTTCGTGGAATATGCTCATATTAGTGTTTTTAAATGAAACTCAAGGTCTCTAGTTAATTCCACAATATAATACAAGTTATTGAAAATTCTAAAAAATTGACTATTGTTTCGATAAATCAATATCATCGTCAGAATGACAGAAGTTACATTTCATTTTATGCCTACCTGATGTTTAGTAGTTATATTTTTGGCTAGACCAAGAAGTAACCTAACTTGTGATTGGCTTAATATATGTTTATAGAAAAAGAAGAAGATGTGATATTACAAATATTGAAGCTTAGATATTATTAGCCCTATGGTGATATCCTGGATATCATTTCTCCAATTAAGATCAGTATAACTGTGCAATGATATAGAAAACCAGGAAAACTATATCTGCTGATCTTTACAATTATCACTTAAGAAGAGAGTTTATTAGTGGAGAATTCCCTAGATTTACCTGTTCATTGACAACTTCATATTGTGGGTTTCTTAAATGTCTTCTAATTTCCAGTTCTTCAAGGAAATCCAGTTCTTGTTTCTTTTCACAAATATGCAGCACTTCTAGTTCTGTGTTAGGTGTCAATGAATGATTGGTGTCAAGTAGATGTTTTGCGTAGTGGGATTTATCTGGTTGTTTTAATCTGTTAGCTCGTAAGTGCTCACTGTATCATATTTCAAAATTCCTAAGGGTCTGACCCAAATAGACAGCATTACATTCTGGACATTTGAGTTTATATATACCTGACTTCTTTGATAGTGGTATTTTTGTTTTTACATTTAACAATTTTGTACTAACGTTACTTTCTGTTTTAAAAGAAATTGTTGCATTCGTTGCTGAAGATATTATCTTTGAAATATTATTAGAAATATTTCCTGCATATGTGATGGTTTTATAAGTTTTAATTTCATCAGCTTGCTTAGGATATATTAGTTGTAATGCCACTTTTTTCTCTTTCTTACTAATTAGTTTATTTATCATATCTAATGGATAACCGTTAGATGTTGCTATTTGTCTAATTGTATATTGATAGAGAGTACACTAGTATATGATATAACTATTATCAATTGGAATAAATCATTCAAGTACAGTATAACTGTATAGCTAATATACTGTTTGACAAATGTAAATTTTTTTGTTATTACCCTCATCATTTATTATCATTCAAAAGTTTAATATTAATACAAATCAATTACCAGTTAGCAGATCAATACCATTCTTGTAGTCTTTAAATGCTGGCCGGTAGTTTCGTCCCGACCAGTTCATAATGAGCGCCAAATAATGGCTTATTATCTTCTGCAAAAGCCTTCTTACAGTTTCTGGACCATCCATACCACCAATAACTGTCATCCAATTGCTCTAAAATAACAATAGTTAGTAGGGATAATAATATGGCAGTTTGCTTATGTGCAAGCTTTTTGATACAGCCTAGGTTGCAAACAAAAGTATATATCGCATTGAGAATAAGAATATGAAAACACAAAACTGATATACTACTATATTAAAGTTTTTTTAAGTAGATCTACATTATAAACTACATATTTGTATATGTACCTATGTAAAACTTTTAATTATAATTTTTTTTTGATAGATTTTCAACTAGCAATGGTAAATTTGAAATGTAGATAAATTTAGGTATTTGTTTTGAACTTACAAATTCAGAAAATGTTGTTTTATTTTCAAGTTTGTGATTAAATGTTATTATTTCTTCAACATTATTATTGGGTAATTGCAATTCCAAGTCACTGTCAACTTTTTTGACTTCTGGTTGTGTTTGATTTTGAGTTAATTTTGTGATAAATTCTATGTATCTTTTTAAAATTTCTAGTTCGGTACAATTCCTTTCGACCAATCCCAGAATAAATAATTCCATAAAAAAGTAAATGCATACAATGAAATACATTTTAAAAATAATAATGCTCAAGAAAAAATGTGTGATTGCAGATAACGATTACTATTAAAAATTATTACCTTCAATCCTTGTTACACATTCAAACATTTTTTGGAAAGTGTATACAGGTTCAATACATATAGTCTTTTCAAAATCTGAAGTTTCATCAGCATTATCAATTGGTCCATCCAAAGCTATTGGCACTATATTGTCATAGTTTCTGTGTTTTGCCTTTAAGGTGGGAACTGTTGGAGCTTCATTAGAATTATCACTTTCACTTGACGACTGATACTTACGACGACTTTTCCTTTTATCGGGTCTGGCATCATCTGATGCTGAGGCTGACAAACTGCTGTTGTCTTCCAAGATCTTTAATTTCGACAAAGTTTTGTCAGAACTACCTTGAAAACATTCATAAAAATACACCTCAAAAATAAGTTTTTATTTCAAGATAGTTTTTTTTCCAAAATTTATATATATTTTGCAGATAAAATTTAACTTTCTCATCATGAGTAAATTTTTAAAACTTTTATTAAATATAACTATTTTGAATAACTTGCAATGAATAACAAACTTGTTTTGTACTTAATATTTATTCTGCAATATTTTGAATTACTTGTATCACATTCAATTTTTGCATTCACAGCTTTCCAAATTTCTTTATCAGTTTTCAAATTGGCCATAGGCATGATGTTTTATTATTTGTATCAGTAATTAACCACGTAAATGGCATAACAGCCATGGGCACATTACCATTTTTAGCTTCATCGGGAAATTCCACTACATAGAAATCCCTAAAAAACAGTAACAATTATGCATTTTTGTAAACATCGTGTTACTTCCAAAGACCCAAGTGGTTGACAGTTTTTTTTAAGAGCTTGAGTAACAAAACATGCTTAAGTAATAAACAAACCTGTCTAGTCATAATAAATGTAATAGAGGAAATAATATTAGCGGGTTATGTCTACGTAATACTAATCCCTCATAACACACATCATTAGCAGTAAATTTTGAATAAATATATACATTGGATTCAATCACAAACATAGATAACTTTGTAGAATCAGTGGGATATTGGGAAAAAGGCTCAACAATTATGTATTTTCTTCCTATTATCTATAGTTGATCTTTTTTTCTAAAATATAAGCATTCAGCTACTTGTTGGGATTTTAGCATAACCATATTATCAGCTTTATTCTGACTCAGCATAATTTTTTTTCAGGAACATATACTTTTTTATAAATGTGGGAATTTTTATATTTTCTTAGAATCTCATGTTGTTCACATTCAGTATCTTTGATGGTAATTTCTTCTCCTATTATGGAAACTTTCATATCTTTTGGCAAAAGTGGGACAAAACACAATAAATCGCAACAGTAGAAACTATTGCTTCTGGAACATTTACTTTACACAATATAGGCCAAAATGACACATTACTGCTTTTATATAGAGGCAATCCATCCATTCCAAAATCTAGATGAAAACTAGTACCCGAAAAATTGTTTCCATACATTTTCAAGTTATGTTCCAACCCAAAATAGAAAAATTCCCCGTCTCCCATTTTTATTACATTAACTTGAACTGGGGTTTCTAATAAGGTTATTGAATCAAGAGGTAATTCTTTGAGATCTGGATTTGTAGCAAGAAATGCTAACAATTCATTTTGTGACTTATGAGTTGTATTATTTTGGATGGCCCAAGTTTTTAAGAACATTTTGGCATCCTTGGTACAATTTACTACTTTGGTTACATCTTTGTTAAAATTTAATTCTTCCCCCCCCCCCACCATTTTATGATGAACTGCTGATATCTGTTACATTAATTTGTGATATTCAATCATCATTTGTAAACTTTTCAACAGTATATTCAGAAGCAGAACTATCAGATACATAATTACTCGAGTTAGGAGAAGTTACTCCGGTACCAAAAATTCTATTCAAAGCTTTGTTGATATTTAAAATGGTTTTCTCAGAGTTTACTGCAATATCTCTTCTTAAATAAGCCTTATCTATTGTTGTATCTAAATCAGTTTGTGTTAGGAACTGTTTAATTTGTTTTCCAATTTTTCTGTAAGCTGCACTGGAATTATATTTTTTTAATGTTCTATTCACACTTCCAAGTTTTTCACAGATTTAACCGTATATTCAGAAGCTGGAAGGTGGCAGTGAGTGTGTTGGCGATAACGATGCGCCCATCTTTTGAGAAGTATTTTCCCGTTAAACAGGAAGCAAAAAGGAAACTCAATATTCATGGATTCATAATCCTCTTTGACCCAACTTGCAAAAGCCAGAAAGTATGTCAAACGATATATATGAATTTCTTTCAGAAATGTCGTCAGTTACAAGTATGGAGTCACTGTTCAAAACGATGACTCTCAACAATATATGGTGAAGAATTTATGATGAGTATCCAATGTTTGCAAAAATGGCTCCAAACATTCTTCTCTTGTTCCGAACAACATATTTGTACGAAACCGGACTCTCAACTTATGCAGCCACGAAAACACAATACCGCCATAGAATGGACGCCGAACCTGATATGAGACTTCAACTGTCTTCTATCAAACCTGACATCAACCATTTGATGGGAAATATTAGCTTGTTTTATGGGTAGTGAGCGACAATTAGATGTGTTTTTCAACCACATCAATAATTTACACCCGAAAATTGAATTTACATTAGAAATTGAAGAAAATAGCTCAATCAATTTTCTTGATTTAAAAATTCAAAGAGTTAATAATGTACTTGATTATTCAATTTACCAAAAAACAACACAGACTGATGTGACAATTCCATTCAATTCTAGCCACCCTGTCTCACACAGACTAGCAGCATATAATTCAATGATACATAGAGCTTTTTCAGTTTCTATGAACAAATGTAATTTTGATAGAGAGATTAATACAATTAGACAAATAGCAACATCTAACGGTTATCCATTAGATATGATAAATAAACTAATTAGTAAAAAAGAGAAAAAAGTGGCATTACAACTAGAATATCCTAAACAAGCTGATGAAATTAAAACTTATAAAACCATCACATATGCAGGAAATATTTCTAATGATATTTCAAAGATAATATCTTCAGCAACGAATGCAACAATTTCTTTTAAAACAGAAAGTAACGTTAGTACAAAATTGTTAAATGTAAAAACAAAAATACCACTATTAAAGAAGTCAGGTATATATAAACTCAAATGTCCAGAATGTAATGCTGTCTATTTGGGTCAGACCCTTAGGAATTTTGAAATACGATACAGTGAGCACTTACGAGCTTACAGATTAAAACAAACAGATAAATCTCACTACGCAAAACATTCACTTGACACCAATCATTCATTGACACCTAACACAGAACTAGAAGTGCTGCATATTTGTGAAAAGAAACAAGAACTGGATTTCCTTGAAGAACTGGAAATTAGAAGACATTTAAGAAACCCACAATATGAAGTTGTCAATGAACAGTTAAATCTAGGGAATTCTCCACTAATAAACTGTCTTCTTAAGTGATAAATGTAAAGATCAGCAGATATAGTTTTCCTGGTTTTCTATATCATTGCACAGTTATACTGATCTTAATTGGAAAAATGATATCCAGGATATCACCATCGGGCTAATAATATCTAAGCTTCAATATTTGTGATATCACATCTTCTTCTTTTTTCTATAAACATATATTAATCCAATCACAAGTTAGGTTACTTCTTGGTCTAGCCAAAAATATAACTACTAAACATCAGGTAGGCATAAACTGAAATGTAACTTCTGTCATTCTGACGATGATATTGATTTATCGAAACAATTGTCAATTTTTTAGAATTTTCAATAACTTGTATTATATTGTGGAATTAACTAGAGACCTTGAGTTTCATTTAAAAACACTAATATGAGCATATTCCATGAAGTAAGGTTCGAGACAGTCAATTTCATCACTATTTTGAATAACTTGCAATGAATAACATACTTGTTTTGTACTTAATATTTATTCTGCAATATTTTGAATTACTTGTATCACATTCAATTTTTGCATTCACAGCTTCCCAAATTTCTTTATCAGTTTTCAAATTGGCCATAGGCATGATGTTTTATTATTTCTATCAGTAATTAACCACGTAAATGGCATAACAGCCATGGGCACAATACCATTTTTAGCTTCATCGGGAAAGTCCACTACATAGAAATCCCTTAAAAACAGTAACACTTATGCATTTTTGTAAACCTCGTGTTACTTCCAAAGACCCAAGTGGTTGACAGTTTTTTTAAGAGCTTGGGTAACAAAACATGCTTAAGTAATAAACAAACCTGTCTAGTCATAATAAATGTAATAGAGGAGAAAATATTAGCGGGTTATGTCTACGTAATACTAATCCCTCATAACACACATCATTAGCAGTAAATTTTGAATAAATATATACATTGGATTCAATCACAAACATAGATAACTTTGTAGAATCAGTGGGATATTGGGAAAAAGGCTCAACAATTATGTATTTTCTTCCTATTATCTATAGTTGATCTTTTTTTCTAAAATATAAGCATTCAGCTATTTGTTGGGATTTTAGCATAACCATATTATCAGCTTTATTCTGACTCAGCATAATTTTTTTTCAGGAACATATACTTTTTTATAAATGTGGGAATTTTTATATTTTCTTAGAATCTCATGTTGTTCACATTCAGTATCTTTGATGGTAATTTCTTCTCCTATTATGGAAACTTTCATATCTTTTGGCAAAAGTGGGACAAAACACAATAAATCGCAACAGTAGAAACTATTGCTTCTGGAACATTTACTTTACACAATATAGGCCAAAATGACACATTACTGCTTTTATATAGAGGCAATCCATCCATTCCAAAATCTAGATGAAAACTAGTACCCGAAAAATTGTTTCCATACATTTTCAAGTTATGTTCCAACCCAAAATAGAACAATTCCTCGTCTCCCATTTTTATTACATTAACTTGAACTGGGGTTTCTAATAAGGTTATTGAATCAAGAGGTAATTCTGTGAGATCTGGATTTGTAGCAAGAAATGCTAACAATTCATTTTGTGACTTATGAGTTGTATTGTTTTGGATGGCCCAAGTTTTTAAGAACATTTTGGCATCCTTGGTACAATTTACTACTTTGGTTACATCTTTGTTAAAATTTAATTCTTCCCCCCCACCATTTTATGATGAACTGCTGATATCTGTTACATTAATTTGTGATATCCAATCATCATTTGTAAACTTTTCAACAGTATATTCAGAAGCAGAACTATCAGATACATAATTACTCGAGTTAGGAGAAGTTACTTCGGTACCAAAAATTCTATTCAAAGCTTTGTTGATATTCAAAATGGTTTTCTCAGAGTTTACTGCAATATCTCTTCTTAAATAAGCCTTATCTATTGTTGTATCTAAATCAGTTTGTGCTAGGAACTGTTTAATTTGTTTTCCAATTTTTCTGTAAGCTGCACTGGAATTATATTTTTTTAATGTTCTATTCACACTTCCAAGTTTTTCACAGATTTAACCGTATATTCAGAAGCTGGAAGGTGGCAGTGAGTGTGTTGGCGATAACGATGCGCCCATCTTTTGAGAAGTATTTTTCCGTTAAACAGGAAGCAAAAAGGAAACTCAATATTCATGGATTCATAATCCTCTTTGACCCAACTTGCAAAAGCCAGAAAGTATGTCAAACGATATATATGAATTTCTTTCAGAAATGTCGTCAGTTACAAGTATGGAGTCACTGTTCAAAACGATGACTCTCAACAATATATGGTGAAGAATTTATGATGAGTATCCAATGTTTGCAAAAATGGCTCCAAACATTCTTCTCTTGTTCCCAACAACATATTTGTACGAAACAGGACTCTCAACTTACGAGTATGCAGCCACGAAAACCCAATACCGCCATAGAATGGACGCCGAACCTGGTATGAGACTTCAACTGTCTTCTATCAAACCTGACATCAACCATTTGATGGAAAATAAAAAACAGTTCCATACCTCCCATTACTCAGATGTTTTTTCTTCTTTGATATGTTTTATTATTATACTTGTTATATAATAATTTACTAAGTATAGTGAGTAATAAGTGGTAACTGTTACATTGTACTGTTATTATGCTTATTAATAAAGAATACATTTTTAGAAACAATTGTTTTATTGTAGGGTTCCGTCAAGAATTTTGCATTCCAAAAGGGTTCAGTCACCAAACAAGTTCGAGAACCGCTGCCCTATATTATGAGCACTCTTATGGTGTGAAAAACTTAAAGGAACCGAAGATTGTTAATCAAAGATATAACATTGAATTTGAAAATCTAAACTTAAATCCTGCTCTTGTCAAAAAAACTGTTATTTCACAGACCAAGGAAAGAGGGTTCCTGGAGTTAATTGAGAAAAAAATGCGTCCTTTATATTATTATTTAGATTTTTTAGAAAACCTTTAATTGCTTCCTCCTTTGTTTTTAAGTTTTTCTTAGCATGTAAACTATTTTTCATAATATTGTATTTTACCGACTTACTGCAAATAGATAATGTTTAAATTTTTTTTTATAAAAATCAAATATTTTCGTTTATAACCGCTAATATACAAATTTTGATTAAGAATATTATTTTATATTTTTGTAGAATATAGTTATATGTGGTATTTCCCATACTATTTGTAAGTATGAGAGTACATAAGAGGAATGCTCTTAAATAATTGCTTTTCATTATTATAATGTGATCAATATGATACAATCATTAAGATACAAGCAATTTTTGTAGAATTATAAGCGATACAAATATTTTGTTACAAGTCATAACCTATGAAATTGACTGTCTCGACCCTTACTTCGTGGAATATGCTCATATTAGTGTTTTTAAATGAAACTCAAGGTCTCTAGTTAATTCCACAATATAATATTGATAAACAATAATATACTCAAATTTAAATAAAGCCTAAACATTTACAGGTGTCAATGATGAGAACTATAAAGAGCTCTTATCTAAAATTACGATTTTAGAGTTGTAACCCTCTTCTTCCGCATGGTCGATTTGTTGTAGATAAAACTTTTTGGTTTTTTAGAAAATATTGTATCATTGGGGAATGAAAGTAGGGAAGAAATCTGGTCCAAGTGATTTTTTTTCGATCTTTGTGAAGAACTTCCCGTTCCGTGAGGTAGATTAATCGGATATAATGAATAAGTTTGATTTTGTCTTTTATATTGATTCCATTTTCGCACTCAAAATATGAATTACGCATAATAGGTAGTATGCAATAAAAAAAGCTTGAATAACTTTAAAATTGATTGGATTAGAATTCAACTATTCATGAAAAACTGAATGCAAATATTGGAACAATCTCGTTCATGTTACGATGTAATTGTATCGACTTTGAAGCTATATTTGGATTTTGCTGGAACTTCCAATTCTACTATCAAATAAAGGAATATCTATATTGATCCCAATTAAAAAAATTATTTCGATTTTTTATACCATTCCTGATAACTATGTATCTATATCAAATCACATAAAAAACAGAATGTGGCCGCTATCTAAAGCTCTATTGAACATAAATTTCAAAATAAATATATTACCAAAGTTTCAAGATAAAATTCTTTGTTTCCAGTAAACAACGGATATTATGTATGGCTTGAATATCAAAATGAATATTTTTCTCCACGTCTCACCCAAATATATTCATTATAATTTTGGCACGTGGCCTTAATAGCAAATTCCGCCACCGTGTGCTGCGAAATACGTTTTGATAAATTAATTGAACCCATTAAAAACATTATTATCTTGCGTGATATCGCATACAAATTAGGTTGATAATCGATTATGCAGAATTATATAATAATTATAGTTGATTACTCATTAAATTTTCAGTAGGATACAGGTAACGAACATTAATCCAGAGAAATTTATTAATTTATAAATTGGATAAAATCTAGACGACGCGACGTAATAGACTGCAAAGTGAAATTTATGTGTAAGTAGTTAATAACGAGAAAAATTGTCTGTCCACAATAATGGTTGAATTTCAATTTAATTACTCACTACCCTAATCATTGTTTTCAAATATATTCGACCATTAATAATACGAACAGCTCTGAAAAGTTGAAAATACGTGGAAAATAATTACGTATTGCTACCTGGAACTTGACAACTTATTTATATCCGGAAAACTAGCAAATGCCGAAGTAGAAAAAGCAATATATATATATATATATATATACATATATGTTATATACCTTAAATTACTTAGTACATAATAAATAAATTGCTTAATCAGTATATTGTGTAATAACCTGTTGTTTTATAAATTGTTGAACCTTATTGTTGCTTACATTGTAATTTTTACCTTTTTGAATTGTTTAGTTTATATAGTCAGTCTAGAATTTACTTCGAATCTAGGAACTTGTAACTTTTGTTAAATGAATAATTTTTTAAAAAACCTTTTTCCGTGTGTGAAAAGTTATTTGGCGCAGTCAGTAGGATATGTTGAACGGGCGTTAGTGAATATAACAATCGGTTCGTATCAACGATTTATTAACATACCTAAAGTGAATCATTGGAACTCTTGGTTAAGTGAATTAAGTAGCTTAACTCGAAGACAGCTCGTACAAATAGGTATTTCAAGGGAACATTGGCAATTCCAGCTGCAAGTACAACTAGATGGCGAAAGCAGTCCTACTCTTGATGTAAGTACTTTATGTCGTATAGAGGAAATAATGGTTTATTTAATTTAGAAAGCTCTGACAACTCTAATTCTGATTCTGATTGAGATTCTGGCTCACAAACATGTCGTAACCGTAAAATAAAAATTGAATTATCAAAACCTAGATTAAAATTAAATACAATATACAAAATGCCAGTAGATCAAATGGTACCGCAATTGAAAAAGGAATATCTGGACATGATTCCAGAATTCCATGGCGAAAATGCTTTATTACCTAGCTTCAAAGAAATTTCTGAAAAATTAGTAAATAAATTTTACAATACAGTAGATTAAACAGACTTTCAAAATGAATATTTGATGTCTAGTATTTTATCTAAAATTAAAGGCCAAGCCGCCATAAACATTTCGCTTGTAGTATAACAAATTGGCAGAATTTGAAAGATGCTTTATTAAACACATATGCAAATAAACGAGACATTTACACGTTAAGTATTGAAATATTGGAATTACAATAGGATAGGAATCACTTATTGTAGAAGCTGAAGATTTTAATGACGAAATCGATGACGATAATAATACTATTCACACTAACATAGAAAATCCTATTGCAGGAATACCTATTTCGGAATCTGCAGTAAATGTAGGAAAAAATCAAATTATAATCTCTGAAGTAAATTTTTAACCAGCTATACCAACTATAATTTAATTATATGAAACTAAGCGAAGAATTCTAGTACAATTTTCTAAAAATAACTTTGAACAAGACGTAATAAATTTTGTGAAAGAATATGTAGCACCAAAAGCCAAATATCATTTTTATTTTGATGATCCCTTATACGAAAAATTCAGCACTGTTATACAAACATATTCCAAAAATTAATTGACATCCGTCTAAATGAAATCAAAGAAGTAATACAAAACTATCATGAAAGTGAACGGAATCATAGAGGATTAGATGAGACCAGAAATAATATGAAATCTCGATACTATTGGCCTAATCAAAGATCTTCTATACAAACGTACATTAACGAATGCGAAATATGTCAAATAACAATATGATCGGAAACCCGTGAAACCATATTTTATTATTACCACAACAGCTTTTAAACCACTTCAAATAATACAATTAGACACTATTACTCTATAAAATACGAAATTTCTTACTAATATAGACTCATTTTCAAAATACGATCAGTTCTATAAATTGAACTCAGCCCAAGGTATAGGGATAGTTAATAATTCAATTAGATATCTCACCCATCATTGTATACCGGAACAAAGTATATTCGGAACAGAATTAAAAAATAGTTTCTCCGAAGATTTATTAGAAGCTCATAAAATACAAATTAATTTTATCAGTTCACAACATCCTGAAGCAAATGGCATTGCCGAACGATTTCGTTCAACAATTTTTGAACATATTAGACTTTTAAATAATCAGACCGAATTTAAAAAAGAACCTATTGAAATAAAAGTAAATTATGTAGTAGTGTTTTGAATGAAACTCACGGTTTCTCGTTAATTCCACAATATAATAAAAGTTATTGGAAATTCTAAAAAATTGACAATTGTTTCGATAAATCAATATCATCGTCAGAATGACAGAAGTTACATTTCATTTGATGCATACCTGATTTTTAGTAGTTATTTTTGGCTAGACCAAGAAGTGACCTAACTTGTGATTGACTTAATAAATGTTTATAAGAAAAAGGAGAAGATGTGATATTACAAATATTGAAGCTTAGATATTATTAGCCCTATGGTAATATCCTGGATATCATTTTTTAAATTAAGATCAGTATAACTGTGCAATGATATAGAAAACCAAGAAAACTATATCTGCTGATCTTCACAATTATCATTTAAGAAAACAGTTTATTAGTGGAGAACTCCCTAGATTTAACTGTTCATTGACAACTCCATATTGTGGGTTTCTCAAATGTCTTCTAATTTCCAATTCTTCAAGGGAATCCAGTTCTTGTTTATTTTCACAAATATGCAGCACTTCTAGTTTTGTGCCATGTGTCAATGAATGATTGGTGGCAAGTAGATGTTTTGCGTAGTGGGATTTATCTGGTTGTTTTAATCTGTATGCTCGTAAGTGTTCACTAAATGAGATTTCCAAATTCCTAAGGGTCTGACACAAATAGACAACATTACATTCTGGGCATTTGAGTTTATATATACCTGACTTCTTCAATAGTGGTATTTTTGTGTTTACATTTAACAATTTTGTACTAACGTTACTTTCTGTTCTAAAACAAATTGTTGTATTCGTTGCTGAAGATATTATCTTTGAAATATTATTAGAAACATTTCCTGCATATGTGATGATTTTATAAGTTCTCATTTCATCAGCTTGTTTAGAAAATATTAGTTGTAATGCCACTTTTTCCTCTTTTTAACTAATTAGCTTATTTGTCATATCTAGTGGATAACCGTTGGAAGTTTCTATTTGTCTAATTCTATTAATCTCTCTATCAAAATTACATTTCTTCATAAGAACTGAAAAAGCTCCATGTATCATTGAATTATATACCGCTAGACTGTGTGACATAGGGTGATTTGAATTGAATGGAATTGTCACATCAGTCTGTGTTGGTTTTCGGTAAATTGAATAATCAAGTACATTATTAACTCTTTGAATTTTTAAATCAAAAAAATTGACTGAGCTATTTTCTTCAATTTCTAATGTAAATTTAATTTTTGCGTGTAAATTATTGATGTGGTTGAAAAATACATCTAATTGTCGTTCACTATCCATATAACAAGCTAATATGTCATCTACATATATATACCAAAATAAAATATTTTTCGAAATATTACTTTCAAAGATCTTTCTTTCTAAATTGTCCATAAAAATGTTTGCTAAAATAGGTGATATAGGGCTTCCCATTGGTAAACCTTCATTTTGAATATATATCTTATTGTCAAAAGTGAAATAATTCTGATTAATGCATACATCAGATAAATTGAGTATATCTTCACTAATAAACAGTCTTCTTGAGTGATAATTCTAAAGATCAGCAAATATAGTTTTCCTGGTTTTCTATATCATTGCACAGTTATACTGATCCTAATTGGAAAAAATGATATCCAGAATATCACAATAGGGCTAATAATATTTAAGCTTCAATATTTGTAATATCACATCTTCTTCTTTTCTCTATAAACATATATTAAGTCAATCACAAGTTAGGTTTCTTGGTCTGGCCAAAAATAACTTCTAAAAATCAGGTAGGCATCGAATGAAATGTAACTTCTGTCATTCTGACGATGATATTGATTTATCGAAACAATTGTCATTTCTTAGAATTTTCAATAACTTTTATTATATTGTGGAATTAACTAGAAAGCGTGAGTTTCATTTAAAACACTAATATGAGCAGATTCCACGAAGTAAGGGTCGAGACAGTTCATTTCATCAAAAAATCTTTGAGAGAAGGGAGAATGTCAAACGGAACTAATTGTAATTTGATTTTGCCCGACGTTAACTCAGCATTTTGCGATAGGGATACCTATTACCGGATTTCTTTCAGCATTAGAATGAATCGTAAGTGACTCGTTTTCGTCTTCGTTGATTCTATCGTCGTTGGGTTAATTTTGACGGTCAGGTGTTATCTGCTGTAATGCAGAGTCAGGATTGTTGTCACTTGAGTTTGTTGTCGACAAATATTCATTGTCTAGTTCAGCGTCGGGAGTCACTATCAAGGATATAGAAACTAGGTCAGAGTTATCGTCTTGAGTTACTTCTGTTGTTGAAACTTTTAGTTGATTTTCAACTGTAAATGGCGAAGGTGTATTAATACTTCGTTGTGATTGAGACGGAATTGGTTCATTGCTAAAATTTATATCGCGGCTCAAAACATCGTCAACATTTTTCCAAAAATTTTCATCATTAAGAATTTCTTTCGTGTCTTAAGTATTTATTTCTATTCCTGATAATGCATCCGCATTAGTATTTAGGCTTTCACGTTTATATACAATTCTATAATCAAATTCATCTAATTTAATTCGCCATCTAATGAGTTTAGAATTTGGGTCTTCTAGAGAAAAAAGCCATTGAAGTGGTTTGTGCTCACAAACAATGGTACATTTTTTGTCATATGAATAAGGTCGGAAATATTTGGTGGCCCATACAATGGCCAAAAGTTCTTTTTGTGTCGTATCATAATTGCGTTCAGAATCGTAAAGGGTTCGAGATGCGTAAGCGATTGGAAGATGTTTTCCGATAGGACCTTGATAAAGCACTGCACCGAGTGCTACATTACTGGCGTCTGTGGTCAAGTTGAAAGGTTTCGTGAAGTCGGGATACTGGAGACTTGGGTCATTGGTCAGAATATTTTTGCATGTTTCGAAGCATGATAAGAATTCGTCATTGTGTTCGATTGTCGCACCCTTTTTTAGGTATTTTGTAAGTGGTTTCGTCAAGTGGCGAAGTTTTTTTTAAAACGTTTATAATATCCCATAGTCTCGAAAAACCTTTGATTTGTTTAGTAGTTTTGGGTATAGGGTAATCTCTGATGGCTATAATTTTATCTAGGTTGCATATCACTCAAGAAGAAGTGACTACATGTCCGAGATAAGCTACTTATTTTCTCAGGAATTCCAATTTATCTAATTGAATCTTGAAATTAGATTCTCTAAGTCGATCAAATACACATTTTAGTCTCTCTATATGCTCCTGTAATGAAGAGGAAAAACGATTATATCGTCAAGGTATACAAGGCATTTTTCATTTTGTATGCCTTGTAGTATATTGTCCATTGCCCGCTGGAAGGTAGCTGGGGCATTTTTCAAACCGAATGGCATCCGGAGGAACTCCCAGTGTCCGCATTCGGTGCTAAAAGCTGTTTTCTCTATATCTTTTTCAGCCATCTCTAGCTGATGAGAACCTGAAGCTAGATACAAAGTTGTAAAGTATTGACATCTACCTAACATGTCTAATAAGTCCGTTATATTAGGAATTGGGTACTTGTCATCAATAGTTTTTTGTTAAGACGTCTATAGTCTATGACTACACGAAATTTGGCTTTCCCAGAAGCGTCTTGTTTCTTGGGTATGACCCAAGTTGGCGCATTCCAGGCACGTGAGCTTGGTCGGAAAATTTTATGTACATGAAATTTCTGAATTTGTTCATCTACTCCTTTTTTGTACACAAAAGGATATCGATAGGTTTTAGCGTAAACAGGAATCTTGTCGGTGGTTCGTATTTCATGTTTAATTTTGTTCGTAAAAGTAAGTGGTGTGTTTTCGTTAAAAAATATGTCAGAATAATTGGAACAAATATTAAGTATTTTGGTTTTTTCCTCGTCTTTCAACTGATCGGTTCTAATATTATTTAAATCTAAAGTTTGTGTAGAAGTGTCTTCAAGGTTATTCAATTCGAAATTTTTAAAAGCGTTGTTATCAAATTTTTCTACAGGAAGTGGTTCTGAAAAACTCAATTTAACTGGATTTGTTGTGATATTTAAAATTGTAGTAATTGCTTCTCCATTTCTTGCAATTGATAGCGACTCTGGTATTTCACAACCGTGAAATTTTTGGTGTGGAATGATTATTTCACCATTCTTTGTACTTGGTTTTTTTTTTATAACCTTTTCAGTTCTAGGTTCGATAGTAATAGAGTTTATGTCTTTATGAGATCTATGAAAATTCAATTTAATTTTACTATGTGGAGTTATTAACCATCCACTAGAAAAGTTTATGTTGGCTTTCAATAATTTCAAGTTATCTAGGCCAATAAGTCTTTGGAATACACTATGGAATTTGAATACATAGAATTTGAGATTTAAATTATCAGATAAATTGAAAATTCCTGAACAAGGGATTAGAGTGCTATATTTATGGGAAGATTCTTGAAAAACTGATTTCACAGTAAATGGGTCATGAGTTAGGTTATCTGAAAAATATTCAAATGCAATTTCGGGATCTATGAAGGATTTGATGATCCAGAATCTATTAAAAGTTTGACATTATACTCGGTAAATATTATATAAGGCAATTCACTATTTTTACTTGAATTCAATGGAATTGATTCGGGGGTTATGTTTCCTCTAAGTTCTGAGGCGTTTCGTGAAAATTTGTAGAATCTTGATTTGAGGAATCGAAATAATAATTATTGTTTTGTTCTTCGAATTGATATTGTTCGTTTTCAGAATATGAGTTATCAGAATAATAATATTGTTCGGTTTCCTCGTCCTCAATATCAGCATTAAATAATTTCTCGGCTATAAAATTATTTTGTGGTCGGGAATTTCGGAAATGATTTTGATTTGAAGGACCTCGGTATGAGTTTCTAATAGGTGAACTCATTGGGCGATTGTTTACTGTATTTCTTGTGGGAATACTCATGGGTGTGGGTTTTGGTAAATTTAAATTTTGATTTGCTTTGAATGCATTATGGTTCTGTTGAGGTTTGAAGACTTGATAAGTCGTAGGAAAACGTTGTGGCTGTCTTGGAGTTATAGGGCGAACAGGTATAGGTTGAGATGGAAATTATCTCTGTGCTCTAAAGGAATTATTAGGTGTATGAGTATTAAATTGAGTTGGATTACTGTTAAAATTCTGTCGTTGTACAAAAGGCTTACCAGAGTATTGCGGTTGTTCATATTTGTTTCATGAGTAAAATTTTGAAAATAATGTACATTGTCTTCTTTTCAAACATATTGTAAAGCTTCGGCTAGATTATTTGGTTTCATGCATCTAATAGTTGTACCTAGCGGTCCTGGTAAAAATGTTGTTAAAGCTACATTATTATATAAATTTCTTATTAAAATTTTTGAGTCATTTTCGATTTCATGAACGTCTACGTAACTAAACAAAAGATTGAGAATGTTTAAAACTCTATCATAGAATTGCTGTGGTTTTTCATTTGATTGTTGCCTCATCATTACTAAATTCCTATTTAGACAATTTTCGTCTCTCTGATCTGCGAAATGTCTCGTTAAAACATCTCTTAACTCGTTCCAAGTAGATACATCTCGTATATTTACGTATAATTTAGCATTACCAGTTAATTAGATATTAGACAATTCAATGAATACACATTTTGGAAACAATTTGGTGTGTCTATTATGTAAAATGAATCAATTAATGATTTACAGACACTTAGATATCTGTTAAAATCATTGGGATTGCCATCGAAATCTGGCACACATTGTAGATATTCTGGTCTAAATTCGGCCATGATCAAATTATTATTAATTGAACTTTGGTTTAAAATTAGTGAGTCAGTTGAAGGATCCAATTTTAAACTTTGAAGAATGTTTGATAATTGGTCAACTTCAGACATAAAAATCTATTGTACTTACTGTAATAATAGAAGAAATATTCCAAGCATTCCTATAGAAATATACTCCGGTTCGGCATTTTGTCTTCCTCAGATGAATATCTCTGCAAAATTGGACTATTGTCGTTCCACTTCCCGTTGATGGACTTCTTCGTGCTTGGGATAGTTTCAGTGTTTGATACACTGGGTTTCCTGACGTTCTAGAAGCCACTCTAAACTTCCACTTGCACAAAACAACTAACTCCGTAGATTCCGATACTCAGTCAATCGTTAAAAGGAAAATTAACGTGTTCGATACGTATTAATTCTGAATATCCTACTGACTGCGCCACTTTCAAATTACTGACTAGGAAAACTGTTTTTAAAAAACATTTATTTTACAAAATGATTATTCTACAAACTACGATAAACCATGTGAAATCTAGTAACTGACTGACTTTATTTACAACAAGTAATTTTATATATATATATATATATATATATATATATATATATATATAATGTTTATGCTGATTACGGGGTCTCCAACTTATACCGTGAAACAGCAACCCATCGGTTTCTATGGGAATCGTTGATATAATTCATGTTAGAAAATATGTTAGACCCAAGGGATATAAAGGAACAGTTGAAATGCTAAGGGATTTGAAGTACAAATAAAAACGTACACCCCCGATGCCTAGCCAAGCATTTTACAAGTCCGTCCTCGATGATCAGCCAAGATTCATAAAAGTCCATCCTCGATGATCAGCCAAGATTCATAAAAGTCCATCCTTGATGCGCAGCAAAGCATTTTAGAAGTCCATCCTCGATGGCCAACCAAGTTTCGTAAAATAAGTAGTATTTATTAATTTTGTTTGTTAGTTTCATAATTAAATTATTGAAAATGTCTTGTTATTTGAGGGAGGCAGAAAAATCATATGTATAACATTTGTGTAAAGTTTCTCTTCCTCCCTCATCTTCGGGAGGAAAAGTAGCACTTTCCTCCCTTGTTATACAAATAGCTATTATGGATAACGTACTATGACGTCACTTTTACGTTTCCTTCCTAGTGAGGAAAAGTACGATTTTGCTCCCTACAATGAGGCCAGGAAATGTATACTTTGGATAGAGGTAGGCGGAATAGTATAATGTTTACCTAGGCCACCGTACATATAAAAGCACTCTCGACTCATCCCTCTGAAGTCTTTGTGAATAATTTCGCCGACAACGTTCCAAGAAGTCGGGCAGTTGTGCACTGACCGGCGGATTTATGAGGGACTGCTGTCGTGCTACTTCTATGGAAATATATACTGTATACTGCAGAGCTTCGTGTCGTATGCTCTTACGCGAACCCTTCTATACTAAGCAAGCCGACGTCACCTGCTAGAAACCTGCTACTCTATAGGCGGGGTAAAGCTGATTCGCATATCGTCTTCCGCTCAGAGTGTCGCTACTAGGCTTTTATATGTACGGTGCCTAGGCGGTAAAGTGGTATTTTTCAGGCCGAGAGAAGATATGGACACGCGAGGTGGACCCGAGCCTGGCCACTCCTTGAGGCCTGAAAAGGCACTTTAATGCCGTGGTTTACACATAATTTTTTATCCTACACAATAATTGTTGGTAATATTTTTTGTACAAAAATTTCAGTTCATAATTTAAAATTCAATACTGTGAGTCATTATTTTTCGCAGTTATAATGAAAATTGTGTTACTTATAGTACATGAAATAAGATAGATACCTTGCTTAGATAAATTTGATAACTGAACTTGCTCAAAAAAGGAAGTAGGTAGTTTAAGTTGTTGCTTCCGTGTCTGTTATATTTTTCATTAAAGGAATCATTGCAGCAGTATTAGTAGATGTAGATTCATTAGGTATGTTAGTAGAGGATCCAGCCATGTCGTTAGTGTTGAACAGTTTTCTAGTGACAAATATTTTATTATTTGAACAATCTTTAACGTTGCCAGTCGCTACACTGGTTAACTGACCAGTTAACTTCAAACAAACATCAAATATGACAACTCATGATTGAATGAATTTGTAGACGTCGACAACTGCTAATAATAATTTATTTTTATATTGACGTTAAGCGGCATTGTTTATTTTAAGCATTTTATGCTCTTTTAAGTGGGATATCAATAAAATTGGCAATTTTTATTCGATGTATGTCAATTGGGTCGCCACCTACCGTTGAAATCCAAAATTTATTTTCTCGGCTAGCCGTGGAAAAGGCAACTTTCTCGTCTCCATGAAGCCGGTGAAATTCAACTTTCTCACAGTATAGGAAAAAAAATGTTTTGCATTATACGATGCCACGATGTTATATACTTCCAATCTTGAAGTGTATGTTAGAAACCACTCTTATGGTACATTCTCACAAAATAATACTGCACAGTCAGTTGTGGAACGACTGTGCGAACCGTACTATGATTGCGATAGAATTGTCGCAACCGATAGGTGGTTTACACAAGTATTGATTTGGCTAAAAATCTTCAGAGTAAAGCTAACAACAATAGGTACAATACGCGTCAATAAAAAAGAGTTTCCGCCAGATGGCCATGATAACGACAAACTGGATGACCAAACAGGCAATCTAGAAATTATTATCGACTAATATGGAACAAAATTTGGTGTAGACGATGTAGATAATTGTGTTCGAACTACAACTGCGCCCGACCTACTAGAAGATGGCAGTTAGTAATTTTTTACAGTCTTCTAAATGTGGCTGGTCTGCACTCCTTTGTAATATATACGACCAATAAATGTGGAAAAGAAGTTAGGCGATATTTTCTTAGAAAATTTGTCATTTTGCTTGATAGATGCAATCTAAGTGTTCTTGCAACAATTTCAAGTTAGCCCTGATCTATATAAAGTTGGGAATTTGCGAAATTTGTAAAATAGAAGCATCCGAAGAGCAACCGGAAGAAACTAGAAAAATGTGGTGCTGTATTTTTTTCATAATAGTATGAATATACCTATTTAGATTTTCACCAAATTCGGCCACTCCAAGGTAATTTTTTATGAAAATTTCTTTAATTCCGTTTACTGTCTGCGAATATAAAATATAAGAATGCATGTATGATCCGTAATTCTTCTTTCCTTCAACAAATGGCGTGAGAAAGGAGCCGATATATAAGATATTTTCGTAGTTATAGTATTTTTTATGGAAGCATGTTAAAACATTTTTTCAAATTTTGCGATCCTGGCCAAAGAATTGTTAATTTTGGTTTACAGTGGATGTAGGAAAAAATTATACAGTACCATGTTAATACAAGAAATCCATTTTCTTGTGTAGTTTTATGAAATTTTTGTTATTATTAGTGATTTTTTCGAGTAAACTATTGGAATGCAAAATGTTGGGTGAAAACTAATATCCTCGTTATATTAGGTGAAGTACTGTGCTGGGTATATCAACTGGCTTTAATTGAAATCCAAAAATTCTCTCCTTATTTTTGAAATTGTTGACCATGCGGTGCAGCTTGAAAATATGTTGTTAGTTCTTGTCAACCCTATAACCAAAATATCATTTTCAAAACTAATTTCCACTTTTTTCCCAATATGAATAGAAGTCTGCTCACCTTCAAACTTATTAATACATAGAGGTAAATTTTTGTAATAATGTTTTGTTTAATCATATTATCAAAATAATTTTCTATTGTTTTCGGACATCAATATTTTTCTCTTCATTATTGTGTTAATTAGATTTTCGTTTAAATCCATTTTACGCAGCACCATTTATAAATCAAAGGACTAATTATTCAGTGATCCAGCCCACATACGTCCCGTCAAAGAAGACATTACAAAAAGCCTTTTGTGTCAGCATAGAGGACCTAATTAAATTTATTAATGACTTTGAGGCTGAATATAACGCAACTATAGTGTAATATTTACAGAAGCGGATTCAGGATAACATGAACGAAGTAAAAATCGCTAAATTCAACGAGCTCGTATTATTAAACGGCATACTTAAGAGATATATAATTAAATTCTTCCCTCACATTCTGTCGACTACATATAGGTAGAACAAATTCAATTTCGTCAGTTTATGGAAGTTTTATTTATAAAGCCCATCAAAAGTTTTTATCTCATTAATTAAATAACAAATACCTTCATCTCGATATTGACAAGATATTTATAGTAACAGATGCCAAATAAAACAGACTAGATAGACTATAATGCAAAAGTATTTTGTAAATAATACGAGTTCAATGAGCGTACCGGATGTCCAACTTATTTAATGTGAATTATTGAAGTGAAACTTTTTATGGGACACTAGCGTTTTGTCATGAGAGTTAACTCGTCGAGCTAACAAAACTGTTAAACTCCTTGTGAGAGAGGCGGAAAAAATTAACGAAGATCCGCACAAAGAGGAGACGCCGAGAATAGTCGCAGGGCATTGTTTATTGATGGCGATCATATTATTTCGTTTATCAATCCCCACTTCGCTGCGCGAACGATAAAGTGAGAACGCATTCGGGGGGAAAAGGATACAAAAAGCGCTTAATAATTTCTGCCGATATTGGTATAATCCAGTGCGAAATTAATATAGAAATTGTTTAAGTTTAAAATTAAGGCGATAAAAACTAGGAAATTTCTTTGCATTGTGTATTTATTTGTATTATTTTGAAAAAAATATGTAATAAAACGTAACAAGAGTATTGAAATATATTGAAAAAGGAAATAAACAGGTATACTTGTCCGTACAGATAAGTTCTGTACTCATTAAAGTTTAAGCATAAACTGTGTTATCTCCTACTTTCCGCATTGAGACCAACGCGCATCGTGGGCGTGTCCACTTTCAAACTTTCAGCTATATTTGCTAACCTGTACGTAGAAGAGCAAGTAAGTCTCAGTTCATCAGAGAAAGTCGTTGTAACTAGTGTTGCTTTATTTATGGAAATATTTTTGAAGTGAAACTTTTTATGGGACACTACAGAGGTTTTGGTTACGAGGTAATCTCGTAAAGGCTAACAAGTTTTGTGAAGCTCTAATTATCATTTGTACTTAAACTTAGTGAGATAAACGCAGCGCTGTTCTCCCCTTCTGTCATCACTCGACTCGATTTAAAATCAAACGAAAAACGCGGGTTCGATACCCCCATGGGCGGCCAGAACTTTTCTTAGGTATTAAAAAGGAAGGATACGTAATATGCATTCAAATTTCTTAAAAACAATATTTACTTTTGTTTGTCTTTTATTGTAAATAGTTTTTTATAGTCTATCCGAAAAATTATTGTTTTTATTTTGGAAATAATTTTTGTTTTAATTTTTTTAAATTATAGTTTTTTATGTTGTTGATATTTATGAATTCTCCTTGTACACTCATTGGCGGTAATTGCGTCATAAAAAATAAAAAGTTTCACTTCTGACGCTGTTAGTTTTCGACTGACGCATAAATCTTGTATTCTTTGAGTTTCTTTTCCTTTTAAATGGGCTACTAGTTGCCTTCTTATCGAAAGGAACCGATGCATTTTAAAATGGAGATATATGAAATTTCCTGGTTTAGTTTTTTTTAATAATTTGAGATGCGGTTTACGCAGACCTATTGGTTGGTCATTACTCTATTTTTAGTCTAAAAAAAGTCACATCATCGCATTCAAATTTTTTGAGAAAATCCAATATTATGGTTTTAATATCGAATAACGCCCTCTATCGGCGGCAATGTTGGTCACAACTGTTATGATTACAAGAAATAACAAAGAAATTCTCTTTTTAGTGATACCAAATTTATCCACATCCATTAAACCGTTTCGAAGTTACAACGATTTATTTAAAATAACATTAAAATACCCCCCACCACTTTATTTCGAATGATAGAAAAAAATTGTGTGAACAAAAAATGTTCGACTTTAAGTTATCATTAGAACGCGAATACTTCTCTGTTAAATTTATTTGGGGAAATCGCGATGGTGGAAACGTCCACTGGCGGCCATCTTGGAAACTTTGAGAACATTTTCCAGCATTTTCCCTTGCTCACTTTACCCATAATTTCTTTTAACGTAACTCTCTACGATCATTAGTTTCTGAGATACAGTCGCTTACCTCGCTCATTTGCCCACCTTGTACACACTTCTAATTAATATTAAATACACAAATCACTATTTAACTAACAGTTCACTATTCACTTTTATTGTTCAGCTGTGTTCGCTATGAAATTGAACTTTGAAAGACTGCGGTTCGTAGGTAGTCTTTTTTCTGTTTCTGGAACATTAGGATTCCTGACATTTTTAGATTGCGGCTCCCAATAAACAATAGACTTTCTAAGAAATGCGACTTTGAAATCAATCACAAAAATATAGTCCTTTCTAGAAATCAGTGCGCTCCTGCCAAAATTTCAACTTATAGTGATCCCATTAGACAATGTGTTCGATTTAGTAACACTAGTAAACTTAATGAACTAATGAGGGCTATCGCGTATGAATTCGCCGCTAGGTGTGCTAGTGTAGCGTGAGGTCTCCGAAGTGTTAAATGTCGATGTTCTGTACTGGTTTATTAGAATAATCTTGTGTATATTTTTCAAATATGTTTACAAAAAAAAGCGGTCTGGAAGAGAAGTTGATGTTAATGTTTGTTTCTTTATTATTTTGAAAGACTCTATCGCATTGAGAGAAGAGAATGATATTTACGTGAAAAGTAACATATAATCAAAAAAACATGCTCAAATGATTATTACGACAGTGGCCTAGATTCTAAGGTGTGAAAAGAAAAGTATCTATCCATACAGCACGCCTCTAGTGAAAGAAGAAAACAATTTTTAACACTATTCAAAGCATCTTAATTTGCATGAACTGTTTGACATGTTTGAACTAAAAATATTGGATGGTTAGTGTTTTAAATGAAACTCACGGTTTCTAGTTAATTCCACAATATAATAAAAGTTATTGAAAATTCTAAAAAATTGACAATTGTTTCGCTAAATCGATTGTCAATTTTTTAGAATTTTCAATAACTTTTATTATACTGTGGAATTAACTAGAAACCGTGAGTTTCATTTAAAACACTAATATGAGCAGATTCCCCGAAGTAAGGGTTGAGACAGTTAATTTCATATTGGAAGGTGTTGAAACAATGGTCTAACATCATCTTAGAATATTTATAATAAAACACTATGTATCTCGGTAAAGAGGAATGTTGTTTTATTCAAATATTTTAGGTTGAATCTAATGCTGAAGTTTCTCCAGTAACTATATGGACTAATCTTAGTGGAACATACTGAATGTGAAGGGATAAATACTGACAATTCCATGGATAATCAGCTTATATTACGACCCTGATTTTTTCTTATTTCTCTTCTCAATAATCAACATTTTCTATCTGCTTTCCTTGCCCTTCTTCTTTCACTCGTCCTTCACTCAGTAATTTTTCGAGTACGAAAAGTCATTCTCGTCTATTTCCATCATTTCAAATATCTTCCTTCCCCTATTACCAGATAGTCTATTCTGTCGGGGAAAATAATTTCATCTTAAACAATAAATATTTCTAATGAAATCAATTTACAAAATGATTTCAAGGAGAAGCGAACTTTTTCAAATCGAGGCACACCCGAGTTAATTCATCTAATATAGTTGGTCATCATTATTCTAAACGCAACTTTCCTAAATCTCCTACAGTTACTTTTTTAATAAAAAAAATCTTTTATGAAATAATCGTCAGTCACTCCTCATCAGACTTTACTGAAATGAAACCGTTTTTTCTCGGAAGTGTATTTCTCTTATTTCCTCTTATTGAGGGTAATAAAGCTAAAAGAGTTTAATCAACGGCTTTTCCCCAGGCGCTGACTACGTTGAAATTTTCACAACCAATGAAGTATATGGCGCTTAATGTATGCCGATTGAAAGTAGTCTCTGAAAGTAATATTTGTAATGGTGAGGGAGAGAAAAAGATATTCATAAATTTATCCGAAGTAAGGGGTACTTCAATTTTAAGAATTTAGCAATGAATAATATTTTAATCATTTATATTCAGAATGTGTGGTTGAGTCCCACACATTGGGGTTGTGAAGAAGATCATTATTTAAAATTGTAGGATGAATTTTCAAAAATGCCGTAGCACTTAAATATATCATTCAATTGGAAGAGCTATCAAGGGTTTGGAAAAACGGGTCATCCAAAATACAGCGATAAAAAGTCAGGAGTTGAGTAAATCCAAAAGTCCTCCATCTGAACGGAGGAGACCATATGATTGATTTGCATATATCATTAGTCAGTTACACCTTTACTAAAGCCGCCCACAAAGGAGATAATGTGAATCCAATGGAAGCAGTATTATATGATTTGTAGTCATGTGATGAATCAATTTCTGACGAATTAGATCCAGTTGTTGAAAAAAGCACTGAGCAGCGCGCAGAACTGACCCCAAGCAAGGAGTGAAGGAAAAACTCCATTGGTTGGGAATCCGACATCAAAGGGCAGAGTGGAAACCACAGGAAGGAGTTTGAACCGCGGTGAGGAAGGCAATAGGAAACCACCTCATTATATTTCCCTAGTATAATCATCATGACAAATACACTTAAAACAATGGCCCTTAGTCCCCGACAGTCCTTCAATGGAGAAAGGGTGCGAAGAATCCCCGGCAGGAAATTAAAAATTGGAACGTGGAATGTTGGAAGCTTTTTCCAGGCTGGCAAACTGGACGACTTAACACTGGAAATTAACAAATTGAAAGTTATAATATTTGGAATTCGTGAAACCCGATGGCCCGGTGAAGGCAAATGCATAACTGATGGAAGAACATTTTACTAGTCTGGTAGTGACGATCAAAAAAAGCATCTAAACGGTGTTGGAATTTTGGTAGACAAAGAAACAAGTGAATCCCTTACAGGATTTGTACCCCTCTCAGAGAGAATAATGTTGATACAGTTCAAAACGAACAAATATAATTCAAGTGTACACCCCAACGGCACAAAGTGAAGACAGAAAAATTGATGAATTTTACGGACAAGTAGAACAATTATGGAAGAACATTAGGAAACACGAAGTGACAATTGTAATGGGAGATTTCAATGCCAAAATCAGTGGAGGAGGGGTTGTGGATGTCATTGGAGAACACGGACTGGGACAGTGTATCGAGAGAGGAGAGAGGTTGGTTGAATTTGTTCAAGAGGAAGATATAGTAGTGAGAACACCTTATTCAAACTAACACTAAGAATATTATACACGTGGAAATCATCACAGGACACAAAAGATTGAATAGTAAGAAACCACATCGACTATGTCATGATTAATAAACGATACAGAAATAGCATACTCTAAGACAAGATATACCCAGGGGCAGACATGGCATCGGATCATAACCCTGTAGTTGGAAACGTATCAAACGGTCCAAGAAGAGTAACAAAATGGACGTCATGAGATTTAGAATCAGCGAAACTAGATCAAGAGTTGAAGAACTACTTGTAGAAGAGTTGCAGACAGAACACAGCGGAGATAAGGGAGAATGTGAGAAAATTGAAAACACAATTCTTGAAATAGGAAACAAAGAAATGAGCGGGGCGAATGAGAAAAAGAAAAACGATTGGATGACCGATGAAATTATCGAATTAATCAGAACAAGAAGAGAGGCTTAGACCACTGATAACAACAGATATAAAAGTATATATCGGGAAATACAAAAGGAAGTAAAAGAGGCGGAAGAACAATGGTTAAATGAAAATTGTGCCGAAATTGAAAAACTGCAAAAAGTACTTGACTCCTTTAGTGTACATAAAAAGGTTAAGGAGATAACTGGAAATTATGAAAAGAAGAACGCAAATATACTGATGGATGATAATGAGAATATAGTAGTGAAGCTGACATCAAAGCTTAAGACATGGAAAACATACATCGAAACGCTGTTCAAAGATGACAGAAATAGCCCCTTACCCCTAGAAAATGATATAGAAACCAGACCAGAAATAACAACAGATGAAATATAATATGCACTAGAGAACATGAAGAACGGGAAAACACCTGGTCCAGACGAACTACCCATTGAAATGATAATACTGCTTAAGGAACATAGCTTGGATGCACTTGCTGATCTCTTCAATGCGATCTACGGATCAGGAACGATTCCAAATGACTGGTTGTTGTCGACCTTCTTTGTGATTCTCAAGAAAGCCAAAGCAAGATTATGTAAAGATCATAGGACAATAAGCCTAATGAGCCATACACTCAAATTATTTCTAGAAGTAATTCACAACCGTGTGTATAAAAAACTGGATAACGACATCAGCGATACACAGTTCGGGTTCCGTGATGGAGTTGGGACGGAAGAAAGATTATTCAGTATAAACTTGTTGACACAACACTGTTTGGACGTTAACAAGGATGTGTACGCCTACCTTGTGGACTATGAGAAAGCATTTGACAGAGTACGTCGTGAACAACTTATCAAAGTTCTGAGAAAAAAGCAAATAGATACCAGAGATGCCAGAATTATTGAAAATCTATATTACGACCAAATAGCAAACATCAAGATAGATAATAAATACATAGAAAACATCAACATCAAACGTGGAGTACGACAGTGTTGTATACTTTCTCCGCTATTATTAATATGTACTCGGAAGTCATCATGAGGGAGGCATTACACAATGGAGGAGTTGGAGTAGTAGTAAACGGATTTCCTATAAGCAATTCACGATAAGCGGATCATACCGTACTGGTAGCAGAAAGTATAAATGACCTGCGAAGAATGGTCCAAAAAGTGTGTGAAACAAGTATCCATTATGGTTCGAATATTAACTTCAATGAAACAAAATTCATGATCTTTACCAAAAAACCAAATCAAAACACACAACTGATCGTAAACCATCAGATAATAGAGCGACTCTATAAATATAAATATCTAGGAACCCTGATCAACGACAACAATGATTACTCATCAGAATTAAAAACGAAAATTGATATAGCACGTAACATCTTCATTAAAATGAAGCAATTCATTCGTTGCAAAACTTCAAGTAACCCCCTTAAAATACAAATGCTAAGATGCTATATATTTACAATAATGCTCTATGCAATAGAAGCTGCCACTCCATCAAAATCAATACTTGAAAAGATAGATGCCTTCGCGACGTGGCTTTACAGAAGGGTACTTCGGATATCATACGTTGACAGAATTACCAATGAAGAAGTCTTGCGGAGAGTATCAAAGGATCTAGAACTGTCCCAAGAGGTAAAGGTCATGAAACTGCAATGTCTGGGCCACGTAATGAGAGGTATAAGATACAAGCTGCAACAACTAATTATCCAGGGTAAAACGATAGGGAAAAGAAGCATAGGAAGAAGACGGATGTCGTGGCTTCGAAATCTCAGAGAATGGTTCAACTGTACATCAAACGACCTGTTCAGGGCAGCAGTCGACATAATAAAATTAGTCATGATGGTCGCCAACCTTCGCAAGAAGTCGGCACCTTAGGAAGAAGTTGAAAAAATCAATTGATGTACTGTATTTATTGAACTATGTGGAGAGTTTTCTTTATATTTTTCTGCTACTCGGAAAGACTACCAGCCTCTATGACATTTTCATGTGGTAATATCCGCACCTACATTAACCAACGTAGACGCTGAGGCATGGCGGAAAAAATGACTAGTATACTCTTTTGGTTTATCTTGATACAGAAATGTGATCATACAATACTTAACAAAATTGTATTTCTAACAACAAAATTGATAAAAGGAAAGATCATACAGTTCCGGAAAAAATATGTCTTGGATAAAGACAGAAATCTGATGAGAAACAAATTACGCAGTGTAGTGGTTAGAAACAATTCATATGAACTGATATGAGCTCAGATCATGTTGAGGTTGATAAAACTCAAACAATTGTTTAACCTATCATTATCTCAAACACATGTTAACAAGAGATATTTTAAACTGAGTATAAACATAATTATTAACATTATACAAATTATTCACTATAAGAAGATAAATTCTAAACGTCTATGAATCAAGTAATATTCTGTTCTGTTTATAGAGAACAACCATTCATACAGCACAGGACTATCCTGGCATGACCTGCTCCACCAATATAGATACAACACGGCAGTTATATTATAATACCACATAGTCGAAAGAGACGGAATGCTGTCCTCCCCTCCTGTTATCCGACTCGACTCAAAAGTGCTTTGTAAAGCCGGCTGCAATCTGACCAATCAGGAATCTACTGAATTGAACTTAAATTCAAATCACATCTAGTTTAAAAAGGGTATGTGAAAGATACTGTAAATATTTTATAGTGGATTCTGCAGATAGACTTTTACGTGCGGAACTTTGAATTATTGATCAATCTCAGAACTTTGGGTGTGGGAAAGTCCATTGCAAAAAATGTCCCACAAATCCACCGCGTCCGCGATTATTAAACGGGGAAAGGGAAATATGATGAACATAAGTGTGTACATTGGCAGATGCAATAGCCTGTTCGAGTAGACAAATTGCCGATGAAGTTAATTTGAATGACCGAACTGTTAGGAATATTTTGAAGAGAAACAGTTACCTTCTTCTCCTTTTTCCTGTGCTTCTTTACTATATATCCAGGTTATCACTCCTCTTTGGCCTTCCAATACTCCTTCGGCCGTTTGGGGATCTGTCTCGTGCAATTTTTCCCAGTCTTCTTTCTCCCATTCTACTTATATGGCTAAACCATTCTTTTTTAGTTTTCAGTGTCCACTCATTTATGTTCTCTATATTACAGTTTTGCCTGAGGTCTGTGCTACGTTGTCTGTCCCATAGGGTTTTCCTGTGATATCAGGGACTATTTTCATTTCACATGTTTCCATCAGTCTTTTTGTCCTTGTTGTATCAGGTCTTGTTTCCGCAGTGTAGGTCATAATTGGCCTCTCTACTGTCTTATAAATCCTGGTCTTTGTTCCGGTCCGTAAATGTTTGTTTCGCCAGAAAGTGTGTTCAAGATATCCTGATATTCAGTTGGCTTTGTTTATTTGTTGGGCAACTTCCGCTTCTGTACCTCCATAACGGTGCATTCGTATTCCCAGGTATTTGATGCTTTTTTTCTTGCAGGATCATATTTCTGCCCACTTCCAGCTTGCAGCTAATTGGATCTTCAGATATCACCATACTCTTTGTTTCATTCGGTGATATTATCATGCTAACCTCTCTTGCTATTACATTAAATTGATGTAGAAGTCTCTGAAGATCATCTTCACTCTCCGCAATCAGTACGGCATCATCTGCATAGCATATTATAGAGATAGTTTCTTCGCCCATTCTGTACCCTCTAGTCAGATTTTTGACTTTATGGATAATTTCATCAATGATGAGATTAAAGAGCAGCGGGCTCAATGAGTCTCCTTAACGTATTCTTCTTTCTACTGGAATCGGCTCTGTTAATTTGTTATTAATTCTGGCCTGTATATTATTTTTGCTGTATATGTTTTCGATAGTCTTGATGGTATCTGATGGAATGTTTCGTTTATATAACAGATGAATTACGTCGTTTAGCTCTACCCGATCGAATGCCTTCTGTAGGTCTATAAAGCAGCAGAAGGCCGGGACGTTCTATTCCAGTGACTTTTCCATAACTTACCTGACGACAAGAACTGCATTGTTACAGTATCGCCCGGATCTGAAGCCTTGTTGTTCAACTGCTAGATCTATTTCGTTGGTGATTTTGGTGGTTATGACCTTTGTGGTCAGTTTCAGAGCGGTGCTGAGCAGGTTCATTTCTCTGTATTTCTATGGTACAGTTCTATCACCCTTTTTGAACATCAAGATCGTTGGGCTGGTGCGCCAGCTATTTGGTATTGTGTGTCCAGATATCATTTTCTGTACAAGTATCCTTAGTTGTTCAGTTAGTGTGTTTCCACCGTATTTCAGCATTTTGTTTGGAATTCTGTCCGGTCCTGTAGATTTACGGTTTTTTTAGTGTTTGGACCCGCAGAAATGCCTCGGAGGAACAGTTATATTTGTATTAATATCCAGACGACTCAATACAAGAAATTGTTCCTCAAGACAGATGTATGTAGTTTTGTGAAACTATGGTCGACAAATGGAAATGATGACTTTTTGACTGATAAATCGTCCTTCTTAATTCATCGAAAACACAAGCCATCCGTAGTACGTTGTTGGTCTTGGGAAAATAATCATTTGAGTCCAGGTTTCTCGGATTAAGATGGCAGCGCCATGGTGGTGACAACCGGAAACTACTTAATATATATAGCCATTGTTTATGTTATGGTGTTTTGTGTACTTTTTTGAAATAAAATGCATAATTGAATATGACACTTCATTAAATATTTTTTTTTATTTACGTTAATGTGTCTCGACAACTGAGATCATTGACACATGGTGCAATTATTAACTATAAGAAATGAACGTTAACAAGCTATTAAGTTTACTAACATGTTACAAAAACAATAACTGAGCATTAACTGTTTAGATTACATGAGACAAGCTAGATTTCATTGATACAACATGGAACAATAATTATAACTACAAGAACTGAACACTAACAAACTGTTTAGATTTTATGCGCAATTTAGATTTCATAATATAAATTAATGTCCTCTAAAAAATGTATTATACGAGGTAACTGGTCCGGAATATTCAAAATTTCTTGAAGTGAAGTTAGTAGCTAGTGGTTACGGCGTTTATCTGAATATTCCAGACAGCTTGTGAGTATGTGTTTAACTGTAAATGAAATTTTCCAGTGCTGACATTTGGATGTGTCGGAGCCGGCCACTAGACATCCATGAGTCAGTCGAGTATGCCCAATACGTAGCCTGCGTACAACGACTGTATCTCTTCGAGACTTAGGAGGATGGTCTTTTAAGTCGATAAATCGCTGAATTTCGTGTAGTTTATTATTGCAATTTGTCCAGTGATTTGCCAAGGGTTCACGTCTTATCCTAGTTATCAGGTCATTGTGAGTTTGCATTGAATCGGTCTGGAGATTAGCATTCGAAGCTCATTTCGCAGTTTAGTTCGCAAGTCCATTCCCGGGTATTCCGACATGAGATGGTACCCAGATGAATTTAAGACCAGAGCTCGCAAGACGGCCAATACAATCATGACTATCTTGGATAATAGGATGAAGGGAATATATTTGTCTAACCGAGTTTATTGATGCAAGAAAGTCTGTGCATATAGCTGATTATTTGTTGTCAGGTGCATTAAGAGCTTGAAGGATTGCACATTACTCCTTATGTAGACACTAGCAAAAGATGGGAGACGACGTTACTTAATTATTCGATGGGTGTAGGTCACAGCGCAACCTGCGCCGTCCTCAGATTCAGATACATCACTGAACAATATTTTATTGTAAGGAGTGGAATTTATAATATTGAAAACGAGATATTTCAATAGATCACGGTGAGTTTAATGCTCAGGAAATGTGTTTGAAGCTGTGTTAAACTTTAGTTGTTCCTTCAACAGGAGGACAGGATGAGATAGGAACGGGAACTGTATCAGATAGGTTGATATCAGTTGAGTGTTGACAGGATTTGTGGAAGTGGTTGAAATTTAGTGACAGAATCACTATTGCTGGATGAACGACTTATTAGAGGATATACTGGATTCTCAGGTTGTACTGAAACTTTTGCACAGTATGACATGAGAAGTAATTCCCGCCGTAACCATGAGGTTCACAGTAAATTCTATCAGCATGACTGGACCTGAAAGCTCCCCTCTTAGAGCTGTATGGTGAACAGAATTAAGAGTTTTTAAATTAGATTTGCTTGCTGACAAGTCATAATCTAGTTTGGAACGAACAAGAGATTTGTATACCTGTAACAGGATTTTTCCTTCAGATCCCCATTGACGGTGAGCTATTTTGAGAATGTTTGTTCGTACCACACAGTTCTTTTTTATGTCTTTGATATGATCTTTCCAATTTAATTTACTAGCAATGGTAAGCCCCAAAATTCTTATTGTGTTACACACCTGCAGTTATTCGTCATTTAACTGTATTTGTGGAAGTATATTAGGTCCCGATGTTTTACTGAATTTAATAATTTTCTATCTGGCGGCTGAGAAGTGACAACCAATTAAAAAGGATCACTAACTCAGTTGCTTTACTGTTATCTGAATTATGTTGAGTGTATTTTGGTTATTTTTACCACTACATAAGATGATTAGATCGTCTGCGTATATAGAGAACTTTATAGGGGGTCTAGTTGATAGGTGATAAAGCCAGCCCTTTCATGGTTTTGACTTTGACATTTTCGGTAATTACTCAAACTTTCTCTTCGATAATCCTTTTGACAGTGGATTGAAAATCTCCAAATAAAACGCTAGTTCGTGCAAGATTAACTTCTGACAAGGATGACTGATTTATTTATTTAAAGTTGACAAAAATATAATTATTTACAAACTTACTACGCCGCTTTAATCAGAAAATTGGTAGATCAGCTCCAATACTAAATGTAACTAAAATGACTAAGTACTTACAATTGGCTTTTTCCACTTCAAAACACTTAATTTTATTAATAATTATCTACTGTAATTATCCGCGCTAGGAATGAAATTACAAATTTCTTTATTTAAGGGAAGTAACGCTCTGCGTATGTGGAATAATTAATTGACATTTTTGTTGACATTTCTCTTTTTTCAATATCAATCAATTTTTTGACTGACAGGCCTTGCCTATCTAAATTTAAATGAATAATATGTTCGGACGAGTTCCGAACATACTCCCGCCCTGTTGAAATATCGGATTTCAATAGGAAGGAAAAGCAAGGAAAGGTGGAACAACGCGCGAATGAAATGGCGCGACGATACTATCATCGAAAGACAACCCGAGAACGCAATCAACGGAGCAACTGTGTGCAGGTTGATTACGGACTAAAGTCTGCACTGGGCAGAGGACAAACCTTGGTAATCGGTCTAACGAATGTGCCTTCTTTGGTACGGAGTTTTATAGCACGCACTCTTTGGTCCACGCCAGGAATAACCTCGACAATTCTTGCCAAAGGCCAGTGAAGGGGAGGAGTATCATCTTCCTTCAACAGGACCAAGTCATTGACCTGGAGATTCTTCGAAGGGGATAGCCATTTGGGCCGATTTTGTAAACGGTTTAAGTACTCTGTAGTCCATCTTTTCCAGAAGTATTGTTGCATTTGTGAACATCTCTGCCAGTGTGCAAGTCTGTTTTCAGGCAGGTGTGTGAAACTGTGGTCAGGATAGGAGGTTAGAGGACAGCCAATCAGGAAATGGCCGGGAGTTAGGACTTGGAAGTCATTGGGATCACTAGATACAGGACCTAATGGTCTAGAGTTTAGGATAGCCTCAATTTGGGTGAGAACGGTACTCAACTCCTCGAAGGTGAGTTGAGCGTTTCCAGCGATACGTTGCAAGTGTCTTTTCGCACCACGGACAGCGGATTCCCACAGACCTCCCCAATGGGGACTGCGAGGAGGAATGAACTTCCACTCGAAGCTGGCTTCAGAATCGAATGTTTTGATGTGATCGGATAAATTGGAATTAGAGAAGAATTCGCGCAATTCCTTCAAATGATTTTTGGCGCCTACATAATTGGTGGCATTGTCACTGTAGATAACTGTAGGAATTCCCCTACGTGAAATGAAACGCTTCAGGGTGAGCAAGAAGGCTTCAGTGGATAAGGAGGACACTAGTTCCAAGTGGATGGCCTTTGTGGTCATGCATATGAAAACCGCCATGTAACACTTTGTGATAGAAGCTTTTCGGAGGCGGGAAGATTTTATAAAGAAAGTGCCACCATAATCGATGCCTACCCCTCGAAGGCTTGACTCTGTCTGCTGGCAAGTCGGACATAATTTGTTGAGCAGAAACAGCTCGGAAACGGAAACAAGTCATACATTCATGAATCACTCTTTTTACTTCCCTGATTCCATTCAGAGGCCAATATTGCAAACGGACGTTAGCAAGAACGGATTGGGCACCAGCGTGTCCCAATCTGACATGTTCTCTCTTGAGCAGGAGGGAAACTACGTGGTTTCGGGCAGGAAGGAGCACGGGATGCTTATGAGGCTCAGGAACGTCTGCATGTCGCAAACGGCCTCCGACGCAGATGAGTCCTTTATCATTAATAAAAGGATTGAGGGCTAATATGCCTTTGTCGGAAATGGGTTTCAGGGATTTCAATTCTGAAATCTCCTTGGAAAAGTATTTGAACTGTAAGTTTCGAAGGCCCAGCACTAAGGCAGAATTTATTTCTGATATGGACAAGGTGCCGTGGAGTCTTGGTTCATTGCCCTTGGAATTGGACACAAACCGGAGTATATAAGCTATAGTATGCAACAACTTATTGAACGAAGAAAACTTTTCAAATATGGGGTTCCAAAATATGAATTCGCAGTTGGTGGTTGCCACCAACACTTGAAGCTTGTTGCCCTTTTGTTCGGGTACGACATTCGGAGGTTTCAACGTGAATTTAGGAAAGTCGACATTTAATTCGGACAGGAAATCAGGACCATTCCACCATAGCTCGGAATTTAAGAGATCGAAAGCGAGTACTCCTCTGGACAGCAAATCGGCAGGATCTTTAGAAGAGCGAACATGCCTCCAATTAGCTTGCGGAATGGAAATTTGAATTTGGGAAACTCTGTTGGCTACAAATGTATGCCAGCGGGAAGGATGTGATTGAATCCAGCAGAGGGCTATCTGGGAGTCAGTCCACAGATTGATGGATTCGAATTCTACACAATTCTCGAATATCTTGAGAATCCTTTGGGTTAACTTAGAAAGTAGTACCATTGCGCATAGTTCAAGGCGCGGAAGTGAAACCGTCTTGAGAGGCGTAACTCTCGACTTGGAACTTACTAAAGTGTTGGAGACGGTGTTGTCGGAATAAATAGTTCTGAAATATAAACAGGAACCATAAGCTCGCTCGCTACTATCAGCAAAGCCATGAATTTGAACCTTTATTATTGATTTATCGGAAAACAGATATCTAGGAATTTTCAAACGTCTTAAGGAATCAATGGAGGATATGAATTTTTTCCATTCTTGGGCTAGTTCAGGAGTTATAGGTTCATCCCAGGAAAGCTTTGGTAGCCACAATCTTTGAATGAAAATCTTTCCTACGACTATGAATGGGCTCAAGTATCCGATTGGATCAAACATCTGAGCTATGAGGGATAACGCCTTGCGCTTAGAAGGAGTTTCTGAAGGAATGAGTTTAGGTAAGGAGATGGCAAATTCGTCCGAGGACGGATTCCAGCATAGCCCCAAAACCTTATTGGGAGTGTCTTCCATTTCTATTTCAAGTTGAATTGGGTTAGAGGAGTCACAATATTTTTGTCGAAATTGCGAGCAATTGGATGACCATTTATGCAGTCGGAAACCCGCGGAATTTAATAATGTATTGAGTTGGTGATAGGACTCTTCCAACTCGGATATTGAATCAACACCATGAAGTACATCATCTACGTACGTTTGATGTAACAAGGCTCTTTGCGCAGAAGAAAACTCATTGGAATTGGAAGCGAGTTCTTTCAGAACTCTTGTAGCAAGAAATGACGAACAAGTGACTCCATAAGTCACCGTGGAGAGTTGGATGCATTTAAGATCCTCTTGCGGTGAGTTTCTCCACAAGATATTCTGGAAGTGCAATTGCGAAGGATTCATTCTAACCTGGCGATACATTTTCTGGATATCACAGGTCAGGACAAACTTGTATAAACGAAACCGACATAGTATGTCATATAGGTCCGGCTGAACTCCGTAGCCTTTGTGTAGGATATCATTCAAGGAAAATCCAGTCGAAGTTTTGCTGGAAGCATCAAAAACTACCCTGAGTTTAGTGGTTTCACTGGAATGTTTGATCACACAGTGATGTGGAAGGAAGTATTTGTTCTCAAGGGGTTTGTCGTTGGCATCAAATGGAACGTAGGTTGCATGTTTCAAAGAAACATATTCATCAATGAATCTTTTATAATCTGAAAATAACTCTGGGTTATTTTGGAAACGTTTTTCTAAGTTGCGAAATCGCTTTTTTGCAATATGGAAAGAGTTACCGAGTGGATTATTACCGGTGGGATCTTTGAAAGGAAACTTCACTTGGAAAGTTCCGTCTTCCAAACGAACGTGTGTTTGAATGAAACTTTGTTCAGCCAATAATTCGTCAGCTGACAAGGACTTGACTTCTGAGAGTTCTTCGACTTCCCAGAATTTTGGAAGAATTGTGTCTAACGAGTCACCATGCTCGGAAGTATTTTGACAAAAAAGAGCAACTTTATTATCTTTAGAAGCACTTTGTGGAGGTAATTGTCCTCCAATTACCCATCCAAACCTTGTCAGCTGGAGAGTAGGAAGTTTAAGACCCAGTCGATAGATCTGTGGAAGTAAAATTTCATAATAAGCATCAGCGCCCAAGAGGATGTCCACATCGGACGGGACATGGAAATCTGGATCAGCCAGTTTGAACATTGGAGGAATGTTCAACTTATGTCTATTCAACGGAATTCAAGGCAATATAGAAGTAATAACAGGGAGTACTGCACATGAAACTTTGAGTTTATAATCCTCCTTAGTATTGGAGAAAATTAAAATGTCTATCATTTTGTTCGAAATTGTAGGAGTGCATTTAATGCCGGAAAATTGGATTTGATTATCATAGGTTTTGAGATGCATTCTTCTAACGAATTTTTCAGAAGCGAAAGAACATTGGCTGCCGTTGTCTAGAATTATTCTAGCCTTAACAAGGTTACCATTATCGGAAAGAACATATACGACCGCTGTGGCCAATAGAACTTCGGGACCACCTTGATTTACAAAGAGGGAGAATGGCCCCGAGGGCGGAGACACATTAACTTGAGCTTCAGACTCGGCATTTCGGAAAGGTATTGCATCTGTAGAGTTAGGAGTTGGCGATTGACAAGACTGTGCTCGCCGATCCTGGTTATAATTGGAGATTTGAACATTCCTAGGAATGGCTCCGGTACTATATTGTAAACTAGAAAACGCTCTCGGACTATAATTGGAATTATGAACATTTGGAGAACTATTAGTTGATACAGAAGTTCGGTGAAGGAGTGTGTGGTGTTTTTTGCCACATAAGGAACAACCTCTAGACTTACACTCTGTCAGTGAATGCTTTGCCCCCAAACAATTGAAACATAAGGATTGCGACTTCAGAAACTGATATTTTTCATCAGTACTAAGCCTGGAAAAAATGGAGCATTTGTAGATATCGTGATCAATAATTTTGCAAAGCCAACAAGTTCGTCGTTTACTCGTAGGCGAACTAGGAGACACGTTCTTTACATGTAACGAAGTTTTGGAATTTGCCTTTGAGGCACCTTTTTCGGTTTTTACTTCATATGAAGCGGAGTGTGAAGGAGTACTTAAGGATTCTAGGGCGTTGCATCTGGCTTCGATAATCTCGAAAAATTCCTTTAAAGTAGGATCTGATTTTGAATCTCTATTGGATTGATACTCTCTTTTAGAGCCATAGTCTAGCTTTCTCATGAGGATGTTGAGAACAATTAAATCCCAATGTTGGGTTGGACATTTTAGATTTTTTAAGGATTCTAAATTTTTTCGCACATTTACTAAAAATTCTCTCAAGGTAAATGGTGTACATTTAGTTATGCTAGGACTATCTATTATTGAATTTAAATGTGAATTTATAATAGCTAAACTGTTTTCGTACCTACTTTCTAAAATATTGACTGCAATTTCAAAATTGCCATTGGTTATTTCTAAGGATTCAATAAGAGATAACGGTTCTCCTTTCAAATAGGACTTTAGGTAAATTAACCTTTGAACATTTGTTAGCTGAACGTTATTCCTTATCAAGGCTGTAAACAATTGATAAAACGGGGCCCACTTAGTGTAATCACCGGCAAAGTGAGGTATAGAAATTTGGGGAAGTTTTACCCCTAAGTTTTGCTCATTTGTTATTGGAGCGGATTGATTAAGGTTAGGATTCGAAGCTGGAGTAGGAGGTACAGATAAACTGTGAATTTTTTGTTTAAGACAAGCAATTGATCTATCAAATTTATCTTGATATGAATCTCTATCTTCCGTATCTTTTTTATTAACATCCAAATCCTCAATTTCATTTTGAGCGTCGTTATATTTAACTATCTCGCACTCCAATTTATCTAATTTAGTTTTAAGAAGGAAAATATCTGTTTCAGAATCTATATTTGCGATAATCCAATTTTGGGTTTGTGTGATCGCGGATTTAGCATTCTTTCTAGCTTTTAGAAAGGCTTGCATTGTGTGTTTTGAAACGAAAAACTCAAACTATTGAAACTAGAAATTATACAACTATTCTAAAATGTAAGAACCGCGCAGGGTTCTGTGGAAAATGCACTTTTCGCTCGCTTTCACTACACGAAATCGAAGCTTCTTATGCGACACTAATGTTGAAGCGACCTTATGTAAAGCACTACAAACGTAAAGTTTTTCTTTCTTAAAAGAAACTAATCGAAATCAAAATAAAATATATCATTAAACAGTCAATAACAGTATGTAGGCGATATTATTTAAAACAAATAAATCGCTATGGAATGGAAAATTGTTTAGTACGGCCCTGGAATATTTACCACAACTTTTTTAATAATTAATTTACTAACTAAATGGAAGAAATTAAATTTATATTTAATTTATGGATATTGAGTTCGAATTATTTAACATACGGGCCTGGAATTTCTTTAAAAAGAACAATATTACTAATTACTAATGAGCTGTCTACCTTGAAATAAGAAATATATCTGTAAGAAACTTAATCTAATTATAAGAAACAAATTTTAAAAATAAACAGAACAGCAGTATTCTCCAAATTGCCTAATGGAAATCAGGAACGGAACAGGAACGAGATATTTTCACCCAGAAAATATTTGTAATCACCACTTGGAAGGTCGTTGTATTTTTAATACAATGCAGGAACAAACAGGAACTATTTTTGTCAGAAAATATCTAATGCATCTAGGCTCGAATGACCATATGATAAAGCCAGCCCTTTCATGGTTTTGACTTTGACACTTTCGGTAATTACTCAAACTTTCTCTTCGATAATCCTTTTGACAGAGGATTGAAAATCTCCAAATAAAACGCTAGTTCGTGCAAGATTAACTTCTGACAAGGATGACTGATTTATTTATTTAAAGTTGACAAAAATATAATTATTTACAAACTTACTACGCCGCTTTAATCAGAAAATTGGTAGATCAGCTCGAATACTAAATGTAACTAAAATGACTAAGTACTTACAATTGGCTTTTTCCACTTCAAAACACTTAATTTTATTAATAATTATCTACTGTAATTATCCGCGCTAGGAATGAAATTACAAATTTCTTTATTCAAGGGAAGTAACGCTCTGCGTATGTGGAATAATCAATTGACATTTTTTTTGACATTTCTCTTTTTTCAATATCAATCAATTTTTTGACTGACAGGCCTTGCCTATCTAAATTTAAATGAATAATATGTTCGGACGTGTTCCGAACAATAGGTATATATCATTCATGGCTTTTATAAAGAGCGTTGGACTTAAAACTGATCCTTGAGGTACGCCATTATATTGTAAGTGTTTAGAGGAATCTTATCCATTTCTAGATACCTGGAATGATCAGTTAGGAAATTTTGTACAAAAGCCAATATGTGGCCTTGGAAGTTGTATATCCTTAGTTCATCAAGTACTGTTGATTTTGATTAGGTATCGAAGGCACTTTCAATATCAAATCCGGCAGCTACAACATAATGTTTTTTAGGGAGGAAAGTATCGGCAATGAATGTCTGTCGATAGGCAAGATTGTACATAGTACTACGGTGCGGTCTAAATCCCGATTATGCTGGATTTATTATTTTGTGTTTTTGTAAGTACCAAAGTAGCCTTTTATTAATCATCTTTTCCATGAACTTACACATTGTGTATGTTAAAGAAATGGGACGATATGAGTGTAGATCTGTTGGTGGTTTATATGGTTTTACCACTGAATTTGAAATTGATTCTCGCCAGTGTGTTGGGAACAGCTATTCAGTCCAGATGGTGTTATAGAATTCCAGTAATTTAGTAAAGGAGATCGGTGAGATAAATGGTATGTTATCGGCACCAGCAGCGAAATTTTGATTGATCTTTCATTTCACTTCAAGATGAGTAGCTATCAAATTTGCAATTTGCTGATTATAAGTGACAATGTTATCATCAATTATCACCGCAGAGATTTTAGTCTGATTTCTATTGCCTTTCATTTGTCGTATTTTTGTCCAGACTTGTCCCGGGGGTGTATCAGAGGTAAGGGATGAAACATAATTATTCCAAGAAGTTTTCTTACTCTGCTTCACTGCCCATCTTGCTTTGGCTTTAAGTTGTTTGAAATTCATATAATTTTCTGTATTTCTTGTCTTTCTGTAATCATAAAATGCAGTTTTACATTCCATAACTGCAGTTGCGCAAGAATCATTCCACAAAGGAACGAGTTTTCGGGATGCTGGTATTAAAGATTTTCCAACGCATATTTCTGCTCCTTGGCTACATTTACTAAATGCTGTAACCGATTCCTCGAAATTGTAGATGAGATATTTAATATTCAGTGAATTCTCTAAATGCATTCTAGTCAGCATTAGAAACTTTCCATCTTGTTTTACAGATTAATGGGGCTTTTGATTTGTCAGAGATGAGGATTAGAAAATTATTGCTATCATGAAGACTGTCAATCATTTTCCAGGAAAGTGACGGGGTAGTTTTAGGGTGAAAAATTACTCAGATCAATAGAAGACAGATTTCCTGTAGCAATATTCAAGTGCGTTTCTGCACCTGAGTTCAGTAAACAAACATTATTGTGATTTAGTAAATTTTCAATTATTCTCCCCATTCCAAAAATTTGTTTTGATCCCCAAATGACATTGTGTGCATTATTGTCACCAACTAGGATGTATATAGGTTTCAATTGCCTCACTAGATCAGCAAGATCGGATTCACTAAGGATGTAGTTTGGAGAGATTAGGCAATATATATTTCTCTGATTTCCGAAACATAATTGAAGAGCTTGTTCTATTTCTGCCCATGTTCGTAATTCAGTTCTTGAACCTATAAGCAAAAAAGTTCTATCTACTAGTTTACTAAACAATGCGCGTAATTAAAAACTATTTAATTCTGGATTTGTTGCATCGAAAAATTGAGAAATTAGTGTATCATAGTTATTTGAAAAAATATTTGGAATATGAGAATTACCCTCGTATTGTGGAATAGAATCAATATATAATTTCAATAATTGATAGTTTGGATTAGCCATTGCTTCAATTTCTAATATATTACTTTTTTCTTCCAAAGTTATACTAGAATTAAATAAATCTGTGAATTCTTCTACAACTGAGTCATTCATCAACTAATCTAAATTATATTAGTTATGTTTAAAAAGATGTTTTACTTTTCTAAAAGTATATAAAACGTGAATAATAGCGAAAGTTCATTTGAAAAAGGAAAAAATGGAATGTTTTTCGACTTACAGTAATATTAAGAAGATGGTCATTCTTCTCCACTAGGATCTGGGCAATGTGGTCCCTCTTTCCTGGTCTGGATTCTTGAACTCAACTTAAAACCACAAAAATAACACAAAGTTCGAGATTGCAAATAAACCGTAGATACGGACTGGTGTCACGATTTTTGTTGAACCAATTTGCAATCCTACTGACTGCGCCAATTGAATTCGTAGTTTATAAAAACTACTTTTTCAAAAATTAACTTCTATTTCTACAAACTAGAATGAGACTTCACTACTAGGGAGCTACATAAAATCTGAATGCGATAATAAATAACGTTATGAAGAAAACAATCCGTGGGATTGCAATTCAGCATTCTAGTGGTGTCCTATTACTATAAGCGTTCCCATAACTTTTATACAATCTATCACGGATTTAGTAGCTTGTGACCCTAGATGTATACTGACTAATTATTGCCACTTCATCTGTCGGAATATGGCCGATAGTGATATGTACATGTTACTTAAATCTTAAGATTTCTTATGCATCCCAATTTCTCAATACATTTTTATACACCATATAGGCGTTACTAATGTTTCATGTAATTTACTACTAATACTTTTCAGAGAGATTTTATGTGTTTAATGATTTATACAATCTATCATGGATTTGGTTGTGACCGTAGACAAATATGTATATTGACTAATTCTTCATACTTTTCTAGAGAAGCACTGACTTAAAGTCGAAAGCGCTGTGATAATAATTATTAAACTTTGCACATTATACAAAATATTATCTTTTTTATTCTTCTTACCACAAAACTGTGCACACAGCTTATCAAAATTAATTGTTATGTGATAATTCGTTCACGCATGTGGTCCATTTTCTCTATCCCAATTACTTGTTATGTACATTTATTTTATTTTAATTAATTTTATTTTGAAAATTAATAGAGAATGAATATTACATGGTTTCAGAGCCCAGTATTTCTTTAGAATAATATAAAAATTTCCCGTTCTTGTGTACTCTCTTTATTTATTACTTTTTGTATCGCTGATCCCAAATTTCTAATTTCGAAAATTCTTGTGTTTAAGAGGTCATTCCTGCGACAATTCCTCAAAATACGAAAAACCTAAATATTAAAAATTACCTTATATTAAAATTAATATTCAAATAATGATTTTTATTACTTTGGTGGCTAAATACATCCTATACGGAGAATTTTCTAAGGATTGCTTAATATTTTTTTTCTACATTCATGCAAAAAACAAAACTTTTGTGAAACACGTTTAATGGAAAAATTGGTTCTTTTCTGCACTAGTGCAACAAGATTTTGTTGCACTCATCTGTCATTCTTGTCAGTTTTGTGATGATTTTTGACAAACATAAACATTTAAATAAAATAAAAATCCAGAGCAAGTGTCTGATCCTGCTCTAATACAGCAATAATATATGTATATCTTACTACTTAGTCTCAACGAGTTACAATTATTGCCAAAATCTTTGATTGTCTGAAATTTAAATGGTCAAAGCGAAAACCAGCTATGATTAAGTACTGACAAGGTGGAGGCCATAAAGATACAAAAAAGAGGAACATTTAATATTAATAAAGTTTGACTTCCTAACATATTATATTCTAATTTTCCAGTTTTTGCATGAATGTAGAAAAATATTGTATGCAACACGTGCAAAACGTGTTTTTTGCACTCAACGTGTTGACAATTCCACGTCGCGTGCAAAAAACACTCACTTTTTGCACTTGTTGCATAGATAACTATTTGGTAAACATATTCGATTTATTAGCTGCATACTTTTCAGAATAACGTTTCAGCAAAGTCTTAAAATTTTAATATCTTGAAATATTGATATCGAGCTTCAAATTTATCGTGGCTTTTAGGATTGAGTATACTTTCTATAACGTCGAGAATTTCCATTAAATCCCCGAAAAATACACTCAAAATATTTTCGCTAAACGAGTCCGTTCTCTTTTCTTGTTGCCAATCCCTTAGCGGTGAGTTATTATATTTGCATAATTCGTAATTTCAGGTTAAATATTTCCAATTACTATATCCGATTCACTCATTTCGTGGAAATTTGATCTAAATAAGGGACGCTGGCATGTATATCTATCAATGACAATTTTGACATCCATCGCAATCCATGTTGTTTAGTTCGATCACGGAATATTCATTCTAACACATGTTATAGAATGAAAATACATGCAGAGAGTTTTATCATTAGATTGACTTCGGAATTATTGCAGGCACTAATGGTCTTGGAAAAATACTGAAATTTGCATATTTCAATAATGCATTACATGGGCTAAGTGTGAAGAATAGTTGCATTGAAAGCCACCTAACGACCCATTATTATTAGGACCCAAATATACTTCTATATAAAGCAGTAGAATAAATAATATAGCAACACACCAATTGGGTTTAGAGACAAAGTGCACAGAGTAATATTAACGAAAAATATATTGAACTTCGCTGCACTGTATTCCTGGATGTAGCGCAGGTGTTGTCTGGTATGTTCAAAGTAAATGTTATGTAAATAATTGCCTAGACAATTCGAGTCATTCATCATCCAAAATAGTGTTCATAATATAACAAGAAGACTTATATTCTAAGATTGAAATAGTAACGACAGAAGTGCTACAGGAAAGTTTATCAGGACCAATTTTATTCAAACAATATACTACAGACTTTCTGAACATTTGCGGATAATACTGCAATTCTAGTGATAGGTAGATTTTATGATGAAGCGGTAAGAGAGCTGCAAGATTCTAGGAATACCAAATAGAAATCTGAATGAGACAGATGGAGTACATCGTGGTTTGTTGATACATCAATATTTTCTCATTTCATGGCAGCAATAATTGAAAATAATACATTAACCTATTGTCGAGGTGTGAAGAAAGTTCCAAATGAACATGGAAAATAATGCTCATCACGAATATTTCCATTTATATAGTTTGGAACAACTGTTAATTTTATACCCCAAGTTTCCTGGAACAGCTCAAAGTACAGTTGGAGGAAGGCGGCTTTCATTACATTGCTAATAAGTCTTATAATTGCAAAAAATGAGCTTGGAGAGACAGTTTTACCAAAATTTGGATAATTATGAATAAATTATGAAACTAATCCGTATTTTGATCGGACAAATCTTTATTTTCCAACATTGTTTATCAATCAAGATGCCCAGATTCAACCATGTCAAAAAGTTCCAAAAAGCGAACATAGTAACATGGAATATGAATTTATCCAAGTAAATTATTGATCTGTCTGGAAACTATATCTACTTACGTAAACAAGACAAAAATCCGATACATAAAAAATTGGAGAAATAATGCAGACAACAGGAGTAAGATTAGTGAAAACCATCTAGAAAAAACAATTTTAATAAAATTAGAAATGGACAACTCAGTAACCAATATGGTGAATATAATGACAGAGAATAATAGTTTAAAACTAATCTCTCGATATAGTGGATGGAGACCGATTCGTGAAACTTCTAGTATATTATAATTCCATTATTGGGAAGAAGAACATCAAAGCGATAAGGACATTGACAAATGCCTCATAATTTTATGACATGTTTCTGAAGCGTGTTGCTTGGTAACATCCCACTTTCTTTGTGCTGTTATCAAGGAACGAGCTTTCGATTGTCATAAAATGATCTTATCTATTATCAATCTCCTAGGGATATTACTGCTAAAAACAGTTGATAGAGATGATATGTGGCAGATTGTGATGATTCTGGATTATACTGAAAAGTGATGAATTTTTGATCATTACATTCATTTCCGATAGATTCGTCACTTAAAAATGTAATTACTGTTTAGAGAGAAGTTCTGGAGCTATTCATGTGAACCTTGTAAGGTAACAAAACATATATTATAATCTTTTAACAACAAATATTTTGGTTCATTGAGAATAAATTTACTTTGAACAGGTATTCATCTCTTATAAAAATATCATACTTGCTCCAATTACTTTTCGCGAACAAATCTATAGGTTGCAAGTACCAAATAATTTTTACTGGTTCAAAACTGAGTCTGTATTCTCGAATGTATATATAACCGTTCGAAATAAACCTTGAAAGTAGAGAAGAACCGGCAACAATGGCCACCTTTTGACATAAATAACATTAAGTCAGTGGTTAATTGATAGTTATCCTTCCAACTTTGTATAATCATACAAAGGCTTGAGGGCGACAACATTGCTTATGAAAATTTTGGAAACATAAAAAGGATGTTCCTCCTCATTTATTCTTATTTTTAACAAAAGAGTGACCACTGTACCCTCTATATAGGATAGAGTGGCCACCAATGGGGTATACAGCGGACACCACCTTTTTATTGCAAAAACTACACTTTTTATGTAGTATTTCTTTTATTAAACACAAAAAGAACAAATCTAACACAAGTTTTAGTTAATTTCTACTAACAAATCATAATAAACAATAAATCTGAACACAACTAAATCTAAATTTAACTTAAAAATTATAAATAAAAAACTAGAGAACGTTATATAATGATTTTGAATATAGAATATGACAACAATGGTCGAATATTTACAAATTGGTTCACAAAAAATGTATGGTCTCAACGATATTTGAACTATAATTCATACGCTCCCATAAAAAACAAGAAGAGTGTTGTCACTGGCCTCACTGATAGAGCGGTACAATTATCACATCCAAAACACAGGTCTAATAATATTAAAAAAATCAAAAATACCTTGGATTTAAATAATTATCCTAAACATTTTTATGAGCCCATTATTAAACAAAGAATTGACAACTATTACAACAAATTAAAATTTAATAGCCAAAGTAATCCATCAAAATATATTTCACTTCCGTACATTCCCGATATAAATAAACCATTACAAAAATGCCTAACACTATTTAATATTAAAATTGCAGATAAACCAAATAACATTACAGGAAATAAACTTTTTTTCTAAACTCAAACCAGATAATAAGAACACAATAAACTCAATATATAAAATAAATTGTTCTGATTGCAATGGTACTTACATTGGTCAATCTAGCCAATATTTACATAAAAGAATTCAACAACACCAGCAATCAGTTCGAAATAACAATGAATGTACTGCATTATCGAAACATTCACTTGATAAAAATCACTCTTTTAATTTCAACAACGTAGAAATAATAACTACAGAAAAAAATAATAGTAAAAGATTGATAAAAGAAATGATAAATATTAAGAAGAATCCTGACTCAGTCAATTTCAGAACTGATATAGACAACTTAAGTTTTATATATACGAACTTATTATTATAAATGAATATCTACACCTTACCTAGTTATTAAAAATTAAAAAATAGGTCTCTAGTTCTAATTTTAATTTAATTAGGACACTCTGTAATATACATGTCAACTATCTTTAACATAGTTCATTGTTTATATTGTTTGTTTTTATGTGTAATAATTGTCTTTTTTTTAATTTAAGAAATACTACTGTACAATAGTAGACAAGCCTCTACGGAGGCGAAATCAATAAGTAAGTTTTAAAGAATTATATTTTAACTATATGTATTAAAATAAATGTATTGTGTTTTCAAAATTTTTAGAAGGGTTTGAAAATGGTTTAAATAAAATAGACCGAAACGTTACCATTATAAGCAAGTGATTTTATTTCTGACCGAAACCCATGAAAACATAAGAAATATTGAGTATTAACGGTCATTAAAAATATATATGTTTAACTTAAGCCCTAGGGTAAGGCATAATGGAAAACCAAATTCATAAATACAATACCAATCCTTTCAAGGAATATAAGAAGATGCAAACACAACTGGCGAGAGAAAACAATAGGAAGCATTTTCTGGTAAGGTGTAGAAATTTAAATATCATTCCCAACTTCTTACGGATTAAGGAAAATAATTTTAATATTTGTCATTTCATGTATAAACAAAAACTGAAAAAAATTGTTACCACATTTTATATACAATGTTTGAACCTAGTAATCAGTGATTGTTTTCCAAATATAAATAAGTTAGAAGGCAAAATTCATTCCACCAAAAATTACATTTATCAAAATTGTAATTCTTCGCAATATGAACAGTTTTTTATAAATCAAAATAAACGATATGACTTTGTTTTCAACAAAATCAAAATTAGACACATTAATAAACTACAGATATTAATGAAAAAACATCACAAAAATGATCTCAATATTAATTATAATGAAAGCTGGTTACATAATTTAACACAAATAAAAATTCCAACCCACATTAAATATGTTTTGAGTTTGGGACCTAAGTTTAGTATCTGTACCAACTTCTTCCCTATAGATGGAATTATTGCAAATATAGGAAGCGAAATAAACTTCTTGGAAAACAACGAAAAAAATATACTTAGAAACAAAATTTGTAACATATTAACGAATTATAAACACAAATATAATAAAGTAAGAAAAACTACTAAAAACAGAATCAATTATTACATTAAACAAACTGAATATTTCCTAAAATCGAATTCAAACATATTGATTTTAAATGCGGATAAATGTAATAAGACAGTTTTAATGTTGAAAGAGGAATATATTACGAAAATGGCTAATCTTTTAAGTGACAATCTAACATACAAAAAAATTTGTAATGACCCAACAAGTGCTATTCAGGTTAAAATCAATAACTTGGCTAATAAATGTTTTAAAAGTAATGTAATAGATTTCAAAACCAAATCGGAAATCATATGTCATAATGGTCTTCCACCTTTCATATATGGTTTACCCAAATTACATGAACCAGGTATTCCACTGCGACTAATTGTTAGTAACATTAATGCTCCTACATATAAATTATCAAAATTTTTATCCAATACACTATCATCTGTAATTGGACTAACAGAATATCATATAAAAGATTCGTGGGAATTTTAGATTCGTGGGAATTTTGTAATTTTATGAAAAAGCAAATCATTCTTCCAAATTACCGACCAATTTCACTCGACGTTGTATCATCATACACAAACATTCCTACGGATCTTGCAATTGAATGTATTAAAAACAAATGAAATATAATCAAGAACTTCACACCGTTAGACTTAGATGCGTTTTGCGAGGCGGTTGATTTGTGTTTGAATTCCACCTATTTTCAATTTGGTGACGATGTCTACAAACAAATTTTTGGAACAGCAATGGGATCTCCAATTTCTGCTCCGATTGCAAACTTAGTACTTGAATATTTAGAATCCAATGTTTTAGCAGAGTTACCAGAAAAACCAATCTTTTTCAAAAGATACGTCGACGACTGTATCCTTTGTGTACCCATTGACCAGACTGAAAATATTCTAAAACGTTTTAACAGCTTCAATAAAAAATTACAATTCACCATAGAAATGGACAAAAAACGTTCTATTAATTTTTTAGATATGAATATAGAATATGACAATGGTCGAATATTTACAAATTGGTTCACAAAAAATGTATGGTCTCAACGATATTTAAACTATAATCCATACGCTCCCATAAAATACAAGAATAGTGTTGTCACTGGCCTCACTGGTAGAGCGGTACAATTATCACATCCAAAACACAGGTCTAATAATATTCAAAAATCAAAAATACCTTGGATTTGAATAATTATCCTAAACATTTTCATGAGCCCATTAATAAACAAAGAATTAACAACTATTACAACAAATTAAAATTCAATAGCCAAAGTAATCCATCAAAATATATTTCACTTCCGTACATTCCCGATATAAATAAACCATTAAAAAATTGCCTAACACCATTTAATATTAAAATTGCAGATAAACCAAATAACATTACAGGAAATAAACTTTTTTCTAAACTCAAACCAGATAATAAGAACACAATAAACTCAATATATAAAATAAATGGTTCTGATTGCAATGGTACTTACATTGGTCAATCTAGCCAATATTTACATAAAAGAATTCAACAACACCAGCAATCAGTTCGAAATAACAATAAATGTACTGCATTATCAAAACATTCACTTGATAAAAATCACTCTTTTAATTTCAACAACGTAGAAATAATAACTACAGAAAAAAATAATAGTAAAAGATTGATAAAAGAAATGATAAATATTAAGAAGAATCCTGACTCAGTCAATTTCAGAACTAACGTAGACAACTTAAGTTGTATATATACGAACTTATTATTATAAATGAATATCTACACCTTACCTAGTTATTAAAAATTAAAAAATAGGTCTCTAGTTCTAATTTTAATTTAATTAGGACACTCTGTAATATACATGTCAACTATCTTTAACATAGTTCATTGTTTATATTGTTTGTTTTTATGTGTAATAATTGTCTTTTTTTTAATTTAAGAAATACTACTGTACAGTAGTAGACAAGTCTCTACGGAGGCAAAATCAATAAGTAAGTTTTAAAGAATTATATTTTAACTATATGTATCAAAATAAATGTATTGTGTTTTCAAAATTTTAAGAAGGGTTTGAAAATGGTTTAAATAAAATAGACCGGAACGTTACCATTATAAGCAGGTGATTTTATTTCTGACCGAAACCCATGAAAATATAAGAAATATTGTTATATAATGATAAATCAGTAGATAATTGATATGAATGAGACACTCTTATTGTTCCACCCGTATTTGTTGTCTTGGGTAGTTTCATGACAATGTCACTTTTTGGTATGCAGGATCCATCAGGTACAACGGGAGAACTGAATCTTGAATTATTGTTCCTTAAAAAAGAAACACTGAATTCTTCATCTGGGTGAATTTGCATTACTTGTCCAATATAATATTTATACGATTATTCAGTAGCAAATTTTACTAAAGTAAAATTATTAATCTCAATGTCTTTGGTCTCAAAGCTAACATCGTTTTCATCAAAGTCCTCCGTCAACGTAGAGAAAGCATATGAAACCTTGCCATCTTCGTCTGACGATTCTTCTTCAGATATTTCAATTATATTGTTCTTGAGAATCTTTGCAGTAATGTCCTCATCCTGTAATACTCGTCTTTTCACAGTAAATACTTTTTTAGCCTGCTCTAAAAACATTTCTTTTTGAAGCCTCTGGAACACTGGCTTATCTGTTAGAACCTCTGTGCTCTTTTTCCATTTCTGCTCTTTCTCCGAGTGGTGTGCGTTTTAGGATAAGAAATAACAGTTTCTGGTGAAAAATATAATGTGTCGGGACTAGAGCTTCTTATTTCGGAAGGACCTGCTATATGTGGTTCAAATTGATCTTGAATTGATTCTGCTCTCCGTAGTGTAGATTGATCTTGAGTAGAAGTCTCCGGTCTTGTCATATATGGAACATTTGTTACACTTGCTGGTAGAAATATAGAGTCGTCGAATATTTCATCATTGAATGGACGTATGTCTGTACTTTTGAAAGCTGAGATGTAGGTTTTTTGAGAAAATGATTCTGGATATGCTTTGTACAGGATCTGAGATATGTCATAAATTGTAATTCGACGCCCGGGATGATTTAGAAATCATTTCTGGCACTCGTTATTGTAATGCCTCTTCAGTGGACCATACGCACATTTATAGAGTGATTGCAACCGATGAGTGGTGTGTGGAGGAAGAGTTAATAATATTATATTATTGTCTTTTGCTTATCTAATAACATCAAGGCATAAATGGAACTCGTGGTTGTCCATTTCCAACAAGAGTGGTGTTTGGTTTGGCAAGAAATATGAAATGCTCCATCCAATCCTTAAATAGCTCACTTGTTATCCAACCGGTTTAAGAGGCGACGCATTTGGTACCGGAGGAGCACTATTGGTCATGTGATGTTTACAGTTTTTTTGAGGGAAAATTAGCATGTGGGGAACACTATTCTCAAAAACGTGGATAGCTCCCACCATGGTCACTAGTGATCCTCTTTTAGCAGATGTTACCCGTCCCATCGGTTTCTTCCCTTTCGTGGCTATAATTTCATTAGAACTTTGAACTGTTGTCAGGGCCGTTTCATCTACATTTTAGACTTGACTTGGGTTAAAATTATGTTTTTCATATAAAATTTTTAAATTGGAAAATAATCTTTGAACAACGGGTTTGTTGAAACCCATAGCGCGACCAAGAGACGTAGCCTCGGCGATGCGTGTTGATACATTTTTGTTACGTCTCATAAATCCTGTAAACCAACCTTGTCCAGCGCACCCATTCTTCGACCAAGACGAAGGTATTTTCTTTTTGTGTAAAATCGCCATTTCATATGCCATGATTTTGACATGTTTGAGTGTAAGACCATGGTGAAGCTTAGCCATCGTTTGCAGATAGCTAGGTAAAGTTTACTCCTCATTCCTGTCAAATACCTGGTTAACTTCATAATTGGGTGTAATTCTTGGTGCTCCTTCTAAGAATCGGTCGCTGAAGTCGATTTGTTCGAGATCGTGTTTGCATTTATCTCTGAAGCGCCTCAATGTTATGCGTGGAATTTATTCCTCTGACACACTTTTGAGGAACAAACCTATCTCTATTACCTCATAAAGTGCGTTCTTCATGTCAATTTCTGGTGTATTGTCACACGAACGGGCTTCCGTCATTTTTATGTCTAAAAAAATTTAAAAATTATTGTAGGAAACAGTGGCCACTCTTAGTTTGGTGGCCAGTGTTTCCTCACAAACAGGTGGCCACTATCGCCGAAAGCACATGTTTCAATATATTGATTTAAAAATCCTTTTCCTAAATTATTGTTGTAAACTTTAATAGTGAAAAACTATTCCTCGAATGTACATGGCTCACTTCACAAAACAAGTTTTTCAGAATTTTAAATCGTTAAATGTTAATTTGAAACTAAAGCTACTTACCAAAGTTATTGCAACGTGTTGTCGTACATGCACCTTCACTTATGAACGTTAACGAGGAACTACCGACAACCATACTCTATCCGGCAGTGAGACGTACAAGAGGATGTATACCTTCTATGTGACTGCACTTTGAACAGAATACAGTAGAAAATATTGAGAGGTGACCACTGTTTCCGCATGGCCACTGTTGCCGGTCCTCTCCTACGTAATTCCTCTCCAGCGTTCTATTGATAAACAATACGTAAGTTCCGAATCAAAGCAACAAATGTTCATTCAATTTTTGGGAAACTTTGGCATTGAAATTGAGTCAGGTGTGCCTCAGGAACTCTCCTCCAAACAACCTAATTCAAATGTATTCATACAAAAATTGTCCGAAAATTCATCAGTATTATCAATGCTATATCCAAGATAAAATACAAAATCCTGTTTGATTATGTTTACGTGGGTTGCTCTATGTTGTTAACGTCCCAAAAAATCTATTTGCATATTATCCATTACAATACATCAAACCATGGCAATATTTTTGCATTAAATCATACTATATGCAAAAAATTTAATTTTAAATGGAAGTAATGCTGAATATTCAAACAAATGGAGGAATATTTATAGAGATGCAACAGTCTATTTGAACGGAAGGTGATTCATCCATTATGTAAAATTAAAATGCTTTTTTAATACCGTCGCTCAAAAAAAACATGTAATTGAATTGAATTCTAGAATAAACAAATGCTAACTACATGAAATTGTTATTTATTTTAAAAATCAAAGCGATTGTTTTGAGTTATCCACTGACATATATGCGTGAAAGATTCAAACATTGATAAAGTACTTATAGCTCCAATTACGTGGCTTTGGAAACTAAGTGATAAATATTTTTCAGCAAGTACTATTGATTTATTAGCTATCTCCCGGCGATAATTTCGCTACAATGGACATGGAACAAAAGAGTTTCATTCAACATTTAGATAGTCTTGTTCGGGTCAATATGACGCAAAAATCCATTAAAATAGTCACTAGTCTTAATGTTAGATAATTAATATTTTTAATGACATTCATTACAACAGAAAAATATAAAATAATATCATCTATTCGATGGTTGTGCACGATGCATTTCAAAATCAGCCATCGGTATTTTACACGTACCCGGCCACACCGACCTGGTACGCTATGTTCGTGATCTAAGCCACGTCGCCCAATGTTTGATTCTCGGCTATATTCAACACATCGCGAGGGTTGCCGCGGTGATTTTTGCTTTAGTGTAATGTGATCTGTCGAAGGAAAATGTCGTTCCTCGAACTGTTAATTGAAGAAGTTAAATATTCTTTTAGACTTGGAAGCCTTCGAGCGGACCTTGGATAAGGATGCATCAGAAATCTTTTAAGCGGAAATGTTTCGTCTGCCATGATAACATGAGGTAACAAATCTCCATCTAAATCTTCATCAGGAGGTTATCCAAAAGTTTGTCTTGCCAAGCGCTTTCCCATACTGCTATTCATAAAAACATTCCCAACACTAACTATTCCATAAGAATTCCAAGCATCGCAAGCATCGCAAGCATCGCAAGCATCGCAAGCATCGTAAGCATCGCAAGCATCGCAAGCATCGCAAGCATCGTAAGCATCGCAAGCATCGCAAGCATCGCAAGCATCGCAAGCATCGTAAGCATCGCAAGCATCGCAAGCATCGCAAGCATCGTAAGCATCGCAAGCATCGCAAGCATCGCAAGCATCGTAAGCATCGCAAGCATCGCAAGCATCGCAAGCATCGCAAGCATCGCAAGCATCGCAAGCATCGCAAGCATCGCAAGCATCGCAAGCATCGCAAGCATCGCAGGCATCGCAAGCATCGCAAGCATCGCAAGCATCGCAAGCATCGCAAGCATCGCAAGCATCGCAAGCATCGCAAGCATCGCAAGCATCGCAAGCATCGCAAGCATCGCAAGCATCGCAAGCATCGCAAGCATCGCAAGCATCGCAAGCATCGCAAGCATCGCAAGCATCGCAAGCATCGCAAGCATCGCAAGCATCGCAAGCATCGCAAGCATCGCAAGCATCGCAAGCATCGCAAGCATCGCAAGCATCGCAAGCATCGCAAGCATCGCAAGCATCGCAAGCATCGCAAGCATCGCAAGCATCGCAAGCATCGCAAGCATCGCAAGCATCGCAAGCATCGCAAGCATCGCAAGCATCGCAAGCATCGCAAGCATCGCAAGCATCGCAAGCATCGCAAGCATCGCAAGCATCGCAAGCATCGCAAGCATCGCAAGCATCGCAAGCATCGCAAGCATCGCAAGCATCGCAAGCATCGCAAGCATCGCAAGCATCGCAAGCATCGCAAGCATCGCAAGCATCGCAAGCATCGCAAGCATCGCAAGCATCGCAAGCATCGCAAGCATCGCAAGCATCGCAAGCATCGCAAGCATCGCAAGCATCGCAAGCATCGCAAGCATCGCAAGCATCGCAAGCATCGCAAGCATCGCAAGCATCGCAAGCATCGCAAGCATCGCAAGCATCGCAAGCATCGCAAGCATCGCAAGCATCGTAAGCATCGCAAGCATCGCAAGCATCGCAAGCATCGTAAGCATCGCAAGCATCGCAAGCATCGCAAGCATCGCAAGCATCGCAAGCATCGCAAGCATCGCAAGCATCGCAAGCATCGCAAGCATCGTTAGCATCGCAAGCATCGCAAGCATCGCAAGCATCGCAAGCATCGCAAGCATCGCAAGCATCGCAAGCATCGCAAGCATCGCAAGCATCGCAAGCATCGCAAGCATCGCAAGCATCGCAAGCATCGCAAGCATCGCAAGCATCGCAAGCATCGCAAGCATCGCAAGCATCGCAAGCATCGCAAGCATCGCAAGCATCGCAAGCATCGCAAGCATCGCAAGCATCGCAAGCATCGCAAGCATCGCAGGCATCGCAAGCATCGCAAGCATCGCAAGCATCGCAAGTATCGCAAGCATCGCAAGCATCGCAAGCATCGCAAGCATCGCAAGCATTGCAAATACATTTTGAAATGAATAACGATAATTCAATCTCTCTCGTTTTAGATGACTGCTTAACATTCTCCAATCATATTTCATCAATAATTCAGAGAGCATTTAACAATTCAAAACTTTTATTCTCACACAGACAATTATTTATTGAAGCGACCAAAATTATGTTGTGTGATAATCTGGTGCTTTCACAGGTTAACTAGTGTGACGTAATATATGGACCAGCCTTAACACAACTAGATCAAAATCGACTGCAGCGAATTCAAAATATGTGTGTCCGTTTTATTTTTGTATCAGACATCGCAACCCAACCTCTAAGCATCTTGCAGAACTTGGCTGGCTGAACATAAAAAATAGACGTATTCTATATGCATCAATACTATTTTATAAAATTAGGCTAACCAAAACTCCTCTTTACCTATCGAAAAAAATTAAAAAGAGATCAGAGGTACACAATATTAGTATACGATTTAAAAATAAAATTATTATGCCGAAACATAAAACCTGGTTATTTCGATCTAGCTTCTCATATAATATTGCTAATCGGTGCAACATAATCCCCAAAGATTACAAAACCTTTCCCATCTATCGATCCAAACTTAACATCAAGAAGTCCATATCTAAGAATAGCATAACGTTGAAATTCTACTTCTAAGCAGGTAAAATTGGCCTCATTCATTTTCATATTTACAATTCCATTTAATTTATCAATTTACTTGTATATTTGATTGGACCTCTGCGAGTGGCCTTAGAGGCAAAACACATTATTTGGAAAAAAAATTCAAATAGCTTTGATATACACATACATGTTCCTCATTCCAATGAGCGATTTTTGGTATTTTGGTATAGTGTTGAAAAAGTGGTGAGTATCATAGAAAACATCCATTATTTTAAAAATCGAACCCCAAAAATAGACGAATGGAACAAAAATAAGAAAAATATTGTATTGTATAAGTACACCTACATAAGAACATTCCACATTGCATACATTGTGCCATAAAAACGAAAATGGCATGTAATAAAATTTAACATTGCCACAAACAAATAAAGCCTCAAATTCCTTTCGCCTAATATATTTATATCCCGCAAAATTCACGGGACAACTGAATTCTTCCGTTGCCAATTTCACCTCTTTCAAGATTTAAATGATGATTCGAGTGCTGATGAAGATTATATTCAAACAAGAAGATGCAAAATAACTGAGATGGCTGAGAGAACTTCAGTGAAGTGTTGTTTGGGTAATGCATATTATTCTGCTTGAAAAATATATGTAATGTATGTAGGGTATATAATGAACTGAGCAATATATTTTCGTTATTTTTTGTTCGAATGAACAATAAATATTATCACTTTGCGACGGAAAAAAGCATTTTCAACAGGCTCTATTATTTCATTGTATGAATAAAAAAGATAAGATAAGGTAGTTCTAATCACATGAATAAATTCTAATCCGGAAGTACTTCATTGTTCACACCCGACGTTCAGAAAATTTGTCACTCTTGAGCTCGTGTAGAAATAATGGTATTCAGTTCGACGGTTCATTATAGAATTTTTTATTAACAATATCATTGCGTGATTTTTTGGTGTAATTTATTGCTATTTCAGAGCTTGTTGTTGGTTCATTACCTGGAAAGTGGGTTCTAAGAAGAAGAATCGATCGTTTCTCTTCACCTTACGTGTATGATCCGTCTGGCTTTTTCAGCGACATTGCGGAGTTAGTTCCCCCATTTGCCATGACCTTTTTTTATAACGACTGAAATTTCTGTGCACCTTTTCCTGTATTAATCACAATTGATTATTCTGTACATTTTTATGTAATTTTCATAACAACATTCAAGCTTTCTTATTGATACTACTGAGTTTTTGGTGAATGTCCGAAGTATGAAGTTCAGTAATACAAATTGTGTCCCCGCGAGTCCGATTTCAGACAAATTTAACATTATACGTTATTTAAAATCTGTTCGAAAATACTCTATTGACCGATGCTTTTAATAAACAAATTCTTAATATCAATAAATTATTGTATTTGTTACAGATGGCATCGTCGTCAGATACTTCATTGAGTGCTTCACGTAAGTGACCTATCCGAGATCTTCTGTCCAAAAATGTTACGTGAACAAGACAATGTGGCTTATTCGAGCTACCAGAACACATTTCTGCGCAGATCTTCTCCACCCGGTAGTCCCGCAATTAAAAAATGCTGCTACGAACATGGAGAAACAAAGTACGCACCACCAGCCGAATCATCTTTTTTTTGTTGCTGCTACAGTTGTACAGGAAGTAGAAGTACGTCCTTTCTTGCGACTTTAGGTGTTTGTTGTTTGGTGTTGGGATATACAATATTAGGAGCTTTCGTATTCATGGCTTTGGAGGGAGGATTGTACCAGGATTCAAATAAAATAGCAACTACAAAAGGAAGTATCACGGGAGAACCGGACGTTGTTTCTGAACTGAGATCAGATACAGTAAACAGGTGAGAAATTTTAAATTAACAGGTTTCAAACGAAATTTCATGAATAGTCTCTCATTAGAAAAATCATAGTGATCATTACGGTTCTCCGAAGAAATATACGCAAGGCCCTTCTTAATTGTAACCAATGTCAATATTTGGGATATTTAGCTCCAACAATCCAATATAAAACATTTTATAGTATACATCAGCTTTGCAGGCCCTAGCGATCCATGGTTTTAAACATCTTCGATAGATTTCTTCACATTTTCCCGTTAGTAGTAGTTCGTAACATCGATACTCCGTAGATACGCCTCGCAGGCTAGAATCCACTTACTTCTGTATATAGCGTCAGGCATTCTAACAACAGCTGCCTTCACCAGCCGATCAATTACCGGTTTCCATATAATTAAGTTAATTCAATATTCACTCTACTTCGCCAGCTTCGTCTCCGGAGATTCTTCTAGGCACTCTCCTTTCTCATCTTCTCCCTTTCTTCTAATTATCCAGCAACAGCAACCACACATTACAGTAAGCTGGATTGCAGGTTTTGGTATTTATGGTTTGATCAGTACTCGATTCAGTTCCAATTTCCATATACTTAGTCTTTTGCTCAATAATGTGCTATCCGTTTGTCTCTCTCGTCCCCATTCCACTCCCTCTATATATGTATACTGAAATAAAGTTGAACAATACCGATGATAGGGGGTTGTTTCAACCCTTTTTTACTCCAAACTTCCCTCCTGACAGGTTTCTTTCTAGCGCCACCCTACTGTCTGTTTTCCTTAGCATCACGTCAACAAACTTCATCTTCTTTCAAAGCACTTTGTCTGTGAATGAAAAAGCTTTACTTGCCTCTTACAACGTATCATATAAAATAGCCAGATGTAAAAAGAGTAAAAAGGCTCACACCATTGGTGAAGACCTTATTCTGCCAGCTGCGATAGGTATTGTAGAAACTATATTTGGAAATAATTTTGCCAAGTAATTGTATTCCATACCTCTATCAAATGATACGGTTGCCCGCCGAATTGGTGATATAGCCGTAGATGTACAGCATCAGTTTATTGAATAGTTGCGTGTCAAATTGTTTTCGATCCAGCATCACGTATAAACAGTTAGCAATAATGATGCTCATTTAATTGTCTACGCCCTATTTTGTGATGGTATGTCGGCAGTAGAAGAACTACTTTCCTGCAAACCCATAGAACTCAAAGCAACAGCTCTCATTTTGTTTGATATTTTAAATGATTTTATTAATGAGGCAAGCATAGAACGAAAGTATTGCGTTGGAATATGCACCGATGGTGCTCGTACAGTGTCTGGAAAATTCCAATGTGTTAAAGCACTTGTTAAAACAAAAATCTCCGCAATGTGCCTGGACCCATTGCATGATCCACAGAGAGGCTCTGGCTTTCAAAGAAATGACACCTGGTCTCAATATTGTGCTGGCGACTGTGTAGCGATAGTAAATTATATAAAAATGAGACCCTTAAAATCAAGAATCTTCAATGCACTTTGCAAAGATATGGGTGCAGAACATTTAAAGTGGCTCTTTTATTGCGAGGCCAGATGGTTATCGCGTGGGAAATTTTTACAACGTGTTTATGAGTTAAAAGATGAAATTACCACTTTTCTAGAAGAGGAAAACCGGCCGATCGCCGAAAAGTTTCGATATGCTTTATTTGTAATCAAATTGAGTTACTTGGTAGACATATCCATGAAATAGAATACCCTGAACCTGCAACTCCAAGGAGCAAACACATATATATTGGAAAGCAATGATGAAGTGAGTGCTTTTTGTAGAATGTTGGAGCTGTGGAGCAGAAATGTGCAACGAAAAAACCTAGAAATGTTTTCAAAAGTGAATGAGTCTGTCAAAACATACAAGGAAAAAGAACATTATATGAAAGTTATTTTGTAACAATAAAAACTCATTCAGCCGTGTCGGCATTTTAAAAAGTATTTTCCCGCTGAAGATAAATTCGTAGCAAGCTAAGAGTGTGTTAGGGATCCATTTCGAATTACTCCCAAAGATCTCTCCACTGGATAAGAAGAATTTTTCGTAGACCTTACTTCAAGCGGCGAAATCAAAAGAGAATTTAGTAATAAAACTCTCTTTGAATTTTGGGCAGAAGTGGATGATGCATTTTTTCCACTGATAACAAGAGCATTTCGTATATTATCGCCATTCTCAACATCCTATCTTTGCGAAGCCTGATTTTCTGCTATGGTTGCTATAAAGACAAAATATAAGTCTCCAGTAAATATAGACCAAGAACTGAGAGTGGCTACTACTTTTTTGTCCAACCTATCTAATATGCGAGAAAAGTATTGGTTTACCCAAAAAAAGTTGGAATTTGAAAAAAAAAGTGAGTTATTTTCACGTTTACCATCAAGAACAACATGAAAAAATGGTTATAAATAAACGGTTTTAAAGACTAAAACTAACTTTTCCGCATGTGTGGCCCTGAACAATATTCTATCATAAAATTGTTACACTTTGGGGGATGTATCGTGCTAACAAACAGAAATTTTTCCAAAAATAACCAAACATTTAGTATATCTGGATTTATAGGACCCACTGTACTCGTTCTAGTCAACTGGAAATCAATAGGGTACATCTGTGAGACACCTCGAACAATATTCAATCATAAAATTGATCAATCGTATACTCTCTGTAGGCCGTATTGTGCTAACAAACTGAAAATTATCCAAAAATGACAAAAAATTGGTATTCCAAGTACCATAGCACCCGTTGTACTAGCTTTACTAAGCTGAATATCAATAGGATTCATCTTTGAGACGCTCTTAAAATTATCCAATCATAAAATTGGTCACTTGTATATACCCCGGAGGCTGTATCGTGCTAACAAACTGAGACTTCTCCAAAAATGACAAAAATATCGTACTTAAATTACTGTAGCACCTGTTGTATTAGCTCTGGTGAGCTGAAAATCAATAGGGTTCATCAGTGAGATGTCCTGAATAATATTCAATCATAAAATTGATGACTTGTTGAACTCCGGAGGCTGTATCGTGCTAACAAACTGGAATTTCTCAAAAAATTACAAAATGTCGTACTTCAAGTACCATAGCACCCGTTGTACTGGCTCTGGTGAATTGAAAAACAATAGGGTTCATCTGAGACATGTCCTTAACAATAGTCAATCATAAAATTGCTGACTTATTGCACTCCGGAGGCTGTATCGTGCTAACAAGACATGTAAGGAAAAGTGGCCGACGACAACGACGACGACGACGACGACGACATACACACAGGATTTTTTTTCTAAAAACCATTTTTTCGTGTTGTTGTTGATGGAGGCTGGGCCATTCTTGAGTAAATGTTTCATTGGACCCCATCCAAGTGTGTTTTTGAAAAGAATAGATACAATCATTGTTTCCTAGTACGATGTTACATTTTGAGATTTTCAATGATTTAAAATTTTGTTTGCAGTCTTCATTGATGGTAGTTATTTTCTTTGAACACATTATTGTAGTTCCATTAGTTAATTGTGTGAAAAGTGAAAAGTTGTTTTTACTTGAGCGTAGTTGCAGAGTGAAAGGTCTTCTAAGTTACAAGGGTCTCAATGATTTTGTTGTCTAGGAGCTTTTGTATCTGATCTTGAATTTCTTGTTTTAAATGTTAAGGGTATCTATATGATTTTTGTTATAAAATATATTTTTAAATTCTTCACAAAGAGAAATTAGTGCATCTTTCTCTTCGGGACTTAGATGATCTGTTCGAAGAAGTTTGGTAATATCAATATTATTATTATTATAAGATGATAAAGGGATTTTTTCATCAAATTTCGATAAGGGTTGGACTTGGAGAAGTTCATGAATATTTATAGAAATATAATTAAAAGAGATTTCTTGTTCTAAAGGTATTTTACAGTAACCGTCTTTCGCTAGAGCTATACATTCAGGTATTATTATCTCGTTTAATTTTAATTCTGGAAGAACTACCTGTCCATTATCAATATTCACAGGAATATTTAAAATTGTTTCATCTAAAGTTTCAGAATAAGGGGTAAATAAGTTGGGATTGACTTCCAAATAAAATGGTATTTCAATAGAGTTAATTTGAAATAAATGATTTTCGAAATTAATAAGTGCTTTTAATTTATCAAAGTCCTGACTAGTGTTTTTAAATGACTACCTAATAATGCATCGAATCTATCGTGCCAAGGTACGATAAACATATAGAACATGTATTTAATGCCGAATCCTTTCGAAAGAGAACATTTGCAGCTAACATTGTCATTGTAAGTTGTTTTAATTGATTTAACGGAAAATTTTGATTCATAAATGGAATCTGAAAATGATCTATAGGCTGGTTCTGGGTTTATAAGGGAATTGCTTGCACCAGGGTCAATCAATATTTTTAAGTCTAGATTTGAAAGGTATATAAATGGAAGTTTAGAGGCTGAATTTATATTATTTATATCAATTCCGAGGCTCGTAATTAAAAATTTTGAATTTCATCGTATTGTTCGTTTTGGGGGTTAGCATATGATGATTCATCAGAATTTTCGTCAGTATCTTCAATATTGAACAATTCTTCGACAACTACGTTCGGAGGTCCTGTTTGTCTAAAAGAATTTTGTTGTGGAGGTCTATGAGTATTTGCTGTAGATATACTCATTGGGGTTGGTTTGTAATTACTTGTGAAAGGTTGAGAGGGACGATTAAAATTCTGATTATTAGGAGATTGTGTTTGTCTATTATTTGGTCTTTGATAGTTATTTTGGTAATGGAATCGTTGATTGTTATCATTATATCTGTTAAATGGTCTATGATTAGGGTTTTGAGGAACTTGTGGTCTTTGAACGAATTATAATTATTAAATGAAGGTTGGTTTCTTGGTGATTGATTATATGAAGTATTATGTTTTGGAGGTGGGCGATTTCTTTGACCTTTTTGAGATTTAAGAAAGTTAGCAAATTCAATTTGGGATCTTTCGTTGTCTAATCTCCTACATTCGTACAATGCTTGTTCTAGATATGAAGTTGATATATGGAGTGAATGACCTCTGTAGGGATTTGAGAGACTGCTTTAAATACCATAAGGGCTTGGTCAGTATACATAGTTTCCTTAGTAATTCTAACTTCTCTGTTATCAGAATTTATAGCTAGGTGTTCGTCAAGGACTTGTAATTTTTCAGAAATTTCGTCATGAAACTCGGAGAAAAATTTAGAATGAGTTTGAATAGAACTATTTAAATCGTGCCCTAATATTTATTCAGATCTAGGATCGCCAAAACGAGTGATAAGAGCAGTTTTTAAATCGGACCATTTATCAAAAGATCTATTTATGATTACGTTTCTAGCTGGACCTAATAATTTAGTTTTGACTTGCTCTAACAGAAGATTGTTGAATAAATCATTATTTTCGGTTTTTAAAAGAGTTAAATATTTTTCAGATTGTCTTAAATATTATGCTAAATCTTTTGAACCACCGTCATATGTTGGGACAATATTGTTTGTTAAAGATAATTCGATTTGTGAAATTGCAGTAGATATCTCGATATTAGTATTTAAGTTACGACTTAGAGGTAATGGAGATCTGGATCGACGTACAAATAATGGAGATCTGGATCGATCACGATTTTGTGACATTAAGAGATTGACTTTAATAATATATTAATTTTATACATTCATTAAAATTGGAATGTTTAAATTGCAATTCAAATAACACTTATATTGTAATAAAAAATATTATAATATTTAAAACAATCATTAGCCGATAAATAATAAAATTAAAGGAAAAACTTACAGGAGGATGCACTGAAGGATCATCTGCGAGCTTGTTCCTTGTCTCTAATTCTCTGAAGGAACTTGAGCCGTCTGCTTGAACAACCGTCTTCTTCACTGGAGAAATTGTCGGGTTGGAGTCAGCCTTTTCACACACCATAACTTGTTTCAGACAGTTTATTGGTTCGGATACTATCTTAATTTCTTGATAGGAAATGTAGACGTTTCACCACACAGAAAGGACCTGGAAGGCGGGCCTGTAGTAGTAGCGAGAACAGCTCTGATAGGGGGCACAATAAACCTTAGGTTTCAATGCATTGGAACCCCGTTGAAATCTGATCTAATCTAATATTTTGCTCATGTATTCACATTTTTTATCCTGATCGGTGGGATAAATTTATACACAGAGTACATTAACTTTCTCTTAATTTATATATACACTGTATATTTCTTACACTTAATTCATTTACATATTTCACAATTAATTTATATTCCAAATACACTATTCACTATTTATATTCTCGTCTATTCATTGAGATTTTAAACTGTAAACTGACTTACTCGTCGCAGCTACTCGCGTAATGTATCAAAATCCCTTTCAAGGAAAATCGGTTCGAGAATTCGGTTTCAAATAAAAACAACCAAATCAGCCAAAACTTTTACATTCTAAATATTGTATGGGACAGTGCCGGGCTTCGTGGACTACACCAGCATGCAATTCCGTAACATTCCCCCCTCCTCAATACGAAGTTCTTCCTGGCACTTCTGTGCAGATGGGATTAGGGTGTATTTCTTCCGCTGGCATGTCTTGTGTTCTCAAATCAGTCTTATTTCTCTCCTTGATTTTCTCGTCCATCTGATTTTCCATCGTGGTCATTTTGTTCTCGGTATTGATTTTAGATACGAAATTTTAATTTCGACGTCTGCGATAATATCGTTTTCCATTGATAAGATATATTGGCAAAAATTTTGTTCATTATAGCGGAAACATAATTCTCCATAGTTGAAGTTTTCTCGTCCATATTAGCAGAATTCTCGTTCTTCATATCAGAAATTGACGAGATCCAAGCCGTCGATTTCTAGTACCATTTTGAGTCTTTTTACTAATTTACTCTTATTTTTCGTTTCCAACCAGAGGTTTTCCAATTTTGCTTTTAGTTGCAATGTTTGTATAATCCACTTAAATAGTTTTTTCTGATGTTCGATAGGACAGGGCCGGCTTCGGGGACTATACATGTGTGCGATTTCGTAACATTTTTATTGCTTACTTACCAATGAATGATTACATGGAATTGGTGAAGAATGCAACCTCGCCAATATTTTGTTTATTCAAGCAAACAACCGAAGAAAACCTGACAAAAATCTAAATTCCGGTAATAACTTTGAATCATATAAGTTATTTTCCTTAGTACCATCATTTTTCAGTAATGTTATGATATCTAACAAGTTGTTGTGATTCGACATTATTAGCTTAGTCACGCTTGTATACTATTTTTTTTCAAACTTCAGGTTATGGAGCATTACAGAGAATTTGAACATTCTGTATCGAGAAAATTGGACAAGACTTGCAGCCGAAGAAGTTTTATTATTTCAGGATGCTTTATTCAAAGTGTTACATGATAGTGAAAACGGTTACGTTAGTTCGCGTGTGGGAACTATGACTTATTTCCAGAAGTATCACAAGTGGAGTTTCAGTTCCAGTTTTTTATATTCGCTAACTCTCATCACGACTATTGGTGAGTGATTCATATTTCACCATTTAGAAGATGGTTTATTGATAATAATTATTAGTGTGAATAAGAATAACTGGTATAGTCAATTTTCATAAATGATAGAGTATTAAGATAATAATGCATTCGTAATCCGTAGGTATACCTCCAGTATTTTCGTAATAAACAACATTCATATAAATATAAGGAATATGTCGGGTTCACCTAGTTAACCTGCTTACAAATTTTAAACAGCTGAAGGTAAAAAAGTGCCATTTTTTCTAAAATGTTTTATTTTTCCACAAGTTTTAACCGCTTACTTGCTCAATAATATTACCAGGTCACAGAATTAGGCTATCTAGATTGACAGTTTATAGCCAGTGGCTAGTACTCATGTGGAGACGGCGTGAGGTCACTTACGTGCTAAGCAAGTGATCATCACATCAAATTTATTTAGGTGTAAAAAGGCGCCAAGTAGATTTGCCGCTAATTTTATTAAAGTTCACTTATCAAAATCTACTAAAAAGGAATGAAATAAATGACAAACCCACTTCTAGTTACTCGTACGTATATGGAACTTTCTGTACAAGAATGAGTAAAGGCGTCGACAAATTATTCAGTTGTTCTTTAAACTATAGAAGTCTATTTCAATTCACTCACATGCTTATTCTGGTATCAAATTCTTACCGTTTTACTGGAAGGTCACACACACTTTAAGAAATCCACAACAAAGCTAATGATGAGTATAAAAAGTAATAGGTGTATGTTGTATTTTAGCGTAGTTGCCAGATTATTAGTATATTATGCGTTTTTGACAAATTCCTCAAACGTAAACAAACGTTTAAGAACTGCAGGGATGATGCCAATGACTGGAATGGTGCCAACATTTGGGTATGTTACCCTAGTCAGAATTGAAAAAAAAAGCTCACTCAAGCTTACAACTAGAAGTATGACAAGGCGTTGGATCCAATGCGCAAGCGAAGGTATAAATATTTAAAAAAAATACAGGAAGTACCCAAGCAGCGTAGTGAACATGTTACGGATCAATTCCAACCATACAAAGTATCAAAGTAGCATCAAAAGTTATTCAACAATAATATAATTGTCAGAAACTCATTAATACGCTATGACCTATAACAACAACAAAACGGGAAATAGATCCGCACCCAATATTAAGTGTCCATAATTTATAAATAAAGTAAAAAACGAAAAAAATGGTCACCCATCTCGATCCAGTTGAAACTCAGCTCTTCGGATTCCTAGTTGGTGTTCGATGGATCGTAAGTCCGATTGAATCCCTTCTGGTATACGCAGTGTGCTTCTCCCAAAAGTCCTTGTCGTAAAGTTGTTCCTTACACCATACTCCGAATTGGAATTATGTGGTGGAAATCCAATAGCCGTGAATAAAAACCCTAGGGGGAATGAATTCGTGTAAGATTTTATACCATACCAAAATTTATCAATAGCCCCCCGTAGTAATAACATCATCAAACTAAAATTCCTGTTAAATGCAACTCGTACATGAATTTAGTTTTATAAGGGTCATGAAGCACACATTTCGCCTTAACTCCAGGTATAATAAAATGAAATAATAAAAAAATTAATGATCGAAATATATTGATAACCCTAGATATATTGTATACTCCTCGTACAATAACTTTTATTTATCTTAATACGGATCAATTCTATTTTTTTGCAATAAAGTAATGATTATTTTGATACGAAGAAATAAACTAATAAGACCCCGTACCAATGCCCATAAATTCTTTTATATCAAAAAAAATTATTATATCCTATATTCCTACATAATGAAGTTGGAACTACAATGTAAAATGGTTCAATCCCCCAAAAAAGGTAATAAACAGTACAACCATGAAGTTTTCACACGTTAAATTTCCCAATGAAAATACGTATCATCTTTCCGTTATCATTTTCCGAAAATATTCAATATTAATTTCTTGAGCGCTTACAGAATCTTCAATAAATCATGAACATACGTCAAATAGCTTTCCCTTAGATAAAAATGATCTGGATTACTAAATAAACGAATCTTCACATACTTAACACCAAGTCAAAACGGAATGCCAGGTCTTATTTTCCGCAACTAACTTCATTGTATATTCCCTGAACAACAGTTGATATAAATTGAATAATGGATATGCTTTTGCAATCTATTTTTAGTTCATTGACTACTGCCCAAGAAGAATTACAATCCGCAGTTGTTCACCAGTGCTCAAAAGTTATAAAAATTACTAGCTATATGAATACAACCGTCTAAACAACAGCTTTCAATATCCCAATAATAATTGTGCAAACTATTTCTTAGTGAATATTAACTAAACTATTAAAAATACTGAAAATGTCACTATGCTCCTATCATACAAGGCATAAGTATATTTTCTACCAGAAAAATAATAAATATTTCCAATTATATTTTATTTGCTTAACAAACACAATATAGTGTAAACTTACCTTTTAACTTGTGAAAGGGTCATCCTATAAACGGTCAAAGACATTCTAGCTGAACATTTATATAAATAACTAACTCTGTTGATATATTTCGTCAATAAAAATTTGGTACTTTCGCAATAATCGGTAATTTAAATTCTCTTCGTCACAAAACCTAGTCTGAAATCATCAAATCCATCACATCAACAATGTTCAGAACTAGATGTAACGCACTAAGGATACAACAGTGAGAGTTATTTTTTTTCCACAAAAAAAACATTTCTTGTGATATAAAAAATACAATAGATGCCAATACTTGCCAAGTAGTGTTGAGAAAATCCTCAAAGAGATGTGGAAATAGCCAACTCAAAACAACATCCAATCTCAAAAACTGCAGCGAGGCTTAAATTTTCCACATTCATATGGTCGGTAAAATATATCCCCGTAATGGGATGTATCAATGACACATTTTTCAAATTCCGAACCACTCAACCCCTACCAAGGAAAGTCGACGTCGTAAAAATATGAAAATATTTCGAACTATTCCCGATTAGACCAAAATCCCTTCCAAGTAAAGTTAAAAATGTTCCTAGCTCCGTCAGTTTCACTATGAAAACTAAATCTAAACTACTTAGTACTAATAACAAAACAATTCTTTCAATTTCTTATCGCGCGCAAAAAGTACAGAACGAATACTACCAAAAAGTTGATTTATACTTTGCTAAAAATTAACAATAAGGTGTAATAAAATGTATAGGACCACAAGTGTATCAAATGGGGCAGTTTAACCTATTAACACAAAATATGTTAATGTCAAATAAAAACGTTACAAAGTTATCTTTCTTAAGAACATTGTATCATAATGGTTATGTAGGTATAAAGATTTAAGCTTTGACTTCTAAACAACGTTAATAAATAATAATTGTCATATACTACTACTACTATCTACAAATCTAAATCAAACGATGAACTGTTGCAACCAATATTTACAATGAGTGGCTCGATCATTTCATAAGTAGTATTGTCCAACTTTTTCTCTTCATATGTAATCGTATGATTCACTGCCTTTTCCCAGTTTTCTGGCTTCATATTATTTACATCCTCCGAGAACAACTGACATCACTCATTTTAAAAGAATTAATTTTTCTTGAAACTTCTCCGTTTATTTGTGTCCCAACCAGTTCAATCGGGTCGCAATGATATGGTGGTGATCTAATCACAATGATTCCACGATTTTCTGTAATTTCATCAATTTCATATTTTTTGACTTTCTCTTCATGAAGAGAACACAAAGAATACAGTTATATTCTCACTGAACCGAGATGGAACCTAATATTCTTTGAATTTAGCCAATCTTTTTTTAACCACTTGGTTTTGAGCTATTTTGCTAAAAATCTCGAGTGAGACTTGCATTATCCATTACTATTATACAGTTTTGAGAAAGAACGCCAATCATTTGTTCGAAACATTCTTTGAAGACATCAGCATTCATGTCCTCATGGTAGTCACCGTTACGAGTAAATTCAAAAGTCAATAAACCACGTTTAACCCGGCGTTACTCGCTACATCAAATTTCCCACCATGACTCGCGCGTGAGATTTTCTCTCAAATTTTATAAATTTCCAGTAGTAGCGCTGAAAACTAGTGCAAATGAAATAATAGCTAAATAAAGTAATGCTAATGTGTTTTATTAAAAAAAAATTTCTACAAAAAATACCTAAGCTTAAAGAATATCTGTCGAGACAGTCAATTTCATCTGTAAGGAACATTATTTTTGAGTAAAAAAAAGATGAAAATCTTGGTAATTAGAAAATTTGAATGTAAAAAAACAACTGATGAAAAAAAGATTGAGTGATTAATTTTTTTACATGTTTGCGTCAGTATCGCTATTATTTACAGCACAGGGCATGAAAAGATACTATGTTGTGGACAGATTGGTCGCAAGCAATTGTGGCATTTTTTCTTTGTTCTTCTATTTTTCCGCCGTGGGCAGAGGTGACAAAATTGGGATTCTGCCATTTAATTCCCTGCTACTGGAGTCTCAGTTATCTTGGCAATTTTATTCATAGATGTGCGAAGACTAAGTGAAAGATTAGTAATTTTCGAACGGTTTACCAAATGAGGCTTCATTAGCTGCAATGCAAGTTCCTTTAGATACAAACGTCTTTTTGCTTCTAAATCTTGATTGTAAGCCTTGTAAATTGTTAGTGGCCATCTGCAGCTGACACGTGCTACCGAATAAAGGGTCTTCATCTCATCAACAACATCAACTGCACCCTTTGTTAAATTATAGAAGGTAATTACTTCTGGTTTCATTTGGATTCTCGTTTCCTCATCGATGCTATCATCATCATGCATTGTTGATAATAGCAAGACGTTTTTATTTTTTTTGGCACGTAAGACACCATTACAGAACTTTTTGAATATACAAACATGCTGCTGTGAATTGGGCGCTGCTTTACTTGGATCATTTCCGGAGAAATTTCTCTTTTATTTTTGCGCAGGGTTCCTACGATGGTTGTTCGATAATTATTGCTAAGATCTCCTGCTAACGGCACCGATGTAAAGAAATTGTCCATGGTTATATTTCTTCCTTTATTCAGAATAGATTGCGACAATCTCATAACTAAAGAAGCAGCACTGTTATCCACATTGTAAGGACCTGGAGGCTGTTTTCCACAATATACTTCTAAGTTATGGGTGTAAAAAGTGCGGGAGTCGACTACAGCATATATTTTGATCCCATATTTTGCGGGTTTATTTGCAATATATTGGCGAAACTTGCACCTTCCACGGAAAGCGTCCAACATTTCGTCAATCGTTACGTATTCACCAACTTTGTAATTATTTTTACAGCGCTCCACAAATCCATCAAATAATGTTCTAATTTTGGCTAAATTGTCATTATTTATCAGATTATCTCTAGCCTCAATATCATCAAATCTTAGTACAGATAAAAGCTGATAAAACCGTTTTCGAGACATTGTCGCACAAAAACATTCTGGTGCTGTTCCGTCATCATCCCACATTTCACGCAAATTTAGGTGTTGTGATTTTTTCACGCCTGCTAAATAGAGTAGACCTAACAGAGCGTTCATTTCATCGAAATTATTATCAGGGCAGTCCCTTTCACGGCTATACTTTTGACGAATCAGATGTAAATATTTATTAGTATGATTGATTATCACTTGAATTACCTCATCAGGGAAAAATAACTTCCAACAGTCAAGAGGTGATTTGGCATTTCGTGCAGGAGCTTTGACGCCAGGTAATTTTAATATTATATTTCGTTGCAATGTTTCTCTATGTATATTAGGATTCTGTTTTAACCACATAGTCATTCCATCTTCACCATAACACGCGGGAATCCCTGAAAAATTCTGAGCAGGAGGTGGTGTATCATCTTCGTCAGAAGAGTTGGATTGTTCTGTATCACTCTTTTCATCATTGCGTTCGGTTTCAGCGTCGCTGTCTTCATCTGATTGCTCATCAGTAACAATTTCTCCTAAATTCACATCGGATTCCAACTCTGTAAACCAAACGAATTGTTATTGTTAAGCTGATCCTATAAACATACTTTTCAAATATTGTTTACCTCTATTTGACATCTGTCCAGCCTGTAGTAATGCTAAATTCACAATTCTCTTGCTGCGACTCATGTTTAATTTTTGACACACGAGTACTCGCTTGATGAGAGAAAATCTCACACTTAGGACACGTACTTATATCAAGGCGCTTCACTTAAAAACTACAGACAACACTGTGAAATGCTATGGCGTACTGTTTGTGGGAAGTCAGATGATAGCATTCCTGAGGCGGCGAGCGTCCCCACCAACTTTTGCAGGAGGTAGGGGCGATTTGAAAAAATTGTGAGAGAAAATCTCATATAGCAACGCCGGGTTAACAAAACCGTTTGAACTGCTGATGTGTACTAGTACAAGTATGCGACCCTTTCCTGATTGTAGATTTGAACAAATAGATAAACTATTCAAAAAAGCTCGTCTTCGACTTCTAACGGTTTCATCTTGCCAAAATTTAATTGGTGTATGTTACTCGTTGATCGATTTTTCATCTAATTAAAATATATACAAATCTCTTCAATAGTATTGGTCCTGGTGCAGCTAGCCATGTAGGAACTGACGATCGATAAGTTGAGCATCTCACAAATTTGAACATACGTTCATGTGGGGTCGAGTTGAGAGAAGTACGTAAAAGAGATCTAATAGAGTGGAGAGAATTCACTAGAACTTGCTCCCACTGGTTTATTTTCAAATTTCGAGATTTTAAAGCCAACTGGATGGTTTGCCTTATAATTCCATTAAATCGTTCGCACTGACCATTACCCTGAGGATTATAGGGAGTCGTGCGACTTGCAGCAATACCATGAGACTCTAAAAATTACTCAAGTTCACGGGACATAAGAGAAGTACCTTGATCAGAATGGACATATGTCGGAGTGCCAAATGTAGAAAATATTTGACGCAAACATTGAATAAGTGTAGAGGATGATATGTCGGAACATGGAAATGCGAATGGGAATCTCGAAAATTCATCAACAACGGTTAGTAAGTACTCATTTCTTGAAGATGAAGGCAAAGGACTTTTAAAATTCAAATCAAGACGTTCAAATGGTGAGGTAGCTTTTATTAACCTTCGTTCATTTTTATGAAATTTTGGTTTCATTTCAGCACAAACGGGACATGAAGATGTAGTTTGACGGACATCGTCCACACAATAAGTGATATTTTTGCAGCGTATCCAATGGAAAAATCGCGTAATATCAGGGTGACACGAAGAAGAATGTAGATAAAATAATTTCTTTTGATCAGCCGATGATATGATTGCAGGAGTGATACGGGAAAATGCATCTGCAACCGTGTTTTGACTTCCTGGCATGTAAACGATATCATACTTGTAGCATGACAATTTCAAACGCCAACCTTGAATTTTTGGATTTTTGATTTTGGAAGAGCTGAAAATGTCTACCAATTAAAAAATGTCGGCACTTTTTCAGTGCTACTACTATTGCGTACGCTTCTTTTTCAACTGACGAATGCTTTTATTCCTGAGAGGACAAGGTTCTTGAGAAAAGTGAGACTGGTCTTCCTGATTGGGATAATTGAGCAGCTATCGCAAATTCTGTGGCATCCGTTTCAACAGTTAACATAGCGTCGTAATCAAATGAAGAAATCGAAGATTTGGCTTGTTTGAGCTGTCTAAATGCCAAAATTGGTTTTTCAGACAATGGAAAACTTGTGCTGTATGCTAGCGGCTGATTTTTTTCGGAAAATTTAGGAACAAACTTAAAGTAGTGTGCAAACATTCTTAGAATTCTTCGAAGCTGAGTTGTAGTTTCAAGTACTGGTAAATTCAAGAGAGGCTTAAGTCCTTCTGGGTTCGGCTTTATAGTTTTGTCGCATATTTAATAACCAAGAATGCAAATCCATTTGAGGGAAAATCTTGATTTAGTTTCATTCATTGTTAAACAGTACTTCTTAATGACATCCAAAAATTTTTGTAAATTTTGATCATGTTCTTCTAGCGAGTTGCCGCAAACAGTGACGTCATCCAGATAAGCATAGACGCTTTTGAGATTTTCTTTCCTGATGATACTGTCGACGGTTCGTTGGAAAAAAGCGACTCCATTGGTAACACCACACTGAATTCGACTGAACTGGTACAAATTTCCACAAGCCTCAAATGCTTTGTAGATCTTTTCTTCATCTGTAATTGGAATTTGGTGATAGGCACTACGGAGGTCAATTGTACTAAAAACGGAATATTTCAAAATTTGGTTTGAAATGTCTTCTACCCGTGACAATGGGTGTGCATTCAATACTGTATATTTATTTATAGTTTGAGAATAGTCAATACACATACGTTTCTTGTGGTTTTTACTTGAAGTTACCATAGGTTGAGCTCGCCAAGGGGAGATACTGGGTTCTATGATCTTTTCTTTCAGAAGATGTTTGATTTCTTGCTCAATAAAGTTGAGGTCTGAAGTTGTGAATCGACGGATTTTATTGCGATTGGTTCGCAATTAAACGTTAAATTTGAAAATAGACTAAATGGTTCAACATTTGCTACTGTTAAATTGCATATTGATAGGGTAGGCTTGTCACATCCAAAAATAATTTCGAGTCGGGAAGGTTGCTTCAGAATATCATGACCAATGATCACTACAGTGCTGAGTCCATCAAGGACTAAAAGCTTCACATTTGAATAAATGTTATCCGAAATTTGTAGGCGTACAATACAATATCCAAGAGCTTGCGACGTGAGGGATGTTGAAGCCATTTTAACAATAATTCTTGAGAATGACACACATATTTCTTCTGGCAAGAATTTTACTTGAAATATAACTATCAGAACTCCTTGTACCGACTAGTGCATGTGTGATTATGTTGTTTGTGTTAATTTGAATAATAGATTTGGATAAACAACCAGGAGAAACGGCAGAAATTGTAAACAAAATAGCAGCAGATGTTTTCTGAGTTTTTCTGGTATTACTTGAACTACACGCAGTTGAAAAGTGACCTCTTTCATTGCAGGAATTGCAAATTGTATTTTTAGCAGGACAATGTTCGCGCAGGGTGTCTATCTCTGCTACATAAGAAACATTTCTGAGAAGATTCAGCAGCCGCTAACTGCCTGGTTCATGAGTTTTCAGAATCTTGTGACGGTTCTGCGTTTTGTAAAATGGCAACACTTGAATCAAAAGTTGATGAATATGATTCAGCATGTTGCTTGGCTATTTCTTACGGTCTTGCAGTATCAAACGCTTGAATTAAGCTCAAAGAAGAGTGATCTAGAAGCCGCTGTCTAATTTGTGGTGAACTTAAACCACTGATAAATTAGTCTCGGATACAATAATCTCTATTCTGTTCGGCCACGACAGCTTTAAATTTGCAGTCTTCCCTCATCTGCTTCAAAGTTTGTAAAAATTGGTCAATTGACTCACTCGCTAGCTGTTTTCTTGATGAGAGAGAATATCGAGAAAATATTCAATTTTTGGGTTTTACGTAGAGGCTCTCAAGGGTTTTCTTCATACGTTGTACTCTCACTAATGGACTCAAAAACGACTATACACACGAAGTTTGTTAGTAGATTCAGCTTATTCGTGTTGTTCTTCGCATCTGCCGCTTCCAGAAAAATTCGTGAACGATCTGTACCAATGATTCCAAAGTTGACCTGCGTTTCCAAGTGTAACATCTATATCTAAACAATCGGGGCAAAGTTGCTTATCGATTTAATATTCTCTGTAGAATAAATTGTAGTGAATACAATGGATTACCTCTAGAATAAGGCTTTATTCTACAGAAAATAACTGACATAAAATTATTGACAACTTTGTAACATAACTGACAATGTCATGCATATAATCAAGAAGGTACTATTATGACAGGTAATTTCTTCTCCAAACTACAATATAGCTTCTTTATATCAAAATATACTTTCTGGAATGCTTTTTCCAGTGAAATTATATTTCTTTTAACAGTTTCCATAGTGTGCTTCGACTCATTCCAGGGTAATCCTTATCATCTCAAACCGTGGCAAGAACTTGGTCTACTGTCGGAAATTCATTTCTAAAGAAGAACGCATACACATTTTTTCGAAGTCTTTCCTAGAAATGATTTTTCATTTAAAATTCTGGTTTTCCTAGAGCTTTACGTGCTGTTTGAAACTCGTCACATTTCTCTTCTTTAACAAACCTGTAAATTGTAGATTTCTCAACACCAAGCGAACTACTAACTAATTCCACTGTGTCATCAACACTTAAAAATGAATGTTTGTCTGTAAATGATTTAAAGCAATTTAATATTAACGTTGGTATCTTATATATTAAAGGATCGCTTTTTCGACGCTTACACGGCCATTCCAAATTTTCTATAATCACTCTAGAATTCACAATAGACTGCACACTGCACTTTGCGAGTTGCAACTAAACGACTTAAGTAAACTTTTAAGAATACACAACTTGTACCTCCTTACTAAATGGAAAAAACTACAATCGCATTTTCGTTCAAATTTGTTGGGAAGGTACCTATCTACTTATAATTCGATTACTGTATGACATTCTTGTAATTAGAATAAAACTAAATTACAAACCTTTATTCTTTGTTCACACTATACTATAATTTTTACTGCACGGATAGATTATAAACTATAACCAAGAGAACCACCAACAGAAGCATACCATTTTGCAAGTATGCGAGGATGAGGTAAGGAGCTAATACCAAATATAAGCCTGACATAATTATAAGCAGAAGACGAATAGAAATTCATAGTTAATGCAAAACTTCATAGCTCCGGGGTGTATTTAGCTGTTCGTTTGTCATTTTTTATTTGCTTCCGTTCTTCAGGAATTGTTTCATACAAAATACCTATTATGCATTATTTATATAATTCAATATCATTACCTTAACATCTTTTGAATCATTATACCAACTAATGAAAAGCATCAGGCATTCTATATCATTCAATACTAACCTGCATTTAACTACCATCAATATTTGAGGTCTATATACGCACTAAACAAATGATTCATGTATACTATAATATTCAAAATACTAATCTACACCTCTAACTTTAAGAAATATACAAAAACAAATTATTATTGGAAGAAATTGATACTTCAATAAGGTACATATTTTATTCCATTACCTTCAATACATATAACTGTTCTGAAAAAATTTTTTGCTTTTTTGCAAGCTCTTCTAACAAAATACTTGAACTTTGTATTATTTGCTTTTGCTTTCTTAATTTACATTTATTGAGCTAATTATAACATACAAACATACTAAAATACAAAGATTAAATTAAATTGACTGTCTCGACCCTTACTTCGTGGAATATGCTCATATTAGTGTTTTTAAATGAAACTCAAGGTCCACAATATAATACAAGTTTTTGAAAATTCTAAAAAATTGACAATTGTTTCGATAATTCAATATCATCGTCAGAATGACAGAAGTTACATTTCATTTTATGCCTACCTGATGTTTAGTAGTTATATTTGGCTAGACCAAGAAGTAACCTAACTTGTGATTGGCTTAATATATGTTAATAGAAAAAAGAAGATGTGATATTACAAATATTGAAGCTTAGATATTATTAGCCCTATGGTGATATCCTGGATATCATTTTTCCAATTAAGATCAGTATAACTGTGCAATGATATAGAAAACCAGGAAAACTATATCTGCTGATCTTTACAATTATCATTTAAGAAGACAGTTTATTAGTGGAGAATTCCCTAGATTTAACTGTTCATTGACAACTTCATATTGTGGGTTTCTTAAATGTCTTCTTATTTCCAGTTCTTCAAGGAAATCCAGTTCTTGTTTCTTTTCACAAATATGTAGTACTTCTAGTTTTGTGTTAGGTGTCAATGAATGATTGGTGTCAAGTAGATGTTTTGCGTAGTGGGATTTATCTGGTTGTTTTAATCTGTATGCTCGTAAGTGCTCACTGTATCGTATTTCAAAATAAAGTTCTTAAAGCAGACCCAACAAAGAAGTTTTCTAATAATGTAAGGGATATTGTTAATAATTCAAATTATCTTTTAAATGATTACGATAAGGGGTCTATCATACATAAGAATCCTCATTGTCCACAATTATATGGAACAGTTAAATTACATGAAATAACGAAACCAATTAGACCTGTAGTCTCTTATGTTAATGCTCCTAATAATATATTGGCAAAGAAGCTCAACAATATACTCAATACTTACGGATATGAATCTAAGTACTCAATTAGAAATTCAATAGAACTAATCAAAAAGTTGAAAGCAATCCACTTACAAGATAACTATAAACTCATATCGTTTGATGTAACTAACATGTTTACTAAAATTCCTCCTAAAGAATGTCTAATACTTGTAAGAAAATTACTAGAAGATAAAAATATTAATCCAGGAATAATATCAGATATACTTAATTTATTTGATGTATGCATTAATCAGAATTATTTCACTTTTGACAATAAGATATATATTCAAAATGAAGGTTTACCAATGGGAAGCCCTATATCACCTATTTTAGCAAACATTTTTATGGACAATTTAGAAAGAAAGATCTTTGAAGGTAATATTTCGAAAAATATTTTATTTTGGTATAGATATGTAGATGACATATTAGCTTGTTTTATGGGTAGTGAACGACAATTAGATGTATTTTTTAACCACATCAATAATTTACACCCGAAAATTAAATTTACATTAGAAATTGAAGAAAATAGCTCAATCAATTTTCTTGATTTAAAAATTCAAAGAGTTAATAATGTACTTGATTATTCAATTTACCGAAAACCAACACAAACTGATGTAACAATTCCATTCAATTCTAACCACCCTGTGTCACACAGACTAGCAGTATATAATTCAATGATACATAGAGCTTTTTCAGTTCCTATGAACAAATGTAATTTTGATAGAGAGATTAATACAATTAGACAAATAGCAACATCTAACCGTTATCCATTAGATATGATAAATAAGCTAATTAGTAAAAAAGAGGAAAAAGTGGCATTACAACTAATATATCCTAAACAAGCTGATGAAATTAAAACTTATAAAACCATCACATATGCAGGAAATATTTCTAATAATATTTCAAAGATAATATCTTCAGCAACGAATACAACAATTTCTTTTAAAACAGAAAGTAACGTTAGTACAAAATTGTTAAATGTAAAAACAAAAATACCACTATTAAAGAAGTCAGGTATATATGAACTCAAATGTCCAGAATGTAATGCTGTCTATTTGGGTCAGACCCTTAGGAATTTTGAAATACGATACAGTGAGCACTTACGAGCATATAGATTAAAACAACCAGATAAATCCCACTACGCAAAACATCTACTTGACACCAATCATTCATTGACACCTAACACAAAACTAGAAGTACTACATATTTGTGAAAAGAAACTGGATTTCCTTGAAGAACTGGAAATTAGAAGACATTTAAGAAACCCACAATATGAAGTTGTCAATGAACAGTTAAATCTAGGGAATTCTCCACTAATAAACTGTCTTCTTAAGTGATAATTGTAAAGATCAGAAGATATAGTTTTCCTGGTTTTCTATATCATTGCACAGTTATACTGATCTTAATTTGAAAAATGATATCCAGGATATCACCATAGGGCTAATAATATCTGAGCTTCAATATTTGTAATATCACATCTTCTTTTTTCTATAAACATATATTAAGCCAATCACAAGTTAGGTTACTTCTTGATCTAGCCAAATATAACTACTAAACATCAGGTAGGCATAAAATGAAATGTAACTTCTGTCATTCTGACGATGATATTGATTTATCGAAACAATTGTCAAATTTTTAGAATTTTCAATAACTTGTATTATATTGTGGAATTAACTAGAGACCTTGAGTTTCATTTAAAAACACTAACAAAGATTGAAATATATCTAACAACAATAGAATCATATTCAATTATGAATGTTTATCTTGAGAATTTACCTATAATATAAAACAGCATATATACCGCACTATCAGCTTCTGGGAGGAGCAACAGACCATTCATCGCAACAATGTATCGTATTGGTACCATTCATTGTTACAATGTAACTTGTTCATCCATCGGAGAAGTTTTATAAGTGACGAATAAAACAGAATGATCTTCTTGTTGTGGGGATGGTGTTTCTTCTTCTTTCTTCTTTTTACTTCTTAGGTTTTGAAAGCGATGTCGATTCCTATAGATTATCATAACGATGCAGATAGTGATGACAATGAATACAAGGGTTGTCCAGAATTGTGTCGGGAGGATTTTCTTCATAAGACATAGGTTGTAGGAGTTGTTGTTCTTCGTGAATTCTCTGGAGTTCATCTAGATTATTTTTTAAATTTAATTGCTTTTGGTTTTGATGGAAGGAAATGCGGAGCTATGTTGATATTCAGAGGGGTGAGCGGTTCTTCGTATGCTGTTTCTTTGGTGTTATAGTAACTTTCTTCAGGTGTGTGGGATTCACATACCAACGGCACTTCGAACAGGTAAACACCATGTATAACTTGAATGTTGCTGATTGAATAGTGGGTTGACACTTTGGTTGGCAACGGGAAGATGCCAATGTAATGTGAGGATATAATTGCTTCAATTAGCGTGTTTTGACTTGAAACTGGAACGTAGGGGCAGCGAAATTCTTCGTTGGAGACTCGAATAATTTGGCTGATACAGTCTGATGATTTGCTGTGAAACTGGATATCAACTTTTTGACACGGATAAGTAGTGTCCAACTTTTTGCAGGTTGTCTTTGAATATTGGAAGAGTTCAGTATCTATTATCAGATAGGGGCGAAGTAGGTATAATTATGGTTAGATTTTTGGTCGGGATTGAGTACAAATGATAATGAATGAATGGCTCAGAGTGAAGAATTGGAAAATACAGAATAAACGCAACCATATATTTTGAAAAATGAGCATCAATTAAAATAATATCACAATATTCTGGAAAATTCTCTCCATCAATGTACAATAATTGATTCTTTTTGTAGCGTTGAAGCATTATATGGATAATGGATTTAATTTCTCCTACTTTCAGTATTATGTAGGGTGTTAATGGGAGCAAAAGAAATGGCGTTTTCTAAATCAGTTAATAACTTAATAAATCATTGTGAAGCCAGATTTAGTTGATTTAGGGTATTTTGTATTTGAATAAATTTATCAAAATCGAAGATTAAGTTGTCCAGGACCGAATATGATTTTTCTACTTCCATAGCAATTAGTTTTTGATTATTAGTTAATGAAGTAATGGTTTTATTGAAGTTGTCAATCAAGTGAGTGGTTAAAGATATTTTTTGTTTAAATTTTGCAATAATGTTTTTTTCATTATTTTGAAGGGATTCATGGCTCTATAATATCTTTCGGCATCTGATTGATCAAGATTTCCGGAAATTGCTTTTATGATGCTACCGAGGTCGTAAATTAACCCTCGTTTGGTTCTACGTGAAGGATAGATTGTTTGAAATTTTCGTTGTGCTGATTGTAATTGATAGCGAACTCCATTATCGATATTTTCAAGACTGTTCCAATGTAAAGTTGTGTTCTTTGACTTAAGTATATTATTAGTTATAGTTTGATAATAAAATTCTAACGTATCTAATTCTAAGGTCATAATGGTTAGATTATAATAATGAATAAATTCATGTTGGCTTATTTGGACCTTTGCTGGGCCCAGGAAGTATCCCTGGGTTGTCTTCCAGGTTCTGGATTTTCATCTCCTGACATGTTGTCGTTGTCAATCTGTAATAAATTTTGTTCATTAGATTCCGTTTTTGGTACGTGCTTAATGTTATTTTTATGAACTGTAGATACTGTTACTTTAGGGTTTTTGGGGCAAATCTAGGAAGAAGCTTGTTTCTTTTCTCAGTGGTTTTCGTGAAAATTTTGGTACTGGGTTCATAATCAGTTGGAGGATCTCTTCTTAGGTCTCTACTTTGAATTATTTTTCCTTTGCTTTGGATAGCTTTCTGATTAAGTTGTTCATATGATAATTTAGTTTTTTCGCGATGTTCTGTATAATTATTCAGTAATAGAGTTGCACAAGTTTGACTTGAATGTTGGAGATGGACTTGAGTTTGACTTGAAATTGAGTCAAACTCGAGTCAATCTTTCAGAAGAAATATTCAAATCAAACTGGACAATGGTTACAGGTTTGAAAATGCAAACTGTTTGTCAAAGTATTTTGAGAGAGTTTAAAAAATAGTTTGCTTAGTAGATATACCTTGAATGGGTAAAAAATGTATGGTAAATATAGTAAGTAGGTACAACAAATACATTTATTTCAAACAAAATGAAAATACATTATTTCAAACAAACTCAACTCGAATTTGTCACCTCAAAATTCTTTGTGAAAAGTAAAGTTCTTAAAAATTAAGTGAAAGCAACAATATATTACATAGTAACCTCTTCCTGCGATCCTTGTGTGATATTTGTTAAGGATTATTGTTGAAGACACGAATTTAAACACATTAATGTTCTAATAGACTGGTCATTTAATTGGTTCCGTTTTTTATGAATGTCAAAGAAACTCTCGAAAAATAGCGTTCTATGCAGGCTGATGTTGTTGAGGTGGCTAGAAAATCTCTCGCCATTTTTGATAAAGTGGGAAATGCAGTTTTGAGCCGTTTCCACCACTTTAATATGTCCTCGGTACTGTCTGCTCGTGATTCAGCTGCGTATTTGCCGATTTCGTATCTCCATGAATTTTCGTTTCTATTAGTCTTATTTCAGAATGAAATAGGGCTATTGTAGAGAGTGAGTAGCATGACGCGACTTCGGAAAAATTTCAATGCAGTTTTTCGTTTTGGTGTTCCTAGATGCCAAAATCACCCTCCGTTCCAAAGGTTATATATACTCGTATATGTATATATATATATATATATATAAATATATATATATATATATATATATATATATATATATATATATATATATATATATATATATATATATATAGTTACATATATATATATATATATATATATGTATGTGTTATAACGGAATTTGCAGGGCACGATAGAGGGCGTATTTTTTGACGGATCGAAACCAAACTAACTTAAAAATCGGTTAGGCCAAAATCTTGGACGAGTTCGTTAATGAGCCAAATCGGCCCAGTAAAAACAAAATGGCGGCCTGTCAAAATTGAAAAAAAATCGTATTTCCTTTGTTTTTCATTTGACGCAAAAAAGTTACTAAGCTTTTTTATAGACCTTAACACGTTCTACAACTTTTGTATTTAACATGATTCTCAAAATCGTACATTAAAACATTTATTTAAGAAAATTCATAAATTAAAACTGAATTTGTAAGCACGATAGAGGGCGTATTTTTTGACGGATCGAAACCAAACTCGCTACAAAATCGGTTGGGCAAAAATCTTCGACGAGTTCGTTAATGAGCCAAATCGGCCCAGTAAATACAAAATGCCGGCCTGTCAAAGTTGAAAAAAAAAATCGTATTTCCTCTGTTTTTTATTTGAAGCAAAAAAGTTACTGAGCTTTTTTATAGACCTTAACACGTTCTACAACTTTTGTATTTAACATTTTTCTCTAAATCGTACATTAAAACATTTATTTAAGAAAATTCACAAACTTACCAGAATTTTTTTGTTTTTGATTTGATGCCAGAATGTTACTTTGGTTTTTTGTACATCTCTATTACTTTTGTATCTAATTTTTTATTTTCGGTTTTATGCAAGCATGTTACTGAGATAAGACTGTCCAATTGGTCCTGTGCCATTGGGATTTTTTATTTTTGGAGATGATTGAAAAAGTCCAAGCAAGTCTATATCAAAATCAGTAACTTCATCAGACTTTTTTTTCGAACACACTGACTGTACATTCAATTTGGGTTTGGGGTGACTATTTGTCACTTTGAGGTAAATAATAATTTTCTTTATAAATTTCTTCAAATTTATTGATTGCGTCATCTTTTAAGGATTGTCCCCATGTCGTTAAAGAATGTTTCAATTTTATGACGAGGATCCAAAATCAAAACGATACACTATATCCAGTTAGTCCTACTGTAATGCTTAACAATTTTATCGCGAGCTGCCTAAAGGGCAAGAATTATTTTTGCATCAAGATCGTCTCTATTTTCTCCATAATCTAGTTCATGCGCCCATGTTTCTAGTTTGTCGAGTAGCATATTGATCCCAATGACCACCATAGGAAGGGTAGAATATTTCTCGCCTTCTAAAATTTTAGTTAGTGTTTTGAAACTTTGTAAATACTCACATGCTCTTTCAATAACATTCCATTCTGTATCGTGTATTCGAACATGTAAAAGAGTATAGGTATTGTCACAAAGAATAATAATCGAACGTTTGAATTGTAACGCCCAGGATAGCATTTCCAATGTAGAGTTCCATCTGGTTTTTATCTCCAGTTTGGGAATGGTCAAGTGTAAATTTAATGAGTCGCAAAATTTTGCGAAGTTTAATTTTAACATTTCGAAGTTTTTAATTTTTTTACAAATTACCTTAACCTTTGCTATTATTGCAGTATTTTCAGATATTGTATTTTCATTATCACTAGTATCAGAGTCTTCGTCATTGTTTTCTTCAGACGTTAACTCAAACACTTGCATTAAATCTTGGGCAGCTAAGTCAAGAATATGTGCAAAACACACATAATGCTTATTCGCACCATCAAAATTTTCTATTATGTTTCCCAATTCTTTTAAAAAAGTGAAATTACTATTAGTGTTGTCAGTAGTAAACCCTTGAATAGACTGTGTAATATTGAATTCAGCCGTTATTTTAAAAAACAAATTTGCCATTGAAAAGCCAGTATGTTTTCCTTTTGCGGGTACAAAATCTAATAAAAAAGAATGTAATGTCCAGTTACTATCAATAAAATGAACGGCTACTCGATAGTAGCCCTTCATCGAATGAGAAGACCATCCATCCATCGTAAACGAAATTTTTGAGCCACAAGCAGTTAAAAGTATCTTGACTGAATTTTTGAAAACATCAAATTTGGAAAATATTCGTGACTTCAACTGGTTTCTTGAAGGAATTATGTTTGGATTAATGTAGTTGTATAATTGGTGGGTTATATCATCTTCAAAGAAGTTAAATGGCAAATATTTTTTTCAGTGTAGTCCACTAATAAATCCATACATATATTTTTCCTGTCTCCGAATCCAAAGTTTGCCCAGTAGAATTCTGAAACAAACAAGAATAATTTTTGTTTTTATATAAATATATAAATGGAGACTTTAAGGGGCCCCGACATCACTCGAACGCCGCGCCGCGCAACAGCCGCTGTAGTCGCCTCTATTGTATAGTAATTCACCACGTTTTCGAGTTAAAGTCAAGTCAAAATAGTTTTTAGACGGAATTCTTGAAGGTTAAAAATATGCGGTTTGTTTTATTGTACTTAAAATTTTTATTAGCAGAGGGCTCTAGTGCTACATTTATTAAATTCGTCTTTGGTAAAAAGTTTTACACCATTTTAGCGAAACAAATCAAAAATCAAAAAATGTGGCACAGAGCCCTCTGCTAATAAAATTTACAAATACAATAAAACAAACCGCATATTTGAACTTTAAGAATAGAGGAGATGCCGTCCAAAAACTATTTTGACTCGATTTTGACCCGAAAACGTGGGGAATTACTATACAATAGAGGCGACTATGGCGACCGCGGCGTTCGAATTTAACACGTGATATCGAGGCCTCTTAAGTAAATTTATTATGAAGATTTATGGTGGCTGACCTATATAAGGCAAAAAATCACGGGTGCAGGCATGAAAAAGTGGGGTAAGACAGTTGTGGTTCTAGGATTAATTGTATAAAAACTTACCAGGTCATTTTTACAATTTTGGATCCAACGTTCTATGTTGTTATTATCACAAATACTACTTGTTCCAGAAGTTGTTACTTCCTGCGGAAATTCTTCATCATACAATTTTTTGTGGCTCTTCATTGAATGCCGTTTTATAGAAGTAGTTCCACTAGTTGGCATTTTATACCGTTGTTCTTTATTTTTACATAATTTGCACTTTGCAATTTTCATTGTTTTGGAATCGCCTGCCGCAACATCAAAAAAATCTGTATATTTCTTTTTATTGTTGATTAATTTTGCCTCGTCTACAGATTTCTTTCTCGTAGTTTTTGCAGGGGGGAAATCTTCTAAATCAGATTCACTTTGTTCTGGTACGTATTCCGAGCCGCTACATGGAAAATGTTCAAGTTCAGACATTTCGACTTCCGACATTATCGCACAATGCACGCACTTCAGAACAAACTTAACAAGCCAAGCGTATCTATCCTTCCAAATATGAACTATACTATAACTGATTTGCGGAGTAGCAGAGTGCAGGTTCAGACATGGAAACAAATGGCGGTAGGGGTAGGAGGTGGGCGGTACGCTCTCAGTTATTAGAATTGGAAGTCAACACGTTGCGCAATATAATATACAAACTGTTTGAAGAAGTTTGATTTCAAGTCCAGCCTAAAGATACAGAAATCGATTCAAGTCAAACTCTTTCACATAAATAGTTTGATTTTCAAGTCAAGTCAAGTTTGTTGAGTAAAATCAAACTAGTTTGACTTGATGCATCTCTATTCAGTAACATTTGATTTACATCTACATCAAAAGGGTCTTGAGTGTCTAGATGTCAATTTGAAGTTTCAATAGGTTTTTGTTTAGTAGTGCTATGATAGCTATTGTGAGCTAAGATATCGTAAGGCATGGGTTCTTGAATGTCGAAAGAATATTCATATTTATCTCTTAACGTTCTTAAATGTTCTTTCTATGAGGATAGAATGAAAACGTTCTATCATACCATTTGAAGAGGGATTATCCGAAGTTGCGTAATGAATTAATATTTTTATGTGTATCTACAAATCCTTTCACAAGTCCATTTTTAATTTCCGTACGACTATCAGATACTATCATATGTGGAACACCATGGTGAGTTATGAATTTAAGTAGAGATTTGACTATATTTATTGCTGTAGCTCCGACTATGGGGTATGCTTTTGCATATTTTGAACAAGCATCAATAGAAGTCAAAAAAAAATTATCCGTTTGCTTGAAATGTATCAATATGTATAATTTCGAGAGGTTTTACTAGGGTTTGGGTTTAATAGTATGTCGGTGATATTTATTTATTTGACAATTTTCACATGAATTTCTATATTCTTCTAAGTAATTTTTTAAATTGGGCCAATAAAATGTTATTCGAATTTATTGTTCGATTTCGTTAATACCGCGGTGATTTATATGTTTTTCCTTCATGATAGATTTTTAGAATGTCGTTTTTATCATTATTGTCTGTAACGTCTGTGAATATTGTGGAACATTTAACTAAATTATATGCACTATTTTTAAAATTGCGTTGTAATAATGTTCAAACATATTCATAGTATATGTCTGGTGATAAAATCATACCGTATTTTATTTTCGATTTACCAAATTCTTTAAAGAATGTTATCATATTATCCTTCAAGTTGTCTAATTCAATTTCTTTTATTTTTGGTTGATTTGGCTGATAATAGACAAATTCTAACATTATTTGGTTTTTATAGTAATTTATATAGTAGGTTATTGGGAATTCAAATATGGTGTTTTCTTGACTGCTATGGATTGTTTCGTCATGTGATATTTATGCCTGAATATTTTGTTGTGGTTCTTCTGGGTTTTCTTGTGTTTTGTTTGTTTGTGGACAGAGTTGATCCATGTTTTTTTTCTAAACTTTCTTCTACGGATGGGGGTATATCTGGTATGTCGTCGTTACCAAAGTCCGAGAGTCCGTCTTCAAGTGGATTATTGTATAGGGAGTTGTTTCCGTCATCAGAGGCTTCTAATATTCTCTTAACTACTTCCACATATTTTGCTAAGCCGAATTACTCTCTTGTATGTATTACAACTTTTGAAGGGGCGTCAGCGTTTGTGTTTGATTTTCCTTCCTTGTATACAATCTCATGATCATATTCTTCTAACTTCAGTCCCCATATTATAAGTTAAGAGTTTGGTTCTTTCAAGCTGAATAACCACTGTAGCGGTTCGTGATCTGATAAAATTTTGAATTTCCTTCCGAATAAATAAGGTGAAGTATTTTACAGCCCATACTAAAGCAAGCATCTCCTTTTCGATGGTTGAATAATTTTGTTCTGAATCGTTTAAAGTTCTGGATGCAAATGCGATTGGTTTATCTTTGCCAATTGGTCCTTGCGAAAGTATTGCACCAATTGCAAAATTACTTTTCGGTTGTTGAATCGAAGCGTTGTGTAAAATCGGGGTATTGAAGTAAGGGTACATTTGCAAGACGATATTTACAAGTTTCAAAACATTCGATAAATTTAGGAGTATGTTCAATTCTAGCATTCTTTTTCAAACAGGTGGTTAATGGTTTTGTAATTCGCACAAAATCTTGGATAAATTTCCTGTAATAACCAAGAAGTCCTAGAAATGATTTAATTTGCTTGGTTGTTTTTAGTATCGGAAAACTTTTGATGGCTACGATAATGTGTCAGGTAAATCAGAAATATTCGGTATGGGATATTTGTCGTTTATAATTTTTTCGTTTAATTTTCGATAATCTGCGACAATTCTCCATTCAATTTTACCTGTGGGGTCGGGTATTTTCTGTACAATCCATATTGGCGAAGGGCACAGTAATTGACTGTCTCATTATACCTTGGTCTAAAATTGATCCAATTTGGTTTTGTACTTCCTCTTCATGTATATGAGGATATCTTTGGGATTTGGTATAAACTGGTATTTCATCGATCGTCTTAATATTATGTTTTATTTGATTTGTAATCGTAAGTGGCTCATCAGGCCAATAATATTTTTGACATAAACGTGTAATTTTCTCTTTTCCTTCAACGTTCATATGATCAGTTCGAATAAAGTTTTTTATATCTATTTTTTCGTAAGTATTTTGAAGATTTGTTGGTAGAACGTCTGCTGAATATAAATGTTATTCATTTAAATTTATAAGATCACTTTGAAGAGGATGTGTCAATGTCATAGAAATAGTTTCGTCCGTGTCAATTAGACACGCCTTGTACGCAGATGATCTAATACTATACTGCCACGGACGTTGTGTCTCCACCAAAACGAAGCTAATTCAATCTCACACATAATGTAGAATAATTAAATTCAGCTGCCGCCCCCCTCTTCATCCCCTCGTATCATGATTAACAACAAATCTATCCATCTAGTTGATCACGGCAAAATACTCGGTATAACATATGATTCATGACTTATATGGCAACAACATCTACTAGAATTAAAAGGTGAGTGTAGTAAGAGGCTCAACATAATCAAAACTCTCTCACATTTTCATTGGAGTGCCGACGAAAATTCCCTCCTTAAAATATATAGATCGCAATTACGCTCCAAACTAGATTAAAGTTGCTACATATATATTTCATCTTCCAATATATATCTTGACCTCTTAAACCCAATACACAATACAGCACTACGTCTTTGCCTCGGAGCCTTCCGATCCAGCCCTGTTGAAAATATTTATTGCGAAGGTAATCAACCTCTCCTCTGGTTATGACGACAACAGCTGCTACACTCTTACGCAGCTTCCGTATCCTCGAACCCTTATAATCATGTATATCTCCTTTTTATATCACCTACATCCATATCACACAATGCACATCCATTATTATCAATAAAACCCATTCCATCAGTGCTAGCTCAGCTGCTTAGTGACATTAATCTACTGCAAACAACTCTTCTCCCACTACCCCACACTCCTCCTTGGACCATTCCCATTCCTTACACGATTCGACAAACATATATCACCAAGACAACTCACAATGGAAGCTTTCAATAACATAATAGCAACAAATAATTACGATCTAGTTCTATACACTGATGCCTCTAAAGATGAAACAAGAGTAGGCTGCTCTGTTACAACGTCCCACTCTCTTATCAATTCCTCTTGTATCTCTCTTTTATGCAGCGTTGATACTGGCGAATTATATACCATTATTCAAGCCATCACTCTAACAAATATGGGAGTAGCTATATGCACAGACTCATTAGCCTCAATCTAGACTATACAAAATATATTTACTGAACATCCAGTTGCCCAAAATATCCAAAATACCTACCACCAGCTTATCACTTCCCAAAAGATATCAGTTACCATAATTTGGCTACCATCACACATCGGTATAACAGGCAATGAACTCTCAGATCATTTCGCTAAAATTGCCTTAACATCCACTGATATTACTGACTATATCAAAATATGTAATGACTTGAAGGCTAACATCAAGAAACGAACGAGAAATACATGACAATAGCACTGGGATACGAACCGTTGATTTTTAGACGAAATACAACCGTAAATCAATGGCCCTATTCTAGCTTCTACAGAACTTCCAAGGCGAGATCTAGCATAATAAAGAGACTACGAATCGGACATTTTAAGTTAAAAAACGGTTACTTGATGACATCTAGCAACCGAACCTATTGTCAAAGCTGTCAAACGTATTTGACAATAAAATACCTTTTAACTGAATATCATCAATTCTCAGCTAGGAGACAACAGCATCAACTCTCTATAAGAATAGTGCGTGACATATGAACAATATGCAACAATGAGATTAGTGGGTATTGCACGCAAATAGGAAAAGGGGCTACTAAAAAGAGTGGTAACCGCAGACATGCATGTTTCTGGCTCATTAGCCGTCCTCAGTACGGTACAACCAAGGAAGGGTGTGAAACCTGGGAGCAATGGTGTTAAATGAAACATGGGAAAATATAACAAAATTCAACAGGATAGTTAAACACAACATTTGTGTCAGTAATATTAGAAGATCTCGAATATTCGAGACAACAACCAACATAGACACGGACGTGCATATAACACTCCAGTCTAAAACTTCCGACCCAGATCAATGAAATAACAACAAGATGTACGAATAGTGCGTGACATATGAACAATAAGCAACAATGAGATTGTGGGTATTGCACTCAAATAGAAAAAGGGCTACTGAAATAGTGATAACCGCAGACATGCATGTTTCTGGCTCATTAGCCGTCCCCAGTACGGTACAATCAAGAAAGGGTGTGAAACCTGGGAGCAAAGGTGAAGAATGAAACATGAGAAAATATAACAGAATTCAACAGGATAGTCAAACAGAACATTTGTATCAGTAATATTAGAAGTTCTCGCATATTCGAGACAACAACCAACATAGACACAGAGGTGCATATAACACTCCCGTCTGAAACTTCCGACCTGGATTAATCAAATAACAACAAGATGTACGAATAGTGCGTGACATATGAATAATGAGCAACAATGAGATTAGTGAGTATTGGACGCGAATAGAAAAAGGGGCTACTGAAACGATAAATATAACAGAATTCAACAGGATAGTCAAACACATTATTTGTGTCAGTAATATTAGAAGATTTCGAATATTCGAGACAACAACCAACATAGACACCGAGGTGTATATAACACTCCCGTCTGAAACTTCCGGCCCAGATTAATGAAATAACAATAAGATGTACGAATAGTGCATGACATATGAACAATAAGCAACAATGAGATTAGTGGGTGTTGCACGCAAATAGAAAAAAGGACTACTAAAAAGAGTGGTAACCGCAGACATGGATAGTTACTTTTTCTCATGTTTCATTCAACACCTTTGCTCCTAGTTTTCACACCCTTTCTCAGTTATACCGTACTGAGGACGGCTAATGAGCCAGAAACAAGCATGTCTGCGGTTACCACTTTTTCCAGTAGCCCCTTTTTCTATTTGCGTGCAATACCCACTAATCTCATTGTTGCTTAATGTTCATATGTCACGCACTATTCGTACATCTTGTTGTTATTTCATTAATCTGGGTCGGAAGTTTCAGACGGGAGTGTTATATGCACATCCGTGTCTATGTTGGTTGTTGTCTCGACTATTCGAGATCTTCTAATATTACTGACACAAATGTTGTGTTTGACTATCATGTTGAATTCTGTTATATTTTCTCATATTTCATTCAACACCTTTGCTCATAGGTTTCACACCCTTTCTTGGTTGTACCGTACTGAGGGTGGCTAATGAGCCAGAAACATGCATGTCTGCGGTTACCACTCTTTTCAGTAGCCCCTTTGTCTATTTGCGTGCAATACCGACTAATCTCATTGCTGCTTATTGTTCATATGTCACGCACTATTCGTACATCTGGTTGTTATTTCATTAATCTGGGTCGGAAGTTTTAGACGGAGTGTTATATATGCACATCCGTGTCTATGTTGGTTGTTGTCTCGAATATTCGAGATCTTCTAATATTACTGAAACAATTGTTGTGTTTGACTATCCTGTTGAATTCTGTCATATTTTCTTATATTTCATTCAACACCTTTGCTCCCAGGTTTCACACCCTTTCTTGGTTGTACCGTACTGAGGACGGCTAATGAGCCAGAAACATGCATGTCTGCGGTTACCACTCTTTTCAGTAGCCCCTTTTTTGTTTATATATATATATATATATATATATATATATATATATATATAAATGACCTTATTGTATTTTATATAGCAATGTAATCGTTATGTGCAAGTTGCCACAATTACGGAGCACGTTGATTTTGATTGAAAAAATTATTAAAACACAAGCTAATACCCACAAAACAATACAACTGCACTTTATTTTTGCCCTACATACCCGCATCCTTCTCTATCCATTTCTGTGCCTCCGTCAACATGGCTGGTCCTTTTCTGTTATTATGTCATTGTTCCATACTCAACACTCAGTGTATAAATACATGTCTGGGAATTTGATGTACTGATCTCAATCTTCAACAGAAAAAATGTCTTAAATATTTGACCTTGGCTAGTACGTGTAATATAGCTAAGAAAGAAATGTTTCGATACATCTATTTCAATCATGTTTTCAAGGAATAAGTTATTAATTAATGAATGTTTTACAATAACATCGAAAACTGTTATAGTGAAAAAAATATCCACTCGAAATATTTTCACCTGGTTCATGATTAATTGAAACGTTAGAGCTGTGACCTCGAGCATGAAATTTTCACGTCAAACATTTTATACTGGAGTTAATTGATTTAAACGCCTCTCGTTTTTTTTTTCAAATTCAACCGTTCACTCTGAAAGGAAGAACGAACATACAGAATTCATGTTGAATTAATTTACTGTGCTTGGGAACAATTTATAAACGTCACGTGTTATGAAAAATTGCTTCCCTTGGGTATCTTTAAGCTTATCGTCTTTTTTGGGAAATTCCGTGGTTATTTCTAAATTGTTATTTATTGCCATTTGAGAGAAAAATGTTTCAGATATTCGATACGAGACTGGTTGTGAAAGTTATAAGTTTTATTTCGGTTCTGATATAAAGGAATGATTTCGCTTACCTTGGCTTTCTGAAATGTGTGGAAAGTTTCCAAGCTAACGAACTGAGATTATTTTCAATTGGAAAAGTTTGAAATTTGGTGCAATCGTATAATTTCTAGCAAAATGAGTGCAATAAAGGGCCAAATCCTATATCAGCTCGCGTTTTTTGTCGAATATTTATCATGTGATTTGAGAATCATGACATGCATTCAATTTTGAGTTCAAGGGAAAACCATCATCAAATAAAACTGGGAAGGTGCTTAAAATCGATGATTATGACAAGATATATTGAAAAGTGCATTTTATATCGAATAACTGCTGCAGGCCAAGAGATTAGTAAAATAATTACTGTAATCAAGTAAAATGATTATAACAGATTATAGATCAATTTAGTAAGTTTCTTTTGGAAACGGTGTAGAGGCATAATATACCATCTAAGTTTTCTCAATAGATATCAAAAGCACTTCGAGGAAACTGGTTAAGAAATCTGAGCTTGCTTCTCAACGTTTATTCGGTCAATTTTGTGAATAAATTCTCATTTAATGGAATATATATATATATACTTGTATGTGTCAAGGGGCTACAAATTTATCACGTTGAAATCCCATGAATCTGATAGAAATATATTTGTTTGATAGATAATGCTCTTCTGAGAAGATGTGTATATTGTTAAAGCTAGAGTTAGGTCCAATGGAACATTTGTATATAGTAATACAACATACAAGGAGATCATAACATAATCATTGGGTAGTTAAGGTTATTGTTTTCATTTTTGAAAACCCACGAGTCTCTAATGATACATATTACATTACTCAGAATATATATTTTAAATTATAAGTTTCTGTATTGAGACTGAATACAAGAAATTATAGGTGTTAAAAGGAATACCTCGATTGTCTACTTTAGGAAAACCGTATATTCTGGGTATTGTAGCGTTGAAATCCGTTATTTGTGTTTTCCCATGTTTCGATCAACATCTTTGCTCCCAAGTTTCACATCCTCATTTGGACATATCGTGCCGAGAACGGCAAATGATATATATATATATATATATATATATATATATATATATATATATATATATATATATATAAATTTAAATCAGAAAATCAATACAGATATTTCTGAGGAAATTATCGACCGTACCATTAATCTAAGCAAAAGGTGATGATTCTCAGGTCATTCAATTTAAAAGACTTCCATATATTGATGGTTCAACTCAATTGATTATGCTACTGTTTCAACAGTTCACCAATTTCAGAGTTGCCAAATACAGTTCAACTACTAATTCTCTCCTCCTCCCTAAACTCAAAGATAAAACACCTTCAATGTAACAAACCAACGTTATTTATAAAATAAATTGCTCGCAGTGTTCAGGATGCTACGTTGGTCAAACGTGTCAATGGTTAAAAGACCGTATAACCCAACACAGAAGTGATTGCCGAGTAGGTAAGAATAACTGTGCAATAGTTGATCATTTTATAAAAACAGGACATACATTCAATTATGACGAGACAGAAATTCTGCAGAAAGTTAACCATTACAAGAATCGTTTATTTTTTGAAATGTATTATACGAGTATCAACAAGCAAAAGGATACTATTAATCTCAAATCTGACACTAATAAACTCAGTGATATTTATTGTCACCTGTTAAATTCATTTTAATATTGTTTTGTCACATCAGGTATTTTTATACTCAGATTACTCATTTTATTGTTTCACCTTTTTAATTTAAATTATATTGTTTTTACCTATTCACACTAGAACCGTTTTTGTAAATTAGTAATTAGTCTAGTTGTGGCTTGACATGGTGTACATCGAATTTTATTGACTCTTAAAATTTGTAAGTGTTTATGTTCGTTTCATTGTTATTTTGTTTCTATTTTAATTATTGTAGTGTCTCCTGATGAAGCTATTAAACAATGGCGAAATATTGAGAATGGGAATATAGAGTTTTAATTCTCATACTGACAGCATACCTGATAATCATCACCTTTTGCTTATATATATATATATATATATATATATATATATATAAATAATCAATGAAAAGATGAAAGAATAACGCGTTAAATATGAAACAAAAACAGAATTAGCGGGCATATCACGCAAAAGAGGTTACAGAGAATGAGTGGTAACCGTAGACATGCATGTTTCTGGCTCATTAGCCTTCATCGGTACGGCATAACCAAGACAAGGTGTTCAACATGGGAGCAAGGATGTTAATTGAAACATGAGAAAACACAAACAACAGATTTCAACAAGATAACCAAACGCACATTTGTGCCTTCAAATGGAAGATCCCGAGTTTTCAGGACAACAACCAACAGAGACACGGAGGCGTCTATTGCTCTCCTGTCTGAACCTTCCGACCATGGAAATAGACAAATAATCAATGAAAAGATGAAAGAATAACGCGTGAAATATAAAACAAAAACAGAATTAGCGGGCATATCACGCAAAAGAGGTTACAGAGAATGTTTTATATTTCACGCGTTATTCTTTCATCTTTTCATTGATTATTTGTCTATTTCCAGGGTCGGAAGGTTCAGACAGGAGAGGTATAGACGCCTCCGTGTCTCTGTTGGTTGTTGTCCTGAAAACTCGGGATCTTCCATTTGAAGGCACAAATGTGCGTTTGGTTATCTTGTTGAAATCTGTTGTTTGTGTTTTCTCATGTTTCAATCAACATCCTTGCTCCCAAGTTGAACACCTTTTCTTGGTTATGCCGTACCGATGAAGGCTAATGAGCCAGAAACATGCATGTCTACGGTTACCACTCATTCTCTGTAACCTCTTTTGCGTGATATGCCCACTAATTCTGTTTTTGTTTCATATTTCACGCGTTATTCTACCATCTTTTCATCGATTATTTGTCTATTTCCAGGGTCGGAAGGTTCAGACAGGAGAGCTATAGACGCCTCCGTGTCTCTTGGTTGTTGTCCTGAAAACTCGGGATCTTCCATTTGAAGGCACAAATGTGCGTTTGGTTATCTTGTTGAAATCTGTTGTTTGTGTTTTCTCATGTTTCAATTAACATCCTTGCTCTCAAGTTGAACACCTTTCCTTGGTTATGCCGTACCGATGAAGGCTAATGAGCCAGAAACATGCATGTCTACTGTTACCACTCATTCTCTGTAACCTCTTTTGCGTGATATGCCCGCTAATTCTGTTTTCGTTTTATATTTCACGCGTTATTCTTTCATCTTTTCATTGATTGTTTGTCTATTTCCAGGGTCGGAAGGTTCAGACAGGAGAGCTATAGACGCCTCCGTGTCTCTGTTGGTTGTTGTCCTGAAAACTCGGGATCTTCCATTTGAAGGCACAAATGTGCGTTTGGTTATCTTGTTGAAATCTGTTGTTTGTGTTTTCTCATGTTTCAATTAACATCCTTGCTCCCAAGTTGAACACCTTTTCTTGGTTATGCCGTACCGATGAAGGCTAATGAGCCAGAAACATGCATGTCTACTGTTACCACTCATTCTCTGTAACCTCTTTTGCGTGATATGCCCGCTAATTATGTTTTTGTTATATATATATATATATATATATATATATATATATATATATATATATTGTAAACAAGAACAACAGTGAGATTCATGGGTAATGCACGCAAAAAGAAAAAGGGCTACTGAAACAGAGTGTTAACCGCGGACAAGCATGTTTCTGCAGCACGATATATCCAAATGAGGATGTGAAACTTGGGAGCAAAGGTGTTGTTTGGAACATGGGAAAACACAAAACAACGGATTTCAACGCTACAATACCCAGAATATATATCAATACCCAGAATATATATATATATATATATATATATATATATATATATATAGAGAGAGAGAGAGAGAGAGAGTAAAAGAAATATTTTATGTTTTTAACGAAATTTGTAAATGGATATTTTAATGTATATGTCATCAATTATTCTACGTTTGAGGTAAGTGACAAATATTTTCGTCGAATTGTATCTCTAAGTGAAGAAATCATTTTATTTCAGATGTAGATATATTTTGAAAAAGGCTTGAGTGGGCCGAAACGTTAATATATGATGGTAATCCCAACTTAACTCGTCTTTTTGTGTTTAAATTTTATAAAAACGACCTAAAACCAAGAAAAACTTTAGATATATGTATATATACTATAAAAGGTCAAAGAAAGTATCCCGCACATAAATATATATATATATATATATATATATATATATATATATATATATATGTGTGTTATATATATATATCAATTAAGCAATATCTATTGTAACATTCTAAATAACATTTAAGTATCACCATGTAAAATTAAAAAGTAAGTCAGTTGTATCTCCCTGTAATTAGTTTGGTTCTACACTTTTTACAGCAAAAAGAAAAAAACTGGTTGTTAATTTTATCAGCATGTTTAATTGTAAAATGTACCTACTGTCTAAAAATGTGTTGAACGTGTTGTGCTGTTTCATATTTTAATTAACTGACACCAATTTTCTGTAAGTAGTAATTTTAAAATGTTTTATTATTGTGTTGTTTTCATTTAATAAATCTTGTAGTTCGCTCCTGATGAAGCCATTAAATAATGGCGAAATATTGAGCAGATAAGAAAAACAGTTTTTATTTCTTATGACCGCAAACCTGAAATCTTCGTTAACAAATAAATATTTCCCGGTCGAAAAAAGAAGAACTACTTCCTTTTTATTTATATGATGGGTTTTTATCAAGACATTAGTCTAACCTACGGTATCAAAACTATGAGGCTATTGAAACAATGGGCCAGTTTTAACATCAAACTAGCCAAAAACAACAACAGAAGAATATTTCTACTTCGATGCAGAAATGGTGGATTTTTTCCTAAACACATTCAGGACAGTGTGAAAAACATTCAGTATTTGTTATTTACAAACAATGATAGAAATATGAACAAAAAGGTAGACAATTTTATTTTGAATGTATGTAGTAAAATGTTATCTTTGGAGATTAAAATAACTTGTGGTAACATTTCTAGAATTAACCACAATATCAATACGATAAAATCACAAATCAAAAAAATAATTCCTTCCAACATCTTAACTGAATTTGAAAGAAAGTCACAAAACTCATATAATCGCATACATAAAGCAGTGAAACAAAAAAACATTTGTAAAATTAGAAAACTCCAACTAAACGTTCCAAACGACATAAAATTAGCATTTAGAGATAACAGTAAATGGTTCAAAAACATATCAAGCACAGAGATTCCCGAACATATATTTTCTATCCCTTTGACCGAAGTTTGGAGTGGAGTGCACTAAAGCTGATGTAAAACCAGACACCTTTTTGGCAGACGTTGAAGACATAATAGACGTTACACCCACCGAAATGAGAGATATTATCAGATGTAAAGCAACTAATATAGTTACCAATTTTGTACAACAAGATAAATTTAAAAAACCATCAATTTTCAACAAATTGTTTAAAGAGTCTAGGTCTTTTTTGAAGGATAACCCTCAGTTATATATCCTGCAATCTGACAAAGGTGGTTGCACGGTGGCTATGGATAAAAATGATTATATTGAAAAAACTGAATTCATTTTAAATGACACATTCACATACAAAAAAATAAATAAAGATCCCACGACGTCTATTCAAAATAATTACAATGATCTAATTAAAGCCTTAAAACAAAAAAAAGAATTGACCGAACCGCAAGCCAAACAATTAACCATCTACAATTCAGCTTTACCGAAATTATACTGCCTGCCAAAAATTCACAAGCCCAATGTACCTCTACGCCCTATAGTCAGTTCGATGAACTCGACTACTTATGAAATCTCAAAATTTGTTTCAAATATATTAAAGGATGCTTTAGAGGATCGCACTGACTATAATGTTCAGGACTCTTTTTCTTTTGTCAACCTAGTAAGAGGTTTTACTTTGCCAGACAATTATGTTCTGATCTCTTTAGATGTTGTTTCACTTTTCACCAACATTCCTACAGATTTGGTAATCGACATTTCACAGAGGAGATGGAACATGATTGAAAAGCACACTACATTATCCAAAGAAAGCTTCTTAATTATTATAAAATTTATCATAAACAATACCTACTTTAGTTTCAACAACAATTTTTATCAGCAGAAATTTGGTACTCCAATGGGTTCTCCTATAAGTCCTATTTTGGCAACTATAGTGTTGGATGAGTTACTTGATAATGTAATCCCACTGCTACCCTTCAACTTACGCTTTTTTTATAAATATGTAGATGATATGATCAGCGCTATTCCAGCTGACTATATACAAACAACATTAGATATATTCAATTCATTTAACGATAGATTGCAGTTTACAGTGGAGATCGAGCAAGAATGTTCTGTGTCTTTCTTAGATACGAGAGTAATACGTGCTGAAGCACAGAAAATAAGTTTGGATTGGTATCAAAAACCAACAACATCCGATAGATTTTTAAACTTTTTCTCTAACCATCCAAAAAATCAAAAATACAACACTGTAATTGCCATGAAAAATAGAATCTTTCACATCTGTGATGACAACTTCATTCAATACAATCTTAAGAAGCTTTTTGATATTTTTGCAAACAACGGGTATCCAAAGAACATTTTAAAAAAGTTAATATACAACACAGACTTTTACGATGGTCCCACAAATGAAGAGAAACCTACTATCATAATTTATAAAAGGATTCCTAGAATACACTATTTGACTAATCGTATTACACCGCTATTTAAAAATTGTATTCCTAACTTGAAAATTGCCCCTTACAATCTGATAACAATCAGAAACATTCTCTCGAAAGTGAAAGATAAAACACCCACGCTATTTAATAGCAATGTTGTTTACAGTTTGCCCTGTTCTGATTGCAATGGATGTTACATAGGACAGACGGGCCAATGGTTGAGACAAAGAGTCACTCAACACAAAAGCGATTGTCGCAACAAAAAAAACACCTGTGCGGCAGTTGAACACCATATAAATACGGGACATGTGTTTGACTACATGAATATAAAAATTTTAGAAAGAGAGAACAGATATAAGAATAGGTTATTTCTAGAAATGTGCTACATCAATAAAACAAAAAACACCATAAATTATAAATCTGACGTCAATCAATTAAGCAATATCTGTTGTAACATTCTAAATAACATTTAAGTATCACCATATAAAATTAAAAAGTAAGTCAGTTGTATCTCCCTGTAATTAGTTTGGTTCTACACTTTTTACAACAAAAAGAAAAAAACTGGTTGTTAATTTTATCAGCATGTTTAATTGTAAAATGTACCTACTGTCTAAAACTGTGTTGAACGTGTTGTGCTGTTTCATATTTTAATTAACTGACACCAATTTTCTGTAAGTAGTAATTTTAAAATGTTTTATTATTGTGTTGTTTTCATTTAATAAATCTTGTGGTCCGCTCCTGATGAAGCCATTAAATAATGGCGAAATATTGAGCAGATAAGAAAAACAGTTTTTATTTCTTATGACCGCAAACCTGAAATCTTCGTTAACAAATAAATATTTCCCGGTCGAAAAATGAAGAACTACTTCCTTTTTATTTATATGATGGGTTTTTATCAAGACATTAGTCTAACCTACGGTATCAAAACTATGAGACTATTGAAACAATGGGCCAGTTTTAACATCAAACTAGCCAAAAACAACAACAGAAGAATATTTCTACTTCGATGCAGAAATGGTGGATTTTTTCCTAAACACATTCAGGACAGTGTGAAAAACATTCAGTATTTGTTAGCCCCTTAGCCCCCGTCCAATATACAGCATGTATACAGGACCACTCACTTTGCGCCTTTAGCGGCCTCCTTACGTTTGACAACGTTGCGTCTCTTGGTATCGATGAAATGACCTTGATTTTATTAAAATTATGTTATTTTAAGCCGCTATATACTGTTGTTATAGATATCACGCTCGAGTTGGCTTCCACCTATTTTACAAAGCTTGAGTTATCTATACATATTGAATGAGATTATCATTTCGACCGTCGACCTTCACAGCTGGAAAATTATCTATTTCAGAATGCATATTTCTCTCTAATTTTAAAAACCTATTTATAAAACATATATTGGATTCAGACTTAGTTTTTTTTTGTACATTTTAAGAATTGTATTAGATTTTGTGATTCGCGTAACTTATCTAAATGAGATTCGAAATGGAAAACACTAAAACAAAAATAGCCTTTTAATATTCTTCTTATTAAATTAATGTTTGTTATAATATACGACTATACGTAATATCATTAATATATTTTTCTAAAATTCAGATCCTGATTAGTAAATGATTAATTTGGATAGAAAGTAATACATTTATTAATAATCTATTTATATTAGAATGTTTCATTAGGAACGAAAGTGGATACTTTTGTAATGATTCTGTTGGTTTGCAGTTTACAGACTAGCCATAAAGCTACACTACTGTTCAAAATTAACGCATTAATTGTTTTAAGCTATTTTTCTTGTGAACCATTGATTGGATACCGATTATTTTTTTCACGTCATGGGACTACTTCTAAAGAATTACTATTAGAATGTTTTCTGAGAAATTTCGACGTTTTACCAATATACGAGGTGTATAAATATAGTTGTGTTTTTCCATCTTATTTTGCAACACCCTGTGGAATTTATTAGAAACACATGCTAAATATTACTAACATTGCGAGATAGCTTCATCTTTTCTCGATATTCTCGTAAAAAAGTCATCTGGATATCTCTGTTATCAAAGTACGTCCAATGAATACCGTAATTTTATTGAATTATGATACGCATAAACTTTATTCACATTCAAAACAACTAAAATGTAAGGAAACACATCCTAAATAATATTGAACAATCCTCTCGCAAAAAAACACTCTCTATTTTTAATTACCTCTTCACAGCGACGAGGCATAATTAAAATAAAGCGTCGTATTTGTTCTTGCTCAATTGCACCATAACTTCAATGTCGTCAAGAAAGACAGGAGATGGTTGCCGGATCCTGAGTTCACGATCAATAATATTCCCTATGGTATTTGGATCAGGGCTACTAACCTCATCCAAATAATTACGGATCCTACGTGCAACATGTAGTAGCGCATTAACATTCATTAAAAGAAATTTATTTCCTATGTAAGGAGCAAAGTCTATTTTACGATAACTTAATCCTTCATTGGTTAAAATAATTGCCTGCACACATTAATCACGGCTCAGTTTTCTTGAAATACTGCCCATGTGAATTAACTAACATACGCATAGCAGTAAGACAATTTATTGAATTTTGAACAATATTGTCAGATTTAAACAGACCAGACAAATTTTCTGCTTTTTCATAGCAAACTACCTACTTATATTTCATTAATGCGTATTAATATTTATAAATTATCAATAAATTAAAATTGAATTTTACAGACGAACGAGTAGTATATTGTATTATCGCAGGTATTTGAGATAAACAAATCCAATTGGCAATCAAGGCTGCTAACTGTAAATCATTTTCTGAGCTTACAGAACTCGTTACAAATTTTCCTAGCGCTAGTAATAAAGTAACAATGTTGGACAAATATGTGACAAGTAAATCCCCTAATTTTAAACGTGGTTTTCCGACTCCACAACTAGATATTTTCAACAAACAGTATGACAATGTTAGAAAAAAACAATGTTATGCATGTGGTGAGATCGGATATAGAGGTTGTCAATGTACCAAAGTAAACTGAAAACGACATGTTCCTTTTGTAAAAAATTTGGACACAAAGAAAGTGAGTGTCGTATAAAGGGAAAATAAATCAATAATATTAGTGAAGCACATATGAGAAGTATTTACAATAAAAAGGCTAAAATTAAAAATCATACAAAAGAATTTTAGATTTAGGAAGCGATTCCACTTTGGTTCGCCAGTCTATCGCTAACAGAATAAAATTAGGGAAACAAATAATTCACAATAACGCCGTAGAACTTTATACGTTTGGATGCGATAATTATGTTGTTCCTAGGTATGAATGGGAAATAGAGATAACAATCGATTGACCCAATTATGTATTTGAAAAGATTCTGAAATAACATACGATTTACTAATCCGACAATTATGCACAGAATATTGGTCCCTGCTTATTGTTAAAACTCAGAGCTATTTAGATTTTTCTTAACTCCCAATGTCACACAATTCAGTCTTAAATGATAAACGTTTTGCTATAAACCAAATTGAAAATGTGAATGAAACTGAACTTTAAACACATTTAAAAACATTTCATTGTGGATCTCTTTCTATTGCGAACATATATACAGAAAAGACGGTTCGGCGCGTTTGTGTGTTGACTTTAGAATGTCACGTATGAGTTGAAAAATTGTTTTTTTGGATATACATTCTAATTTGAGAATAAGTATTAAAAAATAGAAATTCTTTTCTTCGCATATATGAAGTGAACTTTATACGTTATACAGGGTGATTCATTATGGAATGCGCATACAGTTACGGTAGATGGAGAACACTGAGTTGCTTCTAAATAACCTATATTTTATGGGTTTATCGGTCTTTATAACCAAGATTCAGGGTAATTTATTAATTTTCCCCATTTTTCAAATAATCATAACTTATGTCGGAGCAGCACCCTGTATTATTCATATTTTAAGATTTCGTTTACAAATTTGGAAAGAGCAGAAAAAACTGGGTATGAATAAGTGTATTTGGTGTTTCCGCATACAACTTTTTTACTTATCAACTTGATTCAAATCTAGAGGTTTTGATAATGAGGTGGCCCAAAATTTAAAAAAAAACATATTTTTCTTTCCCAAATGGTACTTTCCCAGCTTGAATCCATGAAATCATCAACTTTTCTCATTCTCCCAATTTCTGGATCCCAACCGCATTCAAAAACGAGAGGACATGTTCAGACTTGGAACGAATTATTATTATCAATGATTTACTTTCAATTACCCCTTATGTGTGAAAAATATAACATTTTCAACAAATTGTAAGTATTCAGTTAGACGAAAAGAATTAGATACAAAAAAATGTAAAGAACATAACTCATAACAGTTGTGTGGCCTGTGTTTTGTTCAATACATTTGCTCTAGAAGTAAGCTTTGTAATTGACTTTCTAATCACAGTGTGGTCATTTCTCAGTTCGTCGCATGCCTCCTTAATTCTCCGTAGAAGGACATCTCTAGTATTCACTTGAGTTGTATTAATTTTTGATTTTAAATAACCCCAAACATGGTAATCGAATGGATTGAAAGCAGGCCTTCTTGCAGGCCAGTTGTGAGGTCCTCCTCTGCCTATCCAATGAATTGAGAAATTGTCACTATTACTCTGAAATAAGGTGAATCCCCAAGGTGTGAAAGTACACGCCTACAACCTCAACTCCTACATCATCCAGCAATATGCGTAAAATATTTTGCAGCAACTTCAAATACACTACAACCGTTGGTAGATGTGGTAGGATATGGGGCCCGATTAATGCGTTGTGAATAACGCCACCTAAACATTAACGAAGAACCTGATTAGTGAATGTTTTTCTTTTATGGCGAACGGATGTAGTTCGGTCCAAACATGGGAATTTCTTGAACTGTTAACAACATCTCTGGTGTCAATTGGCTATTAGTAGGTGGGCTTTACAAAATAATAGGATCATACACAGGTGTTTATTTAGCGATGAAGCTCAATTTACCGTAGACGGAATTTCCATCTTTGAGCCGAACAAAATGCTTAAGCCATAAGACAAACACATTCACAAATCAGATTCTCCTTTAATATTTGGTGTGACGTTATTAACAACCAATCAATTGCACTCCATATCCTACTACATCTACTAACGGGTGAAGTATATTTGGAGTTCCTGCAAAATATTTTACCCTTATTTCTAGGTGATGCAGGCGTTGAGGTTGGAGGCATGTACTTTCTACATGATGGAGCTTCAACTTATTTCAGGGTAATAGTAACAATTTTACAAATCATTGAATAGGCGGAGGAGGACCTCACCACAAGCTTGCAAGAAGGCCCGATTTTAATCCACTCGATTACCATGAATGGGGTTATTTAAAATGAAAAAAACCATAAATGGGGTTATTAAAAATGAAAAAAAGGTCATTCAACAGAATTTAACACTAGAGAGGACCTCTTCGGAGAATTAGGGAGGCGTCCGAAAAACTGAGAAATTACTAAGCTATGATTAGGAGGTCAAATACAAATCTTACTCCAACAGCACGTAGGTGAATTGAGCAGAATCGTTGAGTGAAAAATTATAGCAAAATAGAAGCCACACAACTGTTGTTGTTGCTCTTTACTCTTTTTGTATCTATTTCTTTTCGTTCAAATTAATACATACAATTTGTTGCAAATGTTAATTTTCATATTTTTTCAAAAGATAGTTATATGAGCTTATACGCTTCCTACCACCAACTCGAGTGACTCAAAATATTAAAATTGAATAGCCACAGTAACGTTAACAAAATCTCACAATGGATGTAGTCCAACCAAAAAGACAAACTTGTCATTCCTTCATGATTTTCATGGCACTTTTCACTATAACTTTCATTAAATTAACATTAATATTGTCTTTGCAACCTTGGGAAGAAATTTATCGTCACGCTTTCCTGGTTTCAATTCTTCTATATATTGCTATCAATTCAAGATGTGATCTATCTATATTATACTGGTATCGAATCTATGATTTGTTGTAGTCGTTGAAAAATAACCTCAAATTGAAGTAGTTTTATTTATAATAGTACTCCGCTTGATAATAAATAAAAACCACATTATTGTATAGGTTCATTTCAGTTTGTCATAGAAATCAATAATTTCATCCCAGGTGATGAAATTGTGGAGTGATTTCAATCTAAAATAATTGATAATTATGAAGTAGTCCGCGTATTTCCTCTTTCTAATAATTTATATGATACTTTCTCTACAATGAAGGTATATATTACGAACTTTCTGGGTGGAGATAAAGACGCGAAGCTCTTTACCATTATCTGCTTAAAGTTCGTGCATTAGTGTTGATGGAAATTCGGTGGCTGACAACATCGAGTAACAATGTGGTCTTACTCCCAAATATGATTAACTCCGGGAGCGATGGCTTCTACTTAAATAGTCCAGGCAGGGAATTTGGCAACAATTCCTGGGAAATATCGATACTGAATTTTCATTTTCCATTTTTAACAATGATTTTGAAAAAGACTGCCACGAAATCAAAAGGCTTCTTATAATAAAGAGGCTGAGAAAGAGGAGTATATTCAGGTTACACAAGGTGACATTATTAATATGAATTTAATATAGTGTAATTTGTAGAGAAATGTGAAGTGATTTTCTCAAATATTCAATAATGATGAATTCGTTAACAAAATATTTCATCGAGTGCTGAGTAGAACGTGCTGTGATTTGACAAGTCAGGAGTTTATAAAATTATCTACTAAATTTATTCTCACGAATAATGTATATCACATGACTACTAACATTGTACATATTGAAAATGTATATAAATACGGGTGTGGTTTTAGTAATAATGGTTTTGTATTAATTTTCAGTTGCAAGTTCTAAATAAATCTAAAAGTGTAGAATGGGTTGTTATAGAGTTATGTGATTCGAGTCGACTATAACCCTTAAACAAATTATCGTTGTTAATATTGTATTTGGTATTTATGGCTTTCCAAACATGAGAATATTTTCTTAAAGTTATGTGATTCTCAAATCGAATCAGATTCTCGTTTTGTTTATCAGTTAATTCTGATTATATTATATTCAGTATTCAAGGCCATCGAAACAAGAGAATCATATTATTAACGTTGATTTTCGTAAGTGATGTGTAAGTCATATTGTTAAGACAAGAATAACCTCTTCAATCATTAAATTTGTGTTTTATCGATTGAATTGCTTTTAAAAATTAAACAAACATTCTGAATCGAGTAATTTGATTCTGGTTTTAAGAAATTGAAGAGTAATATAGACTTGAAGTACACGTGCCTGCTGAATTCAGTTTTTCAGTTGAACAATATGTTTGCCAATAAATGGAAAACAAAATGATGGGAAATAGAACAATATGTATGTGAAGTATGAAGTGTATGTGGAAACGACTATCAATAAGAGTTAAAAAGTCTTCTAATTTTTTTAACGAATCGGACTTTTGCTAACAGAACCGACGAAATATCCGTCGTCACATTCAGAGTCTGAATTTTGATGAACCAGGTGAACGTTAATACGGTTCATAGGACATTGACAGTAGTAATTGGTAATCATAACCACAGAATGAGCATTTCTTAGCCCTTGATCAATTCGGTTTCGACGGCTTAATTTTTTCTGAACCTGAAAACTTTTAGTTTTATGCTCACTACCGCCAACCAAATTAACAGTATTGGTAGGATCATTAAGCTCTACTTTTTGCCTCAACAGCTCTTCATGCTGACGTGAAGTGGATTCACCTTATTCCAGATTCAAGCTAGGATCTAACTGCAATCGACCACTAATGGCCATATCTCCCATATCTATGATTAGGACCAGTAGGATTGAAGCATCATGTAAATCACCCCATTCACACGTACTGGTTAGGCCATGTAAATCAGTAATAAACTTCTCAGCTGCGTCATTACCTTGTCGGTGCTTCAGAAACTTCACCCGTTAATAAATAAGGTTGCGGTTTGAAATTGAATGGAAGTCAAACTGAGTAATCATATCAGCAAACTTCGTTGTTTCCGGTTTAAATAAAGGTTACACATCATAAGCGCGGGATCTCATCCGATAAATTGGGATGTCGATTTGACGATCCTTTGACGCCTCTTTATGGCCACTTCCTCGCCGGAACCTCATACAAAAATTTTCTAAGAAGGTCAGTTATTAATATTGAAACTAAACATCTCCGGAGATCGTAAAAGAAGTGTACCGTAAAAATTTGGCAGGTTTTGAACTATTTTGGTACTCTAAGTCAGAAACCGATTGCATAATCAAACTTTTTGAAATTTCATCGTGCCTTGTGCCCAATTTGCAGTAGATCACGCAAATATGGTTGGGTTTCATCCAAGCATGATGCAGAAAAATTTTTCTGTGGGTTGACAAAGTAGGCAAAACATTCCTTCTTCAGAGAAAAATTAGCTTCTTTTGAAGAGTCATCAATGTTGGAATATTCGTTTGTACAGAGGAAACAAACAAAAAATGGTTTCGTGCTCGTATCATTGCAAAAGCCACGAATCCGTTTTTTGCATTTACTGCAACAAATCCAATCAGGACCTCTGTAATTATTCCACTTTCTAGAGCAAATTGCGCAGACGTCATATTTAGCTTTAACAACCCTTTCTGCTGGTTTTCTTATTGGCATTTTCTTGGGAACTGCAACTAAACTTGCAACGGGTTCGTCGTCAATATCATCGTCGCTACTAGTAAGAATCTTTCTCTGGGTCCCTGTAGAGACAGCTACTGGGTCATCTGTAGATAGGTTTGATTGAGGTACATTAACCTTGAGCTGTTTACCGGGCTCTATTTTCATGCCACGTGTTTTAGTGACCTTTTCCCTATTTGATCCGCGTAGATCTTGAAGCAGATGACCAGGCTCTCATTTAGGATAGCAACTTGGGCATTTGCGTCGTCTTGATGGTCTGGAAATCTTTTGAGAACTTCTTGTGAATTAAATGAACAGGGCCCTGTGGCTCAAAATCCATATTGTGAATTATTGGACACATTCCCACTGACTGCAAGCCACAATCGATTTGAGAGCGCATGAAAATTTTTTTTTCGAATGGACGAAGACGAGTCGGTTTCACTGCGCCATTTGTCTAGAATCTGACGCCATTTCCTAAACGGGGCAAACACTGTCACATCCAATGGTTGCATAAAATGGGTTCTGTTGGGTGGGAGCGCTGTCATATAGATATTATTCTCCTCACAAGCTTCAATGACAGTAGGTGCAAAATGAGATGTTAGATTGTCCCCAATAATGAGTTTTTTCCAGGATATTCATTGTCTTTAATTTTGGGCAGTAAAATTTTGAAAACCCATCTTTCAAACTGACCCATATAGGACCAGCCACTGGGTGTGTTGCTGTAGACCGTTCCAGGACAACCTCCTTTTGTCCAACCTTCGTATATATTTTCTGCCTTGTACACCACCATGGGGAGCAATAAATCTCCTGCAGCGTTTCCGCACACCATGATACTGATGGAGTCGTTGGAATGTTGCTGAACTCTCTCCATACGTTTGGTTCCTCTTGGAATAATGACTTTTCAGGCTCCAGGGTCATCTTGGACACTAGTTTCATCGTAATTGAAAACCATAGAAAGATCAATATCTTGTAAAACATCTTAAATGACAAGTTGATTTGGTCCTACCGCCGCACGTGTTCGTTTTATGTTTGTAGCCAAACGGACACTCAACTTGTTACGGATGATGAAGTTTTCGTAGAAACATTGTCATGAAACTCCTTAAAGTTTTGACCTTTTTTTTTGTAAGTATTTGTGGATCAATTCGCGAATATCAACTTTGGATATCGGAAATCCCCAATTGCTCATTGTCACTAAAGTTTTTATCGGCAACTTGTTTTGGAGGGTCCCACGTGAAATTTTAAAGCGCCTGCTTGCTGCCGCCTGACACATGTCGTCCCATTAGCTGGATACTGATTATCGAGAATCCGATGATCGAGAGATACCCATCGACACCGGTTGATGTGGCGTCGAATTTTTAGGTAACAGCCAAAAATGTTTACCTGCGGACTGAGAGTCCGCGTGCGAGCATCGGAAGGTTAACCATTCTGTCAAACTGTGAAGGCAACGCTGTTGTCCTGGTCTTCTTAATTCCTAGCTTGTCACAAATTTCGTGGAATACTTGGCTCTCGATATTTCTTCCTTGATCGCTGTGGACTCCTAATGGCACTCCATATCGGCTGATAAATTCTTCCATCGGTACATCCATAACAGGTGTGGCCTCTTGATTCGGGATCACGTGAATTATCACCCACTTTGTGGAATAATCGATTACAACCTGGATGTATTTACCACCATTTTCTGTCGTCGGAAATGGTCACCGATGTCTAAAGCAATCCTTTCCAATGACTTCCAACATTATATTGATTCATGGGCGCTTTTCCCTTACAATGTGGTTTATCAGTCGTAGTACAAGTAGTACATTTTCTACAACAGTCCTTCACATCGTCGGAGCTGTTCGTCCAATAAAACCTTTCACGGATTAGTTGAATAGTTTTCTTCACTCCCAGATGACCTCCCTATTGACTGTTATTTAACTTCCTCACTGTCTCAGCTTCTCTTGTTCTCGGGTTAACTATCTATCTTCTTATTTCGGAACCATATTCGTTTCCAAGGACTCATTTAAACAGCCCTTCTTCCAGGACGAGGGAGTATCACTCCGTGGCAGCTTCATATTTAAGAAGTTCTTGGTTTGCAGGAGTCATAACGCGCTTATGCAAACTACATACATGCTCTAGCTCGCCACAATCACAACACCTGATCATCTTCGGCTTCTTGTCTACCATACCTTTAACCAAGTTGACAATCTAGTCAAGTCTATCATCGTCGTCATCTTCTTCTTGTACAGTCTTTCCTTTGTTGTGTCCCGAAGCATTCGTGACTGCTTGATATTCAAGAGCAGCTATCAATAGATCTACTATGGTTTTGGGATGAGCTGATCGAAGCGTCCTCTCCAAATTGCGGTCACATAAGCCGTCAATAAAGGCCTGGCTGCTCAAACATTCCATATTGTTCTCTGGTGCTGTTGGATAAGTCGAACTAGTCGGGCAATATCCAGTTCATACTCATGGAGCGTTGCGTCACATTTTCGCGTCCGGTTCTTCAGCTGGAGTCGGTACAAATGTTTGGGACCATATCGCATGTCCAATCTTTTCTTCATCTGCTCGATGTCATCAGTTTCTTCTGGGGGTATCTTCTAATGCACATCTGAGGCATTTCCCGAAGTGCGATTGCTAAGTTCCCTGCCTTCTCCTTATCGGATCAATTATTAATTCTAGCGGCTGCTTCAAACTGTTTTAGATAATTGGTACTCGACGTCCTTCCGTCGGAAGTTGGTGCCTAGACTCGGGCAAAACTGCTAATATCCTCTGTCTTGTGTTGTGTTTCTGGCCTGCAGATTTTGATTTCTTTTTCTCCTGATGCCGTGTCTTGTGTCCTTTAATCTGCCATATTTGTCTCCAACTCCTTGATTTTCTCATCGATCGTTGTAATTTTATCCTAAATATCCGATTTTAGAGCAGAACTATTATTTTCGACTTCAGCGGCTATGTCAGTTTTCATTGATAATATATCGGCAAAAATATCGTTCTTGGTAGCAGAAATTAAGGTGGAAGTCTCGAATAAGAATGTTTCCGGATCCAACTAATCTCTTACCATTGCCACTCTTCTTACCGGACGCTCCCAACACGCGGTTTTACAATTCTACTCTTAGTTATCTATTTCAATAGTTTTTAACACAACGGGTGGAATACATTTATACACATGGTATATCTACTCACTTGATTTATTTATACAATTATTCAAAATTCAATATGGTTATTTCATGTACACACTTAACTCTAGTTTATATTAACCCTCCAAAACCTATCGTTTTTTGAACTCCAATATTAGACCACAAGGAATTCTCCGCATTGAATTACTGGTTGCCAACATTATAAAACCTTATTTATGATTCTTGTCAAGTGAATCATCTATAAACGACTCATTTTAGTTAGATTTTTTAAAGCTAACAAGTGCGTTGTTGTGATCGATATTCGAAAAATGGACTTCAAATGGGGGTAAGTAGGTTTTTTTCCTAAATAAAATACTGGGTTGTTTATATTGGTATAGTTAATTACTTAGACTTAGGAGAAGTGAAGAGTATTATGCAACATAATTTAGGATGCATAGTTTTCAGGTTATGAATGTTTTTTGTACTGTTGCCATATGGCAACAATAGGTTTTGAACTGATGTTTCACTTTCACGAAGGGATTTGATCTTCAGCAGGCTTTAGTCATATTAGAGGAAGATGATGACGGTATAGCTGCGCCAGGTGTCAGAGAAATTTTTATAACTCCACCAGAGGCTTCAGAACTCGCTGAAGAAGACTCCGCCGAGGAAGATGAAGGTGGTTTATTAGAAAATTTGAACAAAAATCAATTATCAGCGTCGGCAGAAGTTGTCCTGGAAAATATCCAACGAATATCTGGACATCCTTTTTACGAAGAGAAAGTCAATGTTGAAGATGTCCAAGATGTCCAACCATCACATAGAAAACCTAAACTTACTTTTAAATGGATTGATAGAGACACTGTTGGTAATATTCCTACACAACCAAAACCGAATTACTCTCAATTTCATAACAAGACCGTAGTAGAAGTATTTGAAATATTCCTGGATGATACTATTATAAACCTTTTTGTTGAAGAATCTAACAGATATGGTGGATTCATAAATTGCCCACCCCCTAATATAAGCAAAGATGAAATAAGATGTTTTATAGGTATCCTTTTTCCAACAGGTTACGTGGTTTTGCCAGGAAAGAGATTCTACTGGGATATGGGTTTGGACATGAACAGTAAACTGCTATCTAAGGCTATGCGCAGGGATCGATTTATACAGATAATGATATTTTTACACTGCACGGATAATTCTAAACTTGATAAAAAAGGTAAGATGTGTGAATTTCGACCATTCACTGACCTATTAAAATCAAATTTCTTGAAATATTTGGTTCCAGTTGGGCACCTAAATTATGATGAGGCTATGGTCAAATATTTTGAACGTCATTCTTGTAAACAGTATATAAAGGGCAAACCAATTCGATTTGGTTACAAAGTTTGGATTTTGGATACTTGGTGAACTTTGAAATCTATCAGGGGAGCAGCCCAAATATCAATGAATTTTATAAATCTCAAAATGGAGCATGTGCAGCTCCATTGGTAAAATGGACTTATCGTCACAATATCTATTTCGACAATCTTTTTACTGGGTTTTCCCTTACTTTGTCACCTCATAGAACGAGGTTATGGTGCAACAGTAATGACGAGAGAAAATCGATTACCAAAGTCCTGTCCTATTACTGATAAAATAAAGTAAAACAGAAGAGACGGGGAGAACATGAATTTGGAATTTGCGCTTAAAATGGGGTCTTGATAGCACGCTGGAATAACAATGCTGTGGTAACTTTCGCATCTACTGTTCATGGAATTTATCCACTTAGTCAAGTGTAAAGATAGTCCCAGTCAGAAAAAAAATTGTTAAAGTTACCAGACCATATTTAGTTTCCGAATACAACAGCCATATGGGAGGAAGAGACAGGATGGATCAAGATATAGCCCAGTATCGATTATCCATAAGAGGGAAAAAGTGGTATTGTTCACTTTTAACCTGGTTTCTGGATGCTGCACTCCATAATGAATGGAATATGTATAAGCAAGCGGGAAGTAAACTTACTAAACGAGAGTTTCGACGAAAATTACTTATTGCTTATCTAAATCGATATAAAAATCCACCAAGAGGACCTGGACGGTCATCTTCATCCAGAAACAGCACTTCTGAAAGCAGAGTATCTGACGATGTGCGGTATGATCGTATAGATGACTTAGTAATAGCTGTACCCAATAATAAGCGTTGGATATGTGCAGGTGAGGGCTGTAACTCTATTGTCAGAACAAGTTGTGGAAAATGTAGTGTTGGACTCTGCATACCATGCTTTGAAATTTTTCATTCAGTTGCTTTTAAATGGTGTACTTACAGTTTCTGACATAATAAAATTTTTATACGTACCACGTTTCGAATAAATCTTGAACTATGTTTTTTTTTTTCATTTGTTTCGGGTTACCCTAAAGCATATCGTTGCCATATTGCAACATATTCAATCTTTGCTTCTAGAAATAAAATTTGTTAAAAATTGTCATTTCCTAAATGTTCGAGGTCCTAATACATTGTTTATAACAAAAAAAATACACTTTTTGCAACAATAATAAATTCGTGCGTTGGAGGGTTAAATACACGAATCACAGTTTATTGACAATTCATTTATTCACCTTTGTTAATTATCAGATTTAATTGTAGACTACTCGCCGCTCATAGGTAGTCTCTTATACATTAAAACCACCTTCTCGAAAACTTCGGATCCCTGAAAATTCTCGATTGCGGCTCCTAACAAACAACAATCGAATTTATTAGATTATTTCTTTAAAGACAATTAAAAAAATACTTAGTCCTTCCCAGGAAACAGGGCGCTCCCGCCAAAATTTCAACTTTAGATATCAAACTAGAACAGAGTTGGCATTAATTACTACAGTGTGTAGTTTCGTAATAGTAAACGTCCTAAAAATTTGAAGAACATTTTATTTGTTTCCAAATTTCTGTACGTCACTCTCGAATTTTCTCTGTCATCAACTAACTAAAACAAACCCTAGCAACGGCTGTCCTGATCAACCGTAATATCTTGCATTGAGCAGACACTTACTTAATTAGTTCTTAGAACGGACACCCCAAACAAATGCATAATTATACTTCGTCATTATTCCTCGCAAAACACATTTTCCCAATTAACAAGACATTATATTAATTCAAATAGATACCTCAATTGTGATATGAAACGTTTTTAATATTATTGTTCGCTCTTGTAGTGGTTTTTCAAATATTTTCTATCAATCCTCAATTTTTTTAATAAAAAAATTACAGTTTATTTTGCATAAATTTAGGCACTTGAAAAAGTATATTTCTAGCCAACATCTCCGCAATTTATATTTTGGATTGGTAGAAAGCCATCTTCGATATGGAATTCAGGTTTGGGGAAGTGCGTTGGAAACTCACCTGCAGCCATTAAATATAATCCAAAGGAGATTTCTAAAAATCATAATGTCTAAACCGAACCTTTATTCTTCAGATCTTTTGTATTCTGAAAACAGAATATTGGATCTGAAACAACTATACTTTTTATGCGTTTCAGTGGAATATCATAGATCAAAGAATACATACAACTTACCAATCCATAATTACAATACTAGGAATAGACATTTCCATACAGTCCCTAGGATGATAAAAACTGGTTGTCAGAAAACATATTCTTTCTATTCCGTTAAGATTTACAACCGTATTCCAGATTATATTAAAAGCATCCAAAATATTCGATTATTTAAAAAGAAACTAAAACACTTCATTTTATAGCAGAAAAGAGAATTCTGCGATATAAAAATCGTAACGTGAGAAGTATCTACACCTACACATGGTTACATTGGCTGATGGTTGGAGTTTACGGTGTTCAATAACTTAAATAGTTTAATATACTTACTTTTTTTCTGTAGTTGTACAGGTTCATTTTCTTTATTCCTTTAATTTTTCATATTATAATTTTTCATATTATATTTTTTTTAAATTCATATTTTGTTGATATATTCTGATTGTGCTGTGTATTATTTGTGATATTACTACTATCATTATTGTTTCTAAGTTTACTATTGTTGTGAGTGTAACTAATTTTGTCGCTGTACTTAATTTAGATACCACTTACAAGCTGTTTTTTACAGCTTCTGTGGGGCATTGTGTTTATTTACGATTTTTGATCTACATTTGTTATACTTTGTAATTTATAGTGAATAAACATATATTATATTGCTATATTATTATTCTATAATTATAGCGATCTATAATCCAATTGAGCTGGCTTTAATTTTTATCAATATAATAGAACTTTACAGATATATGAACGCATATGTAGGAGCAAACATTTCTTCGATATAAATTTTCGCAATGTAAATTGAAAAGTTGTGAGTGGAGACAGAGTTATTAAATTGAAAGTAGCAAGTATAATGTAAAAAATGGAAACTTCCAGCATCAATTACCAGAGGAAGTGAATTTGTGCGCCTTGAGCAAACTGTTAAAATTTCTGGAAGTTTGAAGAAAAAAATTCTTTAATTAAATATCGCTTAGTGGAGGATCGAAAGAGAAGAGTTTACCTCAAATGGAAATAAAATTATTCTTTGAGTTTCAATTCAAATCAACATAAAAGTGTTTACTGTTTCAAATGAAACTTACTTCTTCTAGATAATTCCACAATATATTGAAAAAAATTCTAAGAAATTTGACAATTGTTTCGATATTAAATATCATTGTCAGAATGACAGAAGTTACATTTCATTGGATGCCTACCTAATGTTTAATAATTATTTATGGCTAGACCAAGAAGTTGTAATTGACTAAATGAATGTTATAGAAAAAATAAGAAGATATGCTATTACAAATATTGAAGCCTAGATATTATTAACCCTATGGGGATATCCTGGATATCTCTTTCCCAATTAAGATCAGTATAACTGTGCAGTGAGATAGAAAATCAGGAAAACTGTATCTGCTGAACTTTGACCAGTATGAACTCATACAAAATAAGATTGACATTAAGTCACGTAAGAAAAATTGAAAAGGAATACCAGATCAGGAAGATAGAAAAACCAGGAGTCACTTCGCTAGAACGATTAAAAAATTGAAATAATATGAAAGTAACCTCAATGAATCCGTTACTGAAACAAAGGTAGAGTCAAACTATACGTCAGGTACTAGACTACCGGAAATGAGAATGAAGATATTTTCCGAAAATCGCACTGAACGGGAAAGTGTTTTGAATTTTTCCAGTGTCCTCGAAAATCCACAATTAAAATCAGATGCTGACATTTTTTTTATTTAAAAGTTATCTATAGTCTGTTTCTTATTGTCTGACAGCACGCGAAAAGGTCACAGATGCTAGTCAGGTAGTAAACCATAAGCGTCCCCGTTCATCTAAAGAATTTATCAACTATTCAATTTTATACCCTATCTGATATATAAAGGCAATATAAATGTAAATTCGGTTAGTTAAAACCACTAACTGACCTTCATGCATTTGTAGAGTACATACAGTTAAAACAATAAATTAGTTTTGAAATAATTTTGTAACGCAACTATCCTGACTGAATATTTCATTAATTAGCTTGAGAATTTGTCTTGGGAGACATATTAACAAACCATTTATCAATTCATTCTCCAGATAATTACTTTCCGATTTTCGAAATGTGGATAATAACATATCCAAGAAACATGACAATAGGGTCCTACTAGGGATTGTCCCAATGACTACTTAGAAGTTTTGCAGGTATATACGGTGAAACTTGGTCTCGCCCAAATTTGTATAATTTGTTTGGATTATATATCTCCACCTAAAAAGTCAACTGGAAGAAAACCATTTGACCTTGATGAACATATGCAAAATATAATAAGACGAAAACTACATGAATTATATTTTAAAAAAGAGATCCCAACCCTTGACAGAATTATAAGAATGGTGAAGGAGGACGAGAATTTGCCTGACATAGGGCGAAAAACTTTGTGGAGAATATTACACAAATTAAATTTCACTTGGGAGAAGCAAAGTCGCAAATCAGTGCTAATCGACAACGAAGAAATAATATGTTGCAGACGCCACTATTTACGAGATATCCAAAAATACAGACAGTAGGGAAGACAAATCTATTATCTAGATGAGACATGGCTCAATGAAGAAATTGAGTGAAAAAAAATATGACGTGACAAAAGTATTCAAACCAGTCGTCAAGCTTCCACAGAAGGTTTATCTACTGGACTGAAAACTCCTATCGATAAAGGTCGCCGACTAATAATAACGCATATTGGATGCAATCAAGGGTTCGTTGAATGTGGTTTACTGGAGTTTCAGTCAACATCAACCAAATACTATCATGAAGAAATGACTGCAGATGTATTTTACACAAATGGTCTAGTTAATTCCAAATAATGCTGTAATCGTTATGGACAATGCCACTTATCATTCGCGATTACCAGAAAATCTTCCATCTACCTCTTGGAGAAAAGCTGATATTAGAAACTGGTTAATCCTGAAAGATATACCATTTGAAGATGATATGTTGAAAAAAGAACTTTTAGAGGTTGCTTCAAATCACAAGCTATAATTTGAAAAGTTTGTTATTGTTGTGCTTCGTTTGCCGCCATACCATTGTGAATTAAATGCGATAGAGTTAATATGGGCCCAAATGAAAGGTTATGTAGCTAGACATAATAAAATATCTAAAACGAAAGATGTTCATGAACTCAAGAAGTACTCATTGACAACATGTAATTAAAGAGGAGGAGAAAATGTGGGTTTTAGATAACCTCATAGAACAAACTATAGAACCGATAGTGATCTCTCTCGACGAGTCTTCGGATGATTCTTGTATGGCCAGCGAAGAGGATGATACTATAGATTGAATTTTATATTTCCCATAAATGGTATGTTTACTTTACTTAATATACGAGTACATTAATTCATTGTCAATAAATTTGAATTATGAGAACTAAACTATATTTTCTTTAATTAATTAATAAAAATTTGAATGTAACTTGTTAATAGGCCTGAACGAATGAATTTCATTTCAAATGTAATGTTGACCGAATCTAGTTAAATAAGCTAAATTAACCAATATCGTAATCTCCGCCACTGCCGCACTGTTTATCTTTTTGCTGGAATTGCTCAGTTTCATTACCATATTGTATTTTGAGCTGAAACAGGGATGAACAGATAACCAATACAGAGACCTACTTGTTTTGCATTAGAATTTTAGTATTTACTTGTAAAATTCTTGGGATCACTCTGTAAGAGATAATTTTCTATTTGAATATTTAATGAGACTACTGTGCTGTCAGACATTGAGAAATAGTCAACGATAGAAATTTGCATGTAATTATAAACTTGTTAACAAAACCAAAATTTATTGTACATGTATATTACTCTGATCTATTGAGCATTCCTCAGTCCTTCCAAACTATCGAACTTTGCTACTATATTTAGACGTAACCGGAACCTTTGACTAAATTTTGAGCATAATAAGAAAGTTTCATTAGAGGCATTACCAACTTATCTTCATCAACGAAAATCAGTTTTCAAAGAGGATTTCGAAAAATGCAGAAAAGGAATTATCCAACCAACAGTCGAGTAATTTTTACAATTTCTAAAAGAGGCAATGTAATTCTGGATAATGCCACAGGTTAAACAAGACACAAACTATACAAAACTCACTCTCTCACGGAATGCCCCAAAACAAAGTAGCTCTTTACTGACAATTACAATCGAATTTGAACAAAAATTCAAACAACAATCAATATATCAGAAAAAATCAAATTTTTATAACATTGGCGGATGCGCATAAAATTTATACTTGTGAACTGTTTGCATAATTACCCTTTGACAAAACTTGATGAATTTATCAAAAGCAAAAACTGTGTGTGAATTGTTCAGGCACAAAACACGTCTAGTGTCACAAAATACATTTGCAATATCCACATAATAACGGACGAATACCATCAAACAGTAACAATTTCACTCCAACACGTTCACAAAATTCAAATTTCCAAAATGATACTCAAACTTTCAATCGCAACAATCATTCAGAGAATATTCTTCAAATTTAGGATAAACCATATTCATCTCAAAGCATTCAAAAAAAAACAAATAACTTCAAATTGTTCTAGTTTATCAGCTCTTCCAACAAAAAACTATTTAGTATTGCTGGTGTTGACTGCGCAAGCAACTATTTACAATCGTCAAAATCAACCTGTTCAAGTAAGAATTCTTCTGGATAACGGCAGTCAAAATTCATTTTTTAGCAAACAAATTGTACAAAAACTCCGTACAAATAGATCTTAAATATTTTAGGCATATCTGAAACCAGTACTCTATCCAACGAAATATTGCATGTAGTGCTACACTCGAACGATAAGCCCATGCATACGCTATGCTATACCAAATTACTTCAACTATCCCCCAATAGAAGTTGAATTCAGATCACGTAAGAATAACTTAGCGTATTTTAAATAATCTAGCTGACAAAATATTTGCCACACACGACAATATCGATATATTAACAATAGCAGATTATTATTATGATCTGTTGACATATGGTCTGCTCAAACTAGGTGACAGTCTACTTAGACATTTTAATACCCATTTGGTTTATATTTTCTAGGGACAATGGGCATCTAAACACACATCCCCTATATCGTATCATGTAGCCAGTGAATTCGTAAATTACAATTCAGTCACTAAATTACAATACATTCTCGTAACATTCTGGGAAATCGAAGAAATACAAAAATTTGAATCTCTTTCAGAAAAATAGACTTTGAGAAGCCATCTCCAAATCTACAACTAAATATCTCGAAAACGGACATTCCCAAGCCGAAATTCCAGTAAAATATGTCGCAGAACATAGAAAGTTAGGCAACTCTCTCGCAACGATTTTTCTCGTTAGAGAGAACATAATACAACAAAATCCCAATCTCTATTCAGAATATAAGGAATTTATTCATGAATACATATCACTCGATCATGCGAAATATACCTCTATAATCGCAAAATTCATTAACAAATATTTAATTCCACGCTTATCGACAAGATCGAATTACAATAAAACTTTGTGTAATTTGAAAAAGAATATCTTATTTTGGCATAGATATGTAGATAAAATATTAACTTGCTTTATAGGCAGTGAACGAAAATTACATGAAATTAACTGTCTCTACCATTACTTCGTGGAATCTACTCATATTAGTGTTTCAAATGAAACTTACTGATTCTAGCTAATTCCACAATATATTGAAAAAATGTTGATAATTCTAAAGAATTGACAAATGTTTCGACATGAAATATCATCGTCAGAATGACAGTAGTTACATTTCATTTGATGCCTACCTGATGTTTAATAGTTACTTTTAGCTAGACCTTGTGATTGACTTAATATACGTTAACAGAGATAAGAAGGAGATATATCACAAATATGAAAGTTCAGATATTATTAGCCCTATGGGGATGTCCCTGATATAATTTCTCCCAATTAAAATAAGTATAACTGTGTAATGATATAGAAAACCAGGAAAACTATATCCGCTGATCTTTATAATTATCACTTAAGAAGACAGTTTAAAAGTGGATGTCTTCCTATATTTATCTGTTCATTGACAACTTGATATTGTGGGTTTCTTAAGTTTTTTCTAATTTCTAATTTTTCAAGGAAATCCAGTTCTTGTATCTTATCACAAACATGTAGTACTTCTAGTTCTATGTTAGGTGTCAATCAATGTTTGGTATCAAGTAGATATTTTGCGTAGTGGGATTTATCTGGGTGCTCTAATCTGTATGCTGGTAAGTGTTCACTGTATCTGATTTCACAATTTCTAAGGGTTTGACTCAAATAGACGGCATTTCATTCTGGATATTTATGTTTATATATAACAGATTTCATTAATGGGGATATTTTTGTTCTTATATTTAACAATTTTTTAGTCACATTACCTTTTGTTCCAAAAAAAATTGTTGTTTTCGTAGCTAAAGATATTATCTTTTGAAATATTATTATAAATATTACCTGCATATGTGATGGATTTATAATTTTTGATTTTGTTACTTTGTTCGGAAAATATTAGTTGTAATGCCACTTTTTCCATTAATTAATTTAATTATCATATTTAATGGATAACCGTTGGATGTTGCTATTTTTCTAATTAGTTAATTTCATAAAAATATTTCTTTTAGAATTGACCAACTATGCATTCTATGGAAAATTCTTTTTAGATTCGAGAGTATTGAATCTCAGACTAATGACCTGAATGGGCTAACATAGCTTCGCAAAGTGAACAACTTTTTTCCAAGGTGAATAGTCGATTGCACCACACATAAACTTAATCACGTAGATTCTTCAAAATATGTTTCTACTATTTGAATAGAAGACGGTGGTTGCTTTGGAACTAACCACTTTGCTTACAGCGTACTACATATAGTACACCGGTTTGAAGTGCAATTTTGTAATACCAAATGAACGATTAACATTGCATGGCGCCATCTTAAACTTAAAAGCAGATTTACCCATTTAATAACATGGCCAGTTAACAATTTCGTGTCGTGGGAAGCGGTTGCTTTCTTTATTTCTTGGTTTTCAGGTAACATTTTTTGCAGTTGGAAACGGTTGAGAAATTTTTTTGTTATACTTTTGTTTTTTACTAAAATATCAATTATCAACCAATACAACTTTTTATCGTAAACAAAACTCATTTTTTCATGTTCTATGGGTAGTACATGGTGACATAAAGGATATTTCAGTTGTGCTACTGCTAGTACATTGTGATTCGAAGAAAAACTTAAGCTACATATATTTTTCCATTCCTTTGTAGATGTTTACATTAATAATCATAATAAAAATGAGTAAACATAACAAGAACACGCCATTGAGTGAACAAGAACTGTATAATTTGATAGAGGCTGGACTTAATGATTTGGAAGAGTTATGCCATGAAGAGACTGATGACATACTGACGTTCGAACATCTCCAGAATGAGAACGGAATTACCGGTATGATCATCAACTAGTTATTTTTGCATATCTGATAGGTTAATTTTAGGTTATGATAAGGAAACTGACTGTCGAACTAATGAGTCAAGTAAATGATTTGAAGGCAGAAATTTCTGAATGTGTCGCTTTGCAAAGCTCAGTATTCGCTGTTATCTACTAAAAACCAAACAAGGATGTGAACAGTTAATACAGGAGTTTGTGAAGAAACACGATTTGACAGAAAAAAGAAAAATAACATGGCGAGAAGACGTAAAATACATAACGCCCACTACTATATAATGGGCACAAAAAGCACTACCAAATCTTACACACCTAAAATCACCAATAGATTATTTGAATGAATATTCTGACGACGCCTTATTTGATACAGTGGTTACATACACAGATATTTATCTACCGCAGAATAGGAAATGTGTAGGAAATATCGATATTATTTTAAAAAATAATAGATAAATATCGTCGATATTACTTATCCGCCCAACCTATCTAATACGCGAGAAAAAAATATTGGTTTACCCCAAAAATGATGGAATTTTGAGAATTTTTTCGATTATTCTCACTTTTTCCATCAATAACAACACGAAAAAACGGTTTTTAAAAAAAATCCTGTGTGTATGTCGTCGTCGTTGTCGTCGGCCACTTTTCGTTATATGTCTTGTTAGCACGATACAGCCTCCGGAGTGCAAAAAGTCACCAAATTTATGATTGAATATTATTCAGAATATCTCACAGATAAAGCCTATTGATTTTCAGCTCACCACAGGCAGTACGACAGGTGCTATAGTACTTTAAGTACGACATTTTTGTCATTTTTGGAGAAATTTCAGTTTGTTAGCACGATACAGCCTCCGGAGTATAAACAAATGACCAAATTTATGATTGGATATTATACAGAGCGTCTCAAAGATAAACCCTATTGATATTCAGCTCATTAAAGTCAGTACAACGACTGCTATGGTACTTGAGGTATCAAATTTTTGTAATTTTCGGAGAATTTTCAGTTTGTTAGCACGATACAGCCTCCAACGTTTATACAAGTGAAACATTTTATGATTAAATATTGCTCAGGGCGTCTTATAGATGAATCTTATTGATTTTTAGTTCACTAGAGCTAGTACATCGGGTGCTATGGTACCTGAAGTGCTACATTTATTGTCCTTTTCGGAGAAATTTCGGGTTGTTAGTACGATACAGCCTCCGGAGTGTATACAAGTAGTCAATTTTATAATTGGATACTTTACAAGGTCTCTAATTCAAGGTGACTTACAGATGTATCCTATTGATTTTCTGCTGAGTGTAGCGAGTACAGCGTGTCCTATAAATCCATATATACTGCATACTTGGTTACTTTTGGAGAAATTTCGGTTTGTTAGCACGATACGTCCCCCGAAGTGTACAAGTGACAATTATATAATAGAATATTATTCAGGGCATCTCACAGATGCGGAGAAGTTAGTTTTAGTCTTCAAAACCGTTTATTTTCATTTGTGAAAGGGTTGCATCGGCTGTGAATTTATTAGTTCCGGATAATAGAAGCAGATTGACTGGCAAATATTTCAAACAAAGAGTGCTCCTAATGTCCATATCTGACGAATACCGGAGTGATTAATATTTAAATAAACACTTTCATATTTTTTATAATGAAGATAACAATAAAACTACCAAATGTTCATTTGTCAAATTCCGATTATTTTGTTAAAGATCATTAGTAACCACTATTTGAAAAATATATCGATATTTTTTATCATACGTATATCGATACTGTTGAAAAATATCGATATTTCTTATTCCGTGCCCATCGTTACTGCAGAATAATACATGCTTTAAGAATACAAATAAGAATGAGATAAAACAATTGTGGGTATTCACATTATTATGGGAAACCTAAGTTATCCTCGTATACGAGTTTATTGGGACAGCAAACTTCGCGTGAATGTTGTTAAAAATAATATGCCATACAACATATTTCCCAAATTACGAACCCATATACATTTTACGGATGCTAATCAAACAAATGGAACTGATACATTTTAGAGAATTAGAATTCTTTACAACAAAATACGACATAGGTGTATGCAAATATCTCTTGAAACAAAATTAAGTATTGATGAACAAATTATTCCTTTTAAGGAATAGTTAAACGTTAAGCAATATATAAAAGGCAAACCGTGTCCATGAGGTATAAAACTGTATAACTTGTGTGGAAGTTCCGGTTTACTTTACTACTTCGTTTTAACCAAGGTCCTACTACAGAACTAAATTCCCTTCATCAAGAAGTTTTTGGTCAAAGTGCAGCTGTTATAATAAAACTTACTGAAAGGGCAACCAATCCAAATCACCAGCTTTATTCCGATAATTATTTTTCTAATTACCAACTATTGTCATGGCTTCCAAACAGGCATATTCATGCCTCCTTTACTGGTAGAACAGACCGTTTCACAAAACCTTCACGTTTGCCAGATAAGCTAATAGCTAAAAAAGAAGGAAGATTTCCCCAAGACATCATTAGTGCTGATGAAGAAGTCATAATGACTAGATGTTTAGATAACAAATGTGTAACCAAGGCTTCAACTTTTCATTCGAAAGGGGAAGAAGGTACTTGTAAGAGGTGGAGCAGAATAGAACAAAATGATCTTATGGCGCCTCGACCAGAAGTTATAAAATATTACAATGCTGGTATGGGAGTGTTGTAGATAGTTAAATAATCTTTTAAACCTTTCGTTAGGCTTAAGACAAATAATTGACAATTAATTTGTCGAAATGAATTTAATCAGTGTAGTTAGGGAACTTAAATAAATAACTCAATGACATTCACTCCACCTACGTAACATAATAGTTCAAATGCTTCTTCTTCTGAGAGATTCTTGAGAAACTTCGAGCAATGGAATATGAACGTCATTGTTTCCAAATTCCGCATGTTGAGGAGGAGTTGAAGGGCTTGTTTCTAATTAAACTACATTCTCGGAGGATGATTCTTGTAGAGGTTCTTCCATTGAAGTTCCAATAGATGCCAGATGTCGTGTGAAAACAGTTATTTCTCTACCATCAGACAGCTTAACATGTGAATATTCAGAATTTACTTCCTACAACTCTACTTCTTCAACCAAAGGCTCGTACTTGGAATAGCGGACTGGTCCCTTCATGAGGACTGTTTCCGAATTCATCAACCATGAAGGTATGGTCATTCTACTTTTTTATCTTCTGAGAAAACTGAACATTCTTTAATGAGATGTTGCGTTGATTGACGTACATAACAAAGAACGAATAGAGTGTAAGGCTTCCTGATATACTTGTTCCCATTTATCAATTTCAAGTTGATGAGTTCTCAGGACTCATTCAATTGTCTTCCAGATAATTCCAACGTTACGTTCGCATTATCCATTACCTTGCGAGTTGTAACCAGTAGTTCGACTTGTAGCGATACCTGCAATACCAAGGAATGACTTAAGCTCCTGTGACATGAAGCTTGAGCCTCTGTCAGAGTGTACCAAATAAAACAAACAGTTCTTTAAGTTTAGATATAACAGTACTTGAAGAAACGCAAACAGAAAACGTGAAAAGGGTAACGATTTTTGGAAGATGAAGGTAACGGTCCTTTAAAATATATGTTAAATTTTTCTAGTGGCTAGCTTTTATAAGATGACTTCGTCTCTTATGAAACCGTGGCTTAATTTCAGCACACGACACGAGGATATTGTTGATCGCATCTCTTCTAGCGAGAAGAGAAGGTTCTTACTTCTTACACAATGATACAATCTTGTTTCTCCAGGGTGACATGAGGCTTCATTAAGAGAACGTAGTTGCTGTGCATTTTTTGCAATAGATGAACAGATTCGTGATGAAGTATCAGCTGAGATATCATATTCGCCAGGTCTATAAATGATTACATAGTTATAACTTGAAAGTTCTAGTTTCCAGCGCATGATTTTCTCATATTCAATTTTTCCGAAGTGTTTCCTGTTTAACATAAAAGAAACTGACCGTTGATCTGTTATGAGTTGAAAATAACGGCATATAAGTAAATGCCTACATTTCCTCAAGGCATCTACAATAGCATATGCTTCCTATTCAAACGAAGAGTGAGGTTGCTCTGATTTAGAGATTTAGATAGTGTTCTTGAAAAAAGGCAACAAGCCGATTATTCTGAGATACAGTAGCTCCAATCGCAAAATCCGAGGCGTCAGTTTCTACAGTAAAGGTAGCTTGGTCATCAACAGATGAAAGAACAGCTTTTGGATATCTAGTTTCAATTCTTCGAAAACCTTCATTGCTCGAGAATTCAGAGGAAATGCACTCCTAGCAAGTTGACTTAACTTGCTAGCAAATTCAGGAATAAATTGAGCATAATGAGAAAACATACCAAGTGCTCTCCGTAGAGAAGATGTATCATTAGGAACAATCAAATTACGGATAGGCTGGAGACGTTCAGGTTCAGGGCGCATGCATTAATAGCTAATTACGTACTCCACAAGATGGATTTCTATCATTGAGAAATTGCTCTTATCAATATTCAACGTTAGATTATACTTAGAAAGAACTTCCATGAATTGTTTTAAATTTTTATCGTGTTCGTCTAGATTATGGCCCCAAATTGTTATATCGTCCAAATATACGTCTACATCTCTAAGACCTTTGAATGAGATAATTCCAGCGATAGCCCGCTGAAAATCAGGGACGCCAATTCAAACATCAAATGGAATATGTTTAAATTGATAAAGCTCTCCACATGCTTCGAATGCTGTATATTGCTTGTCTTCCTCGACTATGGGTATTTGATAGTGAGCACTTTTGAGATCAAGAGAACTGTACACTTGGTTTGAAGCAACTCTATTCACAATACTGTCTATTCTAAGTAAAGTGAAGGCATCTAAATCAGTCTATCTATTTATCATCTTAGAGTAGGCAACTACCATTCTACGACGATGACTTTCTGAAGTTACTACTAAAACCTGAGCTCGCCATGGTAAAAAAACTCTCCTCAATTATATTATTTTTCAAAAAGTTGTGAATTTCAAGCTCAATTTACTTCAAATCTGATTCAGTATATCTTCGAAATTTAGTGCAAATTGGCTTACAATCAGATGAGAGATTTGTGAAAATTTGGACAGGTTCGATATTAGCTGTTGCCACACTACAAATATTTAGAGGTTCCTGTCCACCACCAAATTGCACCTGCACGTACGAGTGTCTTCTAAGGATATCATGACTATTAAGTCCAGATTTGGAAGAATATTAACAGTAATCTCTTCATATCCATGTCCTTGAAGACAAAGATCTATTTTACACTGACCCTTTGTTGATGGATGAAGTGATATAGTAGCCATGGAGATATTCTCTGGTTTATTTGGAGTTACAGAAATCTTGAGTTCATGACTCATATTTTCATTGATAAAACTTGATATACTGCCTGTATCTACTAGACCGTAAGCACTCGTACCATTCATAGTAACAGGGATAACAGCTTGTCTCAAACAAGGAGGTATAGAAGCAATACAGTTAGAAAAATGAACAGATTTACAAGTTGCTTTCACTCTGCTCTTAATGACCTTGGGTACAACAAACTCTACAAACGGTATTCTTCTCAGAACACTCTGCTTGAAAATGCTTTCAAAGACCACAAAAATAACACTTTGCATTGATAGTAGATAGTTTCTTGCTCTGTACAGTTGAAAGATATTTAATCATTTTTGCTTATAGCTGAAGCAGGGGAGCTCTGGACAACAGCATTTAGTGCCAATGATGATAAATATTACCGTGATTGATACTGTGCGAGTTCCAGAGATCTTGCTTATCTAAATGCATTATCTAAATTTTGAGTATGATTTTCTAGTAATTTTGACTAATAGGTAAGTGATGATTGTAATCCATCTATAAACGCATCTCTTATACTTTCATCCCTGTTGATGTCTGCAGTAACAACTTTTGCTAATAGTTTTAAAGATTCAAGGTATCTGTCAATAGTCTCTCCAGATTCCTGATTTCGAGTCATAAGCTCACGCGGCGCAAATATTTCATTCACCGGTTTTATATAAATATTTTTCAAAAAACTAACTGCATTATTGTAAGTATCGCATTCACTTATGCATTCCTAAACGGAAGGAGATAAAAAATGTGTAAGAAACTTAAGCTTGTCCATCTTCTCTATATCAACTGCAGTAATAAAATTTTGAAAAGTCATAAACCAGTGATTCCAATGTAGAGATGCATCTGTTTCATCAGGGTTCATATGGAATCTTTCTGGTTGTAAGGCACGTTCCATGGTCGATTTTTATACAGCCTCTTTTTGTACAATAAATTGTTGTAGATAGTTAAATAACCTTTTAAACCTTTTGTTAGGCTTTATTGTATAAAAAGACTTACAGACAAATAACTGACAACTAACTTGTCAAAATTAATTCAAACAAACAAGTGTAGTGAGTGAAATTAAATAAACAACTCTATGACAGGGAGGTGCCGATAAATTAGATTTTTCGATTTCTCCATATAGAACTTTCATTACGTCTAAAAAGTGGACACTAAGGATGTTTACAAATGCTCTTGATTTGGCATGCTGTAACGCATGGCTGGAATATTGAGAAGAAGCGAAATTCTTCGATATAGCACAAAAAGATACTTTCGACCTCTTCTATTTTCGTTTGTATATTGCAGAAGAGCTCATATTCTGGACCAACGGTTAAGAAGCCTGGTAGACCATATTAAACTGATAATTCACCCTGTTCATCTCCTACAACTATCAAATAAGGTGTCATGAATATCAACCTATCACAGAAGTTTACTTAGATGGTATAGGATACTTTCCTTATTTTGACAATAAACTTAGACATTCCCAAACCAGATATAAATTTGCAAATTGTGCTGGAAAACACACATTTCCTGCATCAAATGTAAAGTACATTTATGTAAACCGAAAAAACAAGATAGTTTTTTATTATACCACTAAAAGTTAATTCAAATAAAAGATGCTCAAATTATTTTATTTTATCGTATCATTGAAGATTGGGACATTTTTATAAGAAATCTTTATTAGTAATTTTAACATAATAAACGTACCAAAACTAACATAAAACATTAGTTACTCATATTACATTAGTTACCATAATTAAAAACGTTAGTAACTAAACCATACCTAATACGTTAGATACTAAATAATATTAGAACTAGTTTTCATGAACGTGTAGAACAATATTTTGACAGTTTTCAAATTTGATGGATACACCTTTGCCTTTAGCATCCACCACCATAGATATATCCTCTGAAGATTGATTAGTGACCGAGCCAGCACTTCTTACGATTTCATGCGGTTCCCCAGTACTTAATCCACTTCCGAAAACATCGCCGATTTGAATTTTGTTAGCCATTGAAACTTTTTTTGTCACACTTTCTTCCAAATACCCTCTAGCAACCTTCGCCGATTCCCATCCACCAAGTTCTTGTAGATCTATTATATCTTCTCCAGCATTCACAAGAAAATTCGCCGAAGATCCTCTAACGCTGTGACTAGTATATATATTGAGATTTTCAAGTGAGAGATACTCAGCTAATTTTTGAGGTATTTTGGAGAAGAAATTAATTCCGCAGGACTGCACCGTACATTTTCCCTTTCCATATGATACAAACAATCTTCGGTGAGTAACATAGACTGGCCTTGAAATTGCGTACTTTTTAAGTAAAAGCACAGTATTGACTCCGCCGTCAGATACCACACCGTTTATTGTGGGTTTTTGAGTCGATAATAGTAACAATCAGCTTGTCTTCTAAAACTTCAAGATCTTCCGTGGTCATCTTCACTAATTCATTAGTTCGACAGGCTCCTCCGATTCCATTTGAAAAAGCCACTTTCGTCATTGAAAAATCCTCGTCTGGGGCAGAACGCACAAATTCGTTGACTTGTTCTCTTGTAAATGCTTATGATTTTTTGCTCTATATCCAACGTTTTTCTTCTTTTTTCTTGATGAAACGTATTAAGGCACCGTATTTATCGATTTCCACTCTTCCTTTCAGTTCTAAAGTCGCGTGTAACATGGAATATTTTGGCCATAAGGATGAAGCAGAATATTCCTTAGAGAGTTTCGCGAAATATGCCAGCAACACAGTTTCTTCTGCACCTTGAACATGTACTTTGTTTCGCCACTGACAAAAATGCCGATATTCTTTTTCACAATGTATTTTAGATTTGTCCGGAAGCAAGTTTAACCTTATAGTGTTGGCTGCAGCTAATATATCGTCAGGAATATCGAAATCTTGCATGATTTTTAAGATTACGTTTTCAAATGATAAATAAAATGACATAAAACCGTTTTGTTTGTATTTTCGTATCGCCGTTGTCAATGATAAGATAAAGCTTTGAATGTAACTTCATTATTAGCGATTTAACACCGTCTCGGACAATATCCTCGACTACTATAAATCGCATAATAATCTCGTTACATTAATAACATTTCCTTCAACTCACAGTGTACTTCACGTGGCACATTTTAATTGACAGCTGTCAAATTAGGTATTATATTTTTATTGCTACTAAAAATCTTCAAAAAACTCATTCATTTCATAGTGCCAATAAAAAATTATCTATAAAAACAAAAACTCATGACTGAAAGGGCTAATGCGAAGAAAATTTATAAAGTCGCCGAATAATAAAACTGCCCCTCATGTTCGAGAAAATTGATTTAACTCTAATTGTTGTAAGCAATTTTTGATACAACACACTCAAAGAGAGCGCATAATTTTAAATGAAACATTCGTTATTGCGTATTCATTGTCTCAGTGTTTTCTTAGTAAATATATTTTATATGTATGTAAACAAGAGTCATCTACTAATTAATTCCATTTCAATCTGATGAATATGCCTAAGAGTTGTTCATGGAAAAACTTACTTCATAAAAATATATTGCTCGAAGCCGTTAGCGTCTCAGCTTTTGATGTAACCGTAATAATGGTATCTTAATTAATTTGAGATGACGATAATCTCAAATTAAATGTCTTAATATCCCGTATAAACCAAACAATATTACTTCTTCTAAATAGCTCTTATTAACTTTAGCAGACAAATCTGGAGATGACAAGACAAAGCAATATCCGTTCTGTTGTTTGTATAAAGGACTTTGTCAAAACCTCTTCCTCTTGACTTCAATAAAGGTAATTTACCTGCTGAATGGTAAAATTCCGGCACTTATGAATAATATAACTGCCTGAAGAGAATCAATACGCGTTTAATTTCTGAAATCAATATCTTATTTTTTAACGCTCATAATCCAGTAGTTATGGAATTGGTAATACTGTTATCATCGATTTGTTCCAACTAAAAAAAAACAGTGTATTTGTGAATTCGAATATAGGGTGAGACATAACAGCTCGCTTACTTAGATTTAACGTCCTGGAGCGATGGTTGCGCCGAGAAGAATGGGAGTAGGCACAGTCGAGAGAGTGGGTCGAAAAAATGTATGCCGCTTATTCCAGCTGGCGTCCTGGAATGGACGAATGTGCCACGCACGAGTGTTTGAAGTCGAGGCGTATTCCAGTAATGGTCGGTCGGTCATCGCAATCTGCTTTTCGTATCCATTTCAATATTGCGTCCCTTGCCCATTTGATGAAGTGAAGAAGAATAAACCTAAACTCTACTAAAAACGCTGCTTTATTTGGATTTTCTGTTATTTCTGTAAGGTGGATCCTTCATGAGTAATTGAAATTTCATCTCTGCAAATGTTAAGTGTACTTTGTTGCAGCAGAAAATGCAGTTGAAGCTTTTTCTGAAAACCGGATTCGCAAGTTAGTTTCAAGTCGTATTGGAGCTATTGTTTCACAAGGTAATAACCGATCCATCATGCGATACCCAAAAATTTTTACCGCTCTCAACAAGTGGTCGTATGTCACTCGGAACGTCAGTGTTTGCCAAGATCGCGTAGTTTGTTTGGCTGTTGCGTTATTTTGTGGCTTGTATTGAATATCTTCAAAGTACCAATGAAAGAAGGAGATGTGAACTTCATTTTAAAATATACTTTTGCTCATTCGCTGCTAGAATTTGGAGTTTATTGATGATAACATACTTACCTAGATGATTTTAGGCATATTTATTTTCAGTAAAGTATAAGATAATGGCGTTTTTGTTTATGTGTGGATCTTGTCGGGCTATCATTTAATAACATTCCTGATAAATATTTCTATCACAACTTTACTCCACAATTATCCCAATGCAATACTAATAATTCTATAATATCGGTATCTCAGTTTTCATTTCTAGTTTCATTATAATTTCGTCTATCAAAATTTCTAAATTCTCTTCTAATCTCAAAATACTTATTATCATCGTTTTATCTCCATTTCCATACTTTCGTTCCTCATTTCTGTGATTACTATTTTTATTTCCATGATTCTCATCTACATGTCTATAATTTCTTCTATTGCACAATCCCTGTTCCTATAATTTCTCTATTTTCATTGTATGTATTATGTATTTCTCTTCTGTAATATCCATATCCATTCTTTCTTATTCTATAATTTCATTTCTTTTCTCAATATAATTCCTTTCTAATCTCATTAAATGATTAGATGAACTTTCTGCTGTATTAATATTTTGTATCCCAATAGTTTCTACCACTTGTTGATCAAAATGTCTTGCTATATAAAATACCATTTCCTCTTCTCGCATAATTGGCTCTAGATATTGTGCATTGTTATAAATTTTTATTGCGTTTGAATTAAAATTCTTGCTCTGGTTGTAATCAAATTTACCAAAATAAAGTTTCTCCCTAAAGCTTGTCTGTTGTATCTCCCCCCAAAAATACTTTCAAAATTGTTTCTGAAATTCTCCCATATCCGTTATTAGTACCTCTGTTACGCGCTCTATTTATTATCTTCTGCTCGCTAGCTCCAGAAGCGCAACCTCATGCCCAAACTCAGTTCGGTCGGGGGGTGGGTATGCGAAAATTCCGATTTTTTTTCGAGGTGGTAGAAATGGGCGCCAACAGTTGAATTTTAATGAGCCAGCCCTAACTAGTAGACCGCCACGATGCTCAGGATGGAGTAGACAATATATAAGAAGTAGGGGAGAACAAGAAACACCCTTGTAATGAAAATTCTATAATACTAGTAACACAAAAAGAGACTATATACAAATAACTTCTTCACCATACCGGAAGGAAATATACATAATAGAAATGCGCTACTCTGACGTCACGGAGTCGCTTACAAAAGCAAAAGGAAATGCCTGAACCTATTCTCAACTATTTTACTACGTTACGATCCAAAGGGGTCTATTTAACTCTAATATAATCACCAGTTTTCGAAATAAAGGTCTCAAATAATTCTACTAACGTAGGCGGAGAGACTATACTTATTCTCTTGGCTTAAGAGGGATAGTTTCCCATGACTGAGACCCCGCAATGTTCATAAATAATTTGAATGACCTACCTATCACACACATGGGATTTTACTCTTTCCACAATTCTCCTTCGACGAATATCACACTTGAGATAACGAGAACTCAAGCTCGAGGCAGAGCTTTGAATCATTTATTTACACTTACCTGATTCCCCAAAAAAATTAGCCAAAATCTAATGAATTCCTTACGTATTCTATCCAAATTAGATTTTGACAAATCACTACCTACAATCTGCCTGACAGAAACCTGACCTCTTCATATTATGTTAACAAGTCAAACTGATGTTTAGCCAGCACAACTCCATTAAATCTACATTGATCTATCAATGCACTCTCAAAATAAGTTACACTATTTTCCAGCGGAGCATGTAGGTAGTAATTTAAGGGGAATCCTTCGGTTTCTTAAATGTACATGACCGATGTGATTGATAATTTCAACAAAAAGGTACCTATGAACATGAAATATTATAAAATTTATCAACACAAACTATAATTACGGTGTTGCGGGGTGAGTTGCAAGATCAACCCGTAACACCTTTTCATTGCAGAACCATGAAATTGCATGTCCAGATAACATTCCTCTGATTACTATTTTCTTCTCCATAATATCTCTTATTACATTCGTTCTACTTTTAATAATCTTAATAAGAACTCTTGGAATAATTAGATTCAGATTTTCATCAAATTCAACTCCAAAATCCATATTTCCAGTATACATTATTCCTGGTCCATTCCGTTCAATGTTATCTTCTATTTCTTTTACGGTTTCTTGTAATCTTCTATTAATTTCTTCTAGTTACCTGTTACAAAATCTGTCTATACTTTCATTCCCTTTTTTACACGTTCCTATTTGCTATTCTACCCTTACATTTAAATCATTGTACTTTTATAAACTGTATTTTTTGAGATATATTCTCATTTTGTTTATTTCCCGCCACTTGAATTGCTCTAGATAAACTTTCTTCCAGACATCTACCTAATACTTGAACTTTATCAACTACCTGTTTTTCAACTTCTTCTTTGATTTTAATTCCATTTTTTTGGATGTCAATTCTCAAATTCTTATTTTGTTCTCCCATATCTACTTTTACCTCGGCCATTTGTTCCCTAAATTGCTCATTTTCTTCTCTAACTTCCTCAATTTCATTAAAGATTTCCATTGTTACTTCTTCTATTTTCCTCTCTAAACTGTTCATGTTTCCTTCTATATCATCCATATTTCCATTCATTTTGTCCATTTTACCATTCAAACTGTTTATATCTTCCATCATTTCTCCCCGCATGCTGTCCATTTTTCCATTAATGCTGTTTATGTCTTGTTTCAAATCTCCTCTCATGTTGTTCATATATTCATTCATTTTGATTAGATTCCTAGATTGATCATCTTTACTTATTCGCACTGGTTTTTCTTGTTGTTATTCATCTTCCTCTCCTGTCAAATCTCCTCCTGATCTTTGTTCTCCCTGTTCTAAAAATTGTACCTGAAAATCTCCTCTTCCATGTCTCTTTTCATCATTTTCCTCCTGTGATCCATTTTCTGCTCGTACCTGCTTTCCATCTTTTAATATCCTTTTCCTCTCCCTTTTTATTTAATTCCAATTATTTGATTGGTACTATAACTAAATGGACATTATAAATGACGTCTCATTTAAATTTTTATTTTTGATGCCCCTATTTGTGTGTTATTTTTCTCAAACTTTTCAGGCCCCACGTTGGTAGCACCTATTTCGTATTAGTTCATTATATTTGGTTGAACGTTCAAAATATTATATTGTTTAGGTTCTTTCATTTGATCAGAATATTTGCCGGCAAGAAAAATCTCTTACCTCAGGATGAGTTCAGTTAATTATGATATATTTCCATGAATTTTAAGTATTATATAAATTAATTTTCCATATAATTATTATTATTCCGTATTATTTACCCAGTTTTCAGCTGTGACTGTCCACGTTCAATTATAAAGGCTATCTAATGAAACACTGACGTTTCCAATATACTTCAATTAAATATGTCAGCAGAAATCAAGACATGTCACTGTCACAAACTGAAATTCTCGTATTTAAATAAAAAAATCTATTTTAATATAAAAACATTCAAAATCCATAACAAATAATATATTCAATATATTCAATTCAAATTCGATTTGTGTCAGACCTACAAGTCATTAAACAAACCTTAGTGTCTCACAAAAATACGATATATTATCTATATAAATACAAAATTAAAATAATATACAATAATGAAATCGAATCCACACGTACATTATTGCAAAACGCAGGAAGAATATTGTGATTACTAAATATTCCGATAATTGTCAATGATTTTTCTGAAATGTCAAACGGTTAATATGATCCCAACGTACACTGATATAGTTGTTCAATTCTTGCATAAGCATACGTAAGATTTCCATTTTCATTCTATTCAATATTCATAGATAATCATCTTTTCGATTCATTTATTATTTATACTATAAAAGCTTGTTATCTTTGATAAAATAATGCATTATCTATCATAATTAGTAATTCAGAAAAATCTCACTCAACCTATGCATTCGAGACTGAAATCTGAATCAAACTCTAAGAATAACTTATAATTTCAGAATCATTACACTTCGCATATTACGAATCGCTTTGTTCATTCCCACTATCGCTTGACTACAAAAATCTCACCTGACTGATTACATTTCCAAATTCTGTCAAAAAATGAGATTTGATCTTATTTTATTATCAAATGAGTACCTATAGTGACATATGATCTCATCTTGAAATATAATTTCCTTTTATTATGACGTGACCTATCCATCATTCTGTGTGAAATATCATACGAAACATAAGCAATACAAATTTGACAAATACTGGATATTTTGAAAATATTCAATCACATATCTCGTATAATACTGGGTATTTCAGAAATATTGAATCTCATATATAAAATTTCAATTTATTATTATATTATTTTAAGTGATTTCTAAAAATGTGAGAAATTAACTGTTTAGAATTATCACATTACTAAAAACTTTTATATTTTATTAAATATATCTGATTGGAACAGATCAGCTACCACGTGAAACTTGATAAATTTTATAGGTTAGGAAACTATCACAAAAGGATTCTTCTCCTATATTGACTTCCTTGTGACCTATACAATTGGTTATACAGTTTTAGCAATCAAAGAAAGAAAGGTGCTTAAGTGAAGTTTTACCTTACCATTTTGTAATGATTTTCTAATTTGTTTAAACAGTAAACGTTTTTATTAGGAGTGGGATAAACTTTAAACACACGGTATGGCTACTTACTTATTTATTTATTCACTTCACTATTCACTAATTATATACACAGTATATTCACTTATACTAATTTATATATACACTTAACTAATTTATATTCACTTATTCACTTGCTATTTCGGTGTATTCTGGTTTATTTGTCGCGATCACTTTATCAACTAACTTTTTCTGGTCAATCCCTTATATATTAGTGCCTTTTTCACTAGATAATTTCAGATTGCAGCTTACTCAAAAACAATTGAATTCCTGGCATTTTCTAGATAAAACTGTTTACAAAAACAATGTCTAGATAAGATAGTGACAATCGTAAACAATTCTAAGAATCCCTACGCGTCCGCCATAACTTTCATACCTGGCTTAGACAGAGTCGAATTTAGGGACTATACCAGTGTGCTGTTTCGTAACATTATCCCCTCCTTAGATGGAAGTTCCTCCTGGAACTTTTGTGTAGCCGAGACTGGATGTTTGAATCGGCAAGTGGCCCCATTTCTACACTTTCCGATCTTATAGAAATAGCAGGGCACCGTCTTGATCGGATACTGATAACGGGGGTTGTAGCTGCAAATTAATATTTGGACACCGGTATCTTGAAAGTTAATCTCAGTGTCTTGCCAGGGGCTGGAATCAGGTCTTCAAGTTTTTCTAATTGCCCGAACTTCTTTCGAAAGACGGATGCCAATCCTCGTGCGTTCTTGAGACGGGCGGGGATGTTGTATGCCAGTGAATAATCTTCAAGGAGAGTGAACAAATCTTGTCGGTGTTCTGAAATAACTCCATATCTAGCTTTCCCGGTACCTTCATAGGCGCCCATAAATTCATCGAAGTTAGGGTCAGATACATCTCCAATATGGTTTACTCCTTTCTCTAGGTCATGGTCTCCTTCGAATAGCGCTAGTCGGTTCTGGTGAATTACTTTTGGTTTTCCGTTGAGGATCTTGCTTATGCGATATATAACATCATTGATTCTTTTCTTAATTATGTATGGACCTTCCCAGGATTTTTGTAATTTTGGAGAAAATCCTTTTCTCCTCGTCGGGTTGTGTAACCATACTTTGTCCCCTTTTTAAAAACCGACTTCTAAGGCCTGCGTGTCGTCCGGACTTTTCATTCTGTCGCTGGCAACTTGAAGATTTGTTCGAACTAATTCATGAATATCATCCAGCCTTCTTCTCAATTGGATCACGTAGTCTTCGCCTGATAGATATTCTCCAGGCCGACAGCCAAATTCCAGGTCACAAGGAAGTCTCATTTCACGTTCAAACAGAAGTTTCGCCGGTGTTCCACCCGTGGACTCATTGACGGCAGATCGATAAGCCAATGCGAATAGGGAAAGATACTGGTCCCAATGTTTCTGTTGGCTGGAAACTACTTTGGACAGGTATTTTCCAATAGCCCTGTTCATTCTCTCGACCATTCCATCTGACTGTGGATGTAATGCTGTTGTCCTGGTCTTCTTCATTCCCTATTATGAGACATTATTATCTTCATTACGTTAAGTTTTGTGATAGAGACATTATCAAAATTGTACATCTTAAAAATAAATTTTCTCAGTTATGATTGCACCAAATTTGAAAAAAATTCATATTGCTGAGAAGACTCAAATTCATTCCCAACAAGGTGCCACACGACCCCCTTACTTATTTGAAATGTTCGAGGGTGTGCTTATAATTCAGAGGGTGTGCTGGAGGGAGACAATATGTTCATACTGTGAATTGTCAATTTAAAAATATAAATAGACCTTTTCCAGGTTTTTTCACATAGTATATAATAACGCTAAAATTGAATTTATTCCATACATATGGACCGCATCGTATGTTTGTACATAAAACCAACAACTAGTTACTAATTTAATTGTCCCTAGTTTATACGGAAGGAGCCCAGGATAATTGTTTAGGCTGTGGAACTTGACGGCTGAGGTGACGACGGCGAATCCGGTGAGCCAACTGAAATTTTAGGTAGGATTCTAATTTCATTGATGTGTACAATAATTTTATTTAAATTTTTTAGAGTTTTTCTGTTCTAATTTTTCATTTTATAAGACTTTGGTAAGAATATAGGGTCCGTTAAATTGACGTGTTAATTTACCTGTCCAACTTTTAATTTTCCTATAAACTTGTGCACCAACTAAGAGTCTTTTTGGATTCATTTACACGATTTATAATTTTCTCTTTTGAATTTTGTGATTCTTCGTGTACATTGGTATATAAAGCTTTGGTATCATTTTGATGGGAATTTATATATTGTGTATAAGCTTGTGCTGGTATATGTGCCATTTTATTACGGCTATTAGTGTGCCCCAATACTAATATATGAGGTGTATTCCCTGTACTAGAGTAATTGGTACTGTTGTACTATAACTGCATAAGGCATTAAAGAAAGGACTTCGGCATCTTTATCTTGTTCTCTTAACAGCCGAAAATATTCAGTTACAGTAGAATGAAATCTTTCTACTGGCCCATTTGATTCGTGGTGGTAGGGTGTTGTGAAACTAATAATAATTTTATAAGATCTCAATAGTTCTTTAACAACGTCGTTTTGAAATTATGTCCGTTCATCAGAGACAATTTATGTTGGGACACCAAAAAAGGAAATGAAATGTACTAGTTGTTGACAGGCTGATATAGCAGTATCGAAATATGGCAAAGCTTGTCCAAACTTTGGAAATTTGCCTAAAAGTGTTAAACATCTATGATTCCTACTTTATAAGTGTCAATGTGTATGATATCGAGTGGTTTCCAAGGTGTTTCAGTTAAAATTAAAGGTTCGTTAAGAGGTTTTCTATTATATTTTGCTGTATGACAAATTTCGCAATCATTTATATAGTCGGTGACATCTGTTTTCATTGATTTCCATAAATAGTTTGATTTTAAAGTACTTAAAGTTCTTTCAATCCCTCGATGATTTGTTTTACCCTCGTGTTTCTATTTCATAATTGTATTGCGTTCTTCCTATAGCACGTTATTTACAGTTTTAGTACCTTCAACTAATTTTTAATTTGATAAAACCTGTTGAAGGATAGGACGAAGTTATTTATATAAAAAATATATGCACGAAGTATTTTTACAAGCATTTCCTATAAGAAACTCGTTTAAGATAAGGCACGTAAGGCGATTTCTTTACTATTAATGGAAACGCCTTATTATTTATAATATCATCTAACAATGTAGAATTTCCATTTTGGGAAGATTATCCGCTATGAGCCGTATCTGTGTCTGAATTATTATCATTTTGTTGGCCTTGAAATTCATTGTTTTCTAAAAGTTGATTAATATCTTTTGTTGGTATTTCTGGATTATTCACTCGTAGTTGTGAATTAATAATTTCGAGTTCCTTTAGTGTCTTATCCAATTTTACGGGGTCGATATTGTAATAAAATGCGCTATTCCTTATTTATATTCTTATGGCGAAGCAGTGATCAACTCAGCCGATGTTGCTGACTTATCCCACCGCTGTCACCAGTGTAACAAAATGAGCTATTCCTTATTTATACTCTTATGGCGAAGCAGTGATCAACTCAGCCGATGTTGCTGACTTATCCTACCGCTGTCACCAGTGTAATAAAATTCGCTGTTCCTTATTTATATTCTTATGGCGAAGCAGTGATCAACTCAGCCGATCTTGCTGACTCATCCCACCGCTGTCACCAGTGTAATAAAATGGGTTGAGTGAATCCAGTGACCGCTGTCCCCACTGTAATAGATCGTTTTGTGTATTCCATGGTATAGGAAACGGTATTATTCTTTGGTTTCCTTTTTTTTGATTGTAGTGACCTGAGGGGTCGTACTGTACACTCTTATCCTAGAAATCTTTGCAGGGTGCTGTCACCAGTGCCTAACGGCACAAAGTTAGAGCCAGAAATCTTCCTGCGGGTAACCTCGGGGGGGATGTTTTCCTGGCACGAGCGGTCAAGGTCTCCGTGGGGCCTCTTGGGCTTATACAATGTGCCAAGCCTGAGTTCTGAAGCAGGTCGCGTCAGCCCGTTCAAACTTGCTGGTACGAGAGTGAGGGTTGTTCATAAAGGAAACAGACTGGGTGGATAAATATGTACAAGTATATTACAAACAGTAGTTAATTACATCCAATAACACAGCCCTGATTTGGACAAAATGAAAGTTTCTCGGGGAAGAATGCCCCGGTACGTTACACTAAAAATTCGGTTAAGGAAAAACGTCTTTCCTAATCTGGAAGTAGTTACCCGTTATCGTGACACCCGTAAAGGATGTCTCATATAGGACTATCCCTGTATATGAAATGAGACTAACGAAATAAATCTGACTCGGGCAAAACGTCTTACAAATTTTTGGAAGGGGTCTTTCCTGATTATGAAAGATAAAATACGATATCACGTATAGTTGAATATTCGGTACAATATAAGAAAAATAATTATCGAACAAATTCTCGAAATTGAATGGTATGAATGTGATATCCCGTACTGTTGAATATCCTGTAAAATATATTATAATAATTATCAAAAAACTTCAGAAATCTGATATAAATATGATATCTCGTACATTGCGATTTCCTGTACAATATAAGATAATAATATCTCGAACAAAACTTTCGAAATCTAATAGAATAAATATATCTCGTACATTGGGATATCCTGTACAATATAAGATAATAATATATCAGACAAAGCTTTCGGAATCTAATAGAATCAATATGATAACTCGTACATTGGGATATCCTGCACAATATAAGATAATAATATATCAGACAAAGCTTTCGGAATCTAATGAAATCAATATGATATCTCGTACATTGGGATATCCTGCACAATATAAGATAATAATATATCAGACAAAGCTTTCGGAATCTAATAGAATCAATATGATATCTCGTACATTGGGATATCCTGCACAATATAAGATTATATTATGTCAAACAAAACTTTTCGTAATCTAATATAATAAATATGATATCTCGTACATTGGGAAATCCTGTACAATAAAAAAATATATAAGAAAGTTATTATCGAACATACGATATCTCTTGTATATGAATATAATTTTAGATTAGATCGGATTCAATTTGTGCTATTTCCTAAATATGGTAGGTGAGGGGCTCAGATGTTAATAGTGCACTCAATATGATCGAAAATATATGTAACCCTTTTTCTTTTGGACACCCAGTTAAATCAAATAAAAATGTCAATACAGTTTAAAAAAAATAATTATACGGAAAAAACTCACGTTTTTGAAATATCACAAGCCACAACTACACAGTATTACTGTTGACGACGGAGTGGCAGGCCTTACAGTGCCTGGTCACTTAATGAGGGGTACTACCTCACTGCTTCTGTTACCAAAATTCCTACTATTTATTTTAGAATTGTTTCATTTTTGCCCTTGTCTCATGTTTTTTTATTTTCGTATCTGAAGGTTAATTTTGAATTCCATTATACTAGTTTGCAACGTTTGATTATATTTTTTGATGAACAAAACATGGCAAACACCTGATGTGTTGTTTATCGACCTTGCCGGTTATGTAAAATTGTTCGTATCAAATTCTTTCCTGGCCGAGGTCAATAATTGTGTTTTCATATTAATTTGGTTCGACTTATTTTCTGATCAACTAAATTATATCTATATGGGATGTTCTCAAAATTTCCTATGTCATATCTCGTGTTTATTACAATATTATCGGTGATAAATTTTCTTAAAAATTCTCTTATATCGAGGTCAATATGTCCGGGACGATTTGGGTTTGATTCAGTTTCTAAACTATTAAGATTAATTCTTGATAAAGGATATGCAATATTATTCTTTCCTGGTTTATGTTTTATGGTATAGTCAAATTCCTCCAATTTAAGGCGCCATTTTAAGAGTTTTGAATTTGGCTCTTTTAGGTTGAATATTCACACTAGAGGACAATGATTTGTCAAAATTTAGAATTTACGCCCATATTGATAATAACGATACATTTTGCAAGCCCAGACTATGGCCAGCAATTTCCTCTCGATTGTGGAATATTTCTGTTCCGTACTATTTAAGGCTCGCTACGCGTATGCTATGGAATGAGCATTACCTTGTAACAGTACAGCACCCAAAGCTACGTTAGAAGCATCAGTGGTTAATAACAAAGGCTCAGAAAAATCGGGGTATGCCAAAACTGGTGCACTTATTGAAAGTTCCGGAAGGTGGTTAAAAGATTTTTAATTCTGGAGAATGTACTACCTTAGAATTCTTTTTAAGACACAAAGTAAGGGGCGAAACCCAAAAAAGATTTAATTTCCCCTTGTGCTCTAGGTATCGGAAAGTTTATTACAGCACTAACTTCGTCTGGATTCGGTAATAAGCGTTCTTTAGTAATTTTATGACCTAAATACATTACTGTACTGTACTTTCAAATTAGATTGTCGTAACCGTTTAAACTCTAATCTCAATCTCTGTATGTCTTCTTCTAACGACGACGAAAAAAAATTATGTCATCAAGGTACACATAGCCGATCTCATTTTTAAGACTTTTTTTTCAATGCATTATTCATAACCCGTCGAAAAGAGGCATGTGCATTTTTTAGTTCAAAAGGTAACCGTAAAAATTCATAGTGTCCTGGGTCTGTCGAAAATGAAGTTTTGGGACATCACCAGGATACATTTTGATCTGATTGTATCTGTTAGCTAGATCTCACGTTGTAAAATACTGGGCGTGCCCTGATATGTCTAAAAGATCGTTTATGACTGGCAGTGGAAATTTATCATCTATAGTCGTCTCATTTAGCTTACGATAGTCTATTATAATTCTATATTTTTTTTTATCGTTAAGATTTATTCGCTTTTTCTCGACCAACCAAATCAGTGAGTTAAATGGTACTTCTGAATGTCTTATTATACCATCCGATAACATTTTACTTATTTGACTATCTAATTCTTTTCTATAAATTTGCGGATACTTATAATTTTTATATATATATATATATATATATATATATATATATATGAAACTAGTGAATATTGGGGATTGCAGCAAAAAATTGGAAAAGATATACTCTTAGCGGAAAATGTCCAAGCTTTCGAGGATGTTTGTCCTCATCATCAGGGAAACTAGGATAAAAAACAACAGTTAAATACTGTGGTCAAAGAGAATAATTAAAAATGAAATTCACAACCACGTGTGTACTTACCTCCGAAGTGAGGTTAGATTCCATAAAGATGTAAAATCGTAAACTACAAATCGTAAATTGTGGAATATTCAAGTAGGAATTGAACCAACGGCCTAATCAATCGTGTCATAGCAACAATTATAATTGTCGCAGCATTTTATAAAATAAAACCATTGATTCCATCTTCATGTGTCACCATACTAAACGCCGGCGAGGAAATGATATATTTTGCCTCTAAAAGGGATGTGACAAGATACAAACAGTGTTACCAACGTCAATCATGAGCTGTGGGACAATGCCACTATTTTCGTAATGGAAGCTGTAGGGCTAACAATTGGTGTAATAAGAAGATGTAATATTGTTGAATAGAGGAAGAGAGAAAGAAAGTGTGCGACAGAGCTAGGAGAACGCTCTCATTTTTATTATGTTTAGAGTGCGTAGAGAACATCACTTCGTTTTGACTAACACAAAGGAAGGAAAGAGAAGACAACAGAAAAGAAATATTAATATGTAATAATAAATATAGTAATTAAGTAATTTAATAGTTCTCCAATCTGAATGTATCTACCAACACCAATACACTAAAAATTAGTTTTAATTATTATTATTTGTTTACTTGAATGTATCTACCAACACCAATACATTCAAAGTAAGTTTATCATTATTATTATTGTATTAAAGTAATAAGGGTGGTGTTGTCAGGAGCAACATAGTTATTTACCACCACTTGATGTGCAAAATTAGTATCTAAGGACAACAAAAATGAGTAGATCTCACTTAAGTGATCAATATCAGTTTTCTTGTTAATTACATTATTGTTTTGTGAAATGGAAGCCATTTCACAAATGGCTTTCAGAATGATCTTTTCGTTTTGTTAGACTCAGTCGCTAACACCTTCACAGCCTCATAATTCATCTGATGATCAAGAGAATTTACATGAAAAGCTAACGCGCACCTCTCTGGGTGTAATCTAGCATCACTCTTATGTGAAACTATACGGTTAGATAGAGATCTTAAAGTCTGTCCGATATATTGTTTATCACAATCTCTGCAAGGAATACTGTACACCACGTTAATAAGTGAAGTCAAGGGGTCCTTATCTTTAACTCTAGAGTAAATCGATCTGATTGAAAGAACAGTTTTATTAGCAATTTTAAAATCACCACATGAACGGAGCAATCTGGCAAGTCTCGGAGTTATGTCCTTAATATATGGCAAAGTAGCGAAAACCGGTCGAGAAGGGGACACATCAGTTCCAACATCTGTCTGGGCTAAATTAGGATGGCTATCTTCATGCAACAAATCCGCAGCATTAGATGTGCTGAATAATATCTTATTCAATAAAGGTCTTGGATAAGAGTTATCTAAGAAAAGGTTAAGTAAAATATTGAGATTTTTATTATGAAAAACATTATTTGAAATTCTGAGTACTCTCTGCTCCATTTGTTTAACCAAATTCACTTTCATGGAATGTTTGTGGTAGGAGTGATAATTAAGATATCTACCAGAGCTGCATGGCTTCCTGTACCAATCTATAATAATTATATTGTTGTTACGAATAAATTTTGTATCTAAGAAAGGTACGGAATTCTCGAAGTCTTCCATTTCGATTGTGAATTGGATATTAGGATCAAAGCTATTAAATGTATCCAGAAGTTCATCAAGGCCTTCTCGAGGAAGTGCCAAAATAATGTCATCAACATACTTTTTTATAAAAAAAGGAGTAAAAGAAAGAACAGGTATGACTGTATCCAGAACATCGTCCATGACATATGCTGCTAAGATAGGAGAAATTGACGCTCCCATTGGAGTACCAAAAGTTTGTTTGTAAATTTTGTTATTAAAGGAGAAATAAGTACTATCAAACAGAAAAACTATTAATTCAAGAAAAGCTTCCTTCGGGATGGAGCAATGGACACCGATACGATCCCAACCCTTATCGACAGCTCTCAAACAAGCATCAAGATAAACATTACTGAACAACGAGACCACATCCAAACTGGCCAGAACATAATTTTCTGGAATTTCTAAGTTATTAAACTTTTCAGAGACTTCAAAAGAGTCTTCGATAAAATACAAATTTTCATAATCATACGCTTTCGTCAGTATTTCTGTACAGAACTGTGCAATATTTTCTGTGGGGGCTCCTATGGAAGCCACTATCGGTCTTACAGAGAGAACTGGTTTATGAATTTTCGGAAGAGAATAAAATTAAGGAGGGACACCATGGTAGCTCATGAGTTTTTTCTTAACTGTTATGTCAATGTAATGTTTATTACATAATGATTTAATTAGGTTGTTACCCTTTCTTTGAATAGAGGAAGTAGAGTCACTAGATAGTTCTACATAGGAACTGTTATTCAAAACAATATCATTAGATAATTCAATATATTGTTGTCTGTCCATAATGACAGTAACGTTGCCCTTATCGGATTGAGTAAGAATCAGATGAGGGTTCGCCTTTAAGAAGGCTTTAGATTTAAGTAAAAGGTTATGAAAGGAAGAATTATTATGTGGTTGCTTTATGTAATTAGTGATAATATTAGTGGCTCTAGCTACCGTGATGTTTCTCATTTTCGAGTCTGTGATTGTGGAAGTGAGATATTCTACATCTGATAAAATTGATTTAATTGAAATATCCTTCAAAATTACTGGTTCTACACTAAACTTTGGGCCCAAAGCTAAAAACTGTGGAATATCATCAGGTATAATGGTATTAGAAATATTTCTCAACCAACCCTCTTTAGATTTTAACAATAATTTAAATTGATCACATTGTAATTTATTAAGTTTATGTATATTATTATATTTAATCTTATGAAAAAGTTTATTATAAGTAACCTGCTGTTTACTTGCAAAGTTTTGAAAGTGAAATTCACCAGATGAAGAAACTATTGTCCTTTTTAAAGATGACAAAGTTGATTCTAATTTACTAATCAGTGAATGGTTATTAGAAATTTCAATATTAAGAAGTTTTATCCCTAACCTGTAATCAATCCCTGTTTTCTTGTGAATGTCCTGTCTTATCCGGAGGTCGTCAATTGGTCTAATAGCCGCAGTTATATGATTGGGTAAAATCCCTGATTTCCTACATTTCAATAAAAATTGTTTCCTGTTGTATTCACGGGCAAGTTTCATTTTGGTTTCAGACCATGCTTTATATTTTTGAACAGCTGTTTCTCCGTAGTTTATGTAGATGTTACGATAAAACCCCATGTCTGTAAGTAGAAGAAAGATAGTCTTTGCTGACTAGTTAGGAATAAAACTACTTTAATTCAATAATAATAATAATAAACTTACTTTGAATGTATTGGTGTTGGTAGATACATTCAAGTAAACAAATAATAATAATTAAAACTAATTTTGAGTGTATTGGTGTTGGTAGATACATTCAGATTGGAGAACTATTAAATTACTTAATTACTATATTTATTATTACATATTAATATTTCTTTTCTGTTGTCTTCTCTTTCCTTCCTTTGTGTTAGTCAAAACAAAGTGATGTTCTCTACGCATTCTAAACATAATAAAAATGAGAGCGTTCTCCTAGCTCTGTCGCACACTTTCTTTCTCTCTTCCTCTATTCAACAATATTACATCTTCTTATTACACCAATTGTTAGCCCTACAGCTGCCATTACGAAAATAGTGGCATTGTCCCACAGCTCATGATTGACGTTGGTAACACTGTTTGTCTCTTGTCACATCCCTTTTGGAGGCAAAATATATCATTTCCTCGCCGGCGTTTAGTATGGTGACACATGAAGATGGAATCAATGGTTTTATTTTATAAAATGCTGCGACAATTATAATTGTTGCTATGACACGATTGATTAGGCCGTTGGTTCAATTCCTACTTGAATATTCCACAATTTACGATTTGAAGTTTACGATTTTACATCTTTATGGAATCTAACCTCACTTCGGAGGTAAGTACACACGTGGTTGTGAATTTCATTTTTATTATTCTCTTTGACCACAGTATTTAACTGTTGTTTTTCATTCTAGTTTCCCTGATGATGAGGACAAACATCCTCGAAAGCTTGGACATTTTCCGCTAAGAGTATATCTTTTCCAATTTTTTGCTGCAATCCCCAATATTCACTAGTTTTATTCCTAAATAGTCAGCAAAGACTATCTTTCTTCTACTTACAGACATGGGGTTTTATCGTAACATCTACATAAACTACGGAGAAACAGCTGTTCAAAAATATAAAGCATGGTCTAAAACCAAAATGAAACTTGCCCGTGAATACAACAGGAAACAATTTTTATTGAAATGTAGGAAATCAGGGATTTTACCCAATCATATAACTGCGGCTATTAGACCAATTGACGACCTCCTGATGAGACAGGACATTCACAAGAAAACAGGGATTGAGTACAGGTTGGGGATAAAACTTCTTAATATTGAAATTTCTAATAACCATTCACTGATTAGTAAATTAGAATCAACTTTGTCATCTTTAAAAAGGACAATAGTTTCTTTATCTGGTGAATTTCACTTTCAAAACTTTGCAAGTAAACAGCAGGTTACTTATAATAAACTTTTTCATAAGATTAAATATAATAATATACATAAACTTAATAAATTACAATGTGATCAATTTAAATTATTGTTAAAATCTAAAGAGGGTTGGTTGAGAAATATTTCTAATACCATTATACCTGATGATATTTCACAGTTTTTAGCTTTGGGCCCAAAGTTTAGTGTAGAACCAGTCATTTTGAAGGATATTTCAATTAAATCAATTTTATCAGATGTAGACTATCTCACTTCCACAATCACAGACTCGAAAATGAGAAACATCACGGTAGCTAGAGCCACTAATATTATCACTAATCACATAAAGCAACCACATAATAATTCTTTCTTTCATAACCTTTCACTTAAATCTAAAGCCTTCTTAAAGGCGAACCCTCATCTGATCCTTACTCAATCCGATAAGGGCAACGTTACTGTCATTATGGACAGACAACAATATATTGAATTATCTAATGATATTGTTTTGAATAACAGTTCCTATGTAGAACTATCTAGTGACCCTACTTCCTCTATTCAAAGAAAGGGTAACAACCTAATTAAATCATTATGTAATAAACATTACATTGACATAACAGTTAAGAAAAAACTCATGAGCTACCATGGTGTCCCTCCTTAATTTTATTCTCTTCCGAAAATTCATAAACCAGTTCTCTCTGTAAGACCGATAGTGGCTTCCATAGGAGCCCCCACAGAAAATATTGCACAGTTCTGTACAGAAATACTGACGAAAGCGTATGATTATGAAAATTTGTATTTTATCAAAGACTCTTTTGAAGTCTCTGAAAAGTCTAATAACTTAGAAATTCCAGAAAATTATGTTCTGGCCAGTTTGGATGTGGTCTCGTTGTTCAGTAATGTTTATCTTGATGCTTGTTTGAGAGCTATCGATAAGGGTTGGGATCGTATCGATGTCCATTGCTCCATCCCGAAGGAAGCTTTTCTTGAATTAATAGTTTTTCTGTTTGATAGTACTTATTTCTCCTTTAATAACAAAATTTACAAACAAACTTTTGGTACTCCAATGGGAGCGTCAATTTCTCCTATCTTAGCAGCATATGTCATGGACGATGTTCTGGATACAGTCATACCTGTTCTTTCTTTTACTCCTTTTTTTATAAAAAAGTATGTTGATGACATTATTTTGGCACTTCCTCGAGAAGGCCTTGATGAACTTCTGGATACATTTAATAGCTTTGATCCTAATATCCAATTCACAATCGAAATGGAAGACTTCGAGAATTCCGTACCTTTCTTAGATACAAAATTCATTCGTAACAACAATATAATTATCATAGATTGGTACAGGAAGCCATGCAGCTCTGGTAGATATCTTAATTATCACTCCTACCACAAACATTCCATGAAAGTGAATTTGGTTAAACAAATGAAGCAGAGAGTACTCAGAATTTCAAATAATGTTTTTCATAATAAAAATCTCAATATTTTACTTAACCTTTTCTTGGATAACTCTTATCCAAGGCCTTTATTGAATAAGATATTATTCAGCACATCTAATGCTGTGGATTTGTTGCATGAAGATAGCCATCCTAATTTAGCCCAGACGGATGTTGGAACTGATGTGTCCCCTTCTCGACCGGTTTTCGCTACTTTGCCATATATTAAGGACATAACTCCGAGACTTGCCAGATTGCTCCGTTCATGTGGTGATTTTAAAATTGCTAATAAAACTGTTCTTTCAATCAGATCGATTTACTCTAGAGTTAAAGATAAGGACCCCTTGACTTCACTTATTAACGTGGTGTACAGTATTCCTTGCAGAGATTGTGATAAACAATATATCGGACAGACTTTAAGATCTCTATCTAACCGTATAGTTTCACATAAGAGTGATGCTAGATTACACCCAGAGAGGTGCGCGTTAGCTTTTCATGTAAATTCTCTTGATCATCAGATGAATTATGAGGCTGTGAAGGTGTTAGCGACTGAGTCTAACAAAACGAAAAGATCATTCTTGGAAATGGCTTTCATTTCACAAAACAATAATGTAATTAACAAGAAAACTGATATTGATCACTTAAGTGAGATCTACTCATTTTTGTTGTCCTTAGATACTAATTTTGCACATCAATTGGTGGTAAATAACTATGTTGCTCCTGACAACACCGCCCTTATTACTTTAATTCAATAATAATAATAATAATAATAATAAACTTACTTTGAATGTATTGGTGTTGGTAGATACGTTCAAGTAAACAAATAATAATAATTAAAACTAATTTTGAGTGTATTGGTGTTGGTAGATACATTCAGATTAGAGAACTATTAAATTACTTAATTACTATATTTATTATTACATATTAATATTTCTTTTCTGTTGTCTTCTCTTTCCTTCCTTTGTGTTAGTCAAAACGAAGTGATGTTCTCTACGCACTCTAAACATAATAAAAATGAGTGCGTTCTCCTAGCTCTGTCGCACACTTTCTTTCTCTCTTCCTCTATTCAACAATATTACATCTTCTTATTACATCAATTGTTAGCCCTACAGCTGCCATTACGAAAATAGTGGCATTGTCCCACAGCTGATGATTGACGTTGGTAACACTGTTTGTCTCTTGTCACATCCCTTTTGGAGGCAAAATATATCATTTCCTCGCCGGCGTTTAGTATGGTGACACATGAAGATGAAATCAATGGTTTTATTTTATAAAATGCTGCGACAATTATAATTGTTGCTATGACACGATTGATTAGGCCGTTGGTTCAATTCCTACTTGAATATTTCACAATTTACGATTTGTAGTTTACGATTTTACATCTTTATGGAATCTAACCTCACTTCGGAGGTAAGTACACACGTGGTTGTGAATTTCATTTTTAATTATTCTCTTTGACCACAGTATTTAACTGTTATTTTTCATTCTAGTTTCCCTGATGATGAGGACAAACATCCTCGAAAGCATGGACATTTTCCGCTAAGAGTATATCTTTTCCAATTTTTTGCTGCAATCCCCAATATTCACTAGTTTTATTCCTAACTAGTCAGCAAAGACTATCTTTCTTATATATATATATATATATATATATATATATATATATATATATATATATATATATACATATATATATAAGAAAGATACTTAATAGTTGTATTCCAAAATTACCATTTGAAATACCTTTTTTAAAAAAATGTGTTGATGATTTAATTTGTGCAATTCCTAGTAATGGTATAGACACGATTCTACAAGTTTTTAATAGCTATAATACCAACATACAATTTACAATTGAAACCGAAACCAACAATAGTATACCTTTCCTAGACAGTTTATTGATACGTAATCCAAAAAATATAGTTATATTAGATTGGTATAGGAAACCCACAAATTCAGGAAAATACTTGAATTACAACTCTTACCATTCCGAAAAAATAAAAATAAATCTAGTTCTATCCATGAAAAATAGAATAGCACGAATTTGTCATCCCACCCTTTTGAACAAAAATTTAAAAGTTCTTTTCGATATTTTCATTAACAATAGTTATCCTAGAACCTTATTAAAAAAATTGATTTTTAATACAACTATTGATACAAACCTCAATCATACACATACAAGCAACGAAAATGTACCCTTAGATAATAATGAAACAGTGAATACTAAATATGGGTCATTACCTTATGTTAAGAACCTTTCAGACAAAATCAATATAATATTTAAAAATGAAAACAATAAAATTGCTAACAGGAATATTTTAAAAGTAGGAGACGTTTTTTCAAAAGTTAAACAGAAAGATGAAAAAGTAATGAAAACTAACGTAATATATAACATTCCATGTATACATTGTAACTTAACTTACACTGGCCAGACCTCACGTACCCTAAAGCAACGTATAACCCAACATCAAAGTGATTGCAATCTAAATAAAAAACTTGTGCACTCACAGAACATGTTTTAGAAACTAAACATAGAATGAATTATAAAGAAACTAAAATTTTGAGTATAGAATCTAATAAAACTAAAAGAGAATTCATAGAATTAGTAAACATAAAATTAAATCAACCATCGATGAATAAGAGGTCAGATATCAACAATGTCAGTGCAATATATACTCAACTTATTTACCTACAAAATAAACCAACAACCTTTAACAATGACACGGATTTCCTACACATAACATCAGATGATGAATATTAAATAAAATGCATGATTTTATGATAACTAACATAGTTATTATAAAGTTTCAATTTCTTTCATATCCATTTCTTTTTTTTTTTTTTAAATAAATTTAACTTGTCATTACAAAAGTTTTTATTGGTAATTTTCAAATTTAAATGAAATTAAATGAATTTCAAATCATATAATGAAAATTTATACTAAATCTACATGTTAGTGTTAATCAGGATATTCAACCTTTAACCTTTAACCTTTATATTTACATTTGTCATTAATATATGAATGACAAGATGTAATTTCACACTAGATAAAAAAGTTGGTGTAAGTTAAGGTATTTAACCTTAAACCTTAACGTTGTCAGTTGTCACTGTTATAAAAAAAAAGGCAAAAAAACTATGACTGATCAATCATTTCAAAAAAAAATTTTATTCCTTGATACTACAGACAACGTTCTCAGCAATTGATATCAGTGATTTTTTTTAATTATATGAAACTGAAATAATAATAATGTTATCAATTTTGATATCCTTCAAGAATTTATTCAATTTACTAGTAAGTTTTACTTATATAAAACATAAACCTTGTTTTTTAGTTTAACAAAATTGTATTTTAGCCTTGAAAAAGATAATAATAAAATTATCGAAAGCTTGGTATAGTGAAAATCGAATTTTCTTAACCACCCATACATTTTGGCTGTACCCCATAATATTTAAAAGTTAGTTTTTCAACTATTCAGCCGTGACTACCCTTCTACTTTATTATATATATATATATATATATATATATATATACATATATATATATATACATATATATATATATATATATATATATATATATATATATATATATATATATATATACATATATATATATATATATATATATATATACATATATATATATATATATATATATATATATATTAGACTATCATCAATAAGATTTTGTGCTTAATTTGATTTGCAAATGTAAGAGATACACATAAAAAATATCCCTATACTCATAACAAAGATTTTTAATAGCTTCATATCCTTCCTTATTTCAATGATCTAACCTAAGCTTATTTGAATTATCCCTGTGTAAATTATCTAGTTCATCTCCATATATTTCCATTTTTCAAAACAATCTAAGTCTCTAGTAGATTTCAAATAATTTTCTTCAATTAACTCTACTTGAAAGGGTTCAGTAAAGGTTATTTTAACAGAATTATCAGGTATATTCGTAATTACATTAAAAGCAAACTGAATCATCTCAGATTTTCCAAAATTAACATAATTTAATATACCTATGCCGGAATTTTGATTTAACGGTATTATTCTTTTTTTGGCATACTCGCCGAGGAATAATTATTTGGCTTGGTTTAAAAGACCTGGGCTGAAATTGATACAAAGGCAATACAGCGTGAGGCGTTTCTAAGGTGAATTTTTCAAAATTCATGTTATGTTTTTAGAAAAATAAAAACCATCGAAATTTAGGAAAAAATCGAATAAATAAAATTTGAGATTGGTTTTAACACTAAATGAATGTAGGATTGATCATAATTTCATCATGAGAAGATGTTGCATGAGCGGTACAAAAAATGTTTCAGGTCTAATAAACGTTTTATACATTTCATGAGCAAGATCCAGTTCAAGAAAACTTTGGCCACACCCTGTATCTATAAGGAATTTAGCATTTAATTCTGGTATAATAACCTAAGGCAACGCTGAATAAACAACATTATTTATATTTATCATTTTACATTGTCTTCCGTGGCCATTTGATAAAAATTTTCATCATAATCTTCGCAACTATTTCCTTGGAACTTTATGTTCTCATCAGATTGCGAAAAACTACAAGATGGCTCATTTTAATAAGGTAATGGTTATACGCATTGATTATATAATTCTTCAAAATTAAATTTTCGCACTTGTTGCGGTTTATTCTTGAAAAGATCTAATTTTATAATTGTCTTTTTACTCATATTATTAGAGGAGGTATCCACACGTTCTGGTTTAATGAAATTATCATTTCTTGCCTGTATTGAGCGATTTTGAAAGTTTTGTTGAGCTCGTGGGTTGAAGTTTGAATTAAATGATCTGCTAGTAAATTGTTGACAGTTTGCATTTGCAAAATTAGGTCTTGGATTTTGAAAGTTTGATTGGAGTAATTTTGAGAAGTTGCTCTCGGATTACCAAAATTTTGATTATACTGAAAGTTTCTGAAATTAGGCTGTTGTGGTTGAGTTTTAAAATTTGAAAATGAATAAGTTTGAGTGTTAGTCGGATAACGCCCTGATGGTTGGGACTTTTGTCTATGCTGAAAATAACCACTTGGTATTGAGATTGAATAACTTCGATTTTCATAGCTGGTTCAACTGAATCAGGTTTTTTCAATCTAACAACTAATTGCATATGATAATTAAGCCCATTAATGAAGAACTTTAAGCACAAATCTTTGTATTATTGAATTTTTGATAGCTTAACATTATTTGGGTCGTTCGACATATTTATTTTTGAAAATAAAATACTACGCGCATCTTGGATTTTTAGTCCAAACTTTTGTACTTCCCATTCTTTTCAGGTTATATCGAAATTATGTCTTGGATAATACAATCAATTGATCTTTGGTCAGAAATGGTAACTAAAAGTGAATATTCAACCATTGCCCAATTATCTAACTCTGTTCTAGAAGCTATTATTTACAAATATTTATTGCAGTATTAGAATTACCACGATTTTGTCGATTCATTAGGAAATTCACGCATGTTTCAATAAATCTATAAAGTGGTTTCGGGTTTCCATCAAAGTTTGGAATATTATCTGCTTGGTATTTAATTAATTGATAGTTTGGTTGAACTATTTCTTTTAATTTCAAATTTTTGATTCTATGTATAACATATTCCACGATAATAGCCGAAAAAATAAAATAATAGGAATTCATTATAAAATGGATACACTTACAGCAAAAATGTATTCTTCATATTTGTTGGATATTCCTAACTATAGTATGGACTTTGGACGATTTTTGCTTCTCTCCAATAGGATCGAGGGCGATATAGTTCCGGTCCCCTGGTCAAACTATACTATGGACTTTCGGACGATTCTTGTTCCTCTGATCACTAGTGAGTTCTTGTGATCACTCGAATTTCCGTATGTTTGCACCAACCAACCGCTAAAACTGAGAACTGTACGAGATTTAGGCATTTTCCGTACAATTTTGGCCAAATTCCACTGCGCCGGTTAAAACTTTGAGAACCATAAACTTGTTTTTAATTATTTATGTTTTATCATTAAAGCGAAACAAAAGACCTGCTACAAAAATGCAAGAATGTATTTCGTCATAATAAATGTAAGATGGTCGGTTAACCCGCCATTTGTCGCTATATGAGCATTTTGCTAACTTTATTGGTAAAATGTCTGCAGCCTGGCAGCGCCGACTTGATTGAAGTTGACCATTCGTCTAGCTGAGTTTATGTGCCTCCTTAAGCGATAAATATGGTGAAGTTTCGAGCAGTACGCCCGCACATCATTTTGAGGCAGGTTGTTTGAAGCGGCGTACCATAAGTGAGCATTTTTCTCATCGAGCGACAAACTACGTATAATAAACTTTAATGCCGTGAGCGTTTGTACAAATGGCTTTGGAGTCCCAAGAAGAAGAATTGAATGGTAAGTTATTGATTAATAATATAATTTTGTGCTTATTATGTTTCTCTTAATAGCGACCAATATCCCATGGCTCTTGACGATTCTAACAAAGACAGCGGTTGGATGAATATGAATCAGATGCCCCCTCGGCCCACAGCAATCACCTAACTGATTCTGAACAATCCCCAGTTGATTCCTCAGACGAATACGAATACATACAGCAGAGGAATCTTTTATATGTTGGAAGAGATAAATCTACAATTTGGCAAAGCTTCCACCTCGTACTCATATTCGACAAGCTAAGGAAAATATAGTTATCAAACTTCCAGGCGTGAAAACAATAGCAAGAGACGCAAAGACAGTTGTAGATTCATGGAAATTATATTTCTCTGATGATATGATATTGCATATAACAAATTGTACTAATATGTATCTTTAAAAAATGCGTCAAAATTATGCACGCGAGAGGGATTGCCCCAATACCACACCTCACGAAATAACGGCTCTCATAGGTCTTCATTACAAGGCAGGTGTAAAAAAATCCGCTCATCTCAATATTCATGAATTATGGGAGGATGATGTGACTTCTTCTCCTGTATGTTTTCGCGCTGTGATGTCAATTCGAAGATTTTATACGCTTTTGGAGGCTCTTAGATTTGCTGACTTGAATGATAGAAATCAAAGGAAGATACTAGACGACCTGGCACCTATAACGGAAGTTTTTGACGAATTTACTACGAAATGCTTAAACAACTATGTGGTAGGCGAATATATGACTATTGACGAAATGCTACCACCATTTCGCGGACTATATGAATTTCGTCAGTATATATCCAACAAACCATCAAAAGGTTTACGCCTTAGGGGACTCAAAAATGTTTTTTGTCTCGAATTTAGAAATCTACTCTGAAAAACAGCCTGAGGGACCTTACAGTTTCGACAATAAAGCAGACAGCGTGGTTAAAAGATTAGCCGATCACATTTTGAACCACTGATAATTGTTTCACATCTATTCCACTAGCCCTACAGTTGCTAGAAAAAAGAAGAACTCTAGTCGAAACGATTAGGAAAAACAGAAAAGAAATTCCTCAAATTTTTGTTCAAACAAAGGAGCGTCGGCCATGTAATAGTATGTTTGCATTTCTTAGAAAAGGAGTTTTGGTATCATATGTAGCTAAAAAAAAATAAAAACGTGTTACGTTTCTCTACCTCACTTTCAGGGGACCAAGATGATGAAAGCACTCTTGATAAATGTAAACCAGAGATAGTAACATTTTATAATTCAACGAAAGGTGGCGTTGATGTTGCAGATGAACTGATATCCCACTATACTGTTTCTAGAAACTCGTGCAGATGGCCATTGACATTATTTTATTCCTCGGAAAACAAATTAGACCGCCGTTTATTTCTAAGAGAATTAGCTCTGGAACTAATGAAGCCACAGGCGCAAATTATACTATCGATTCCAAATCTGCCTCTAAAACTGCGGAATTCAGTAAAGCAGCTCGTATGTGTTGAAGAGGAAATTCCGGAACCAAGTGTTAGTACTACTGGTATGTGATCTTTGTATCCATGACGCAAGAATAGGAAAACCAAAAAAACATGTTGCAAGTGCTCTATTTATTTATGCAATGAACATTCCAGTCATGTGTCAAAGATGTCTACAGAGTCTTCAAGCAAAAGAACTCTCAACAACTCCATAGTTTATTGTTATTTGGCGAATGTATGTTCTGTTATTGTTCTGAAATATATTACTTCTTTTCTGAAATATTTTTTGTTAAATACCCAAATATTTGGAATGTGAGCAAAATGCTCACGCGCGATAAACCGCGTTTGAATATGGGTAGAGACAAATGGCGGGTTAATCTTAATAGTAACGTTTGATTGATTGCATTCACAATAACTGTGTGAGCAAGATTTAAAACAGTCCTTCCGTTACTTTTTCATAGTTTTTTGTAGATTGTTGATCAGAACAGGTCCCGAAATACAATATTTGAGTGTAACACTTAATACTGGAATACTAATTGGAATATGCTCTTGAAAATCACGAATATTATCACAATGAATATGCCCATATTCAGTTCTCGTATAAATTGAATTTTGGAAGCCGATATGAAAATAACGCTTTATAGCATCAAAATTCGTGTCTCCTTTATATCGTTTTCGTTGCCCACTCTTTGTTACTTTATGCTTCATAGTGAATTGTGTAGAAACTCAGCGTACAATAATTAGAACGAACTAATACTTTCAACTCAATTCAATAACAATGTTCCGTAGCTGCGTTAGGGAGACCTCAGAAATTCATTTGAAAATATGAAAGGGCTATTGAAAACTGTTTCGAATTCTTGATTATTTGTGTCAGAATATTTTTTTTGTTTCGCTAGCTTTACAAAATGAGGAGGTTGAAGTCACAAACTGATTGTTCCCTTGATTTACTTCCATATAAAAGATACACCGTATCGTTCCTTTTGTGAGCAATGTAAATTGGTTTAACCAGAAGAGTCTCAATAGTGTCAAAATATAGAAGTTACATTTCATTTGATGCCTACCTGATGTTTAATAGTTACTTTTGGCTAGACCAAGAAGTGACCTACCTTGTGATTGACTTATTATATGTCAATAGAAAAAAGAAGAAGATATGATATCACAAATATTAAAGCTTAGATATTATTAGCCCTATGGGAATATCCTGGATATAATTTTTCCCAATTAGGATCAGTGTAACTGTGCAATGATATAGAAATCCAGGAAAACTATATCAGCTGCTCTTTACAATTATCACTTATGAAGACAGTTTGGAAGTGTAGCACACCCTAGATTTATCTGTTCATTGACGACTACATATTGTGGGTTTTTTAAGTGTCTTCTAATTTCCTATTCTTCAAGGAATTCCAATTCTTGTTTCTTATCACAATGTAATACTTCTAGTTCTGTGTTAGATGTCAATGACTGATTGGTGTCAAGTAGATGTTTTGCGTAGTGGGACTTACCTGGTTGTTTTGATCTGTATGCTCATAAGTGTTGACAGTATCGGATTTCAAAATTTCTAAGGGTCTGACCCAAATAGACAGCTCTACATTCTGGACATCTAAGTTTGAATATACCTGATTTCTTCAATGGTGATATCTTTGTTTCTACATTCAACAATTTTGTACTTACGTTACTTTCTGTTTCAAAAGGAATTGTTGTATTCATTGCTAAAGATAATTTTTTATTTAAAAAATGTCTTTATTTACAATCATTTTTTAGTAACATTTACAAACATAGTATGAAAACCAATACAATAAGGCCGATGTTCGGGCATTCCTCACTATCCTTGTGTATCCATGTTGGTAGGTATATGGTTCCTTGCTGTTTGCATTACCCATTTATTTATTTGTTATAACTCACTTTGTCCCGCATATACAAGTATGACGCCCCAGATGTTTCGACTGTTTTGTCTCTGGAATGCTGCTGAAAAACAGGGTTTCAAAAGCGAACTGAGAGTTGGTTTATGCGGAATAGCAACATGGCTGGCGTTATTTATAGTTTATTATGTGTTTTTACAGAGGACAATTTATGTTTTGAATAAGGGTTAAGGTACTCCCTTATTTCGAAGTATTTGGTTATTGGGAATTAAACAACTTACTATGTGTATAAATTACCATGCAGAAGCCTACACCCACTATCAAGACTGGCGACTGGCGGCTCTGAGAGTGTTACGAAGATTTTCAGGGACACTGTATTTGTAAAAGTTTGAGGATATTTTAGTTATAAAGTCATTGATAGTAGGCAAGTCTGCTTGTTCATGTAGCCAAAAAGTTCTGGGAAGTCTTGGGTAAACTGTTGTGTGTTTAATTGCCATGCGGAGACGCTTATTCTGTACCACCTGCAGTGTGTGGAAATTGTGTTTTGTTGTTGTATAATATACAGGTGCAGCGTATGTGAGAATTGGTCGTATTATGTATTTGTATATTGTGATTTTGTTCATGGAAGACAGACAATTATTCTTCTTACAAATTAACGGGTAAAGTTTGCTCATTGCAACTTTCGCCTTAGAAACCTGTTGTGCAATTTGCGCATTAGCATTGGTAGTGCCATGCACAGTATGGCCAAGGTATTTCAGTGTATTACTGGGAGTAATATACTGCCCATCAATACACAGCTGAAGTTGCAGCGAGTTTTTCCTTGTTCTCCTCCTGAGTAACAAGTACTCTGTTTTGGCGGTGTTTATTATAAGTTTGTTGTCTCTCATGTGAGGTAATATGTGTGAGTTAATATGTGTTTGGACATTGTGTAGTGCAGTTTCTGATGTTGTAGCTGATGATACGAAACATGTGTCGTCCGCATACATGGTTGATAGGATTTAAGGGGAGGTGGGAAGATCGTGGGTGAATAAAGAATATAACAAAGGCGATAAGACTGATCCTCGGGGCACACCGACTTGAATCCGGAATGGGCCCGCCATGCCATCATTCACTTTAGAATAGAATTGTCTATTTGAGATGTACGAATTTATAATTTATATTAAGTTATCAGGAACTTTTAATTTAATAAGTTTATACAACAACCCTTCATGCCATAAGGAATCAAAGGCTTTCTGTATATCAACAGTGACCATAACAGCTTTTTCTTCAGCAAAAAAGTCTTCTCTAATAAAGTTGAACACACGAATAATTTGTGCTACCGTACTGTATCCACCTCTGAATCCGTACTGCTCGAGAGGTATTATGTTATTTTTGTCTACAAATGTTTGTATTCTATTCAGAATGATTTTGTCCATCACCTTTGCTATATTATTTAACAAGGAAATGGGTCTGTAACTATCCACATAGCGATGCTGTTTATTAGATTTGACGATGGGAATGACATTTGCTATTTTGAGCGTATCTGGATAATTTCCGGTCTTAATAATGAAATTTGCTATGTACGTAAGTTGTACTATAGCTTTTTTAGTGAGGTTCTTGAGTAGGATGTTAGGTATGCCATCCTTCCCCGGCGCTGTTAAATTATTAAACGTAATGATAGTATTGTATATTTCCTGAGTTGTGGCCAAATTTTTTGTGTGTAAGGTGTGTGTGTTATGTAAATGATTTTCAACTAAATGAATAATATTAGTGTGATGAACTGTATTTGCTGTGTTGTTTTTGAAGTTGTTTTGAAAATACTCTCCAAAGGCTCCTGCGATATATGATTTTTGTGTCAGTGTTTTACCGTTAGCAATTATTTTTTTAAATTCCTACCTAATACCTCGCAAATTTCTGGCAACTCGCCATAGAGAGTTATCACTGGTTGATAACTTTTCTAAAAAGGTTTTCCATGTGAAATTTCTATATACTTTTATCAAGATATTGATGGTGTTTTGGTAGTATTTTAATATTAGTCTGTCACTGTCATCTCTGGTAACTTGCAATCTGCGGCGAATTTTGTTTTTGTCTTTTATTATATTTAATATGTTCCCGGGAAGGTTGTTGAAAATTTTGGGTTTAGGTTTCAAGGTGGTGGTTTTGTTTCTGGCAGTGATTATAATATCTTGTAAGTTTTGTATTATATTTGTTGAATGTTCTGTATCTTTAGTTTTGTCTCTAATTGTTATGTGATCATTTATGTACTTCCTATATTGTGTCCAATTGGTTGTTGTGTAATCGTGTCTTATTGTAGGATTGGGGTGGATTGTGTATCATTTTTAGTTCAAGGAGGATAGGATCATGGTCGGAATTGAGGTCTGGGATGGTTTCTAGTTTAATGATTGTGTTTATGTTGCGTCCAATAGCAATGTCTATGGCACTGGGGGAGTAATTGTTGAAAGGGAAGTGGGTGAGATCGTCTGTGCTGAAAATATTACAATTTGAATTATCGCAGAACCTTTGCAGAGTATTTCCATTTGTGTTTGAATATTTGGCATAAGAATCCCATAATGGATGTTTGCAATTTAAATCGCCCACTATGAGAACCCTATTATTTGTTTTAACGATATTAAAAAAATCTAATTCTGTTAGTTTATTAGTGTGGAGGTGGCTGTGAGCACCAACTAGTTTAATTTTATTGTTCAATAACAGTGAGATATGCTCAATTGATGAATTATTCGGTTGCAGGAGTTGAAAGTTTATGTCTTTTTTTATTAAAACTGCGATACCGCCTCCACCGACATTTGCGGGGCGATATTGTCTAATAAGACTATTATTGGGGTTCCTGAAGTTTATGGATCTATTGGGTTTGAGGAATGTCACAAAAAGAAAGAATATGTCTGGTTTGTGAGCATCGAGAAAATGGCGAAGAAGGTGTAGCGTGTTAGTTACTCCATGTACATTACAAAAAATTATTTTGAGAAAATTTCGTTTTTGAATTCCTATTTTTCCACCCACCTGTCTAGATGTCATACTTGTCTATGCTTTGAACAAAATTGTTATATATCGTAAATTTTTCAAGCTTATTCTTCGCTTTCTTCATTTCGTGAAGTAAGTCAGTCACCGCCCTGGTGAGTTCATCCAGGTTGACAATGGTGTTTAGTTCACTAAATAAGTTATTTGGATTGGAAAAATTGGTCATGTCATCTGATTGAGGGTTGGCTTCATATCTTGTCTGTGTCTGAGGTATGTTTTCTTGTCGCGACGATCGGGTTGCCGGCTTTGGTGGGAGGCTCGGGAATTCATCTATATCAGCATGCAAGTTTTTGTTATTATTCCACGGGTTGGTTATTGGAAGTGGGGCTGGTATGAATCTTCTTGGTTCAGCTTTTTGATTTTGACTAGTTGTTCTTCTTTGTTGCAGCCACTCGCGTCTCTTTATATACTCCGGACAGATCTCGGCGTTAGCGGGGTGTTCTCCGTTGCAATTGGCACACTTAGCCGGTTTCAATATGTAATTGGGGCATTCTGGGGTAAGTTTAGGTGCAGCACATTTCAAGCATCGTAGGGCCCTGACACAATTTGACGTTGCGTGGCCCCACAACTAACAAATGTGACATTGTATAATGGGCTTCGACTGCCTTCTGAACTACCATTGTGATCTTGTGTATTCAATTAAATTGACATTTTTATTTAAATAATCTAGGGTAATTTTAGAATCGGTGACTACCAGGTATAAGGGTCTACCTTTCGTCTCCATCCTGTATATATCCTTTATGGTAAGTTTATATGCTGAAGTTAGTTCTTCTTTCAGTTCGTCTAAATGTATACCTTCTCTAAGCCCTCTTAGAACAAAAGCGTGATTTTTGTCTTCCCTTCTTGTATAAGTATGGAAGGGAATTTTTGCATAACGAAGGGCTAGTTAATGATTTTCGATATCAGTAGCTTCTTTAGTGAATATGATTGTCGAATTCGCCGTGTACTTCATCTCGAAGTTATTCTTGATTTCAATTTTTAATCTCTTAACCATCTCCCGATGTGCAGAGACGTTTCCGTCAATCACAATCGGGGGACATGCTGTATTTGATTTTTTGTTGCTGTTCGTCGGTTCTATAGCTTTCGGATTTTTTGTCTGATGTTTATTAACATCGTTATCTGATGTATCAGATATGATATACAGTTTTCTGAATTTAGTTTTCTCCTTTTTTTTGTAATGGTGCAGTTTATTGAACTTCTTCATTTGATGATTCCGATAAGGAGTCGAATTTATTTTCAGTAGTAGTCGGTTGTTGCATTTTTGTGGTTTGCTTGACCAAAGTGGTGAATTTTGTGTATTTATTCGGTTTGATAAAGCCCGGGGGTGTGACATCAGCCACATCCATTTGGCTGCTATTCGCGATTGTCATGATAGCATTTAAATTCTCATCAACTTTCTTGGTCATATCCAATTCCTATGCAGATATTTGTTTCGCATTTTAGAAAATTTTTGAATATTGCGAGGTAAAGTTGTCCCCCTGATTATCTGGAGTGCCTTTTCCGTTGTCAACTTGCTGTGCCCAGGAAAGATATGAGGCTTTATGGACCTGGGCCTGAACGGTGGTAGGATTTTGTTTCGCAAGAATGAGCTGAGATCTTCTGTATTACCTTCGCTCGATTGATACCCTATAATATCTTCTTCGATGTTTTCGTAAATATTCACGTTACTGTTCAATTCGGTCCTTTCTGGCGTGGACGTTCTATTGGTATTATTAGCGGGGCTAGTAGGAATCGTAAAGTCTAAGTGTGTATTTGTTTCTATACACTTCTTTTTCGAGTTTACTAAACACTTGTCTATGATTGATCCTAGACACTTTTCTTGAACGCTTTCTATACACTTTCTGGTATTGAAAGTGTTATTTTCGTTGGGGACTTAATCTTGGGCGATTGTATTTGTAACTAGAGTATTTTCAATGATTTCAATACTCTTGTTTTCTGGCATTAACGTCTTGGAGTATTCTAGACACTTGTTTAACGTTTCGGTGTCCACGAGTTCTAGACACTTTTTATTAAATTTTATACTATTTGGAGATCTATTTGAGTTACCTTCAATTTTTAATATTTCCAGGTCGTCGTCTATGTATACCACTTTGAAATAGTAAGAATTTTTAAATTTTAATTCTTGAGTTTTGTCTCTAATTCCCTTCAGCTCATCAGAGAATTTTGAGTGTGTTTCACTGCTATCTGCTATGGAGCGTGGTTCGTCATGAACATTTGGTGAAATCAATTTTTGCGGAATTTTCCGTTCACTTTTTTTATGAGTTGTACTTAATGTGTTAGGCAGTTTTTTGTGTTTAGTTACAGATTTGAGTTTAACTTCTTCAACTTCTTTTTAGGAGATGTTTTCACTCCAACTATGTATTTATTTTTGAGTTTAACAATAATGTTTTTATCACTGTTTAAGTTTTCCTACGTGAAAAGTTCTGGTTTTTGAGTTTTCAATTTTTGAATCTTATCGCGTAGTCGACGCGTATATTCTGTGATATACGGGGTGCCCGTGATTGGGGGTGGTTATACCGTGGAGAAATCTATGAGTACTGACTCTATAGATTTATTGAGAACAAACTCTTTCAATTTATAGATAACAATGAAATTTAATACTATTAATTTTCCTAGTCGTAAAATTCAATCAAGCACTTTGAATGTTGGAAAGATATTATTCTTAAAATATTATTAGAAATATTTCTTTGGATATGTGATTCTTTTATAAGTTTTTATTTCTTTATTTTGTTTAGGAAATATTAGTTGTAATTCCACTTTTTCCTCTTTTTTATTAATTAACTTTATTTATCATATGTAATGGATAGCCGTTGGATGTTGCTATTTGTTGATTTGTATTAACCTCTCTATCAAAATTACATTTGTTCATAGGAACTGAAAATGATCTATGCATCATTGAATTATATGTCGCTAGTTCATGTGACATTTGGTTATTGGAACTATATAATTGTGGAGACTGAGGATTCTTATTTAGGATGGACCTCTTTGCGTAATTACTCAAAAGATTATGAGAAATTAAAATTTCCTATTTAATCAAAAATATTGAACCTTCAAAAGTTAAACGTCAATAAAAAAATGACATTACATTGTTAAATGCAATGAAAAAGAAAGTAGAAGATAATGACCTAACAGTTACAAAACCAGACAAGGGGAACGCAACTGTCATGCTGACAACTAAAGATTATAATTCTGAAATATATAACTTTATAGAATCTAGCGATGTAAAAGTTCTTAGAGCAGGCACATCAAAAAAGTTTTCTAATAATGTTAGGGATATTGTTAATAATTCAAATTATCTTTTAAGCGATAGTTTTGCTGGTTTTCTATATCATTGCACAGTTATACTGATCTTAATTGGGATAAATGATAACTAGGATATCCCCATAGGGCTAATAATGTCTAAGTTTTGATATTTGTAATATGATATCAATATGTGTAGATTCCACGAAGTAAGGGTCGAGACAGTTAATTTCATCTAATTGTCGTTCACTGCCTATAAAGCAAGTTAATATGTAATGCACATATCTATACCAAAATAAGAGATTTTTTTCTAAATTACATATAGTTTAGTTGTAATTCGATCTTGTCGATAAACCGGCAAATGTAGAATAAAATATTTGTTTTTTGTTAATAAATTTTGCGATTATAGAGGTACATATTTCGCATGATCGAGTGATATGTATTCATGAATAAATTTCTTATATTCTGAATAGAGCTTGGGATTTTGTTGTAATATATTTTCCAAATAGAAAAATCGTTGCGAGAGAGTTTCCCAACTTTTTATGTTCTGCGACATATTTTACCGGAATTTCGACTTGGGATTATCCGTTCTCGAGATATTCAGTTGTAGATTTGAAGATGGCTTCTCAAAGTACATTTTCTTGAGAGAGATCTAAATTTTGGTATTTCTTCGATTCCCCAGAATGTTAAGAGAATTTAGTGTAATTTAGTAACCGTATTGGAATTTACGAATTCACTGGCTACATGATACGAGATAGGGGAGGTGTGTTTAGATGCTTATTACGCCGAGAAAATATAACCGCAATGGGTATTAAAATGTCTCAGTAGACCGTAACCTAGTTTGATTAGGCCATATGTCAACAGATCATAATAAATATCTGCTCCTATTAATATATCGATATTGCCGGGTGTACCAAAGGTTTTGTCAGCTAGTTAAAATACGCTAAGTTATTGTTACGTGATCTGAATTTAACTTCACTTGGGGGATAGTTGAAGTAATTTTGTATAGCACAGCGCATGCATGATATTTTTGTCCTTTTCGAGGGCTAATCGTTTGAGTGTAGCACTACATGCAATATTTCGTTGGATAGAGTACTGGTTTCAGATATGCCTGAAATATTCAAGATCTATTTGTACGGAGTTTCTGTACAAGTTGTTTGCTAAAAAATGAATTTTGACTACCGCTATCCAGAAGAATTCTTACTTGAACAGGTTGATTTTGAAAATTGTAAATAGTTGCTTGCGCAGTCACTAGCAACATTAAATAGTTTTTGGTAGAAAGAGCTGATAAACTAGACCAATTTGAGGTTATTTGTCATTTTGAATCTGGTTTATCCTGTTTAAAGAGGCTCCTCTAAATGATTGTTGTGCTCGAAAGTTTGAGTATCATTTGAATTTGGTTAACGTGTTGGAGTGAAATTGTTACTGTTTGATGGCCTTCGTTCGTTATTATGTGGATATTGAGAATATAAAAGAGAGTTATGTCTTTTGTGACACTGGGCGTGTTTTGTGCCTAACCAATCTACACACAGTTTTTTGCTTTTGACAAATTCATTACGTTTTGTTAAAGGTATTGATGCGAACAGTTCACAGATATAAATTTTATGCGCATCCGCCAATGTTCTGACTATTTGATTTCTTCTGATATATTGATTGTTGTTTGAATTTTTGTTTAAATTCGATTGTAATAGTCAGTGGAAAGCTACTTTGTTTTGAGGCTTTTTGTGCGAGAGTGAGTTTTTCATAGTTTGTGTTTCGTTTAACCTGTGGCATTATCCAGTATTTCAATTGCCTCTTTCAGAAATTATAAAAAGGTATCGACTGTTGGTAGGACAATTACTTTTCTGCATTTTTCAAATTCCTCTATGAAATCATAAACTAATTTTTGTTGATAAATATAAGTTTGTAATGCCTCTAATAAAACTTTGTTATCAAGCTCAAGATTTTGTAAAAGTGTCCCGTTACATCTAAATATAGTAGCAAAGTTTTATAGTTTGGAAGGACTTTGCTTGTTTAACTGAGGAATGTTCAATAGATCAGAGTAATATACATGTACAATAATATTTGGTTTTGTTAACAAGTTTATAGCTACATGCAAATTTCTATCGTTAACTTATTATACATAAACAATGTGTAAGGCATCACTTTCTAGATAACTTTTGAAAAAAAAATTTTTCAGCATCTGATTTTAATCCTAGATTTTCGAGGACACTGGAAAAATTAAAAACACTTTCCCGTACAGTGCGATTTTCGGAAAATATCTTCATTTTCATTTCCGGTAGTCTAGTACCTGACGTATAGTTTGACTCTACCCTTGTTTCACTAACTGGTTCACTAAGGTTACTTCCAGATTTTGTTAATTTTTTAATCGTTCTAGCGAACTGACTCCTGGTTTTTCTATTGTGTCTATCTTCCTGATCTGGAATTTCTTCTCAATTATTCTTACGTTACTTATTGTCAATCTTATTTTGTATGAGTTCATACTGGTCAAAGTTTTTAATAGGCTCTTCTTGTAAAATCTCCAGATATCGAAACTATATAATTCTGCATCTAATTGGTTATTTATTCTAGTGAGTGATCCTGTTAGTCCTAGTCTCATTTAAGATATTGTCGTTGTAGTATCGAAATCGGTACATATGTGTACCGCAGGCATTTTTTGGTCCACTTGCAATGAATGAATGTTTTTTTGCTTAATTATTTATTGGGTTTAGGAAATAGATAATTGGGCCTATGTATATACAGTTGAACTAACTATTGGGTATTCACCCGTGCGTCATTAATATCTGATAACATAACCAACAAATGTCAAATTATATTGTTGTATTTATCACTAATAATAAAAAGAGATATCACTTAAATAATTATGTCGGTCATGTTATCAGATATTTATCACGCACGAGTAAAGACCCAATAATTCAAGGGTACTTATATATAACTAGATAATGGACACGGCTAAGAAAGGTTCTTGAGAGACGACACTACAAAGTATTACTTTGACTGGTAATTCACAGACTAATGCCTTCTACTTGTTTGCAAGCGTAGGTTCCTTTAGAAATATGAACGATCACACCAGAACATTTTCTGAGGCCATTAACTTCGATATTATTTCTTTCTGACTGTAGGTCACTGAACTAAACAGCTAATTCCAGTCCTAGAGAGTACGTTGGTACATTATTTTCCCGTTCATTGGGATCGAATATTCATTTTTCCGTCAGAGATGTGTAGAATAAAATGATTACGTAGAATCTCTGAGCCAGAATTCACGACATCACGTACTGACTAGTTTTTGTTGATACACTATATATAGCGTTATAAATATATGATGAACCAAAATTCTTTTCAAGAGTAAAATTCAAGTAGATCCTTCGAGACATAGGAAGAACACAATTTAAGACATCAGAAAGCTGACTTGTGAATAAGAGTAATCTTGGAATCGCATTATCTTTGAAATGATATATGCATTTTCTTGAGATGCACCTGCGAGATTTTCCGACAGCAGCAATTGGATTTTGACTGTGCCTCGTTTTCGTATTCGAGACAAAGGAGAATTGAATACAATATTCATTCTTTGCTGCATATTTTCATTTGGGATCATCGATTTGCATAATTCCTCGTTCTTGTATACAATACGTTTCTCAATATAAATTGAATTTTTATATGACGGAAGCTTCTATACGTCACTCCACAGTCAAAATTATGGAATAAAAATTATAAAAATTTCAATATTAAGGCAGTGAAAAAGTTTTCCAAGTTAGAAGGTTTTAGAAAGATAATCATGTTTTGATAATGTAATGAACGCTAGAAACTAATTAGTTAGATCCTATTATGATGTGGTGCATTTGCCCTGAAATGCTGACACCAATTCTCCACAAGAATAGGTTCCTGTCACTACCATTGAGCCTCGTAGTAGGAACGGAATCAAAAAAACGTCTTCATACAAAATCATTGGTTGGTTTATTATGACTAAAACTGGTACTTACATAGAGCGGAATACTTTACACTTACTAACACATAACTGTAAAAATTATTCGGGTTTTAAATCCTACCTAACGAGCAACACTAACCTACGTCGACTATTTTTACTACTACATTACTGTATATATCACTATATCTGCACAATCAGCTGGTCAACGGCTTATATTCTATAAAGATCAAGGTACCGTGATTTCGGTCAAGGTAAATTCTATGGCTGAACGCTGTGTTTGCATAAACTATTATTTAGTTTGTATATACTTGTTATCGCGCGCTGTTTACAATATGCTTGCAATAACTTTTAATTTAAAATAATAATCGTCTTATGACCTCCACGTTTCAATTTCTATAATGCCTAAAATTAGTTATATAGGGATTCACTACACCATCCTTCCCTAGTAGCGAGAAATTACCCTCGGTATTTTCCGCGTTTTAACGTCCTTACGCTACTGTGTTCACTTAATTGTCTTGTTCACTCTATTTGTTTACATGTATCACTACCTGCTATACATACATGTTTATAAGCCAACTATTGACTGTTATTCAAACAAAGTCTATTATTATGTACAATTTATGTTTCATCACAATTTTGAGATGTGATCTCACAGTATACACCCATTATTTTGGTTATTTTAAACGGCCCGAGGTACTGCGAGTCGAATTTGTCTTTCTGTTTTTTTGAGCAGGACTAAGTCCCCTATCTCAAATTGAGTTGTTGAAGCTTTTACTTTGCTATTTTTCTCCCTATTTTTCTTATTTTTTAGCAAACATTCTCTAGCTTGCTCGTGGGCGTACTGTAATTTATATTTCAATTCGTCACTGTACTCTTCAAAATTATAACATGGTTGTATTCCTTTGTTTAAAAATTCGGGTATACTCGATTTCCCACCGTATAATAGTTCAAATGGAGTATAACCACTCGGTGTTGTATTATAACAATATGCAAACATTATGACCAATTCAAACCAATCTTTAGCCTCATTTATGAAATTCCTAACATGCTCGTTGAATGTTCTGTGTAATTCCTCACAGCTTCCTATTGATTCGTGGTAATACGCCCTAAAAAAATTGTGTTTCATTTTTAGAAGATCTGCTAATTTATTCATCATCTCGTTTTTATATTCTGTTCCCTGATCTGCTCGTATCTCTTTCATTAATCCATAATTCGGTATAAAATTGTCGAATATTGGTTTAGCTACTGTTTGGGCTTCTTTATTGTTATATAATACTTATCACTTTTGCTACTTTCTGTAAATGGGAAATTATATCAAATGGTTTGATTGACATGTCTGTTATGACAAATTTCTCTTTGTGTTGTGGTTTACCTTCATTTATTTGACACTCGTAACATTTTTAACGTCTTTTCATCTGAAATTCGCTTTTATCTTCCTTAAAAGTCTGTTATTTCCTGAATGTCCTCCAAAAATTGATTCATTGTGATATCTTTCTAGAATCTTCATTATTTCTTCTTGCTGCACTACTTTTGAAACGCTACATATACTTATTTGTACATTTTTCAATTCTCTTCTACCTTCTATAAATTCTTTTGTTGTGCACTTTGTAAAAATATAATCATTTTCATAAATTTTCATTCTCTTTACGCCATTCTTTATCGACAGCTTCTCAAGTTTCTCCATCGCTCGGCCTAAGTCTAGGTTGTCATTCTCTGCCGGTTATAGTTGGCTCAATCTAATCCTGTTTCTGACCCGCACGTTCATCCTCAGTGAAACACGGTTATTTTCAAAATATAGGATATGTGATTTATGCGCTTCTAAATTATTCAATACTTTTATTACTAAAGGGTTTTCTAATGGCATTTCTTCTGCCTCTTTTTCCTGTACAAGATCCTTTTCTGCTCATGTTTCCTCCTTTCTAGTTTGTGCTCTTGTGATGGTTAATATGTGAGAGTTATTTATATAAAAATCTCTGAGCTCTTCTATAGAAATTCTTGACATACTCTTTGCGTAGTTTTCTTTTCCTTTCACGTATTGTGTTTCGAAGTTGTATTCTTATGAATCTAATCTGATTCGTGTCAATGTTGAAGTTGGGTCTTCCATTGAAAATAGATGTATCAATGGCTTGTGGTCTGGTTAACTATGAACTTTTGAGTTCCATACAAATAACATTTGAAATGTATTGCTAGTAATTCTTTTAAAATGGTGAATTTGTTGATCTCGCTTATTTTAAATCCGCGTGAAGTAAATGCTATAGGTAGGTCAATACCTCCGTAATTTTGACTCAATATCGCTGAACAAGCCTCATTTGATGCGTTAGTGGTTGAGATAAAGTGTTTGTTGAAATGTGGATACTTTAATATGAGCGGTGATATTAATTCTTTTTTCAAAATCTGAAATGAATTTTTACACTCCGAAGACCAATCAAATTCCACATTTTTTCTGGATAATTTATTAAGGGGTAGGCAAATTTCTGCAAAGTTTTGGATGAAACGTCTGTAATTGTTACAGTCTTGCATCACTCGCATTTTTCTGTCTTGGTTACTACTCTATTACTGAATACTTTGCTTTATCTAGGGAGACGCCTTCACTTGACAAAATGTGACCTAAATAAGTTACTTCTCGCCTAAAGAATTGGCATTTTTGTGAGTTTAGTTGAAAATTTTATACGACAAGCGTCGAAAACTTTCCTGATATTATCTAGATGATGCTTTCCCGATATTCCTATTACTACTATGTCATCCATACAGAGAATATGGACATCATTCTTGCAAAACTGTTTGGACTAACCTTCAGCCTCTTTCATTCGATTCTTACTTTCGCTCTTTATAGTGTATACATGAAACAATTCTAAATCCAAGGTTTTGATGTTTTTCGTATTTATTTCAATACTCTTGTAATTTGTGTTTGAAATTGTAACATAGGGATTTCTACATGATATTATGATTGCTCTGGCTAAAAATACTCCCGGTTCTAGCTCTTGATGTTCCACCACTTCTTCTTTCTTCAACTTTTTTGAATCTTCTTTTAACCTGTATACCTCACATATAGGTGGTATAGCAATTGTGTCGTATTTTGGATCTTCAAAAATCTGAGCAGATACTGAATTTTTACTTCTACTATTTATATGCAATTTCCATTGCGGGTAGTCTAATATACAATTATATTTACTAATAAAATCTCGACCTAATACTCCATTTATGGGTATAGAAAACTTCTCCTAAACTGCTTGAAAATTGAGATTAAATGCTGCATTTTCAATGTGAAGAGTTATGATTATTTCGCCTAAAGTGGTAACTAATCCTTGTGTTATACCTTTATCATTTGATTTTTGATTTGTCTGTATTGAATGATGTGGAAAATTTTGTGATATTCTGATTAGAGAAATGTCTGCTCCTGTATCTGAAATTAAATTACAAGTGTTGTCTGACATAGTAGTATGAATCTCTTTAAAATTTGAAAGTGATAATTCAAAAGTATAAACTGAATGATTATTTAAAATCGTGGATTCATCATTTGTTGTATTACTCAAAACCCCAATTGCTGGTTTTCGCTTACGTCCTTATTTGTTACTTCACACGCTATAACGTTGTTATAATGGTTGTGATTTGTAATCGCATTTTGCCCTTTTGGCATGTTGTGTTGTCTGCCATAGTTATTGTGCCTATTGTCCCTGGGTACGTAGTTGTTTCTAGTACTGCTATTATTATTGTTGTATCGGTTGAAGTTATTTCTGTGATATCGTCCTTGATGATCATTGCCAATATTTCTGCCATAATTCCTCTGACTATAACTCCTGTTGTTGGATTCGTTTTGTCTACCAAAGCTTCGATTTCCTTTGTAGTATAATATTTGCTCACTCGTTATGTTATCTGTGGAAACCAATTTCGTTATTACCTCTTGTGTTGACTGGAAATTTCCGGCTGCGATTATCGTTTTTGTTGTTTCAGATGTGACATTTGTCGTTATCGCCTTTATTGCTACCTCCGTCGTATATTTTTGAGCTAAATTATCAGGCATTCCTTCAGATATAAAGGATTTTCCGTTAATTTCTCTACTTCTGTGGCATAACTGTTGACGTCTTTTCCTGTTTGTTTAAGCTTACCTAGTCATACTAATAGGAGACTGGGTTTATCTCCTCTAATTCCATTGCTTAGCTTTCTACTTATTTCATCCACCGGAGACTCGGTTGTATTGAGCTCCTTGCGTTTCCCGTCAGTCTTGTTTCGATTATTGATACTGCATTCCTCCCATTTCCCGTTATATTTAGTTGTAAAAGCTCCAATGCATCCAAATATGATTGCAATTTGCTTGCTTCTCCGCTAAATTTAGTTGGTAAAATTCTACTAGCTAGAATAAAAAATTCACTCGTACTTAACGCAATTTCCACCTTATTCCTTATTGTTTCCAATACATCAACCTTTATCTCTTGTAAAATTGAATCTGATTTGAATTGAATTTAATTCGATAATTTAACGCTACGAACGTTCTAGATACTTTGTCTTAGATGTTGTCAAAATATAGTTGGCATGTTTCTTGTTGCGCTACGTTTGAATTACTCCAATGTTTACTTATAAATTTCATCAAACTATTATAAAGACCTACTAAATTATTAATTATGTCCCTATGTATTCCAGTTCTCTTGGGAACCTCTTTTTTTAAGATTCTTTTGCCTTGTTTTATTATCTATTCAACAATTTCTCACAATTTCACTCCATTTTCCTTCAAATTCTTCCCTCGTAACTGTCATTAAATAAATTCAGTATCGTGGCTCGTTTTGAAATAATTGCGTAAACAGATACACAGAAAATCTAATCAAAGACATAAAGACCTATACGTAAAACTCATATATATATAAGATGTACGAATACTGCGTGACATATGAACAATAAGCAACGAATAGATGAATGGTTTCCCTGCTGAAATCCGTTGTTTTGTGTTTTCCCATGTTCCGATTGACATCTTTGCTCCCAAATTCCACATCCTTATTTGATTATACCGTGCTGAAGAGGCAAATGAGCCAGAAACATGCATGTCCGCGGTTACCACTCTGTTTCAGTAGCCCCTTTTTATGCGTGAATTACCCATGAATCTCTTGGTTGTTGTTATCAACATATCCCGCAATATTTCTACATCTTCATTGTTATATATATATATATATATATATATATATATATATATATATATAAAGATGTACGAATAGTGCGTGATATATGAGCAATACCCACTAATCTGTTCTTTGTTATTGTTCATATGTCACGCACTATTCGTACATCTATATATATATATATATATATATATATATATATATATATATATATATATATATATATATATATGTATATGTTTCCAGGGTCGGAAGGTTCAGACGGGAGAGCTATAGACGCCTCCGTGTCTCTGTTGGTTGTTGTCCTGAAAACTCGGGATCTTCCATTTGAAGGCACCAATGTGCGTTGAGTTATCTTGTTGAAATCCGTTGTTCGTGTTTTCTCATGTTTCAATTAACATCCTTGCTTCTTTATATATATATATATATATATATATATATATATATATATATATATATATATATATATATATATATTTGTAGTATTTCTTAAACCATTATATATTTATCTTTTTTGGATAGTTCTTGGGTATAGGTTTCTTGTGAATAATACGAAAATTTTATGACGACGTTTCGCCCATCATAGTAGGCTTTATCAAAATCTGTTTTATTTTGTGGAACAGAACCTACGAGTGGAAAGAATTAAAATGAAATTTGGTAGCTTACAATGAAGACATTCACAATTAACAATTAAAAACTAAAAGTCAAAAATTAAAAGGTTTCCTAGCTCACATGCAGGAATAAAATTTTGAAATTAAGTTTTATTAGGTACGTACCATAATAAAACAGTACGCCTGGAAGGGTTAACAGCACTAAACATATACGATCCTGGAAAACTCAGGAATTCACAGAAAAAAACAAATATTTTTAAACCAACAAGGCACTTGGGAATATAATTATTGACGTACTAAACTGCATTCATTAATGCGTGACACTAAGTTGGAATCAACCGTAATCAATTTTAGAAACTGATATTGTAATTCTTAATAGCAAATAACTAGAGAACCAAAAAAGCTGTAACGAAATTTATGGAAACATCAAGAAGCACTAACGAATGGCACTAACTCGTGAATATTTACGGGGCTAAATTAACGGAAGTGCTAATAAATTAATATCAAATATTTCGAAAATCAAGAACAAGTACTAATTAAAATTATTGAAGCACTAAAGAGCACCAATGAATTACACTAAATTTAATTGAATCCTGAATACTTTGGGGGTTGACCTCAAAAAAGAACATGTCATGTCTCGAAAACCAATAAAACACTAGCGAAAATTATTGAATCACTGAATTGCACTAACGAAGCATTGACGAATAACACTAATTTGGAATCAATCGTAAGCACTTTGGGGACTGACCTTGAAAATATTGAGTCAAATATCTCGAAAACCAATAAAGCACTGACGAAAATAATTGAATCACTGAAATGCACTAACGAGTGACAACAACTTGGATCTAATTCTAAACACTTTAGGGGCTGACCATGAAATAACTTAATATTCAATATCCACGGAATCACTATTCAAATTTATAGAAGCACTAAGAGGAACTAACGATGCTCTAACCGATGACACTAAATTGAGTTAACTCGTGGAAACTTTGGGGGCTAACTTCACGGTCTTGTAGTGATAGCAGTTTAACTCACTGATCTACTCGATCCACCCTGATAGCCACACCACTACCCCAGGCCCAGTTTTTGAACTTCACTAATTGCACAAACACAAGAACTATAAGTATACATTAATACAATGTAATACAAACATTCCAATGAACAACCTGTTTTGTTCAGTTTCAATTGAATTTTTGATTAATACAATCTGCCGTGGATTGAATATAGTTACTCGGTTAAATGCTCACAAACGCTTTTTTCCTTTCTAACCTTGTTAGAAAATGTACTTTTCAAATACAATTACAATTTCATATTTATGCAATTTTTTCACAAAGAATTATGCGTTAAGATCCCTTATACACAGACAAAACTTACTTTGATTCTACCGATAACGTAATAGTATATTATACACCAAGGTGGTGAAGACTATTATTATCCACCGAGCACCATAATAAGGTGCGATGTTTATAAATGTCTCCACCACCGTGGTGTATATATATTTTTTTCCACTACTAGCCAAATTTAAGACAAAAATCAAAAATATAAAAATCTCTTATAAAAATCTTGTACAATTTAATCACTCAGCAATAGAATACCATTATTTCTATAGTTTATAACCACCAATGCTAAGTGCAACAAATTAACGGAACTAATTATACGATCGCATACAAAAATTTCACAAAACGCGGTTTATATTTTATTTTGAACTGTGGACAAATACAGCGGTAGTGCGTTCACAATACTTGGGTACAAAGTGAGCGTTCATAAAACATTTAACATATACTTCACCATAGACAAAGTAATATATCATTTGTCTATGTACTTAAAACTCTACACTACAGCGTTCACGAGAATAGACGAGAGTGCACTCCTAGTTCTTCGCTTGCTATCGGAGAAACTATTAGCCTGATATGCGCAATTCGTATAATATGTACAATGTACACATGTTCTTGTTTATACAGCTTAAGGTATCGGTAATCGATATCTGTGGGTCAAGGTTAGCTACCAGTTTCTATCAACATAAGATTTTCAAATTCCACTGGTGATAATGTTGAAGGTAGAAACATTCTTCGATCCACCTTTTTTCAGCAATTATCCGAAAATTAACAACACACATTTCAATGTCAAAATCAAATTTTGATACTGTCGCTCTACAAATAGTTCAAACTGATTTCTCCCTAGGCGTTTACTCCGTCGTATGACGGACACTGACACTGTTCTCGCTCCTCACCTCACCCATATATTATGAACGCACTCCTTATGCCATCGGAAATTTTAGGTTGAGCGCGAATTTTAAACTAATGGCAGTTTTATTCAAATAATTTTATCTTGTTAGGTAATTTCAAGCAGTGAATATGTTTTTGTCAAGCTATTATCCCTGAATTCTCAAAACATTTAAATTTGTCCATAATTGACCTAGGTTAACAATAGAAAAAAATATTAACCACTAATAGAGAATTTAATAGTTGGCTAGAAGACCCAAGTTCACAGCTAGTGGTTGAGAATAGTATAATATACACCAAGGTGGTGAAGACTGTTATTATTGACCGATCACCAAGATTATTTCGCGAGGGGCTTTGCCTACAAATGTCTTCACTACCGTGGTGTATATACAATTCTTCCCACTACTAGCCAAATTTAAGACAAAAATTAAAAATATTTCTTGTAAAAATCGAGTAGCACAGGATTGTAAATAGTCCTTTCCAAAATAAAACAATAATTAAGTAGTCTTATACAGATTGACATTTCCACTAGTGAAACTTATTTGTGAACCAGAGGTGCGTCCATAAAACATAACTTATAACTCAACCGTTGATGAGCGCTCACTGAACAACAAATAATAATGGTTGACGTGTGTCTGCTGAACGACACTTTTTTTGGAAAACATTATCATTGAAATTGTAGCTAGATACAATCTAATTCTTGCGTTATTAGATGAGGGTAATATAATTGATACAAAGAGAAATATTATAACTCATGCAATAGAAGATTTACAGGAACCAATATCGCATGATTATATTGAAAGCAGACGTGGTATTCGTGAAAAAAACCGGAATCATTATGAAGAAAAAATTCAAGCGTATAATGTTATGTATTAAAATGCTCCCACAGAACATTCAACGCAACGGTTGTGTTTTCTGAACGCACCCAACGTTTGTAATTATCACCATGTTTTAGTTACGGTCACTATTGGTTCAGCGCGAATTATAAACTAATGGCATTTTAATTCAAATAATTTTATCGTATTAGTTAATTTCAAAAATCAAATACGTTGAAGAGAATCTCCTGGGTACACAAAGTTATGTTGCACAAGTTTGTGTTGAACTACTATCCCTGGTTTCTCAAAACATTTGAATTTGTCCATTATTGACCTAGGTTAACAATAGAAAAACTTGTTAACCACTTATAGAGAAATTCAACTTCTTAGTTGGCTAGAAGACGCAATAATTGTCAACTTCATAGCTAGTAGTGGAAAAATATAATTTTTATCTCTGTACAAAATTATAATTGAAATAACGTAACATGTGGAACTAATTTCAAAGAGAGTCAACGATTGTGACACAACATGTGAAAGTAATCTCATATTAAGGAGAATCAAAGAGTGTGGTTGGGAAGCGTAATGAAGGAATTCCAGAAACTGGAATTCAATAATCTCCGGTATCCGGGAACTCTGGAAGATATATGAACAATAATATTTTATCTGGAAAATGCTGAACATCTCAAACAGAAGACGAATATTTTCTGTCAAGGGCGGCTGTATCTTGAATAAGGATTACTTCTGAGCAGCAACTAATCACAAGGAAAACAAATACAAATGCTAGAGGGGATATCTAAGTAGAGCGTATTTGAAACTAAAGGTACATGATTATGAATATGCGCAGAAACGCGATTTCGTTACTCGGGTTTGTAAGGTTCAATTTCGAGTGCAAATGTACGTGGACATATGTGTACTGTTTACGGTGTGTAGGTACTGTGTCTGATTGTTATTAACAGTGGTGTCGAATGCATTTGCTTAGTTGTGTTTCCCTAGAGAAGAAAAAAAATATGTCTCAATACAAATAGCTTCTACTCCAGCACGTGTCAAGAAATTATTGCAAATCTAATCTTTTTAGGTTGAGAACATTTCTGTTCTACATTTTGCAGCGTTCAATATGGCAAATAATAAAACCTTGGGGATACGGAGCAAAATTTTATGTAGCCTAGCACGAGATATTGTGGCCAATGTGCTAAAATAAATGCAGGCCGAAGCCAATAATGAAACGTTTACCCTTATATGCACCGTAGGTAATTATTCGCGTTAAAACAGTAATCGCGCTGAAAATGACGTTTCTGTTATGAGCCATCTCGTTGTTCAAGATTTCAAAGCTGGTTTACCTCTAATGGCGCAATTTTCTGGGGTTAGTCTCTAAATTATATCCTTATTAACCCTTAACTACCATGGCAAAATTTGTAACGTTTCTACAGGGTCTAATTTGATCAACTAATTTTTTAACAACATCTGTTTTTTTTACAGTTCTATTCAACAGGATAACATTTGAGCATCTCTTATAATGTCTTAAAAAATAAAAAAACTTACCTCATTTGAATTTCTATTTAGTAAAAAAGTAGGTTAGTATGACAAATCCTTTTATTTAGAAATCTAACAAAAAAAAGTTCTCTCGTGTTTGTAAGTTTCCCAGAAAATCTAAGGCTTCATGGCTCCTCCCTATAACAGAAGAAATGCAATTTATATATTTGGAAAAAAAATGATTTTACCTGTCAAGATATAACTGGCAAAATACTTTTCTGTTGGCATGATTTTTGCAAACATATCTTCTGCATTTATCACAAGTGATGCTCTCTCTTTTTGGTTTTTTTGAATAGGAACAAATCTGACATCTTTTTTTCCCGTTCTTCTGGATCAGGTATTGGCTCTGGTTGTTGTACACCTGAAAATCTATATATAATGGTGCGAAGTTCTCTTGGCAAATTCTTTTGTTGTGATCGGCGTTGTAAATGTGGTTCAATAAGTTCTCGGCCTAGGGTCGTTGAAAAATTCCTTCTTGCTATTAATTTGTTCTTCACCGTGCCATTGAAAATAGCATTGTTCTTTACACCGGCAATTTTCAAAATTCTAAACCATACCGTTTGTACGAATTTGAGTTAATACTCAAATTCCTACTGCTAATTCTTACATAAATTATTACTTTGTCTTCACCATGTATTTTAAAATTTCACAAAACCCATTTCGAATTTCATTTCATATGAAAAACCACAGATAACTATCCATCAATTTCTTTGTCCACAAAACTATATGCATCGACTGAGTTTGAACAATCATATAACAGTTTCATTTAAATCTCCATTCTCCATTGGTTATATTCTCACATAACTATCCTTGTTATCACCCACTTTAAACGACATATAAAAATATATATAACATGGCCCTTCTGTAGCCGGATCGAACCAAATTAAATTCAATTTCATAAAAAATATAAAAAAGTCACATTGTCAAAAATTAATCATCAAGAAGTAAAAACTTTTCAATTACAATGTAACATAAGCATTTGTGATAATCTTAATTGTGAGGTAAAATGAAAAAAGTGTAAAGTAATACGAGTAGAAACATAAAGAAAAGTGCATATAGACATCGATTTTCATTTAACATAACAAACAACTCATACATATGGAAGCAGTTATTATCGTTACATTACGATTGGTCCCTCAAAGCTTATGAACATAAAAGTGAATACGACTTGCCGCATTTTTGCTTTTCCATTAGAAAACAGGAGAACGCAAAACACCGTTTGATGCAATTTTCCAGTTCTTCTCCCAGTTTCACAGCACCCACGTTTTTGGACTAATGAATCTACTCCACCCTTTGTCTGATTATGAAAGATAATGATTTCTGGCCTTTTCGTTTATGATCGATGATACTAGCAACACTGCACAATTTTTTTTTGGTACAAATGAAACAGGTGCCTTATTTTTAGTAAATCCAAAAATAGAAGAATTAGAGGGCTTGTCTTGTTTAGGTTGAAATTCATTAGAAACGTCTCGTTTGTTTTTTCTGATGGTTCCGAAGTATGTTACATTATTGTTTGTTAGATACCTTACCAACTCCATAAACTAAAACCAATTATCTGCAGTAATGTTTCTGATGGTTCCAGATATTGGTGATATGAAAGTCAAAACGTCTAATGTAGGAATTGCTAGTTTTCTTGGATTTGTTTTGTGAGTTCCCTTGCCAGAATATATAAAGTCATTCAGCAGATAATGAGTTTCAGAGTCCACTAAACATTGCATTTTGATTGCGTACTTGTCTGGTTTATTTTTTAGGTACATTCTAAATTCGCACCGGCCTCTGAAAGGTATTAGCATTTTGTCTGTGGTTGGATATTCACCGCAACTGTAGTTTGGTTGACAGTTTATAATGAACTTATAGGAAATATTTGATATTCCTGCAAGTGTGCCTCCATTCAATTCGTTCGGGTCGTGTATTCTTATCATCAAAAACTATAGCAGAGAGTGAAAAGTAAAACCTTTACAATGCCATTGTAGTCCGTCATAAATCACGGCCGGTACCATCTTTCGCAAATGATTATAGTTATAATATATCGTTATATAAGTTATATCGTCCCCATCCGAAAAATCATCATCACTAAAAACGCCTGTCAAATTATCAACGTTTCTTTCATTATCTTCATCATCTATTTCTTGTTCAGATAGAGAATAATGATTGCTATGTTCACTTAGTTGATCTGAATACTCATCTTCACTATCCAATCCAAAATCCAGAATATATTGTGCTTCGTTTTCAAATTCATTTTGTGTTAAAACCCTCTGATTATTGCTCGAGCTCGCCATTTTTTATTATTCACAAATTGTTTTTATGTAACACGTAAACCATAAGTGGTTCAAATTTGACACTAAACGGCTGTAACTCACTAACGACTGAGAAAATCCAACAGGCGTTTACGCACATAGGCACTTGAGGATTGAATAGTCTGTCAAATTTTCAAAAATGGATTTTGAGGACGAATTTTTTTTACAAGACGATTTATATTTTTCAGAAGTTATAGATTATAAATTATTCTATCACTATTTAAGAGAATAATACTTTGTTATTCTGGATAGTTGAACTTTTTTCAAGCGTTTTAGGCTTATCAACCACACAGTTCACGACCTGTTGAAAACTGTAGAAGAGCATTTGGAATATGATACCAAATGCTTTGAAAGTATCTGTCTAATTCTGTAAAAACAGGACTCACATTTTTTGTACACTCCAGCTCAGGCTTATGAATTACCGGAAAGGTCTGACTTTAGAGGCAACTGAAGTGGCTAGTATATGTTATTGTTCTTCTTATCATTTTAATAATTTTTAGCAAAATATTTGAATAATTGGGTTTCCGCAAAGAACCAACTTGTGGCAACACTGAGATTTTATGCCTGTGGCACCCACTAGGATGCAATTGGAGATTATATGGGAATGCATCAAAGTACTGCATCAAGAATTATTAATCGTGTGTCCTTCACATTTGCTAGACTACGTCCTATTTAAGTAATAATGCCTAGGGGGGTAAAGTCAATTTTTCAGCTTTAAAAATACTTTCTAATCACGTTACAGTATTTTGATTAGTACTTACTCAGTCAATAATTGTAAATCAAGCCCAGAGGTATTTTTCATAACATCTTTTATTTATAATCAAAATTTCACAAATCAACAACATAACACATCTTGTTTTATTTTTCCTCTATTGGTTCTAAAGGATCCTAAAAAAAAAAATCTTTCTATTATTATGTATTGTTGGTTATAATGTGTTACCTACCTTTGCTTGTGTTTTCCTTCTATTATTTGGAGTTCTGGACGTGAAACCTTCATCATGGTATTCCCAGGTTGGCGGACACTGTGCCCATGTGCCCATATCGTCTTGCAGGGGGCATTTTTATTGTCTTTTTGTTGTGCCACTTTGATCTTCGTTTACAAGTTGGTTGTTATTGTCTATTAATAGGATGTCATGCGCCTATGTAAAACCAGTCTACTTCTTAATTGTTAGCTACTTTCCAACTGAGATTGAAATGTATATATTGTATTCATTCTGTAAGATGAGATATTCAGCAATGTCATTTAGGAATTCACAATATCGACCAACAGAGTTATTCTTGAAGGTTATTATTCAAATTGTATTTTTAACTCTAAGCTCAAAGGTAGACAGCCCGCTACGCATCGGGTGGCTTAACAGGTTACTTACGGTGTCAGCATTTAGAGGATCGTTCTGTCTATTCTTATCTTGCTCATCTCGACTGTGTTTCAAAATGATTTAGATATACATTATGTATGTCTTGGCTAATAGATATATTTGAAAAGTCACATGTCTTGGATAATAGAATTATTCGAGAATTTTGCTTTTCATTTGATATGTTCTTTTGAATACAATAGGAAGTCGCCGGAAATGTTGTTATTATGGTTTCCATTCATTTTGGTATCGGTATTAATTTGTTCACCATGCTAGTGATACTAAATTTTTAGTTTTGGTTCATTTAGAATCGTGTGATCCCATCTCAATGTGATGCGTGTGGAACTTTCATGTTTGAAGATTGCTATTCTTCGCCTATTTTCGGGAATTTGAGAAGTTCTAATGCAGTTTTTCTGGCACTGGGTTTTTGTAATGGGCCTGCTGGAGTTGTAGGATTAGGTTTTGTGACCACTACCGCTTCCTTTATAGGGATCAATGACCCCAGAGAGACTGGTAGCCCTATTTGTTGATTTTATTTAGATCCTACATTGACTGATATCACCGATTTAAATTTGCCTGCTGAGTTATATTTACCTGGATGAATCTTTCATTAACAGACGGATGAGAGCATCAAAGAGAAACCCTCTAGAGTGAGAGAGAGTTCTTGTGACGGGTTTGGATAGTTGAGAGATTCCCTGAGTATCTAAGCTAAGAGTACCCTGATGACACAGGGATCAATTAATTGTTTCCTGGATAAGAAGTTGTGACTGCTATACCGTCCCAGTGCAGCTAAGTGTTAACTTCAGTTTTATTACCATTATAAATTTTTTATGTCTATTTAAATTTAAAAGGTGTGTTCACCTATTTTCATTTTTTTTATTATACTTGTTGAACATACAAGCTTATTTAAGTAATTATTATAGTATAAATGTGATCTACAGCTTCCCCATGCTGTAAACTCGTTGTGCGTACATCGCTGGAACTGAATAGACGACACTTTCTGGATCAATTTTAGAATAATATTTTATTACATTAAATTGTTATGTACTATTCAGGATTGAAGGAATAGTTCACTATCATTCTAACTTAGGTCATATTTATATTTTGCATAGAGTAAATTCAGGTCATATTTTGTAGATTCAGTACATTTATTTTACAATATTCAATATTTCTTCACTACAATAAGTTGTGATGTAATATTCAGGATTGAGAAGATAGTTCGCTATCACTCTGACAGTAAATTCAGGTCATATTTGTTGTTTTTGGTGTAGAGTTAATCCATATTCTAAGTTAACAGAAATAAAAATCCTCATTACAATCTTCATTAAAATATTTAGTGTTTACAACCAGATACTTTGACCTTTTATTTAGTTACCCTCCCGTTGTTTGGTTGTGGTATATCGGTACCAGATAATCAGGTATAGTAAAGATTCATTATTATGTTGATCAAAACCAATTTAGTTGGATCTTCAAGATTCTAGTCCAACATCTGTGCCTAACAGTGAGAATCTTGTGGCGCGATATAAATTTTTCGAGTATAGGTATTTGTGTACTCCACCGATCTCCATTGCCTAAAAGCTAGACTAGCTAGACTACCGTAGTATTAAGAAAACCTGGTCTCTATACCCGACGCAATACGCCACATCTGACATAAGATTATATTTGATTTTCTCAATTTAATTTTGCCTAACGTAAATAAGATCCAAAAAAAATTAGCGCTACAAGGACAATGCAATCACTAGAATGCAACAAGAATTCTACCAAATAGCTCATTTTCCATCCGTAGTTGGATGTGTTGAAGAAACACATATCAAGATTAGTCACCAGATAAGTTCAAAATATTGACAACATAGATATATTCACCGGGATTTTCGACCACATTAAATTTAATAATCTTAAAATTTTTAAATGCTACCCTTTTTTATTAAGGCTATATTCTTTAGGCAGAGAATATGCAGACATGTGGAGGAACAGAAAAAATTATTTTTCAATCAATACACAAATTATATTTGTGATGCTAATTTTCATATCAGAAACATATTGGCAAGATGGCCGGATCGTCCCAAGGCATGAACATTTTTGGTCATAACAACATAAAAGCAAGGATAGAAAGAGATGCTAATACTATTCTTTTGGGTAGAAATAGGAAATTATTCAATTTTGTGTTTAAAATTTCTTGCTGGCTAACCACTTAAAAATGTGATTTGTTAAAAATTATTTTTAAAGATAAAATATATTATTTGAATGGCAAAATTTTGATTACTTTTAGGGGGTAGTGATTATGGAGTTCGACCATACATTTAAACACCTCTAGTAAATCCAGGAAATCATGCTGAAAATAGATACAATGAATTTCAAATTAGATCACGGGATACTGTGGAAGGAACAATAGGTGTGTGGAAAACTAGGTTTTTTGCTTTGTTATATGGCCTGCATTGCAAAATGGAAACTATTGAGGCGATTATTGCTGCAAACGCAGTTCTAGATAATATGACAACAAAAATGAATTATCCTAAGCCCCCAATGCCCGTTGAATGAAATCGTTGAGAACTAAACTACCTCGTAGCATTGGGGAGCATTCCAGAAGTTGAAGTAGACAATATTGTTAATTTTCCTATTCACCGTCGAAATTTAATTAACAAATTTCTTGCCAATTTGTTTACCTTCTTTGTAAATTAAAAGTGCAGTAATGTTCAGTTTTAGTGATAGTTGTAAGAAATACTTAGAAGGAATCTACTGACAATTTCTTATAACTACGAATATAACTAAACATAACATGAACTCAGTGTAAAAAAGAAGCTTTTAACTTGGTAAATAAAACCTTAATCTTTTGTGTTAATTTTAGGATACATCTTAGCTCTATTTTTTCATACCTTTCGGATCTGTGACATACTTAGATTTTGTTGATTGGAAAATAAATAATCCAAAAGATAAATAGTTTGTATTTTTTAGAGAGCAGCACTCTTTGTCCTTTAATTAAGTTGAGTGTACCACATTTACAATAACTTTATCCCTTATTAAATTTTGCGATGTTTTTGCTTAGAAAATCCAAGAATTGCTAATAATTTTTTTCAATGTAAGCTTTTATTCAAATTATATCTATTCTAGTTTCAAATAAAAAATATGTAATAGAGTAAGAAATACTTCTAAAGCAAAACTTCACAATAGTATATGTACAAAAAAAATGAAGGAAAGAAGTTATATCTCATTACTTTTATCCTATTTGCAATTATTATCTGGCCTTTGAATTTAAGGGATAAAAAAATGACACGTTAGACTTTAGAAAAACCTTCAATATAACAAATCTCAAAAATACGAATCAGTGTTAGAAGTTATTAAAATAGTTAGTAATTTTAAGTAGCAAAACGTTTTCTTCTAAATGCTAATATTTTTGTAACATAATAGTGAAACAAGCAACAAAAATGCAAAACATTATTTAAAAAGTAACTAACAATACTGTTTAAATAATGGCTTTCACGTATTATCTTCAGGGAGGAGATTTTAAACGGAAAAATTACCTGTTAGATTTCTGTATTCAAAAAACTTCAAAACATGTCAAGTAAGTTTGTAATTACCCTTAAACCTGATATTCAAAAGTTGTTTTGTGTCATTTTGTTTGAGAGTCAAGGAAAAATCTTAGTTGACATGTTTTTGAAGTTTTTGAATAAACAAAAATCTAGGAGCATTATTCCATTTAAAGTATCTACATTGTAATGCGCCGTGTCACGCAACATTTATCATTTTATTACCTTAAAACAGTTAAACATTCCAATCATTCAGCTGTTTTCTTAATATGGTTTTCTTATACTGGATTTATAGCTTCACAGCTTCTAATTAAAGCTCTCTTGACACTTATAAATTTCATAAACCTTTTTGGAGTAGCAGGTGAAGTAAGGCTACTTGCTGGAACCAAGTTTTTCTGTTCTTTTCCTTATCGTCCTGTTTCAACTTGCATTTTTTTGATAGCTTCATTTGTTTGATAGCTCATTTATGTTTGTGGAAAACTTCAGTTTCTTCTCCTGTAAAAAAGCTTCATTAATATGAGATGTCTAAAACTACACCTTATTCAACATCCATCTGGTCAGCACAGCAATGCCTTAACCTAAATGCTATTACTTTTTTGTTTGTTCGGTAGGCCTTTAGTGGCGGAAAATAAATTTGAATCCCGTAGGTGGATATAGCAAAGTTATAGCAAAAATAACACTTTCTGAGGATCGGCATTGACTTCTTGAATACAAAAGTCACTGTGAATTAAAAATCTGCTAAAACTCAAAATAAGTTTACATTTTTTGCTGATAGCTGGTAGTGGAAGTTGTTCTTTTAGAAATACGAAGGAGTATGGGGTACAGCACGATGGATACTCAACTCATTCTTCACTAGATATGCAAGATTTTTCAAATTTTCCGAATAAATGTATTGGTCGAGGTAATTTAGTTCATTGGCCGACTAGCTCACCTGACTTAACGTGTATGGATTATTATATGTGGGGCAAAATAAAAAACATAGTTCACGAAACAATATCGACTACTCGTGACGATATGATTACTTGAATTCAAAATGATATTAATAATATCCCAAGAGAGGAAATTGAGGCAGCTGTATTTTCTAGTAGGAGGCAGTTTAATCGCTGTATTATATTTTTGTATAATAATTTTAGTATGTCCAATGTATCAGAGCATAAGAGCTCACTTTATTAAACCTCGGGGCCATTCAGATGACTTAGAATCACTACTTACCTCAACAGACAGAAAGCAACTGAGGGAAATATATCGGTTTATGAACAAGGCAATGAAAATCAGATCATTCATAATCAATGAATAATAAGCCAAAAATGATTTGTATACGTATGTGTTGTACATATATATGACTACGTGGGAATGTTTATACAAAATTACAGAGCAATCGTTCAGTACCTATATGCTCAAACTCAGAGTTGATTATTGTAGAATATCTTATGTAGTACCAGCTGGCTCTCTTGTTCATGTTTTATATGTATACAAAGGAACAATTAAATTTATTATTATTATTATTGAATAAAACAGAAGATTACTTGAGCAGAATCAAATATGCTAATGTTCCAATTTCTTATGGTCTAGTTTATTCAGTTATTTTATTTTTAATTTTTGAAACTGATGTAACATTTTCTTTTTACATATTCTCTATTTTGTACAATTTCGTCTGTTAAATATTCAATATTATCTCTATTATTAAAATAAGCCGTATAGATTGGCAAACTATAATTAATACTAATACTGGGTAGCTAAGGGTAACTGAGCAATTTATAACTCAGATTTTGGCTATATTTTGTCTGATCACATGTCATGACCTGTTTGTTTATGATACGAACATGCAACTACCAGCTACTAGAAAAAAAATGTGTTTTGTTGAGTTTCAGCAGTCCTCTCTTCCACAGTGACTTTTGTATTCAAGAAGTCGAGCCTGATACTCAGAAAGTGCTATTTTGCTATAACTTTTTCTCACAACTTACAGGCTAAGCCAATACTCCTCAACATTTTTAAAAAAAATGCCAAAATATTTCGAAAGACAAGAGATATCAGATTGCGGTTTGGACAGGTCCATAATTGATCTTTTCTGTAAGCTGGTTAAAGTTATAACATTGCATTTGAAATTTCTCATAAAAAATTCAAAATAAAGCTAGGTGTCACATAACGCCCTGCATTTCCTAATTGAAAGGCTAAATGTGATATTGATTTTTGTTTCTGAAATATGCTTTTAATACTCTTTGCAAGGAGTATACGTTTGTCAAAATCGGTTCCGGCATATGAATGTTACAGTCCTTTTGATGTCCATAAAATTAAACTTCCCCCAACACTTAAGAAAAGGTGATACAGGAAAATGACTTAGACAAAAAGTTGTAGAATCTGAAGCAAATATCTTCTAAAAAATCCAATTATCTTTTTTAAGTGATGGAATGCGCCACCTACCGGAAATTTATGAACTTAAGAATATTTTTAAGCAGTTTTTTAGGCCCGATTTTGTTATAAAAATATTTTTCCCCAAATTCTAGGACAAACCGAGATATTGCCGGTAGCCACCTTTAGCTGATCACCCTGTATATATATTGTTGTAGAATAAACAAGCATGATATGAAGAGTATTAAATTTGTTGTATAGTATAAAATAACGATATCTGTCAATTATATTTTTTTAACAAACTTTATCGAAGTAAAGTTAATAGATATAATTAGAAAAAGGTCAAATAAATCATGTGAATAATTATTGCAATACATAAATAAAATAATTCAACACCATGGGTAACCTAAGACAGAACATAACGAGAAACGAAGCTGAACAAATTAACTTGACACAAGACATAACACTAGACACCAAAAAGATCTGTTTATTTGAAAGAATCAGATAGAATGAGAATCAAAATAACAACAAAACTATGAAATGATCGACAAACCAGTAATCTTTGAATAGGGAAAAACATAAAACATACAGTGAATCAAATATTCAAGGATTTTAATTTTAAAAGAAAATTCAAAAGTATAGAAATCTGTAATTTGTGTAGGTAATGTCAATGAATAAAAAATTAAGATATGACAACAGGGATACCAACTTACATTGTAATTAATATCAAATAATAAGAATAAAATATAAGAAATTATTGAAATATTATGTATAGCAATGCAGTGAATAGAAAGAAAATGTGAAATGAATGGTGTACATATGATTATTTGTGTTGTAGAAAGTGGAAAATTTGAATTTTAGTGTTGACCAATCAGAAGACTTCAATATCATTAACAAACTGAAAAAGACAATTATAAACAAAAAAATGTACATTTTAGTGACGGTAGTGAATATAGTGCCTGAAAAGCAATGTATTATAATAGTTTTAAGTCATAAAGTATATCAAATTGCATTAAACCATAAGTGACAAGTAACAGTAGAACTTTCTAGAAAAACATGAACTTCTGGTGGACAAAAAAGGGTTGTTGATGGGAAGAAGACGTAGAGAGTTAAAAGAGAAGCAAAAAATGTAGTATCAATGTAATTAGTTAGTGGAAATTTTTATAAAAAAATATTAAAAATATCAGAGTATTGAATATAATATAAAGTGAATTTTGTGAAGTGCACAAGTGACTAAATATGTAAGTAAAATTGCCTGAAGGAGACGAATATTCACCACGTTATCCAGAAATAAGGTGTTGCATCATAAAATCAAAAAAGCGTTTAGTGAGGACATGTTGGAAGCGCAGTTAGTTATAAGGTTGGTGATGTTTAATTATTTTGTTTGGATACAAAATAATCAGAATACTAAAACATAAACAATGAAAATGATCATTTCAATTCATAAACAATTAACGTAATTAATGGCCAAATAATTACACAAGTTAAATACTCAATTGTTAGTAAACAATAATAATAATTTATAAAACCTCACCTGAATTTCGCGTCATGACATGCCATGAGTGAAGATACTTGGAGAATTCAAAAATAAAGTTGCTAACATATTTGGATACAAGAATGAAAGTGTTAAAGTGAGTGAGTTGTCAAAAATTAAATTCACATTAGAAGTTGAAGAAAATAACTTAATCAATTTTCTTGATTTGAAAATTCAAAGGGTTAATAATATACTTGATTATGTATTTTTCCGAAAACCAACACACAATGATGTGACAATTCCATATAATTCCAATCACCCAATGTCACATAAGCTAGCGGCATACAATTCAATGATACATAGAGCATTTTCAGTTCCTATGAAGAAATGTAATTTTGATAGACAGATTAATACAATTAGACAAATAGCAACATCCAACGGATATCCATTACATATGATAAATAAGCTAATTAATAAAAAAGAGGGGAACGTGGCATTACAACTAATATTTCCCAAACAAACTGAAAAAATAAAAACTTATAAAACCATCACATATACAAGAAATATTTCTAATAATATTTCAAAGATAATATCTTTAGCAACGAATACAACAATTTCTTTTAAAACAAAAAGTAACGATAGTACAAAATTGTTAGATGTTAAAACAAAAATACCAACATTAAAGAAATCAGGTATATATAAACTCAAATGTCCAGAATGTAATGCTGTCTATTTGGGTCAGACCCTTAGGAATTTTGAAATCCGATACAGTGAACACTAACGAGCATACATATTGAAACAACCAGATAAATGCCATTACGCAAATCATCTACTTGACACCAACCATACATTGACACATAACACAGAACTAGAAGTACTACATATTTGTGATAAGAAACAAGAACTGGATTTCCTTGAAGAGTTGGAAATAAGAAGTAACTTAAGAAACCAATAGTATGAAGTCGTCAATGAATTGATGAATCTATCTAAATCTCCACTATTAAACTGTCTTCTTAAGTGATAATTGTAAAGATCAGCAGATATTGTTTTCCTGGTTTTCTATATCATTGCACAGTTATACTGATCTTAATTGGAAAAATGATATCCAGGATATCAACATAGCTTCAATATTTGTGATATCACATCTTCTTCTTTTATCTATCAACATATATGAAGTCAATCACAAAGTCAGTTCTTGGTCTAGCCAAAAATAACTACTAATCATCAGCTAGGCATCAAATAAAATGTAACTTCTGTCATTCTGACGATGATATTCAGTTATCGGAACAATTGTCAATTTTTTAGAATTTTCAATATTTTTCATTATATTGTGAAACTAGCTAGAAACGTTGGGTTCCATTTAAAACACTAATTTGAGTTGTTACTTTAGTAATTCTCACTGTTTGTAACGGTTATGAGTGATGCAGAATACCAGAAATGCTCAACTATAGAATGCTATCCCTGCCTTCTTTCATTTCTAAACTAATTGAAAGAATGAAAGCTGATAGCTGAAGAAGAAAGAAAAATGTAGAGTTACAAAGAAAACAACAAAATTAAATTAATTTGAAAGAAACTAATGATGATAAGCTGAAATTATGTGAGAGACGGTAAAAGCATACCTCATGAAAATGCGGAGAACCAAACCAGCCGTATCAACACTACACTCAAAATAGTGCAGAATACAACTACAATTCATAAGAAATGCTAAAACTGAATGAGTAAAAAGCGAAGTATGTATGTGGAATGAATACTGCCGAAGAAATATAGGCAATTGAAAACCAACATTGAATAAGATAATTATAAATTATGACTGGAAATTAATACAGTTAATGGGTATCCTTCTCATGTAATTCTAACTGTGATAGTTTTTTGGGGGGACTTGATTCTCACAACATAATACTAAGATATGTCTAAAAAAATAATATTAGGGTATACTAGCTTTTACTCTACAATGCTACTCTACTACTTACTATTGGAAATAGTCTCGGGGTATGATAACAGTACATTTACGTTTTTTTTTCTAAACGAATAATGATCACTTTCCTTCAAAATTTCTTCAAATACAATACCTCTCTACGTAATAACTGAGGCCTAGACAACAAATTTCATGATCTGAAAATGATAGTGGTCTTGGAAGCCTTCGTATCACTATAATTAATCACATTGCTCCATTATAACTGCATTGTCCGTTACTAATACCTTGAAAAATGTGTACGTAGACATAGTACGTTAAAATTATCACCAATCATTATGCAAAAAATGGTTTATTTCCAGTTTCTCAACTATTTCAACGGTTGATATATGAGCAATAACAGAATTGGATACTATAGAATTAACTTTTCTAAGAGGATTTGTTGAATAAGTTGATTGTATTACTAAAAAAAGAACCATTTTTAAAATGAGTGTCAGCTTATTTGTCGAGATACGGAAGCCGCCACATACGAATTGCTAATGTTCCACTTATTTTACGTCCATATTATTTCCGCAAAGCTGGCTGAAACTGAACAATTCAGAATTATTTCAACCTCGAAAAGCCACCCTCAACTCCATTTAATTTGCACTTCATGCATTTTATTCGATTGTTTTTTGTTGGCAAACGCCTCCACTTGTTTCTGAGCGAACAGTTTAAGACTTATTTAATTTCCAAAGGCGTACAGCAGAAGATATTTAGTTCAATGTGTCATTTCTCAACTCACTTCACTTGTTTATCCTTAGGACAATGGGAGACTATCGCAGTAGGATGAAGTTGATGGATCGAGGTTATGTAAATTCTGAAACAGTTGTATAACACAACGAATAAGTTCATGTTGTCATGTGATATATGTGTAGTTTGACTTGCCGAGGTATAAATTGGACGAGGAATCAAATCACTGTGTTAATTACATCACTGGGTTTTATTTGTACTACTATTAATAAAATACTAAACAACACTTCAGAAATACATTATCTAACTACGATATGATTGGAAAAAGAATACTGTATAATGATCTTGAATGCCCTGTGTCAGCGGAATTCATTACTTAAACTGACCAGCACAACTATACGTGATAACAAGTTCAACCTAGTCAGACTTGTGTACAATCCAAGCACAGTTAACATTGTCTTTTACAGTAACCTAAATTCAACTCGAATTATATAGAATAGCCAGGTTGTGAGTTCAACACTCAACACCTTTTTTTCCTATATAAAACATTTTTACACGAAAATGTTTCTATACAATTCTCACATGGTCCTTTCCCATTTCGAAATAGGATACCCATATTTGTCTCTAATGTTTATAGCTACACCATAATCAAATTGGTATTGTTTATCATCACCAACACTACACTGTTCATTGTTTGTGACCTAACATATCATAATGTCTCTTTGTTATACTGATGTGAGCGATTCTTATTAACTATCTTAACGTTTAATGATCTGATTATGGTGTACACACCAGATATCAATTGAATGACAGAAACGATAAGTACTGAATGTGTGATAAAATTTTAAAATACAGCTTAGCGCTTTCGGCCACTATGCCATTATCAAATATGTTGCCCAAAAAACCAAACTACAGGAATTTAAAAGCGTCACCTTCAAAAGTAGGCAATTGTTCTACCTTAATAAAACTTCTGAATTACGACAAACATACCACATACAATTTTGTCCAATCTTCTCTCTATAACAATACTAATACCACAACTTTTCAATATGTAGGAGAGGCTGTTTGATCGATATGATCTTTTCTTAGGGTTTTCTGTCTTATAAGAAATTCTCTAGGTCGGTCTTGTGCAAGTTGCGGCTTATATTTAAGTTCATTTTGATACGTTTCAAAATCGTATTGTGACTTTATTCTCGTATTGATATTTTCTGGTAAGTTGCTTTCTCTTCAGTACCAAAACTCGTATGATAACTGCCTACCTTGTAAGTTCGCACAGCATCGTGATTCAATAACGATTATCACTCACACTCACAACTTCTGAAGACTGGGTCTATCATGGCTATGTACACAATACCGAATGGCTTTATCGTTGTGTCTATAATGACGCATTTCTCTTTCTGGTTTGACTATGCTATATTGATTTGACATTCGTGGCAGTTTCTTACACATTTTTCTATATTTTTTCATCTAAAATTCGCTCGTATTTTCTTCAATAATCTTCTATTCCCTACATATACCCGAAACATAGGACCGTTGTGATGACTCTCTAGGATCCTTCTTATTCCCTCCATTTGTTACATCGCAAATGTATATTTGTGAATTTTCTGATACCCAATTACCTTCATTAATGAATTTTAGGATAGTGCACCTCTCAAAAATATGATCATTTGCATATAGTGTTATACTTTTCTCATCATATTTTACCGAAATATTATCAAGCTTCTACAAGGTTCGTCCTTAGTTGAAGTTATATAATTCGATATGTAAGGCTTCGCTAAATTTCAAACTGTTCCTAATCCGTACGGTTAGTATTGGCAATTTATGAGCTTCTAAATTGTTGTAAACTTTATTTACGGAAGGATTTTGCCTTGGTAATGCTGTTACGTGATGTTCTCTCCTCTTTCTCTACTCGCCCTCGGAGGTAGTATAGGTAGCAGCCTCTTGCCCCACCTCTTAAGGCCTCGGAACGTCACTTCAGACACCTTTAAAACCTTACACTTTCTCGGGCGCCAGATTTTTAACTTGGTTGTCTCCACGGCCCCCCGACTTCAATCGTCGAAAGTTCCAGGTAGCCTCAGATGGAAGTACGGTAAATTCCAGGGGGCTACTGTCGTAAAAAATCCGGGAGGTTATTGCTAAATATAGAAACGTTCTCGATAGTCCTGAAATAATTATTATTATCCTGGTCCACACTACGGGGAAGCTAAAATTCGTGCAGCCAAACAACTACTCTACAATAGGGAGGTGCTAATCCATAGTAGGTCAATAAAACACAAAGATTTGGTTAGGTTCTATTATAATTATATTATCTACCAAGTCGTTACATATATAAAAAAACACAATACTCATGAGGGAAGACAATACCCTTGTATCCCAAAAGCACATATGTATTATTAGACTATATATACATTAAAAATGCACTAGTTAGTGACGAAGCAGGCAGGACATAAGCGAGAGTGGTTTATGATCATAAAATAGTGTATATGAAAAAGAAGCGGTGAAAGCAAACAACAACTCTTCAAAAATTTTGTGGTCCTTTCATTTAAATGTTTTATAAGCTTTCGAGAATGAATCGGGTTAGGTGTTACTTCTATATAAAAAGAAAAACTGTAAACTAGGAAAAGATACTAAAAATCGGGACTCTAGATTCAAAATATCGGGAAGCCCTAACGTTTATGTATGTCTGGCGCTCCCGGAGATTTCAATTAGGATTCTCCCTATAAAATCGGAAACGGTATCAAGGATGGGGAACTCTAGATTTAAAATATCAGGAATCTGACACAAAAGAAGAATGGGGAAAGATACTACTAAAGACCGGGGACTCTAGATTTTAAATATGAGGAAGCCCTAGCGTTTATGTATGCCTGGCTCTCCCGGAGACTTCAATCAGAATTAGCTCTATAAAATCGGAAAACACAATACTATGGTCGAGGCTCTAGACTTAAATTGTCAGGAATCTCACTAAGAATAAAAATAAAATCGGGAAAGATGTTAAAGATCGGGAACTCTAGAATTAAAATATCAGGAAGCCCTAGTGTTTATGTATGCCTGGCGCTCCCGGAGATTTCAATCAAGATTCTCCCTATGAAACCGGAAACGGAATTAAGGATCGGGAACTCTAGATTCAAAATATCAGGAAGCCTTAGCGTTTATGTATGCCTGGCGCTCCCGGAGATTTCAATCAAGATTCTTCCTATAAAATCGGAAAAGGTATCAAGGAGCGGTGACTCTATATTTAAAATATCAGGAAGCCCTAGCGTTTATGTATGCCTGGCGCTGCCGGAGATTTCAATCAAGATTATCCCCATGGAATCGGAAAAGGTATTAAAGATTGGGAACTCTAGATTTAAAATATCAGGAAGCCCTAGCGTTCATGTATGCCTGGCGCTCCCTGAAATTTCGATAAGGATTCTCCCTATGAAATCGGAAAAGATATTCGAGATCGGGAACTAGATTTAAAATATTAGGAAGCCCTAGCGTTTATGTATGCCTGGCACTCCCGGAGATTTCAATAAAGACTCTCCCTATGAAATCGGAAAACTTTTTGAAGATCGGGAACTCTAGATTTGAAATATCAGGAATCTCACTAAAAAGAAAAATCGGGAAAAAAACTAAAAACCGAGGACTCTAGATTTGAAATATCAGAAAGCCCTAGCGTTTATGTATACCTGGCGCTCCCGGAGATTTCAATCAAGATTCTCCCTATAGAATCGGAAAAGTTATTACTGACCGAGATCCCTAGATTTGAAATATCAGGAAGCCCTAGCGTTTATGTATGCCTGGCGCTTCCGGATATTTCAATCAAGATTCTCCCTATAAAATCAGAAAAGGTATATTAAATCAGATGAAATATAGAATGGTTTGCCACACTCCGGTTTACAAAGATATTCCAACTTATTTTAAAATGAAAATCAAACTGCCTGAATATTCTGAATTTGTAATTGAAAACACCACTCATTTTTTAGATTTTTACGTATTACTAAAAGTTCTTACCTTCACAGCAACGGAATTATCAAGAAGTTTTTCAAAGTGAGAAGAAAAACTTGAAAAGAAATTCAACGGTAATTGGCAAAAGAACTAAAACAACTTTCGACGGACGGTGCACAATTGCTATCTCCAGCTCCGGTTAGCCAGAACTTTTGCATTCCTCGTTCGATTGAAAATCTACCTGCCTTCAGCCTTACTTTTTCACCTCCCTTGATTAGTTCGACCTGCGCGCTTCTACCAATATCTATCTCATGGCAGTGGGGAAACCAGTACATTGAAATGTTGAGTTTGAAACCGGAATAAATATTTTCACACAGAAAAATGATTTCTCCATCGCAACCAGATAATGAAAAAAAATATCATTGTAACTTTGAATAACTATCAACCTCCTACAAAAAATTGTTTCTACCGCGAAGCCAGGGTATAAAATAAAAATGTTCTCGGAGACTTACAATAATTATAAATCTTATGTCTAAAACAATTTCTATACAGAGGTTGGAATATATAGCGGGTATATGTAATATAAAATGAATATATACTCGGCGACATAACTATAAAATGATTTTTATACAAAAGAAAGAATATATAACGAGTGATATATAATATAAAATAAATATATACTCGGTGACATAAACTATAAAATGAAAATATACTCGGCGGCATAAAATATCCAAATCATTTTTCATACAGAGGCCAGAACATATAATGGGGATATGTAATATAACTGAATATATACTCAGCGACGTGAACTATGAAATGATTTTTATACAGACGCCAGAATACGGGTGATGTATAATATAAAATAAATATATACTCGGGTGATATATAATATAAAATAACTATACTCAGCGACAGAAAATACAAAATGAAAATACACTCGGTGACACAAAATAACCTTTAAGTACCGAAAACCTCGTTACAATGCTTCTGCATTAGAATGGTGCATAAGTGAACATTCGGATTTTGAGTATACCCATTTTTAAGAACTATTTAAACATGTTTCACAAATATCACTGTGACTACGTAATAAAATTTTCATGTTGACTAAGAAATATGCCATTTGTCTTACATCAATTAATTTTCGATGACCAAAAACTTTATGCTATCCGTGAATGCATCTCGAGTCATCCGAACTTGATGCGTTGTAAGCCCAATTCGATGGTGTTGTTTTATAAACATAATTTTGTGACTTTACCGTTATTATTGTTTTACTGTCTTTATTGATGTCACACTTCTCACCCTTAAAAATCATTTTGCAACCATTCTCTGCAAGCTTACTGACTGATAATAGGTTACATTTTAATCCAGGTACAAATTGCACATCATTCAATTTGAATTAATTCACAGCAGTTATGAATTCATTTTATTGGTAAATTTCTACCATTAGCCAAATTCACCGAATCATTGCTTGATTTGTTCAAACTTTCGAAGAATGTTTCATCACCACACATGTGTGTCGATGCACCAGAATCAATACACCATTCGGCTATATTTATATTTTGATTGACCATTAAACATATAGAATCACCTTCATTATCACTTTTGTTTTGTACTGCATTTGCGTTTATCTTGATTTTCTTTCTCTTTGTTCTATTTCCATGCTGTAAAATTACGGCATTCCCTTTTGATGTGACCTTCCTTCTACAGAAAAACAATACATTGATTTCGAACTATCTGATACAATATTTTCTTTTATGGCTTTCAATGCTTTTTCACCTCCTTCATTAACAATTTAGATTTCTTCTCGTCGTCTATATTCTTCCAAAAGTTTGTTTTTTACCATAGTGTTAGTTAAATCAGCCTCAGGGCGTGATTCAAGAGCCGTTATTAAAACACCATAACTTTCGGATAAACTTGATGAATATAACGCATCTGAAAGAGCTTCTGTAACTGGTTCACCAATGTTGTCAACTGATCTATACATTCGTCCATTGCATTTAAATGAGTTCGCATATTTCCACCTTCAGGCAATATCATTCGACATAACCGTCTTTAAAGTCTAACCTTGTTTGATGAAGTTGATTTTTGATGATATTCTTTTAATGCTTCCCACGATGCTTTTGCCGATGTTTTATTCTTAATATGAATAATTTGATCGTCTTCAACAAACAAACTAATATATGCACGTGCTTTACCGTCTTTTCCATTTCATGCCTCTAGTTGAGTTCTATCTGATGGTGCTTCTCCGATGTCAAATATCAGGAAGCCTTAGCGTTTATGTATGCCTGGCGCTCCCGGAGATTTCAATCAAGATTCTTCCTATAAAATCGGAAAAGGTATCAAGGAGCGGTGACTCTATATTTAAAATATCAGGAAGCCCTAGCGTTTATGTATGCCTGGCGCTGCCGGAGATTTCAATCAAGATTATCCCCATGGAATCGGAAAAGGTATTAAAGATTGGGAACTCTAGATTTAAAATATCAGGAAGCCCTAGCGTTCATGTATGCCTGGCGCTCCCTGAAATTTCGATAAGGATTCTCCCTATGAAATCGGAAAAGATATTCGAGATCGGGAACTAGATTTAAAATATTAGGAAGCCCTAGCGTTTATGTATGCCTGGCACTCCCGGAGATTTCAATAAAGACTCTCCCTATGAAATCGGAAAACTTTTTGAAGATCGGGAACTCTAGATTTGAAATATCAGGAATCTCACTAAAAAGAAAAATCGGGAAAAAAACTAAAAACCGAGGACTCTAGATTTGAAATATCAGAAAGCCCTAGCGTTTATGTATACCTGGCGCTCCCGGAGATTTCAATCAAGATTCTCCCTATAGAATCGGAAAAGTTATTACTGACCGAGATCCCTAGATTTGAAATATCAGGAAGCCCTAGCGTTTATGTATGCCTGGCGCTTCCGGATATTTCAATCAAGATTCTCCCTATAAAATCAGAAAAGGTATATTAAATCAGATGAAATATAGAATGGTTTGCCACACTCCGGTTTACAAAGATATTCCAACTTATTTTAAAATGAAAATCAAACTGCCTGAATATTCTGAATTTGTAATTGAAAACACCACTCATTTTTTAGATTTTTACGTATTACTAAAAGTTCTTACCTTCACAGCAACGGAATTATCAAGAAGTTTTTCAAAGTGAGAAGAAAAACTTGAAAAGAAATTCAACGGTAATTGGCAAAAGAACTAAAACAACTTTCGACGGACGGTGCACAATTGCTATCTCCAGCTCCGGTTAGCCAGAACTTTTGCATTCCTCGTTCGATTGAAAATCTACCTGCCTTCAGCCTTACTTTTTCACCTCCCTTGATTAGTTCGACCTGCGCGCTTCTACCAATATCTATCTCATGGCAGTGGGGAAACCAGTACATTGAAATGTTGAGTTTGAAACCGGAATAAATATTTTCACACAGAAAAATGATTTCTCCATCGCAACCAGATAATGAAAAAAAATATCATTGTAACTTTGAATAACTATCAACCTCCTACAAAAAATTGTTTCTACCGCGAAGCCAGGGTATAAAATAAAAATGTTCTCGGAGACTTACAATAATTATAAATCTTATGTCTAAAACAATTTCTATACAGAGGTTGGAATATATAGCGGGTATATGTAATATAAAATGAATATATACTCGGCGACATAACTATAAAATGATTTTTATACAAAAGAAAGAATATATAACGAGTGATATATAATATAAAATAAATATATACTCGGTGACATAAACTATAAAATGAAAATATACTCGGCGGCATAAAATATCCAAATCATTTTTCATACAGAGGCCAGAACATATAATGGGGATATGTAATATAACTGAATATATACTCAGCGACGTGAACTATGAAATGATTTTTATACAGACGCCAGAATACGGGTGATGTATAATATAAAATAAATATATACTCGGGTGATATATAATATAAAATAACTATACTCAGCGACAGAAAATACAAAATGAAAATACACTCGGTGACACAAAATAACCTTTAAGTACCGAAAACCTCGTTACAATGCTTCTGCATTAGAATGGTGCATAAGTGAACATTCGGATTTTGAGTATACCCATTTTTAAGAACTATTTAAACATGTTTCACAAATATCACTGTGACTACGTAATAAAATTTTCATGTTGACTAATAAATATGCCATTTGTCTTACATCAATTAATTTTCGATGACCAAAAACTTTATGCTATCCGTGAATGCATCTCGAGTCATCCGAACTTGATGCGTTGTAAGCCCAATTCGATGGTGTTGTTTTATAAACATAATTTTGTGATTTTACCGTTATTATTGTTTTACTGTCTTTATTGATGTCACACTTCTCACCCTTAAAAATCATTTTGCAACCATTCTCTGCAAGCTTACTGACTGATAATAGGTTACATTTTAATCCAGGTACAAATTGCACATCATTCAATTTGAATTAATTCACAGCAGTTATGAATTCATTTTATTGGTAAATTTCTACCATTAGCCAAATTCACCGAATCATTGCTTGATTTGTTCAAACTTTCGAAGAATGTTTCATCACCACACATGTGTGTCGATGCACCAGAATCAATACACCATTCGGCTATATTTATATTTTGATTGACCATTAAACATATAGAATCACCTTCATTATCACTTTTGTTTTGTACTGCATTTGCGTTTATCTTGATTTTCTTTCTCTTTGTTCTATTTCCATGCTGTAAAATTACGGCATTCCCTTTTGATGTGACCTTCCTTCTACAGAAAAACAATACATTGATTTCGAACTATCTGATACAATATTTTCTTTTATGGCTTTCAATGCTTTTTCACCTCCTTCATTAACAATTTAGATTTCTTGTCGTCGTCTATATTCTTCCAAAAGTTTGTTTTTTACCATAGTGTTAGTTAAATCAGCCTCAGGGCGTGATTCAAGAGCCGTTATTAAAACACCATAACTTTCGGATAAACTTGATGAATATAACGCATCTGAAAGAGCTTCTGTAACTGGTTCACCAATGTTGTCAACTGATCTATACATTCGTCCATTGCATTTAAATGAGTTCGCATATTTCCACCTTCAGGCAATATCATTCGACATAACCGTCTTCAAAGTCTAACCTTGTTTGATGAAGTTGATTTTTGATGATATTCTTTTAATGCTTCCCACGATGCTTTTGCCGATGTTTTATTCTTAATATGAATAATTTGATCGTCTTCAACAAACAAACTAATATATGCACGTGCTTTACCGTCTTTTCCATTTCATGCCTCTAGTTGAGTTCTATCTGATGGTGCTGCTCCGATGTTTGTTGTCCATAAATCTCCTTTTATAAATAAACGTTCCATTATGTACTTCCAGACTTAATAGTCTCCATCATTTACTTTCTTTACCTGCACTTCTGTCAAATCAAACATTTTTGTGTTTTTATACTTTACTGAAACTCAAAAATATATGCGCCAATTAAATTAACGATGTTCTCCGTATCTCGATTATAATTCTCTGGGCCCATAACCTGTTAAATGAAGCAGATGATTTGGAATTAAAAAAATGTGAATTGCAATGAGAAATGAAACACATGAGCTTTTTTCTTAGTTTTATAACACAATGAATATAGCATTTACTTATTAAATATCAAAATTGAAAGTAAGGTACTGTTCACATAATGTATTTTAAATTCAAATGATATAAAGGTAATTGTAGTAAATTTAACTAGATGTTGCAATAACTAACAGCGTATACATCACAATAGGTTAAACGGAGGCTCTGATTCAAGGTCAAATGTAACATTTGCGGCAGATTGCCGCCGGCGCGCCCACCGATTGGTTGTCTAAAGAAATCCTCTACAGTTTATAGAAAGTAAATAAAACATTGATAAATACTCCTATATCAAAGCGGCCGGTATAACCGTAACATACTTTGACATTTGTTGACATTACTGCTGGTAATAACCACTCGCTCGCTTGGACAGTCTAATTATATCGCAATATCTACTGTATACATGAATATATTTCATGATTTTTATACATACATAAATATCTGTTCTGTTTATTGTTGATAATATGAGTGTTTATTTGTTTCATGCGTACGTCTAAACCAGTGAATAATTTTCATAGGTTTTATTTTCATTCTAGGCACCAAGTTGAAAACAATAAAAATCCTGTCAAAAAACATTCATCCAAATACCATGTTTCAACATTTCGTTGAGACGTATTTTTATGTCGTTTAATAAATTCTTGTGCATCAAAAGTAATGGAATGTGTTGTTTTCATGTGTTTTCAAATCTATTTTTACCTGAACAGATCCCTGGGGGTGCTGGGAATAATAAAACTTTGTGCAACTGTTATATTTCTTCTGAGAGGACAGAAAAATAATGGAAGTGTATTGGAACGGTAGAAAATATGGCGCGTCACGTTTCTATCATTACATAAAATCACCTAGTTTTGTCTCTTGGTAGCCCAACAACATTTTCGTGTATGTCATTCCAGTAAAATATTGTACAAAATGATTGAATAACATGCATGTCTCTAATAACCAAGACATTGCGAAAAAAAATGCATCACATAGAGAGATGAAATACTACTTTTTGTTATAATAAAAGGAACTATATAGACCAACCTAAGAACAATAATCAAAAAAATTACACATTAAACAATGTTAATTGAAATTATTTACTTAATATTACATACATACATATATAGGCATCTATCAAGAATGTGGAAACATATTTGAAAAATCACCGATTTGGAGCTTGAATAATAGGATTTGATCCACGTAGTCATTATGCTGATTTGAAAGTTATTTCGTAGTTATGTTTCAATAATATTTATGGGAGCGAACAACGGTGTAATTAGCCTTACGTTACAAGAATAAGTCTATCCTATACCTGTCTTGAGGTATTGTTACTGTGTCACAAAAATACCAGTACACGTTGTCAAATTAGTTTTGGCAGTCGGAAGCTTAGCAACTTCCGATGCGCCGTAGCAAAGACGTATGCGGATTGCAAGTGCTCACTTCGCTGGCAGAAGTCGTAAGCTTCGTTTCGAATGTACAGTTCAGAGAAAAGTGTGATTACAGGAGTTGTGCAATACTAACTTGTTATGGCGACTCCAGAAAGTAAAGATGTTCATGAGAATTGAGAGAGCAGTGTCAACAATTCCATTAACGAAGGTAAGTTTCAATTAATGCAATAAAATTTTTAAACCAAAGTAATTATTTAACAAATTTACACTAGAATGTAAATTTCTTAAACCGATTTTCGTACATAAAATATATATTTGTTAAGCGATTTAAAAAAGTGACATTAGGGTGAGACAATAGTTATTTGTGGAACAAGTGTCACAAAGACTCGTTTTGTAGTACGAGTGGAGTTTGCGCAACGAACCGCGAAGAGGTGAGTTGCGCAAATCACGAGTACTACAGAAAGTCATTGTGGCACAAGTTTTACACAATATTTTTCATAATTCGCAATTTTTTAAATTTTTTAAATAAAATAGAATTACATGTAATCCCTGTTTTTGAAGTAGGAGGAGTGGTTTCAATTTAAGTTTGCGGTTCTGTAGATTCCAGATTGGTCAGATCACAGATGGTTTTATTCAGCACTTCTGATTTTTGACATATTACAACCGAATAATTGTGTAAATTGTAAACAAACTTTCATTTGAGCAAAGAGAGGATGATCATTTGTTTAAAAAAGAGCTTCTTCGTATATGCCCTTGTTCTATAAATAGATCATATTATATCATGAACAGAATTATTTCTGTAATACATCTTCACATAGATATCTGGTAACTTATCCCAAAAATCGAACGTTATGTATACCTTATATATATATATATATATATATATATATATATATATATATATATATATATATATATATATATATATATATTGACCCTGTTTGTTTACAAACTATTTTCGCGGTTATATTAATTCAAAACACACACCATAGCTTGGAAGAAGGGGTTACGAACTACGCGCAGATGCGACAAGCAACGTGCGCTGTTGAAATGGCTGACGAACTGAAACTTTAAAAAGTGTACAAAACCAAAAACGAGTGTTTGAAGTTAGCCAAAGAAAACAACTGTGTATACAGAAACATTAAACGCCATTAATAACGGGTACTTCCTTATCCATACCAAGTTGTTCTTGCGAGGGAACGACATCAAACCCATCCAAACAAACAATAAAAAGGCGTATAGACTAATTACCTTGTTTGTTTACCAATTTTATAAATAAATGTTAGTTTTGAACTCTAATATTTCGGCAATCGTCTAGCGGTGTTTAATACTAATATTTATTATTTATCAATATCAGCAAATTGCTATTATACGTATTTCGACAAAATCGTCACAGTGTAATACTAATAATTAATCATCATATCATACCAAATCAAAATTGGTTTACGTATTGCGACAATATCGACACAGTAGCGTAACACCAATAGTCAAATCGACATTTTTATGAAACTAAAATCAAGTAAATCTAATTAAACTCCATTATATAATCAATCCAAATTTAATTGAGTTTAATTGAATAATAATAGACAATTTCATCAAATTCAATCAAATTATATTAATTAGGTTCAATAAAATAAAATCGACAATTTCATCAAAATCATATCAGATTTAATTGGTTTAATTGGATAATAACACTAGATCAGAGTCGAATCATGTCGCTTAAAAGAGCAATTCAAAAACGCAATCGATTTGTAAGCGCTATAACTGAGTGCTATACGTTGTCGCAAAGCGCTCAAGCGGACATAAATTCTAAAGAGGAGTTTAGAATAAGGTATTTGGATCTCGAGGGTAATTTTGAGAAATTTGGGGAACTTCACAATGACGTTATCATGGAGATTGGTGAGGATGACGATGTCCAATTTGCATCTCAAGACAAAATCTTTTCCGAAACTAGGAAGTTTTATTATTCATGCAAAGGTGTGCACGCTAAACTTTTTCCTACCCCCACCAATACATTTTATGAACAATATGTCCATACCCACCATCCTCCTTTGAAGGAATTAGGAATACCCATTTTCAAGGAAAATAAAAAGCTTTGGCCTACATTTTATGATATTATTAATAATCTAATTGGTCAAAATCAAAACATCAGTGACGGTCGTAAACTGCAATATTTATTTACTTATCTTGAGGGCGAACCCTTAAGATTCCTTTCAGGAATCAGTATTTCTGATCAAAATTATCAGATTGCCTTTGAAAAACTGGTAAAACGTTATCAAAACAAGCGAGATATCGCCAGCACTGCTCTTGGTGCGATTTTCAAGGTCACCTTGAGAACCGATACAGTGAAGGACTTGCGATATTTAATCGATACTTTTTCAGAATCTTTGCAAGTTTCGACGGCCCTTCAATTCGATGTGGAAAGTTGTGATTTTTTGTTGTTTTTTATTCTGTTGTTTTTTATTCTTTTGGAAAAACTAGACATACCTACTCGTTCTAGTTTTGAAATGTCAAATATTGCAACTGAAATTCCCACTTACCAATCGCTTTTTCAATTTTTAGAAAATAAATGTAAGGTCTTAGAATCCCCTCCACAATCACTAGCTGTTAAAAAACCGGCTCATTAAAATAATTTTCAAGGACAAAGGTCGTCTTATCAAAATAATCACACTGGGCAAAGGCCGTCCTACAAATCACAAAATTCACCTTTTCAGCATTAACTGGACCCTCAAGGAGTACAGACACGCATTTTAAATGTTATAAATGTAATCAAAGTCACGTGCTTTCTAAATGCCCCAATTTTCTAAATCTATCGCCGTCAGATAGGATGAATTTTGTACAACAGAAAAAGCTATGTATTGCTTGTTTCCATCCCTTGCATGAGGTGGATGCTTGTAATTCCCGATATTCATGTCGAACATGTAGTTCAAAGAGGCATCATAGTTTATTGCATATTTCAGAATCTGATCAAGCATCTAGTTCAAATCAAAACAATCAACAATCTGCTACCAATTTGCATACATCTTTGAACACTTCAGGACCTTCAGGCACCTTTCTTTTGTGCACCGCTGTTCTAGATGTCATGGACGGTTGTGGTAATTTTCGGCCTATAAGGGCCTTATTAGATTCCGGGTCACAGACAGGCTTTATCAGTGAACATTGCAGTCGCCGTCTCAATTTGCCGGGACGATGCTATACCAACCAAATTTTCGGTTTAAATCAAATGTCTTCTTTCACCTCAAAGGGGCTTGCTCAATGTCATATCCAACCAAAGGGGAAAATGGAACCTTTGTTAAATTTCGAGGCAATTGTAGTTCCTCAAATTTGTTCAAATATGCCTGCTTTTACGTTAAATAACTCAACATCTAGAAAATCTTGAACTTGCAGACCCTTCATATTTTAAGTCAAGACTGATCGATTTAATTGTCGGTTGCGAGTTATTTGCCCAAATTTTCAAGGAAGGGCGAATTTTCGGAAAAAAGGGCCAACCTTCTGCGCTTGAGACAGTCTTTGGTTGGGTTCTAATGGGGAAATTAGACGATAATTTTAACCTTTCAAACCCAAAGCAAACTAGTTGTTATTTAACTAGCCCTTCGGTCCCTTTAGAGATCATCGTTCCTAAATTTTGGGAGCTAGAAAATATTCCGTCAAAACAAATATTATCGCCAGACGAAAACCTAGCTGAATCTTTTTTTTTTGCGAAAGCGTCACTAGACTGATTATTATTAGCATCCGTTCTGGGTATCCGATACTTACCTTTTCCAAAACCATTATTCAAGAACCTTTCTGTCTGCTTCACCTACAAAAACTTGTAGTTAATTTTTTGTTGATGATATTATCATATAATTTATATATTTCTTGTGAAAGTTGCGCACGAGCTTTGTGACGGTATAGTTTCTTTCCTTTAGTTTTTATCTAAGATTTTGTTATATAATAACCTAACCTTCAGCTAATATTTACCTATACTATAATGATTTATAATTGGCAAGTGCAATTGTGGATTAAAAAACTTTGAAAATAGAACAAAAACATGAATTAATAGATACATCCATCTATTAGGAAATATCATGCTAGCCAATGTATCTAACACATGGTATAAACATAAGCCATAATTTAATTAATAAATATATTTATCTATTAGAAAAATCAGACTAAAAATTGTTAACATACCTACTATAAACATAAAAACAAATTTAACACACTGTAAACGATTGGAGAATAGATAGAATGAAAAAAAATTATGGAAGTAATAATAATTATTAAATTTAGGACGCATTTAAAAACAAATCAAAATGATTTCAACCATAATACACTATTTGTATACAGTTTGGAACAGCCAAATGGAATAAATTCGATAACGAATAAATGAGAGCGTGTTGGGAAAAACGCTTGGACACGCCGATTTGTATTTTTAGATACGCATTTTTTTCAAAAAAAAATAATTATATAGGGTGTGTCATGTGACAGTGGCCGAAATCAACTTTCTTATTTTAAACACAATCCCCTGTATATTATCAGTTTTTTGGATTCTTCAGAAAATTCTAGACATAATTCATGTACAATGTCCCATGCTTATCTTCAACTGTTTCGGAAATATTAAGTGTTTTCAGATGTATTACAAAAATTAACATTAAAAAAAGAAAATTATTTCACAAATAAGGTGAAAAAGAACAGAAAAAACTTTAATTTCAATGTAAGAGATGTTCAAAATATTCTCCGCGAACGTCTTGGCAACATGCTAATCTGGTATAGAAATGTCTTCTAACGTTACTCAACATCTCAGGCGTGACTGATCTAATCGCAAGCGTGATTCGTCTTTTTAGGTCATCTAAGTTGAGTGATTTAGTTTGGTATAAAATACTTTTGACATATCCCCACAAAAAGAAGTCTAATAGCGTCAGATCAGGAGATCGTGCTGGCCATTCTATCGATCAGCGCCTCCCTATCCACCGATTTGGAAAATTTTGGTTCAGGTACTGCCAGACATTGATTTGGTAATGGGGCGGTACTCCATCTTGCTGAAACCTTAGTATATTGGCAGGAAATTGTGGGTTTGCTGGATCACGATATAAGTTTGTCAAAGTTGGCACGACATTATTTTGGAGCAGTTCTAAATATTTATCTCCATTCAAGTTGCCATCAATGAAAAAGGGACCTACGATATGATTTCCAACAATTTCTGCCCAAACATTAACTTTTTCAGGATATTGCGTATGTTCCTCTCTCATCCAGTGAGGATTCGCATTAGACCAATAGCGGCAATTTTGACGAATAACATGACCGTGAAGTGTAAATGTGCTCTCATCAGAAAACAAAACATCTTCTAATTGGATCATATGGTTATCTAACATTTCCATCATTTGTTCACTAAAATACGTCCTTCTGTCGACATCGTCTTCCATTAGCTCTTGAGTTGGCATAATTTTATAGGGATGCAATTTCCTTTAATATTCGAAAAATTGATGTGTGGCTAATGTTGAACAATGAGGCTGCTTTTCGACCAGAATTATGTGGGTTTTCTTGAAACAGTAAAAAGGAACGCATTCCCGGTTTTTGCTTATTTCCTCAATATCAAGAGCTAAATGGGAAAAAAGTATTGAGTGTAATGTAGCTAATTTGTGGAATCATACATCTGAAAACACCTAATATTTCCGAAACAGTTGAAGCTAGGTATGGGACATTGTACATGAATTATGTCTAGAATTTTCTACTGTTACATGACACACCCTATATAATTATTTTTTTTTTGAAAAAAATGCGCATCTAAAAATACAAATCGCCGTGTCCAAGCGTTTTTCCCATCACTCTCTCATTTATTCGTTATCGAATTTATTCCATTTGGCTGTTCCACACTGTATAGTGGAAATAATATTTGTTTTCTAAACAAATCATATCATTAGATATAAGATATGAAGTGATACTGTTTTATCGCGGACATACATGTGAGGCTATCTTTAGATTCACACGAAAAACAATTACATTACCTAACACAAATCAAACCGTGAATAAAACATCATCAAGTCAGAAATACGGCGTTGTTTTTGTAAACAAAGCAGATGAATGTAGTTGATTTTGGGAACGAGAAGCTGGAATGAGTGAGTGAGAAAAATTACAATGAAACCTAAAGAAAAAACATAAAATCAAACTTATAAACGTTATTATCAAAGATTTTACTTACCTGAGAGTCGTAACACATAATTCAAATAGGTAGTGGTAAGCCTTTTTTCAATATCAATAAAAATTGGAGATTACTGATAGCAGAAAGTTTAGTTTTTCCAAGTAGGCGAATACGCTTACTTGAATCTTATAGCAGTTTATATAACATCCATTTACGATTCTGATTATATTTAGTATCTCATATAACAAGATATTGTAGAATTTGTGTGTCAGCTGTTCGAGCGAAATTCTAACCTAAAATAAACATTGATCGAAATATCTGATTCCACAGTTGTAATTCCAAGGACTCATTTATTCTATAGGTTGTTAATAGTTAATCTCATAGTTGTTTATTTGGATAAGATTTCATTCATTATTCAATTCTCAAAAAAGGAAGCTTACCTTATTCATATTGATTTTAAAACATTTCACAATATTAACCCTTCGTTAGGCGCGCGGGTGACATATGTCACCCATCACTATATAACATGCGATAAAACTACAGTTATTTCTATCTGTGCCGCACCCATCTCAATACCTCTCCCAGAGACATTGGTAATACAGCTGTAATCATCAGTACTACAATCGCAAGCGTCAGGTACATTTCAAAGCAATAAATATCTCATTGGGTGACAGTTGTCCCCCGCGCGCCTATATATATACGTTAGCCATTTATACACGGTAAGTATTTTTTTCATATTATAAAACATATCAGTTAAGTGCTTTGTCGGTTTTATTAGTTTATTATTCTTTTAGCCAATAATAATATATTGGAACCGAAAAAACCAAGTATTGAACGGAGTAATGATCCAAAAAAATGGATGGAATGGTACGATGATCTGTCTTCCGATGAAGAATTCGCGCTAGATAATGAAAGTGAAACCGATTCAAGAGAAGAAGACCACGTCTCAGAAAACGAACACAGCACAGATTCCGAACAGGAGTATGATTCCGGAGAAGAGAACGAGGATTCTGATATTGAAATAGAACTCAATAATGATGCATATATAGGTAAGGATAAAACAACTATATGGAGTAAAATAGTGCCACCTAAAAATACTCGTACAAGAGCTCACAATCTAATAAAACATATGGCAGGTCCAAAAGGCGAAGCAAAAAATACAAAATCTGAAAAAGATATCATAGGTCTCTTCTTAGACGATCATATAATTCAGATCATTGTGACTTCCACTAATGTTTATATAGAGTCGATCCGAGAGAAGTTTGATCGGCACAGAGATGCTAGAACTACCGATCCTGTAGGAATTAGAGCGTTTATTGGATTACTTTATCTCATAGAATCTCTTAGATTTTCAAGGAAAAATATAAAAAAACTTTGGGATAATTCCAAGGGAAACGGTTTAGAATCTTGTTACTTGACCATGAGTGAGAAGAGATTTAGATTTATAATACGATGTATTCGATTTGATGACATTAGAGATCGTCTTATTCGAAAGGAGTCTGATAAATTGGCTCCCATTCGAGAGATTTCAGACTTGATTGTAAATAATTTTCAAAAATACTTTACAGTTGGAGAGAATGTGACAGTAGACGAGCAACTTTTGGCGTTCAGGGGTAATTGTCCTTTCAGACAATATATTCCTAGCAAGCCAGCTAAATATAACTTAAAGGTGTTTGCACTGGTTGACTGCAAAATGGCTTACACACTGTGTCTGGAAGCATATGTTGGAAATCAGCCGAATGGACCTTATAAAGTTAGTAACAAAGCTGAAGACATTGTTATTCGTCTTGTCCAACCAATCGAAGGCTCGAACAGAAATGTTACTGGCGATAACTGGTTTTCTAGTATACCACTTGCAAATCGACTTTTTAATGAAAAAAAACTTACTTACGTTGGTACGTTACGGAAAAATAAACGAGAAATACCAACTACATTTTTACCTGACAAGAAAAGAGAGGTAAATTCGTCACTATTTGGTTTTAGAAAAAATTTAACTCTAGTATCTTACTGTCCCAAAAAGAATAGAAGTGTTCTGGTGCTATCAACAATGCACTCTGGTAATGATATAGATCGTGATACTGGTGAACAACGAAAGCCAGAGATAATCACATATTATAATATGACAAAAGTTGGTGTAGACCTTGTGGACCAACTTTGTCAAAAATAAAATGTATCACGTAACACAAGACGGTGGCCGATGGTATTATTTTATAATTTTTTAAATGTGGCAGCAATAAATGCATTATGTATTTATAAATTTCACCAAAAGTATGACAAAATGGTCAAAAGGTCTAAATTCATTGAAACCATAGCATGGGCCCTAATTGAGCCTCAGATAAACCGGAGTTCTAAAATTACAAGTCTTCCTCGAGAGTTAAGAAGACGAGCGAACATACTTCTGGGTATCACAGAGGAACCTGTTCAGCAGGAAGTTCCCACTGGATCACGTGGTAGATGCTATGAGTGTGGACGGAAAAGAGACAAATCAACTAGAAAATATTGCAGCAAATGTAGACATTGGACTTGCGGAGATCACTTAAAAGAAATTTGTATTAAGTGTTACCAAAATTAATCATGTAAGACTATAAATAATTTTGTAAGCCATATATTTCTATGTTAATAAATTTTCAGAATCTCTTTTGTTGTTTGTTCTTACTTAAAAAAATTGAATACTTGTTGATACTTTAAATAACACGATATTTTAGTATGGGTGACATATGTCCCTCACGCGCCTATTTAAGTCATATTTTACCGCGCGCCTAACGAAGGGTTAATCCATCGACGATAATTTTATCTACTCTAAGGGAAGCCATTCCGTCTAGCCGGAATGAACTGTTAGAGCGCATGACCACTCGGTGTTGGTGCGTACAATGATTTTCAAGTAATCATACCGGGGTGGTTCGATTAGTTTATTAAGAAATGACACATAGGATATTAGAAAGTTTCAATTAATTATGATTAATATTGGGTAGTGAATGTTATATGTTGGTGTTGGATGCGTTTTTAAATAACGTCCGGAAATTAATTATGAAAATTTAAACTCGTATTTTCACTATAATAATGAAATCGAATTTGTCTTTTCACTAAAGTGAAAAATTGTTTTTTTTAAACACCATAGGTTTATATAGAGGAAACCGCACCCATGAGAGGTAAGAGTCAAGAACCCCTTATAAAATAAGTTTTCTAGCCGGATATTGAATAAATTAATAAATTGAGAATCATGGTAGGGGTTTCTTAAAATCATGACTGATGAAAATTGAAAACCAAAATCATCAAAAAATAAATAATAATAATAGAAATTTAAATTAATTACAATACATATATTTTTGTGAAAGTTTTCGTGGAAGCGGATAATAAATAACTACTAGTTCGACTCTTTTATTTTTTTTGCCAATGTTTCGGTGTAATTCGTCACCTTCGTCGGGCCTAGTAGAAACAATTCCGGACAATGAAAAAATATAGTTTAGTAATAAATTGGAACATACTACTAATAAATAAAATACAAAACAAAAACATATTGAACCAAAGTGGAACAATAATTGAGAAAAAACTGACCTAAATAAATGAACCAAACCGAGTGACAAGGGTGTAAAATATATACAATACATTTGTAAAAACACAGATGTAGAAGTTAAAAGCAATAAACAATAACAGACACAACTAATGGATTGAGAAGTGATACGGAATTAAGGATATAATTAATATATTGAAAACTGAATATCCGATTTTGTTGAGTCGCCAAATAGTGTTGAGACAACAACGAAAAAAATATTGATTAGATGGTTATATATACGACTTAATTTATCAGTATGTTTCTTGTAAATAGAGTTTTTGTTTTATTGGATCATAACCATCTCACTAATTAGTCTCTTCTTATAATTCTCCCCAAAATCAATAATATTCACGTTTTCAAAATCGAAGTCATGATTTCTTTCAAAATGGTGAATATGCAAAACTGTTTTGTTTGGATCAGTAGAATGTTTATAATTACAAGACTCTTCAGAGGTAATAATCTTTAAAAGTCCTAATTTGTTTACACTTGTGTATGTGTCATGATCATTTCAAAGCATTATCTTGTTCTTGCTACACTTTTAACAAAAATGAATAAATTTTTCTCCGCTCCTAAGATTTTTTCACTTCCTTTCCACGCCTTTGTCTTGAAAAAAAAATGATTCATCATACGATGTCAATAAGTTATAAATAAGTTTTTGAACTTCATCACTAAATAACCCCTGGTCGTGCTAACGCTCAATTGCAATAATAAAAAACTTGTTAAAAAACTCCGATCAGTTTAACCCAACCATAATTTTCAATGCAAATCCTCCAGTTGAGAATTTGCATATTTTTCGCGTTGCGTGCATAAATATTCGGGGTGAAAAAATCCCAAAATGAATTGCGCGCTTGGATAAAGTTTGTGAACTCCACTTAAGCAGAAACTTTGTTGAAATAAAATAGTATCATCCATCCTATTAATGTCCATGCTTCATTCAGAGGATGCTTATTGAATGAATATTAGAATGCTTATGTTTATATTGATTCGATATAATGATTTGCCATTTTTATAGTTATTGTCTTCAATAATGTATAAAACATGAAGATATTTTTCTATATAATTTATTTGAAAGGAAATATTTAAATACGCAAATAAATGATAAGAAAAAAAATGAAATAAGAATTATTGTCAATCACAATTGTATAGTTTGGGGTTATATAAGGAATCACCTAGTTTCTGAAGTGAACATCTTATAATTCTGCAGTGATATCATCGTGAAACCCAAATACTAATATTTTTCGTAAACAAAGATACAAAAGGAGTACATTCGTAATTTATCCGTTTCAGTATCCTGTTATCTCTCAGTTATATCTTGAGTCCAGAATTCGTCTATTCAAATGAATGGATTTTGCCGCTTTCTGTGAAATCTGTCTTTTTTCAGTATATTTCTAGCACCACTGTTCGATTCCATTGTTTTTGAAAACCTATGACCAGGAAGAGTATGTATATTGGCTCCAGGAAACTGCTGACTTTGCATTTGAAGAATTCCTGGGTGAATATTGATGTACTAGGGAAGCCGGATAAGGTGTTACAACTGAGCGACAACAAGAAATATCTACGCTTCCAAGAGATTAATTGACAATAGTACTTCCGCTAATATCACCAACGCGCGGGGACTGGCATGGTTTTCCGGACGACGTTTGGTCGGTTATTAGAATTTCAAGATTAGTTACCAGTCACTGAAAAGCCTTGAAACTTAGAGATGGATCCCGTTACCTCCTCTATCTGGTACCTAAGAGGAGTTTCCACAAAAGATCATGATGTATGAGATTACTTAGATTAAGAGAAAAGGCTTTGGAATCGAATGTACAAAAACTAGCCATGCCGAAGAAAGAGTGAGTTATGTAACTGTAATAAATGACATATGAAATTATATATCAGTTATAAAGTGATGAGTCAGTATTTGTGAACTTTCTTTGTTACCGTTTATTATTTTGTAATTCATTCCATGTTCCTACATCTAGTTAACAACTTCAAATTGTATAGTATAGTTAATAGAATGTTTTATATAACTTTAAGTAAAATGTTATTTAACTGGCGCAACAAAGTTGTTGTAAATTGTGAGTTTGTCACTCTTGTTTGTCGCTTGCCTCATTTGTTATATAAGGTCTAAAACGGCTCTAGGTACATCGTACAGATTAACCAAATTGTGTAGTTATTTGAATAAATTGTTGAGTTCAGTGAATTTATATAATTCATTACTGTTTGCACTTGTTGGCGGTCTTGTAGGAATGTTCGTTGCGGATTGTGAAGTGTAGGTTCGAGGGATTGTACGAGGGGCGTTTTTTGGAGGGGAGGCTAGGAAATTCTGCATCGTTGGCTTTTTTTGCCATGGGTTGAATTTGGGTAGGGAAGCGGGAATATATTTTGAGGGGGTAGGTTTGTTTTTCAGGTTTTTTCTATCTTCAAGCCATATTTTCCTTTGAACATATTCCGGGCACATTTCCGCGTATGTTGGGTGGTCACCCTTATAGTTGGCACAATTAGCGGGCACGGTGCGCTCCTTGGTACACTCCGGAGTTAGATGTTGACCTGCGCATTTTAAGCATCTGGGTACTCTGGCGCAGTTTGATGTTGCGTGGCTTCCGAGGCAGATATGACGTTGGATGATCGGTTTTGTCTGACGTCGATGCTCTCACTGGATTCTAGTATGTTCGATTACTTCTACTGTTTTGTTTAGGTGATCTAGAGTAATTTTAGAGACAGTTACCACTAGATATAGTGGTCTGCCCTTTGTTGTCATTGGAAAGATGTCTTTAACATTTATTTTGTATAGGTTTATAAGTTCTTCTTTAATTTCTGACAACTGCATTCCTTCAGTTAGGCTTCTAAGCACAAACGCATGCGTCTTCTCTTCCCTTTTACTATACGTGTAGAAGGGAACTTTTTATCCCTGGGAGTTTCTTTGAAGATTTTTAAAAACACTCACATCTTTGGCGGAAACAATTGTGGAATTTGCGGTTGTGGAATTTGCAGTATATTTTTATTCGAAATTCTCCTTCATTTCCTCTTTTAGAAGCCCAACCTTTTCCTCGTGTGCCTGCACGTTTCCATCGATTACTATGGGCGGGCAGGGGGGTGTGGCCTTTTGTCATTTGTTAGCGTTTTTTCTTTTTGCCTCTTGGATAACTGTGTCCTCTTCGGAAATAGAATGCGTGTCCTCGAACTTCCGGAATGTTGTTATCTTTCTATTTTTTTAATCAGTCTAGTGGGTTGATCATCTTCGGAATGTGAGGTATATGTATGTAAAAATAATTTGACCGAGTAAAATTAAAATAATATATACTAAAGTAGACAAGATATAATAACAAAAAATAGAAACATTGAAACAGTAAATTACCTAATCACTTAATGAATGATCAACATGCAAAATGAAGGTGGAGCGTTGGTCAGGAAAAGCGCTCTCTCGAGATGACACATCTGAAAAGGAAACAAAGTCCTGAGTAAACAGTTCATAAGAGATTTGGAAAATTAGGCTACAACAACAATTTTAACTGTCACAGTAGTTCAATAAATCAATCCCGAATATTTTTGGTCCATATTTAAAACCAGAACCTAATCAGAATAATATATTTAAAAGAAATGTACAAATAATACATAAGAGAGTTCAAACGTCTCTCGGGTCATAGGTATTAAAGGCAAACTCCCGAAATACCTCTCCAACAGCACAAAATTCGCTAGTCCGGAATATTTATCATGATAAACAGTGTAATCGGCCTTCACTAAGATACTAGGAGCAAACTCGCAAAGTATCCACCCCTTTCAACTAGCGAAGTACGAAGGGCAAACTCGCGATGTACCTCAAATTAATGTATTGTTTTTAATCTCAGATTTCAAATTAATAAATTATCAAACAGTTATTTTATAATAGCTTATAAAAACAATATATCAAAATAATAATTATTAAACTAGATGAAATTGATTACTCAGTGAGAAAAACTCACAAATAATAATTATTACAATATACGAAAGGTTACACTGTGGAAAACTCACAAATAATAATTAATCCACTATATGAAAGTTACTCTGTGAAAAACTCACAAATAATTAGTATTACAAAATATGGTAAGGGTACTCTGCGACAAACTCACTGTACTGGAGATGGTAATTATTCAACTTTTTAAATAACAACCCAACACTTTGCTGAAACTCAGCTCTACTCTGTTAGATTGAAGAATGATACATATATATATATATATGCCTTCTCCTCAAGAAACTGAGCCTTTTACACTAGGTCGAGGGGGTATAAAAATTATGGCATGAGCAATTTTGGTCACTATTTCTTATGCGATATACAGCGTAAGATGATATAAGACCCACAGAATATTTATGAGTTGCCAGATGCTATTTTTACAAAATTTCATCGGCACGAATATTGGTTTCTTTATGTTATCGAGATAAGTGCCCTAATTTCAGATCTCCTTCGACTAATTCTTCGGTATAGAGAGATTTTAGAATATTCGTTAAAATTCAACCTTGAAGAATATATTCGTATTTTAAATAAACTTTTCCTGACAGGAAGAGTCAGATAATATGTTGTATTTATTATTCGCTTCTGTAATTTGCGTTTTTTGCGTATTGCGTTTAATTATGATATTTACCGTAACGAATTTTCGTGGTTTTTCAAAACCTGGAGAGGTGACCCTCCCCTTGCATTTCTTGTGGTTGAGGGATGGTGGTAATATTGTTTAAATCTTCGCTGATGGTATTCAGTTTTTTTTGCAATTATGGTGTTACTGTTTTTGTTTAATTTTGTGTATTGCGAAATAAAACTATCTTCTATAGGGGGTATAGAATCTCCCCTCTCATTTTCGAATTCTTGGGCCCAGGATGTGTTCGCCGGTCCGTGGATTTGGGCTTGTATTGTTGGGATTTTGTTAGTTCCAGCGTTAATTTCATGCGTGGAGTCGCTAGATTGTTCTCCAATCGTGTCCTTTTCCATGTTTCACTGTTTTTTATTTTCATCTAAAATAAGTCTTATTTCAGGGGTGGATGTTTTATTGACGTTTAATCCTCGTCATGAGGATACTGATAGCTCTAAGCTACCTTCGTGGGCTTCAGCGAGAAAATTTGTGTTCTAGACACTTCTCTTCATTTCCTATACAAATTTCTTCATTTTCTGGATACTTGTTTCCATTTACTATCCACTTTTTGTTGTCGATTTCTATGTACTTCTCTTTTTGTTCTAGACACTTGTTTTCCTGAGTCCTGTTACTGAGTGTGGCTTTGGCTAGTGTATCAATGTCTATTGTGTCAAGGCACTCTTTATATATATATATATATATATATATATATATATATATATATATATATATATATATATATATATATATATATATATATATATGTTATATACGAAAAAGCGCTTATGTTTAAGTAATGTTACGCAATGTCAAACATCAGATTACGATTTCCGTATTTTCATGAGAACGATGCTACGTTGCGTTTTTATAAAATAAACACATTAAGTAACACAAATATTATGTTACAGAAAAATAATGATTTCTGCACTTTCATGGGAGCGACGCTACGTCGAATTCTCCATGAAAATAAACGCTGACGTTGATTTAACAAATTCTATAAATTCTTTGACTTTATGTAAAATAGTCAGTTACAATTATAATTTCAACCTATTACTTCTTTTTATATAACATAAAACTGTGTAACTCAATAAAAATTGTTTTTAAAAAGTTTAACATGAATTTGTGGATATAACAGTGGCGCAGTCAGTAGGATTCCTAAACACATTTAGAACAAGGATTGCCTAACTAAGTGTGGTGGTTCCTAAACCTTTAAGGAATTTTCAAGTACCAGCTCCAGATCTTCAAGAAGCAGACGGTCTCTCCGGCACCAGGAACACGCAAACGGCTAACCAGGTGTAGCAAAGCTCACGGATAAGGATTTCAGCTGCCAAGGAAGGAATGAAAATATTTACGTAAGAATCATCTCGTTTTATTTTTATTTAATATTTTGCAATTTATTTTTTATTTTTACCAAGTTCTATTGTCATAATTTACTTTTATTTTGAATACAATCATTTTAATATAAAGCAAAATGCCTGAAACACGTAGTGCAACAAACGCTAATGCCAATGCTAATACTCCAGTTGCTCAAACCGATCAAGCGTCAAATCTTGAACCTTACAGATTATCCGAAATATTTTCAATAATTCCGGAATATGACGGTAGTCAAATTTTCTTAAATACTTTTATAAATGCTTGTAAAACAGCTTACAGAATGGCCGGCAACGACCAAAAAGTACTTTTAACTCTTCATATTAAAAACAAACTTAAAGGAAGAGCCGCTGAATTAGTTAATTCACGCGACCCTTCAAATTGGGAAGAAATTAAAACATTATTAAATACTCACTTTGGAGATTCTCGCGACTTAAATTCGTTGATTCAAGACCTTCAAAGAATGAAACAACTACCAAACGAATCGCCTTTAACCCTGCGGGCGGGGCGCCTTTGTGTAGCTCATGAGCCGGGGCGCCGGGTCTCTGAGACCCATCATCAAATATCGCATTTTTTTGGCAAAAAAATTAAAAAACTATATTTTAATGAAAAAAATATACCTTAGTTTATTCAAATATTATAATAGGAACATGATTTAAATTTACATAGACAAATTTTATCTTGTTCTAAAATTTGTTGTCAAAAAATATATCATTTTCTAAAAACTAGGAAACAACCGGTAAATAAGTAAACAAAATAAGATTTTCTACTGAAACATTATAAAAATATTATAGAACAACAGTTTTTATTGATTTATGTCAATTTCTGAGCACTCAGGACACCAAGCTTCCATGTGAGAGAGACAAACAAATTTTTTACATTTTTTGCAAAAATATTTCGTTTTTGAATCCTTTTTGCAAAAAAAACATCTTCTTCTGGTACCTGGTTGGATTTCTTCATTTTTCATGTTTTCTTGTGTTCCAGCGACTTCTTGTCTTCTTTCTCTCACCGACCTTGGCACATTTGTTTCATAGGAACGTCTTGCCAAATGTTCCTTAGTCAAAGAAAGCCCAATGTCTCTTAGAAATAATCTTCTTTCGATTTTATATGATTTGTTGTTGCATGCAAAAATTATTTGTGAATTAACCCCAGCCATGTTCATCATTGAAAAAAATACTACCATTGGCCACCTTCTAGTATTCCTAGCGACATTATAGGTAGCAGATAATTTGTCAAGATTATCTACACCTCCCTTGGTGTGATCATAATAAGTAATTATATCGGGTTTGAATTTTTCTGCCGTAGATGGATCAATTCTATCATCATGGTGCAAACTGGATATAAGATTCACATTTCTATATTTCTTTGGTATGTAAGACACAATAGTCATATCTTTTTGAGAGCCAAATACTGAAGAAAATTCAGGGCGAGCTCTTGTGTTGGAAAATTCAGGTGGCAATTCTCTTTTATTCTTTTTTATTGTACCCACATATGTTATTTTGTGTTCGTCAAACAGTTTTTTTACCAATTCGACACTGGTAAACCAATTGTCACTAGTAAGGTTACGATTAGTCCCGGATATAGGTTCTATTAGCCTCAAAACTATATCGTGTGGCTTATTGGACTGTTCATATGGACCCTCAGGCTGCTTACCTACGTAAACTTCAAGATTTGACGCATAAGATGTAGCCGAGTCAACTAAGGCGAATATTTTTATACCATACCTGTTAGGCTTACTTGGAATGTACTGTTTGAAGGAGCATCTTCCTCTAAATGCCTCAAGCTTCTCATCAATTGTTGTGTTTACTCCAACTGTATAGGTGTTTTTACATTTTTCAACAAAAAGGTCAAATAGGCTTCTTATTGGAGCTAATTTGTCAAATTTTTTTCGTTCATCCCTTGTTGTTAGATCATCAAACCGAAGGCAACGAAGTAGAAAATGAAATCGATCGTGAGACATTACCAGCCAAAAACGTTCAATTCCAAGTTCGTTTCTTTGCCACAGCTCTTTTGTGTTTAGTCGTCCACTTTTGAGAGTACCCGCCAAATATAACAACCCAAGAAAAGCTTTTATGTGGGCTTTCCTCTTCTCTCTCTCGCATAATTTTCCGCTAATCCAGAAATATGGTGATTTGTGTTCTCCACTATAATGTTGAGCATTTCATCAGTAAAAAATAACGACCAACATTCAACGGCTGCTTTGGCGTTTTTCCCACAGTTTCTGACGCCTGGTAATCGCACAATAATATTTTCCCTTCTCGTTCTTACTGTTTTGTTTGGGCAATGTTTATGCCACCGCGTTGTCCCATCTTTTCCAATAAAAGTTGGAATTCTTGCTAATTTTGCAAGGGTTGCAAGGGGTACATCGTCGTCACTACTATCAGAACACTCTTGTTCGGATTCACTATCGGTGCTTCGAGTTTCAACATGATTTTCCTCAAACACCAACTCCTCTTCTTCATCATCAGGCTCTTCCTCTGATTCAACTTCCTCCCATAGACGACGCAGTTTTTCTTGCTCTTCTTCATAATAATTAGACAGTGCTGCTAAATAAAACAAATATTTATGAAATCTATAGAATATAAATGATATTTACCCTGACTTACCATAGAAAAATATATCCTGCCAGATGTAGAAAAAATACACTGAACCGGGGCGCCGGGTCTCACAGACCAAAATCAAAATAATTCAGAAACTAAAATACTTGCGCATCCACGAATTACTGTGCACGTACTGAGTCTAAGCATGAACAGGTAGATATATCGCCAGGCCATTACGACGATTTTCCGAACATTGCCGATCGGTTTTCGGAGCGCCGGGTCTCAGAGACTAGGCGCCCCGGCTGGAAGGTTAATTTTTGTTTCGAGATTACAAACTCTGGAAGCAAAAATGTATTCAGCTATAAGTAAACAACAGCATTTAACAATAGATCAAAAAGTAGCACAAACACGTCTTATAGAATCATTAACTTTAAATACTTTATTAACCGGTCTAGATCCAAAAATCGGTCAAATTGTTAGAGCTAGTAATCCAATAAGTGTTTTATCAGCTATTTCACGAATCAGAAGAGAACTTCAATTAACTTACTATGAAAACCACAAACCTCAGACTAATCGTAATACAAATAATATACCTACTCGTAGATTTAGCCAAAATTCACCAAAACAATGTAATTTTTGTCACTGAATAGGACATACTATAAATGAGTGTCTCACACGTCAAAGACAATCTCAAAATTTAGCTCATGGTTCCTTTAGACCAAATCAAACTCCTAATTCACATAACCAAACAGGCCAAAATTTTCAACAAAGGCCACAATTTCAAAATAACCAACAAAATCAAAATCGCCCATCTGTAATTAGACCAAATCCAAGTTTTAGACCTCAAGGACCACCGGGAAATCGACCCAACACAAATTTTAATCAGCAAAGAACTTTTCATTTCAATCGAAATCGTGATTTTAACAAACACTCTCATAACAGTTATGCCTATTATACAGATGATAGTCAAAATTATTATGAAAATCAAGAACAATACTCCGATAATTCACTTGATTATCAAGAATATTACCAAGAAATTAACCCCAGTGCTCCTGACTATTATACTGTTAATAGTGGAATAGAGGAAAACTATTATACTGCTGATAGTGATCCTAACTCTGATAATGGTGTACCAGTTTGCAATACGAATGAAGACGAAACTTTCGATTATAGCCATATCGAACAAGATAATTTTAATAATAATAATGAAAATGTTTATAATTTTGATTCTGATAACCTCCTAAATCCAAATCATGATTATTATCAGGATTTTCGACAAGGCCCTTTACAAACGAAACCCCCAGATCCGCTAAACGACCAAACTTCAAATTTGTCGATCCCAGACATCAGTACACAAATTCAAACCATGAGTTTGAACAGTCCAGAATCGGACTGCCTCGAACAGATGTTCATGTAAAAAATACCTTACCGGTAAATTCTAAAAACTTATACTATATTAAAGACAGAACAAACACTTATAAAATTCTAATTGATACAGGTGCTGGATTATCAATTTTCAAACCCAAAACTTGCGAAAATTATAGAAATCGATCCCCTGAAAATGTTATTATTCAAGGTATAACGAACCAAAAAATAAGAGTTAACGAATCAACCCTTATTCCATTTAAACCTAACGATCCATACAGAGTATTCATTTGTAATTTAGATATTGATTTTGATGGATTATTAGGCATGGATTTTTTAGAACATTATAATTGTATAGTTGATCTAAAAAATAAACAACTTATTACTGATTTCAAAATTGAACCATTATTTAAAGTAACAGATAATGAAACTACCAATATTTCAATCGAAAACCAATTTCCACAAATTTACAAAAATACAATTTCCATTGAACCTAGGACTGAACAAATATTTAAACTAAAATGCAATTTAGTTAATACTGATGCTATACTGGTAGGTCAAGAAGTAGAGAAAGTTAAACTACCAAACGCATTAGTTAAAATAAATGAAAAAGGAGAATTTTTTGTTTCAGTATTAAATGTTAATTGTATACCTAAAACTGTAACATTTTCAAAACTTAACTTAGAACCATATGAAATTAATACTGTAAATAATATTCAACTAACCACCCAAGAAATGTACACCGATAGAACATCGGAATTAAAAAATCAACTAAGACTTGATCATCTTAATGAAGAAGAACGAGACTTAATTTCCCAACTTTGTCATGATTTTTCTGACATTTTTTATTTAGAAGGAGACATACTTACTTTCACCAACGAAATAAAACATTCCATAGATACGCAAAATTCTAAGCCCACTTATGTAAAATCATATCGCTATCCCCAAATTCATAAACAAGAGGTGAAAGATCAGATCAATAAAATGCTTTCACAAAACATTATACAACCCAGCCATTTTCCATGGTCGTTTCCCGTGTGGTTTGTGCCCAAGAAGCTCGACGCATCAGGTGAACAAAAATGGCGTGTTGTCGTAGACTACAGAAAACTGAATGAGGTTACTGTAGACGACAAATACTCGTTACCAAACATTGGAGATTTATTGGACCAGCTTGGTAAGTGTCAATATTTCACGACACTAGATCTTGCATCAGGCTTTCATCAAATTGAAATAATGCCTGAAGATATACCAAAGACCGCCTTCACAGTTGAAAACGGACATTTCGAATTCCTCAGAATGCCGTACGGTCTAAAAAACAGAAGTATTCAAGAGACTTCAAAAAGCTAACTTAACACTTCAGCCAGACAAGTGCGAATTCTTGAGAAAAGAAGTCGCCTACCTTGGACATTTAATCACGGAAGATGGCGTTAAGCCATTTCCGGCAAAAATTGAATGCGTCCAAAAATTCCCTCAACCTACGAACCAAAAGGAAATAAAATCCTTTTTGGGACTCGCTGGTTACTACAGAAGATTTATACCAAACTTCGCTAAAATTTCCAAACCAATGACAAAACTTTTACAAAAGGATGTCCCATTTAATTTTGACTCCGAATGTCAAAAGTCATTCCAAGAATTGAAAAATGCTCTTACTTCTACTCCGATATTGATATACCCAAACTTTGAAGAACGATTTCTTTTAACTACCGATGCTAGCGCATTTGCAATCGGTGCAGTTTTGTCACAAGGCCCAATAGGTAAGGATTTACCAATAGCCTATGCGTCCAGGACATTGTGCAAAGCAGAAACCAAATACTCTACGATAGAGAGAGAACTTTTGGCAATTGTGTGGGCAGTTAAACACTTTAGACCCTATTTAGATGGCCGAAAATTTACCCTTTTAACCGACCACCGTCCACTTACTTGGTTATTCTCTATAAAAGACCCCGGTAGTCGTCTAGCACGATGGCGCCTCAAATTAGAGGAATACGACTATCAAATTGAATTCAAATCTGGCAAATCCAATAAAAATGCCGATGCCCTTTCTCGAATAAAAATTAACCACATAAATGACTTTGATTCATTTCGTTCAAAATTAGGAAACTTTAAATATTTACCTTACCCAATTTATCCCGCTCTTGAAGATGCAGGGCCATCCCAACAAACTGAAAATAAACCTGAAATTGACTGGGATGTCGCTGCAGAAGAATTTTTGTCTTTTGAGGAACTTTATAAAACAAAATCACTGATTGACTATTCTAAAATAGAATATTCCAATAATCATCTACTAGACAAACAGAATAAAAACATTTTAACCTTTTTTCAACAAAACAATTTACAAGATTTTCATGAAAAAATAATTGAGGATATATTTGAGGAAAACCCCGACTTTTCTTATGCAAAAATTAATGTACTTAGCAGTAAAACTGTCAAAAATAGAAAATACCTTATTATTGCTATACCATGGGATCCAGACAGTATTAGTGAATACTTATTTGCTGCAATTTACAGAAATCGAGATTTATTTAAACCTTCAGAAAAATATTTTATCGAAAATAATCCTGACCTACCAATACTAGAAACACTATCATTTCTACTTTCGGAAGTTGACGAAAAATTCACTATTTGTCAAAATATTACTAAAGAGCCAGAACAAAATCAAATACCTATCATCTTAGATCAATTCCATAATGGCAAAAGCCACCTTCACCGCGGAATTAATGAAACTATTAGGCGAATACGACAAAAATATAATTGGGCCGGCCTCAATCGAGATGTCGAAAATTATATTAAGTCATGCCGGGCATGCCAAGAGACAAAAATATGTCGCAAAAATTTGGACAATCCCCTCGTTATAACTGAAACGCCTAAAACACCTTTTGAACGTATTAATATTGATATTTTAGAGGTACCTCAAAAGAATTACGCTCTTACAATAAGAGACGAACTAACAAAATTTTCTCAAGCATATCCGCTTGAAGATAAAAGTGCCAAATCCGTTGTCACTTCATTATTAGCTTATTTTTAGCATTTTGGTGCACCACTTCGCATTCATTGCGATGCCGGTCGCGAATTCAATAATGCGTTAATGAAAGACCTTTGTAATATGTTCAATATTAAGTTAACATATTCAAGTGTCGGTCATCCGCAAAGTAACGGATCTCTAGAAAGATTACATGCTACTCTGTTAGAAATGATTCGATTAAATTTAGCAGACCACCCCAATGAACACCCCTTCAGTATTTTACCATTTGCTATTATCGCTTATAATAACTCTATAAACAAAACACACGGATTCACACCATACGAACTTGTATTTGGACACACGTCCAGTAGACCTCCCGAAAAATTATACAATGAACAAGAATTAATTACTAAATATACTAGAGATCTAAATAACCGCATATCCTATTATTATAAAATAGCGAGAGAAAAAACCATAAAGCAAAAAGAAAAAGCTAAAGACCGATTTGACAAACATGTCTCCGAAAACAAACCAAATTATGAAGTAGGTGACAAAGTTTACGTAAAAGAAACTCAAATAAAAAACAAGTTAGAAAATAAGTTTAATGGCCCTTTCTAAATACTAGAGATACACAGAAATTCCGCAACAGTATTAAATTTAGAAACAAATAACAAATCAAAAATAAATTTCGATCTTATGAAACCCTATGTTGAAAATTAACTTATTTTCAGGTTTCTGCTGCTGATCGGAACAGCAACATGTCAATATAAAATCGAACCCATAAACAATACAGTTGGAATCTACTACTACGACGAAACTAAAATAATGGTTTCGAACGACGAATGGACTTTATTAGTGCATAAAAATATATCAGCTTTTAAACAAACTTTTGAAAGAAATAATAGAATTCTTGACACAATTCAAAATACCTTTACTTCAAACTACTCCAGTATGAAGTCCTTCCGATCCGAAGTAAAATCACATTTGGCATTATTGCAACAAATTACAAAATCTATTGGCGATAAATTTAGTGAAATATCTTTCGATGTTAAAAGACGAAAACGAGGGTTAATTAATGGTATTGGCACCATATTTAAATCAATAACCGGAAATCTCGATGCGTCTGACGGTGAATATTATATGGACTGCATTAATAAATTAAAAACTGATCAAAACCAGATAGAAAATGTATTAAAAAATCAAATGTCAATCACAAGCTCAGTCATAACAAATCTCAACAGTACCATAGGACAATTAAAATTAAATGAGAAAATATTTAATTCAGATATAGAAAAAATTGAAACCACCATTCGACAATCAACAAACGAAATTGCGCTTATCGAAGCCAAATTAAATTTCTTTGAAATTTGCGAACAACTAATGGAGAGTTATTCGTATCTTGAAAATACTATTAATGATATTCTAAACTCTATCACTTTTGCACAGCTTCAAATAATTCATACTTCTATTATTGAACCAGAAAATTTGATCACTGCTCTTAAGAAAATATCAGAAAATACAGTAAGAAAAGGTTTACCGCTACCAATAAAATATTCTGAAATTTCACAGTATTTGGAAATAATCGATCTCGAAGCATATCAAACAAATTCAGATCTTGTTTTCGTTCTTAAAATACCTTTGACTGAACCACAAGTATTTACTTTATTCCACCTATACCCAATACCAATTTATGATAATAGAACTGGATTTCACCACATTTTATCATTTTCACAAAAATATTTAGCGCGAGATGATGATTCTTTATCCTACATTCCAATCCACGATTTACAAAAGTGTAAACAGTTATCTACGCATCAAAAGTTGTGTCGCGATGTTTACGCGTACCCTATAGACGATAACGCGATATGTGAAGCCTGTTTGTTAAGACAATATAAGACATTTCCTGCGAATTGTAAAAGTGCGGTAGTCAACGGACAAGGTTATAATGTGCAAAAACTCGAAGAAAACGTGTGGCTAGTGTCGATTGCCGAACCGGTACACGTGACCATAAGTCTTCCAGACACAAAAACGAAAACATTAACCGTAAATGAAAATTCTATTTTACAGCTATACTCAGGATGCTCCGCTTTTGTTGGCATTACTAAAATACAAGCTAGTACCAGAAAAACTATGAACATTCCTCATGTACTTCATCCCGTAATGGTTGATTACAACTGTTGCCTAGACATTCCAAACAAAGTAGAAGTACCCAAAATAGAACCACTAGATCTTAATAACATTAACTTGAATGATCTGCAAGTGACAAAACACAAACTGGACCAATACTCAAAAAGTTTGGATGAACTCATAAACAAACCGTTTGTTGAGAAAAATATTTCGTGGTTCACATATACTACGATCTCACTCATCGTTGCCTTGATCGTCCTCTACACCTGTTATAAGTGTAGAAATATTAAATTCAACAAATCGCCAGGAAAGCCTGTTCCGGACCAACCGAATGATGTTTTCATCAAAATTCATAACATTCTGCCAGAAAGAAGACCCAAACTTGACACTGAAGCCTCTGAGGAAGTGGAAATCGGAAATTGACAATTTCATGGTTTAATGTATACCTTTATATTTTTATTTTTTGTATTTTGCGTATTTTCCTTTTAATCTTTAAATCTCTGTATATATTGTATTGTCTATTTTATATTTTATGTATTTTGGTTTTTATTCTCAAAATTGTTGTTTATTTAACAACAATTTTAATTAAGGGGGGAGTTGTTATATACGAAGAAACGCTTATGTTTAAGTAATGTTACGCAATGTCAAACATCAGATTACGATTTCCGTATTTTCATGAGAACGATGCTACGTTGCGTTTTCATAAAATAAACACATTAAGTAACACAAATATTATGTTACAGAAAAATAATGATTTCTGCACTTTCATGGGAGCGACGCTACATCGAATTCTCCATGAAAATAAACGCTGACGTTGATTTAACAAATTCTATAAATTCTTTGACTTTATGTAAAATAGTCAGTTACAATTATAATTTCAACCTATTACTTCTTTTTATATAACATAAAACTGTGTAACTCAATAAAAATTGTTTTTGAAAAGTTTAACGTGAATTTGTGAATATAACATAGATATATATATATATATATATATATATATATATATATATATATATATATTTTAATACATATACTCTATCTAAATTCTAAAGAAAACATTGAAATAAAGAAAAATGTACATATTTGGATGTAATACTAGAACTAAGGGTTGCTTAATTAAAATATGGATGTAATAAAGGAGAAGAATACTGAGAAATGTTAAAGTAAAATCATAACCAGTTCCATGTAAGTTGTTTAGGCAGAGTAGAATAAAAGAGAGTTGAAATATTACAGATCATAGAAAAAATTGATCAACATGTATATAGGGAATTTTAAAATAACAAATATTTGTATGTTACGTGAAATTTTAATAGATATAGTAGATTTAAGAAGTTTTATAGGAATTAGGAATAATAGTTTAATTTGATTGAAGATAAATTTTAGAGATAATTATTTGAAAGATATAACTATGTTACTAAGATATTAGTATGATATTTGGCAATTTTGAAAGATAAATTATAATTATATGCAAGAATCGATTTATCATTCTTTTATTAGGGGGATTTAATACATATACTCTATCTAAATTCTAAAGAAAACATTGAAATAAAGAAAAATGTACATATTTGGATGTAATACTAGTGATATACAATGTATTATAAATAATTTAAAAGATTCAATATGCAAATAAAATTTGACATTACAATTTCGAATGACAATAATGCAGAAGATACTTAATGATACATAGATTTTATAAAGATTTTATAAAAAGAATACAGATGTCGCTGGTAGCAAAATTACAATTAGAATTAAAGAATGAAAATCTCTCTTTGTTATATGAAAACATAAATTTGTATTTTTTTTCAAAAAAAGGAATTCTTTGGTAACCAAAGGAGAAGAGAATTATTTTATGGAAAAAGTTTAGTTAGTTGATTTTGAACCCCTCTCGAGAGAACATCTAATATGAGTTCTCTCAAATTTGCTGAATAATATAATAGTAATTGATATATTAAAATAGCATCAGATTATAATAATTAGCATGATAAGATCAGTGCGTGAATAATTCCTTAAATAATTATATTGAAATTGTGTTAGTGATTTTTCCGGGTTCTAAATTATAAATTTGGAAAAGTGGTTCCGGCGATTCTAAAAGACGTGTTTAGAATCAGAACGAGTGATCCTGATACCTAGATGGTGAGTACAGTCCAGATTTTATAAATTATTTTTCAAGAATTAACAGGCCTTTAAATAAAATTAAGATATTAAGATAGATGCATCTATATCACATTTTTGAATACTGACAAAATTAACGTTAAAGATATATAAAATTTCACCTGAAGAGAAGAGAAAATTTTTTTGGATAGACAATTTTATCGCATATAGTTATTTGACATTTATACACGTCAAGTGTAATTTTCGACGATTTGAACGTTTAGAATAAGTAGTTAATTAGGTTGTTCTCCTAGTATATAGGTTGTTTTTTCAATTTTAAGGTTCGTAGAAAGTACGATTATTGTTCTTTATTATATTTTGGGAATAATAATTCATTTTCACTTGTTATCTGATGGTAAATAATATATAATTTTTGATTCCAACTCACTTTGGTATTAATTCAACTCCTATTTCATTGAATTTGAAAAATTTTGGATCCTATAAAACTTTTGATATAATCAGTGACATTTAGTTAATTTTCAGTGACAGAAAAATTGTAGATGTCATTAGATGATTTAATGGTCTTAGAATATATTGAACGAGCAGTCACTATAGATTTGCAATAGTATAATTGACAATTTTGGAATATTCTTTGGAAATTTATAAATTTAAAATTTAAATTATTAATTTTTTTTAATCTTTGAACCCTCCCTGAGGTAAGAACGAGTAAGTCGATTTTGTAGTAATTCATCTTTCAGAATATAAAATTTCATATTCATCTGAGCCGGGCATAATAATTTGACAATTCCTGTCAAAATTTCAAATAGGTTATATTCAGTGATAAAGGTGTTTTCACATTAGTGTAGTTACTACCACGATTGTAACAACAGCATCTAATAATCAAATTTCAAATAAAATCATATAATACATAATTATAAAAACAGTAGAACATTAAAAATATTATAATATATATATATATGTGTTTATATATATATATATATATATATGTGTTTATATATATATATATATGTGTTTATATATATATATATATATATATATATATATATATATATATATATATATATCGCGATAGCGGTAGAAGTGGCGTCCATGTAGATTTGTAGCGCTGTGGCATCCTCCGATACACACAATATGTATATAGAACAGCCCCAATGCATAGAGATCACGCACAGAGTGGCTTCCTATTATTTGGCAATACTGGGACCTTGATGGATTATTAGTAGGTAGATTTTAATTTCTTTAAGAATCGGTGTGTCCTGTATATTGTGTATAGATCGCGTTAAAAGTGACCTCCAGTCATTTTAAATATGTATTAATTTTTCTTTTGAGAGAGAAGAATGAAACATATATTCTAGTAATAGGGATGTTGACGGTTGGTACAAATCTATGTGAACCTATATTTTACACGTAAAAGATAGTTTTTAGAAACCTAAAATAGCATTCTAAAAAACTTATTATTCGGTTTAAATTGAACTCATTTGTCATAACCCAGTTATGAATATGGACTATTTTTCTTGATAATTTGTTGAATCAACGATAATATTTTACGATTTTTATCACAATGGAGACTGGATCCATCATACGGAATAGCTGTAACTTACCGAAGATTGATTCTATAACGGTGCGTACATTGACATACTTTATTACAAATGGGAAAGACACATTACTCATTTCATATACTCTTTTATCATATTTAGAGCTACTTAACATCTATATCAACTAAATAAAACTTGAAATCAGCTCTGTAGACAAACAAACTGCAAATGAATAATTGTCTTTTTATTTCTACGACAACAAAAAATATCTAAAATTTGTATTTGTAGTTTATCAGAGACTATAACTTACATTAATGTTAATTAAAAAGACTATCCATCTCAAATATATTATGTCAGAAGATAGCAGTGAGTAAAACGCAAAATACGTACTACAGCATATATTATTACAAGTTACAGGGGCAACTAGTTTCGGCACACTGGGCTTGAATGTATATATCATTCACATGAGAAGTGTTATAAAAGGAAAGTTGCCACATGCCCGTGGCATCCAGCAGAATCCAAGATGTATCAGTAGGTAATATGGAAAATATATTGTAGAAAATTTTTATTTAAATCAGGAAAATTTAGATAATTATGCAAACGTCAAACAAAATTAAAATTAGATAACGTTAGGAGAAGCAATTAAAATTGAATTAATGTATAACTAAAAGAAAAAGGAAGAAAATATGGACTTCCTCTTACGACAAAATCCGTCTGAAGCAAGAAGTCCAGTAATTGAATAGTCGTATTAGGAAAATGAGCAATAGGGAGGACCGACTGCGGACTAACGAAAAACAACTTTTGCGTTCTGTTACTCTCCATGATAGTAATTATATACTCAGAATTCATACTTTAATACTCATAATTCACACCATTTGTATATTCATAGTCGTAGGAAATATAGAGTACATAACTCGTTAGAAATTATATTTCCTGCACTCGTCCGGAATATGTCATTTCCACACTTCTTATAAAATGCTATTCAAATTCGAGTCTATGCATTGGGATAATGGTAACGGTAAGAGATATAGGGATAGTTAAATGGGGGTAAAGTTGTGTATTTCAGAGGTCATACATTTGATTCAAGACAATCTAGCTTCTTTTGTTCTGAAGTTATACCGGAAATATTGAAAATTTTGAAACTCTTCTTTTGCCTACATTTTTTTATTTTGCGAGGATTTTCCAAAACTTTGCCAGAACAACATTTTGTATATTGAACTATGACCAGAACAATTTAACCTCTTCTATTATCCCATAACAGCTGTAACTGAAAAATATCAGTGAGTAAGAAGTTGATCAATGACAAGTTGATCATACAACAAGATCTCGTGTAATAATTGTAGATTTGAAATTTTACCGGTAATAGCTAAATATTTCCAAAACAGTCTGTACTTCAGATGTTAATACTACGCCGATATGAAACATGACTCTTGTCATTTGAATCAATGTAATTAATAAGATAAATTTGTATTTGTAAATAAAAACTTGAGGGTGACACAATTTTAACGATACTTTGTATATAATTTTTTTTCACATAGAGCATGCTGCATAATTTTTTAGTTCGAATACAAAAGCTTTTCAATCTGTAACCAACAGAATAATCCACGTTATACATCCAAAGAAATTATTTTTTACTTTCTAGCGCATTCGAATAAAAGTTTGTCATTAAAAACTTTTTTTCACATAGAGCACGCTGCATAATTTTTTAGTTCGAATACAAAAGCTTTTCAATCTGTAACCAACAGAATAATCCACGTTATACATCCAACAAAATTATTTTTTACTTTCTAGCGCATTTGAATAAAAGTTTGTCATTAAAAACTTTTTTCATGATTTTGCTTTATGCTTTTAGTCTTCTCGTCAATCTATGCATTTCTGATACAGCTTCATTATTATAAGGTAACTTTTCCGTGAGTTCTGAGCTATAATGAGTAACTGATTTGCCATCGTGGAGCCACGATATTGAATTTTGATAATCTCCGGCTAAATTCGTAACCTCAACCAACAATTGGACAATAATCACAAATCTCGTCCGCCATTTTGGAGCCGCCATGTTGAATTTTTATATAGAGATTAATATTTCACGTATTCAAACATCTGACTATAATTTAGGGTTCAAATGGAAATTCAATGAAGTTTGTTTTTTTTTTCAAATAGAATAACCTAAATATTTTTCAATATTTGGATTCTTGAAAACTTGAAACATGTATCATACTTCATACTCTATCTTAAACTATGATGGCTTCAAGACATGTCAAATGAGTCGCCCATTTTATCAGTTTGGAATAAAATAAACTATTATACCAGAAATCCTAAATATATTGCATTGTGATTTTGGTGGCCTTGTATGTTCCAGTACTAAAAACATTCCTTCCGATTCTAATGCTGTAAAATTCAGACGCTGATTTTGAAAATAACTTAAGTCCCATATTCAGAAAAGTTCAACGTTATAAATGATTCTCATGCAGCCATTAATTCTCATCATCATATTAATGAAAATCCCAACATTGAAAATGTCATCATCGTACCTCTGAAAATCGGAACTTAAGACCCAGAACACTCTGGAAGATTTTGAATATGGGGTTTACTAGTTGGCTTCAGCTTGAAATAAATATTTGACGTTAGCTGACTGTCAGATTTAACACCACCTCTTGCAGAATCGGGAGGAATGTTATTGTTCTTATCATACCTACATACGTATAATACCCCCGAAATGACATTGAAAATAATATCGGATTTATCGCACACACTTTCACTTTTTGTTAGAAAGGATAAATTGTACGACTCAAAAATCGTCAAAGATAAGTCAAGGATATGATAAATGTTTAACATACTTTTTCTTAGAATCCAAATTTGAAAAACATTTAGGGAACTCCTTTCGTAATGACGAAGTTCGTTAAGTTTCTGATTGAATCGAAAATGACAGTCAGATGTTTAAATACCTGAAATGTTCATCTAATGTACCCATACAAATCACTCAAATATCAAACCGACCGCCCATTTAATAACAAAATAGCGGGCTGGCTAGTAATTTCGTTGGCAAACTATACATAAATAGAAAACATGTTCAATTGGAATATGTACTGTTTATTTTTTGTACGAATATTTGTACAAGTTGGATAAAATATTTTTTTATGTCTATTCCATCTAAAACGCACAATAGAAAGAGCTGTAATGATGATACTGATCTGAAAACTTGTACTCGGTCATGATGGATTCGTCAGTACTTCATTATCTCGTTAGATTTCTTATTCTTTTGATATGATCTTCATTAGCGTTACACCTAAGTCTAGCAATTCAAGTGAATTCAAGGCTTCCTTTTTAAATTTCGTATTCACATTTTTCTTTTTGAAATTCTGTTCCAAATTTTTTCTTCAAAATTCAGAGCCTAACTTTTCACGGGTTTCGAATTATTCAAGAGTATGAAAAAAAACCTTCATCAAACTCAGACGGCTCAATGGAGCATATAAAGGAAACTGGATTTCAATCGCCCTATTTTGAGCTCTGGTTCACTCTGTGGGATTAATTGTATGTGGTCTGAGCCACCCTGTATACAGACATCACACCAATAGAACCATTAGCACACGTTTAGGTTTTGCATTTATCAGACTCCCTGTATATTGGAACATAGCTTTCATTTTTGCTCTGCACTGTTACGAACCGGTGGTGTAGTAATGAACAGAACAAACCACTATGGTGTTGGGAAAAAAATCTAGTGTATACATAGCTTTTATTGCTGTCTACAACTTTTATTTAAGACATTTTTTGCCTTAGATCAAATAAGGATGCAGTTATCGTCCATACAGTTATCATTGATACACCCTGTATATGCCAGAGATAGTTTCTACGTCTCCGAAATTTTTGTGAAATTCAATATTCTAGGTCAACTACTAACAATCTACCCAGTAATCTAATTGTATTTAGGTTTTCGGAATTTTCACAAAAAAAACTTGACTTCTGCTATAGTGAAGTAGAAAAATATACACATTCGAAAATTAACTTGAAAATTGAGTAGTAATGTTACTACTTCATCTCTTGGTTTACGTTGCATAATTCAATTAATTTTCCCTTATTCACGGAAATTCAGAATTCTTTACATTGTTTTATCGCCAGCATTATTCATTTTTATCGCCAGTAGTGTTTTATTTTGCCTCAAAATCAAATTTGAGTGAATTGTAGAATGAAAATATGATTTTTCTATTAATAACGGTAGATATTCTGCAATAACTAGCATCCTCACCACTGTCAACAATGGTATCAATAAATTAAAACAGATGTAAATCATCACATTCAATGTTAAAAGCTCTCTATAACCAAAAGTGAGATCGGCAACACTGTCAGGATGCCACAATGCAAGAAAAATACATATTCAGACGCCAAACTATACCGTTCTTCGATATGTATACTGACGGATGCCACTTTGTGAGTCAGATGTTTAATAAATATATAAGTGTCCTACTATAACGCCGCGTACGGAGAACCTGTGAACCTTGGTGTATACAAAAAACGACCAAAGTGACGTCCTGCAGATTTCTTCAGCAATAGATTCCCAAGCATTCACTGAACCGTTTGCGATATTTTGGAGCTCGATGCACTGTGACGTCCGTATATCGGTGCATAGACAGGTCGAAGTTTTGTAACCATATTGATAAAATATTTTGACTCAATTACGCTATAAGGAATATGGCAGGCAAAAAAGATTTCTGCATTGGCCTGTGTAATAATACCTTCATCTTTTTCAGAAAGATTATCAATATAGGTTCTTAGCGAGCCTTTTCCTTTTCGGGGCGATGCTAATTTATTCAATAGTTCTCCTACAGCCGTTCTCCTTAGTGGAACATTTTAATATTTTTCTTTCAGATTATACAAAAACCTTTTGTGAAAACATGGATCTAACGTGAAAACGAACCGTCTGTTTCTTACGCCGAATCGAGAATGGCAAAATAATGGTATATGGTTCAAGAACCTCCCAGTTGGCAGAAACTAGATTGCAAAATGGACAAAGCTGTCTGTCCAAAAAGCAGATCTCGATAGCGGAAAGTTAAAATTTACTACTGCCGTGAGCCATCTAGCCAAGGTTGAGGTAAACGAAAACTAGCTAACGTGAATTAGGAGACATGGAAATGTCAGTTCAATAAAACCTTATTTACAACTCGATAAAGAGTTTCAAGAGGAAATAATAAAGAAAATGAGAAACAGTAAAAACAACGAGTTTAGTGATTTTTCAGTTTCAACTTCTGCTTCAAGTAACGTTGTTTCTGACCAACAACAAACTTCGACTGGTTCAGTCATAAATTTCAATTATTGCATTTTTAATTGTAAAAATTTCAATAACTAGGTTCAACAGTTTTAATGTTACTTTAATAAATAATAAACGTTTATAATTACGTCTGCATTTATTTTAAAGGACCTGATAATTTCGCAACATTATCGCCTATTTGTATGCTCATTGGATAAAACAACAATAAAAAAACAGTCGGAACATTGTTGAAATGTCTAATTTGACAGATTAAGAAATTTTTCTGTATAATTCATATCATGGAAATGAAGATACTAGATTTTCTTCTGTGGAAAAATTAGTAGAAGAGTTGTAAAATCTCACATGATTAGTTGGCGGATTTTGCAAAATTTTAAAAAAGGCATTCTAATTATTATCCACAATATCCAGAATAATCCTTAAGCTGGCCATATGAAAGACAGTCTTAACACACGAAAGTTTTTATACAAATGCAAAGCTAAAAATAAATACTTTCTCTATTTTTTTCCATTGCACTAGACCAGTTTGTTTACAGTGTTCCAAAAAATGCTGTATAACTTATTGTTACAGCGATAAATAGACTCAAAGTTATTACCTAACTAAATGTCCTTTCCGTTTTTTAGTATTTAGTTGTACAAGCAAATTTTTCTGTATTAGCTAATATTCGTTTATGAAGTTTCAGCTCAACATTTAAAAAAAAATTAGTTTTTGATAATTTTTGAAAATATTTACTTTTCTGTTCGAAAAATAAAGTTTATTCTAAAATAGATTACATTTATTGAAACGATTGTAAGCTTATGACCTGATAAATTTATGTTGAGAACAGTACCATTTGTTTCTATTGAAGAATGAAAAAATAATTAACCACCACTTTTTTCAAAAAAAACTATTTTTATTTTGGTGCCTGCCAGACACCTTATCATCATAAGTTATCGAAATTTACATGACAGCAATTAAGGGTTAATTGATCTCGAAATTTAAAGCTGTTCAGGAAGAAACACTTCGTAAAACCGAGAAGCCTGTTGATTTTTCATAGAGCTCACACTAAGATACATATTCTGTATCGTCGAAAGTTTTCAGATGTGCAATTTATTAGTAGAATATTTGTGGACTGCCAGTTATTATTGTTTTTTGTAGTTGATTGTCTCTGTTTATTAGAGGATTGAGTTGACATATCGCAGTTTTCCAGCTGGTTCAATTTCAGTGTTTTGTATTTTCAGTTTCTTGAGAGTGTATTTCAAGAATAATCGTTCCCGAAAAGTATTTTTTCTTTGGTTGATTATTGATTCGTTTCTGTCAAATTATGTTCCAATTGTTCCATTAAAGTAATTTTCAATTCTTCAACAGGCATTTAGTTTAGAAAAACCTTGGTAATTACAACACAATTTTGAATAAATTTTAACGAATCATTCCATCTCCGAAATAATTTTTAGCTTGACATGGGGAGGAAATATTGAGGAAATTATTTGAAACTGCATCAATTTATCTTATGCCCCACAAAAAAATTGAGTTTCAGTTTTATCAAACTAAGTGCAAACTTTCATTCGAATTACCAACTACAAACTCAATTTTTTCCATTATGATTTTGTTGTAATTACTGCGTTATTTATCCAGTGCACCGTTCTTCCAGGAATTTTGATTACAAATATAATTTTCATCAGTTTCATTATGATATAATTTAACTTTGATACATGCAGTCCGCTACTTTACACTACCGGTTATTTCAACAAAGCATATATTCCAACTCACTTTATCAAACTCCCAAACTTTTAGTTAACAGAATAAGCCAGTTGAATCATATAACTACTCCAACTCGGCTCATAGCGACACATTCAACTTCCATTTGAACTTCGCATATGGTTGCTAAGCTCTTTATGTTCAGATTCAGTTTGTAATTAGATCCGAAACATCAATTAACAGGCAATTACTTTATATACAAAATTAACCCAGCTCATATCCCAGGTTATGAGTATTCACTTTCATCATATCATTTAAAGTTAATCTGAAACTTACACACTCGCAACAGAATATTAATTTAATGAAGATTTTTCTGCAAGTATGTACTAACTCAAACAAAAAAGAGGTCTGACCGTATATAGTGACTCTTGTCATGAATGGATCATTATAATACCCATAAATTACTACTAAAACTAGCTTCCACTTCTCCACGTGCAATTTCCTCCACGAAGGTTAGCATTCAACAACGTTATACGAATTTTTGACGCTACTACTTGGAACAATTGATTGGAATTACATCCAAAGCATCACTCAACATTCTTCAACAAAAGCAATGCTTCTTCTTACTCGGACTTTATCAATTGTGAAAGGTAATATCATTCACCACTAAACATTTGTCATAATATTGAAGCTTCCCCGCATTTCTGATGTATACTTATTTCTCTCTTTTTGTTCATTTTCATGATGTATCCATTGAATAAAGTCTCGACATCATCTGATTGTAGATTATATTTTGGTATTAAATAGGATACCGTTATGTACATACAATTTTGATGTATACAGTGAAAAAGAATAATAATATCGTTCAACTAAATACAATTACATGAACCGTTCAAATAGGCACATTTATGAATGAACTTCACTGTTTCGACCCTAACTACGTGGTATCTAATCATGGTACTTGAATGAATGAAACTAACTGTTTCTAAATAATTGCACATTATGAAAAAATTTACAATGGGCTCGTTTCTTTGTTATGAATTATATATATATCAGGAGGATTGAGAATAACATATCTTTTTCCATGATAACGATATTTATTCAAAAAAATTATAAATATTCACCAAAATTAGTTTCGAAAATTTTTCAACATTTAAATAAACCTCTTAACTTGAACCAATGGCAGAGACCGTTGCTGCCAGATTCTAAGTTCGTTCTGTTGTTAAATCCTACTTGACTATTCAAGTTGATTGAGACAAAGTGAAAGTCGACTAGAAGAATTTGACAGTTGCCAATTTACATCATCCATGTTCAGTTTTCAGTAGTTGTTCGTTTTTTTGTTATTTTATAATTTATAATTATGCTTCTGTTTGATTGCCTTTTAATAGACATATTTAAAATGGATACAGGTTTCACTGAAGCTAATTCGATGAATCTTCCTCAGGTGGATGTGAACATGGTGTCTCAGTTTTTCATAGACAATTCCCAATATTTTGGTGCAGAAATGAAAAATGTAAAGACACAAAAGTGAGTACAGTAAACCAAAGATTGCAATACCAAAATAACCCGCTTGTCAAGATTTAATTACATTATTTTAATTCATATTTTATGATTTAGGTCAACTAAAGAATCATATGGTGACAATGCGATGTGTTGCGTTCAGGTAAAACGTGAGGGAGGAATGTGTACAGTTAGAGCGAAAATAACGACCGAGCATAAAATTCGGAAGAAGCCCTATAAAGTTGAAAATAGTTTAGACGAACGGAATGAGAAAGTTATTAACTGCTCATGTGCCGATTGTGCTGCTTCAGCAGGTAAATATATTTCCATTATATAAAAATGTGTACTAAAAAATTATAAATGAGTTTATAGTTGAGAAATGGCAAAGATACATACTTATTTATTTAAAATTTTAGTTTACTTATAGAATGTACATGTAAAACTGATGTGTTCTATATCAAACACATTATACCTACATTAATAATTAGTCACTATATTGCTGTTTTATTCTGCAGGAGGCTGTAAGCATGCATTGGCTTCATTATTTTGGCTTCATCGGCGTAGTGCTGAACATAGTGTCACGTCTGTGGAGTGCTATTGGAAAGCATCAAAACTTTCAAAAGTAGGAGTATCAGCTGGTGTGGAAGAGTCACAATTATCTGATAATTCACATATTGTTAGTGATTTTATAAAAATGGCCAGCAAGTATTTTTGATTTTATTAATGAACCAAAACTATCGAATGTTGACATATACCAACTAATTCTAAAATTTAGGAGCGAAGATAGACAACCATATGCCGAAGGTTTTTTGTACTTTGCAAAAACGATCATGGGAAATGATTGTTCTCATGTAGAAAAATGTACACGAGAACAATCGAAGTGTAGTGAATGGTATCTGCTACGGTTTGGAAGGATAACTGCATCAAAGGTTTATGAAGCAGCTAAATGCAAAACAGATAGTGGTTCTCCGATGGAAAATATAATGGATGCCCCAAACCTTTTGAAACATTGGCAACCAATAGGGAAAAAGAATTGAAAACATTATTAATAAATGAGGTGGAAAAAATTAAGAATATTAAAATAAAAAAACTGGGCTTATTCTATCCTCAAATTACCCAGTTATGGGAGCTTCACCTGATGGGTTGCGCGAAGAGTACTGCATAGGAGTAAAATGCCGCAGCAAAGTAAAAACATTTAGCAGTTATGTAAAAGATAATATAATTAATAAAAAATATTATTATCAATTGCAAATGCAAATATTGTTTGCTAATAAGAACAAAGGACTATTTTGTGTAGATTCAACAAATTTTGAAAGAGACAGAATTGTCAATATTGTTGAAGTTTCATTCAATAAAAAAGATTGAAGTGATATATTCAATTTAACGCTCCAGTTTTGGAAAGAGTATGTATATAAAAATTTAATAAAAGTTTGATTGAATATTATGTATTTTGTTTTCTATAGACCTATACCAAAACATGCATTCAATTTATGATAAATGTGTCCTAGTAATTTGTAAATTCAATTAGAACTGGTCAAACTTCTATAATAAACATTTATTTGTTATAGTATGTTGTATAGTTATTCTGAGTTATCAGTGTCCAATAATTTTCAGTTTAGGAAATAGAATACTCAACTTTCCAAATATAATTTTGATTAATCGTTCTTGTAAGTTTACAAGTCCGCACACTATGATTACAATTTCGTCAAAAATTGCAAGATCATTCAAATTCATTCGTGAATGAATATCAACTATCTTGAACTCCCTCAACCTCCTAATAATTATTTCTATGTGTATTCTAAGTGCTGCTATTTGTTTTGCACTTTTTATCTCGGCTGCGTTCAACTTTACATTTTCCAAAACACTTGGTGGTCTAATCATTTATCAATGTCTTTCTACTAATGCAGATTCTAAATGTTGGAAGCCCCTATCAGCCATAATACTACAGTTCTCAATATTTTCCAAAAACCTGCTTGTTTTGACTAGGTTTGTATCTGTAATCCGCCCACTATAGCCATTTGACACAAAATTGATGAAACCGTTTGGTAAACCACTTACTAAATATTTTATCGTGTTACATTTTTTGTAGTCAGACCAAGACTGACTCTGGTGGACCGGATTCGCAGGTTTTTGTATTTCAATTTAAAAACAGTCTCTTATGAACTGTACTTCACAATATCTGTATCTAAATGGAATGGGTAACAATTTTTTTGTTTGTTCCCTTGTTGGAAAAAATACAAAATTTTTCATAATTTTGGCAATTTTTGGCACCGATGTCATAAATACTCTGTGTACAATAGACTTACTTATGTTAAAATCCAACCCTAATCTGACATAAACATCATCTAGTCTAATTATTTTCAAATATATCATTACATCTCTGGCAGTGACATCAGTGATGTTGGTTAAATATTTAACCAGGCAATAGAGATTTTGTGGTAGCCCAAGATAACATCTACAATTATATTCCAAATGAAAATATGTTGTTTCTCTTCGCTTCTCTGCCACTATTTTCTTCATTGACTTCATCTCCTGAAAAAGTGGTACTACTACCTGAATGTGTGAAACCAGAAGGAGAACTAGAATCATTTATTTGTCCTCCAACATGAGATGTACTTGGTTCTTCTACATTATATCCAATCAGTTCATGAACAGCACCTGGTTGTGGTGTAATATTTGTTGATAGTGATGGAGGTGGTCCCAAATTTAAATGGGGCTGAATACCATCTTTGAGCAGCGGTGAAGTTTTATTTGAATTCGTAGAGTGGCGTTGTTAGTTGCAAATACTTAGTTCAGACCCAAAATATCTTGTGACATTTTCATTGAAATTCTTGAAACGAGCCCATTGTTTCCATATTAAACATCATCGACAGAATGACGGGAGTTACATTTCACGTGATGCCTATCTGATGTTTAATGATTCTTTATTGCTTGACCAAGAAGTAATTAACTCAATATATGAGACTAAAAAATAGAAGGGGATATTACAAATATTTAAGCTTAGATAGTTCAACTCAATAATCACTGAGTAACCCTCAGTTACGAAGCAGTCACACTCAGTTAAGTAGTTATCACATAGTTTCGTAGTCGGTAAGTAAGTAACTTGTTACACTATTAACCAGTTAGTTGGTTGTATACTGAACAGGTTGCTTAGTTGTGCAATAAAGTCGAAACTCGTCTTCCAAGTGTAATTCAAGTCGAAACTCATCGTTTCTATGTCACTAAGTCAAACATATCGTTTCTTAGTAAAGATTCGAGTCAAGCACGTGTAATCCAAGTCGAAACTCATCAATTGGCTTCTATTAAGTCAACCAAATCGTTTCTTGGTTAGTATTCAAGTCAAACACGTGTAATCCAAGTCTTAACTCATATTTCCCATCGTTATTAAGTCAAACAAATCGTTTCTTAATCAAACACATGTAATTTACAAGTCGAAACTCATCGTTTCTATGTCAAGTTCAGTTACTAAGTCCAACAGACCGTTTCTTAGTTTGTATTAGAGTCCAGTGAACACTCAAAGTCAAACAAATAATTTCTTAGTCAGTATTAAGGTAACGCCAAAGTAGATATATACAGCCGCTATGATTGGTCACCTCATCAAGCCAAAACATAACGTTTTTCCAAATCATTATGTTCTTGTTTATCTTTCAATCTTAATACCATCGAAGTTCAAACATTAATCCATTCGTACAATTCATTTTTGAATTTGTGTAGAATTAACTATTAATTTCGACATTACCGTTGTCCAATTAAGATTATTAATATAGTTGAATACGTCTACTACAGTTGACAAAGTTCAATTAACTAGGAATCAAAAAGATCTTATTATCTTGAAATAAATGAAATCAGTATTACATACGTACACGGTGTTTCAATAAAAGCTCCCAGGCCGGATATTTTGGAAGGGAATAAAGATGTTTCAATTATGTAAAAGCCAATTTGTAGAGTGCTAAGAGAGGTTCAGGTTTGCATACAAATTTACTTTAAATATGTAAATATGTAGATGGCGCTGAGCTCAATAATTTTTCCTATGACAGGATCTTGCAATTGTAGCACACCGTGTAGAAAATATGTTTTTAATCAAATTTTGTTCCTTGAACTAATTTGGTAAATCTATCCATTTTCGGTACAGTGTCACCACGAATGGAGTTTACCATAGGAACAAAATCGTTATCTCTGTGATCCGATGTATATAATCCAATCTATATAATATTGCTAATTTTGAAATTCATAATTTTGCGGAACGTTATCGGTTGAACGAGTCGGTAAAATGTTAGACTTACTAGACTTAACTTGATAAAGTGGAATTAACTGTCTCGACCCTTACTTCGTAGAATATGCTCATATTAGTGTTTTTAAATGAAACTCACGGTCTCTAGTTAATTCCACAATATAATAAAAGTTATCGAAAATACTAAAAAACTGACAATTGTTTCGATATTGACGATGATATTGATTTATCGACACAATTGTCAATTTTTTAGAATTTTTAATAACTTTTATTATATTGTGGAATTAACTAGAGACCGTGAGTTTCATTTAAAAACACTGATAAAGTGGAATCATTTTCTATAGAAAAAAATATGTGCTAAACACAGGCCCGCATTAGCAGCTATTTATGCCCTAGGCCAAAGTACTAAATTACTCCCCCTTCCAGGAGGTCTGGAGAGTCAGGAATTTTTTCTGGCATATTTAACTATAAATCTCACTTAAGATCTTCTTTGGAGTTATTTGAGTTATTAACACATTTTTATTTTTAGTCCTTTTGATTTCATTTTTGACTATTTTGCAAGAAAATAATGTGTATTAATCATACTCCAATCATATTCCAAAATACATGAAAAGCAAATATTCGAAGTTTAAGTAAGCAGATATTGACGACTGACTAAAAAAACAAGTTGAAAAATAAAACACACTATTTAATGAATAACTCTGTATATATTTACTAATGAAAATCAAAATAGTTTCAAAATCAATTTTGAAATTTCTTTTTACTGGCTTTGCTACAAGCAAACGATTGAATTCTACTGGCGAAATCCAATGTATTGGTTTTGTTATTTTCAATGCTGAGATGAGCGAGAGAGTTGAGTTTCGTTTGGGTCGTATTTGATCTGTGATACTGCTTGATCCTTTTTAAGTAGGAATACTGTTGAATTAAACAGTTATAAACATCATTTATACGAAAACCACAGTAATACAAAATTAGACTATTGAAGTGTATGAAGTAAATGGTAGTTATTAAATACTAATAGAGAATAAAGGTGTTAATAAGGTGTCTTGAGTAACTGGTGGAAACTCACTTGCCCAAAAAAAAAATCTGCGATCCATACAAGTTGAGAAAATTGGCTTTGGTTAATATGTGTTTACGTTATCTTAGTATAAAATGATATCCAAGGCATTATACAGAATGAGGGGTCTGCTATTTTTTACTTACCTCTCCGTAGATGCGTTCGTTACTGGAGTACAAATGAATATCCGCCGCAAAAAATGTACATTTGGTTATATATCTTGCAAAGTATTTCCTGTGAGCCACTTGTACAGAGACGACGGCTTTTTATTTCCTATTTTGTTTGCTGCTAAGTGTGATGATGGACAAGTTCATCAAAAATCGACGGCTCGAAATCATTTTTGAAAGCAGTAAGGAGGTTATTAACCTCATTTTCAAGTTCTTCTGTTGTGAGGTCCGAAATTTTTATTACAGCACGAAATTTTCTAATGAACTCTAGAATTGTCTCTTTCAGAAAGAAAAACTTCGCCATCTCGAGACTCATCATCCTGAAGTTTTCTTGTTGTCCTACGTCTCTAGTCATGCGCATACACTTCATTTTCACAAACATCGAGTGCTTTGTCAGATCATACAGATCAAACCGATTTCTGAGCTCTTCAAATAATGATATGAGTGATTTGAAAACTTCCACTACAGCCATTACCTACAGTGTCTTTATTTTGTTAACCTTATGCAACCTAAAAAAATTAGTACCCCATAACTTTGCCATTATACCTGTTTCTAAGTGATTCAATCTACTTAGTATGCTTTTAGCTTAGGCTCGAGTGTTATACTTCTGATCTGTGTCGCTTTCCAATGTTTCCAGAGCTCTGATTATTGCAGGCCATTCTTCTTGCAAGGCTCTCAAAGAGTCATGTCTAGCAGACCATCTCGTAGTGGAAAGGTTTTTTGTGGTTAGTTGTGTTTTTGTATTTATTTAATACCGCTCATCAATGTGTACAGCTAGAAAAAAAATTGTACAGCTCTTGAAGTAAAGTAAATATTGACACTGCCTCAATGCAAGAGTCTACTGCGTGAGTGCTAACTAGATTTAGGGAGTCTCCTGCACACGGGATATATGATGCAAGTGGACTGACATCAAGGATCCTAGCCTGTAGTCTTGATTATATCCCAGACATGTTGCAAGCATTGTCATAAGATTGCCCGCGGCACTTTTGTATGTTCAAGCCAAAATGTTGCAGAATTTCAGTCACTGCGTTGAACATATCAAGGGCCGTATGTCCAATATGCGGCAAAAACTTCAGAAATCGTTCAACAGCCTCTTCATTTTGTTTAACATAGCGTATTATAAAAGAGCTTAGATCTACTGAGAAATGTCCGGTGTTGAATCGACAATCAATAAAAAGTATTGAGAGCTTTTAGCCTCCTCTAAAATGTTGTGTGTGACTTGCATACCAAGGAGTTCAATAAATTCATCGCATATAGTGAATGAATATAGAAAATATGTCCTCTTCCAGGGTATCCATACTTTCTAATGTGTTCAGCCAAAAATGGGTCAAACTCAGCAACGACTCCTAGTAACATCATGTACTTTCCATTTGAGTTAGAACCAAATACCTCTGTTGTCCCTCGAAATGGTAATCCTCGAGATGCTAGAGCTTTTATGGCCATGACAACTCTTTGCAATAACATTTGCCAGTAGATAATTTGTCGATCTATCATTTCAGTTAGTTGAGAATTAATCTTGCCCAGATTCTCCCCTCTCCCTTTTAAAGTGATGGTGTTGCTTTTATGTTCTTTGGGCCTTGATGTAACATTTTTTCAGTCACTAAAACCGTTTTCCACAAAAGATGATTCCGATATTATTTTCGAATGAAAAGGACGGCAAGGGCCACAAAAAAGTGCACATTTAGTTTCAGAGTACACAAGCCATGCTCTTACTCGTTTTTCCCCATTTGCTAAATATTATTAAAATGTGTCCCCGAAAAACTCCAAAAACGATTACCATACTCCTTCTTTACCTTTGAAAAATCAGCTTCTTCATTTTGAATTAACCCATGTTGGGATACGTAATCACGTAGTTCATTATTTACAACCCAGTTTGCTGGATCAGGATCAAAACTAAATGTTTCAGGTTCACGTTCTAAATTCTGTTGAAGTAGTGTTGGATTTTCAACGCTATTGGAGGGGCTCTCAGTGTCTTCCTGTGGTTCGTATCCAAATTTTTTGTCTGGTTACGATTATATTCCTGATGTAAAAGTCTGCATATGAACAGAGGTGCTACTAGTACTAGGAGTACCGCAGTTTAAAAATAAGCAGTAATCTGTTTTGGTTTGGTTATTTTCGTCTTCTTCTGACTGCCAATTCTTTATTGTCCCAGAGTATTTCTTGTTCTCCTCTAATTTTAATTTAGACCTTCTCCTGAACTCAGCCCCAGATGGACGTTTTTTTGGTTGGCTCAATTTAATATCTGAAAAAAACGAAAAGATCAATGCCAGATAGAAGAAAAATGTGATTTCTTCATTGCAGTCCGCGGATAGTGGCCGAACAGCTGTGTATAAATCATTTATATTTTTGTTGACGAATTATCTTAATAATATAAGTGAAATCGAATAAGTTGGTTTGCAAATGGCAACCTGTTGAAATTTTTTCCGATATTTCTTCCTGTAATCTAAATATTAGCAGGGCCGTTCGCTCGTTCGAATAACAGGAAAGACCCGTTGTCTATTAATTAACGCCCTGTAACCTCAATATTATATCATTATAACGTGATGTCTCAAAACTTACCTTAGCTCTTTACAAATATTTGGAAGGCAACAAGAAGAAAACATTCCATACAATTCACAACACAAACCAAGAGAATGATTAACTTTACACGAACTTTTTTCAAAACAACCTCTTACTGAACATACAAGCACGCAACACAGTACAGAGTGGTAGTTGGAGGGATGCCGGTAGTCACGTGATCGTCTTCGTCTGGTGAGTCGTCCGCTAGACTCCTCTCTCTCTGACCAGACTCTCGCTATTTATAAGTACACAGAAGTACAAAGTTTGTCAGATTTCTGTGCCCCCCGCAATCTTGCGCCCTATACCATGGCCTAGGTTGGCCGTATGGGTAATCCGGACCTGTGTATAAGGTATTAATAAATTAATATAACATGAAAATATTCCAGGAGAGGAGTACCATTATTAATTATTCAAAGCAACATGCTTATAAAGGAAAGTGGTTTGAAATTCCGAATAAAACCCGAATACAAATGTTCAAATTGAAATTTCTATTATTACACTAATTCTATTTAGTTATTACTCCAGGAAAAAACATCGAAATAGGAAAATATTCTATGGTATGAGGTGTTCCAAATGGTTGCCATGTTCATTAATAAATATGTTAAATCTTCAGATCAGTTCATATCTATAAATTTGTAATTTTTATTTTATTTCGAAAGGTCTTTATTCACAAAAGTTTATATTCACAATTACAGGTAGCTCATGAAATATACAATACCCACTATGCGAATAAATGTTACAGTCATGTTAATTCAACATCACATTGTGATAATGTTCTTCCCTTTTTCCTCTTGTTTTCATCATATGCACATCCATTGAACCGATTATACCCATCTTAGGGCTGTTAACTTTTGTGATGTAACAACTTAACTTCTCAGCGATGCTAAAGCGTTGCCTTTTTACATTATTGTTATGTTACTGGAACTTTTTCAAAAGGAAGTCTTTATAATGAACGAAAAGCAATATTTCTGGTCCATTTAGAAATGCCTTGTAACGTCTTGTGGCTGTTGATGCAATGTGTAAAAAATAACCTCTTACCAATGAACTAAATACAACATTTGAAAAACAATACAGGATATTTTCTTAAATGTTATATGGACATTACTTAAACCTCTAAATAATATACCTCAAACATATTTGACATCCTATAGATGCGTCTGTACCTAATCAGGGTGAACAACTAATAACACCGGCTGTCGACCACATTTCAAAAAATAATCATGGTATAACTCTTAAAAAAATACCTTCGGGAAAACGACCCTGAACAATTGCTGGAAAATATGTTTAAGTTCCTCAAATATCAGCTATGGGATGGAATGAACACTTTATTATCTCCAAAAAAGACGTACCATCTGTATCCTAAAAATAAAATTTATGAAATATTCATGAGATTAGGAGAAAATTTAGTTAGGGACTTTTTGCCCTTATTCTTCAAGTAACGTGTGGGAAGGTTCAAACTTGTTAAAAACAAACGTGATAAACCTTTTTTGTTTTTTAATCGATTTCAATGTGCTTGAGTTTTCATTCCAGCCCCTAGCGGATATTTTAGATACACAAAAATAGTTTCCAGAGATTTTTCAGGATCACTTTCCGGTATTTTTTTTAATGTTGTACCTTAATTATTTTCTCACATATGGCCTACAGATTTGAATAGTTTATTCACTATTAATAAACAGTACAAAAAATTAAAACAAATGTACAAAATAAAATAAAAATATAATGTCCAAGAATCCAACCTAAAAAAAAATAAAATTGTAAAATTACATAACAAGAGTGGAGAGTGATATATTCCACATCTTAACAAAAATTGAATGTGTGTGCAACTGTTGCACGCATTCAGTAAAAGTATGAAATAAAGAAGGGTATATTAATCTGTAGTTGTCATAAAGTAACATCATTCATAACTGAATTATTGAATTTTAACTAATACACATACATTATAGCTAGTTTACAGAATATTGATTGAAAAAGTTTTTTAACAATATTGGAACTAATTAAAATTTTACACTATAAGAATATTACTTACCATTATGGGGAATCAAATGAAATCCAATGTGTTTAAAAGAAAGTTCTATCGTATATTTACAGTTAGTTTTTCTCACGCAAGAGTCGATGTTTAGAGTACCACAACCATTACATAACGTACACCTCAAAATCCTTATCTGTGAAACATTTAAAGGTATTAAGAACATCAGCTAAAACAGCAGTTGCTTCAGATCAAATTGTGCCCATGAAGACCTTTGATCGAACATCATAAAATACATTATACTTGATTTCCAGCCAATCGACTGGGACCCATTTTCCATAACCCTTTCCACCCGGATATTTTTTTTTAAATTGATGCAAAACTTCATTAAACCTTGTATAAGGACTTGAAGGAAGTCCAGAAAAATAGGAAAGAAAATCCTGAAAATACAGGTTTCCGGAAAATGTACCGTCACGTTCGTAATACTGAGGAATAATTTGCAAGTCGTACGATCGTTAGTTTTGCATTTTTCAATACCTATGTGTGAATGGAACATTAAACTTTCTTGAAAATATTTTTTTTCTTATATTGGTTTTGGTGGTACAGCATAAAACAATTGTTATTGCGTGACAGGCACAAGTACACATCACATTTAGCACATTTAATTTTGGAGCGAGTACTACATTCTTCAAAGAGGCAAGATATGTGTGCATTTATCTCATCAAAAATTGGCAAGTGGTCATAACCATCATACCTTTTACCTAGATATGGTTTTGTTGGTCTGTATTGTTCTTTTATAGGTGGCTCATTGTCGGAGTCGCGAGTATCACTCTCACGCTTTCTGTCAGGAAAAGCGGTTAATTGATCCGCAACACTGAGTCTATAATCCAACAAGTCCAATGTTTTCTTTCGTGGATAACCATTCGCCAGGCAGTCTTTTTCATATAGTCTCCATGAATTTACTAAGGCTGAGTCTAAAAAATAGATAAGGACTTTTAATGTATTTGTCTTTAAGACATCTACGTGGCTTTTTGTTTTCTTAACCCATCTTTTTACATTGCTGGGAGTCCCAGTCGCGGTGCAATTTGAGGCCATGAAGACGGATTTGTAGTCCTTCCATTTCACGATGACAACGGACTCTCTGACATACTGATCACTTTCTCCACGAGCCATATCTTTATCCATTTTAAATTTGAGAGAACTACGATCTGGAATACGGTTGTTCATTATCGTACCTGAGCTATGTAATTTCAATTTTTCCATCGCTTCTATTAAAGGGACAGTGGTAAAATACCTATCATGATATATGCAGCTTCGTGGAGGAACACTCTTGGCCAAATGTAGAAACCCAATGAAGTGTCTACAAACATTGTTTTTGCTTCTTTGTAAATTACAAAATCACGCATTAATCCTTCACTAGTAGTAAACACAAAATGTTTAGGTCCTATCGGCCGCGGTTCATTTTTCACAACTTGACGTGAAGAACATTGTCCACTAAATGGGATCATTTGTTCATCTATAGAGTAATACGATGGAACTCGTTGTAGTCTGTTGCAAATCTGAAGTACCTTGTTAATCATAGGTTGGACTTTCCACAATTGGTTGGATTTTTCATCCTCGGATGGTCTGTCGTGATCTTCGACATGAAGAGCATTTCGCAAAGCCATGAATCGGTCATGAAATATTTTCTCCCATATTAACAATAACTTTGTATTAGCTCGCCAGTACATGGACAATCTGGGAAAGGGAATATATCCCATGATGATGTGAACACCAAACAATTTTGCTATTTCGGCCATGCTTGTTCCAAGTTGTTCTCCTGTTTAGCGCATGTAGTAAAGATTTGTACATCTAGCGGCCTCCTCATAGAATGTGTCATCAAAATAATCCCGAAAATATTCCGTTGGAAGCCGAACTGGTTGTTTTTGGTACTACTGGATAGTCATGTCCTTTATTATGAAATGGGATTTTTTTAGAGGGTTTTGATTTTTGCTTTTGTTTCTGGACCCTTGATGAAGATAGTAAGTCCGAATTTACAATTCCATCTGAGGAATCCCTCTCAGATTAGATAACATCCTTCCTCTCAGATTCGTTGTAATTGTCTCTCTATGATCTGTTATCAGTGTCGTTCTCAGATACGTTGTCATCGTTTGTTAACGTGTTAACAAGGCGAGACTCTGTTTCCATGTCTTCGTCATGGAATTCATCAATATCGGAATTAGTTCCATCTTCCAATATCTCCCAAATTCTATTTTGAGACAATTCAGACAAGTTAAGTCCTGAAATTGGAAAGGGGGAACTAGTTTATTCAGTTACTAAACATGAAATCTAATAAAAACCTCCAGCAAAAAATATTATCCGAATTTCAAGTTACGACGAGGCACTACGATCGTGCGACTAAAATTTTGGACTAAATTCATTCCGAACTTGTAAAAAATAAGTGCTAATATGAAGTAGCAATGTGTTGTTCAATACCTTTACAACATAATAAACGCAAAACAAAGTTTAGCACTGAGCAAAAAACACAAAAAGGTACTTACTTGATTGCTTCTTATGGTAAAAAAACGCATCCATCTTCAAAATAAAATCACTACTGACTGAGAATTTAAAACCAAACGTCGGTAAGTACGTAAGTAGGGAAGTACTCTCACGATCGATTGATGCCGATTGCGATCCCAAAAATTAATTTCGGTAGGTTCTGGAATTTTACTAATATACTCGCACGCTCGTGTCTTCTCGAGTGGAAAGGAATAAGAAACATGCGGGGTTCTTTAAAGATATAATAACATTTCTAATTTCGATAAGTGACTTTTCTCGGTTTACCTTCTATTACATGCCTCACTCCGATTGGCAGGTAATTTCAGGTGTGCCATGATAAGTCATACTTCTCTTCTATAAAAAATAATATACTACTCTCATCTTGTTATCCCTATCCTGGATAATATCGTATTTTAACATTGTGGAGTTGTAACTTACTAAAAACTAAGAATTATCAATACACTGCATACGAAAAAAGTACTTATGAAGAAGAGATATGAACCATTATCAAGTTTAATGATTTTATTATTCATTGTATCCAATATTTGGGTTTCTACAATATCACTTCCAATCACTTTGTCACAATAAATTTTATCAGATGAGCATGCCACATAAAAAATGGAATTAATTGGGAATATTTTCCAAACCTAACATGACACCTTCTATTTAGTTAAAAAATGTTTACTACTTTTCCTACAAAACCATATCTAAAAATACAATAGCAATTAGGACTCTCTATACTGAAAGTTAAGTTTTGGTATTGGACTAGTTCATAACTATCTACAAATATGTCATTAATCTTCTCGCAGGGAATATGATGCAGTAATAAATTATCGAATTCTGTTTCTTGATTGGAGCATTCAGTGTCATAAGTTAGATATTTTTCAACTTGATTAATATACTATACTAATATCTAGAGGTTTTCAATTCAGATTTTTATTATCAAAAGTGCATTTTCAATTCGAAATAAGCTAAATTCATCAAGCAAGCCTAATGAACGGACATCATCACTCAAATAAATTAAATTGTGGATATTACGTGTCACAGAATTTTGTTCATACAACATGTCCTCATACTTCGAAAATATGTAAGTAATTTTTCAGCATAATTAACAAGTTTGGCATTTTTACTGCAAACATTATTAATGAAACATGTAAACCCAAAAAATGTTCACATCTGTTCTTAAAATGTGTAACAAAGAATTAGCACTATTTTGGGAAAAATTGTTAATAATCCATACTATAAAATTATTTAAAAAAACCTCATTGTGCTACTTAGCAGAAATTTCTGTTTTTAAACTGTCGACAGTCTCTAATCGTTTACTGGGATTTTTAGTATTATTGTTAAAATTTTCTAAACCTGCTAAACTATATTGATGGCTATGACGACTACTATTGCTACTAATACAAAAAATAGAACTAGATATACTTTAATCAATGTTTTTTGTACTATTCAATACATTGTATGTATCAGCTGAAATAGCTACTTCTCTTTTTTACATAATTACAAACTATTTGTGTTTCACTTTACTTCTGGAATATCTTAAACATAATATTTTATTTTTCAAAAAATCTTCGAAACACCATCAGCGACGACCAAGTCATCGTCGTCTCGCTTAACCCTCCTCCCCGAACCAGATTTCGATCAAGAACCCGTAAATTCACCTTCTCATTTGTCTGCAGAAATGTAGACACTTCCAATTCCGACCAAGAATTCGAGGATATCCTCATCCACGACCACAAATTCCCACTCAACAGATCCTGGCGAATCATCTCCCGCCGTCAAAACCGGGCAACATCCGTGTTTCGAATCTTGACCGATCCCGAAATAGCCTACCACCGTGCCCTCTCATAAGGCATCAAATTGTGAGGCCTCCAACCCAACCAACCCTCTACCCGCAGTACCCAAATACTGCAACAGATGCACCAGCACAGGCCACATTGCCGAGTCATGCAAGGTAAAACCGATATGTCCCTCCTGTGGCACATCTGACCACAAACCCAACAAATGCCCTAAGGCAAATCAACCCATCTGCAAAAATTGCGGCAGATCGCACGCCGCCTACCACCCCAGATGTTCAAGGTGGTTGGAAACATCTAAAACCCCCCAAGAGACCGCTCCCATCACCCTAGTAAAACCACCAGCCCCTTTCAACCTAACCACCGACGTTAAAATCTTAATTGAGATTTTAGCAACGACTATCATGAACCCCATTCAGACAACCCGTGGCCTAGTAGCTGACACGCTCTCTCACCTCGCCCCCTTTTTCTACGGCTACAACTGTACTGTTACCAGCGGCGCGGAAAACCGCGTCCTTTGACTTCACGACAAAACGCTAAAATTAAGTCATGGACTTCTATATCGGGACCGTGAATTGCCAAGGTCTAGCCAGAAAGCGACATCTTCTCAAAAATCTCTTGCACTCCCAAAATATACAAATACTTTCTATCACCGATACTCTTCCAAAAAACTTCCGTCGCTTCGCTGGCTATACCACTTTCCACCTAGACAGGAACTTCTACTGTCACGGCAACGGACTTCTCGTCCTAAACGAACGTTGACCACACCCACTTCTGTCTCAACATAACCTGGATCGCATAGCCATCGACATTTCGTGGAATAACACCACGACGACCTTCTTTTCTCATAATAAACATCCCAATCAACAATTATCAATTGACCTACTCGAATATGCAACCACACTACCACGCGCTATAATAATGGGTGACTCAAACTCACGTAACGTTCTTTTCGGTGATACTCACACCAACCCAAACGGCAAAATACTCGCCGACCAGCTAGTCTCTCTTCCCATCTCTCGGATTAGAATTAATAATCCAACCCTCATAAGTCATCTCAGCTCTTCCATTGTCGACGACAATATCTGCACCGACAGGTTACTCACCCACCTGGACGATGAATGCTTTTGAGGCGACCCCATCACCTCAGACCATGTTCCACTACTGGTCAAAACTCCATTACATAATTCAATACGGCCACTGTCAACAAATTCCACATTTCGCGATTTTAAAAAAGCCGATTGGGATTCCTTCGCAAACCATGTCTCTACTAATTTCCTACAACCCGTCATTCATCAGACAACTGATGACATAGATACTCACGCAGAGGAATTCCAATCCCTTTTAATTGATGCATAAGACATCGCCAACAACTTTCATGCTCTTCCGCAACGCATTCTTCTCAACATCCGTCAGAAAAGACAGTCATATAGGTTATACGTCCGCATTTGAAATCCCGCTGTCAAGACACAATGGAACCGTCTACACACCCAGGTTCGGTACGAAATTAATGCTGAAAAGCAGAGAAAATGGAAGGTCGAAACAGCCGCACTGGACTTCAGGTAAGGGCGCGTGTTTTGGCAAAAATTCTACCGCCTCGTCGGTCTCAAGAGAAAGATGGAGTCACATCTCGAAGTGCAAGGACAGAAAATTTACACCTCCGAATACAAAGCCACCGCCTTCAAAAATAACCTACGAACTGTCTTTACACCCCCTGACAATCCAAGATTTCTCAGGGACTTTGCCATCGAAACAAACCTCCTTACCCGCAATATAACACGAAGCCCACACGTCCACATTCCACTAAATGAGAACTCTCCGCTTCTTACACCCTTTACAATGGAAGGAGTTCAAAAGGCGTGCCGGGCAGGGAGAAAGAGTGCTCCGGGGCACGACGGAATCTCGAGACAAGCAATTAAAAACCTGCCAGAAGAGATTTTCCCTCCGATCTGTTCCTTGCTGAACGCATGTCTGGCATTTTCTTACTTCCCTCGTTATTGGAAATCCGCCACCGTAGTTTTCATCCCCAAACCCGGCAAAAACCCAACAAAGCCTGAATCCTATCGCCCGATTCCATTAATCAGCGTCCTAGGGAAATTCTTAGAACGTTTGTTGAATGAAAAAATCAAGGACTTCTGTACTGAATACAATACAATTCCAGTATTTCAACTCGGATTAAGCCCAGGCCCCTCTTACCAGAACGCCACCACCAACCTTCGAACTATCGTCCCCCGTGCTTTAAATCAACGACGCTGAACTGCCGCCATTTTCATGGACGATCAAAAAGCTTCGATGAAGTGTGGCACGCCGGACTAGTGAGAAAGCTACTGAGCATCCGATTGCCAAATCAAATTGTAAAATAATTATATTCCTACCTCACCTCACAGAAAATATCAAGGCACTAAAACATGTTCAATAATAGATGTAGCTGTCCCATGTGATAATAATGTTCACAAAGACACAGAGAAACTTCTAATATATAAAGACCTCTCCATGTAAATAAATTGAATGTGGCACTTCAAGTTGGAAATAATACCAGTAGTAATTGTAGCTTTGTAAAAAATATTATCGATTGAGACATATGTCAGGCATTTGATATCGACATCTATTAAATCATTTTTATATTTTCCAGGCCTTAAAGAAATATACCTTGAAGTATTTCGATCTTTAAAATATAAAAAAAAATCTATGATCTAGATATTGTACATTGTACCGCTTCGGTTTCATTCCGGCATTTTGAATGACAGATATATAGTCGGTTGGTAAAAATATATATGGTCCTCTAAGATGCCTTTCTGTCAGACTGTGAGAAGAATCACACTCCATATGAGTACTCTAGGCACTTTTGCTCAAATCTGTTGTTTTATCTTGACGTGAAAGGTGGCAAAGCGTTGGTCAGGTGGTGGTTCTTATTTTGGTATCCGCAACTGTCGGAGTAAATCACTATCGGTCTCATTTCCTTTCTAACCACTGCTTGTGGAAATTTAAATACACACGTAGTAAACACTGATGAACACAGTTCACCCTCGAATTCATTGCAATCAAAATGGCTACATTCATGGGTCTCGAAATTATAAATTATGTACGTGTAGCTTTCTTTTATAATACAACGAACTTGCTTGAGATTGAGGGCTCAATTTTACGGCTTGAACGTCCATTGTAGAACAGTGAAGGATTTTTCCCTCGCATCTTTTTTTGTCCTGATTTTTCTCTTCACGAGCAGGATCTTGTGCTAATATGTGGATATTCTATGTAAGTTCGTCAAATTGTTCCATTTTAAAGGCACAGCAAATGTCACATTGGTTCTTACGAGGTTTAAAAAGGTCAATATTTATATCGTCAAATACAGAGTGATAATTATGGCAATTTTTCTTTCACTAAACAAATGTTTCTGTAAACAACGTAAACCTCAGCTTTTGCCTTGAAATTTTGTTCCAAATATTCTTTCAGTTTATTAATGACAATAGTGACTTTCTATTTTTGGTAAATATTTCAATAAATTTTCTAAGTGCGTTCTTTTTTTTATTTCTAATGATGTTGTCGAATCGCTTATTCTTTGCACTTTATTTTCATTTTTACTCTGCTGACTCTTTATCTTTCCAAACTTACTTCCTTCATTAACGTATTGTCCTACCGTCTTTTCTTTGATTCACAGAGTACCAAGGAACATGTTTTCATAAACCTGAAGTTTTCCCACTTTAATATTTGAAAAATGGGAGGATTTTTCCTATAGCTCGGTTTTGTCACATGATAGGAAGTCATGTATAATATACAAAGTTCCTTTTTTACCCATGTCATTTCCCAATATGCAACAAAAATATTTTTTCGTTTCTCCTCGGAAAACAAATGTTGAAAGCAGTTGGCAGTTTTTTGAAAAACGTGGAAATGCAGGTTGAACCCATAATTCGTTTAGTCCTTTTAATATCATGTTTTCCAGCACCATATTTTTTTGTTGTGTACCCAATATTATATTTGCCCAACATTCTCTATTTCTTCTTTATATTCTTTTCCCATGTTTGACGAACTGTAATTTTTTTGCTTGTTCCCTTTATTTTCCATATCGTTTAATTGCCTCAGGACGGTCTTTATCACTATCTGATTCCATGGCGGGTTCATTATTCCCCTCCTTACTTTCTTTTAACGGCAAATAATGCTCAAATATATTATGTTCAAAATCACTATTCTACTGAAAGTTTCCCGTTCCGGCGGTTATACGGTTAAGATTATCATTTGTTCTGATATTCATTTCATGGTGGGGTAAATCATTGGTGTTAACCTGAGCTGTTGCAATGGACACTTGCTAATTACATTTTATCGTGGTGAACTCTGAAAAACTCTATATTTCCATGGGAATGTCATGATCAGTGTCACAGTATTAATTTATTTTGTATTTGAGTGAGTTTTTTGAGGAAATTTTATTTGACGCAATCTTCATGTTGTAACATTCATTTGAATCAAGTACACTTAAAATTATTGTTCTTTACCCCGCTGTCATTAATATCTGATAACATAACCGACATAAAGATTAAGTGGCATCTCTTTCTATAAATAGGGGAGAACAGGACAAAATAATTTGACATTTGTCAGTTATGTTATCAGATATTAATTACATCAGGGTAATGGTCATGAATTTGAAGTGTAACCGACAAATGACAAATAATTATGTTCTGTTCTTCACTATTGATAGAATGATATGCCACTTAATAATTATGTCGGTTATGTTATCAGATATCAATGACGTCATGGTAAATGTCAATAATTTTAAGTGTATCTATCTGATATTTTGGTATCGCATTCATTTTCATAGCCAAAAACTTGCTGAGATAGGTTATTATTGAACATATTATTGTTGCCATTGCCTATGCTCTCTACTAGAATTACACACGGTACATTAATTTTCAGATCATTAACATTCAATTTATGACTTTCAGCGACAAGAATCGGTACCACCATTTTTGCTGCTCTTCCTGACATCTTGAACAATAAAATGTGTTTGAGAATATGTCTCAATTCACACAATGTAATTTGCACAATAAGACGTATTGAACAATAAATGATATTTAAAAAAATCAAATACGTGTTAAGCCAAAAACTCCATCGTTATAATAGGTCGTATTCAACAACGACTTCAAAACAAGAATTTGGAACAAAATTAAGATCTGTTTCACAAAAATCTTTTATCAACAGCAAGCAAAATATTTCTAGAAAATATTTATAATACTTATATTCAATTCTTTAACTCAAAACACGTAAAAATCAATCTAATTGTAACGGCATCATGCATAAAGCAGCTTTGTCCATAAGGAACTGTGGTGTACGTACTATTGAAAATAAATATAAATCAGCTGACTTTTATACGTCCTATTAGAACGCATCAAATATAAATATGTGGCGTTATCTGAGCTTAACGATGTTTTAAAATTAGGTGCGGCTACTGATTTAAGTGTGCTGTACAGCAAAATTTTATTTTTCAATTATTGTGGCAAACGACCTGTTAGAGTTAAGGAATCGATATCTCTTTTTCTTCTTTCAGCAACCCTTTACAGTCCACTCCTGTATATAGGTCTCCCCTATATTCTTCCATGTTTTTTTGTCCTGTGCACGTTGATGCCATCTGTTGCCGACTTTGTTTCTAATATCGTCGAGCCAGCGTAACTGTGGTCTGCCAACGTTGCATTTATGTAGGCGTGGCCTCCATTGAATGATGCGTCTTGACCATTTCAAGTCGTCCTATCGGGCAATGCGCCCTATCCAGGTCCATTTCAGGAGGACAATGCGTGTTATGATTTCCTCAACTTTATTTCTTTGTCTAATACTCTCGTTTGTGATATGGTCTCTAAGGCTTGTTCTTAACATCATCCGTTCTATGGCTTTTTGAGTGGTCCTAAGCTTGTTAGCTGATTTAACAGTCAGTACCATGGATTCCATTCCGTATGTCATCACAGGTAATAAGCAGGTATTAAAGACTGAAATAGATAAAAATAAATGTATTATCATAGTAGAGGAAAATGTGAACAACATAAATACAAATATATGACATGTTGATTTTTGGGTACCTACCCTAATAACCTAAGTAAAGGAGCTAGGCGGGTTCGGCCTCATTCCTTATGTAAATTAACATGGGAAATCGCCAAGGTCCATCGTGGTAATTTTTGACGCAATTTCGATCTGCGCATGCGTCGGCCGTCAGCAATTTCCACATGCGCATCCACCTTAGGACACGTTCGATATACATACAAAGATGTCATGTGACGTAAGTATTGAATATATTTAATTAAAAATTTTTCGTTTCAACGGAGATTCGAACTCACAACCTTCATGGCCAAATTTATTAACTCGGCGACCATGCCAACTAATCTATCAGATCACTTTAGAATTGAAGCCGAGGAAAGTATAAAAGCGATGATGCACAGTCGTTAGGGCATTTGCGACGCATCAGGATACAGGGTGTAGTAATAATTATACCGTATATATACAGAATGTACCAAAAAAGGGTGTTGTGTCTTATGTAGTCATAAAATGTACCATTTTACAGTAGATATTTTGGGTCGAGGGAAGTATTTAATTGATTGGATGATGCGCAGTAGTTAGAGCATTTTAGGACATTGCGAAAACGACGCATTTCCATTTCTTTTTATGTACAAAAAAGATACAGAGTGTAGTAATAATTATACCGTATATATACAGAATGTACCAAAAAAGGATGTCGTGTCTTATATACAGGGTGTAGTCAGAAAATATACCATATTTTGGGTCGAGGAAGGTAAATGATCTCTGGTTGGGTCGACGCCATTCGTATACAGGGTATGCAAATATTATACAAGGTGTAGTCGTAACAATATTAAACGTAATAGAAGATATTTTAAAATCTTATGGAAATGTGCAGAAGTGCTTCTTGTCGGCGACGTTTACAAGCCATAAGGGCGCTACGACGTCGCGCATGAGTCGGGCGTGCGCATCCACCTTTGTGCTGACGTTCGCAGGATGTATAAAGATGTCATAAGGGCCCTAGCACATATCTCTGATTGGTCGGATTGAAGTGTAATAAACGACATTATGAAGAAGAGAGAGGATATGGTTGAGAGGTGAACATGTAAAGCCATAAGGGCACTAGCATATATATCTCTGTTATTATTGGTCGGATTGAAGTCGAACAAACGCCATTGTGATAGCACATTTTTACAGGATGCACAAAGATGCCATAAGGGCCCTAGCACATATCTCTGATTGGTAGGATTGAAGTGTAATAGACGACATTATGAAGAAGAGAGAGGATATGGATAAAAGGTGAACATGTAAAGCCATAAGGGCGCTAGCATATATATCTCTGTTATTATTGGTCGGATTGAAGTCGAACAAACGCCATTGTGATAGATAGGATATTTTTACAGGATGTACAAAGATGCCATGAGGGCCCTAGCACATATCTCTGTTATTATTGATCGGATTGAAGTGGAATAAAGGACATTATGAAGAAGAGAGGACAATAGGTAAACATGTGAAGCCATAAGGGCACTAGCATATATCTCTGATTGGTCGGATTGAAGTCGGACAAACGTCATTGTGATAGGTAGAGCATTTTAACCAATTCAGCTACTTTTTGTGCATAGTCAAAATTTTCATTTACTATTAGACTACATATTTTCACAGAAAATAGAAGTGTTAGCCGTTAAACGAAGTTTTTTCAATTCGTATTATGGTTTGCAAAATTGCGTAATTCAACTGCGCTAATAGATTAGTTGATGGTAATTTTTTCATCAAACATCGATATGACGTTTTTTGTCAAAATAGGACTTTTCGGATATCATAACCTTAGGTTTTTCAAATGAGAGTTTTTTGCTACAACAATTTTTGACAGATGAAAAACAACTGCTTACTATATACATCAAATCTGCATCGAATGATAGTGACGACCCAGTACCGTGTATATGTTTTAAAAGTCAATATTTTACACTTCGCTAATGTTTTGAATTGAAAAAAGGAAAGATGATAAGAAACTTTGTGCCATAAGGGCGCTACGATATATCTGATTGGTCGGATTGGTATTATGATATTTTTTCACAGACCATAAGGGCACTACGATTGGTCCATTTGACGATGATATGATATTTTATAACCCAAAAAGACCCACGTCTGTTTATCCATAAAAAAGCTTGTGAAAAATGATGTATTTCTACCATTTCTCTTACTTTTTAGTAGCAATATTTTTTAGTGATATTAACGATTTTCATAGGACTAATAAAATCAGTGAGTGTACAATGTTACCTATTATTAATAATGATTTCACTAGTCGGACGGAAACGGTAACCCAAAAAGACTCACGTCTGATTTTCACTAAGAAAGCATGTAAAAATGATGTATTTCAACCAAGTCTGCTACTCTTTTGTACATAGTCAAAATATTCATCAGAATATCACAAATCTTATTTACTGAAGACTACATATTTTCACTAAAAAACAGGAGTGCGTTATCTTAAACGAAAAGTTTTTTCAAATCGTATTATGAATTGCAAATTTATTGAATTATCTATCACAACCTCAAGTTATTCGATGCTAAATAAAATGTATTTAACGCGCGCCCGCTTCATAGTTTGTACTACATTATTTTGAATATGCGCAATGGTTGTAGGAGTGCTTACGATTCTTTTAAAATAAATGATTGTGAGAAAAAAGGTTTGTATGCCATCAGAAAATATTAATGATATATTTGCAGTGAAATTTTAGCATCAGAATAAATCTTCTTTTAAAACATACATTGTGTTTCAATAAAAAATCCAACGAATTGACCATAGCATTTTATATTAGAAATCATTTTTATATTGTATTAATTGAAATCTCACATTCTCTGATAATTTAGGTAAGTTTTATGTGTCATATTTGATAAATTTTCTTAAAATAGAAAACATTATTTCCTCTAAATGTATCATCTTTAATCACGCTATGAAGTCAGACACACTGATAATTATTTAGTTAACTGTAAATTCACCAGAAGTATTTCCAATATGTTTTACCAATAAAAATCTCTTTTGCAAATAATTACAAATTACTTTAATCAAACTACACCAAACCTACTGAACTTCCATAAAGGTACATCATGATCAACCAAGTTTTGGATCTTTCACAAAAAAAAAGATATATGGGTATAGTTGTAACGAAGATTGTAGAACAATATGATTTAATTAATATATAGAGTGTAGTCGTAATTAAGTTATGTTAAAAATACATAAACTTTGTGGTTATTAGTCAAATATCTTGGATTATACGAGGATGTTGAATAGGTAATTATATAATAATAATAATAAAGTTTATTCACAAATTTAACAAATATAGTGATGAACAAACCTACTGAACTTCCATGAAGGTACATCATGTTCAGCCAAGTTTTGGATCTTTTACAAAAAAGAGATATGGGTATAGTTGTAACGAAGGTTGTAGAAAAAATATGATTTAATTAATATATAGAGTGTAGTCGTAATTAAGTTATGTTAAAAATACATTAACTTTGTTGTTATTAGTCAAATATCTTGGATTATACGAGGATGTTGAATATGTAATTATATAATAATAATATTAATAAAGTTTATTCATAAATTTAACAAATACAGTGATAAACAAACCTACTGAACTTCCATAAAGGTACATCATGTTCAACCATGTCAAATGCTTTTGAAAACCTGTATATCGATTTCTTGAATTATTTATCATATCCTTAGTTTCCCAAGTCGTTCTTTTTCTTTTAATAGTTCTCCCCTTTTGTGAACCAAACTGAAGAAGAAGTTTTGGATGTTTCACAAGAGATATGAGGATAGTTATAACGAAGATTGTAGAAAAATATGATTTAATTAATGTATAGAGTATAGTCGTAATTAGGTCATGTTAAAAAGACCTTTGTTGTTATTAGTCAAATATCTGGGATTATATGTGGATGTTGAATAGGTTATTATATGGAGTATAGTTTTAATGATCTTTCAATATCAAGAGATGGGTTTTGAGAATGAAAGTAATACGTAATAACAATACTTGTAATTAATATATTACAGAAAAACAAGCAGAAGTAAGTACATCTGTATTATAAAATGAGCTTAGTATTTATCAATAAGAATTGTTCAACAAATCCTTCATTTTCGCACAATAACTATATGAGGACATCTCAAATCACAATTAGATATCCTTGTTTTAATGATTTTTCAATATCAAGAGATGGGTTTTGAGAATGAAAGTAATACGTGGATAACAATACTTGTAATTAATATATTACAGAAAAACAAAACAGAAGTAAGTACATCTGTATCATAAAATGAGCTTAGTATGTATCAATAAGAATTGTTTAACAAATCCTCCATTTTCGCATAATAACTATATGAGGACATCTCAAATCACAATTAGATATCCTTGCTCCGAAACTTTTAGACATAAATATTCTTCTATTCGATAATGTTTGCTAGTCTAAGTTCTTCAATTATTTTATGAAATTCATCATCATTCGAATCTAGTTGTTTTAATCTGTCTACCAGTATATTTGGATCTGACCATTTAAAAAACATATCATAAGTTTTTGACGTGTGATGCGGAATTCTATTGAATTGTTTTGTGTTATTTCTCAACTTATTTTTAACGTACAGTTTACGAGGATCATTGAACTGTTTTGTAATATCACTTGAATTTCTAGAGTATTTACGCTTTTTGAAGAGCGGCTTAATAATATTATTAAATTTAGTTGGACAAGCCTGATGTCTTAGATGTCCTCTTCTATCACGATGGACATTCGTTAATTCCAACATCTGTTTGTATAATTGTAGATCAATCATGGTGAAATGTTTGGGATTCTTATAGAATACTAATTGTTTTAAGCCAGGTGTACTTTTAAATATTTTGCTGCCTACAATTAGTCGTTCATCATTAAATTCTAGTTGTTTGCTTCCCAACATCCAATGTTTATCTTTTAATTCTGGGCCATAAGCATGGTCGAGCATCCATTGTTCATTTCTTAATTCTGGAGTGAAAGCATAGTCAGACTCTTTTGATACATTCCGATTTATGTCATTAAATAATTGTTGGAATGAAGAGTCCTCCTGCACAGGTTCAGTTGATTCTGGTGAGATTGATGTGTCTTTCAGAGAATCTGCAGCTTGATATGTGGAGTCTTGCGATTCTGCTAGTTGTTCCAGGGGATTTGTTACATACTTGAATACATTTTCGAGATATTCTCCTTGCTTATTCTTAGTTCTTTTAAGCGAATTATATTTTTCATCTAAAGCTTTTGCATGCTTTGAGACTTGTTGCTCGTATGACGACATTATAGTAAATTAAAATTTGCGAATGCGTGACTCAATATATTATTAGACGAATAACACACACCACACTCACATCATAAGTCTATCAGAGGGATAGCAGACACACACCAGACGGATAGCAGAGGACACCTAAAGCTTCTGCATGCTTTGCGATTTGTTGCTCATATGACTTACAGTAAATTATGCTGTGACTCATTATATTATTAGAAGGATAACACACACCAGACTCACATCAGAAGTATATCAGACAGATAGCAGAGGGGTAACAGAAGGGTAACAAACACACACCAGACAGAAGTGTATCAGTTTGACAGTGCTAGTACTAACAAATTTACTGCAACCCTCGGTTCATATGAATTATTTTTCTAGAAACCAACAAAAGAGCAACATATTCATAGATATTGGAACTAACAAATGTACATAGGGATTCCCGAGGACAGTTAAGACATCAAGCTAACAAAAACATAGTATAAGATAAAATCATCATTTAAGAAAATAGGTTGCTATAACAAACAGAGAACACTTTTGTTAATAATGATCCTATTTCCATTGACGCTATTGTCGGACGGAAGACTGAACGGTAACATTTTTCCCAAAAAGGCCCTCGATTGAACAAATTTGTGTCTGTTTTTCCATAAGCATGTAAAAATAATGTCTTTTAAGCTACCTTTTTGCGTATAATATTTGAGGGAAAATTATATTGTTGGACTAACAATAAAAATCGTATGCAGATTGGCGGCATGACTACACATTTCAACTAAGAGCAATTTTGTGAATAATAAACCAAACCTAACGGTTATCGTAATCTTAAGGGAGGTACGAAAAGTTTTTTTTTCAAATCGCATAATAATGTTATTTGAAATTTGTTGATGTGATTCAAACAAATACTACGCTAATAGATTAGTTAAAGCGATGGTAATTTTTTCATCAAACATCGAAATGATGCTTTTACGTCAGATTGTCTCAGATTTTGTCATACCCATCGATTATTACAATTTTAAAGGAGATAGGAAAAGTTTTTTCAAATGGAATAACGTAAAATAATATTATTTTTCTATGATTTGCAACCATTTTAGACAATTTAGTATGCAGAACAATCTAAGTTACTACTTACTATAATACATAATATAGGTATGATTGTAAACCAAACTCATACTGCAATTTTTATTGATGTTATACAATGTATATTTTGGAAATAATAAGGTAATATGATAAGAAATTCATTGTTTAAACATAACGCTTAGCTAACGTATCGTTTTTAATTGAAAAAATGTTATTTTTGAAAGATAATATGATAAGAAAGTCTTTTTAATGTAGAAAACTATATTTATGATATTCTCGATTAGTTTGGGGAATAAACGATACATGGACATATGACGTAGATTATCAAAAAAAATCATATTGATGCTCTGGTTTTTGACACATAATAATGTGAATTTATTTGTACATTTTTTTGACATTTGTTGTCATAATACAAACTATACCAAGAATTAAAGATATACAATATTTGTTTATACATATCTTGTTATACATTTAAATCATTTATTTTTAATGGAAGAACGAAAGAAGTACTTGAAAATCACTTTACAATTTACAATTATATATTCATAAATGTGCTTGAATAGAAATGATACTTTTCACAACTAGAGACATCCTATAATACAACGAATGGGAAACAAAATATTTTAATAAAGACATTTTTTAATAATAATAATACACCGCAAGCTACATAATCAATAGAATGTATTCTCACAGTTTTGATAAGTTTCATTTTACCAAAAATAGTTTTTGAATTTTGCGACTAACAATTTTATTGATATTGAAAAGTTTGGAGTTATTGAGTATTTTTAACAAGTTGGTGTGTGTGAATTATATAGTAAAGTCTCTATTGGTCTGATTTTTTGGAGTTAAGATACTGGAAAAAAATTTTTACGAATCGTATTTTTTGTTTTATTTTGTAAAAAAAACTGGAGAAGTTTCAAATTATTAAAGATTTTACCAAGAAAATACGTAAATTCGGTGTCCAGAGGTGAACTTAGAAATTTAAAATACTTTTTCACTCAAGACAACACCTACTACAAATTCAGCGAATATTCGAGAAGTGTTGTATCATCTGGACCATTTGATTGGAACCTCTTTGATATACCATGCACCAATGGGAGCAACTAAAAGCACTTCTCACGCATGTACTTTCTATTTATGATTAATATTTTCCTCTGAAAGTGTATGGGAGAAAATGAAACAATCAAGTATTAAGCATTCGTTTTATTTATATGTCAAAACAATTATCTTTTATATAATATTTATAGTTAGTTTGAATCATATAACAATGTTTTACAACTACATTAGCCAAGAAATATAACTAAAAAACTTACACAAAGTATTTAGAGTTTCTTAACATCTTTTCCAAAATTTTTTGAAGTATAATAAGAGTTTTTACAAAAAGTGAAGAATATTACAAATTTTCTAACTAAAAACTCACGATATTTTTGATAAAATTACATTTGTTTTTGAAACTACCTATCTTATCTTTTTTAAATATATAGTAAGTTTTACAAAATTAGTACATTTTTGAAAAATATACAACTTAATATGAGTCGTCACTATCATCTTCATTATCACCGACAAATCTGCAAATTTGATTTTCTAATACACTTCGATGAAGATTTGTATCACATTGTTCATGACTTTTTATAATAAACAACACTTGATTGAATTCATTTTGACACCATGAAAATTTTGAAGCATATAATGTACCCAAATCTTCAGTTTCATAAACATGATGATAATGATCTCTAATGACATGTAGTTTAATATTCACACGATTTTTGTCTAAAATGTATTCAAGTTGTCGATAACAACGTTGACATAATATTAAATTTAAATTTTTCACATAATAGTAATGAAACCAAACGCAATATCTTTTCAATTTATACAAAGAATTCCAATTTGATTTATGGATGACAGCATTACGTAAATAATTTGGTATATATTGCAAGTTTTCCAAACAATAAATATGATCGTTATTGTTTTTTTTGGCAGTGTTAAATAAAAAGTTCCACCTGTGTTCGCTGTATGTTTGCATTACCTTATAAATAAGCGGATGAGGTAATAAATTTTGATTTGCGAATTGTAAAATACAATTAACATTTTTAGAAATTTCTTTAATGGAAATATCTTGAAGTGAAGGAACCATTTTATTATCTGAAACAAAATTGACTAATTTTTAGAGGCTAGCCAATCGTGGATATCTTGTTTACGCCATGCAGTTGAAGGTAATTTCTCCACTAACCTGGAGTGATAACTTGCGTTATCCATAACAATGACTGAGCCCGTTGGAATTAGATCTAACATTTGTGAGAAATATTCTTCGAAAACGTCTGCATCCATATCTTCATGATAATCTCCGGTTTGCTTCGACTCATCATTACTCATATCGAAAGTGCCGAAGGTTTTGTTAAAGGTGGATTGTTGTGCTTTCCATTAAAGAAATTTCTAAAAATGTTAATTGTATTTTACAATTCGCAAATCAAAATTTATTACCTCATCCGCTTATTTATAAGGTAATGCAAACATACAGCGAACACAGGTGGAACTTTTTATTTAACACTGCCAAAAAAAACAATAACGATCATATTTATTGTTTGGAAAACTTGCAATATATACCAAATTATTTACGTAATGCTGTCATCCATAAATCAAATTGGAATTCTTTGTATAAATTGAAAAGATATTGCGTTTGGTTTCATTACTATTATGTGAAAAATTTAAATTTAATATTATGTCAACGTTGTTATCGACAACTTGAATACATTTTAGACAAAAATCGTGTGAATATTAAACTACATGTCATTAGAGATCATTATCATCATGTTTATGAAACTGAAGATTTGGGTACATTATATGCTTCAAAATTTTCATGGTGTCAAAATGAATTCAATCAAGTGTTGTTTATTATAAAAAGTCATGAACAATGTGATACAAATCTTCATCGAAGTGTATTAGAAAATCAAATTTGCAGATTTGTCGGTGATAATGAAGATGATAGTGACGACTCATATTAAGTTGTATATTTTTCAAAAATGTACTAATTTTGTAAAACTTACTATATATTTAAAAAAGATAAGATAGGTAGTTTCAAAAACAAATGTAATTTTATCAAAGATATCGTGAGTTTTTAGTTAGAAAATTTGTAATATTCTTCACTTTTTGTAAAAACTCTTATTATACTTCAAAAAATTTTGGAAAAGATGTTAAGAAACTCTAAATACTTTGTGTAAGTTTTTTAGTTATATTTCTTGGCTAATGTAGTTGTAAAACATTGTTATATGATTCAAACTAACTATAAATATTATATAAAAGATAATTGTTTTGACATATAAATAAAACGAATGCTTAATACTTGATTGTTTTATTTTCTCCCATACACTTTCAGAGGAAAATATTAATCATAAATAGAAAGTACATGAGTGAGAAGTGCTTTTAGTTGCTCCCATTGGTGCATGGTATATCAAAGAGGTTCCAATCAAATGGTCCAGATGATACAACACTTCTCGAATATTCGCTGAATTTGTAGTAGGTCTTGTCTTGAGTGAAAAAGTATTTTAAATTTCAAAGTTCACCTCTGGACACCGAATTTACGTATTTTCTTGGTAAAATCTTTAATAATTTGAAACTTCTCCAGTTTTTTTTTACAAAATAAAACAAAAAATACGATTCGTAAAAATTTTTTTCCAGTATCTTAACTCCAAAAAATCAGACCAATAGAGACTTTACTATATAATTCACACACACCAACTTGTTAAAAATACTCAATAACTCCAAACTTTTCAATATCAATAAAATTGTTAGTCGCAAAATTCAAAAACTATTTTTGGTAAAATGAAACTTATCAAAACTGTGAGAATACATTCTATTGATTATGTAGCTTGCGGTGTATTATTATTATTAAAAAATGTCTTTATTAAAATATTTTGTTTCCCATTCGTTGTATTATAGGATGTCTCTAGTTGTGAAAAGTATCATTTCTATTTAAGCACATTTATGAATATATAATTGTAAATTGTAAAGTGATTTTTAAGTACTTCTTTCGTTCTTCCATTGAAAATAAATGATTTAAATGTATAACAAGATATGTATAAACAAATATTGTATATCTTTAATTCTTGGTATAGTTTGTATTATGACAACAAATGTCAAAAAAATGTACAAATAAATTCACATTATTATGTGTCAAAAACCAGAGCATCAATATGATTTTTTTGATAATCTACGTCATATGTCCATGTATCGTTTATTCCCCAAACTAATCGAGAATATCATAAATATAGTTTTCTACATTAAAAAGAGTTTCTTATCATATTATCTTTCAAAAATAACATTTTTTCAATTAAAAACGATACGTTAGCAAAGCGTTATGTTTAAACAATGAATTTCTTATCATATTACCTTATTATTTCCAAAATATACATTGTATAACATCAATAAAAATTGCAGTATGAGTTTGGTTTACAATCATACCTATATTATGTATTATAGTAAGTAGTAACTTAGATTGTTCTGCATACTAAATTGTCTAAAATGGTTGCAAATCATAGAAAAATAATATTATTTTACGTTATTCCATTTGAAAAAACTTTTCCTATCTCCTTTAAAATTGTAATAATCGATGGGTATGACAAAATCTGAGACAATCTGACGTAAAAGCATCATTTCGATGTTTGATGAAAAAATTACCATCGCTTTAACTAATCTATTAGCGTAGTATTTGTTTGAATCACATCAACAAATTTCAAATAACATTATTATGCGATTTGAAAAAAAAAACTTTTCGTACCTCCCTTAAGATTACGATAACCGTTAGGTTTGGTTTATTATTCACAAAATTGCTCTTAGTTGAAATGTGTAGTCATGCCGCCAATCTGCATACGATTTTTATTGTTAGTCCAACAATATAATTTTCCCTCAAATATTATACGCAAAAATGTAGCTTAAAAGACATTATTTTTACATGCTTATGGAAAAACAGACACAAATTTGTTCAATCGAGGGCCTTTTTGGGAAAAATGTTACCGTTCAGTCTTCCGTCCGACAATAGCGTCAATGGAAATAGGATCATTATTAACAAAAGTGTTCTCTGTTTGTTATAGCAACCTATTTTCTTAAATGATGATTTTATCTTATACTATGTTTTTGTTAGCTTGATGTCTTAACTGTCCTCGGGAATCCCTATGTACATTTGTTAGTTCCAATATCTATGAATATGTTGCTCTTTTGTTGGTTTCTAGAAAAATAATTCATATGAACCGAGGGTTGCAGTAAATTTGTTAGTACTAGCACTGTCAAACTGATACACTTCTGTCTGGTGTGTGTTTGTTACCCTTCTGTTACCCCTCTGCTATCTGTCTGATATACTTCTGATGTGAGTCTGGTGTGTGTTATCCTTCTAATAATATAATGAGTCACAGCATAATTTACTGTAAGTCATATGAGCAACAAATCGCAAAGCATGCAGAAGCTTTAGGTGTCCTCTGCTATCCGTCTGGTGTGTGTCTGCTATCCCTCTGATAGACTTATGATGTGAGTGTGGTGTGTGTTATTCGTCTAATAATATATTGAGTCACGCATTCGCAAATTTTAATTTACTATAATGTCGTCATACGAGCAACAAGTCTCAAAGCATGCAAAAGCTTTAGATGAAAAATATAATTCGCTTAAAAGAACTAAGAATAAGCAAGGAGAATATCTCGAAAATGTATTCAAGTATGTAACAAATCCCCTGGAACAACTAGCAGAATCGCAAGACTCCACATATCAAGTTGCAGATTCTCTGAAAGACACATCAATCTCACCAGAATCAACTGAACCTGTGCAGGAGGACTCTTCATTCCAACAATTATTTAATGACATAAATCGGAATGTATCAAAAGAGTCTGACTATGCTTTCACTCCAGAATTAAGAAATGAACAATGGATGCTCGACCATGCTTATGGCCCAGAATTAAAAGATAAACATTGGATGTTGGGAAGCAAACAACTAGAATTTAATGATGAACGACTAATTGTAGGCAGCAAAATATTTAAAAGTACACCTGGCTTAAAACAATTAGTATTCTATAAGAATCCCAAACATTTCACCATGATTGATCTACAATTATACAAACAGATGTTGGAATTAACGAATGTCCATCGTGATAGAAGAGGACATCTAAGACATCAGGCTTGTCCAACTAAATTTAATAATATTATTAAGCCGCTCTTCAAAAAGCGTAAATACTCTAGAAATTCAAGTGATATTACAAAACAGTTCAATGATCCTCGTAAACTGTACGTTAAAAATAAGTTGAGAAATAACACAAAACAATTCAATAGAATTCCGCATCACACGTCAAAAACTTATGATATGTTTTTTAAATGGTCAGATCCAAATATACTGGTAGACAGATTAAAACAACTAGATTCGAATGATGATGAATTTCATAAAATAATTGAAGAACTTAGACTAGCAAACATTATCGAATAGAAGAATATTTATGTCTAAAAGTTTCGGAGCAAGGATATCTAATTGTGATTTGAGATGTCCTCATATAGTTATTATGCGAAAATGGAGGATTTGTTAAACAATTCTTATTGATAAATACTAAGCTCATTTTATAATACAGATGTACTTACTTCTGCTTGTTTTTCTGTAATATATTAATTACAAGTATTGTTATTACGTATTACTTTCATTCTCAAAACCCATCTCTTGATATTGAAAGATCATTAAAACTATACTCCATATAATAACCTATTCAACATCCTCATATAATCCCAGATATTTGACTAATAACAGCAAAGGTCTTTTTAACATGACCTAATTACGACTATACTCTATACATTAATTAAATCATATTTTTCTACAATCTTCGTTATAACTATCCTCATATCTCTTGTGAAACATCCAAAACTTCTTCTTCAGTTTGGTTCACAAAAGGGGAGAACTATTAAAAGAAAAAGAACGACTTGGGAAACTAAGGATATGATAAATAATTCAAGAAATCGATATACAGGTTTTCAAAAGCATTTGACATGGTTGAACATGATGTACCTTTATGGAAGTTCAGTAGGTTTGTTTATCACTGTATTTGTTAAATTTATGAATAAACTTTATTAATATTATTATTATATAATTACATATTCAACATCCTCGTATAATCCAAGATATTTGACTAATAACAACAAAGTTAATGTATTTTTAACATAACTTAATTACGACTACACTCTATATATTAATTAAATCATATTTTTTCTACAACCTTCGTTACAACTATACCCATATCTCTTTTTTGTGAAAGATCCAAAACTTGGCTGAACATGATGTACCTTCATGGAAGTTCAGTAGGTTTGTTCATCACTATATTTGTTAAATTTGTGAATAAACTTTATTATTATTATTATATAATTACCTATTCAACATCCTCGTATAATCCAAGATATTTGACTAATAACCACAAAGTTTATGTATTTTTAACATAACTTAATTACGACTACACTCTATATATTAATTAAATCATATTGTTCTACAATCTTCGTTACAACTATACCCATATATCTTTTTTTTTGTGAAAGATCCAAAACTTGGTTGATCATGATGTACCTTTATGGAAGTTCAGTAGGTTTGGTGTAGTTTGATTAAAGTAATTTGTAATTATTTGCAAAAGAGATTTTTATTGGTAAAACATATTGGAAATACTTCTGGTGAATTTACAGTTAACTAAATAATTATCAGTGTGTCTGACTTCATAGCGTGATTAAAGATGATACATTTAGAGGAGATAATGTTTTCTATTTTAAGAAAATTTATCAAATATGACACATAAAACTTACCTAAATTATCAGAGAATGTGAGATTTCAATTAATACAATATAAAAATGATTTCTAATATAAAATGCTATGGTCAATTCGTTGGATTTTTTATTGAAACACAATGTATGTTTTAAAAGAAGATTTATTCTGATGCTAAAATTTCACTGCAAATATATCATTAATATTTTCTGATGGCATACAAACCTTTTTTCTCACAATCATTTATTTTAAAAGAATCGTGAGCACTCCTACAACCATTGCGCATATTCAAAATAATGTAGTACAAACTATGAAGCGGGCGCGCGTTAAATACATTTTATTTAGCATCGAATAACTTGAGGTTGTGATAGATAATTCAATAAATTTGCAATTCATAATACGATTTGAAAAAACGTTTAAGATAACGCACTCCTGTTTTTTAGTGAAAATATGTAGTCTTCAGTAAATAAGATTTGTGATATTCTGATGAATATTTTGACTATGTACAAAAGAGTAGCAGACTTGGTTGAAATACATCATTTTTACATGCTTTCTTAGTGAAAATCAGACGTGAGTCTTTTTGGGTTACCGTTTCCGTCCGACTAGTGAAATCATTATTAATAATAGGTAACATTGTACACTCACTGATTTTATTAGTCCTATGAAAATCGTTAATATCACTAAAAAATATTGCTACTAAAAAGTAAGAGAAATGGTAGAAATACATCATTTTTCACAAGCTTTCTTATGGATAAACAGACGTGGGTCTTTTTGGGTTATAAAATATCATATCATCGTCAAATGGACCAATCGTAGTGCCCTTATGGTCTGTGAAAAAATATCATAATACCAATCCGACCAATCAGATATATCGTAGCGCCCTTATGGCACAAAGTTTCTTATCATCTTTCCTTTTTTCAATTCAAAATATTAGCGAAGTGTAAAATATTGACTTTTAAAACATATACACGGTACTGGGTCGTCACTATCATTCGATGCAGATTTGATGTATATAGTAAGCAGTTGTTTTTCATCTGTCAAAAATTGTTGTAGCAAAAAACTCTCATTTGAAAAACCTAAGGTTATGATATCCGAAAAGTCCTATTTTGACAAAAAACGTCATATCGATGTTTGATGAAAAAATTACCATCAACTAATCTATTAGCGCAGTTGAATTACGCCAACAATTTTGCAAACCATAATACGAATTGAAAAAACTTCGTTTAACGACTAACACTTCTATTTTCTGTGAAAATATGTAGTCTAATAGTAAATGAAAATTTTGACTATGCACAAAAAGTAGCTGAATTGGTTAAAATGCTCTACCTATCACAATGACGTTTGTCCGACTTCAATCCGACCAATCAGAGATATATGCTAGTGCCCTTATGGCTTCACATGTTTACCTATTGTCCTCTCTTCTTCATAATGTCCTTTATTCCACTTCAATCCGATCAATAATAACAGAGATATGTGCTAGGGCCCTCATGGCATCTTTGTACATCCTGTAAAAATATCCTATCTATCACAATGGCGTTTGTTCGACTTCAATCCGACCAATAATAACAGAGATATATATGCTAGCGCCCTTATGGCTTTACATGTTCACCTTTTATCCATATCCTCTCTCTTCTTCATAATGTCGTATATTACACTTCAATCCTACCAATCAGAGATATGTGCTAGGGCCCTTATGGCATCTTTGTACATCCTGTAAAAATGTGCTATCACAATGGCGTTTGTTCGACTTCAATCCGACCAATAATAACAGAGATATATATGCTAGTGCCCTTATGGCTTTACATGTTCACCTCTCAACCATATCCTCTCTCTTCTTCATAATGTCGTTTATTACACTTCAATCCGACCAATCAGAGATATGTGCTAGGCCCTTATGACATCTTTATACATCCTGCGAACGTCAGCACAAAGGTGGATGCGCACGCCCGACTCATGCGCGACGTTGTAGCGCCCTTATGGCTTGTAAACGTCGCCGACAAGAAGCACTTCTGCACATTTCCATAAGATTTTAAAATATCTTCTATTACGTTTAATATTGTTACGACTACACCTTGTATAATATTTGCATACCCTGTATACGAATGGCGTCGACCCAACCAGAGATCATTTACCTTCCTCGACCCAAAATATGGTATATTTTCTGACTACACCCTGTATATAAGACACAACATCCTTTTTTGGTACATTCTGTATATATACGGTATAATTATTACTACACTCTGTATCTTTTTTGTACATAAAAAGAAATGGAAATGCGTCGTTTTCGCAATGTCCTAAAATGCTCTAACTACTGCGCATCATCCAATCAATTAAATACTTCCCTCGACCCAAAATATCTACTGTAAAATGGTACATTTTATGACTACATAAGACACAACACCCTTTTTTGGTACATTCTGTATATATACGGTATAATTATTACTACACCCTGTATCCTGATGCGTCGCAAATGCCCTAACGACTGTGCATCATCGCTTTTATACTTTCCTCGGCTTCAATTCTAAAGTGATCTGATAGATTAGTTGGCATGGTCGCCGAGTTAATAAATTTGGCCATGAAGGTTGTGAGTTCGAATCTCCGTTGAAACGAAAAATTTTTAATTAAATATATTCAATACTTACGTCACATGGCATCTTTGTATGTATATCGAACGTGTCCTAAGGTGGATGCGCATGTGGAAATTGCTGACGGCCGACGCATGCGCAGATCGAAATTGCGTCAAAAATTACCACGATGGACCTTGGCGATTTCCCATGTTAATTTACATAAGGAATGAGGCCGAACCCGCCTAGCTCCTTTACTAACCTATTACATAAATGATGATTGTACATTATCAATAATAATGAAATAAAGTCAATACATTATCCATATCCATACTTTTGTAACCTATTTTTGTGAACGGCATTTTCTTCTCCATTCCTCGCTTGTATAATGCAATTAGAGCCTATTGTATCAAGTACGATGTACGGTCCGCTATACCTTGCATCTAATTTGTGCGGATTCTCATTTTTAAGGTTACCTCATCCCTTCTATTCATGTGAATTTGATTGATATTTAAGTTCAGTAGCTTCTTTCTAATTTCATTACATTTTTCTAGGAATACTTTAGCACGTGTAAGCGCTGTCTGTAACATATACCTTATCTCGTGCTCATAAGCGTCAACATTATAAATTGGTTCACGGTTCCCATTAACCAATTCATCTGGTAGGTTACTTCGACTCTGATATATAAGTTCAAAAGGTGTATAATTGTGATTCGAACTTGGTGCTGTTTTGTAACAAAAAGCTTGTTATTCACAACAAACGTCACACTTTGTGTGTGTTTCGTCTATGTAACTCCTGACATATTGCTGTGAATTATTCTTCTTCTTCTTTCAGCAACCCTTCACAGTCCACTCTTGGACATAGGTATCCCCCATATTCTTCGATGTTTTCTGTCCTATGCAAGTTGATGCCATCTGTTGCCCACTTCGTTTCTAATATCGTCGAGCCACCGTTGCATTTATGTAGGCGTGGCCTCCATTGAATTATGCGTTTCGACCATCTCAAGTCGTCCTGTCGGTCAATGTGCCCTACCCAGGTCCATTTCAGGTGGGTCCTCAACTTTAGTTCTTTGTGTAAAACTCTCGTTTCTGATATGATCTCTAAGGCTTATTCCTAAAATTATCCGTTCTATGGCTCTTTGAGTGGTCCTGAGCTTGTTAGCTGATTTAACAGTGAGTGTCATGGTTTCCGTTCCGTATGCCATCACGGGTAATAAGCAAGCATTAAAGACCGTTCATTTCAAATTTATTGGAATAGTTCGATTTCTCAAGACGTGTAATAGTTAACCCGTGGCTGCCCATGTCAAACGAACACGTCTGTTTATTTCGGTGGTTCGATTTTCTTTGCCTAATTTGATGCAATGTCCCAAATATACATATTCTTCGACGTTGTCAACGGTGCTGTCTCCTATCCTATAAGCACTTCTATATTGTCAGGTGTCATGATTTTTGATTTATTCAAATTCATGGTTAATCCTATACTTGCGGATTCTCTTTGAAGTATCTCCAACATCTCTTGTAATTCCATTTTATTCTGGCTAAAGAGCACTATATCATCCGCAAAACGTAGATGGCTCAGATGTTTGCCGTCAATTTTGATGCCTCTTTATTCTAGTTTAGGGCTTTGGAAACATCTTCCAGTGCAAGTGTGAACAGCTTAGGAGAGATAGCGTCCCCCGGTCTTACTCCTCTTTTTATTTGAATTTGGTTTGTTTCTATCTCCTCCGTGATTTTAACGGCGATTGTTGCATTATCATATATGTGTTTAAGAAGCTGTCTATAGCGAGGTCGATTTTTGCATTGTTCATTGCCTTAATAATAGTCCACAATTCTACGGAATCAAACGCTTTGTTATAGTCAACGAAATGCGTTGTACTCGTTGCACTTTTCTATTACCATGCGGACGGATTCAATGTGTTCTATTGTGCGGATTCAATGTTTTCTATTGTGCTATGGCCTTCACGGAAACCAGCGTGTTCCGGAGACTGATGCATCTAATCTTGTTGTAAGTCTATTTGTTACAATCTTTGTCAGAAGTTTGTACGGGTAAGCTAATAGGCCGATAATTTTCGATTCATAGTTTATCGCCCTTTTTGTGCACTAGAATCAGCTGGGCGTTCTGCCATGGGGTAGTACGCCTTCTGTTAGACATTTATTAAGAAGAATTTTCTGGTTCTGGGTTGCTTACTGAGTATAGTGCACTGTAGTGATTTTCCACAATGTCCATTACATTTTTTCTATCTTCTTTGATGTTTCCGTTTGCGTCTTTTAGTTGATGTATTTGCAGGCGACCATTATTGTTAAGTGTTTTAAATATTTTCATATTTTTGTTGTTTTCGATAGTCGTTGTTATCATTTTTGTGTTGTACTGCCTTAAATCTTCTCTTATTTTCGTTCTTATAGATTTGTTAGTTACGTTATATTTAAGAGTTCCTCTCTCCAAGTTTCCTCTCTTCGCCATAAAGTCTCGTCTCCTTCTTTATTTTTGAATTATTCTTCTTGGTAGTGATACATATCTTTTTGGCCGTCGTCCTGATATCAGTACTTATTTTGTTTTCTATGTCGTTCACATTCAAGCTGTTCAATGCTTCCATACTTGATAATTTCTTGTTGAGCTCGGCTTGAAATCATTGAAGGTTTTCCTGAATTGTTTATGATGTGGGATACATGGGCTGTAAATGAGAAAGACTTGTAGTAATGCACGACAACGTTCGACCAATTGCAGCTGGCATAGTAACCAAATTTTTAAATGAAGTCCGGATTGAAACATTAGGTTGGACACCATATGGCCCAGACTCGAATCAGATGAAACACATATGGGATCATCTAAAATAATCTTCCAAATACGAATTAAGAGCTTCAAGTTGCAGCAAATAAGGTATGGAATGCAATTCCTGAATAATCCTTTCTAAGTCTATTTTTGTGTATGCTAGGAAGGATACATGCACCAATATTGTTCACTCAATATTAATAAAATATACTGTTCATCCCTGTTCGAATACTTCATTCTTTGAAATTCATATTTTTCAAAAAAATCATAATTACTTTGAACTATTCGATAACTTTGTTCATAGCGGATCCCTTTTTTTCGATTGCATAATATCGTCAAGTACATCAACACAAGTGTGTATACCTTATTCCTGTTATATACAGAATAATAATTATAAATAAAATTCATTTATCACGAAAAACAAAATTTTGGAATTATTCTTTCCAATATCTTCTGAATATTAGAGAATATTTTTCTATAAAATAAATTGAATCACCTCATATTTCCGCAATTTTCTCAACATAAACCGGCTGCTGAGCGATTAAACATTAACTCCTATCGATTGCCCCCTATTATTATTTCATGTGATGGAAACAAATTTACATTTTTCATTTCAACTATAATTGGTGCTGAACACCCAAGAGATGAATTACTGAAGTCACTGTTAATCTAATTTGTTAATTATGATTGATACGTTCCACAATACTCCGACGTTAATCTGTCACAAGAACACTGCATTCTCGGGAGGTTACAAACTATGTAGCAAATGGTAGTTTCCACAAAATTTGGAAACAGATAAGTTTTGGAGCATGTACTAAACTGAATAGCTAATCTCTGTCTACATGTGCTTTTATCCCCTTTAGAGTAAGTACATTTCTCATTGGTAAGGTTGCTTCTATCAAGTGTTACCCAAGTAGTTCAGTTTGGCTGAGGAAATTGGATTAAATCAGTGTTGGATTTAAATACTTAGCATATTAGAGTTTAGATGGTTAAACATACATGCAAAGTTGTACTTTGGAATATCTGTACAGACTGAGAAAATTAAGATATTTTAACGAGGTAATGAACTGTAATTTTCAGTCATTGAGTTAAAAATCTAATTATTGGTGATGCTACACTTATAGAATCTACATAGGATGTGTCACTAAATGTATATACTAATATTTAGAAGAAAAAAGGCAAAAACAATACAAAAAACATTATTGGACACCGCATATAAAATCTTGGCCAATATTACCAATACAAGATTAAAAATAGAAGCAATTAATGTGTTATTCAACAACAAAGATTATACAGGGTGCGGCAGATAAACCGTCAATTAGCAATATCTCGAGAACTAAAGGTATATGAGTTATGAAAATTGGCTTGAGGGGGTTTTGAATAATGAGGCATTTAATGAAAATATTGCCGTCAATATTCTACTTCTGGTTATACCGGAAGTTGCACATACTTTTATAATTTTTAATTTTTTAAGACCCAGTATATTTTTCAATTTTAGAAATATTTACGTTATTTCGAACCGTTTTTGAGTTGTTATGTTTTTTATATGAATACTAGCTGACCCGACAGACTTCGTCCTGTCAAAAAGATTTGTAATGTGGCAGTTGTTGTTTGTTGCATGTAAATGTGATGAACAAATCTGCTGTACCATAATGACGAACATACGACATGGCATCTTGAGCATATTCGTGCATATGCCGAGGGCTTCCGATGTATGTTGCTGGAAGAATAGTCATCCGACCGACATTCTGTGCATTTCCATCAGTATTAATCGCATCTCGAAGGTGAATATACTCTTCAGATCGGAGTTTGGTTTGATTCAACCTGATGAATGTTAATCTCTCCGTTTCAATTTTAACATACATGTCTACAACATATTTGTGATATAATCGCCGACATTTCAATATGTGATTTTCTTCATTTTCCCGAATCATTAGGCGGTATGAATAATAGTTCATTGAACTGACTTTTTTGTTGGTTTCAGAACCTGTAAATATATTTTGTTTTAATAACATTCAAATATAAAATTAAAATACATAATATAATGACTGAGATATTATCGCCATAGCTAAACTAATATTTTAGTTACCTGTAATGGGATTTATCATTTTTATTGAGAAATTGTAGCCATCTTCACCTTGCCAAAATATAATGGGATATTGCAGTGCATCATATGAGCGGTGTGTTTCCTTCATACGTTGTAATTGATCATTCCGACGATGTAAAACAATATCACGGGATTCCAAGTTTTCTCCAACTACAACGATAGCAACTTCATCAATAGTTGGTGCATTAAAACGTCTTGTATGTTGACCTGCAGGTGTTTTATCAGCTCTGATTACAATTTTGTGATTATCGGATGGCATCAGATCCAGGGCAGTTTTAAACAATATAATCAATTGATTGTGTTGATGAAATAAAGTTTGTAATTGTTCTACAATAGACCTCTTTACTAAATTGTTATGTGCACAACGCAGATCAATTTCTTGTGGTGAATTGCCCATAAAATAAATTTGCAGGAATTTGTTGTCGCTATCTGACACTGGTAACAGTGAACCTGCTCTGTGATATATTTGCCCTTGTATCTGTAAATAAAAAAAAATATTATGGTGTGGTATAAATTAATGGATTGTCAGTGATCAAACTTAAATAATATCTATAATATAAAAATTGTTTAAATAATTATGAGTAACTGCTATAATACATAACTTGAAAGTTGGCATAAAATTTTCCCGAACTACATTTGTTGCCCCAAATGAAGTCATTTGAAAGCAATTGTTATATTGTTGGATATGTGTTAAAAAGTGTATAGAATCTGTTCCTATTCCTGAAACCAATGAGTACAATGGTTCTGGTGGTGGATCCAATGGTATCAATTTTACTTTACCATTTGCGCAACACAATCCATTGGCTTCGTTTTTGTATTTTAATGCCTTACAGTGTGAGCAAACCGAGTTCATAGAACCAATAACAACACATTGGTAGTTACTGTAGTCAATTGACACATCGTAACTGAAAGCAGCTCGATTCAAACTTGCGCGATTATTAGTTGAATGTCGCCCTCTCGCTTCACGCGTTTGTGATATCCGAATTCTTTCACGTTCATTTTCGTCGTCACGTTCTTGTGCAGTACGATTAGATCGGTAAATAGCTTGGTTTGTAGCATTTCTGGTTCTTCTACCTAAATTGCTTCGTCTTATAGGAGGCATATCAAATATAAATTATTTTTTCACTAATCACGAACTAAACAAACACTAACTAAGTAAACACTCTGCACAAAACACGATATACGAATTTGTTTCGTGTATCAGTTGACAATTAAACTCCTCCAACTATGTATTCTGTGCTCCAACGCACACACGCACATTGTTTTGATAGCTATGATCTTTGGCGTTAGGAACACACCTACATTGCTTAGACAACAGTGAGTGCTTGTAATTTAATATGAACTTTATACCATAGCAATGAAGCTCAAATTGACTACGTTTTAGTTACAAATCATTTGTATGGGAAAAAGAAAAGGGCTATTTTTAGGGTTTTTCCAGCAATAATTCTAATTTTTCTCGCCGTAAAAACCATCCTTGAACTTCAACGAACATTTTAAAAAAAGATTTGGCCAAATTGGTCGAGGCGTTGTTGAGTTATGCGCTTACCAACACATTTTGCGATTCATTTTTATATTATAGATTACACTTTTTTACCTTGTACATAAAATTCAATATCCTCTAATGCAATTTGAATAAAAGTTTAAATTTCTTAGAAACTACTTACCACATACCGCTTTATCGTTTACACTGTGAAGTTACCTTTTTTATTATTTTTATTATATAGGGTGGTGTCAGAATTGGAATAAAAACGGAATCCACAATCTTCGCGTAATTCCTTTTTTTCAAATGGAACACCCTGTATGTGATCATATATTTTAGAAGAATACGTTGCCCACTATCGATATGTATAACTATTCCCTATACCCATCTTCTGCAGTTTTCAAATAAATCAGCTTTATACATTTTTGTCAGAAAAATTTATTTTTTTATAGGCTATGTGATATTAATTTACTAAGTTAAACATTGAACAATAATACAGATACTATCAAAGATAATAAGGCACTAGCTTGTTAATGCAACAAATGTTCAAAATGTTGTCAATCAACTTCCAAACATTCATGGACTCTTTTAATCAGATTTTAATTATTAGCTCTGGATAGTGATTCTCCATCTATTTCGTTAAAAACGTGAAGGACTTTGTTTATCATATTTTGCTTAGTAGTGACGGGTTCAGAGAATACCTTATTTTTAACATATCCCCAAATATAGTAATCTTATGGTGACAATTGTTGGGATCTTGGTGGTCCAAGAAACGGACCTTCATTAGCTATCCATCTATGGTTAAATATGTCATCAAGCAATGTGCCTACTCCTCGAAGATTGTGAGCCGGTGCACCATCTTGTTGAAACCAAGCTTCGTTAGCCTCATTATTAGGTAAAGCGTGCATTGCTGGTACAATTACTTGCCGGAATATGTTGCAATAACGCTCTCCGTTTGAATTTTCGTCATAAATCATGAGAGCGAATATGTTATTATTTTTCACAGCACAAAAAACATTAATCGAAAAGGACACGAAATTTACTTTCCCTTGTGACTTCAGGATTTTCGTCACTCCATAAGTGACTGTTTTGGGGGTTAAACAAACCATTTTTAGTAAACTTCGAAATATCACACCAAATCATGTTTTTTGTAATATCTTCATCTTCTTGGCATTTAATTGGAATCCATTCACAAAATTCTACACGTCTTACATAATCTCCAGGATGTAAATGCTGAGCTAGTGTATACGTATGTGGGGTCCAATGATGTTTTTTCAAAATTCTGTGAATTGTTCTAGTCGACACCTCTAACAGTTTTTCACATTCCCTTAAGGATGAATTTGGATGATCTGCAAAATATCCCCGGATGTGTATTTCTAAGTCCTCATTATCGACATGGGTATTGGGCTCATTTCTTCTACTTTTAAACTGACCATACTAGGAACAGTTGTGCAGCAAAGTTGTTACAGTTTTATGACTTGGTCGAGGCTTTTCAGGATACTATTCTGTTATACTCACCGTGAATTTCAATTAAATTTAAAAAATCATCATTTGGATATCCTAGAAGTGCCAATATTATTTTGTCAAGGAAATTAAAGGCAAACTATTATTATACCTTTCACACAACGGCATACAACAAGGTGACTACTAAACTAAAGCTGATTCATTTGAAAACTGCAGAAGGGAATAGTAATACATATCGATAGTGGGCAACGTATTCTTTTAAAATATATAATCACATACAGGGTGTCCCATTTAAAAAAAAAGAATTACGCGAAGATTGTGGATTCCGTTTTTATTCCAATTCTGACACCACTCTGTATAATAAAAAAGTTAACTTCACAGTGTAAACGATAAAGCCGTATGTGTTAATTAGTTCCTAAGAAATTTAAAGTTCTATTCAAGTTTAATTAGACGATATTGAATTTTATGTACATGATAAAGAAGTGTAATTTTCATATAAAAAAACATTACAACTCAAAAACGGTTCAAAATAGATATAGCGAAGTATTAACAAAAAATGTTCAGAATACCGTAAATATTTTTAATATTGAAAAATATACAGGATCTTTCATTAAAAGTTACAAACTTATGTGCAACTTCCGGTATAACCGGAAGTAGAATGGTGACGGCAATATTTTCATAAAATATCTCATTATTCAAAACCTCTTCATGCCAATTTTCCTAATTCAGATACATTTAGTTCTCGAGATATTTCTAATTAACCGTTTATCTGCAGCACCCTGTATACAAGGAGAAATCTGACACTATACACAAGAATTTGATAACACGTTAGAATCTCAGCCATATATAATTCCTTATACTACTATTTTAAATGTATAAACGTCCATATTCAAACTAATGAAGTCTATGCGCGGGATATTTAAAAATTGACTTGGATGCGCGTGAAATTTAAAACATAAGATTGCGCGAGAAATTTTAAAATAAAGCGACATTTAAGCGATTGAACAAACGCCCTTTACATGTGTGACTCTATCAACGGGTTATAATAAAGATGAAGCCTTATGCGACATGAGGAGCAAAAAGCTTTATAAAACAACTGCACATATTTTACTATAGTTTTTGATATAACTTTCTAAAGTGAACATATATATTGAAATCTGTGTTAAATCCAGTTAATAAACATCTCTAAACATCAAAAGCCTTCCACTTGACTATACTACATTTTATGAACCTTCAGAGTTTCTACATGTGTTGTATTAACAATAAATTCTCATCATTAAAGATAAAATATATATTCATTTAGTTTTATTTGGATAATCAGATTGTATTTGGAACTAACCTCACAACCAGATAACTTTTTTCCGAACACCCATGACACTTTAACCACATTTTTAATTCTACACAATTATACACTTCAACTGAATTGTGAACAAGAACTGGATCATCAATAATTGGTTGTATTGACGAATTAGTTACTCAATTTGACAAACATGTCAACAACCTGTCATAAAGAAACTAAACTGTTGAAGCAACTACGTCATTGGCGATTCAACAATTAATAGGACTGTAAGATAAAATTAAGTGAAAATAAAATAAAGTGAAGATAACAGTAGATAAGCTATATTATTCCCGGCTCATTCCTGGACCACTGTTTCCAATTTTCCCCACTAGATGGCGTTGATGGCGCTGGTGTCGTTGACGGGTGATTCAAATGGGGCGCTGGTGTCGTGTGGTAGGGGGAGGCACTACGACATTCCATAACTATACAGGATAAATAAAAATATGCCCTGAGGCAACTACAATGTATTATTGGTCGGATTTCCATCGAACAAACGGCATTGTGATAGGTAGATAATTTTTTATATACAGGATGTACAAAAAACATGCCATAAGAACACTACAATGTATATCTACTATTATTGGTCAGATTTACATCGAACAAACGGCATTGTGATAGATAGATTATTTTTATATACAGGATGTAGTCATACAAGCGCCATAAGCCACTACAATGTATCTCTACTATTATTGATCGGATTCTCATCCAACAAAAGACATTATGATAGGTAGATTATTTTAATATACAGAATGTACAAAAAAGATGCCATGAGGGCACTACAATGTATCTCTGCTATTATTGGTCGAAGTTTCATCGGAAAACCGGCATTAAGATATGTATATTATTGTTATATACAGAATGTACAAAAAATACGCCATCAGGACACTACAATGTATCTCTGCTATTATTGGTCGAACTTTCATCGAACAAACAACATTGTAGATTATTTTTTGATACAGGATATACAAAAAAGATGCCATAAGAACACTACAATGTATCTCTGCAATTATCGGTCTAATTTTCATCGACCAAACGGCATTATAGATTATTTTTATATACAGGATGTATAAAAAAGATGTCATAAGGGTCAAACGTCACGTGTAACGTCAAACGTCACATGTAATTTCAAATGTCAAGTGCTGCGTCAAACGTAAGATGCTGTTTCAGCGACCTTTTTGGCACACACATAGACACACAAACAAATAACAACGCCTTTTTCAAATCACCCCGTATAACATTTCTCTATAGTTATTATCGTATTTCCGTATATTACGACTGTCGTAGATACATGCCTTTTTGACAACTTTATGTCCACACCCTTATCGAACGTCATATTATCTGTGATCAATAATAACGGAGATACATGCACGTCACGTGTAACGTCAAGCGTCAACATAGTTTGTTCGTTGAAAATTCGACCAATAATAGCAGAGTGCTCTTCTGACATATTTTTTGTACATTCTCTCTATAAAAATAATCAATATTGCTGTTTGTTCTATGAAAATCCGACCAATGATAGCAGAGTGCCCTTATGTAAATCCTGTATATAAAAATAATCTATCCATCATAATGCCGTTTTTTCGATAAAAATTCGACCAATAATAGTAGAGTGCCCTTATGACGTCTTTTTTGTACATCCTGTATATAAAAATAATCAATAATGCCGCTTGCTCGATGAAAATCCGACCTATAATAGCAGAGGGCCCTTATGGCCTATTTTCTGTACATCCTGTATAAAAAAAAATAATCACCTATCATTATGCCGTTTGTTCGATGAAAATCCGACCAATAATAGAAGAGTGCTTATGGCATCTTTTTTTGTACATCCTGTATATAAAAATAATCTATCTATCATAATCCTGTTCCTTATATGAAAATTCGACCAAACAGCAGAGAGCCCTTATGACATCTTTTTTGTTCATCATTTATATAAAAATAATCAATAATGTCCTTTGTTCAATGAAAATCTGACCCATAATTGCAGAGTGTCCTTATGGCATCTTTTTTTGTACATCCTGTATATAAAAATAATGTAACTATCATAATGCTGTTTGTTCGATGAAAATCCGACTAATAATAGCAGAGTGCCCTTATGGCATATTTTTTGTGCATCCCGTATATAAAAATGATCTACTTATCCGTATGCCGTTTGTTCGATGAATGTCCGACCAATAATAGCAGAGATACATTGTCGTGCCGGTATGACGTCTTTTTCGTACATTCTGCGTATAAAAATAATGTACCCATCTCAATGCCGTTTTTTTTATGAAAATCCGACCAATATTAGCAGTGATTCATTGTAGTGTTCTTATGGCATCTTTTTTATACATCCTGTATATAAGAAATAATCTACCTATCACAATGCCGTTTGTCCGATGAAAATCCGACCAATAATAGCAGAGATACATTGTTGTGCTTTATGGGATATTTTTGTACATCCTGCATATATTATTGATCGAACGTCGTAGTGCGTCACCCTACCACACGGCACCAGCGCCCCATTTGAATCACCTGTCAACTACACTAGTGCCATCAATGACATCTAGTGGCAAAAATTGAGAACAGTGGTCCAGGAATCAGCCAGGAATAACAGAGCTTATCAACTGATAACTTATAAGTAATATTGACCTAAAGCTATTGGTAATTATTTTGCCGAAGTTATACTTATACAGGGTGTGTCCTAGTTAGCCTAAAATATTGTAGTGGGCGCGTCGTCATTTTGAGAACAAATGCTCTTATAAATATGTGTGATAAGTCTTGTTGTTAATGAGATACAGGGTGTCGCATTGTTTGTCATAAATAAGCTCTGACTCTAAGTGAAATGTATTTTTCCTGGTAACGCTACTGGTCTATAGAAATAATACGAGAGAACATGCTTATTCTAAGTGGCCTTTGAAATAATATTCTCAAACCTAAAAACCAACGCAAACAAACGGTTTTAAAAATTAAAACTAACTTTTCCGCATCTGTGGCCCTGAACAATATTCTATGATAAAATTGTTACTTGTATACACTTCGGGGGATGTATCGAGCTAACAAACTGAAATTTCTCCAAAAATAACCAAACATTTAATATATTTGGATTTATAGGACCCGCTGTACTCACTCTAGTCAACTCAAAATCAAAACGGTACATCTGTGAGACACCTTGAACAATATTCAATCATAAAATTGATCAAACGTATACTCTCTGGAGGCTGTATCGTGCTAACAAACTGAAAATTCTCCAAAAATAACAAAAATTTGGAAACTCAAGTACCATAGCACCAGTTGTACTGGCGTTAATGGGCTTAATATCAATAGGGTTCATCTTTGAGATGCTCTGAATAATATCCAATCATAAAATTGGTCACTTGTATATACCCCGGAGGCTATATCGTGCTCACAAACTGAAACTTTTCCAAAAATGACAAAAATATCGTACTTAAAGTACTGTAGCACCTGTTGTATTGGCTCTGGTGAGCTGAAAGTCAATAGGGTTCATAAGTGACATGTCCTGAATAATATTTAATCATAAAATTGGTGACTTGTTGAACTCCGGAGGATGTATCGTGCTAACAAACTGAAATTTCTCAAAAAATTACAAAATGTCGTACTTCAAGTACCATAGCACCCGTTGTACGGGCTCTGGTGAGCTGACAATCAATAGGGTTCATCTGTGACATGTTTTTAACAATATTCAATAATGAAATTGGTGACTTAGTGCACTCCGGAGGCTGTATCTTGTTAGCAAGACATGTAAAGAAAAGTGGCCGACGACAACGACGACAATGACATACATACAGGATTTTTTTCTAAAAACCGTTTTCTCAGGTTGTTGTTAATGGAAAACTCAAAAAAAAAATCCAAAATTCCAACTTTTTTTGGGGTAAACCAATACTTTTCTCGCATATAGATAGGTTGGGCGGAGAAGTAAAAACGAATAAGACATTTTCATCATACTGATTTTTTGTGTTAATTTAACAACGATGCCTGCGTTTACTGATACTGAAATGGCTGATATGCACTTTTTGTATGGATTAGCGAATGGTATTGCTTTGGAGGCTAGACGTATGTATGCCACGTTATCCAAATAATCGTTTACCATGTTCTGATACGTTTACTAAGATACACATTCGTTTATAAGAAACTGGAAATTTTGCTAAAAGAAAATTCATTGTATCCATATCGCGTTCAACGTGTTCAACATTTGTCACCTACAGACTATCCGCTCCGTATACAATATTGCCAATGGATTTTGAATAAAATCACAAACAATCCTAATTTTGCTGCCAATATTTTGTTTACGGATTACGCCAACTTTTCAACACATGAAATTATGAGTTTTCATAATGACCACATATGGGCAGATGTAAATCCACATGCAACAGTTGTAGCACGGCTCCAACACCCCTTTATGGTCAATCTTTGGCTTGGCATCATCGAAGATTATTCAATAGTACCATTTTTCCTTCCTGCACGGTAGACCAGTGAGATATCTTCATTTTATAGGAAATGAACTTCCAGTTCTTTTGGAAGATGTACCTCTTATTATTAGAAGCCGCATGTGGTTCATGCATGACGGTGCTCTTCCACATCTTGCAGTGATTGTACGCGAGTTTGTTTTTAAAACGCGAGTTTGTTTTTAAATAACGCTTTTCCAGACCATTGAATCGGACGGGAATTTCCACAATCGTGGCCCCCTAGGTCACCTGAACACAATCCTCTGGATTTTTTTGTGTGGAGATATCTATAATCGCTCATTCACACAACCTCGATATTGAACTTGAGAGATCTTCAAAATCGTATAATACGAGGATGTAATGTTATTCGTTACAATCCTGGTATCTTTGAACCCATTCGGCAATCCATTAGACGTCGAGCGGATGTTTGCATTTTGCCTGGAAGTGCACATTTTGAACACATGCTCTGAAATGTACTATTTTTCCTCCATGTTTGACACATGTTGATGCTTCTAATGAAATAATAAAACAATTCAACACCCCGTATCTCATTAACGAAAAAACTTATCACACATATTTATAACAATTTTCGTCTTAGAATGGAGTGACGAAGCGCCCACTACAATATTTTAGAGTACTTAGGAGACACCCTGTATATAAAAATAATATACTAGTAATTCTGAAAGTAATTTTTGCGTAAAAATAACTTTCACTGTTGCGTTTTAGGTAATACTCTGAGCAATTCTTTCGTATCATTGAGTTGACGTAATAAAAACTAAATTATTACCAAAGACATGTGAGTTCCTCAGACTAAAGTATTGATGACTTTAATTGTTAGTTGAGATATGAATATTTCTGATGTTGTAGAAGGTTTAAGATATAGTGGAGGATAATAGTAATGGCCTGATTAGGATACAACGAAAGTTACAAATGATCATAGCCAGAATATGCGAGTTATCACTCATTTTATCCTCAAAAATTGCGAACCTTGTCACTTGATATGTTTCTACATTAAAATATGAATGCCAAGAAACGCTTATTGCCCATAAAATGAATTTGAACGGAAACGGTATTGGCTACCGGCTACCTTCCTATTTTACTGACAATTTTATTCTCGCCCTCCTCACAGTACAGAGTTTTAACACCAATTCAATCAAGTATTTATTTCCTCTATTTTCCCACACGAACCATCAATGTTTACGACCACAGCCTATCAAACGATTCCGATTTCCAGGCCCTTTTATCATCCAGATAAATGGTTAGAGGTGGGAACTTGATAGTTATTTCCTGATAAATCGCTGAATCTGCGAGTTTTACTATAACATTCACCACAATAACAATAGTGTAGTTTATACGGTTAGCTAGACTTGCTTTTATTCGATTGGTGAGAATCGAGGATAAAATTTTGAAATATTTATGAAATGTGTTATTAGGTTCAGTGGATTTGCAATCGCTGATTCAAAATGTATTTTAACGTTTTAATTGGTATAGGGTTATTACCAATGGAAAATAGGAATGTTTGAAGTATGAAAACATTCAAATATTCAATCGAAACAACAATTGTTTTGTTCAGTACTAATATTGATAAGATATATTTCCAAAGGCCTCCGAGGTTTTCAGTATAGAACTTTTTAATTTCTAAAATTTTTGGTGAATATAAACCACAAGAAACGCAGTACCCACAACAAGTAGATCAACAGAATCAGATAATTAGGATAACATTATCAACCAAATCTGTGTTTCTGACCTTGACTGCATAATCAGTTATCACTTCTCAAGACTTTACATACGTCGAGAGAGTACCAGACATTGATCATCGCGTAAGGTAACTTGAAGGGAAATTCACAAAATAAAAGAGGCAGCTAGAAGGAGAATTCACAAAATCATTAATACACTCACGCACTCACGCGAAGTTTGTGCATAAAATCTGTGATTTAGTTTGTTCACACTCTTTTCCGATTTCCACTATTGATATTGTTGGAAGTGCAATTTCCAGTACTGATATTGAAGAAATTAATTGGCACGTGTAACTTGTTGGGTGACAATTGGAACTAACTACTGATGAAGGTTATACTCTACTTTAAAAGGTATGTATTTCTGGTTAGTTCTACCAACTCATAGCTATAAATTTTTATATGCCGTAGTGAAGTTGAGTTTATTCAGCAAAAAAATGAAATATGATATCCTTAAATAGAATAGAAATGAATAAAGGAAATTTATTCTGTTTACACTTAGAAATAAAATAACATAATGAATAATGGTTTGCAAAAATAAGTAGATCTTTGGCATCACAAAGAACAACGTTTCAGTACGTTTAATTATTCATCAGCTTTATTTCCATTGATAAAATAAAAAGTAGGTACCTGGGCTTTCAGGTACCTACCAATGGAACAGCTTCTATTTTGCTTAATTTTATCACTTACAAACAGGAAACTTAAGTGTTAAGATAGGGTTATGTGTATCAAACATGCAATAATCAATAATCTAACGAATTTTCAGATAGAATTAGACAGATAAGTTAAGAATTGGTGAACTTTCATATTATATCATCTTATTCCACTTGTTTTTTCTTGTATAAACTAAGAGGGGTTTTCCGTAAGGTCAACTTTTATATTCTATTTTATTTCATGTTAGTGTTTTAAATGAAACTCATGGTTTCTAGTTAATACCACAATATAATAAAAATTGTTGAGAATTCTAAAAAATTGACAATTGTTTCGAATGCAGAATTTTCAACAATTTTCATTATATTGTGGTATCAACTGGAAACCGTGAGTTCCATTTAAAATACTAATATGAGTAGATTCCACGAAGTAACGGTAGAGACAGTTAATTTCATCATCTCATGTTATTCTATTTGGTTATACACCCTCTTCTTAAGGTGCAATGTCCATTCAATTGATGCAGGCAACAATCCTGGCGAACTCATCTGGATTTTGGGCGGATCGAAACAGTGTGTGAGCATCTAGACCAGTCCAATCTCTAGTATTTTTGAGCCAAGAATACCTTTTTCTACCCAATCCTCGTTATCCCTCTATCTTGCCTTCCATAATAAGTTTCAGAAATTGGTACTTGACATTGCGAAAAATAAGCCCAAGGTAGGCGGTTCCCTACGCTTAATGATTAGAATAAGTTCTCTGTCTCCACAGACGCGAATAAGTACTTCGTTGTTGGTGATGAGATCTGTCTATGGTAATTTAAGAAGTCTTCTAAAAACCCACATCTCCAGAGCTTCTAGTTTATTTATTATGTCTGCTTTAGTTCTCCATGTTTCGGCACCATAAAGCAGCACCGAATAGAGAAACCCTTCTACAAAACTATACCACAGTTTCAACCTGAGGCTTTGATTGCATATTAGATTTCGCATATTAAGGAGTGTCGTTCTTGCCTGCTCTATTCTACTGCGGACTTCTATATCTGGGTTAAGATCTTCCGTAATCCAGCTTCCCATATATCTTAACTTCGAAACCTGTGGGATGGGTTTATCGTAAACAAGGATGTCGGTAGGCATGTTTGGTGTTCTGTTCATTACCATTACTTTTGTCCTATCAATGTTAATTCTTAGGAAAAGCTGGTCTCCTTCGGCAAATATTTAATAGTCACTGTAGTGCTTCTGGACTATCTGCGACAATGACTGTGTCATCTACGTATCTCATATTATTGACAACTTGGCCATTGATTTCAACTCCAATGTTGTGTGTTGTGTAATGCCTGAGAGAAAACCAGTTCTGAATATGGTTTGAAAAGGAGAGGGAACGGCAAACAACCCTGTCGTACACCACGCTCTATTAGGATTTTATCAGTAGTGGCTCCCTCAAGCCTAACGGATGCGATCTGGCTTCTTTAAAGTTTCGCCATGATGGTCAGATCATTTTTATCTATTCCTTCGTCATGAAGGACTCCTGAAAGCTTCGCATGATTAACACAATACACCCTACTAAATAGTTCGAATAATCAAGTTTTTATTTTTCATTCAATTAGTTTTCAAAATATGTTTTCCAACTAAATGAAAATCTGAAGTATTTCAAATTCAATTCAAATTTTATTAAGTTATTCGTTACTAGTTATCAACCGGTAAACATATGGAGACCCTATATCTCACCTTTGAGATAGAAAAAGTTAATAATGTAAAAACCTCTGATCAAAATAATATCAAAATAGTGAAAAATCCTGGACATTCAGCTAAAATGTATTGATAAATGAGTGTTTTTCCTCCTTTATAATCCTGGGTGGCAGTTGTTTTGGATAAGCGTCTCGATAGGGTTCTTCAGTGGAACTAATGGACCCTCGTCAAGCAGGTTTTGATGTTGATCAGTAACACGTCACATTTTGTTATAAATCATATTAAACAGAAAAAACTCTTTTAAATGGCGCCAGAATCATCAATCCGGTTAAAATACGAAAAAGATATACATTTCTTTATAAGTTTGATATAACGGCAAAATCCTAACTAAATTTTTTCGTAACCTCATCAAAATTACAAAAATTGTATTTTTATGACACCTTTAGTATGTTATTTTTTGAGACAATTACAGTATTATGGTTTCGAGTGTTCATTCCACCCCTTATCAGAAATTTTATATACTCAAAAATATTTTCCAGCGATTTTTCTGGGACACTTTCCTTAAAGTATTTTTTTAACTAATTTATATGTACTTAACTAGTCACTTAAATTTAATTTATATGCACACTAACTTATTAATTTATAACACTTTTATATTCACTTAATTACTGTTTAACTCACTATGGCAAATTATAAACTGAACTCATCCGCTGATCGGTCCTGTATTTATATCAAAAACTCTCTTTACTAGAATATTCGGAATGGGACATGCCTTTCGCGATATTTCTTAAAATGCCTTTCGAGAACATGTTTAAAAAGGACGGCCACAATAGATCCCAATAGACCTTCTCAGAATTCGGCGCGCTTGCCTTTTTCTTAACTCCGTTAACATAAGGTTACAGGGCCGTACTTAGTATCTGCTTCGGTGTGCGAGTTCGTAACATTACCCCCTCCTTAAATGAAAGTTCCTCCTGGAACTTTTGTGTAGCCGAGACTGGATGTTTGAATCGGCAACTAGCCCCATTTCTACACTTTCCGATCCTATGAAAATAGCAGGGCACCGTCTTCATCGGATACTGATAACGGGGGTTGTAGCTGCAAATCAATATCTGGACACCGGTATTTTGAAAGATAATCTCTACCATGTTCCTGATGATTCGCCAATCCAACTGGTTACTCGCTATCTTAGGCATAGCCAGTTTCTTCACGTTGGATTCCAACACGTGGTCTCGGAGGTTTCGAAGTGCTTTCCACACATCGCGGTAGGTAGATCGATCTTGGAATTCATTTTTAGTTACCACGTAGAAAACGTACCGCGAATTATGTTTCAGTTTCAGTGTCTTGCCAGGGGCTGGAATCTGGTCTTAAAGTTTTTCTAATTGCCCGAACTTCTTTCGAAAGACGGTTGCCAATCCTCGTAAGTTCTTGATACGGGCGGGGATGTTGTATGCCAATGAATAATCTTCTGGGAGAGTGAACAAATCTGGTTGTTGTTCCGAAGTGACTCCATATCTATCTTTCCCGATACCTCCATACGCGCCCATAAATTCATCGAAGGTGGGGTCAGACACATCTCGAATAAGGTTTACTCCTTCCTCTATGTCATGGTCTCCTTCGAATGGCGCTAGTCGGTTTCGGTGAACTACTTTTGGTTTTCCGTTGGGGATCTTGCTTATGCGATATAAAATATCATTGATCCTTTTCTTGATCAAGTATGGACCTTCCCAGGATTTTTGTAATTTTGGAGAAAATCCTTTTCTCCTCGCCGGGTTGTGTAACCATACTTTGTTCCCTTCATTAAAACCGCCCTCTGTGGCCTGCGTGTCGTACCGACTTTTCATTCTGTCGCTGGCAACTTGAAGATTTGTTCGAACTAGTTAATGAATATCGTCCAGCCTTCTCAATTGGATCACGTAGTCTTCGCCAGCTATATCTTCTCCAGGCCGACAGCCAAATTCCAGGTCACAAGGTAGCCTCATTTCACGTCCAAACAGGATTTTCGCAGGTGTTTCACCCGTGGACTCATTGACGGCAGATCGATAAGCCAATGCAAATAGGGAGATATACTGGTCCCAATCTCTCTGATGGCTGGATACTACTTTGGACAGGTATTTTCCAATAGTCCTGTTCATTCTCTCGACCATTCCATCTGACTGTGGATGTAATGCTGTTGTTCTGGTCTTCTTCATTCCCAGCTTGTCGCAAATCTCCTGGAATAGATGGCTTTCGAAATTTCTTCCCTGGTCACTGTGGACTTCCATGAGCACTCCATATCGGCTGATGAATTCTTTCACCAATACATCCGCGACAGTTGTGGCCTCTTGGATCGGGATAGCGTAAATTTCCACCCACTTTGTAAAATAATCCATTACAACCAGTATGTACTTGCTACCATTTTCTGTCGTCGGAAATGGTCCAGCGATATCTAAAGCAATCATTTCGAAAGGGCTTCCAACATTGTACTGTTTCATGGGTGCCTTTCTCTTGCGATGTGGTCCATTACTCGTAGCACAAGTCGTACATTTCTTACACCAGTCCTACACATCGTCGGAGCTGTTCATCCAATAAAACCTTTCACGAACTCGCTGGAGGGTTTTCTTCACTCCCAGATGACCTCCCGATGGACTGTCGTGTAACTTCTTCAGTACCTCATCTACTCTTGTTCTCGGGATAACTAGCTGTCTCCTCATCTCAGAACCATCATCGTTTTCAAGGACTCTTTTCAACAGCCCTCCTTCCAGGACAAGGGAGTCCCACTGAGCCCAATACGCCTTGAGTTTCGGTGAAAATCTTGACACTTCTTGCCAGGTAGGTCGCCGGTTTTCTTTCTTCCATTGCTGGATCATCTTCAGGTGAGGATCATTCTCCTGATCTTCTCTGATCCTGATGGGTGACCATTCCTCGTTGACTACAGTAGTCCTTGAAACTGCAGCTTCCCTAGATTCCATCTTGTTGCAGTGGGAGCAGTCTGTTGGGCACGGCCGTCTTGACAGGGAGTCGGCATTTCGGTGACTCACGTCAGCAGGATGTTCACCCCTGTCTGATTTCCCCTGTGACTGGAGTTTTTGAGTTACAGGAATCTTGGGGCGCTTAGACGGATTGCGTACGTGCTCTAGCTCGCCATACTCCCGGCATTTGATCTTCTTTGGCATCTTGTCTGCCATACCTTTCAACAAGTTGACGATCTGGTCAAGTTTGTCTTCGTCATCTTCTTCTTGGATGGTCCTAATTTTGTTATATCCTGAAGCCTTCGTTGCTGCTTCATATTCAAGAGCAGCTGTCAATGCATCAACTAATGTTTTGGGATGGGCTAAACGAAGCATCCTCTGCATATCGGGGTCACGTAAGCCATCAATGAAGGCCTGGATGCCTAAACATTCCATCATGTTCTCTGGTGCTGATGGATAAGCAAATCGAACTAGTCGGGCAATATCCATTCCATACTCTTGAAGGGGTTCGTCACGTTTCCGCCTTCGGTTCTTCAGCTGGAATCTGTACAACTGTTCCAAATGTTCGTGACCATATCGCATGTCCAATCTCTTCTTCAGCAGCTCGAAATCATCCGTTTCTTCCAGAGGTATCATCTGAAGTATATCTAAGGCATCTCCCCGAAGCGCGATAGTTAGGTTCACTGCTTTCTCCTTATCGGACCAATTATTCACTCTAGCGGCTGCTTCGAACTGTTTTACGTAATTGGTCCACGACATCTTTCCATCGAACGTTGGGGCCTTGACTCGGGTAAAACTGTCAATATCATCTGTCTTGGGTTGTGTTTCTGGGTTGCAGATCTCGATCTTCTTTTCTTCTGCTGAAGTGTCCTGTGTTCTTAAATCGGCAATCTTTGTCTCTAACTCCCTAATTTTCTCGTCCATCTGATTTTCCATCGTTGCCATCTTATTCTCCATGTCTGATTTTAGAGACGAAACTTCATTCTCAACTTCAGCAGCAATGTCATTTTTCTATGATAAAATATCTGCAGAAATATCATTCTTCATAGCAGAAATCTCGCTTTTCATTGTGGTAATCTTCTCGTCCATATTAGTAGAAATATAATTCTTCATAGTGGAAATTTTCTCGTCCATATTGGTAGAAACCTTGTCCATGTTAGCGGAAATATCGTTTTTCACATTAGTCCAAATCTTTTCTTCCATAGCAGAAATCTTCTCGTCCATGTTAGCAGAGATGTCGTTCTTCATATTAGAAATGGACGAGATTTAGGTGGAAGCCTCGTCTTTAAATAAAAATGTTTCTGGATCCAAGCCATCACTTACCAATGCCACTTTAAGTCTTTCTACTAACTCACTTTTCTTACCGGACGTTTCCAACTCACGATCTTCCAATTCTGCTCTTAATTCCGTCACTTTGAGATCACATAGTCTCTTGGCCATTTTTACGTAGCAATTTATTTATATTACCCCACACCTGACACCAATGTAATGTTTTTGTTATTTATTTAAACAATAAACGGGTGGGATAAATTTTAAACACTCGGTATTGCTACTTACTAATTTATTTAAACACTAACTCACTAACACTAATTTATATGTATTTAACTAGTCACTTAAATTTAATTTATATGCACACTCTTATTAATTTATAACCCTTTTATATTCACTTAATTACTGTTTAACTCACTATGGCAAATTATAAACTGAACTCATCCGCTGATCGGTCCTGTATTTATATCAAAAACTTTCTTTACTAGAATATTCGGGATGGGACATGCCTTTCGCGATATTTCTTAAAATGCCTTTCGAGAACATGTTTAAAAAGGACGGTCACAATAGATCCCAATGGACCTTCTCAGAATTCGGCGCGCTCGCCTTTTTCTCCGTTAACATAAGGTTACAGGGCCGTACTTAGTATCTGCTTCGGTGTGCGAGTTCGTAACAATAATATTCTAAAAAATAATAATATTCAAATTCCGATTCACTATGATTTTAATAGAGACCGATAAAGTATATAGAACGGTTTTCAAAATCCACACAACTCTCTTTTTCAAAATCCACACAACTCTCTTTCATATGATTTCAGAAACAGTCGAATAGGTTGAATAGTTTACGAAATAATAAAATTTGAACACTGAAAATCAGGTGGTCTTTCCACTCGCTTATTATTACAGATACAAAGAAATGTCACTTTATTTAATTATCTGGTATTAAACGGGCTTTCAAATTATTATATCAAAGTTATTCTGCGATTTTCTGAGGTGATAATGATTTTAGATTCAAACATTTTGACGTTGAAAATCATTTCTAGCAATTTACTACTACACTTTTACTACCACTATTAATGAATTATCAAAAATGGTGAAAATTCTAAAAAATATTAGTGTTTTTAAAATAAACTCACGGTCTCTAGTGAGTTTCATTTAAAAACACTAATATGAGCATATTCCACGAAGTAAGGGTCGAGACAGTTGATTTAATTCTAAAAAAATTAGAATTGTTTCCATATTACCATCATCATCAGAATGTGAAGGTTTTTTAGAATTTTGACAATTTTTTCATTATATTGGGGAATTATTTGGGAATAGTTAGATTAATTTCTTCATTTCAAAAAGTACTTGAGTAGATTCCACGCAATTAGTGTCGAAGCTGTGAATTTCATAAAATAATTTGTTCTCCGAACGCTCGAATGACTAAGATAAAAATCAATGCGTACCTCAAAATTAATAATTAATAAATCCATTACATACAAATTCACTTCACTGAATTTATAAACTTGATTAACTGACTAAAACGGCCAATTTATTTAATGTGAAATGTAGATAATAGATATACTACACTCAAATTCAAATATTTTCCAAATTTCTGGAAGACAGAATGCAAAAAATGTAGTATCGACTGTTCTCTCGTTAGAAGTTACCAGAGAAGAGAAAGCATTTATGCGTCTTCGCGAATTTATTAGAATATAAAAAGCAAATTGATTTTGTTTTCAGGATTCTAGTCGAGTTGGTCTGTTGCTTGAGGAAAATTTGTAATTTTTTGAAATATTAAACAGAATTGATTTCGATTATCTATTTTAGAGACAATATACAAGTTTTCTGTAGCAATATGGAATATTGTTATTCACTTCTCAGAAATAATTGAAACTGATCCATCTACAGTACATCAATCTGGCTACCACATGTTAATGGAAGAAAACTTTCTCCAGAAATACATTTTTCAAATCAACAAATGATAGGAATTTCTGTTAATGAACTCGCTATTTAGAGCAGATATAAATATCGAACAGAAGTTCTGCCATAAATTTTGCATTGGGAATAGCGTTTCATGTAAAGCACTGAATGTGTTATTTCTTGTTCACGGTGAATCAACTTGCAACAGTCGAGTTAACTGGCTAAGGAATAGTTTCTTCCAATTGACCTTAATCTGATAAACCCACGTCAATGTCAAACAGAGGAAAGTCAAGCAACATTTGTTATAATGGATCGTTAGTGAATCCGACAACCTCATAATATCAATTACGTTAATTATGTCGCCGTTTCTTACGGAACCTTCAACGTCAGCAGATTCTCATATCAACATATTCATGCAAACTGTTATTTCTGTATTTTTTACTTTATTAGAATTATATGTTTTGTAGTTCAGTTCTTTGTCAATCTTTCACTTGTAAACTTAAAAATATCTAATAAAAGTAGTTAGTTGTGTGAATAAAGTTTTTAAAAAAGTAATTTCGAGTATCGATAATATTTCTGGCGCAGTCAGAAGGATATCTAGAATTGTCGCGTATCGAACGTATCTAATTTTCGTTTCAAAGATTAACTAGATATCGAACCGTTGTATTCTGTGATTGGAGGTGTTGGAAGTGGAGACGCTCTCTAAAAATCGAGAAACCCATCTATTGAAGACCATGGAAGCCCTTTGAGACGGAAGACGACGAAAGTTGAAACAAGCATCGTTCAACTTTGCAAAGACTACGAAATCTCAACAGAGAAGGTGTTTCGTCCTTATAGTTACAGTCAAGGGCATGTTCAAGTTTGCCTTATTTATCCTGTGAGTAATCAGTAATATACAATTATTTAATTTGTTCATGCAGTAGATACCTAGCCTATAAAGGTTCAATTAATAATACATGTCAGTAGATTCTTTAATTAACGATATAGAAAATTTAAAAATTGATAATTCAGTTGACCTTCAAGTTTCTAATCAATCAGCACAAAAAAATAACGTAAAAATGACTGAATTCAAAGCAGAATAGTTAAATTGGGTACCAAAGTACGATGGAAACCCCAACGAACTTTACCGCTATTTATCTGTCTGCGAATCAATTATTAATAGTTTTTATATTATAGACCAACCCAACCATTTCCAAAACCTATATTTAATTAATTCAGTAATTTACAAATTACGAGGAAATGCTAAACTTGTAGTTAGCATACAAAATGTGACTTCCTGGACATCTCTTAAAGATACACTTTCTCGAAATTTTCCGGACCAAAGAGATGAATCTTGTCTTAATCTCGACCTTGTTATAATGAGACAAGGAAACGGTGAGATACCCCATCGAATAATACTTTCATAACAAGGAACTCATATCCGACAAGGCCTATACCAATTCAATGTCAATCAATAAGAAATAAAAGTTTCCCAACTAAGTCACAAGTTTTTAATAAAAATAGAAATGGTAACGTTTTTAAGCCGAACCAACAACAAAATCAAAATTTGCCAAGAGCTACCCCTAGGTGTGTGTAGACTCATAATACATTTAATAGAGGAACGAATATTTCGATGCGAAATAATCGAAAATTTTATGGGCCATTTAACCAAAACCAACGTACACGAAATTTTGTGTCAGACGAAATATTCAACACAGAATGCCAAGAACCTGGTCCTCTTTTCAAAATGTCAATCCAAATTTTTCCAGTAATAATGCTTGTAACGAAGATTATAATATAAATGGGAATGAAATAGATAATGAAAATTATGACCTAATTGATTTAAACGAAACAAATGTAACTTTTCAAAACAAGCCTCACCGGATAAATCCGACATAATTCCACAAATTATAACATTTAATAACACAAATCCAAGCAAATTACCTGATATAATTTTTCCTGATCATAATCTAAAATTTTTAATTGATACAGGCTCAACTAAATCTTTTTTAGACCCCAACGTAGCATATACATTTTACCCAAATCAAATAAATAATGATCCATTTATAGTTTTAACCATATTTCAAAAATTAGCCCACAAACACAGTGCCACGGTAACAGCTTCAAAAATTCTTGAATTGCCAAAACCAAAAAATATCCAATTTTATTTATTCAAGTATCACAAAATATTCCATGGACTAATAGGCCTCGATAACGTAAAATTATTACAAGCTAGTTTAAAATTTAAGGAAGGTATTCTATCGATACCTTATACAAAAATTCGATTACTTTATCACCTAATTCCAAACGAATTAAATATGATAAAAGTATCTCCCCGGTCCGAACAAATATTTAAAGTGAGAACCTCTATACCCAATGGTGAAATAATAATTCCTCATAAAAAAATTCATCATTGACAATAGCAAAAGACGGTGCAGCTCTAACAACAATTCTCAATAATTCAATGGACCCAAACACTCTTGACCCTTCCGATCCAATCACTGTAGAAAAGTTTAACAAACAATTCGTAAAACAATTTGAGTTTAATAATTTTTCAGAAATACCAAACCAATGCATAGACTTATCAAAATTCAGAACAGACCACTTAAAGTCTGAAGAAAAACTTGTAATATCTAATTTAATTAAAGAATATTCAGACATATTTTATCAAGAAGATTCATTTTTGACTTTTACAAACAGAATAAAACATCAAATTAAAACCACAGACGAAATATCTGTTTAATCCAGACCATATAGATATTCCTTTATTCATAAAAATGAAGTATAGAAACAAATAAAAGAAATGTTGGACTCAAAAATTATTAGACCTAGTAACTCACCATGCTCATGTACCAAATGATTGTACCCAAAAATTAGACGCTTCAGGAAACCAAAAATGGAGAGTTGTAATAGACTATGGACTATTAAATTCTCAACCCATTGACGACAAATACCCTCTCTCAAATATTACTGCTCTATTGGATAAACTAGGTAGGTGTCAATATTTCACCACTCTCGATTTAGCCAGTGGTTTCCACCAAATCGAGATGGATGAAAAAGACACCGCAAAAACCGCGTTACCACCGAAAACGGTCATTGGGAATTCTTAAGAATGACATTTGGGCTGAAAGGAGCACCCGCTACCTTTCAAAGAGTAATGGATAATATTCTTCAAGGTATACAAAACGAACAATGTCTTGTATACTTACATGATGTTATCGTATTTTTAACTTCTTTACAAGAACACATTGAAAGCCTTAAAATGTTTTTCAGCGACTAATAGAATCAAATTTTAAAATCCAGCTAGACAAGTCTGAATTTCTTATGAAGGAAGTGGCTTATCTAGGACACGTTGTCACTCCGGAAGGCGTAAAGCCGAATCCGGAAGAAATCAAAGCAATTGAAGAGTACCCTATACCTTGCAGTTCTAAACAAATTAAAAGATTCCTAGAACTTTTAGGCTATTATCGTAGGTTTATACCATATTTTGCAAAAATCACCAAACCACTAAAAATATGTCTAAAGAAGGGAGCTAAAATTGTACACGATCATGAGTTTGTATAATGTTTTGAAAACTGTAAAAATCTTTTAATTGACGAGCCAATTTTACAATACCCAGATTTTTCTGAACCAGTCAATTTGACAACCGACGTGAGTAATGTTGCTATAGGTGCAGTATTGTCGCAAGGACCAATCGGTTAAGACTTACCAATAGCCTGTGCATCACACACCCTAAACGATTCGGAACAAAATTATTCTATAATTGAAAAGGAACTTTTAGCTATTCTTTGGGCAATCAAATATTATAGGCCTGATCTATTCGGAAAAGAATTTAATATCATCACCGACCATAAACCCCTAAATGGCTTTCCTCTCTTAAAGACGAAAACACTAAATTTATCCGTTGGAAATTGAAATTATCAGAGTATACTTTTAAAATTATAGATAAAAAAGGATCTTTAAGCTCTAACGCTGACGCACTTTCGAGAATAGAAATTCACACTAAAGAAACAGTCACTTTTTGGAAATAATTAGACGATGTAATTTTAAATATAGATTATCATAACAAACAACCAACAAATCTCTTCAACTATGACCGACCTAACACTTCCCAAAATAATGACCTAATTGACTTTTATACTGACAATGTTCCCCTTCCTGAAAATCTAAAAGATAATAGAGACGATATATCATTATTGGTTCAACCAAACTCAGAGCACGAAAATAACCTACCAGATCAGACTTAAACCCAATCTAATAACGATGACGAAACTATTCATTCCAATAATGAGCAAAACCCAAATTTCGAAATTCCAACCATAAATACTGCCGTTAACTGTGGCCAAAATCAAATGATGATAAATTCTGTTCTCCACTCTCCAGCTTACCCTAAAATTAAAATCCTTTTTGAGAATAAAAAAGCGTATCAAGTACAATTTTCAAAGAACAATTTTGAGAAGGATGTTATCTACTTCATAAAGAATTATATAATTCCACAGACTCAATACTACATTTATTTTGAAAACCCTGAAATATTCGAACCCTTTCTAGTAATTGTACAAAAATATTTCAAAAATTCTTCCCTAAACCTCAAAAAATGCATGGAAAAATTAATCGACATAACATTTAAAAACGACTTCAAAGAAGTAATTCAATCTTACCACGAAAGTAAAAGCAACCATAGAGGTATCGACGGAACATACCAACGAATCAAAGAAAAGTATTACTGGCCGTTTATGAAAAACTCAATACATACAAATATAAATGATTGTGAAGAATGCCAACAAAGTAAATATGCAAGAAACCCCATTACAATAAAAATGAACCAAACTCCTACTGCTAACAAACCCTTCCAAATATTATACATAGATACATTCATGATGGAACAGAATAAATTTTTGACAATTATCGACACTTTTTCTAAATATGCCCCGGCATACCTCCTGACCTCCTTGTCCAGTACTGATATAGTTAACAACTTTGTTACCTTATTTTCCCACCATGGTGTACCCGAACAAATTTTCAGTGTCAATGGCACTGAATTTAAAAATTCCGTTATTACAGAACTCTTAACTCTTCTTAAAATATAAATTCGTTTCTTCTGTCAAGACCACCCTCAATCACCAAGTTGTATCGAAAGACTTCATTCAACCATTATCGAACACATTCATCAAGCCGAAACCATAACAGTCAAAAATACATACCTTATACAAATACCAGAAGGATGCCTAATAAAAAACCAAGTCACCAAAATCGTGAACCGAAACGACATACAAATATCCAGTCAACCCATTTTGTTTCCAGAAACTAGAAGTCAAAGCTATGGAAATTCAAAACGTTCCTACCAGTATTCAACTGCAAGACATCAACCTAGATGACCTGAACCAAATTAAACCAAAATTCTCGAAAACGATCCAGAGTTAAAAATTCAGAAAATACACCACACTCCCAGCATATGAACAATTATAATTTATTGTCTATTGGTTATACTTGGAGAGGATGTATCATTGTTAGAAAACTATCGACCCAATTCAAATCTAAGAAAAAAGAAGATCAACCATTGGACCTGGAATCTATTCAACTTCCTCGCTAACCCTCAGAGTTGAAATTTCGGAGGGAGGAATTATGTCGCTGTTTCTTATGGAACCTTCAACGTCAGCAGATTCTCATATCATCATATTCATGCAAACTGTTATTTCCGCATTTTTTACTCTTTATTACAATTATATATTTAGTAGCTCAGTTATTTATCAATCTTTCACTTAAACTTAAAAATATCTAAGAAAAGTAGTTATTTGTGTAAATAAAGTTTTTAAAAAGTAATTTCGAGTATCGACAATATTTCTCGTTTCTACAAAAACTCAATGTTCTGTTAACTCGCGAGTTATTTCGCTTAAAATTGCTATAAAAGCGAAGATTCATGGAAAACATTTTGAAGAAGTTTACTAATTTCCAATTCACGCTCCACTATTTTAAGTGAAACAAACAGTACTAGAACAATGACACTAACTGATCAACTAGAAATTATGATGTCTTGAAAGTTTGCATCTAATGTTAGCCTTTCCTTACAAAGTAGTCAATAAGGAATGAAGCCTGAAATTGAGTATAAGGTCGATGATTATTCTTTCAAAGTTATACTTGCACTGTCCAACTCAGCCTGTTGATTATACATATCAATAAAATTTATAGAGCGTAGCATTCTTAAAGGAAAAGTTTCTTGCCAGGCGTTTTGACAGTATCTATAAGGCGATTGATGAAATTATGGTGAACAGTGACATACATCGCTGAACCGAGTCAAGGACGGTAAAGAAATATGATAAAGATACTCGTATTGTAAATCAAGTGGTAATCGTTGTAATCTCAATATTCACTCCAGAGAAAGAATAAATATACGAAAATTTGGGGGTTATGGTGATAAATGAACCATGGCGAAGAATTCGGAATCGAAATATCACAGTGTCTTTATTATGTAGTATGTATATTAGAGTTGGATACTACTGATACTACAAGTTATTGTTGATCATGGAATGCATTGTACTAGCGCAGGCTCGCGTTTTTTCTATGAAAACATTTATCCTAACTAATTTGAATATAATTCCATCTAGATGGATGTGTTTTTTTTTAGTAAACCATTACGTATTTCTTAAACAGAATCATTAATCCAAAATTTGCATCCATTAGCATATTTTCAGGTCGGATCCATACTCCAAATAAGATGCAGTATTGTTCGGACAAGAGGTTTTCATACGAAACGCCGTATATAACTTAATAATGAGATATCTCTCCTTCAGTATTTATATTTTCTGATCATATTTTCAAATTATAATTCGATTCGTATTCTAAACGTAGCTTTTGATATTTCATGGTACCCTGTCATTGAAAATAAAAAAAATTCTTCTCGATTTCTACATATTCTATGAGTTATACCTACATGGAAGACATCACAAACTAAAACGGAAACTAACCGTTTCTGTTTTCCACTCGTAATCTAAAACAGCAGTAAACAGTATGCTGTATATTACAGATTCAATTTACTCTGAAATATGCATATTTTCCCCTATTTATATATTCAACGCACTCTGCTTATAAATAACATGTGATTCAAAATTTCATCCCACATAAATAGTATCAACCTGAATAAAATTTTCATGAAATTGTTATTCCTATCATTATCACACATTTTGAGCCAAGATAGGAATATCGTTTATTATATTGAGTCTTTCTCACTCTCATAGGTCAAGTATACAGTTGTACCACTAACAATACATCACTGTTCTCTCTCAACAACTTCATGCGTGCAAAATACAGATGAACAATAAATCAGCACATGATTCCAAAAAATATACTTGGCAGATATTTGGGATAGGCTGCTAGATGGGACAAAGCTGTATATCTGTTTGGAGTATGGTGACACCATGAGTTTTTCTCGATAAATTTCAATTAAGAAGGATAAATTGAAGAAGGAAATCACGCAACCCATGCAATAGATAGAAAGATAGTTCAATTGTTTCAACAAATTCACCGTTCGTACCAGATGATTTTTTCAATAATAGTATATTATCCAACGAGTGAGAAAGTTGGCTATTTCCATGGGAATAAAATTTGCGACACGAGCCGAAGGTGAGTGGAGTAACTTAATCGAGTGGAAATGGACATTTTTCACAACTTCAATAGTATAATTTTTCTAGTCTAATAGAAGAAATGAGTCATAATTGTAATATTTCTTATATCTATTCCTTATTTATAAACATATACATTAACCGTACCGTATTTCTGTCTCTTCTCTTCTTTTGTGGCAGGAGGTTATGTGTTCAAGATGTTGAGAGTTGTAAGTTTGGTAGCCTCTTGCACGTCTAGTGGCGTACATTTCACTATTTCATTAACAATTTATTTCTGTTGATATTTTATAGAGGTGGAACAAACACAGATTCTATGACAAATGTCAATGTGAATTAATTTCTGAAAATATAATGAACTGTCCAATAATTATTGTCATGAATACTACCGTTGGAGGAAAGTAAAATCTCGCCACCTTATTGGTCAGTAACCCGAGGAAAAAGTGTTCAATTTTCTCCACAGTTAAAGAATGAACAACTTCCTCAATTGAAAACGTATCAGAAATGTACCCAATTCTTCAATATGATTAGATAAAAGCATTTCATTCAAAGAGCGGGTAGTTATGGCTATTGCTCACGAGCTTACGCTACGACTTGCAGGCGAGTGGCGTGTTCATTCAATTGAGTAACAGCCATCACCCGCTAGTAGTATACTATACTTTTTCTTCAACTATTAAATAACAAAAACGAGTTATACATTATTTTATTCCATTTATTCGTTTCAAAATTGATTGTGAAATTAATCCGCACAATTTAAATTTGAATAAGACATAAATTTTTCAATATAAAATCAATGTATAATATAAATATTTTCAGACACTCATAGAAGAAGTCATTGAAAATATGGATTATCTGATTCGCTGATTGCTCCGCGTTTTTGTAGATAACGACAATTTTATGAATTCTTCATATGAACTATCTAAAATTTTGGTTGATAAGTATTTACTTCAACTTGAATTTAAATATATCCCGACTGAAATGAGTAGCATCAGTATTTGAATGAATACATCCATACTGTGTAATTGAATGAGTCACAAACTCGCTTTTTCAAATTAAAGGCGCCCATCCCCATATCAAATAATAGAAGCTTCGAATTATTATCCACTTCATTCCAGTCCATGGGATAAGCTTTTCGGACAAATTGGGCGTTTTTAAATGAATTGCAAGATAATTGTTTTAATCAAAGCTTTTATTTTCGAGTGTTATCAGCTGATATATTCCACGTCCTAAAATTGGGAGTTTTAGGAAGTAAAAGTTAATTACCACATTCACTAACGGCAATTTCTGTTGCTTGTGAATGATTCCAGTTAACTCCTATTTTATTGTGGCATACTTAATAAATAATAGGGTATAGAGGTGAGATTCCAAATAATTACACAATATATCAAAAAAATGGTATTTGCTCTAAAAATTTGACCATTGTTTCGATTTTACTATCATCGACAGCTGAGGCACTGAGGAAATTACACTACAGTCCGACTGGAGGTCATCTGGGAATAAAAAAAACTCTTCAGCGGTTCGTGAATAGTTTTATTAGATGAACAGCTACGACGATGTGAAGAACTGGTGTAATAAATGTACTAATTCTGCTACGAGTACAGGACCACATCGCAAGAGAAATTCACAAATGAAACAAAATAATGTTCGAAGCCCTTTCGAAAAGATACCGAATCAAGAAGCCACAAATTCAAAATCATGTTGCAGTAGTGGCATATGAGCTGTTTTGGTATTTTTGAAAGTGTTGACATAAGTTGGCGGCATCTGCACATGGAATGATATTCTCGAATTTACTGTTGACCATTGCAGGCAAAATCATCAAATATTGATATGAAGTATGGCTTAGCTTCGTCTGAACTGATAATTTCCTCATTTACTTTAAATGGAAAATAACGAACACCTCTAACTTGTTCTATAACTTTTCGCAACAATTGATATTTTGGTTGAAATAACGACTTGTAATATACTTACACATTTTTAAATTCAACGCCATTTGGATTGAATAAAAGTGACTTTCCACGCCCAGTAGGACCACAGATAATAGCACTAAACGAACTTGGTAGTCGAATACCACATTTGCTAACAGATGGTCTAAAGGTAAAATCCATGTTTTCAATGGACAAGGTCTGTTGTTGAACGATCTTCATCTTATGACATTTGTATCACACGTGTCATCCCATAAGTACAGATGACACCGCATCTATACTATTGATATCAATGTTGGTGTATCAGGATGAAGATATTTTGAATTCACTCATCAACAAGATACCGTTTCTTCGATGTTGGCCCCCACTCATTCGATACAATTCAATGAAGGGAAACGCCTGCAATTCTGGAATACGTGTGTGACGATCCCGGGGCCCTAGTCATACCGAGTGATTTCTTGTTATTGTCCTTCTCATTTTGTAGTATATTCGTCCTCATTTAAAAGGTAATCTCAAAGTGTTAGACACCGTGTTGACGAGATGCATGGCTCAGCCTTAGTGAGTCTTGAACGGTTTCCTCCAGACACCGAGCAACATCTGGATTGTAATAATCAAGCCTTGTCATGATATCCAGGCTCTATCATAATCGACCAAATATTTTCTAGGATACTCGTGGGACTAACATGAATAGTTCTAATCTATCATCTTTTCCTCCAATTAGCGGGTCCAAGCGACCCAGAGTTGAGACTGAAATAACCTCATCCCCCATAAACAATTACAATAGATTCTTTACAATAAATAGATCAATAGATAATTTTACCAACATTTCGCCTTTCGTACTACAAAAAGCCCTTAATCATTATTTCGGTTTCTTAAAAGAAACCAAAAAATTATCTGATGGATCACTTTTGATAGAAGTCACTTGCAAAGATTTAAGCAATTGTTCTGACGAAGAAATAATTACCAATCTAAAAGATCAAGGTGTCACTAGCATCTACAGAATTCTCTCTGAAACCGATAAAACTCCCACCGGCACTTCTATCGTATCCTTTAACACACACAATCTACCCACAAAATTATACGCAGGTTTTCACTCCATCAGAGTAATACAGCACATACCTAATCTTTTAAGATGCTTCTCATGCAATGAATTTTGTCACACAGCTTCCAAATGTAAAAACAACCCCACTTGTACATCCTGTGGTCATCCCTCACACGACGACCTCCTATATCCTACTCCAATAAAATGTGTAAATTGCGAAGAAAACCATTCTCATCGCTACATAGGATGCTCATCCTCTAAAAGCGAATTCGAAATTCGAAAAATTAAAGTAAAACAAAACATTCCATATTTTGACGCAAAGATAAATTAATTTCCTTAAACCCACCACACATTTTGAATATGATTCAATAGCCTCCGCAATTCCCACCCATTCAACACCCAAACTATCAATATCCATCAAATGCGACTTCCTACAACAAAATCCTTCATCAAATGACAAAATCCCACTCATTTCATCCTCACTCCTTGCTTTCCCTCCCCAAAACCCCCCAAAATCCACTTTCTCCCACTCCTCTTCTTTCCGTCTGCCTATTTCCATTCCCCTCCAAAAAATCTTACCCACAACATCCCCCCCCCCCAAAATTCCAACTCACCAACAGAAAAAACTTCATCGTCTTCCCAATCCACCAATCTCAAATTCAAAACCAACAATTTAAAAAGCTCATCCACCAAATCTCATAAACATAAAACCTCCACAAAGAATTCTTCAAATTCCTCACTATCAGACATATATATAGATCAATACATTGATCAACTTCCTTGAACTTTCAGTCAATATTTACAAACTCCTCAATCAAATTATCTTTTTTTACCTCCTATCAATAACATTCAACTTCTTCCTCCCAATCCTACAATGAAATATTAACGGTTTTCAACCAAGACAGGAGGAGTTAAAAATCCTAATAAAAACATACTCTTCCTCCATTATATGTCTTCAAGAGACCAACTTTAAAAACAAACTCTCAGCCAACATAAAACATTTCAACGTTAATTTTACAAACAGACTCAACACAAATCGTGCTGCCGGCGGAGTAGTCATCTATATACATGAATCTCTAGATTACGATAAAATAAATATCGTCTCCTACCTAGAAGCATCTGCCATCAGAACCCATTTACATAGTCCTATTACCATATGTAATCTCTATCTTCCCCCCACAGCAAATATCTTCCTTGAAGAACTCACTTCTCTATTATCCCAACTTCCACATCCATTTATACTACTAGGCAATTTCAACTCCCATAACACTACTTGAGGCTCCAAATATACCTCTCGTAGAGGCCATATCATAGAAAATCTGATAACTCAGTTTCCGCTCGCCTTAATAAACGACAATGCTCCTACCTTCCTGTGTAGTTCAACTGGTTCACTTTCCACCCTTGATCTGTCCTTCAGTTCCCCCTCTATCTTTCCCAATTTCCAATGGGAAATTCCAGATGACACTCATGTGAGCGAACATTTTCCAATATTAATTAGATGTCAGCACCCAATCAACACTTCAATAAAAATCCACAACAGATGGAATCTCGAAAAAGCAAACTGGCCGTTATATCAAACAATGATCACATATCTGCCCTTCCCAGATCATACCGATCACGAACATTGTCTTCAATCTCTTCAACTCTCTTACCCAGAACACAAAATTCCAGCTCCTTGGTGGAATAAAGATTGCGCCACAGCTATCAAAAACAGAACAAACATTCAAAAGACACCCCACAGAAACCAATTTCATAATATTCAAAAAACTCAGAGCACTATGCAAAAGAAAGAAAAAAACAGCAAAAATCGAATCTTGGAATAAATTTACATCGAATTTGAACCACAATCCTTCCCCCGAGACTATTTAGGATGGCATCAAAAAAATGAAAAATATCCCTTCCAGGCACACACACGGTATTCACTATAATGACGAATGGATAACAAATTCTACCGAAACAAGTAACCTCTTTGCAAAATTCTTCCATTATAAATCCTCTAATTCATCCTACAACTCAAAATTCCTCAGAATGAAAGAAGAAAGCGAAAAAAACAATATCATATTTACCACTTCCTCCGACTCCTACAACACCCCCTTCTCTCTACAAGAACTCCATCATGCCCTTCCCAAATCTAGGAAATCCGCTCCAGGCCCAGATAACATTTTAATACCAATGATCCAAAATCTACCAATACTCATTAAACAGGAAATCTTAAACTCCTACAATCATTTATGGAACAATCCTATATTTCCCTCATCCTGGATTTCGATTATAAGACCTATTCATAAACCTAACAAACCCAAAAACCTCTTAGAAAGTTCCCGCCGAAAATCACTCACAAACCATTTATGCAAATTACTAGGAATAATGGTCAACTTTCGACTATCGTGGTTCCTAGAATCCAAGAATATTCTGAATATTAATTTACTCGGATTCAGACCCAAACGATCCACAATAGATTATCTGTCTAGTCTTGAAATAAGCGTCTTGAAATCTTTTCGCAAACAACATCACCTCATAACAACTTCTCTCGACCTTTCGAATGCATATGATACCTCCTGGACGTACAATATCATCTATCAGCTCAAAGACTTCGGACTCAACGGTAACATCCTCATATTTATTACAAACTTTTTAAAACAAAGAGCCTTTCCTGTAAGAATCTATAATCACGAATCCATCTTCACCCCCCTCGAAAATGGAATCCCCAAGGTTCTGTCCTAAGCTCCACCCTCTTCATCATATATGTCAACTCTATATCAAAATACATCTGAAACATAAATTGAAATTTGTATCAACAACCTATATAAATGGTCTGTAAACACTGGCTATTCCTTCTCTCCATCAAAATCCTTCATTGTCCCCTTCTGTAGAAAGAGAAATTGTTCCAAACTCAACACAACCTCCATCAATAATGACGAAATTCCCATAAAAGATAACACAAAAATATAAGGCTTACATTTCAACTCTTATCTAAATTGGAAGTCTTATATGAATTACCTAAAATACATAACTCAACGCAATCTTAACATCCTGAAATCCCTATCCCATCTCACCTGGGGTTAAGACTACAATCCATTAATTAAAATATATCGAACAGTAATTTCACCAAAACTGATGTACGGTGGATTCATTTTCGATTCCGCAAGACCCTCATATAAAAAATGTCTCAACCCAATCCAAAATCAAGCTCCCAGAATCTCAACCGGAGCATACCGAACTTCACCCATAGAAAGCCTACAAAGTATCACTAACTCCCCTTCGCTAAAGAATGTCCAAAATCCAACTGATGAAATAATCTGTTACTGTGAAACAAAGACTTCCCATCCAAAAAACTAACAGCCTACTGTCTCCTTCCTCTCCAACAATGCGAATCAATCTCACCCCCGGCTTCAACGACCGGCTAAACACTCTTCTCAACAACACTAATATCTCTCTTCCAAACGTCTTACCAATAAACCTCAACATATTTCCCCCATGGACACTTTCCTTTTCCATTAATACCTCTATGTTCTCATTCGATAAATCTTACATTCCTAATTAATTCTTTACATCTCACTTTTCACAATTCATCCACCAAAAATACAATAATAATATTTACGATTCCAAATCTGAAAACGGAGTTGGATCTACCTTTTATTCATCTAACTCCTCTATGAAACTAAACCTTCAGCCTAATAATACAATCCTCTCAGCAAAACTCCTCGCCATTCGCGAAGCCATAAAACACATTCTAAAAAACAAAACACCTCTATCTCTAATAATCTCAGATTCCCTAAACGCACTCAAGCTTATACAAAAATTCACGCCCAGTCATCCTATTCCCATCCAAATACAAGATTTACCCTATTTCTTCACCTGAGAAATCTAGAACTTAGCTTTCTTTGGTTCCTCAGTCACAAAGGCATAACAGGCAACGAAAGAGCAGATTTCCTTGCCAAAAAACAACCACAGATGGCTCACCTATCCTACTCCTATACACCTCAAAAGAGACTAATTCCTTCCTCTCCCTATCAATCGATACCTATTTCTTAAAGATTGGCACGCTACTAACGATAAAAACGAATTATACGAAGTGAAAAATAATAGTATCGATTCATAGGATTTACCTGATTTACCTAGGAAAGATAATGTAAAATTGAAAAGAATTGCCATAGGTCATTCCAATTTAACCCACTCTTTCCTTCTCAAAAATGAACCTCCTCCAACCTGCCCCTTTTGCACTTCCATCCTCTCAATAAAACACGTTATCATGAATTTTCCACATTCTCAAAACAAAAGAATCAGCATATTAAACTCAAATTCATTCAAAGACGTCATGTCTCCAAATTTAACAGCAGACAAAAAGGTCATTCAATATTAAAAGACATCAATTTATACAACAAACCCTAAAACATATAACACAAAGAATTTTTCTTTAAAAATTTGCAATACGAAAGAATTATTGTTATTACTCATTTTAACATGAAACATAAAAGTTGAAGTAATTCCACACAATGCATATCCACAAAAAACTCTTATGAGTGCTAAATGCCAAGATATCGATGCACCTAGTCACCCTAACATTTCCTTCTATAGAAAAGCAATATGAGGATAATTTTCATGAAAAATTGCATAATTCACCATATCCCACTTGTCAGTCACAAAAAAGCAAGAATCTGATATTTTGCAGATTTTTGCAACGAAAGTTTCTCTATTTATGATAATGTTTCAGTTTCATGTGAATTATTGTGAGCTCTTTTTATTTTGAAATTCTACAGAACCGTGAAATTATAAATGAAAATTACATCTTTCTACTCTATTTCCAACGATTAAGGTAGTGCTTGAAATATAGACCAAAAAACTTTTACCGTGCCAGCAGAAAATGATTTTATATTACTTATGAGTGAAATACCTTTCACAACATCAGAACTGCGTTTTGATTACATCGTTCAGAAGTGAATAAACAGTTTATGAAGTTTTCTTGTTTAAATAAGGGATAAACGAACCATTAAAACTTTTCTCGTAAGAAACTTGTAACTAGAATAAAAAAAGTATTAGAATGCCAGTAAATACTCTTGATTAACTGAATATCCGGTTGAATATTCATTCTTTTGTATTAATATATATCTTCTTTCGTCAGTTTATTTCAAATATTGAACCAAAAGATAATTGTTTGGAAAACACCTCATCAATAATTATAACGCGCTCTACAAGCGAAAAGCATTTTCAGTTAGAGTAATCACAACCCAGAACATAATCCCATGTTTCCCAAAGAAACATCAAAGATATATCACATCAAACAATTTCTGATAGATCTTTAGTCAACCTTTAAGATTAGCCAAAGGTTTGGTGATTTAAATTCACGTCCATATCGCAAAGAACGGAAATGAAGTATTGAATCAACTGGACGCAGAAGGAACATCAAACGGTATCTGCCCATGACTAATCAAATTAGTGAGAACGATATTTACATCGAGGTGTGGTGAAACTTGAACGAATAATAGGAGATGGATGTAGTCAACTTACTGTACACCCCAGTGGACAAACACAGATTTATTAATTATTCATAATTCAAACAATAAACAGGTTATTATTGTCGACTAAGACAAAATAAAACACGGAAAGAAATTCCATTACACACCGACAAATGCAAGGTCATAGTAGGTAATCAAATTGAAATTTTGTTGTTTTGCACCGTTGCAAGGTCAACCGAAGTATGGTTAAAAGAAAGATTTAATTTCAATAACTACGAGGTGAACACATAAGTTACACTCCAGTCACTAACTAGAAATTTAAAAATAGGCAATAGTCTTAAACAATGAACTCAATTGATAGTCCTAAATGATTGTACAGTTCGGTCAATTGAGAAAAAAATAAACTAAGGATAAAAACGCAAATGCAGCGTTAACATGGGGAAAATAAAAGCATTATTTTTTTTCCGAAGGAATAGTAATAAATAACTGTAATAAATGAACATTATGCTTATAAATATGAAACCAATGAATGTTAACAAATGTAATTATTGATAGTTGTAGAGAACGGTAAGAACGCAACCATGGAACGACACACCGCTCTCCTGACATGGGTAACATTCGTTATGTGCGGTCTTCAAACAGCAATGACGTTAATCGCCTACGATTGTTCGAACCCCAATACATACATTACAGTGATCTCCCTAAAAGACGTACAAAAGTGCCCGGAACCTGAGACGGCGTACGCGAGTGAAAGCAGGTACATAGTGATTCAACGCAACGAAATCAAACTACAAAAAGTATGGGCCTGCCTTGCAGAAGTAAGCAGACTCATGTTTTACTGCGGGATGCATAGCCACACATCCCTAGTCAACGAAGGGCTGTCCACCTACATACATAAACTGGGATCCGAAGAATGCAGAGCCACGCATAGATACAAAACAATACAACTGTATCAACAGACAATCGACAATATAATCATGAATGGGACCACAACAGCATCAATAAAAATAGGTGGGACTTTAGACAACACCGGAACTTGCAAGGGGACCTCCTACCAAGAGAATGGAAGAAGTTGGGACAACGTGGTAATAATAGCCACAGTCAAAATAACAACAAGAGACTATCTAGCCAGAGTGACACTCGACACAAACGAAATCCATCTAAAAGAAGGCATAACATGCAAATTTACAAATGGATATTGTTTCGACACGACCACGGGCGAAGCAACCTGGACCAGTTACGAGCCATCCACATGTGAAGATCACCTAAGCCAGCTATACAAAGGCTTGGGAAACATAATCACAAACAAACAAACACAAGAGAAACTGATAGTCATAGAAGAAAAAGACAAAGTTTTCGCCTTAACACTACAGAAGAGAAACTTACTATGCGGTATCTAAGTTTGGCAAACCGAGCACCCCAGAATTGTCATTGGCCTTGAAGACAACCAAAACCTTCAACCGACAATGCCAAGTCTACCCCAAAACGTCGATCTCATGAACTACGTCAATAGCAAACTGTTGTACATAGAGCAAGCATATAAACGTGGCATAAGCATGCTATATACAGACACAATACATAGAAGATGCATAATAAAGAGAGACGTACTAAAAAACAGACTTATAATGGCTCACACCTTACCAAACGCAGTTAGTCAATTAATGGAGAACGAACCTGGTCATATAGGTAGAGTTCTGGGCGAGGTACTTTACATAATGAAGTGCACACCAACCACAGTTAACATAAGAAGAACCGAAAAATGCTACAACGAGTTACCAATCGAAGTAAACAACGAAACATAAAAGTTGAAGTAATTCCACACAATGCATATCCACAAAAAACTTTCATCAGTGCTGAATGCCAAGATATCGATGCACCTAGTCACCCTAACATTTCCTTCTATAGAAAAGCAATATGAGGATAATTTTCATGAAAAATTGCATAATTCACCATATCCCACTTGTCAGTCACAAAAAAGCAAGAATCTGATATTTTGCAGATATTTGCAACGAAAGTTTCTCTATTTATGATAATGTTTCAGTTTCATGTGAATTATTGTGAGCTTTTTTTATTTTGAAATTCTACAGAACCGTGAAATTATAAATGAAAATTACATCTTTCTACTCTATTTCCAACGATTATGGTAGTGCTTGAAATATAGACCACAAAACTTTTACCGTGCCAGCAGAAAATGATTTTATATTACTTATGAGTGAAATACCTTTCACAACATCAGAACTGCGTTTTGATTACATCGTTCAGAAGTGAATAAACAGTTTATGAAGTTTTGTTGTTTAAATAAGGGATAAACGAACCATTAAAACTTTTCTCGTAAGAAACTTGTAACTAGAATAAAAAAAGTATTAGAATGCCAGTAAATACTCTTGATTAACTGAATATCCGGTTGAATATTCATTCTTTTGTATTAATATATATCTTCTTTCGTCAGTTTATTTCAAATATTGAACCAAAAGATAATTGTTTGGAAAACACCTCATCAATAATTATAACGCGCTCTACAAGCGAAAAGCATTTTCAGTTAGAGTAATCACAACCCAGAACATAATCCCATGTTTTCCAAAGAAACATCAAAGATATATCACATCAAACAATTTCTGATAGATCTTTAGTCAACCTTTAAGATTAGCCAAAGGTTCATTGATTTAAATTCACGTCCATATCGCAAAGAACGGAAATGAAGTATTGAATCAACTGGACGCAGAAGGAACATCAAACGGTATCTGCCCATGAGTAATCAAATTAGTGAGAACGATATTTACATCGAGGTGTGGTGAAACTTGAACGAATAATAGGAGATGGATGTAGTCAACTTACTGTACACCCCAGTGGACAAACACATATTTATTAATTATTCATAATTCAAACAATAAACAAGTTATTATTGTCGACTAAGACAAAATAAAACACGGAAAGAAATTCCATTACACACCGACAAATGCAAGGTCATAGTAAGTGATAAAATTAAAATTTTGTTGTTTTGCACCGTTGCAAGGTCAACCGAAGTATGGTTAAAAGAAAGATTTAATTTCAATAACTACGAGGTGAACACATAAGTTACACTCCAGTCACTAACTAGAAATTTAAAAATAGGCAATAGTCTTAAACAATGAACTCAATTGATAGTCCTAAATGATTGTACAGTTCGGTCAATTGAGAAAAAAATAAACTAAGGATAAAAACGCAAATGCAGCGTTAACATGGGGAAAATAAAAGCATTATTTTTTTTCCGAAGGAATAGTAATAAATAACTGTAATAAATGAACATTATGCTTATAAATATGAAACCAATGAATGTTAACAAATGTAGTTATTGATAGTTGTAGAGAACGGTAAGAACGCAACCATGGAACGACACACCGCTCTCCTGACATGGGTAACATTCGTTATGTGCGGTCTTCAAACAGCAATGACGTTAATCGCCTACGATTGCTCGAACCCCAATACAAACATTACAGTGATCTCCCTAAAAGACGTACAAAAGTGCTCGGAACCTGAGACGGCGTACGCGAGTGAAAGCAGGTACATAGTGATTCAACGCAACGAAATCAAACTACAAAAAGTATGGGCCTGCCTTGCAGAAGTAAGCAGACTCATGTTTTACTGCGGGATGCATAGCCACACATCCCTAGTCAACGAAGGGCTGTCCACCTACATACATAAACTGGGATCCGAAGAATGCAGAGCCACGCATAGATACAAAACAATACAACTGTATCAACAGACAATCGACAATATAATCATGAATGGGACCACAACAGCATCAATAAAAATAGGTGGGACTTTAGACAACACCGGAACTTGCAAGGGGACCTCCTACCAAGAGAATGGAAGAAGTTGGGACAACGTGGTAATAATAGCCACAGTCAAAATAACAACAAGAGACTATCTAGCCAGAGTGACACTCGACACAAACGAAATCCATCTAAAAGAAGGCATAACATGCAAATTTACAAATGGATATTGTTTCGACACGACCACGGGCGAAGCAACCTGGACCAGTTACGAGCCATCCACATGTGAAGATCACCTAAGCCAGCTATACAAAGGCTTGGGAAACATAATCACAAACAAACAAACACAAGAGAAACTGATAGTCATAGAAGAAAAAGACAAAGTTTTCGCCTTAACACTACAGAAGAGAAACTTACTATGCGGTATCTAAGTTTGGCAAACCGAGCACCCCAGAATTGTCATTGGCCTTGAAGACAACCAAAACCTTCAACCGACAATGCCAAGTCTACCCCAAAACGTCGATCTCATGAACTACGTCAATAGCAAACTGTTGTACATAGAGCAAGCATATAAACGTGGCATAAGCATGCTATATACAGACACAATACATAGAAGATGCATAATAAAGAGAGACGTACTAAAAAACAGACTTATAATGGCTCACACCTTACCAAACGCAGTTAGTCAATTAATGGAGAACGAACCTGGTCATATAGGTAGAGTTCTGGGCGAGGTACTTTACATAATGAAGTGCACACCAACCACAGTTAACATAAGAAGAACCGAAAAATGCTACAACGAGTTACCAATCGAAGTAAACAACGAAACGAAATTCATGGCCCCACTAACCAGAATAATCCAAAATAACGCAGAAGAAATACACTGCAACAACATGATACCACCCCTATACTACATAGAAGACCAATGGTTAGGCTTACACCCGCACCCCACAATAGCAAACGAACCAAGATACTCAAACCAGACGAAGACATGGACCTCCACTTTGGTCCCATCCAGCCATTGGGAGCAAAAGGTCTTTACACACCAGAAGAAATTGACGCAGCGCAAAGAACCCTCACATTCGGAACCGAAAGAAAAGCGGTTGAAAACATAATCACCCGCAGAGCAGCCGGACTGAACGCCAACAGCCAAGGTTATTCAGTATCAAATATTTTCGATGCAAAAGAAATCAAAAACCTAGCCGAATCAACCCTAAAACATACTTGGGAATGGTTCACGGAGATAGGTTCAATAATAAGCGGTATAATTGGTATATACTGCACATACCAACTACTAAAATACATAGTAGACACGATACTAAACGCAATTCGCATCCAGCAGACTGTAGGATGTGGGATAGCGATGTTATGCAGAATATGGGATTCCCTTACGGCATGGGTAATACATTCCCACAGCAGAACCCAGAAACAAGACGAAGAGGCGATAGAAATGGAGCAGATACAGCATCAAGAGACGAGCAACCCCAGATCGCAACACTGGACGGAGAGAAATCACTCCATGAACGATCTACTAAGCAGCAGTGTCGCGAGTGTTAATAATCGTGACCTAGGTCAGGGTCAAAACAGTTAAACCGAAACGTGAGTGAGGTCAAGTGCGCAATACGTAAAAGCAAACTATAAACGGTACAAAGTTCACGGTAAGGTACTCGAAACAATCAATGTTAATGTATTAGGTAGGGTACAAAAAAGGTGTTGGACCTGAAACGTCACAACACTTTTACAAGGGGGGAAGTGATGTAATAAACACAAGATATGACACAAATTCTAAAAACACCCTATATAGATAATTTCTTTTCTAATTCAAAATAGTTATTAAATTCTCGACCTCAACTAAAGTAAAAAACACAAACAAAACAAGGTTATCCAAACATATTAGAATATGAATAGGTCAGGTTTTGTTGACCACAAACATAAACAAATATGAATAATTAACCTTCATTGAAGGTGAACTCTAGAAATAAATATCAAAAAATTGGGGACAGTTAGGCAATCAGTGAGAGATAGGTAATATCTCTCCCCTGGTGAGGCGAGTCTGAGTATTGACGGACCCTCACCCTCAAGAAGTAATAGTGTGAAAATTTATGTGACTAGTGGGATTTCCAAAACGTAAGTTTTTAAAAGTACAATTCATTTATTATATTGGGTATTGAATTTGCGTTATTATATTTTTCTTTGATTTAACCGGGTATCCCAAGATAGTTAAGGGACCCTACAGTGAGTTTCAGTCATATCGTGTGTTCCTTATACATCAGCGCCCCTCCCCTACTGTTAAGGCCTAAAATTGTAGAGGTATCTTATTAAGTTATATTCAGGGACCCCTTTTTCTGAAGGTGCATAGTGTTCCTCTTTCATCTGACTATTTTTGTTTTGATAACTGCGATTAACGTTTTTACTTGCGATTGTACTCAATTCTATCTTAGAGATTTTTCCGCTGTACTCGAGATTTTATTTAACCCTATTTCAGAGCTATTTACGTTATACTAAGGATTATAGTTAATCCTAGGTTAACATTTTCGATAATTGCGTAGAGATATTTACATTGCACTTGAGATTTATAATTAATCCTATTCCAGAGATATTTACATTGTGTACTTGCGAGATATTTACATTATACTAGAGATTATAGTTAATCCTAAGTTAAAGAATTGTGATAGACAATTATCCTATACTAGGGGTCACAGTCAGTCATATCTTAATCTATTATTTTTCGAAGTTTATTTGACACAGTTTTGTTTTTCTTTGTAATATATGTTTATATATGTTTTAACCTTTCAATTTTATCTCCACAACCTCACTCCTTACCACCCCCATACCGTCAAGTAGGACGGACCGGCTAACCCTGCACTACGAACTCGGGCTTGGCACACTGTATAAGCCCAAGGGGCCCCACGACGTCTTTGACCGCTCGAGCCTGGAACAACCCCCTCCCTCGAGGTAATCCCACAGGGAGAATTCCTGGTTCTACAATTTTTTGTGCCGCAAGGCACGGGTGACAGCACGCTGCAACGATCTTGGAAGCAGAAAAAAGGAAAAAAAAATATAATAAATAAACGAATTCACTACACCGTCTGACAGCGGTGACCAAACGAAATTTTAGCACAAAGGAAATACCAGATTATTACACTGGTGAGAACGGCTAGCAAAGTTACAAGTCATTACAGTTTCATATCCAAGATACGGGAAAAATAGCTAAATTGGAGCCTCGAAGTGCTTTTAGAACATTTTTCGTCAAGAGAATCTACTCCTCCTTTATCTTCGTTATAGTAAGCGATAATTTCGGGTTTGTTTGTAGAAGGATCAGTAAAAAGGCTGTCGTGCATGGAAGATACTAGTACTGTGGCTTTTCCAACTTTCCCAACATAGGAAATTGGAGTGCATTCTTCCCTAAATCCGTGAAGAGTTGATCCCCCAGCTCGTTTCCTATTTGCTAGGAATGATGGTGGTATTTCAACCTCATTTTTCTTCACTGTGCGAACTAAAGTCAAACTCTTTTTTCGCAAAACATCCACTAACTGTATTGATGTACACCAATTGTCAGCTGTAATGTCTCGATTGCTGTGAAAAATTGGTTCAGCTAGACGTTTACAGCTTGATTAGGCTTTAAAAAGTGTTTATCTTCTTTGCTAAGACCAAAATCTCCCGAGTCCTCACCACTGTAGATGTATGCGTTATTTAGATAACTATTTCGCGCATCCGTGAGACACTATATTTTGAGGCCGTATTTTGCCGGTTTATTAGGCATATACATTTTGAAACGGAACCTTCCACGGAAACTTACAAGCATTTCATCTACAGTAACAGACTGGCCAAATCCATAAACACTCTTACAATTTTGTATAAAGCTGTTGAATACAAATGAAATTGCTGCAACCGGATCGCTCTTCTGGCGCTCCTCCCTACCATCAGAATTGTCGATTCGTGTGGCGGCTAACAGAACAGCAAACCTCTCCTTGCTTATAACCGATCTAAATATCTCTCTTCCAGTACCATCGGTTGCAAATAATTTGTCTGTATTTCCATGGCTGGAATTGCATATTGCTGTATATATTAGAAGGCCTAAAAATGACTTTCAGTCTACGATATCAATGTCTTTTACATGATGTCTAGAATCAATAGAATACCTCTCACGAATATTACTTAATTTCTTGTTTGTGTACTGTATAATATAATGCAAAATGTTACTACTAAAGAGCAAATTTCAAATAGAAAACGAATCTGCAGTTTCGCCTAGCATTCTGGCTTTCTCTTTCAGAGAGGGTACTTTCATTACAATGTTTCTTTATAATGGGGGTCCTCCAAACGTACCCGTTTACTCGGCCCGACCATATTTCTCAAACATTGATGTACAAAAATAACTAACACAAACGGACCGACGTCGTGTGAGAGACGACAATTGAACTACCTCTTATTATATCTGACAAGAGAATGCCACAATAACGTCCCAACTACACCCACCTACCGTGCTCAGACAGCAGAGCAGAGATAAAATAGGAGGTTCTGAATTATCACAGTGACCAATAAGAAACAGATATCGAAATCACGTAGTCTGCTAGACGACGTTGGACCAGTTAAGGGTTAACTGATGCGTTTCTTCAATCAAATACTGGCATTATATACCTGTAGTAATAGTGTCGGATAATGACTTTTACGAAAGAAGTTTTTTTCAAGAAATCGGCCTGATTAGATACTGGCATAATCATTTTTGATTAACAAGTTCTATGTAAACATTATGTTGATGATATAATTATACAAGTATTTTAGGGCATCCTAAGTATTTACCCAAATTAGTTGTTTGGGATTACCAACTACCTACACAAGGATTATTACATAGAAATAGGTACCCGTTGTTTATTCGAGTCAAGACGAAATATCTTGGAACGGAATGTCCTTATGTAGATAGACCAGCTCCGATACAATCCACTATTAGTCTAATTGAAATGTGGAAAATGTCTTTATATTCAAAATTTTTGGAAATGTGCAATTAGCGTTTTACGTCTTGAGAAACTAATCTATGAAATTCGGCAAAATAGAGAAACAAATGTTTCTTTTGCTGCTGAAACCAGAGATGCTTGTTCATGGCAACAAATTGCTTAACAAGTGAAAGTAAGTGATAGAACTGTCCGTTGCTTTAAGATGCAAGCACAGAAATTATTTCCCGATGACAATACCAAACAGATGAAATTTTGTGAAATTATGATGCAAAATGATAACAAGTTTTTTTCATAAAATATATTGTTCGATACATCGTAAACATAATCCGTCCTCCGAAAAATATTGGTCTCGTAGCTTAGTCCGTTGAAGTTGAATACGGTGGAGAATAAGGATAAAGCCAGTAAATATACGTGCGATAACTCATTCGATCCGAAATAACATTTTAAAAAATGTATTGAAACCGTTTTTCACTACATAATAAATTGCAAAATTTATAAACAAATAAAGATGAAAAAGAAGGTTTCTAGTTTTTGGCGAATATTTGAGAAACTGTGAATAATCGATAAATTCCAAAAAAAAGTTCTCAAAGAAGATTAAATTCTATATCAATTATTTATAATGTTAATTTAACGCTGAAAATAGGATTCCTTGCCTAAATTTTGGGATCCGAACGCGGCGTCCAAAGCGAGTACGTTACATATAAGTATTAGATATTAATTCAAAACTTTAAGAAAGTTTTGATTTATTATGTATTCCGAACACTCTAAAGAATCTATTCCCGTTGGAGATAAATTTCAAAGTGAATTGTTCAATAAGATAGGCGATTGTTACAGAATTTCACTTATCACGTTATAAAAGTTCAAAACATTTACACAATTTGTTCAGCATAAATTTTTGAGTTAACAAAAAAATTAAAAATCGAAACTGTTACTCATAAAAAAATAAATGATGATAGAAGAAGAGGAGAGATTTTATGCCCAATTATTTCTAGTTTATCAGGGAAAGGTTGCAGCACGTTTATTTGAGGCTACAAAAAATTAAATCCTGAGTTCAGTGGTTTAACTATATATTAGTTCTAACTTGAAAAAATGGTGGAAAGGTACTGAGGGTGGCATTTTTCCGTTTAAGACTAATAGAATGTTTTATGGAATTAAGGAACGTAAAATATAACAAAAATTCAAACATATGCACAAAAAATTGGAGGTCTAATGCACGTTACGATTTTCTTTCATCTTATCCACACAGTCTCTGCAACACGCAAAAATGTGGTCCATACATAACCATTTCTTGCACCACTCACAAAAATATCTTGTCTTTCCTTTTTTTACAGTATTTACAGTGTCCTCTTTTATTGGGGGCAGGATCTGGTAGAGCCTGAAGTTTGATAAACTTGGCAATTGAAGTCTGGATATATGTGTGTAACCTGGATGTAGAGACTCTGGAACAGTTCCTTCATCAATTCAAGCCCCAAATTTCTTACAAATAGCCTACTATTTTTACTACAATCTTCATTTGGTTCATTGAATCTAGTTATGATAAAAGCATTGACATTGCAAATGTTGAGCATACCATGAAAAATTACTAATGGCCACCGTTTAGTGTTTCTTGCAACATTATAGGAAAATGAAATTTCATCAACAATGTCTACACAACATTTTGTAGAATTATGAAATAGAATTGTCCCTGGCTTACCACTTACTGGATTCACTGGGTCATTACGATGAAAGGAAGATACCAACAAGACATTAATATTTCTTAGATGTTCATAGGACGAAGCCATCATGTGTTTCCCAAAAGGAAATATAGAAGATTGTACGGGACTTTTGCTTACATTGATGACAATAGCTGGTAATTTTGGCTGATTTGTTGTAATACTACCTACAATTGACAACATGTGGTCTATTTTGAGTTTTTCGACAACTGGGTAGGAAATAAACCAACGATCCATCGTTACATTCCTTCCTAAACCAGACAAAGGTTGACACATTCTCTCATTCTCAGTGTAACAACAGCAGTGGCATTATCTAGTTTGTCGGATCCAGGTGGCTGCTGTACTGCATATGCTTCCATATGATTTGTATAAAAGGTTCTAGCGTCAACAGTGGCAAACACTTTTATACCATAATTTTTTGGTTTGCTGGGTATGTACATTCTGAATCTGCATTTGCTCCGAGGAGCAAATAGCATGCCATCCAGAGTGACATAATCACCTACAGAATAACAACTTTCACATTCTGAACAAATTTTTCGAAAATAATTCTTATAAGGGCTTTCATCTGTTTGCTGTCTTTCAGCACTAGTATTTTTGTCATCAAAACGTATTACTCTTAGAAGAAATCTAAATCGCCGTTCTAATATGGTTGCAGTGAATATTTCGCTACCTAGCCCATCTCGAGCCCAAAATTCTTTCATATTTTTTAAAGATCCACGATCCAGGCCTGCCAAATATAGCAAACCAATAAAAGCTGGCATTTTCACAACTGATGTTCCTTTCACATTTCTATGATCTTGGAAATATGCAGAAATGTTCAGAATATAAAGATTCGTATAGTGGACCACAAAGACAACGTACCAATAGTGCCTGGCAAATGTAGAACAATATTTTGTTGTCTAGTACCTACATTTCTAGGAGGTGTATGTTTTAGTCATTTGGTGCCATCTTTGTCATAGTAATATAATCGCCTATCTTCTATGAAATTCACGTTTTCCTCGACCTGTTGTTCTGCTTCTGTCATATCTTGCTCCGAATCCGTTTGGTAATCGCTGAATTCCTCTGCCCCTACATCAGAAATACAGTCATCGGAATCATAAATGTCTTCGTCACTTAGAACTTCATCACTTGTACAACACACAAACACTGTCACTGAATGCAAAAATCAAAAATCGTTCGAGGCATGCCAGATTTCATGGTAAACTAAACTTCATCATCCTAAAATATTGATGTCGGAGCATTCTGGGGTTTCCCGTAACACACTCTGCTATCTACCATAGCTTATTTCTATTTACCAACCTATAAACGGGGCTTTTACCTCTAGCCGCTAGATGGATGTACATATTCTTAAAGTTACAAGACCACACGACGATGGTCTATTAGGACAAAGCGATGAATTTTTCAAAAACCGAAGTTTCTGTTTTTGTACAAGATATCGTAAAATACTTTTTTCATGTTTCTGAAAGGTACTGAAATCCCCTGATTTCTATATTATCTGTTTATATGAGAAACAGTACTGTGGCCAGTACCCTTGTTCTGACAGACCACCGTCGTGCATCGGAGTGTTAATAATTACAGATATTGAATTTTTTGTAAACGTCACATTTTGACTATCATCGCTTTCAGGATGACCATGCAAAATAGTTGATATACAGCATAGCGAGAAAGTCTGGCACCAAGTCATTTTCTTTGAAAAGAGTAAACATATAATTATCAAATTTTAGGGTTACGAACGGTATTGTATTCTTCGTTCTATAGAGGAACTATCAAAGTTATGTGACATCAAAACTCGATGTACCGCCGCCATCTTGAATTTTTCTAAATTGCAACGTAGGTTGAATGATATATCACAGAACAGTTTATTTCTTCCTCTTTTCAAAAATAGCGAATAAGTACAACACCACTAAGAAAACATCCTGTAAAATTGCAGTTCTATTAATTTACTTGTATTTTGTACTATTGTTGGTACGCCACTGGTAAATGGTTGATGTGGAACAAAACAGTATATCAAAAACTGTCAAAAAAACATTAGAGTATCAAAGTCTTTTTAGCAAAGTGAGTTAGTATTTGTATAAGGCATCTAGAGTGTTTAAAATGTTTTTGTAAGCAGTACATTAAGAATGGCGTATTTATCAGAAAAATAACGAATCCAGATACTAATGTTAATTGGTTATGGTGATAAAAAACGTACTCATGAAGCAGTGAGTCATTTGTTCAATAAGTAGATCTACAGTTTCCAGAGTAATGAGTAGATTTAATGAAACCGGTAGCGTACAGGACCGTCCAAGGTCTGACAGACCAAAATCTGCTACAACCGAAGATAAGACTTTAGATGTCCTGTTCGATATTTAACAAAATCCCCGTACATCTACATATGAATTGGCAAAAAATCATGATATTAGCAGGAAGTCGGTCCAAACAATTTTTCATAAAAAAAAATTGATCCATAGATAATGCAAAGCCCTCAGGATTAGCTGAAGATGATTTCGATAGAAGATCGGAGTTTTGTGAAAAGGTTTTATAAAAAATTGGTACTGTTCTAAATGGCACTGTTAACCGACATAATTGTCGGTACTGGTCAGATTCTAATTCGCATGCATGAAACCCATACACAATACCAACAAAAAGTTAATGTGCGGGCCGGTTTAGTGGAAAACTATTTGATTGGTCCATTTTTTATTGAGGGTGCTCTTACAAGTGAAAAATATTTCAATCTTCTGCAGCAGCAAATTGTTCCTAAAATGAATAATTTGTTTCCAAACATGAACACAAATTTCCAGCAGCACTATCACAGAAATGCTATACAATATTTGAATACCACTTTCTCTCAGAGATGGATTGGTCGAAGGAGTGAAATTGAGTGGCCCGCAAGGCGACTTGACTCCACTTGATTTATTCTTAAGGGGCTACTTGAAGTATCGCGTTAATGTTAACAAACCTACAACCATATAGGATTTAAAAGCTCGCATTCGTCTTGAAATGCAAGCGATTACTCCACAAATGATTAACAATTCTATTCGAAGCCTCCAAGGTAGGTTGTACTATTGCCAAGAAACAGATGGTCGTCCTCCTAAGAACTTGTTACAAGGAACGTTGATTATTTGTTATTACCCTTGTTAGTATTTTTGTAATTTAGTATGTGTTCAAAAATTAGATAAATGAACAAATTTCACCAGAGAAGTACATATAACAGGAGGGTGGAAAATAGGGAAGACAGTAATGGAATTTCTAATAATATATCCGTGTCCTATAATCACCGACCTTCGGCTGAAATCTAAGTCCATTCTATCAAAATATCAATAGCAAACAAATGAACACTAACATGTAGAAAGATCTGGCCCCGTTTTAAATATCGATGGTTAATTACAATATTCGATATTAGTGGATTTCCTACAGCGAGTCGCATTTGAAGCTCGAATACTGCGACAGCTTACCTTCGAAAACGGACTACCTTGGCTCGAAGTCTCGAACAGCGCTGAATATTCGAAAATCTACTGACAGAGAACGGTACTGACTATTCCAACATTAAACCCAGACTATGCTTCGCTGTATAAAAAACTGACTAACCTCCCGGCGGAGATTAATGAGTGAAACGTAAAGGCGGGTCCAGATCAAGCGCGCCGATCCGCGCCGCGCCGCGCCAAACGTTTGCGAACGTTAGCGAACAAAATTCGTGTATGTTCGGAGAATTGTCTAGATAGACCAAATGCGCGCACGTTTGGCTATGTTCGGAAAGGTTCCAAGTTTAGTGCGTTTGTTTCATTCGTAGATATCAAACATGACCGATTATCAAAAAATTAAAGTAGCGAGTGCTGCATTTATTGTAATAAGTGGCATATTAAAAAAAAAGAACAATCGCCGATGGTGGATGACAAGAATTTTTAAAAATAGGAAGCATTACAGTGGCAGTGACTTATTGTGTGATTTGTCAATTGAAAACACGGGGCAATTCAAAAATTTTTGTCGCATGTCCTCTGAAGACTTTCAAAGATTAATTGAGTTAGTGGGCCCTAAAATACAAAAAAAGGACCCCAATTTCAGAGAGTGTATACCTGTTAAAGAAAGATTAGCGATAACCCTACGTTTTTTGGCAACCGGAGACTCATTTACTAGTTTATCATATTTGTTTAAAGTCTCAAAGCAAAGTATTTCTAAAATAGTTCCTGAAGTTTGCAACGCTATAGTTGAGGCATTTAAAGACCACATACAGGTAAGTTAACTATATATTTAACCTTATTTTAGTTAGTTTATATAAATATATATAATTTCTCAATATAATTTACAAATCAGCAAAGGTATGAACATACTGTTGCAATGGACTCATTGACTGTGAATATGGGGAGCTATTTTCAAAAGTTGCTGAAGACGACGATGGATTACCAAATGAAGTTGACGGCGAAGGAAGTGGAGGATTAATAACAATTTGTTGTTGCTGTTGTTGTGGTGTGCGTGCAGCAGTATTTCTATAATAATCAAATTCGATTTGGAACAGTACATTATTTATGTGATGCATAGCTGTAGCTCGCGTCATGTCATCAAATTTTCGGAGTCTGCTTGCAATATGTTCACCGAAAGTTGAACATTCATCTTTTTCGGCGGTTGAGGCCTTTTGAAGGACATCAAAGGCGTAGGCAATTCGCGGATCCTCTGCAGGCTTCTTTTTTTTAGCCGGTGCCTTCTTTGGTGAAGCAAACAGTTTGCGTTTATCTCTTGTTTCATTTTGGGATTGTAGTTGGGAATCTGCAGGTTCTTGGTTTTGTGTAGGGTTCGGCTCTTCTGTCGCTTCATTTGTGGTTAATTCTGAATTAACTTCGTTCCCTTCTTCCCCATCACTGTTGTCGTCCTCTTCTTCTACAGAGATCTATAAAAATAAATTAATTTTATAATTTCTTTAATTACAGATGCCAAGTAGTTCAGAAGATTGGGCGAAGCACGCGAAAATGTTTGAAGACGTCTGGAATTTTCCGCACTGTGTAGGAGCCATAGACGGAAAACATGTAATGATTCAAGCTCCTATTAATACAGGAAGCGAATATTTCAATTACAAATCCTTCTTTAGTATTGTATTATTTGCACTGGTGGATGCAGAGTACAATTTTATGTTTGCTGATGTAGGGTGTCAGGGACGGATATCGGACGGAGGGGTATTTAAAAACAGTGTATTGTGGCAGAAAATTACTAAGAACGAACTACATTTTCCTGAACCGGAAGCTCTTCCTGGTCGCCAAAAACTTTGTCCTTACGTAATTCTGGGCGACGAGGCATTTGCCTTACATCAAAATATCATGAAACCCTACGCAGGGGTGCACCCAAAGGGTTCAATGGAACGGATTTTTAATTACCGACTTTCAAGAGCTCGTAGGGTTGTAGAAAATGCATTTGGGATTCTTTCTGTTGTGTTTCGAGTATTGCGGAAGCCAATGTTGTTAGAACCTCCCAACACAACTCTTATTACACTGTCAACCATCTACTTACATAATTATCTACGGAAAAGTAAAGCCTCTCGCCAAACATACACACCTCCGGGAACATTTGATCATGAAGAAGATGGTAAATTAATACCAGGAAGTTGGAGACACGAAATAGACGATGGACCTTCCTTTATGTCTTTAAAGAAAGCTCCAAGGAAATGTTCAACAGATGCCCAAGCCACACGCAAAGAAATAGCAGACTATTTCATGAACAATGGTCGCGTACCATGGCAAAATGATTATGCGTAAGGGCATTATTACTTATTGATACATTTGAGCGAAAGCTGCGTAACACACTATTTCATAACTATTATGATTATACTCACATTTTCAGTGTTGATATGTCCCACAGGTTTATTCTTGTCCAATAAAAAAAAGAACCTTTCATATGCAAACCAGCTGCTCACATAAATCTCCCTCCGACCTGAAAATGGCACCATTATTACTTCATATGTACAATAATGTACTACATGTAACAATAAAGTGAATATCATAATACATATTAATAATAAAATTTAGTCAATACATACCTTTGCCCGTGCCTGTTGTTTTTTTTTATTTTTCCCCTTTCGCGGCGAAATGACGATAGCAGGGAATTCATTTTTGCTTTTGCTGCATCTACATTGCACTTTAATTTGGCGGCTATTTTTTCCCAAGCATCTTGTTTTTTATTGCGCATATGATAATTTTTATCACGGGGATCCCACAACTCTGGACACTTGTGATATAAATCAATGAAGTATGAAATTCTTTCATGGTCCCATTCTGTATTATTAACGTCTTCCATTTTAAATAAGTTTTAACAGGTAGACAGTTGTTTAAATAAGGCAATGGACTTTATTACAACTGCATTCGCTCTTGACAAACACACCAAGTAAACTAAAAATTCGTCCAAATCAAACGCGCGCGAACAAGCAAATTTCTTTGATGTACCGACAACAAGTGGATAATGTTTGCGAGCGCTTGTTCGTGCACGTTATGGCGCGTTTGTGCGCGGTAACCCGTCCAAATTGAACGCGCCTGCAACGTTCGCAAACGTTTGGCGCGGCGCGGCGCGGATCGGCGCGCTTGATCTGGACCCGCCTTAAATTTCACAGGCTCTTTTGATTGTTCCGTTCGCAGTGGCAATAATTGCTACTATTGCGACACTATCACTTCCAGTAGGAAGCTCCGTTATTGTGCCCAGTTTCCATTTAAGTGGAGGCAAATTGTCCTCTTTTATTAGAACTAAAGCACCCAGCTTTTGTCCTTTGTAACGCTCATGCGTCGCTACTTATCGGAATGGCCCCTTGGCAACAGGTGACGGATTGCCTCGGGCGCTAGTTTATTATAGTGGTATGCTTCACTCGCTCCGGGCAGCGTCAATGAAGGAATAAAATACTCTAGGGGTTACTTATGGTGGTGACAAGAGTGTTGCGGCCAGTAAGACAGAGTTTACTTGCTTTCCAGGTTTCGTAACCAGGCGGAGATTAGTGCTAGTTGGAAAAGAAAATCAAACGTTACCTATCTACAAAGAGCCTTGATTCGGCAAAATAACAATAGAAAAACAATGAGCAATCGGAAAAGATAATCACCTAAACTAAAATTAGACCACTAATTCGGGTGAGCGGGGCAAAAAAAACTAATACTAACTACACTACCGGTTCAAACGGTTTCTTATATTTCACTACAACGGTGATGAGGGGTGAAATGAGTGGCAAACAAGTCTCTATTATAACGATAAGTAAATCAAAGTAAATGCAAGCGTAAGCAAGATGAGGGATGCGGTGGACGGATAGCGGATTGATGAAGCCAATTAGAACTACTACGGCGTGCAAGCGACCCTCTAGGTCAGTAAAATCTGTACTGTCGGGGATACGGCACTTTGATCTCGCGATATAAAAATCCCGAACACGCGACTGTTAATAGGGCGTGAATACTCAGCCGCCCTAGTAACAGTTTTTCCCCAGACCTTCAATGCCTTCTTCTATTCTAGGTGTTATCAAATCCTTCATTCTAAAATGTTTGTTAGTCTGGGAATTTTTTTCTTGCAATAATTCTATTTTTTCTCTAAGTCAATTTTTTCCATCCTTAATTAATAGTTTTCCTTTTTTAACTTTGCTGTTTGTAGATACATGTCAACAATTTTATGTTTTATCTCGGCGTTCTGATTCATACTGCCAAATTCTTACGTTTCTATACCAATCATAGTTTAGTATAATAGAGTATGAGTGGATAATAAGGTCTTTCAAACACGCGCGAGTATTCGAGCACAACGGCGCATCCGGAGAGCTCGAAATAGAGCAAGTGTTTGAAAGACCAATTATCTACGAATTTTTTACGCTATTTTTTTTATTGGTGCACTTTGAAATCATAAAATATTATTATATTATAACTACAAAAAATGGCCGTCCTCGATGCCCAGCCAAGTTTCGTGAAAGTCCGTCCTAAATAGTATTTATTTTTATTTGACGTTACGAGGTACTGCTGTCAGATCAATAATCAAAAAGTTTCTTTATTTATATTTAAAAGGATACAATGTATATATGAATATATAAATGAATTTTGCAGAAAAAACCAAATAATTCACAATGAAAATATACAATTTAAAAACTAATTAAAAAAGTTGTCATTGATGCTTACGTTTCTCGAGTTGCTGTTGTTACCATAGAGACTTCAAAAAACGCGCGTGTTTGAAAGTTCGATTTAAACACGCTGAGGCGTGCTGTGAATGGGTAATATGAGGCATCAATAAGAAAAAATTATATTACCTGTAATTTCTGCATTACTTTGGTTTCTATGGTAACTTCTGAAATTGTTGTGCTGGTATTCCGAATGTCGCCTATTATAGTTTCCGCACCCATTCTCGTAACTCATATTTGGGTTAAATCTATTTTTATGCTGAAAATTGTTATAGCTGTTCCTGGAGTGTAAAACGTTCTCCTATTGCTGACCTGCTGTCCCGCCTATTAAAATCAGCTGTTGTGTTGTCGAACAATTCCCGCTGCTATGATTGTTTTTGTGGTGTCTGATGTTGCGTTTACAGTTAGCGATTTTACGGTCCTCAATAGTGTATTTGTATGCTAATTTCGCCGTATTTCCTCCAAGTATGCCGGCTTATTCTGATTGTAGTTTTACTGCTAGTTTCCCACCTCTGTGCCTTAGCTTGTGAGTTCCTTATTGCGTTTCCGTAACTTAATTGTTTTGGCTAATAATAGACTTCGGCTGTTTTCTTCCTTCCTTTCATTTTAATGTCTTCATGATCTCTAATTTGTTATTTCCTGACGTTATCAGACTTCTGGCCTTTGTCTATCAACGAATAATATTGCAATATTCTCGTTACCAGTCGAATTTATTTGTAGTAAACCAAAGCGTCTAAAAATGATTGCAACCTCGGATAAGTTTGAATTTATCTCTTCCAGTATTGTGTATTCGAAACTGTCAAATATGCTGCTAATATTACGTGATACCCTATAAGAATTAAATTCGTAGTTAATATAAACTACTTTTTGAAAAATAACTTTTATTTCTGCGAACTAAAATGAGACTTTACAACTAGGAAGCTATATAAAATCTGAATGTGATAATGAAAAACGTTATAAAGAAAACAATCCGTGAGATTGCAATTCAGCAGTCTAGCGGTGTCCTATTACCATATGCGTTCCCATAACTTAAGTAATGATTTTAAACTATAGATATGATTCATGGACACGTATATTGATATGAATCACCTTTTTTTATTTGTTTCATAACGGTGTACTCGAAACAATAATATATATTCAACAAAAATTTTTTTTGTTATACTCTCATCGTATTCTGTGGCGAGTGAATTTAAAATAGAATAATGAAACTCTAAGGCCAATCAATTATATGTCAACAATTCCTCTTTTGGAAATTATCTTTTAGTCTAATTATCCAATGTTATCAAAGGTTCTCTTCATTTCAATGGATTGAATGCATGAATCTGCATCAATAATCTTATATTTAGTAACAAGCGTTGTATGCCATTGTTTGTACAGAATCCTGATTATGTATCTCAAATTGTCTTGTGTTAAACTGTTCTTATTGTGTTTCTAGTATATGCATTGAATTTCCCGGATTAGTTGGCCAATTTTATCTCATTATAAGTCTTGATATACCTTTGTTTCGAATAAAGATATCTTAGTTCAAGTGGAGATTTCTTAATTTCTTCTCATAGCTCCTAATTATCCATATATATTTAATAAAGTATTAGATCATAATAACTTTAAGCAAAATTTAGGTATAAATCTGTTTTTCCTTCCCTCCCTTCCTTTCTTTCTCTAGAGAAAATTCAAAAGGGTACTAGAGCGACCATACTATAAGAATACCAAAATGATTAATTAATCCCAACGGCACAACGGTCGAATTATAGTCACCAACTTTGGTTCTTACATTCTTTCCGTACCTTCGAGAAGTTGGTGAAAAACACACAGGGGAAATTATTTCCAAAGTTTTTCATATTTTTCGGAAACTATTTCTATTAAACTCGAACTCAGTTATTTGGAAGTTATGAACGCTGCTATTAAAGTTTCAAAGTGAAATATTGGTATTCAATACGATAACTAAAAATTTATTGACTTTTCCATTTTTGTACAACATTCAGAGAGCGAGGAAGAATGTAGTCTACGTGTCAATTGCAAGAAGCATTTTAAACACAATCTGTTAACGAGTGAGTAGGTTGATATTATCTACAATCCAAGATAGGATTATTATTTTATATTCCCAGTACCTGCTCTTGAATAAAAACACAAAAACAATACATAAATCTTTGAATGCAATATGCAGATCGACGACTACTCATATAAGTTGATTAACAGCCGCTTTAATTGCTGACACCAATTGGGATAATGAGCCATTTTACCAAAAATTCGAGCGTCTTCCATGACTATTTGTAGGAGGTTGGTGATGTGAAATTTACATTTGGTAATATTTGTGTTAGAGGCATATAATTTTCTTAGCGCTATGAACCATGAAAGTACAACTTTATGCCTCGACCATCTTCTACTACATTCGATTTTTAGGAGCGTAGAGTGAAGATCGACATGTATACGAATTTAAGTAATAGTACAGTTAAATTGTGTTCTATTTTTATGTTAGCTTATTCAAGTTTATTACTGTTTTATTGTTAATTAATCATTTAGTGAAGTAGTCCGTTGAACTTTTTCATTTGTGGAGATTCACCAAGCTATAAGTAAGGTTTTTATCTACAAGGTACGTAATTCAGTTGGATCGTTACTTTAGTTCACAAATTCAAACTAGAGAAAGTTATTATTCGGAGAGTGTTATTTATTAATTTAGATTTGCTGAATTCACAGTCAAGACTAAGCAATCATTTATACTGTTTATAAGTTCATGCAGACCGAGAAAGAACAACAAGCTCGAACAATTCCTTTAGGATTTAAGCAATCTACTAGAGAGCGTAGCCAAAGCTTATGGAGATGGTATCACTGCTGTGAAAAGTAAATTATCAATGAAGCTAAGAGAAAACTACCTGCCACTACCTTTAAGTCACCAAGGAAAACCATGAACAAATATTCAAACTTCAATGTATCAGCTGATGAGTTTCAGAAAAAATTAATTAGAAAAATCATGTAGTCCTACAATACAGCTACTCAGAAAATGGGCCTACTCCGAAAAGAATATTTGAAGCTGTTGAAAATGAATGAGGAATTATTTTCACAAGCAAGATGGATTATTTTAGAAAATCAGATGACAAAATGGGATTCATTCATAGACCATATAGAAGTGTTGATTGAAAATGTTCACATTAAATCTTAACTTACTTCTATGGTGAGTAGTGGAAAGTGTTTATTGTAACTTTTCGGAATTCGTTTGAAGAAAAAAACTTTTTATACTGTTGTGCAAAGTTTATTACATTTAATTTGCAGAGGACTTACGGCCTAATGCTAGATTATAATTATAGAAATTGATGATTATGTATAAAAGTTGAACGAACTTGTAAAATTACAAGACTGGGGTATCCAAACATTGTACATGTTTGATAAACAAGTTACGTGGTTTGGACATTTTAAAATGTTTTGAATGATACGTTGGTTGTAAAATTATGTGAGATTATTAGTATTGAACTAAACATTTTTCTATTTTGCCAAGTCGTTTCCAAAAAAACTTAATGTTTTTGATTGACCTGACGTTCCATCATGTGGGTTCCGATTTGTAGGAACGTAGACAAACATCGTTGGTGTAATTCAGTCAACCGCATGTTGAGTTCGTCACGCTAACCGGCTGTACATCCACCATCTACCAAAAATAGTAATTCTGGAGACAGACTAGGTATTCTGTATTCTATTGATAGATATGAAACTCTAATGTTTGTGATAGATTTATATGCTAGCTAATTGTATCTTTTTCTGACTATTTTTGCAGAAAATTGCCTATCATATAGTGATGACATCCATTGCTAATCGCAATTGGTTTAATTGTTTGAAGTTCGTTGTTATTCTTGTCGTATCTAAAGGTATATTCAAGATTCTGTAAATGCAACAAATGAAAGCAGCCATTCTCTGCTGAAGATGGTGGTTGGAATTGGCATCTAGAGCGCGGTACATTTGACTGGGTTTCCTGAATACCCCAATGCCGAAACACCGTATGTAGTGATAGAGGAACCTATTCATTTCAATTCCTATTAATATTAGCTGTTATTGTGTTGCATTTGATTACACAAAATATGTCAACGTATCTAAAGTATAGGAGTATTCCTTTGGTCTAAGGGATGATGAATTTACTTTCTTATTTGTTCATAAAGATTTCAGCTATTAGTGGTGATAAGCCAATACTCATGGCTAGGCCATCAGGTTGTTGATAACCAAAAGTGACGTTATTGAATGTAAGAAATTGTAAAAGGCAAATCTTTATAAAAGTAGTTATATATTGTATATCTTGTGAAATGATGTCTGAGGATTCCAAGATTTCGAACACTGAAGGTATCGATTCTGAGACCGGCACAAAGGTGTACAGATTACTCACGTCGAACGAAGCCATAGAGCAACCATCTGATATTTGCAAATCTTCAATTTTATTAATTATTTCAAGAGTGTTACTCACCGAGTTATCTGGTTTGAAGTTCGTCAAAGATTAGAATACATTGTAGATTACCGTTGTTAGTTTCGAATCTGGATGATATTTCCTTATTCACCAATATTTCGTTAAACCTTGCTCTCAATTGTATTTCCAAAAAATGGGATGAAATTTGCAGGCATTGTAAGTTTGACAAGAGGTCTTTTTGAGTACTGTTGAATATCTCTTTTCTTCAACCAACTTAATGTTTGGAAATAATATTTACAAGCAGATATTGGGAGCCCTATGGTAGGGAGTAATTTTCTAATTATTGCTAATTATGCGAAGGATGGTTAGGTTGACCATTGTCGGCCCTGTAGAGTTTTCAAGTACCCTTTTCAAAAATAAATTCTCGATGACATCATAGTATGTGTTCTTCAGAAAGGCATCCAAGAAATCCTTGACACGATTAACAACTTTAATCCTAACCTACAGTTTACAGTGGAAAAGGAGACAGATAACAAAGTCCTTTTCCTAGACATAAAAGTCATTGGAATCTCTGATGACACAATAATCACAGGATGGTTCAGAAAACCAATGTGTAGCCATAGGTTCATGAATTAACACTCCTATTATCCTCAAAAAAATGGAAATTACCTTGATAATAGCCCTGCAAACCTGTGTTTGCAAAGGAACCCACAGATCCAAACAAAGGGAAGGACTTGAACAGCTCAGGCAGATATTGGTTGAGAATTCTTATCCATTACCATAAATAAATAAACTCCTTTACAGTAATGAAATTGACTGTCTCGACCCTTACTTCGTGGAATATGCTCATATTAGTGTTTTGAAATGAAACTCAAGGTCTCTAGTTAATTCCACAATATAATACAAGTTATTGAAAATTCTAAAAAATTGACAATTGTCAATTTTTTAGAATTTTCAATAACTTGTATTATATTGTGGAATTAACTAGAGACCTTGAGTTTCATTTAAAAACACTCCTTTACAGTAGTCCAAATTTTCATCAGGCTTCCAGGGTTGCCATTATTTTACACCATATAGATCACACTTCTAATAAGAATACGACAATACGAACTTAATATCTGTCATTACATTACATAAAGGAATTAACGCCCAAACTTATCAATATTTTAAAATTAGTGTTTTTAAATGAAACTCAAGGTCTCTAGTTAATTCCACAATATAATACAAGTTATTGAAAATTCTAAAAAATTGACAATTGTTTCGATTTTTTAGAATTTTCAATAACTTGTATCATATTGTGGAATTAACTAGAGACCTTGAGTTTCATTTAAAAACACTAATATGAGCATATTCCACGAAGTAAGGGTCGAGACAGTCAATATTTTAAAAGATGAAAACATGAAAATAGTAAAAAGAAATATTTCTACTGTCAAATCATTATATTCTAAACATAAAAATATAGTACCAACAAAGGATAAATCTGATATGGTTTATAAGATCCCTTGTTCTTCGTGTGATAAAATCTATATTGGTAATAGGGCGTATCACTTCACACAAATCTGATTGCAAAATTTCTGAAAAGTATTGTGCATTAACAGAACATGTAATATTAAATGATCACATTATTGACTATAATAACGCAACTGTCCTTAGAGTATAAACGAACCTAAAACAAGAACTTTTTTGGAAATGATTGAAATAAATAGACAAGATAAATGTATGAATAAAAGAAGTGACGTTGATGACTTAAGTTCCATAATCTCCTAAATTCTAAAAATTTCGAATCACAATTAAGTTAACTCACATTTATTTTTACCTTTTATTTATATACTTTGGAAAAATCATTTTCTTGATAATAATTTTACATTCTTAATAAATTTATGCTGACAATATCTTAATATAGTTTTAACCTTTTCATAGATTACACTTAATTTAAACCAAAAAGAATTTATTGCATAACTTATTCATCCTCCAGAACATAATGCAGTATACCTCTTCACGTTCATAATTTCAACCGCTTTATTTTGATCTTTTGAAGAATTTGTCTGTTGCTTTAATCACTAGCTTGCATAAGATCTTTGTTGATAACGATAAAGAGATGATAAACTCAATTTTTCTCAAGTTACTCCTTTCATAGTACCTAACACGTTACGCCTTTGTCCAAGCGTAAAAACAATCCTACACTCGTTAACCTCTGGAATATTTTATTACCTACAAAAACAACAACTAAGTCGAATTCAACTCTCTATGAAATCTTCTAATATCCCTTAAATTTACGTTGAAAGGTCAAGTTGACCTCAACCTGGTCTTTGGGAAAGAAATGAAAATTGAAAAATATTGATAATGTAGTTGAAACATTGAAATAGACTGCCTAGTATTCATATGTTAAATACTTCTTATGTTTCTAATCTGCCGTCCTAAGAAAGAACACCGTATGTGGCATTTTTCTCGAAAATGAGACATAGGTAGTTTCGAATTCATTATGTCATTAAGTGTATTAAAAATTATTTTTTGTAATTTTTTTTGCATTAAATTTCAGCAAAAAAAATTGATTTGAAATTAAACAAATTAGACGCTCTCTATATTTATGATCAAATTACTAGCCAAGAACACCGTAAGTAGAGATTTTTGCCGTAAAAAGAATCATATAATTGCTGATACTACCCATAATCACCGTATGTTGTGAAATTGAAACCACATACGGTGTTTTTGCCTTGAAACGTATATAGTTTTCTAATTTGTGACTTGCCGCACAAAATGACCACAGACATACGGTGTTCTTGCTTAGGAACTAGTTCATTTCTCTATCAAGAACGTCCTCGCGTTTGTGTAGTCTACGTATCTTGTTCCAGTTGCTTTTCGGTAATAGACCCGTGTATATCGTTCTCTAGTTTCGAATCATGGGGTCAAGATCGCGTCGAATGGTTTTGATGGCAGTTAGTGAAATAATAATGACGATAAAAGCTGTTCTAGAAGTGGTGTCGATGAGAGTAGTTATAGTAGTATTATTAGCAATACTGATTCAGGTTGTTGTGGTGGTAATTTATTTCCACTAGATGAGAATATTATGATTCTGGATGAAAACCTACAGCCTCTGATAACTAGCAGTTTCATAGAGAACAACAATGAGATATTTGGAATAGTTACATCTCTTGAGACAGAACAAGGTAAGTTGAATTATTTATTTCAAAGACAAAGCTAAAGGTAACCACAAAAAACGGGGTGGGGCAGATTGTATCTTGTATATGCGGGAAATTTTATTCTTGTTTTTTCAGAAAGAAGCTCAATGATTGACAAGAATCAAGAAAACCATGTCGAGACTGTGGTACATGTCGAAGCCGAAGTATCACAAACTGAAGACAATATTGTTTCAAAAAATTACACAGGTAGATATGTTCTCTAATGTTTCATTTTTTTCTCTATCAATAGAATTAGAACCTGTTCGTTTCACTGATGATGACGTTATTGAAGAGCAAGCCGAAGCAGACAGCTTATTTGTTTTGAATAATCAAACAGGCAACAATACCCCCACAATTTAAAAATATTATGGCAGTTGGTTGAATTATTGTTTTTTTCCAGAGAACTACAACAGTAATCTAACAGATGGAAGTCTTACAAAACGTAGAGAAATTACAAAAAGGGAGAGATCAAGAACCAAAGGCGAAGATGGAAGTAGAATAGAAGTTTGTAAAATATTCTTCCTAACCACTCTAGGATATAAATCAAACAATGATAGCATTCTTCGCATTTTAGAGAGTCCACTTTAGGATAAACATGGAAAACATTGAAAAATCAAGAGAAAAAAATACCACCAAATAATTCGAAATCACATTATGAAGTTCTCGCCATGCGTGTCCCACTACCGACGAGAGCACGCCTCTAAAAATTATATCTGCCAAGTGATGTCTCTATAGCCCAAATGTGCAATGATTTCAAAGAATCATGAAACTTTCCTATTTTATATGAGCTTTACTATATGTTATTATTACGTTATTGTTATATTCTCTACATACACCAAAATTGTCATCCTTTCTTGCACAAATTGAGAGCGTTCCCCTCTCTCTCGCTCTCTCTTCCTCTCTTTCCATACAACTTCTTGCTAAACCCATTGTGTTGACACTACAACAGAGGCCAGTACTAAAGTGAGTACATTGTCTTACAATTCTCTGATTTCGGACAGTTGGTAACATTGTTTGTCTATTGTGTCCCCATTTAGAGGGAAAACTATATCATTTCCTTATCGGCTTTCAACACAACAACGCTTGAAGATGATTCCAATTATGTCATTTTACAGAATAGTGCTGCATTTTAACATTTTATAGTCATGATGAGTTGGTTGATCATTGTTAATCTCATTTCTACACAATTATTACACAATTCACAATCTGTAGTTTAAATTATTACAACTCAATGGAATATAACCTCACTTCGGAGGTAAGTACACACGTGGTTGTAAATTTCATTAAAATTTATGCTTTCGTTGACCACAGTATTTAACTGTTGTTTTTTCATTTTATAGTCTCCCTGATGATAAGGATAATAATCCTCGAAAGTTTGGACAATTTTTGCTGAGAGTACACTTTCTTGGATTAAAGGTTAAATATGCTTAAAAAACATTCAATAACGAAGTACGTTTCGACTTATGAAGTCATCTTCTGGTTAATAAAATAATCTAAATTTATTACGTGTATAAGTAAAAATTATGTCAATATTTATAGAATCAAATTACACGAAAACAATATAAATTATTACCCTTCTTTCATTATTTCAGATATGATCACATGAAAGACATAAAACATTTTCTGAACAGGTACATATTTATCACTCATTGCTTGGACATTGAACTTAATACAAATTGGTTTCTCTATAGATTAGTTGTTATTTTTTTATCATAATTAATATTTTTCCTTTTTATACTTTATTGTTAGTACGGACAAATTATTATTTTAATGTTGTTAAATTTTATATATATGTATATATATAAATATATATATATATATATATATATATATATATATATATATATATACATATATATAAAACTAGTGAATATTGGGGATTGCAGCAAAAAATTGGAAAAGATATACTCTTAGCGGAAAATGTCCAAGCTTTCGAGGATGTTCGTCCTCATCATCAGGGAAACTAGAATGAAAAACAACAGTTGAATACTATGGTCAAAGAGAATAATTAAAAATGAAATTCACAACCACGTATTCTCTTTGACCATAGTATTTAACTGTTGTTTTTCATTCTAGTTTCCCTGATGATGAGGACAAACATCCTCGAAAGCTTGGACATTTTCCGCTAAGAGTATATATTTTCCAATTTTTTGCTGCAATCCCCAATATTCACTAGTTTTATTCCTAACTAGTCAGCAAAGACTATCTTTCTTCTATATATATATATATATATATATATATATATATATATATATATATTATTTATATTGTAATGAATAATTTATAAATTTATCTTTTTGTTAAGTTTATTTATGGGCGCCAATTTATAATTATTCCCTTGATTGACTAGCTCAATTTTTTTAATTATTTATTTATAACGTTTATTTAATTCCTCCTCTCTTCTCTTTCCTCTTCCGATCCGCTATCGTTTCCGACCTGCTTTCCATCTCTCAATACCATTTTCTTGTCCATGATTTCTTTGTTTGTCATTAATTTAAGCAATTCAATTATTTATATTTGCCCCAACGTTGGGCCGACAATTTATTATTATTTATATTGTAATGAATAATTTATAAATTTATCTTTTTGTTAAGTTTATTTATGGGCGCCAATTCATAATTATTCCCTTGATTGACTAGCTCATTTTTTTTTAATTATTTATTCATAACGTTTATTTAATTAGTCGGAAGTATGAGAATCCTCCCTTTGAGTTCTGGATATAATAATCAAAGATTGAGGAAATATATTCATAATCTTACCTTTAACTTACAACCTCTGAAAGAAACAATATCTGTTAAATAAAACGATTGAAATACGACAACAATGATATTGATAATTTAATCATGGATGTGAGAATAAAAAAAATCAACACATTAATGTAAAGCTGTTTAATAAAATAATTTGAAAATTTTTAACCTGATTGGAACATAATAAAATATTTTTGAAACTATCAATTTGCTTTGAACATTTATTCTTATGGAATTGTGCCACCCTATATCATACATGTATTCTTAATAACAAAATCTCCCACTACTGCGTCGGCGCTAAATCTCCAAACGCATGCGCTGCTACAATATACATGAAAGAAGGAGGTTTTCCTTCCATAAATAACGTTTTATAGTCAACACGACGTTAGCGTGCTTGTGATAAAGAAAATTTGTTAAAATTATCAAGTTTCTATAATCAATGACATATAAGTGATAATTTATAGACTATATATGTGCGTGTGTTTAAAGGTCAAGAAAGTGATAGATTAAAGTTATACATGCGATAGCTGGAAGGAAGATATGAGATTTAATTTAACATTCAAGATGCACGTGATATTTCAAGTAGATAAATTTACAAAAGGTGAGTATAATAATTTTATAGATATTAAAGATATAATTCTCTATAGATAAATTTATGATGCATCATATTTTATTGCTTTTGGCCTTTTTATGCGTTATATAATTCGAACGTTCTACTAAGATTTGAGTGTACACTTTGAAAATGTTAATTGGAATTCCAAATAAGTTTAAGCAAAATACACAGACCTTATTTTTGCTATCACTGCCGGCTGCACTCGCATCTTCAAATCTTGCAGATATCTCATAAGAGATATGCTCCTACTGCACTATTCAATACTTACACAGGATTGGATACTCTTGTGATTAGTTTGATTTAAATTTTTTATATAATTTTAACTTTTAAATACTTTTTAAACAATTTTGTACAGAGAGCAATCTTTTATCGACGCATCCTCCATCACCATCTCAAATCGACTTTTTTTGATTTTCAAAATCAACAAGTATTTCAGCTTACCTAGTCCATAGCTCACTTATTTGTTTTTTTTTATCACTAAAATTGTTATTCTCCAGTCTTTTAGTTACTATTTTGAAAAACATGAATTTATTGTCCTAGAGGGTAATAACACTGATTCACTTAGATTTCTATTGTATTGGGGAATTTTAATTAAGTCCTCTTTTCCTCCTACAATAGTCAATTTTCTTATATTTATGTTGTTTAGCTAATTTGAGAAATGTTTATTTTTACAAATTTTACAACCTATATTATTAATTAACCTATATGTAATTGATTCTATTTTAGTTTGAGTCTTGTTTTATAGTTATTATACATAAACTCCTGATTATTTTTGTTTTTGTAATTAAATTTTATATATATAATCAATAAGCAATGATTTTATGTTGGTAATGAAAATTCCCTAGCAGGCATTACTTCCTGTAAATATTCATTTCCTTTTTATACGTTTGGGCTGTGTTCCAACTATCTTTTCCATCTAGTTTCAACCCCTTGCAATGAATGAATGAATACATGGTATTCTAAACTTTTGCTACTACTAAAAAAAATATGTAAATAATGTTAAGTTATCGTTGGACTGATTATTCTTTTCTCTTAATTTAGGTTCCAAGCTATTATATGACATTTCGTACTGCAGAAATTGCTATGGCTGTGTTCAGTGTAATACGGAATTCCGTGACTTTGACAACCAATCAGAATTACTGGTACAGGTAATATTTACTATTTAATTAACTAATATAGTGTTGGAATTTTTATTCTTCATCCCTTTTTAAAACATTCACATCAATATTTCACCCGATTTATTCATATTTCAATCTTTTTATATTTTAATATTTGACTTGTTATTGAGTTTATTCTAATGGTTGTGTCTACTGACACTCCTTCCGTTACAATAAGACCTTTTTATTATGTTTATTTATTTCAATATATTTACAAAACTAGATGACTAGTTCAATATATATATATATATATATATATATACATAAAAGAAGATGTAGGAATATCGCGTGATATATATATATATATATATGTATATATATATATATATATATATATATATATATATATATATATATATATATTATATATATATATATATATATATATATATATATATATATTAATTGTGAATTTTCTCCGCAACTGTATTTTCTTATTCAATCATCATATTTTATTGAGGTTTCAAACACTTTAGTGAGCTCAGATGAGTAACTAAAACGTCAATCTGAAATAACGATGATTGATTGATTGATATGATGAAACATTGATGGATGTTTCCATTTTTTTTCTTCAACAAAACCTGTAGACAGATGAAAATAATATAGAGGTAAATAAGTAATAACTCTCACCCAAATTGGTGTGAAAGTGCAAAATCTTGTTCCTAAGAATTAATCAGGAAGTGAACTACCAGAACTTCAGTGAAAAGTATAATACTTAGGAAATATGAACATAAAGAAGTCGTGTTTGGAACGACGGGTTGATTTTTATGTTGCTGGAGAACACTGTATGTCTGGAGTATTTCAAACTTCCGTCTTTTACAACTGTTTCGTATACAGTCATGTTATCTGATAGGAGTCTCTCTATTTCTCTCTGGATAAAATATTCATCGCTGAAGAATATTATAGGTTGAGGTTTAATGTAGTTGGATGAAGGAAAGTTCTTATTCAGTTTTTATTTCACTCATATAGTTCAATAATTTTCTAGTACTGTTCGTTATGGTCAAAGTTTGCCTAATTATCAAAAGTTTTATGCATCAAATTACACGTTCATGGAAATATTGCTAAATCAATGATAATACGTTATATGGAGGGAACAAAAAATAGGGCACATTAAAACCCTTTCGTTCATGAAATAATTTGAGGAAATTGAAAATTCTGATTTTTTGTACAGTGAATAATCGATTTTTTTAGGATTTCTAATACTATTTGCAAATTTGTTGGAACCCCTAAGTAAGGGTTGCAAGATGTAGTCAATTGACCACATTGTGATCAAGTTGTAAATTTGGTTTGTAGTCAGTTGACTACATTATAAGCAAATTATATGGTTGGTTTTCTTGAAAAATAGAACGATGGTTTTAAAAACAAATTCTTTTATTTAGTGTGAAAATTCAGGAAACGATTTTTATTTTTTGTTAAACATAAATGTGATGCACACTTTTGACATTTTTCTCGTGAAAACTCTTTGCTTTTATCCATGTTGCATCGGGAAGGATAACTCGCCTCTTCATGTATGGGCCAATGGTTCGAACCATCATAACGTACTTTTTGTACAGGTCCTAATTCTTGGCTCCTTTTTAAGGAAGATGGCAGATTTTCAGCTTCCGTTGGTGGGTGGCCACGTTTTTTGTTTGGCGCTTTGTTGCTCATTAATAGGGCTTCCGCAATATGGGCTCTGAAATGCAGTAGATCCAAGATATTTTTTTGAGGTATTTTCAAATCTGCAGCCTTCTGACGGTATTAAAACCAGGCATTTGCACATTCTATATCTATAGCATGTGTAAACATCCTCAACGTCCATTTGTTTGACCGAATGAAAGTCCTGTAAAGTGCTATCATAGAGTCCAACTTATCTACCCCTCCCATTGATTTATTGTTTGTCCTCACTACTTCTGGTCGTTGAATAAATACATACTCTTTTCTTACTTTGTCCCATCGTTTGCAACTATCAGCTTACCTTTACCTATAAAAGAAGATGCCATATGCAGCGACTTCTTATCAAACCATTTGGTCCCTATAACCTGACCATCTTCGCTGATTACTTCGTTCATGGAGCCACGTCCTCTCTTCTTTATACCCGCGTCCGTTTGCAATAGAGCTTGCCTAAATCGGTCGATTCTAGCAGTGCCGGTACAATAGATTAACTTATTTTGAAGGTATTTGATGACATTATAATTGGAAAAAAGATTATCAAAAAAAAGTTTCACAGGTACTTCATCGATACGGGTACATAGTTTTGTGACAACTGCCCCACCCAATCCAAATGGGTCTTTTTCAACAGCATCCAATTCAGTAGTCGCACCCTAATATAATATAAAATCATATAACCTACCACTAGCTCCACATAAGGAAAATATCTTTATGCCCCATGAACTGGGCTTATTATTTATATGTGGTCTTACATCTAAGCTGCCTTTAAAAGGGACAGATTGTCGTATATTGCCAGCTCCGGTTCTAATGGTAGTAATAAGCATCTAGCTCTGATGGTATTGTGAAGCGGCCTTTACTTTCCAAAACCTGTCTGAGAAATTTGGTTCCCTGGTTTGTGTGTCGACAAAATGCGAATGGTTTCTGATTGAGAAAAATCTATTCACAGACATATTGTCGGCAACAATAGGTACTCTATTATCATATGTAGCATTCCAATAAAACTTAACCCGAGGATAATGTAGGTTTCCCATAATTATATGGATTCCAACGAAAGTATGTAGCTCGGTGACAGATGTTAAAGCAAATCACGAATTCTGCTGTGTGGCATACAAGTTTGTATATTGCACCATTGTCTGAAATAATTCCTCAGTAAAATACAATTTGAAAAAATAAAGTGGACTTTCGAGTTCCAATGCATCACTCTGCACCTTTTCCTTCCATTTGTAGCTCGGAGTCATAAATGTTACATTTTGTTTCCATTTGATGTTTTCGATTCTACTCCATGAAATTTGCTATTTTTTTGAGCTTCATTTTTTTGCTGCACTATTTGGACTCAATGGACGGAATTTCAACTTCAACTGTATGGTCAAGTTCAACGTCAAGGTCAGCCATTACTTCTAGGTCGACATTATCTTCCATATTAAATGTATTTCATTCTAAAAAGTATCAAAATGTACCTAAATGATGTAACAATATAACAAATAACACAATTTACCTTGCTCACCAGGTTTATCTCCAGTCAACTTATCATTGTCGTCACTAAGATATTCTATATCTGATAGAGTAACAGCTATTTCAATGAGTTTCTCGTACGTTAACGAACGTTTGTGACTCATAGTAGCTTCTAAAAGTTGATGATTGAGCAAACTGTACAATAACCTGGTCATAAATAACATACCTCAATGATGCTGTATAGTCACAATGTAGTCAAATGATTATACCCGTTTTTCAACAATTATATTTCATACAAAACTGTAAATATCTCCACTTTATCCAGCCAATTATTGACTAATGAATTTCTTGAAACTAAAGGCGGGTTTATACAACATTTACATAGTCATAATCATAATCACAGTCAGAATCATAAACTTAATCATAATCATAACTCTGAAAGGCGTTTATACAATTTTAATAGTCACAGTCATAAGCATAAAATTCATATAAATGAAATTTGCCAAAAAGTCAAATCAATGAAGTTAATATAAACAATGATTGACGGAGCACAGAAATACCTCCAAAAAACGGCCAATAAAATTAATTCTTCAACCAAGACGCCTTTTTGTCGTCATTGCTCATCGCGTGTTGGTTACGACACATGCGCATTTCAATTCTCGTCTTAATCATAATCATAAAGTTAAAAGTTAGGAACTTCAAGGTCAGTAAAATTATGCTTACGATTATGATTGTGATTGTGACAATTGTATAAACGGTGCTATAAAAAATCATTAGTTTAACTCTTATGATTGTGACTGTGATTATGATTATGACTATGTAAATGTTGTATAAACCCGCCTTTACAGACTAAAAATTACGTTGATAATTGCGACATCTTTTGAATACATATAGGAGTACTATTTGATTGAAAATCAAAGCTTGCAGGTACCTGTGACATTCAAATATTTCCATTTTCTTTGTTTAGAATCTGAATGTTAGATGGCAGTGCGATATTCCGTTATGTTGTTAGGATGTAGTCAACTGATTACAATATGGATCAAACAGACACAAGTCCTTTCTAAGATCATATGGGCTTTGAAGAATTGACGTAGTCAATTGACTACACGGTGAACGAAAGAGTTTTAATCAGATCAGATTTGCCGACATTATTTGTTCAGTGGACTACTTGGAATGTTTTTTTCTTTTATTAGACAATAACGACTATTTAACTAGTCTTTGAGCACTGATTAGATCTTAGCTTGATTATGTCAAATATAACGGAACCGTTACACAAAAATTCAGTTTCTGAATAGCGTTTAGCGTAAAATGGGTTCATTCTATCACATTACGGCTTGATATATTGGCGGTTTCGTTATAAACATTTATTAGCCTTGATTAAAATATAACGGTGCTCCTATATTTCAATCGAGTGGTCGGAATACGGTTGTAAGTTATTCATTCTCGAAACCTTCACCCAAACCATCAAATTGCATGTGTAAGGTTTTGATGGAGCCAAATCACAGTTCGTCCGTCAAAAACTTGAAAGAATATGGCCCAACAAATTTATTTTTGTAAATACCATATCAAATATTCCTTCCAAACCAATATCATTCTCATTTCATCACAAACATATTAGCATCAAACCACTAGCGACAGTTTTGGGATAAGACAAATCTATTAGAAGAAAATTATGCTCAATTGAGAAAAATATGTACGTCTAATTATCCTCAAATGAGGAATGAAAACTGGAGTCCTCTATCGTTAATATCCCTTACTTGCAAGATATGTATGAATGATATGTTCGAAATTATTTGCCACAATATCTTTACTTATCGTAATATTACCGTCGATCATTCAAACAATTTGTTTCCGTTTTATAATACTGATTGTATAATTTCAAACGATGAATGCATTGCCAAGTTGCTTTTGGCGTATTTTCATCAGAATTATTGTGGATGTTTTAATTATTAGTCTCGAATTTACTAATTTCACATGTCACTGTTGACTGGATGATTTTTTAATGCGAATATCTATTATTAAAAATAACTTACTGGTCTCTATGAGTTTCACAGTGGTTATATCTCAATTTAACCACTCATACTTCTCACACCAGTTAATAAGGTTGCTATTTCGATATTATTCCAAGTGTGGATAGTGTATATCAGAGGATAAACACGACTAGAATGGTTCTGAATAATTATTGCTATTTGATGAAAGTCATGTCAATGACGACACGTATATTCGGATCGAATATCTAGTTGCACTACGTGGCAATTCCTAATTTTATCTATTTGTGTCTATTCCACATATTTTCTCTATTACGCTGGTATTCATTTTTATAGAGATATTTTCCTTGAATTGGCACGAACATCAAACATGTGTTCTATGACATTACATGATATTCCGGAAGCTTTACGTTCTGCGATAAACGAAAAAAAAATATGATGAACACTTTTGTGAGAATAGATCGATCTATGAAGCGTTTATATAGAACGATAAATTTTCGTAAAAGACTTTTTTGGTTAGTCATCTAGCGTTATAACAAATTCAGAGACAAATAATTTGGTGTACAGGCATATTAGTGGATCAAGCCTTATAGTAAATCGAAAATTTCACATAATATAGTAGACATCCAGATGTTATAAATTTTTGTATGTAATGAAATTTAAATCATTTGTTTGTAGTTGTGCCCTCATATCATAATATGTAATAGAGATATAAAGGTTCGATACCCTAGTAAACCACTTTTTCTCGTACCTTCGCTTAGAAATTAGATGTTGAAATGATGTTTCGACGATTTTTTTTAATTATATGATCTACTATAAAACATTCACTTTCCACTAAATGGTTGAAAAATATAGCATTGTATTTGAAGATTCTGAAAAAAAGTAGTTGAAAAATAACAATTGTTCAAACAACGCTCGCTTGCGATCGTTACAAAAATTATCGGATTCAAGCTAAGATACATTATTTAATTGAGCATTGAATTCCTGTTCAAATGATATTAAATATGTCAAAATCTATGAAGCTACACCAAAGTTGTAACTATTTCATTGATTTAGTTTCCCACTCACCCTACCAGTTATTTTGCAAGAGAGAGGAAAAACTATTGGAGCAAATATGCTTTAGTGACTTTGTAACAAAAATGTTGGTATTAACTTCCCTACATTTTAACTATTGTTAATAGTGGCTTGAAGTAACTTAAATAGATAATAAAATGCAGTGTGATATATTTATCGTGCAAACAGTCCAATATGAGCAACTGGTATTTTAAATTGGACCAAATAGTTCTTCCTTACTAATAAATTATGGTTTAACACAAAAAGCTAACTTTATTTAGAACTATAAAATATAAAGAAACACTAGGTACATGATAATAAATATTTTGATAAGAACATCTTTTTTTTTATTGATGTCTCATATTACCTTTATAAAGCACGCCTGGGCGTGTTTAAATCGAACTTTCAAACACGCGCGTTTTTTAAAGTCCCTATGGTAACAACAACAACTTGAGAAACGTAAGTATCAATGACAACTTTTTTTATTAGTTTTTAAATTGTATATTTTCATTGGGAACCAATGTCTTATTTGGTTTTTTTCTGCAAAATTATACATTGTATTCTCTTAAATATAAACAAAGAAACTTTTTGATTATTGATCTGACAGCAGTACCTCGTAACGTCAAATAAAAATAAATACTATTTGACTATCACGAAACTTAGCTGGGCATCGAGGACGGACTTCCATTTTTTTTGTAGTAATAATATAATAATAATATTTTATTATTTCAAAGTGCACCAATAAAAAAAATAGTGTAAAAAATTCGTAGATAACGGGTCTTTCAAGTGCTAGGAAAATTTCTAATGAATTATGTAAGCTCGTAAAATTATTTACAGTTAGCAGCTTTGATTAACAATTTGATTTGTTTATCTGAAATACCTGCGATAATACAATATACTACTTGTTCGTTTGTAAAATTCAATTTTAATTCATTGAGTCTACTTAATTTAAAAAAATAATAAGTATTCAAATCTGGCCTTGTTGTGTTTTATGCACTGCAGCCTCATAAAATATTCGCGAAAACCTTTGTTTGGCCGGAAAAGTTGTGCGTAGTATTTCCTGCCATTGTTGCCAACTATACTGAGTAGTTCTTTTTAAACTGACATACCAGATACGTGCTAAACCTTTTAATTTTTCTAGAGCTAAATAAATGGTCGTAACACTGGTTAACTTTATTTAACCAGTCATTAATGTTTAAATCGTTCTGCATTGTTATTTTGTATACATTTTTATAACATTATTGGAAACGTCCGCATTTAGAGAAGCACATGGCATACATTCTTATGATTTTCAAAATTGTCTCGTTACTGATTTGCTATACAGGATTATTAATTAGTGGGATAAAGATCACTACCTCCTTTGTTCTGTGAGATATCAATTTGAAAATTTCAAAGTTATTTACAGTGTTCCAGAATGCCGTGTCATATCAAAATTAACATTTTTGTAAATGAAGCAACCTATATTTTACGCATATTTGGAATCAGTTTGACTTCCCCATTACAATAATATAGAGTTGTGGTGTGTTCTGCGCGGTACTTGAAAAATTATAACCAGTTTTCCATAAAAATCGTAGCAAGTTCAATACCCTGTACAAAGTAAAATAAATTTAAGAATGAGGATCTGTTGTTGTCAAAGCAATCGAGTAGTATTCAAAATTCCCTATACCCAAAATTATTAGTTCTTGAGATAATTTGATTTTTGTATACGTAACAATGATTATGTACATGTATCTAATCATTCAACAATTAATTGTGTTGGCTATGATTTATTTGTCGAAAACTGATACTTGACTATAACATGATATGGCAATAGGTACAGAGTTTTTTGATTTAGCGATTTGGTAAATTTTTTGGTGTTTTGAAGAAATTGAACTAGGGTAAAAATGAATTTCGCTAGTGAAGAAATAATTGAAACGATGTGGATATTGGGCGAATGCACAACTTACTATCAGTAAGAGTATACCGTGAAAATTTTCCTGAAAGGCGGCAACCTAAGAAAACACGCTGGACAGATTGATGGAGCGGTTCAATCGCCTGGGTTCAGTCATTTATGATAAGCATGAACGAATAAAAACTTCTGTGTTGGCAGTTACTAAAAACCCACACACAAATGTAAGGAGTGTTTCCAGCGAACAAGAACTGAGCACTACGGTGTACAAAGAATCCTTGGCAAAAAGAAAATGTACCATTACCACGTTTAGTTGCAACAGGAATCAACTGAAGTTGATTTTGGAAAAAGACCAGCATTTTATAGGTGGGCTTTACGAAAAGTTAATCAACACAGAGACTTTTTCGACTATGTTCCATTTGGACGAGAAGCCACGTTTCATAAAAATGATTGTGGCATAGCTTCCACTATTATTCATCAACTGATCCACATCACATAGTGACATACAGTCAAACTAGTTGGTCGTTAAATGTGTGGAGATGTATTGTTGGTGAATATGTAGTAGGACCTAATTATTTTGAGAAACATTCAAATGTTGATATTTATTTAGATTTTCTAGTAAACCAATTACCTTTTTTATTGGAAGTCCCATTTCGGACACATCAATTTTTCATTTATATCTAGAGCATAGTATCCGTCAAATGACAACTATCAGGAATATTTATGGCCTCTCTAAATTTTTGAAAACAAGAAAATTGCTTAAAATTCCAATATACTTTTGAAATTAAAATTTTGCTCATTTTCTATTACAATACTGGAAACGGCTGTCGTTACATCCGTATATTTAGCGCTGCATCCCGAGATGTCATTTTTGATAATTTTCAATATCGCTTTCTTCAGAATTAATAGGTTTTTAGAACATTTTTGATTTTGACGATTCCAATTTATTTCTATTAAAAAAATTCTCTTGATTTTGTAGAAAAATGTTCAATTTAAAACCAGGAAAATAACCTAAAACAGGGACTAAAATAGTTGATATTTCCTTATAGGTAAAGAATCATACTGTACAACAAATAGTTTAACCAATTTTTTGTTCTTAATAAAAAATTTCAGATTCAATTTTTCTTGAAACATCAGCACAACATAATCGTTTTAAACCCGTTTCTCAAGCTTTTTTTCTACAACTGTCTTAAAATAAACAATACTATTGGCAGTATCAATATTCATCTCTCGGTATCAACCTATAAGTAACATGTGATTGTAATATTTTTTGTAGGTCGTACGTTGACATCTAAAATTCGAATCATATCGTCAAATTTCAAGTGCAAATTAATTTAAGGGTGTCTTCACTAAAATCTTTATTTGCCAAATTCGACCATGTATCATCTATTATATTCGCTTATAATGGCTATTATTCATGCAAGTTCCTAGCAGAATTAAAAGAAAACACACTTCCAATTAATCAACCTCTCACAATTTCCTAATTATTTCTCCATTTTTTCAATCTAATTATAGTTTGAAGGAAATTCGCGTCAAGCTACTCTCTACAATAGCCCTATTCCATTCTGAAATGAGTCTAGAAAGAGGAAAAAGTGGCATTAAAACTAATATACAACAATTTCTCTTAAAACATAAAGTGATGTTAGTACAAAATTGTTAAATGTAAAAACAGAAATATCCCCTTTAAAAAGTTCAGAATGTAATGCGGTCTATTTGGGTCAAACCTTTTTAAAAATTTTGACATCTAGAAGTACACATATTTGTGATAAGAAACAAGAACTGGATTTCCTTGAAGAGTTGGAAATGAGAAGACACTTAAGAAACCCACAATATCAAGTTGTCAAAGAACAGATAAATCTAGGGAGTTCTCCACTTTTAAACTGTCTTCTTAAGTGATAGTTGTAAAGATCAGCAGATATAGTTCTCCTGGTTTGCTATATCATTGCACAGTTATACTGATCTTATTTGAAAAATATATCCAGGATATTTTCCTAGGGGTAATAATATCTAAGCTTTGAAATTTGTAATATCATTCTTCTTCTTTTTTCTATTAACATATATTAAGTCAAACACTAGATCTAGCCAAAATAATCGTTAAACATCAGAGAAGCATCAAATTAAATGTAACTTCTGTCATTCTGACGATGATATTTATATCAAAGCAATTGTCAATTTTCTTAGAGTTTCTAAGAAATTCTCAATATATTGTGGAATCAGCTAGAAACATTAAGTTTCATTTAAAACAGTAAAATGAGTAGATTCCACGAAGTAAGTGTCGAGGCAGGTAATTTTATGCATACTTTTTCTGATAATTCTCTCACGACACTGATTTACAAATAAGTAATTCCAATATTCTATCTTTCTAATGGATATGCGCGTTTCGCATTGCAGTCTCAAATAACAGTTTAATGGCGATCTTCCCATAGCACTTCAAAGTTCACTTTTTCATCTATTGATGTTTTTTCCAGTACTAAAATAATCCTTCAATTATTAGAGGTACAACTAGGGTAAAAGTATTGGAAGAGAGAATGGCATCTATTTGTTTCCAATGAAAAGGGCGCAGATACAGAAAAGCCACTTCATTCTCTCTTGAACACATTTTTAAACGTTTCAACATATTCTGAGCATTGAAATCATCTAAATTATATGAAATAATCGAATCTAATTTATCCAGAACCAAAAGCTGTAAAATAATATTTTTCAATAAACACAGTTAATTATAATATATGATTCAAAGGATGAAAAGGAAAACAAAAATTTGCTTTTTCAAACTCAAAGTAGGGTGTGAATTCAAATAAATTGATGGTTACAATTATTTGGATTAAAAAGTAAACAAAAACGTGTTTTTGTGTTTAACCCATTAGCCTGCTCTGGGTCTGGTGGAAATTTAATCGGTAAACATTCCCCTGGGCCGGAAAAGGGCTTATGAAACGAAAACAAAAACATCATTTTTGTGGTTTTTATTTAAATTATTTATTCTCATTATTGTTTTCTCTCCATTTAGAATATTAATATGTGAACAAAAATATTGTTCCTGTGGGAAAGATTTCGAACGGGGCTGAAGGTGTCATATACGCAGCAGTTTCCATCCATTTGAGATTATACTTCGATCAAATACATGTCAATTTCCTCAGTTTATCATATTTTGCAGTATTTGAACAAACAAGCAATTAACAATATTGTATTGGAGATCATTTTTCAAATCGATCAGTGCAGAATGAGATAGATTTAGCGACCATTTATTGTTCACTTCTGAATTTCATCCATTCGGCAGAAAATGAAGTGCGGTTATTATTGAATTTGACTGACGGCATCGGCACTTGATATAAATCCATCAATGTATATTTCACCAGAACTGTAGATTGCCCAAGTGTTAATATATCACAGAGCTGTTGTAATTGGGAATTGAGCTAACCAAACAGCTGTCGTTTTCAGAATCGTAAGAAGGTGAAACGTCATTATTAACTTAATATGTATTTCACGACAGTGTTTACGATGCTAAGCAATATATTTATAGGACAAATTATAATTATCAGCCAAAGTAAATAATTCATCTTGAATAATGTGTGAAAATGAAGTACAATAGATTTGAAATTCCTACATTGAATAAAAAGGAAATGATGTTAAATTGGTCTATTTCATTGGTGTTAAAGAACCATATTCACATATTATCATCATATACCCACTGACATTCGAAGCAATAATATTAGAAGGCAGTTAAGATGATAATGTACTGATCCGACTTGAATTGGGAAAAGTAAAAAATCCATATTGTAATGTTTTTCTTATTTATTTAAAAGTTTTTATATCGACGGGTGGAATGAATTCATACACACGGTAGGTCTACACACTTAATTGATTTGCTCACTAACATATTCACTCATTTCTATTATATACACAGTATATTCACTTAAACTTATTGATATAAACACCTCACTACTGTTTATTCACTTAGACTATTTACTTGTTCACTGTTTATCTCACGAGATAAAATTATAAACTGAGCGTTCCCGCTGGTCGTTATTCTTTATAAATAAATGCCATTTTTTCTATATATTTCTGGATTGCGGCTTACACAAAAACAATCGCCTCCCTGGAATTGTCTAGATGAGACTGGAAATGTGTAGATAAGAGTAGTCACAAAAAAGATTGTTAAACAGTTCAAAGAAATCCCGGCGCAATCGCCAAAATTTCAACTTTCATGCATGGCATAGACAAAGTCGGATTCAGGGACTAGAGCCATATTCTATTTCATAACATTACCCTCTCCTTAGAAGGAGGTTCCTCCTGGAACTTATGTGTAGCCGGAACTGGATGTTTAAATCGGCAATTGGACCCATAATCGGCATTTTCCGGTCGTATGGAAATAACAGGGCACCGTCTTCAACGGGTACCGATAACGAGGATGATATTGCTGCAAATTAATATGTGGACACCGGCATCTCGAAAGATCACCTCTTCCATGTTCCTGACTACTCACCGATCCAATTGGCTGCTCTCTATCCTGGGAATTGCTAGTTTATCCACGTGGGATTCCAGCACATGATCTCCAGGGTTTCATAGCGCTTCCCACACATCCCGGTAGGTGGATCGATCTGTAAATTCATTTCTAGTTACCAAGTAGAAGACGTATCTCTAATTATGTTTGAGTCCAGTGTCTTGCCATGGGTTGGCATCTGATCTTCAAGTTTTTCTAAATGTCGAAACTTCTTTCGAAAAACGGTTACCAACCCTGGTGCGTGTTTGTTACTGGCGGAGTTGTTATGTGCCAGTGAATATTCTTCCAGGAGCATCAACAAATCTTGTCTTTGTTCTGTAGTAACTCCGTGTCTATCTTTGCCAGTACTTCCGTATGCGCCCAAAAATTCTTCGAAGGCCGGGTCGGACTCTTGTTATACGTGGCGTCCTCTTTATCATGGTCTGCTTCGTATGGCGCTAATCAAGGGTGACTGCCCGAAAAGTCACTTTTTAAAAAGATACTTTATTGACAATACAACTACACAACTTAAAGACAAAATACACTAAGTATATTCGATACATTCAATTAATCGAACTTACATATTAAAATAAATGCAGCTATAGACTAAAAATATGCAATTCTGCAGAATCATCAGTTGTTGTACAAACATGGATCAGCTCGAAGGTTAATACATTGCATTAACCATGGGTCAGCGAACTGTAACTTTTCCATCCCCTGAAGAAGTTTTATAAGGGACGAACAAAACTGATGATGATGATGGCACATCCTGAGTTTTACGTTGATGTCCTCGAAGTTTATATAATCCCAGTGTTATAAAAATGGTTACGATGATGTAAATTGGAGTCATCCAGAAGTGTGTGGGGTCTGTCTTTTGCTGATTGGTGGGTATTGATTGTAGTCGTTCTTCTTACCTGGTAAAGAGGTGGAGTTGGTCCAACGGGATTTTCTCAATTGCCAACGGTTTTGTCTTTGCTATCTGAGTCTGTGGGGAGGTTTTGATTCTTGGCAGGGTTGAAGCTTCTTCTCGTATTACCGATTTTGTGTTTTCAAATGCTTCCGAATTTGTTCTGAAGCGACATCCTGGAGGAAGTTTGATGAGCTATGTTCCTTGGAACGCCATAATTTTTGAAGTGGAACACTGTGTAGAAATATTTGTAGCCTGGGAAAAAACGGCTATATCATGGGCTTCTGACATCTCTTGAATGAATGTGGAGTTGATTAAGATAGATATATGTTCGCAACGGGCTTCTTCGTTGGCGAGCTTCAGTATTTCGTTAACACAATCATCGCTATCTTGAAGTAGCTGTTCTACACATAGGTATTCTATGCCTATTGGTTCACAGGGTGTTTCCATATATTGGTGAAGGTTTTCACTAGAGGCTAGGTAAGAACCAGGTGGAATGATTATTGTTTGGTTATGTGTGGGGGTTGAAAATATGAGAACGGATCAGGGTAAAAGACTGGGAAGTGGATGACAAATACTAATGTGTGATTGGTGTAATAACCATCAACTCTTAGAATGTTTAAGTATTTCGTGAAATCTTCTTGAACGTATGCCAATTGTTCGGACGAGTGATGTTCATGCATTTTTTCTAAGTCCGTGAGAAGCTGTAAGATAGTTTGAAGAGTTAGGTTCAGCTGGTCTAATATGTTTCGTACTTTCATGTAGTTATTGAAGTCAAATACAAATTTGTTCATGTCAGTGCTGATTTTGTTTATCTCAAAAGCAATGTTTTCTTGGTTGTGTGTAATGAGTGTCACTGTCCCAATAAACACACCTACGTAAAAAAACGTTTTTATAACGTTTTAATGTTATTTCAACGTTACTCGTTGAATTTTCAACGTTGACAAATTGGTTGAACTTGAAAAGTTATATTCCAAACGTTTTTTCAAATTTGAAAACAACGATTTAGCTTAACCCACATGTATTTTCAAAAACGGTTTTTATGGCCGTTATTTCAACGTAGTATTTTTTGACATTATTCATACCAGTTCGCGAGTTATAGACGGTTATACAGAAATGTTTTTAACACGTTATACATACAACGCTTTTTTAAATTTGAAAACAACGAATCAAATGAACTCAGATGTATTTACAAAAACGCTTTCTAATCCCGTTATTTCAACGTAATATTTTCAACATTATTTTTATTATTTTCCATGGTATACAATGTCATCCAGTAAATGTTTATGATATGTTGTTTTCACAATGCTCTTTTAAATTTGAAAACAACGGCTCGATTGAACTGATACGCATTCAAAAAAACTCTTTTTATGCCCGCGATTTCAATGTAGTATTTTTAACATTATTCATACTATTCTGCGTTGTATAAATAGTTGAACAGCAATGTTTTTACCACGTAGTATATACAACGCTTTTTCAAATTTGAAAACGACTCAATTGAAATCATATACATTAACAAAAACGCTTTCTTCTTTCTAATCCCGTTATTTTAACGTAATATTTTAAATATTATTTATACTATTTTCCGTGATATACAATGTCATCCAGTTAATGTTTATAATACCTATGTTGTTTTCACAATGCTTTGTCAAATTTGAAAACAACTACTCGATTGAACTCATACGAATTTACAAAAACTCTTTTTATGCCCGTTATTTCAATGTAGTATTTTTAACATTATTCGTACTATTTCGCGTGATATAAATAGTTAAACTGCAATGTTTTTACCACGTTGTATATACGAGTTCAACGCTTTTTCAAATTTTAAAACCACGAAATAATTGAACTCATATGCATTCACAAAAACGCTTTTAATGCCCGTTATTTTAACGTAGTATTTTTAACATTATTTATACTATATCGCGTGATATAAACGGTTACACAGTAATGTTTTTTAACACGTTGTACATACAACGCTTTTTTAAATTTGAAAACAACGACTTAATTAAACTCATATGCATTTACAAAAACGCTTTTTATGCCCGTTATTTTGATATTATTTATACTAGTGTTTTCAATGAAATCCACGGTTTCTAGTTAATTCCACAATATAATAAAAAGTATTGAAAATTCTAAAAAATTGACAATTGTTTTGATAAATCAATATCATCGTCAGAATGTTAGAAGTTACATTTCTTTTGATGCCTACCTTATGTTTAGTAGTTATTTTGGCTAGACCAAGAAGTGACCTAACTTGTGATTGACTTGATATATGTTAATAGAAAAAAGAAGAAGATGTGATATTACGAATATTGAAGCTTAGATATTATTAGCCCTATGGTTTTATCCTGGATATCATTTTTCCAATTAAGATCAGTATAACTGTGCTATGATATAGGAAACCAGGAAAACTATATCTGCTGATCTTTACAATTATCACTTAAGAATACAGTTTATTAGTGGAGAACTCCCTAGATTTAAGTGTTCATTGACAACTTCATTTTGTGGGTTTCTTAAATGTCTTCTTATTTCCAATTCTTCAAGGAAATCCAGTTCTTGTTTCTTTTCACAAATATGCAACACTTATAGTTTTGTGTTAGGTGTCAATGAATGATTGGTGTCAAGTAGATGTTTAGCGTAGTGGGATTTATCTGGTTGTTTTAATCCGTATGCTCGTAAGTGTTCACTGTATCGGATTTCTAAATTCCTAAGGGTCTGACCCAAATAGACAGCATTACATTCTGGACATTTGAGTTTATATATACCTGACTTCTTTAATAGCGGTATTTCTGTTTTTACATTTAACAATTTTGTACTAACGTTACTTTCTGTTTTAAAAGAAATTGTGAAATCTAGGGAATTCTCCACTAATAAACTGTCTTCTTAAGTGATAATTGTAAAGATCAGCAGATATAGTTTTCCTGTTTTCCTATATCATTGCACAGTTATACTGATCTTAATTGGAAAAATGATATCCAGGATATAACCATACGGCTAATAATATCTAAGCTTCAATATTTGTAATATCACATCTTCTTTCCTCTATTATCATATATTGAGTCATTCACAAGATAGGTCACTTCTTGGTCTAGCCAAAAATAACTACTAAACATCAGTTAGGCATCAAATGAAATGTAACTTTTAACATTCTGACGATGATATTGATTTATCGAAACAATTGTCAATTTTTTAGAATTTTCAATAACTTTTATTATATTGTGGAATTAACTAGAAACCGTGAGTTTCATTTAAAACACTAATATGAGCAGATTCCACGAAGTAAGGGTCGAGACAAGTAATTTCCTTATTTATACTATTTTGCGGGATATAAACTTGGCTTGCTCCTATAGTTTTTGACGTACCGCGCATGCGACATAGCGAAATTGCCAACATTCGTTCCTTATACAAGTCGCAGTTAGTAGGTTTGCATCACAAATAACCCACAGAGTTTGCATTACCAATTTACAATAATTTATGTAACATAGCAGTTCAATTTTGATGAGAACGGTGTGTGGGTTATTATTGTTGTCGTTGCTGTAAGACTTCTATCTGTTCAGGGTAAGTAACGTTTTAGTTTACTACAATCGTCTTAATCTACAAAGCATGGTTGATGCAAAATGGCGTAGTTGTAGCTAACCATTTAAAATTTTTATTGTAGGGAATATGCAATATTACGCTTCATTATATATAACGCCTTCTCTTGTTAAAATTGAATGACGCTTGGGGAATACGGGCATTAGTATACAATCAGTTTTATGTAACTTGTTGAATTTTTATTGTGGGCATATTGATTGTATTTCAAACGTATTTATAACGTTGTAACTATGGTATTTTTCTACGTTCAAGCAAAAAACTAAACTTTGTTGAACTCTATTTAGTAGAAAAACAAGTTATTTATTGCTCCAGTGCCTTATTAGTTTTATTGCATGTGTCATTCTAGTATAGCATTTTGTAATCATGTCAAATATTCAGTCCATTTTCTATGAGATTGTATTACGTTTTGAACAATAACATATTTTATATTATTTTTAATCATTTTACCTTTTTTAATGAAACTACTGTTTCTATATAATTCCACAGTATAATGAAAATATGATTATACTGTACAATTATTTAGAAACAGTAGTTTCATTTGAAAAGGTTAAACGACTATATTCCACCAAGTAAGGGTCGAAACAGTAAACATCATTTTCAATCATATTTATTAGAGACTACATTACGAAATTATTAGAAAATGGGTTATATTGAAAATGTCATTAAAAATAATGAACACAAATGTAAATAAATGCCTCCAACAGAGGTATGTTCTCACGACTATTCTACTATGATTTGAATAATGCAATTGCAGTTCTAGAAACGTCAGTCAAGAATTGATTCTAACAATTACATATTTTGAAATTTCATAATGAGTAATATTATCAAAAAAATAGATGATAGCTATGAAGGAGAATCCGTTAAGACCCCTTCAAAAGTCATTAAACTTATTACCTAGTAAATCAAGCAAACAATATGAAATAAGTTATAATCGGTAGAAAGAGTGGTGCTCCGATAAGAAAGGTGTTAATTTCACAGAAAAATGTCCTTGCGTATTTTCCAAAAAGATCTAATGATATCAAACCCTCATCACTTTAGTATGAGAACTCAATGGTGAGAGTAGTTCCTAAAGTTTAAGTTAAATCATAGTAGGTAGTTTCTACAGTTAGTGCCCTAAATAAAACATTTTTTTTTGTTTTTGCATAAACGTAGAAAAATTTACATGCAATACGTTGCGTGTAAAAAACACCCACTTTTTGCAATTGTTACATAAATAATTATTATCTGTAGTATATTTTAGTTATATTGTTTATGATTATGTAGAAATATTTCAACCTAATATTCCTTATTCCAAAAAACGTAATATCCCCCACTTCAGAATCAATACCTGTAAAGAAATGTTGTTTATGAATATGTAGAAGTGCATTATTTGTACTTCACCTAATACCATCATTTAAATAGTAAAAACAATTTTAGGTACAACTAAAATCAATCATGATGGAGAAGAGAACGACTACCTTGTTGCGAAAACTGAAAGAATAGTTGAAATACAGTTAGTTTAGAGAGAATTCAATAAAATTAAGACTGATATACTATAAGTAATAAAGGCTCCGTTGAAAATGGAAAGGAATAATTTTTGTGGTCCAAACTTGAAAATTTTAAATGTGCGAATTTTTTTGTTTATCAAATATAATAGGAAATTGAACGCAATTTAACATAGAAACTCCATCTTATCATGTGTAAATCCTAGAACAGATACACCACAGAATTTTTTCAATTCACGTATACAAAATTTACTTTGTGACATCGAAAATGCACTGCTCAACGTTTGGCTGACAGACTGACATAAGTTGATACGTTTTCTATAAATTTTGAAGGATTAAAATAAATAGAATAGAAACAATATGTATTAAAAATAAACAATATATAATTATAAGTTCTGATGGAGTGCATGATAATTCGCTGTTTATTTTCATATTATACATAAATTCCAAATTATGTATTAGTAACTAAATGAACATTCAAATTTAAAAATTCAGCCAACTGTTACTTACGAATTCTGTCAACTGTTACTTATATATGTGAAAGTTACCAACATAAATAAAGAAACACAAAAATCACTAATTACAATTTTATTCTTATCAAAAACATTTTTGCACGTTCATTATAAAAAATAGTATGTAAAACTCTTATCACAATGACTTTTTGTAGTAATCACTGCTTCGCGGTTCGTTGCGGAAACTGCATCCGTTCTACAAAGCAAGTCCTTTTGGCACTTGTTATACAAATAACTATTTTGATTTTCAATTTTGAACAGTATTGAATCTTCCAAAGCCTGAAGGCTTTTCACGAATAATTGATCTCTGTCTCTTTACCTCAACCAAATTGTTATGTTAGGAAGGTTATTATTATCAAAGATACTTCAAGATTTTGCATAGTTGTTTGTTGAATTTCAAACCTATTTGACGGGGAGGGGAGCGCAAAAATCTCACTTTTCCATTGTTAGCAGAGGCCCTATGATATATATATATATATATATATATATATATATATATATATATATATATATATTAAAATGGATAGAACGGGGAGAGAAAGAATTATTTAACGTTATTATTAGTTTAGTTTATATTTAGTTTTGATTTGCCCGGTATATTGTAAAAATTTAAAATTTTATTACTAAAATGGTTATACTTTAAAACATGAGAAACTCTTTAACCTCAGAGTAGGGTTCAGGTATAGAAAAACAAAATTCAATTTATAGTGTGAGCGCCTAAATTTGATTAGATATCTCTGTCTTCATAAAAATTTTGTTAATAAAAATGTACTTGCTTGTTTAATAATACGTAATAAATTCTTAAGACGGTCCTGTGTTTCAAGTTGAACCTTTTTACTATTCACAGATGTCAGTTTAAACTACCAACGGTTCAAACTAGATGGAGCCATCACCACAAAGAAATAAAATGTATCAAAAACAATTTTACAATGTTCTTCAAACTAGAAAGAACGTTATTTAATATTTTGAATAGACAAATACATTGTTCTTTTACAAGACACAAATTAACAAAAAACCTACTATCTATTATGACCACTCATTCAAACAAAATCACGTTCTCACATAAAAAAATTATCTCTATATACAAATCTAAAATAGGCAACATTTAATACAAATCTTATAATACTGAAACTTCTATATAAACGATTATTATATCAAAATGGCGAAACACAATGGTTGTAAATGTTTGTTTAATACCAAAGTTCAATTCTTTGCACTAAATTGGTAAGTTTTATTCAACCTTTTTTATGTATAATGAAAATAGTCTAAATACTTTATTCCTGTATAGTAATTGACTTCAATTATCCTTTACTTTATTTTAGGTTACCTTCTGGAAATTGTCACATCACTGGTCCAGCTTACACAAAATCAGGAATCAATGCTATGTCCCGTCCACATCAATACATTTCAGTCCAATTACATAATCAAAAGCTTTCTAAAAGGTATGGTGGATATATCCATTCCACCATACAAATATTAATCAAGTATTATCTATCAATTTTACGGTTAGTATTCAAACATAATTACCAAATTGTTTCTTATTTTCTACATCTGCTTGTTTAAATATATAATCTACCATATCATAAGTACAATGTATCTCTCTTTTCTGAATTTTGATGCCAAATATCTTATTTTTCGAAAAGTTTTCTTAATTCCCAAAATTTTGCTGCTTCTCAAATTTTCTACCACCCAAAAAGAAATTTTACCTAGTCAATAGTCTGTATAATCAACAAACTTTTCTCCTTCAATTTTTTTATTATTAACAACTACTTGTCGCAGATTAAAAGTTTGTTGAATACATTCCACCAATCAGATTTGGTTATCAAAACTTTTCTTTATAGATTTCATTTCAAATAGTGAATTGTCCATCTATCATTTGAAAACGCTTTGTTTTAAGGTTCTTTAATGATTTTAACTCATATTGTGTCTCTCAAATTATATTTCATTTAGTTTACAAAATGACATTTCCAAATTTATAAAATATGTGTTCATAATGTCAAACCGTTCAATAGATGTCACATTCCATAGAATTAATGTTTTTCAGTTTACTTCTTATATCGAAATGTTTTTAAATATTTATAAAATCTTATTTACATGTCCTTCAAACCCTAATATTCATTTTAAAAAGAATCTCACTATTTATTTACCTTGACAATAAAAATAAAGGATTATCATTTCCATTTGTATATGTAACAACGTTCTAATATTCCGTCTTGTAGGTTTATAGAGATTTTGTTAATTCATTTCACAAATGTTTCTTCAAATCTTATTCTAAATTATACAGTTAGATGCTTTCTCTATTGAATAGTACATGGTACAGATTGTCTCCTTTTTTAGATAATCTTTTAAAAAAAATTAAATTTCAAAAATTTTTATTTCTTGAAATAAGTAGTTTTTTTTTTATTTTATGTTCGGTATACAGGGTGTTGTTTTACTCTATGTTGATATATATATATATATATATATATATATATATATATATATATATATATATATATATATATATATATATATATATTATTAACAGGCACTGTTTTAATTTACTTATTTTTTATTGTGAAATTTATTTATAGATGTTTATATTTTAGAATTTTAGTTTTAAGTTTGGCTAGCTCAGTTTGTTTTTCACTATTTGTTTAGTAATTTTCCTTAATTAGATTATTCGGGAGCATGAAACCCATTTTCTCTTCGAGTCCTGGCAATTTATACTGTTGGAATAGTTGAAATAAAAAGAAAACACATTATTTTGAAATAGATTTAATTTTCAATGCAATATTTATATCTGATAAAAATAATATGCGACGCCAATGGTTATATTGTACCTACTTATTGATTTTAATAATATCATCAATGCGCATGCGTGAAAAACTAGTCATGCGCTTTAACATGAAACGAACAATTCTTACATTAAAGAAGCATCAATATTTATACAAACATAGTTTGTTTGACGATGCAGATAAGTAAATGGTTCATAAAAAAAAATAAGAGAATTTATATATATATATATATATATATATATCATAGTTATATATGATACAAATAGCTGTGGAAAGAAATTAGTTATATACATGGATAGAAAATAGGAATTATATACAGATGGACATAGTTACTTCATTATAAAATTTCAAACACCAGATTTATGCGATTACAAGATGGCGTAAGTACATATTTTAATTTATATAAAGTTCGGCCTTTTATTAATTTTAACGATTTATGCAATGAATTCACTATACAAAGTCTGTTTCTTTCTTTTTTAGATCGATCATATTTGCAAAAGTTTATCAATTTATGAAATTAAGTACTTAATTGGTATTTTGAGTTTTTACACTGTTTATTGGCCAATAAATGATTTAAAAACACTGACCTGTTGCTCTTGCATTGGGATGAAAGTCTCTGGATCCCAGGAACACTCCACTGAATCTCCAAAAAAAAAACCAAAATTGTTGAAAATTTCGCAGATTCTTGCCGAAAAACTTGTTACACTTGACTGTAAGTATTTCTAATATTGTATTTAATAGTACTTTAGGAGTTTAAATGTCTTAAAACCGGGAATATCTTTAAATTTTAGGAACACTATCACATACACTCCTCGCTTCCTAACACCCGCTTCCGTTCTTTCTAAGCGTCCCCTCGATTCTCGACTTTTTTCAACAAAACAGTCTTTTGTTCTTTTCCAGGTCACTATTCCAAAGTTTATTTATTGATTCACAGTTTGTTCTGTCATATTTTATAACCAATAAGATATTGTCTTTTGTAATCAGATACTTGAAACTTCTATCACTTATCAAAAAATTTCATACATACAAATACATTCAAATTGGTTATACTTAGATACACTTACATGGTATAACATTCAATATTATTATTGATAGTATATTCTTGTTACACTCATATTAATTATAAATATAAATTCTCTTATGTTATTTGTCTATATATCATTATTTGTTTATCTATGAAATCTATTGGATTATATTCTATTCAATATTTATATTTGTTCTTATTCTTAAATTAATGATTATAATGAATCAACTATAATAATATTTGTTTTCATTTCAGATGAACAGCTGATTATGTTATGAAAAATAATCTTCGTCTTAGGCAACTTTATTTACATCATTACATTGGTTAGGCAATCTCTATATTTTATGTTATTATTAAGGTAATTCCTTTTTTTTATTATATTGTTATAAGCTGTTATTTAATATATCTTTATTTTATATGTTGTTTAAATTAAGAAAAGTGTTTCCTTTTTACTTGTTTTCCTTAATTATATTATTTTCATATATATTTCATACTAGCAACATATTTTTATAATACTAATTGTCTTATTATCTATGATATCTGGTTCAATATATATATATATATATATATATATATATATATATATATATATATATATATAATGGATATTTTTGTGGGGATGTGGCAATAAGACTCCAGAGTAAATTCTTTAAGATATTTATTCCCGAGCTTTCGAATGATTTTCATTCATTATCAAGGGATAAAATCTATAGCGAATTTTGGAATAGTTGTAAATTTTTATAATAAACTCTTTTAAACATAATTCAATGAAAAACTCAAAAATCAAAAACGCCGGAAAATAAAAAGAGAAATATAATTTATCAAATTCCGTGTAACGACTGCAGTAGTGTTTACATTGGACAAACTAGCCAAATTTTTGAAAATCGAATAAAAAGTCATAAATACGACAAAAAAATACAACAGCTCTAACTTTCTACGGAAACTCTAAAAAATACAAAAAGAGAGAAATTTTGGAATCAATTGCTATCCAAAAAAACCAGCATGCCATAGACAATAAAACAACCTCAGTAAAATATATCTAGCAGTATTGTAAATAATTTTAATGTATACAAACGTTGTGGATTCTTTGTTGTGAATGTTGTTTTTAGTAAGAGTGATAAGAAGATTTCATGTTTCGACGAAGTTCTTGACTGGACATTTTAATAGTATTGTATCTCTTAGTGAGAAAATCAGTTTATTTTAGATCTACGGAGATTCATTTTGGAAAAGGCTGAATAAGCCGAAACGTAAATAAATGATGGTAATCTTAACAACTTAAACCGTCTTTTTGTAAAAATGACCTAAAACCAAGAAAAACTTTAAATATATATATATTAAATATGTATACTACTTTATTTTTTGTAATGCCCTACGTTGGGAAGCAAGTTATATACTCGTATGTATGGATTTTTATTTAATAATATGTTTTATTTATTTATGTATGATATGTTGTTTGAATACTATAATTTATTTATTCCACGTTTGGGAGATAAATTGTATATGACATTTATATATATATATATATATATATATATATATATATATATATATATATATATATATTAAACTAAATTGTTATTTAATACTTACTTTCTTTATATTATGAAATTTATTTATTTTTGATTATGAAATTTATCTGTAGATGTTTATTATTTAGAATTTTTATTTAGTTTGGCTAGCTCAGTTATTGTTTTTTTATATAGTTGTTATATTTATTATATATTTATTAATTCGGGAGCATGAAATCCTTTTTCTCTTTGAGTCCTGGCTTTTATATTGTTGTAATAGTTTAAATAAAAAGAAAACACATTATTTTGAAATCAATTTAATTTTCAATGCAATATTTTATATATTTGATAAAAATATTATGAGACGCCACTGGTTGTATTGTATCTACTTATTTATTTTAATCATTTTATTAATGCGCATGCGTGGAAAACTAGTCATGCGCTTTAGCATAAAAAGAACAATTCTTACACTAAAGAAGCATCTATATTTATACAAACATAGTTTGTTTGACGATGCAGACAAGTAAATGGTTCAAACACATAAAAGAATTTATATATAAATCATACATATATATATATATGATACAAATTGCTGTGGAAAGAAAATAGTTATATACATAGATAGAAATATAGGAATTATATATAGATGGGCATAGTTATTACATTATGAAATTTCAATCACCAGATTTATGCAATTACAAGATGGCGTAAGTACATATTTCAATTTATTTAAAATTCGGCCTTTTATTAATTTTAACGATTTATGCGATTAATTCACTATATAAAGTCTGTTTCTTTCTTTTTTAGATCGATCATATGTGCAAAAGTTTATCAATTTATGAAATTAAGTACTTAATTGAGTATTTGAGTTTTTTCTCTGATTATTGGCCAATAATGATTTAAAAACACTGACCTGTTGCCCTTGAATTGGGATGAAAGTCTCTGGATCCCAGGAACACTCCGCTGAAGCTCCAAAAAAAACCAAAATTGATGAAAATTTCGTAAATTCTTGCCGAAAAACTTGATACAATTGACTGTGAGTATTACTAAGATTATATTTAATAGTACTTTATAGGTTTAAATGTGTTAAACCAGGAATTTCTTGAAATTTCAGGAACACCATCACACACACTCCTCGCTTCTAGACACCAGCTTCCCTTCTCCCTTAAGCGTCCCCTCGATTCTCTACTTTTTTCAACAAACAGTCTTTTGTTCTTTTTCAGGTCACTATTTCAAAGTTTATTTGTTGATTCACAATTTGTTCTGTCATATTTTATAACCAATAAAATATTGTCTTTTGCAATCAGATTAATTGAAACTTCTTTCACTTATTAAAAGAATTTCATACATACACTCTTTTACATAATTAGTTCATTTATAGAGTTCCTATGAGTTTTTTCATCATACAACTAAATTAAAATTGGTTATACATAGCTACATTTAAATGGAACAACATCCAATATTGTTATTGATAGTATATCATTGTTACACTCATATTCATTATAAATATAATTTCTCTTATGTTATTTGTCTAAACTCTTTGCATTATATTATTTATAATAAACATTAACAAATTTCTATTTATTGATTCAACGTTTATTTTATTTACCATATATCATTTGTCTATATGTCATTATTTGTTTATCTATGAAAATCTATTGAATTCTATTCTATTCAATATTTGTATTTGTTTTTTATTCTTTAATTAATGATTATGATGAATTATCTATAATAATATTTGTATTCTAATGTAACTACTTATATCTAATATTCTCTTGACTTGACTATATAATTGTTTCTTTTTAGGTGAACAGCTGGTTGTGGTATGGGAATTATTCTTCGTCTTAGGCAACTTTATTTACATCATTACACTAGTTAGGCAATCTCTATATTTTGTATTATTATTGAGGTAATTCCTTATTTATTATATTGTTATAGGCTATTTTTTATTATATCTTTATTTGATATGTTGTTTAAATTAAGAAAAGTGTTTCCTTTTTACCTGTTTTCTTAAATTATATTATTTTCATATATTTTATTACTAGCAACATATTTTTATAATACTAATTCTCTTCTTATCTATGATATCTGGTTCAATATATATATATATATATATATATATATATATATATATATATATATATATATATATATATATATATATATGTTATATTCACAAATTCACATTAAACTTTTTAAAAACAATTTTTATTGAGTTACACAGTTTTATGTTATATAAAAAAGAATTGATGGGTTGATATTATAATTGTAACTAACTATTTTACATAAAGTCAAAGAATTTATAGAATTTGTTAAATCAACGTCAGCGTTTATTTTCATGGAGAATTCGATGTAGCGTCACTCTCATGAAAGTGCAGAAATCAAAATTTATCTGTAACATAATATTTGTGTTACTTAATGTGTTTATTCTATAAAAACGCAACGTAGCATCGTTCTCATGAAAATACGGAAATAGTAATCTGATGTTTGACATTGCGTAACATTACTTAAACATAAGCGTTTTTTCCTATATAACAACTTAATTAGAATTGTTGTTTAATAAACAACAATTTTGGGAATAAAAACCAAAATACATAAAATATAGAATAGACAATACAATATATACAGAGATTTCAAGATTAGAAGGAAAATACGCAAAATACAAAAAATATAATTATAATACATTAAACCATGAAATTGTCAATTTTCGATTTCCACTTCCTCAGAGGCTTCGGTGTCAAGTTTGGGTCTTCTTTTTGGCAGAATGTTATGAATTTTGATAAAAACATCATTTGGTTGGTCCGGAACAGGCTTTCCTGGCGATTTGTTGAATTTAATATTTCTACACTTATAACAGGTGTAGAGGACGATCAAGGCAACGATGAGTGAGATCGTAGTATATGTGAACCACGAAATATTTTTCTCAACAAACGGTTTGTTTATGAGTTCATCCAAACTTTTTGATTATTGGTCCAGTTTGTGTTTTGTCACTTGCTGATCATTCAAATTAATGTTATTAAGATCTAGTGGTTCTATTTTGGGTACTTCTACTTTGTTTGGAATGTCTAGACAACAGATGTAATCAACCATTACGGGATGAAGTACATGAGGAATGTTTATGGTTTTTCTGGTACTAGCTTGTATTTTAGTAATGCCATTAAAAGCGGAACATCCTGAGTATGGCTGTAAAATAGAATTTTCATTTACGGTTAATGTTTTCGTTTTTGTGTCTGGAAGACTTATGGTCACGTGTACCGGTTCGGCAATCGACACTAGCCACACGTTTTCTCCGAGTTTTTGCACATTATAACCTTGTCCGTTGACTACCGCACTTTTACAATTCGCAGGAAATGTCTTATATTGTCTCAACAAACGGGCTTCACATATCGCGTTATCGTCTATATGGTACGCGTAAACATCGCGACACAACTTTTGATGCGTAGATAACTGTTTACACTTTTGTAAATCGTGGATTGGAATTTAGGATAAAGAATCATCATCTCGCGCTAAATATTTTTGGGAAAATGATAAAATGTGGTGAAATCCAGTTCTATTATCATAAATTGGTATTGGGTATAGGTGGAATAAAGTAAATATTTGTGGTTCAATCAAAGGTATTTTAAGAACGAAAACAAGATCTGAATTTGTTTGATATGCTTCGAGATCGATTATTTCCAAATACTGTGAAATTTCAGAATATTTTATTGGTAGCGGTAAACCTTTCCTTACTGTATTTTCTGATATTTTCTTAAGAGCAGTGATCAAATTTTCTGGTTCAATAATAGAAGTATGAATTATTTGAAGCTGTGCAAAAGTGATAGAGTTTAGAATATCATTAATAGTATTTTCAAGATACGAATAACTAATGAAATTGACTGTCTCGACCCTTACTTCGTGGAATATGCTCATATTAGTGTTTTTAAATGAAACTCAAGGTCTCTAGTTAATTCCACAATATAATACAAGTTATTGAAAATTGTCAATTTTTTAGAATTTTCAATAACTTGTATTATATTGTGGAATTAACTAGAGACCTTGAGTTTCATTTAAAAACACTAATACGAATAACTCTCCATTAGTTGTTCGCAAATTTCAAAGAAATTTAATTTGGCTTCGATACGCGTAATTTCGTTTGTTGATTGTCGAATGGTGGTTTCAATTTTTTCTATATCTGAATTAAATATTTTCTCATTTATTTTTAATTGTTCTATGGTACTGTTGAGATTTGTTATGACTGAGCTTGTGATTGACATTTGATTTTTTAATTAGTTTTCTATCTGGTTTTGATCAGTTTTTAATTTATTAATGCAGTCCATATAATATTCACCGTCAGACGCATCGAGATTTCCGGTTATTGATTTAAATATGGTGCTAATATCATTAATTAACCCTCGTTTTTGTCTTTTAACATCGAAAGATATTTCACTAAATTTATCGCCAATAGATTTTGTAATTTGTTGCAATAAAGCCAAATGTGATTTTACTTCGGATCGGAAGGACTTCATACTGGGGTAGTTTGAATTAAAGGTATTTTGAATTGTGTCAAGAATTCTATTATTTCTTTCAAAAGTTTGTTTAGAAGCTGATATATTTGTATGCACTAATTAAGTCCATTCGTCGTTCGAAACCATTATTTTGGTTTCGTCGTGGTAGTAGATTCCAACTGTATTGTTTATGGGTTCGATTTTATATTGACATATTGCTGTTCCGGTCAGCAGCAGAAACCTGAAAATAAGTTAATTCTCAACATAGGGTTTCATAAGATCGAAATTTATTTATGATTTGATATTTGTTTCTAAATTTAATACTGTTGCGGAATTTCTGTGTATCTCTAGTATTTCAAAAGGGCCATTAAACTTATTTTCTAACTTGTTTTTTATTTGAGTCTCTTTTACGTAAACTTTGTCACCTACTTCATAATTTGGTTTGTTTTCGGAGACATGTTTGTCAAATCGGTCTTTAGCTTTTTCTTTTTGCTTCATGGTTTCTTCTCTCGCTATTTTATAATAATAGGATATGCGGTTATTTAGAACTCTAATATATTAAGTAATTAATTCTTGTTCATTGTATAATTTTTCGGGAGGTCTACTGGACGTGTGTCCAAATACAAGTTCGTATGGTGTGAATCCGTGTGTTTTGTTTATAGAGTTATTATAAGCGATAATAGCAAATGGTAAAATACTGAAGGAGTGTTCATTGGGGTGGTCTGCTGAATTTAATCGAATCATTTCTAACAGAGTAGCATATAATCTTTCTAGAGATCCGTTACTTTGCGGATGACCGACACTTGAATATGTTAACTTAATATCGAACATATTACAAAGGTCTTTCATTAACGCATTATTGAATTCGCGACCGGCATCGCAATGAATGCGAAGTGGTGCACCAAAATGCTGAAAATAAGCTGATAATGAAGTGACAACGGATGTGGCACTTTTATCTTCAAGCGGATATGCTTGAGAAAATTTTGTTAGTTCGTCTCTTATTGTAAGACCGTAATTCTTTTGAGGTACCTCTAAAATATCAATATTAATTCGTTCAAAAGGTGTTTTAGGCGTTTCAGTTATAACGAGGGGACTGTCCAAATTTTTGTCTCTTGGCATGCCCGGCATGACTTAATATAATTTTCGACATCTCGATTGAGGCCGGCCCAATTATATTTTTGTCGTATTCGCCTAATAGTTTCATTAATTCCGCTGTGAAGTTGGCTTTTGCCATTATGGAATTGATCTGAGATGATAGGTATTTGATTTAGTTCTGGTTCTTTAGTAATATTTTGACAAATAGTGAATTTTACGTCAACTTCCGAAAGTAGAAATGATAGTGTTTCTAGTATTGGTAGGTCAGGATTATTTTCGATTAAATTTTTCTGAAGGTTTAAATAAATCTCGATTTCTGTAAATTGCAGCAAATAAGTATTCACTAATACTGTCTGGATACCATGGTATAGCAATAATAAGGTATTTTCTATTTTTGACAGTTTTACTGCTAAGTACATTAATTTTTGCATAAGAAAAGTCGGGGTTTTCCTCAAATATATCCTCAATTATTTTTTCATGAAAATCTTGTAAATTGTTTTGTTGAAAAAAGGTTAAAATATTTATATTTTGTTTGTCTAGTAGATGATTATTGGAAGTTTCTCAAAAGACAAAAATTCTTCTGCAGCGGCATCCCAGTCAATTTCAGGTTTATTTTCAGTTTGTTGGGATGGTCCTGCATCTTCAAGAGCGGGATACATTGGGTAAGGTAAATATTTGAAGTTTCCTAATTTTGAACGTAATGAATCAAAGTCATTTATGTGGTTAATTTTTATTCGAGAAAGGGCATCGGCATTTTTATTGGATTTGCCAGATTTGAATTCAATTTGATAGTCGTATTCCTCTAATTTGAGGCGCCATCGTGCTAGACGACTACCGGGGTCTTTTATAGAGAATAACTAAGTAAGTTGACGGTGGTCAGTTATAAGGGTAAATTTTCGGCCATATAAATAGGGTCTAAAGTGTTTAACTGCCCACACAATTGCCTAAAGTTCTCTCTCTATCGTGGAGTATTTGGTTTCTGCTTTGCACAATGTCCTGGACGCATAGGCTATCGGTGAATAATTACCTATTGGGCCTTGTGACAAAACCGCACCGATTGCAAATGCGCTAGCATCGGTAGTTAAAAGAAATCGTTCTTCAAAGTTTGGGTATATCAATATCGGAGTAGAGGTAAGAGCATTTTTTAATTCTTGGAATGACTTTTGACATTCGGAGTCAAAATTAAATGGGACATCTTTTTGTAAAAGTTTTGTCATTGGTTTGGAAATTTTAGCGAAGTTCGGTATAAATCTTCTGTAGTAACCAGCGAGTCCCAAAAAGGATTTTATTTCCTTTTGGTTCCTAGGTTCAGGGAATTTTTGGACGCATTCAATTTTTGCCGGAAACGGCTTAACGCCATCTTCCGTGATTAAATCTCCAAGGTAGGCGACTTCTTTTCTCAAGAATTCGCACTTGTCTGGCTGAAGTTTTAAGTTAGCTTTTTGAGGTCTCTTGAATATTTCCGTTAAGCGGGTAATATGTTCTTGAATTGTCGGTGAATAGACGATGATGTCGTCCATATAGACAAGACATCGCTCGTTTTTAATTCCAGCAAGGACATTGTCCATGACCCTCTGGAATGTTGAAGGTGCATTTTTTAGACCATACGGCATTCTGAGGAATTCGAAATGTCCGTTTTCAACTGTGAAGGCGGTCTTTGGTATATCTTCAGGCATTATTTCAATTTGATGAAAGCCTGATGCAAGATCTAGTGTCGTGAAATATTGACACTTACCCAGCTGGTCCTATGAATCTCCAATGTTTGGTAACGGGTATTTGTCGTCTACAGTAACCTCATTCAGTTTTCTGTAGTCTACGACAACACGCCATTTTTGTTTACCTGATGCGTCGAGCTTCTTGGGCACATTCCACACGAGAGACGGCCATGGAGAAGTGCTGGGCTGTATAATGTTTTGTGAAAGCATTTTATTGATCTGATCTTTCACCTCTTGTTTATGAATTTGGGGATAGCGATATGATTTTACATAAGTGGGATTAGAATTTTGCGTATCTATGGAATGTTTTATTTCGTTGATGAAAGTAAGTATGTCTCCTTCTAAATAAAAAATGTCAGAAAAATCATGACAAAGTTGGGAAATTAAGTCTCGTTCTTCTTCATTAAGATGATCAAGTCTTAGTTGATTTTTTAATTCCGATGTTCTATCGGTGCACATTTCTTGGGTAGTTAGTTGAATATTATTCACAGTATTTATTTCATATGGTTCTAAGTTAAGTTTTGAAAATGGTTCAGTTTTAGGTATACAATTAACATTTAATACTGAAACAAAAAATTCTCCTTTTTCATTTATTTTAACTAATGCGTTTGGTAGTTTAACTTTCTCTACTTCTTGACCTACCAGTATAGCATCAGTATTAACTAAATCGCATTTTAGTTTAAATATTTGTTCAGTCCTAGGTTCAATGGAAATTGTATTTTTGTAAATTTGTGGAAATTGGTTTTCAATTGAAATATTGGTAGTTTCATTATCTGTTACTTTAAATAATGGTACAATTTTGAAATCAGTAATAAGTTGTTTATTTTTTAGATCAACTATACAATTATAATGTTCTGAAAAATCCATGCCTAATAATCCATCAAAATCAATATCTAAATTACAAATAAATACTCTGTGTGGATCGTTAGGTTTAAATGGAATAAGGGTTGATTCGTTAACTCTTATTTTTTGGTTCGTTATACCTTGAATAATTACATTTTCAGGGGATCGATTTCTATAATTTTTGCAAGTTTTGGGTTTGAAAATTGATAATCCAGCACCTGTATCAATTAGAATTTTATAAGTGTTTGTTCTGTCTTTAATATAGTATGAGTTTTTAGAATTTGCCGGTAAGGTATTTTTTACATGAACATCTGTTCGAGGCAGTCCGATTCTGGACTGTTCAAACTCATGGTTTGAATTTGTGAACTGAGGTCTGGGATCGACAAATTTGAAGTTTGGTCATTTAGCGAATCTGGGGGTTTCGTTTGTAAAGGGCCTTGTCGAAAATCCTGATAATAATCATGATTTGGATTTAGGAGGTTCTCAGAATCGAAATTATAAACATTTTCATTATTATAATTGAAATTGTCTTGTTCGATATGGCTATAATCGAAAGTTTCGTCTTCATTCGTATTGCAAAGTGGTACACCATTATCAGAGTTAGGATCACTATCAGCAGTATAATAGTTTTCCTCTATTTCACTATTAACAGTATAATAGTCAGGAACACTGGGGATAATTTCTTGGTAATATTCTTGATAATCAAGTGAATTATCGGAGTATTGTTCTTGATTTTCATAATAATTTTGACTATCATCTGTATAATAGTCATAACTGTTATGAGAGTGTTTGTTAAAATCACGATTTCGATTGAAATGGAAAGTTCTTTGTTGATTAAAATTTGTGTTGGGTCGATTTCCCGGTGGTCCTTGAGGTCTAAAACTTGGATTTGGTCTAATTACAGATGGGCGATTTTGATTTTGTTGGTTATTTTGAAATTGTGGCCTTTGTTGAAAATTTTGGCCTGTTTGGTTAGGTGAATTAGGAGTTTGATTTGGTCTAAAGGAACCCTGAGCTAAATTTTGAGATTGTCTTTGACGTGTGAGACACTCATTTATAGTATGTCATATTCTATAACAAAAATTACATTGTTTTGGTGAATTTTGGCTAAATCTACGATTAGGTATATTATTTGTATTACGATTAGTCTGAGGTTTGTGGTTTTCATAGTAAGTTAATTGAAGTTCTCTTCTGATTCGTGAAATAGCTGATAAAACACTTATTGGATTACTAGCTCTAACAATTTGACCGATTTTTGAATCTAACCGGTTAATAAAGTATTTAAAGTTAATGATTCTATAAGACGTGTTTGTGCTACTTTTTGATCTGTTGTTAAATGCTGCTGTTTACTTATAGCTGAATACATTTTTGCTTCCAGAGTTTGTAATCTCGAAACAAAAATTAAAGGCGATTCATTTGGTAGTTGTTTCATTCTTTGAAGGTCTTGAATCAACGAATTCAAGTCGCGAGAATTTCCAAAGTGAGTATTTAATGATGTTTTAATTTCTTCCCAATTTGAAGGGTCGCGTGAATTAACTAATTCAGCGGCTCTTCCTTTAAGTTTGTTTTTAATATGAAGAGTTAAAAGTACTTTTTGGTCGTTGCCGGCCATTCTGTAAGCTGTTTTACAAGCATTTATAAAAGTATTTAAGAAAATTTGATTACCGTCATATTCCGGAATTATTGAAAATATTTCGGATAATCTGTAAGGTTCTAGATTCGACGCTTGATCGGTTTGAGCAACTGGAGTATTAGCATTGGCATTAGCGTTTGTTGCACTACGTGTTTCAGGCATTTTGCTTTATATTAAAATGATTGTATTCAAAATAAAAGTAAATTATGACAATAGAACTTGGTAAAAATAAAAAATAAATTGCAAAATATTAAATGAGAATAAAACGAGATGATTCTTACGTAAATATTTTCATTCCTTCCTTGGCAGCTGAAATCTTTATCCGTGAGCTTTGCTACACCTGGTTAGCAGTTTGCGTGTTCCTGGTGCCGGAGAGACCGTCTGCTTCTTGAAGATCTGGAGCTGGTACTTGAAAATTCCTTTAGGTTTAGGAACCACCACACTTAGTTAGGCAATCCTTGTTCTAAATGTGTTTAGGAATCCTACTGACTGCGCCACTGTTATATTCACAAATTCACATTAAACTTTTTAAAAACAATTTTTATTGAGGTACACAGTTTTATGTTATATAAAAAAGAATTAATAGGTTGATATTATAACTATTGTAACTAACTATTTTACATAAAGTCAAAGAATTTTTAGAATTTGTTAAATCAACGTCAGCGTTTATTTTCATGGAGAATTCGATGTAGCGTCGCTCCCATGGAAGTGCAGAAATCATTATTTTTCTGTAACATAATATTTGTGTTACTTAATGTGTCTATTTTATAAAAACGCAACGTACCATCGTTCTCATGAAAATACGGAAATCGTAATCTGATGTAACATTACTTAAACATAAGCGTTTTTTCCTATATAACATATATCTATATATATATATATATATATATATATATATATATATATATATATATATATATTGTTGTAAATAGAACATATACAGAATCCTGATAAAGGATATAAAATTAAAATTTTGTCAATAAAAATAATTTTTAAAAATGATGTATCAAAATAATAAAATACCTCGTATAACAATATAACTAAGTACGACCAATAGTTATAATCAAAAAGATAGTAAATAAATATAAAAATAAATCATAAACAAACATCAGAAAAACAGTTGTAAAAGTTAATTCTTCAACTTAATAAAAACAACCTTAGACAGAACCTCACAAGTAAACGCAGATCAAGAAATAATATAACGCTGCATGGAATCTTAGACACCCAGAGCATCTGTTTATATTTTAAAAATAAATAGAAACTTCTAACAAATGTAACTAAAACTATAATGATTAAACAATAAAAAGACATTTAGAAGTAATAAAATATATATAATAAGATATTTAGTTAATGATTAATCATAAAAGTAGGTATGGGAAATATTATAATAAGTAGAAATCTGTAATATGGGCAAGGTCAAATTTATACCAAAATAAAACAGTTGAGACAAATTATACCAACATAAATTATTTTGAATATGAAAAACAATAATGAAATAAATGATTACCGACATAGTTTATGTATATAGGTGTAATAATGTCAAACATAATGAGAAATGAATTGTATATATGTATAATAAGTAAATATGTAGATTGTAGAAAACGTAGAATTAATGAAATTGCATTGACCAATCAAAACAGCGCAAATAAACAGTGATATGGAAAAAGACAATAATAATAAAGTGTGAGTGAATAAGTCAATGACAATAAGTATATTAGGTATAAAAAACTATAGTTTACAATAAGTTTAAGTCAGAAAAACAATAAAAACAGCAATAAACAAAGTGACAGGTGAAATTTTCAATCGAACTTTCGAGAACAAAAACCACTTCCGGTGACAGACGATAAAAAGGGTTATGTTCGATGTAAAATGGGGGAAATTGGTAGTTGAGAGTCAGTGGTCAGATAGGTAACACTAATAAAGTTATCCTAGTTTTATTTAATGTAACAAATTTATAATTAGTCAAAGGAGAAGTATGTAAATTAACATAAAATCTAATCAATTTTAGAATAAATCAAGTATAACAAACGTTTGTGAGACTACAAGTAGCAGAGGAAGAAAATTATCACCCAGATAATGAAAAGCAAAGGTATTCAACATCAAAGGCGGGAAGATATATGGGAAGCGTCTCCTCCGATGTAGCATCATTTCAAGAAAAAGGAACAAAAGGTCGGTTGTGTGTTTATTGAATATATTTGGTACAAAATAAATGAAACTTTCAAACAAGAACGTATAAATAATAATTTTAAAATAATAATTTCAAGTGATATAAAAATTTTAAGAGCTCATATACCTGGTTTAAAGTTCTGTTATCTTTACATGAATATAATATACCAGAGAAAAGTAATATTAAAACTTACCATTATAAAGTGTAGATAAATGTATAATTTCTCTCATGTCGAACTTCACCAAAAATATATATAAAAATTTCCACTAGTAACAGACCACAACTAATTCCAGTTTATATCAATACACAATTATTACCATACAGTAAAATAATATTTAAAACGTAGATTTTGAATCGATAAAATATCAAATATGTTTCCAAGTTCACGTCCCGAAGAAAACTAAAATTTAACATTTTAAAATCATTTCATAAATCCTCTTAGTTAAAAGAAAAGGAAACACCTTAAAAGTTTTTTTTGTTTAACATAGAAGCAAAGTTAGAAAGAGCAGGTGTTTGCAAATTTCTAAGAATTTCAACGCTCACAAGATTTCGACCAAGTTATGCAAATGAGCCAGAAAAAAGTCGTGATTAAAAGGAAGGTATAATTTTTTTGGAATATAAAGAAAGTCATATTCAAAGTGGAAATTTAGATATATATAAAATAACTCATTATTTATGTATAACGTAAGAATTGGTAGAACAAAAAGGTTAATCATTTATTTTATTAATAAATAGTTTCATCAGTCTAACTGTATAATAAGCTGTAACGAATGGTTTGTATATGAATCATTTTTTTATGTGTTTTCAAAAGTTTTATTTTCACAAAAATTTTTTTATCAGTCACATAAATATATCACATTAATAAGCAAGGTTGATTTTATTATCATAATATGCCCAGAACCCTACTGATTGTAAGAGTCGTAAACGAATAAGAGCAGCCGAGGTAAGAAAACATAAGAATTGAATAAACTACATGTTCATAAATAGCATAAAAAATAAAAGGAAGCATTGAATAAAAAATATGTAATTTGGCGAACCCAACAATAGTATAAAAGGTTTAAATTTGCAATAAATATAATATCATGTCATATTCACATATCCATATATTCAAATCATACATTGATATATATTAATACTTAAAGTCCAATCATATTCAACTTTTATAAAGTATATTAATAAATATAGAGTACAAAAAAAAATCAAATCATTACACACATATTTAACTGTACCACAACGTAAAAGACATATATATAGAACGTAAAGATAAAAGTTAAATCACATATAATTAACTTACCCCAAACGTGGGGCATTATATAAAATAAAGTAACAATCCAATTTAATATATATATATATATATATATATATATATATATATATATATGAGAATTATTATTTTAGTTGTGAATTTAACAAAACATTAATACATTAAATATTCAAGTTAAATTCACAACTAAAATAATAATTCTCATATATATATATATATATATATATATATATATATGAGAATTATTATTTTAGTTGTGAATTTAACTTGAATATTTAATGTATTAATGTTTTGTTACAATTGAAATATTACACTCTTGGGCTAGCTAATTTATATATATTTCACCTTCAATTCCTCCTATTCATTATGCTATTTATTAGCATGTGGTAACATTCAATTCCTAAATTTTCATTACCTCGGCTGCCCTTATTTATACACTACTCTATAACTCAGTAGGGTTCTGGACATATCATAATAAAATCAACATTACTCATCAATGGAATTTAGTTTATGTTATTTATGAAGATAAAAAATAATTGAAAACATTGAAATATCACTTATATAAAATATAGTTGGCGCTTCATTTTATTGTTGGAATCATATACCTATTATGTATAAAAATAGATGATTATCGTTTCTTACTTATTAAAATTCTTATGCTATAAAATAAAATAATGGATTTTTCTATATACATCCAAATTTCCATATCAAAACAAACTTTCTGTATATTATAAAAAAAACAATTCATTTTTTTTGCGATGGCTCTTGCAGAGTCATTTGCATAAACTTGGGTAAACGTTTGTAACCATTATATTTCTTTGAAAAAAATATGAACACCTGCGTTTAACGTTGTTCGACTATTTGTAACATTTTTTTCTACTTGTTCTCATAAATAGGATTATTGAAAATATTTCCTACTTCACTTTTATTCGGTTCGTGAAATGGAAAGGATATCTGAAATATTAATGTACTTAATTTCGATCTTTTTTAAAAATTATTTTAACGTATTATAACAATTGTGCATGTGATAAAAACTGAAATTAGTTGTGGTTTGTTGTTTTGTGGAAAGTTTTATATATATGTGATCGGATAAAATTCAACATGATAGAAATTTATACATCTATCTACAAATTTGATAATAGTAAGTTTTTTTTATTACGTTTCCTGGTACATTATATTCATTTCAAAACTTTCACTACCAGGTGTTTATGATTTAAAATTTCACTTTTTATTATTTGGTACCAAATATTACTAATTAAAACACACCACAGACCTTGTTTATTTCTCCAAAACGACGCCTTCAGTTGGATCCATCCATGACGCTTTCCCGCTTCAGGTGGCAATCTTCCTCCTTATAACTATCGAATGATAATTATTATTTGGCTTGACTTTATTTCAAACAGATTTGTCTTTGCACTTATTTTAATTATTAGTTACTTTTTATATTCCTGATTTATACATATTCACACTTATTACTTAAATTTTTATAACAAAAAACTGGATCACATTCAATTTACTTCCTGCTTCTTCAGTTACCAACGCCTAACTGACTATTGCGGGACTTTTATCCGCCAAAACCCTTTCTATTGTTTATAACTGGAATCTGGCAATGTTCTAGAAAGATCTTTGATTATTGTTCACCTGTCACTTTGTTTATTAATGTTTTTATTGTTTTTCTGACTTAAACTTATTATAAAATATTGTTTTTTATTCACTATAACCTTATCATCATTGATTCAATTAACTAACATCTTATTATTATTGTTTTTTCATGTTATTGATTATTTTAAATCTTCCGATTGGTCAATGCAAATATATTATTTTTATATTTCCTACAACCTAAATATTTACATAATATACATGAATACAGTTCATTTCTTATTTTGTTTGATATTATTACATTTATACATATAAATTAGGTCGGTAATCATTTATTTTTATTCTTATATTTCATATTCAAATACATTTTATGTTGGTATACTTGTCTCAACTGTTATATTTCGTATAGGTTTTGACATTTCCTGTAATTACAGCATTGTTGATTTTATTATTGCAATCCTATTTATTCTTCAAATATAAGCAGATGCTTTGGGTGTCTAAAATTTCGTGCAGCGTTTCGTTATTTTATTGATCTTCGTTGCTTGTTAGGTTCTGTTTAAGGTTGGTTTTTATTAAAATACAGAATTATTCTATGATTAATTGTTTATGAATTCTTTTTATATTTATTTATTTTTCTCTATGATTATGCCCATTGATTGTAATTGATTATGTTGTTATATAGATATTTTATTAATTTTGGCACTTTATTTAGAAATTATTTTTATTGATAGATATTATTACTTTATCCTTTATCGGGATTCTATGAATGTTATATGGTCGCTCTATCTACAACAATATATATATATATATATATATATATATATATATATATATATATATATATATATAGTATGTGTCTACTCAAGTTGGAAGCATATTAAAAAAAATTTTATTATTGCTTTAATGAAAAAAAATTATTCTTTATATAATGTTTTGCATGGTCCAAAACTTAGAATGCAACCATCGGATGTAAAAAAATATGATTTCTTCTCAAGAGTAATAAATAACCGTATTTTTTTACAATACAGAAGAATGGTATAAAGTCAAGTTATACTCAATAAAACATATTTAAATATGTAATTACATCCATTTAGCATGAGAATTTAAGTTTTGTTCCTTCTTTCAACTTTCTTTGCATCAGAGCGCACAATTTAAATCGAATATCTGCAGTAATGTGTGTAAGAATTGCGGTTTGTATTCCTGATATTTCTTACTTTATATAATATTTTCTACTGCTCATTTACTTAGTGAAGTATTTTGGATTCCAGAGGCCCTTTTGCATAATGACATTTTTGGATCTTCTATGACAGAAAACATCATTCCAAATTCAGTGTCCGCATTGGTAACCTGTTTGTGGCGTTTATTCTTAAAATTATTTTCACTTCCACTGGCCTCCATTTCATTTAATATTTCTGTAACTGTTGAATGCCCAACGTTTTTATGCGGATATCTATTATTAAAAAGATTTGCTGTCTAGAGATGTGTTCTGTAGTTTTCTCCAAGAATTAACACAATTTCTATTTTTTCATAACAATTTAGTAAATTTGCCATTTTGATTGTAGTTTTATAAATGCCAAATCACAATGAGATTCAGTGTCAAATATTTCATGTCAATGCATCTTAGATTACGTTCATTTGAATATAATTTATATTGAATGATAGTTAATAAGTAAGTATACATGGAGTGTACGCGATGTAAAGTGAGAGTGAGGCAGACTACCTCCGACTCCTTCAATATCAATAATGGTCTCAAGCAAGGGGACGCCCTCTCACCTCAACTCTTTAACATAGCATTGGAATATGTAACTAGGAACTCCAAAATTGAGAAGCCAGCTGCTATCTTTCATAAAGGAGGACCCAACCTGCTCCTGGCATTCGCAGACGATGTCGATGTGATTGGCAATAGCAGGATTGACCTCAAAGACACCTTCATAAATTTCGAAAAGGAAGCAGAGAAGATAGGCCTCAAGATAAACGAAGACAAGACCAAGTATATGTACCTCAGCAGAAAAAATCGGAACCGAGATAGAGTAGGACAAAACTTCTCTATCGAAGACTACAACTTTGAGCGGAAAAGACAATTTAAATATCTGGGTACAAGTATTAGCGAAAACAACGACATCACAGAAGAGATAAATAACAGGATACAGGATGCAAACAGATGCCTTTTTGCTCTTCAAGACCTAATTAAATCTAGAATACTTACCAGGAAAACTAAGCTGAACATATACAAAACAATTATGAGGCATGTCGTATTGTATGGATGTGAGACCTGGACTCTAACGGTTGCAAACGAAGAACGACTTAAGGTCTTTGAAAGGAAATTGCTAAGAAAAATATTCGGCCCAAATAGAGACGACAGTACAGGACAATATAGAATAAAAACCAACCAAGAACTCAAAGAACTCTACACTGATACCAACATAATAAACGAAATAAAGGCCAGGAGACTACAGTGGGCAGGACACGTCAAAAGAATGCCAGATGATAGAATAGTAAAACTGGTGTGGGAGGAGGTCCCGGGGGGAAAACGCCCATTAGGTCGACCCCGCCTCAGGTGGAGAGATAATATTACAAAGGACCTAAAAGCCATGAATATCGAAGATGGACCCGATCGGATGCTAGATAGAAAAAGATGGAGACGTGTGGTTGAGTCGGCAAAAACCCACCCAGGGTTGTGAAGCCACTGATGATGATGATGATGATAGTTAATAATCACGAAATCTGAATTTTCATGCTACATAATTGCATATTTGAATATAACGTTCATTACAAAATACATTTACTCCAAAACATTTTTCTGTATTGTAGAAAATAATGGTACTTCACTCCTGAGCAGAATTCATATTTTTTGGACAAACCTCATATATGGCTGGAAAAACTTGACATCTGATGGGTTGCATTAAGCTTTGGAGCATGCAGAACTTTTTGACAGGAATGACTTTTTTCAAATAAACCAATATTAAAAAAAAATCCATATGGTTCTAACTTCTGTGTATATATATATATATATATATATATATATATATATATATATGTTATTGTTCATATGTCGCGCACTATTCGTACATCTTTATTTATATATATATATATATATATATATACACGTTGTTCTGTGATATATTAAAACTAGAAATCTTATATATTTTATGTTATAGTGTTATAGTTTTAAGAAATCCTTCATTTTCGTTTCTAAGAACATTTTTTATTTCATTGGGTGAATTACAAGATTTTTTTTCATTGTATAATATTTTTGTGTGGATTTATCAGATAAAATGAATATACTTTACAATACAATTCCAGTTTTTGTCAAGTATGTCACCCCTCTACTTTTAATTTCAAATGTGAATATAACGTCACGAAAATGATGGTTTAAACCGATTAAATGTAACGCTTGAATTACGTTAAAAGTAAGTGCTAAATATTATTATATGAAAACGTTCATAAATTGCATTATAAAAACGTTTCTATTACATTACAAAAACAATGGGTAAATCACATTGAAAAGGTAACGTTTAAGTGACGTTAGTAAGGTAGGTGCTAAATTTCGTTTCAAAAGACCGTCTATAAGTAGAATATGAACGTTCACTTTACGCTACAAATGCAATGCGTACATCACGTTAAATAGGTAACGTTTAAATTACGTTAACAGTATGTGCTAAATATCATTATATAAAAATGTTTATAAACTGCATTATAAAAACATTTATATTACGTTATAAAAGTACTGGGTAAATCACATTGAAAAGGCAACGTTAAAGTGACGTTAGTAAGATTTTTGCTAAATTTCGTTTCAGAAGACTGTTTATAAGTTGCAATATATAAACGTTTATATTGCGTTCAACAGCAACCGGTAAGTCACATTAAAACGGTAACGTTTGCATGACGTTACAAAAATCACGTTGTATTTAACGTTGAAAAAATCGTTATATGTTACGTAGAAACGAGCGACATTACTCCGGAAATATAACCAGTTGCCTAAAAACCATTTATAAACGTTAAGTTATATGTTGAATATTTTACGTTTCTTTAACGTTTGTGTGTTTATTGGGGTAGTATTATGGTTTGCCATGATCACTTTGCTTAGACTCGTATGCCTGTCAATTTCTGATATAATGTTGTTTTGGTTTTTCTCAAGTGAGGCGATGACCTTGTCGTATCTTTTGGCATCTTTTTGATCCAAATTACCTGATATTATTTTGATTATGCTTCCCAAACCAAACTTCAGTTTATATTCTGGATAGATGCTGGGGAGTTTCTGCTTAGCAGCGATTAGTAGGTATTGCAGACTCTGATCTGTTAAAGTAAAATTGTACTTCATATGTTAATTGTTCTAAAAGACAGTTGGTAGTCGTTACCTTGACTACAAATAAATGATTTGATTTCTTTTTTCAATTTTTCTAACTTGTCAGTCAAAGTGAATAGTTATGTCAATTTACTGAATAAAAAGTCCACATCAAGATTAAACTGCATTCCTTGTATTTATTCTAATTGGTTATGGGCCCAGACGCTTAATTGTGTACTAGAATCGTTTTCATTCAAGAAAGAATAAATTCGTATAAGAAACGGTTGGACTGTGAAGTATCGTTGAATAGCCACAGATGGATTTGGCGAAGCACATCAAACCCTTGGCCGGTGAGGCAGACTGGCCGATCTGGAAGCGGAAGATTCGTGATCTGCTCGATTATCATGAAGGTGCATTAGACGTTATCGATAACAAGATTAAAAAACCAGAACCTCTAGCTGACGGCGCTAGTGCGGCTGAACAAAAAGAATTCAAAGAGAAGTATGATTTCTTTCGAAAGGCAAATAGCTACGCAAAGTCTATGATTGCTAGCTCAGTTACAGATGCGGTGTATGAGAAAATCATCGATAAAGAAACCGCGCGTGATGCTTTCGAGGCCCTTAAAGAGCAGTTTGAAGCGACATCCAAGGATCAAGTTTTTCAAATTTGTGATTCATTTTTCGCTTTTAGTTGGATGTCAGGTGAGGACGTGTCTACACATTTAGCTAAGTTGAGAAGTCTTTGGAGTGATCTCAACAACGGTCTCACTGCTCGAAATGAAAACAAGTTACCAGACTTAATGCTTGTGTGTAAAACGCTTAATATTTTACCTGCTGCATTTGAGACATTTAGGTCCAGTTGGATGCTGCTCACCAAAGACACAGAGAAAACCTTTGACGAGCTGACTACACAGTTGTGTATGTTCGAAAGAAATTTCAAGAAAAGCACCAACAACGACAAATTTTCTCAAGAAGCTCTAGTGGCAAAAGGCGAGACGCAAAAACAAGACGCTAAAAAGAAGTCGAGAGCAGGTACGACCTGTAATTATTGTGGTAAGAAAAACCATTGGGTCAGTGAATGCAGAAAGTGGATCGCAGATGGACGACCATCCAAAAATAAGTCCGTTAATGACTCTCAAAACCAAGCTAACCACAAAAATAACCAAAACAAATTTCAGAGCAATGCTGTTGAGGTTAAGGAAGGTCTTGTGTTGTCATTTTCAGAGATTTTCAATACTGAGATCAACACTACAGACTGGTGGATCGACAACGGTGCTACAAGGCACGTAACGAATAATTTCGATTTCTTTGTAGATTTTGAAAAATTCAAGAATCCGTGTGGCATAAAGGCTGCAGGAAAAGAGCTTTTGCAAGCAGTAGGGAAAGGCATCGTAAAAGTTGTATCAACAGTGAACGACGAGCGATACATCCTAACCTTGCATGATGTTTGGTACGTTCCCGACATATCGAAGAATTTGTTTTCAGTTCTAGCAGCTCAAGACAGAAACCTAAACAGTATGTTTGAATCAACAGCCACGCGGTGCTCGCTCAAAGTGAATAACAAGATACTGCTAAGTGGAGTCCGAAATGTTCACGGAACACTATTCAAAGCAGCTATTAAACCGATTTTTTCCGCTGGTAATGTAAGTTTCAATGTTGCTGTTACTGATAGTTCTCAATTACAGCTGTATCACGAGAGGTGGGGACATCAGGACAAGCAGCACGTGAAAAACTTGTTACAAAAAGAATTCGGTATTAACGTCAAGTTAAACAGAGAAATTTGTGAACCGTGCGTTTACGGTAAGGCCCATCGTTTAGCTTTTGGTACTAGAAGAAAAGCAAGCCAACCTGGAGAACTGATTGCTACAGATTTATGTGGTCCTTTTGATGTATCATTTAGCAAGAAGAGGTATATGGCCATATTCAAAGATATGTTCACTAAATTTCGATATTGCTACATAATTGCAGAGAAGTCTGACGTCACAGCAGCTTTACAGTCAATGATTGCTCACGCAAAACAGCAAGGTCATTCGATTAAGGCGCTGCTGAGTGACAACGGCGGCGAGTTCGACAATGTGGAGGTCAAGGCTATTCTAGAGAAAAATGGAATTACGCACAGATTGACAGCTCCGTATACACCACAGCAAAATGGTTGCGTTGAACGAGAAAATCGCACAATCGTTGAAATGGCTAGAACATTCAAGTACTCCAATCCCGACGTGAAATTTCCTGAAGCCATTTGGGCAGAATTAGTCACTACAGCTACGTACGTATTGAACAGAACAGGCAAATCATCAGTAGACGGTGTGAGTCCTTACGAGCTGTAGATTGGAAGTAAGCCGAGAATTAAGCACTTACGCATCATTGCATCAACTTGCTACGTTCATATACCTAAAGAAAAGAGAAGAAAAATGGACGAGAAAGCAATCAAGGGTTATCTGATAGGTTACGATAACGATGAAAGATACAGAATTTATGTCAAGGAAGAGAACAAAGTTATTGTCTCAAGAGACGTTCAATTTCGCGAATTAACGAGAGATTGCGATCATGAGGTTCAGTTACCACTCAAAGATTCTCATTTACAGAAAGATAACACCGAGGAAAATCCTGAGGTTCCAGTCGAACTAGAAGAGCCTTTGGAGTACCCCGAGATACCAGTTCAACAAGATGAACCACTTGAGTACGAGTCGGAAAGCACGGAACCTGAATCGGCAACCGATGACGAGGAAGAGCCAGCGACGCCCTCGCCAGTACCTGCAAGAACTTTGAGAGATCGCTCGAAGTTGAGAAAGCCAAGTTACCTACAAGAATATGCACACATTGCTGAAAACACCGATTTTATTGACACGTATGTAACTCCTCAATCATTCCAAGAAGCTGTTTCAGGTAGGGAAAGTTTACAGTGGAAACGAGCCATGGATGATGAGATGAAATCGCTCAATGAAAAGAGAGGGTAACCGAAGGCGAATTAGCAGTTCAACAAATATCTTCTGAGAATCAACTGGCAGATATTATGACGAAGCCTTTGGGTGCAATACGATTACAAATATTACGCGATAAATTGGGTTTAAAGTAACATAGTGGGTACTAAGATGTTTTGTTTGTTTCTTTCATTATTATTACAACAATTAACAAGGGAAAGTGTTAAAGTAAAATTGTACTTCATATGTTAATTGTTCTAAAAGACAGTTGGTAGTCGTTACCTTGACTACAAATAAATGATTTGATTTCTTTTTTCAATTTTTCTAACTTGTCAGTCAAAGTGAATGGTTATGTCAATTTACTGAATAAAAAGTCCACATCAAGATTAAACTGCATTCCTTGTATTTATTCTAATTTGATCCTGGGTGATTGTACATTGATGCCGTGTCTTCGTTATCTAATTAATCTATTTCTTCTTGGAGGTTTTTGTCAAGTCCATGTGCGTTGATCTGAACTCTAGAGAGGGCATCGGCGTTAGTATCAGATTTGCCTTTTTTATATGCAACTTCATATTCGAATTCTTCCAATTTCAGTCGCCATCTCAATAATTTAGAATTTGGGTCCTTCAGTGAGAACAACCATTTGAGGGGTTGACGATCTGTTAGAATCTTGAATTTTCTTACAAAAAGATACGGGCGGAAGTATTCAGTAGCCCATATTATTGCTAGCATTTCTATTTCTATAGTTGAGTATTCAATTTCTGTTTCGTTCAGAGTTCTGGACGCGTATGCAATTGGCTTGTCGTTGCCAATGGGACCTTGAGAAAGTACGGCTCCAATGGCGAAGTTGCTGGCATCTGTGGTGAGGTTGAATGGCTTCGTGAAGTCTGGATATTGAAGCAGTGGTTCATTGGTTAATTCTATGTATAAAGACCCCACCTTAATAATTTCAGAAGAAGGTAAAACAAAAACTGAATTTAAAGCAAATATTCCTGCCTTCGCCGAATTTAATTCTAAAATCAAACATAATTTTATAGTATATAAATTTCATAATTATTTTGATGGTTTATTAGGGGTTAAATGAGCTACGTGCTTTGGAATTTTCAGTAGATTTTAGTGAAAATGTATTAAGTAACAAGAATATAGAAACTCCACTTTTATATGAAGTAGATAGGAAACAATTCACTATCTCTGTCGATGCAAACGAAGTACTCGGATTACAAATACCGGTTAGTCACTCAGATGGCGAGGTAATTGTACCCGAAAGGAAATATGGGGATTCATATTTTCCAGAAACGTTGACAGTCTCAACAGACCGTTTTGCAAAAACAGAAATAGTTAGCAATACAGAAAAAAGAGTTACGCTTACATTAACACAGCCGATCGAGGTTATTCCTTTTACAGAGTGGCACAAAAATAATTTAGGATTTTATCATTTCGAAAGTATTATCCCAGATAGTAGTATTGCAAATTCAGCTGATGATATTCATAATATACTAAGAATAGAACATTTAAATTCAGAAGATAAAACAGCTTTTTATAAATTATGTGAAGAGTTCAGCGACATATTTTACAAAGATAATAAAAAATGGAGTTTTACTAATCAAGAGAAACATGAGATAAAAACCACTGACGAGATCCCGGTTTATACTAAATCATACAGGTATCCCTACGTATACAAGGATGAAGTCCAAAGGCAAATTTATGAGATGCTGGATGATGGCATTATTCCACATAACCAAAGTCCCTGCAGTAGTTCAATTTGGGTTGTTCTAAAGAAGGAAAACCCTAGTGGAGGGAAAAAGTTCAGAATAGTTGTAGACTATAGAAAGGTGAATGAGAAGACTATACAAGATCGCTACCCTATACTTAACATAAATACTATTTTGGACGCACTGGGAAAGTGCCACTATTTCACTACTTTGGATCTGGCGCCAGGATTCCATCAAATCGAAATGTGCCCTAAGTCAATACCAAAGACAGCATTTTCCGTCGAACACGGTCATTATGAATATACTCGTATGCCAATGGGATTGAAAAATGCACCGGCAACGTTTCAAAGAGTTATGGTTGATGTTTTCAAAAATATTCAAGGTAAAATTTGTCTTGTGTACATGGACGACATAATTATCTTTAGCTCCTCTTCATAGCAACACAATCAAAATCTGAAAGTAGTTTCTAAACGTTTACGGCACATGAAATTGAGAATACAATTAGACAAAAGTGATTTTTTTCGAAAATAGGTAGAGTTCTTGGAAAATGTAGTGACCCCTGACGGCGTAAAACCGAATCCGAAAGAGATTCAAGCTATTAAAGAATGTCCATTTCCAAAGTCTCCCAAGGAAATTAAATCATTTTTAGGATTAGTCGGTTATTACTGAAAAATTATTAGAGATTTTGCGAAATTAACAAAACCTCTGACAAGATGTTTGAAAAAGGGTGTTAAAATCAAACATACACCCGAATTCTTGAACGCCTTTGAAATGTGCAAGAAAATACTGACTAATTCCCCTATATTGCAATACCCAGATTTTTCGAGACCGTTCAATGTAACAACGGACGCCTCTAACTTTGCAATAGGAGCCGTATTAAGTCAAGGTAAAATAGGCAATGATTTGCCCATTGCCTATGCTTCTAGAACCCTTAACGCTGCTGAAACAAACTATAGTACTATTGAAAAATAATTACTTGCTTTTATTTTTGCATTAAAAACATTTAGAACTCATTTATGTGGAAGAAAAATGAATATAATATCTGATCACAAACCTCTCAAATACCTATTTAATATGAAAGAGCAAAACTCTAAATTCGTAAGATGGCGTTTAATAATTTCTGAATTCGATTACGAAATCAATTATAAGCCAGGTACATTAAATAAAAACGCAGATGCTTTAAGTAGAGTAGAAATTAACGCAATAACTGAAGATGAGGATCATCAACCATTGTATGACGAAATTGACTCCCTAGTTGGTGAACCAAGTGATTTCAACCAGAAAACCGGGGACTTTCTTCAGAATCTCATTGAACCCGCCGAAGACACCTTAGAAAATCAACTGGACAACCTAATCAATACAACTAATGTTAACAATATAAATCATGAAGAAATACTAGAGATTTTAGGCACTACAGATGAACCAAAAGTTTCGCAACAAGGTGAAAGTGAACATTTTTTCATTAAAAATAGCAAACATTTCATTAATAAATCTCGTATAATGGCCTATCTAACTGATAATGTAGGTGATCTTGAAAATCAAATTATTAATCTTCTTAAGACTTACGTAGAACCAAAAAATTATATTGTATTCATGTAAAAAGTTCAACAATAACATATTTAGTATCTCTCATCATAACTACATTACAAAATACGTTCAAAAATTATAGTTTAGTTATATCTAGAATGTTTGTGACAGATGTTGAAAACGTAGATGATCGCGAAACGAATATCAAATATCAGCAAGAATGTAAAACATGCCACAGAGGTATTAATGGAACTCATAACGCTTCAAGAAATAAATACTACTGGCCAGACATGAACGTTGATGTAATTTTGTATATGAATCTTTGTGGGATATGTAATCAAACGAAATATGATCGGCATCCTCCACAAGTGAAATTCCCATTGACAGTCACCCCAACAAAACCATTCGAAACAATCCACGTGAATATATTTCAAATTTTAAACACGTAATTTTTAACAATTTTGGACTCTTTTTAAAAATGCGGACAAGCATATATAATAGAATCAAGCTTGAATTCTGTTAGCGCTATAGAATGTTTAAGTATCCTCATATCGCATTTTGGTATACCGTATTCTATAGTTAGTGATAGTGGAACGGAATTTAGAAGTCAATTAGTTAATGAATTCTGTAAATTACACAAAATTAGGATACATTTCACAACACCTCAAAACTCAAATAGTAACAGTCCGGTGGAAAGGTTCCATTCACCTCTTTTAGAAAATTGTCGAGTTTTAAAGTTAAAACATCCTAGAATGAATATAAAACAAATCATGTAATTCGCCGTTATTGGCTACAATACATCTATTCACTCTGTAACCAAAAACAGACCATATGATGTTATTTTTGGGGACACAAAAGCATTAGATCCCTTGGATCTTACGGACGAACGCATTGTTAATGATAGAATATGATAATACCGTGGAACAAAAAGAAAAGATAATTAGGGAACGTAACTTAACTCGAGAAGATCCTAAGCAATATGTTGAAGGTCAGGACATATTAATAAGAAATAGGGAAACTTTAAGAAATAAATCAAAACCAAAATTTTTAAAGAGAACGGTAAAACTAGATATGAACCAGAAAATACTAACAACAGAAAACCGTACAATCTATGAATCAACGGTTAAAAATCCACTTACTATCATTCGACTTTCTTTACAGAATGACGAAAACACGGGGGACAATCTTCCTACCTGATCACAACCCTAGTGTCTATAGCTCAAAGTAATGACGTCGAAATACAAGTGCTTGAAACTCCTTTATTACCTTCAGGATTAGGCAAAGCAAAATTAATTGAAACAAAGCATACCTTTTTACATTTTATTGAAATAGATTTATTAGTTGAGCAGCTGAAAAATGTTCAGGGAAGGATATTGGATTTAATATTAGTACCAGAAAACCAAGCACAGAATAGTAAAATTATGAGGTATATGTGTCCATTTGAGAAAGAAGATGTTTATCATCCTACTTCAGATATATAATTAACAAATTCAAGAAAAACACAAACATACTCACGATACAAACGAAATAAGATATAATTACAAGAAAGCTAATTTTAACAGGTTAAGTATTTGTGCTAGGGAAACAAATTGGGACTCAGTTCTGATAAATACTAATGTAAACTTGGCTTTAGAACAATTTTATCAAATGTGGGATGAAATTAAAGAAAAATGTGTTACAAAGTTTACTAATTATACGAGAAAATAACCGCTGTGGTTTACACAAGAAATTGAAAATTTATTGCATGAAAAGGAAACATATAGAAAGTTAAAGTCTATTTCCATCTATTACGGGGAAAAATTCATAGAAATGAGAAGACAGATGAAACTATTAATTAAAAAAAAGAAAAAAAACTATATAAAAAGAATAGGAGGAAACATTCTGACGGGAGTTAATGAATTTTGGAACTAGACTGAGAAAAAAATCGTCAGTAGCTCGAATTTGAGAATTTTTGTCTGCAAAGGTGAACAGGTAACTAATAACAAATCGGCAGAAATATATTCCGAATTTTTTCAACAATACATAGTTCAGGAGTGGCTTCATACAACCTACATTTTAGTAATGGTATGCGTCCTCATTTCTGTAACGATATTTTTACGTTATTCTTCATTGAAGAGGCGGACTATATTGAAGTTGCTCAAAAGCTGAAGCATAAAGAAGCAGCACGGGATACCTCCTTATATTGTAAAGGCATGTAGTGAATGGCTAGAGATACCTCTCACTTATATTTTCAATTTATCTCTTCAGTCCAATGTATTTCCAACTAATTGGAAACATGCAGTTACTACTCCACTATTTAAGTCTAGTAATAAAATGGACATTGAGAATTACAGAAGTATCACCATAATGTGAGCACCATCCAAATTGTTTGAGCATATGATTCACTCAAAGCTGAATCAATTGTTCAATCATATAATAAACCAAATCAACACGGATTTATTGCGAATAAACCTATTAATACAAATTTATTCACCTTGAGTAATACAGTTTATAATACCCTTGAAAATAAATGTCAGCTTGATATTATATACACCGATTTTCGTAAGGCCCTTGATCAATTGAATCTTTTGCAAAAACTTGTAAACTATGGGGTATCTGATAAATTACTGGAATTAATGGAAAATTACCTACAAGATAGATATTTTGTCGTAAAACATGATGCAAACACTTCTGGAAAGTTTCATACTAACTCAGGATTCTAATTTAGGACCTCTGTTGTTTTTAATATTTATTAACGATTTGCCATCAGTAATTACTCATTCTGACTCTTAACTGTATGCAGATGACCTTGAAATCTTTAGAGATCTACATACAGTAAGAGACTGCATTTCTTTGCAAAAGGACATAAATAATATATTTTAATGGAGTATCAAAAATAAACTATACTTCAACATCAAAAAGTGTGCAATAATGACCATAACTCGCCAGAAAAATTCAATTATTTTTGATTATGATATGAATTCAGACACTCTTGAGCGGAAAACCGAAACTAAAGATCTTGGGGTAACACACAATAGCATATTTTCTTTTCAAAATCACATTAGTAATCTTGTAAAATCAGCATTTGGATTTGTAATAAGAAACTACTATCCTCTTAGTAATATATGTGTAATAAAAACATTATATTTTAGCCTACTTAGATCAAAATTAAAATGTGCTTATATTGTTTGGTCTGGTGAGCACCAAACAACATTGAATGAAATTGAAAAATTACACAATAAATTACTACGACACTTGTACTTCAAAAAGCATCGAAAGTGACCCAGGTATAACACAGTGCGGACAACTAGTTTGAGAACTGAATTGAAGATTTTGTCCTTAGAGCATAGACGACAAATTTCATCAATGGTATTTATGCACAAAATTATTAACAATACAATTAACACACCAGATATTCTACAACTAATTCCGTTGAACATTCCTCCTAGATCTATGCGTTCTTCTGTCATGTTCAGGATCCCCTTTGTACTGTCTACTTACCGAGCTCACTTAGTAACCATGCTTCGACTAGCCAACAATTTTACAATTGCACTTAATTTAAATTGGGATAAACCTTTGATTACCTGAACAAATTGATTCTAACTCATATAATCAATTCATCCGCTCAACGCATTTTATTCAGTGATGATTCATTACGATTCTGGTATGGAACTCTATATAATACCAGCTGTCAATCTGGCATAAAACTTTATTTTTGTTTTGTGTCCTTCACATCTTCGGAGCTGTTCATCCAATATAACCTTTCACGGACTCGCTGGAGGGTTTTTTTCACTTCCAGATAACCTCCCCATGGACTGTCTTGTAACTTCTTAAGTACATCAGCTACTCTCGTTCTCGGAACCATCATGGTTTGTTTTCAAGGACTCATTGCAACAGCCCTTCTTCCAGGACAAGTGAGTCCCACTGAGCCCAATATGCCTTGAGTGTTGGGTGAAAATCTTGACACTTCTGGCCATGTAAGTCGCCGATTTTCCTCCTTCCATTGTCTAATTTCCTTTAGGTGAAGATCGTTCTCCGGATCTTCTCTGATCCTGGTGGGTGACATTTCTTCGTTGACTACTGTAGTTCCTTAAACAGCAGCTTCCCCAGATTCCGCCTTGTTGTAGTGGGAGCAGTCTGTTGGGCACGGTCGTCTGCACAGGGAGTCGGCATTTCCGTGATTCTCATCAGCCCGATGTTCACTCCTGTCTGATTTGCCCTGTGACTGGATATCTTGAGATGCAGGAGTCCTGTGACGCTTAGACGCGCTGCGTACGTGCTCTAGCTAGCCACATTTCCAGCATTTGTTCTTTCTCGGCTTCTTGTCTGCCATGCCTTTCAACAAGTTGACGATCTGATCAAGTCTATCATAGTCACCTTCTTCCTGCATGGTCCTACCTTTGTTGTACCGCGAATACTTCGTGGCTGCTTTTCATTTAAGAGGTTCTTGGTTTGCAGGAGTCGTAGAACGCTTACACGAACAGCGTACATTTTCTATCTCTCCACAATTGCCTTCCTGCATCGTCCTGCCTTTGCTGTATCTCGAAGCCATCGAGCCTGCTTCATATTCAAGAGCAGCAGTCAATGCATCGACCAATGTTTTGGGATGGGCTAATCGTAGCGTCCTCTGCATATCGGGGTCACATAAGTAATTAATAAAGGCCTGTATGCTCAGACATTCCATCATGTTATCTGGTGCTGATGGATAAGCGAATCGAACTTGTCGGGCAATATCCACTTCATACTCTTGAAGGGCTTCGTCACTTTTCTGCCTTCGGTTTGGCAGCTGGGATTGGTACAAATGTACTAGATATCCGTAGCCATATCGCAAGTCCAACATCTTCTTCAGCTGCTCGGAGTCATCCGATCCATCAAGTGGTGTCGTCTGAAGTACATCTAAGGCATCTCCCCGAAGCTCTATTGTTAAGTTCACTGCTTTCTCCTTATCGGACCAATTATTCACTCTAGCGGCTGCTTCAAATTGTTTTACATAATTGGTCCACGACATTTTTCCATCAAACGTTAGGGTCTTGACTCGAGTGGAATTGCCAATGTCTTATAACTTAGGGTGTGTTTCTGGCATGCAAGGTTCTGTTTGCTCGGTCTTCTTTTCTTCCTCGGACGTGCCTCTTGTTCTTGAATCAGCAATATTTCTCTCTAACTCCCTGATTTTCTCTTCTATCGTTGTTATCCTATTCTCGATTTTCTTGTCCATCTTTATCATCTTATTCTCTATATCCGATTTAAGAGACGAAATTTTATTTTCGACGTCAGCAGCAATGTCATTTTTCAACGATAAGATGTCGGCAGAAATATCGTTCTGCATAGTGGAAATCTTCTCGTCCATATTAGTGGAAATATCGTTCTCCAAAGTAGAAATCTTCTCGTTCGTGGTTGAAATGTCAGCAGGAATTGACGAGAATAAGGTGGAAGCCTCGTCATTAAATAAAACTGTTTCTGCATCAAAACCGTCATTTTCCAGTGCCACTTTAAGTCTTTCTACTAATTCACTTTTCTAGCCGGACGTTTCCAACTCGCGATTTTCCAATTCTGCCTTTAGTTCAGTCACTTTCAGGTCACTTAGTCTCTTGGCCATTTTACATAGCTATTTATTCATATTATCCCACTTCTGACACCAATGTAATGTTTTTCTTATTTATTTAAAAGTCTTTATATCGACGGGTGGAATAAATTCATACACACGGTAGGTCTACTCACTTAATTTATTTGGACTCTAAACCATTCACTAATTTATATAAACACCTCACTACTGTTTATTTACTTACACTATTCACTTGTTCACTGTTTATCTCACGAAATAAAATTATGAACTGACCATTTCCGCTGGTCGTTATTCTTTATATATAAGTGCCTGTTTTTCTAGATAACTCTGGATTGCGACTTACACAAAAACATTCGCCTCCATGAAATCGTCTAGATAAGACTGGAAATGTGTAGATAAGAATAGTCACAAAAAACAGTGTTCAACAGTTCAAAGAAATCCTGGCGCATTCGCCAAAATTTGAACTTTCATGCATGACTTAGACAGAGTCGGATTCAGATACTACAGCCATGTGCTATTTCGTAACTATATATTAGGGATAATGGCATTTGTGTATCTTCATGAATGATAGATTGACTGATAGATGATTTGAATATGGAATACAAACATACGAAATGTGTAGGTAAAACATAGATACTAAAATGTTTGTTAACAGAAAGTACGTTTCAACAACATATATACTGAAATCATATTGGACCACCTTTTAACTGGTTTTCCATTCATACGGCAAATATCTATTTTCTTCTAAATAAGCTAGACAAAAATATTAGTACAATGTATTGACATAAAAAATCATAGTATCGCAAAGTGCTATTTTTGACTTATGGTCTCATATATGAGGATGAAACTTTTTCGAGTTGCACTTCATACACTTTTTGATAGAATAGTCGTTACTCCAATTGCAACAGAGATTTTTTAGAAAAAATTACATTTTTTTTAATATAAATTTGGTTTAATCTTTTACTGATAATCTAAGTGAACATGACACAGTCATGGATATAACGTCAATAATTATATTCCAATTTCCTTGAATGTGGAAGGACTCATGAATTCTTTTGAAACTCACGAGATCACAATAATTGTAGGAAATTCTAATGCTAGGGTCGGACATGGTGATGCACGTGGCCGTCTAAGCGAACGGAATGAACGGTGGAAAAATCTAATTATGATCTGTAAAGAACAAAAATTGTGAACTTCGTCATTCAAGATACAAAAACAACATTAGAAGAGTAGCAGCATACCCAGGAGCAGATGACAATCGAATAATCGAATAATTGCTGCATTTAAACACGAAGGAAAAACGATGCCAAAAATATATAACGGGAGAAGGAGCTACATGAACCCGAGTCAAAAGAACATGGATTAACGGAGGATGAAGATTGAAAGCAGTGAACTACAGAAGAAGTATTGGGTAATGAAAAGAAACATGCACAGAAAACATGGATTACTGAGAAAGTTATTGATGTGATAGAAGAAGTGGAATAGGAAATGAATACAGATATAGAGAAATGAATCGGAAGATACGTAAGGCACAAACGGATTGAAGAACAATGTCAGGAAGCAGAAGACCTACATAAAATTCTTCTCACATTCCATAAAATATTACAGATAATTATAGTCTCGTTCAGAAGAAGAGTTTTATGGAATATTTCTGATAAATATGACATTGTAACAATTCAAGCGGCATTATGCAAAATTTGGGAAAAATAGATAAGAAACGTATTTAAAGACAACCACAGCTTAAACATGACAAATTGCACCGTATAATTATTTGATCCAGAAATACTAAAAGTAAAAGTCTCATATGTCCTACAACACATAGAAAAACAAAGAACCTGGAATAGATAACGTACATGCAGAAATAGAGTAACTGTTCAAAACAATGGGACTAAGTGGCATATTGAATAAAATAAACAACATTAAGAAGATTCCACTAGATTGGCTAACATTGACCATAGTTGTTCCACCTAAAAAGGCACATTTCAAAACCCCTGAGAAGCGTAGAATAATCAGTTGAATGAGCTTAGAATATTTTCGAAGGTCAAACATCACAGAAATCATAAAGATGATAAATAACAGGAGAGACTCTTTGTGGGTTCAAAAATGGTCTGAATAATAGAGGAGCACTAATGTCTATGAAACTAATAATTCTAAAATGTAATAAGAACAGAAAAGACGTATATATATATATATATATATATATATATATATATATATATATATATATCCATTTAGCGATTTCTTGGGATTCGGTCCTTATTTTCAAAATTCATTAAACTATATATCTCATAACATTTTATTTACTTGACGTTTCGGCCGATTTCCGAGCCTTTTTCAAAAATACTACAATATAAAATCCTAGTGACAATCACAGTTCATAATAAGTCTCAAACACATAGTTAAAATTAAAATAAAATTCTACTTACAGATATTTGGAACAAGAATCTTTTTACCCACATAGTGGGAACGTCACATTTTAAAATTTATCAACAACTTGACTTGAATAAAACAACTCAATTAGTTGGAGGTACACAAACAACAACTTCAAGATTGATAATTGATGTATTTTATTATCTATTATCGTTTTTGTTTTGCGATTTAATGCATTAAACATGAACGGACAATGAATTAATTTGTAGAGGGTATAGAAATTATGACTACGTATAATAAAAAGTAATTCAATTGTATGCTGTGGATTGGATTTGTACTTTTTTTTGGTTAATTAATCAAACTGTGATAGATTTTGATTATTTAACCAAAAAAAAGTACAAATCCAATCCACAGCAAACAATTGAATTACTTTTTATTATACGAAGTCATAATTTCTATACCCTCTACAAATTAATTCATTGTCCGTTCATGTTTAATGCATTAAATCGCAAAACAAAAACGATAATAGATAATAAAATACATCAATTATCAATCTTGAAGTTGTTGTTTGTGTACCTCCAACTAATTGAGTTGTTTTATCCAAGTCAAGTTGTTGATAAATTTTAAAATGTGACGTTCCCACTATGTGGGTAAAAAGATTCTGGTTCCAAATATCTGTAAGTAGAATTTTATTTAAATTTTAACTATGTGTTTGAGACTTATTATGAACTGTGATTGTCACTAGGATTTTATATTGTAGTATTTTTGAAAAAGGCTCGAAAATCGGCCGAAACGTCAAGTAAATAAAATGTTATGAGATATATAGTTTAATGAATTTTGAAAATAAGGACCGAATCCCAAGAAATCGCTAAATGGAAATATATATATAAATTGGTCCAAGAAAAATCCAAATACCTTATATATATATATATATATATATATACATATATATATATATATATACATATATATATATATATATACATATATATATATATATATATATATATATATATATATATATATATATATATATATACATATATATATATATATATATATATATATATATATATATATATATACATATATATATATATATATATATATATATATATATATATATATATATATATATATATATATATATATATATATATATATATATATATATATATATATATATATATATATATATATATATATACAGGGTGTCCCGGGACTAATGGGAAAAAAGTCAGGAGCGTATAATCTGAGCCAAAATGATGTTAGTACTTCATATAAACTTTTTCCATGCAGGCCCTCGTTTCCGAGTTATAGGCCTCCAAAGTTTGAATTTTGAATTTTGTTTTTATTTTTATTTTTTGTACTAGTTATTCGATCTTTAGAAAATTCACGTCAAAGCTATAATGTACGTGTATGTTTATTTTGGAAAGGTAAACAGATTTACAGTAGTGTCTTGAAGCCAGGGACGGACTAGTTGCAATGGTTAGTGATCCAAAACATTTGCATGGATGGCACACCCTATATGAAATTATCGAAATTTACTTTCCCACTAATCACAAGAAAAAATACAATCTTATTTAATGAGATGTTCAAATTGTCTTCCTTCTTCTATTTGACAGTATCCAAGTCGATTATAATAAGCTGATATGGTATTACGCAATTGCTGATTTGTTATTTGATGGGCAGTTAACAGTATTCTATTCCTCAGTTCATCCAGATTATCAGTTATTCTTTTCTGTTCGGTAAACATACTTAAATTTTAAAAGCAACTAATTACAATAAACATCTTTCACTAATGACAATGAGAAATAATTCATGACGTTTAAAAACAATTCATGACAGAAAAACCTACTACTTTTTTGACATAAACAGTTTTTTTTATAATTTTAGATTTAAACCAATGTAACTTTGGAATTATTGGAGGTAGAATTGTGCAGTTTTGACGGTTGTATTTGTAATTTAATGTATTATGAAAAAATGAAAATATTTTAATGGTGAAATATTTAAAAAAATATGTTAATAAGTTATTTTGGAGCAACGGTGCACCCTGTATACTTCTAATCGACTTATGCAGATGGTTTGGATTATTTGAAAAACCTTTTATTCAACATTTTTTTTGTATTCCTAACGGAAATCTAAATATTAGCAAGTTACGTTACTTTACGTACACACTGTATATATATATATATATATATATATATATATATATCTATATATATATATATATATATATATATATATATGTGGAAGATGTAGGAATATCGCGTGATATGTAAACAACAACAACAAAAAGATTCATGGGTAATTCACGCAAAAAGAAAAATGGCTACTGAAACAGAGTGGTTACCGCGGACATGCGGACATGTTTCTGGCTCATTTGCCCTTATCAGTACGGTAGAACCTAATAAGTATGTGGAAATTGGATGCAAAGCTGTTAATATAAACATGGGAAAACACAAAGCCAAGGATTTAAGCAGGGAAACCAAACGCTCATTTGTGCCTTCATTTGGAAGATCCCAAGTTTTTAGGACAACAACCAAGATCGACACGGAGGCGCCCATAGCGCCCCCCGCCTGAACCTTCCGACCCATTGCAAATAACAAAGAAGATGTAGGAATATCGCGTGATATGTTAACAACAACAGCAAAGAGATTCATGGGTAATTCACGCAAAAAAAGGGCTACTGAATTACCCATGAATCTCTTTGATGTTGTTGTTAACATATCACGCGATATTCCTACATCTTCTTTGTTATTAACTATGGGTCGGAAGGTTTAGGCGGGGGAGCTATATGCGCCTCCGTGTCGATCTTGGTTGTTGTCCTGAAAACTCGTGATCTTACAAATGAAGGTACAAATGAGCGTTTGGTTTCCCTGCTGAAATCCATTGCTTTGTGTTTTCTCATGTTTCGATTAACATCTTTGCTCCCAAATTTCACATCCTTATTTGGTTAAACCGTGCTAATAAAGGCAAATGAGCCAGAAACATGCATGCTCGCGGTTACCACTCTGTTTCAGTATCCCTTTTTCTTTTTGCGTGTATTACTCATGAATCTCTTTGTTGTTGTTAACATAACACGCGATATTCCGACATCTTCTTTGTTATTAACTATGGGTCGGACGGTTCAGGCGGGGGGCTATATGCGCCTCCGTGTCGATCTTGAATGTTGTCCTGAGAACTCGGGATCTTCCAAATGAAGGCACAAATGAGGGTTTGGTTTCCCTGCTGAAATACGTTGCTTTGTGTTTTCCTATGTTTCGATTAACATCTTTGCTCCCAAATTTCACATCCTTATTTGGTTATACTGTGCTGATGCCGGCAAATGAGCCAGAAACATGCATGTCCGCGGTTACCACTCTGTTTCAGTAGCCCTTTTTCTTTTTGCGTGAATTACCTATGAATCTCTTTGTTATATATATATATATATATATATATATATATAATATTGATATTTCTTGACATACCATATATAATTTTCATATTATTTTTTCATGGAACAAAAGGTCTCCATTACTTCAACTATAATTTTATTGACGTTTCGACATCATACGTGTCATCTTCTGAACAATGTTTATAAAATCTACGACTTTATACAACTCAAAACATTTTGAAAATCTTCTAAATGATTTGAGTTGTATAAAGTCGTAGATTTTATCAACATTTTTCAGAAGATGACACGTATGATGTCGAAACATCAATAAAATTATAATTGATGTAATGGAGACCTTTTATTCCAAGAATAGTTAATATGAAAATTAAATATATATATATATATATATATATATATATATATATATATATATATATATATATATACATCGCGACAGCGGTTGAAGTGGCATCCGTATAGATTTGTAGCGCTGTGACATCCCTCGATATACACAATATGTATTTAGAGCATCAACAATGCATCGAGATCACGTACAGAGTGGCTTCCTATTATTTGGCAACACTGGGACCTTGATAGGTTATTAGTAGGTACATTTGAATTTGTTTAAGAATTGGTATATCCTGTATATTGTGTATAGATCGCGTACGAAGTGACTTCCAGTAATTTTCAATTTATAGTTGTAGTTTATCAGAGATTAGAGCGCACATTAAAGTAAATGAAAAAGACTCTCCATCTCAAATGTGGCCTGTAGGCAAATTGCGGTGAGTATAACGCAAACTCCATACTACAACATATATTATTCCAAGTTGAAGGGGCAACTAGTTTCGGCACACTGAGCTATCATCAGGCCTTAAATGTATATAAAATTCACATGAAAAGTATCATGAAAGGAAAGCTATCACATGCCCGTGGCATCCAGCAGAATCCAATATGTGTCTGTAGATAATATGGGAAATATACTGTAGACAAATTTTATTAAAAATAGTTAGGAGAATTGACATAATTATGCAAACACGAAACAAAATTAAAATTGGACGACATTAAGAGAAGTCATTAAAATTAAATTAATGGATAAATATAAGACAGAGAAAGAAAATATGGGCTTCGTCATACGACAGAATCCGTCTGAAGCAAGAAGTCCAGTATTTGATTAGTCGTAATAGGAAAAAGGGCAATGGAGAGGACCGAATGCGGACTAAAGAATAACAACTTTTGCTTTATGTTAGTCCGCATGATAATAATTATATACTCTGAATTCATATTTTAACACTCATAATTCAAACAATTTGTATATTCATGGTCGTAGGAAAAATAGAGTACATAACTCGTTAGAAATTGTATTTCCTGCACTCGTACGCAATATGTCACTCTCCACATTTCTTATACAATGCTATACAAATTCGAGTCTATGCATTGGAATCATAGTAACGGTAAGAGATATAGGGATGGTTAAATGGGGGCAAAGTTGTGTATTTCAGAGGTCATTTATTTGATTGAAGACAATCTAGCTTCTTTAGTTTTAGAGTTATAACGAAAAAATTGAAAATTTTGAATTTTTTCTTTTTCCTACATCTTTTAATTTGTGAGGATTTTCAAAACTTTTCCCCAGCAACTTTTTGTAGACTATCCAAACATGCAAATAAAAGTTGTATAGAAAGTATGGTACACATTGACTCACCCACAACATTTTATTTTCAAATACGAACCTGCATTTTTCACTGCAATTTTTTGAATGCCAAGAGGTTTCATATTGGCGTAGTATTTTCATCTGAACTACTGAATGTTTTGAAAATATTGAACTATCACGAGCACAATTTTAACCTCTTTTAATATTCCATAACAGCTATAATTGAAAAATATCAGTGAGTAAGAAGTGAATCAATGCTAAGTTGACCATACAACAAGAATTTGTTTAATTATTGAAGATTTGAAATTTTACCGGTATAGTTAAATATTTCCAAAACAGTCTGTAGTTCAGATGTAAATACTACGCCAATATGACCCACGACTCTTGGCATTAGAAACAATGCAATTGGAAAAATAGATTCGTATTTGAAAATGAAAGATTGAGGGTGGCCCAATTTTAACGATACTGTGTATACAATTTTTTTTTCACACAGAGCATGCCGCAAAAATGTTTAGTTCGAATACACAAGCTTTTTAATATGTAACAGAATAATCCACGTTATACATCCAAAGAAATTATTTTTAACTTTCTAGTGCATTTGAATAAAAGTTAGTTTTTAAAAAGTTTTTTTTATGATTTTATGTTATTCGTCAAATATGAGAAAAGGATATGATAAATGTTTAACATTGTTTTTCTTAGAATTCAAATTTAAAAAAAAAACATTTATGTAGCTCCTTTTGTAACGAAGAAGTTCGTTAAATTTCCATGTACTCATACAAATCACCCAAATTTCAATTTGTCCGCTCATTTAATAACAGAATAGCGGGCTGGCTAGTAATTTCGTTGGCAAACTATACAGGGTGTTTCCTAAGTAATCTAGAATATATTAGTGGACGCTTTGTCACTACATTTTAAGACGACAAGTTCTGATAAACATGTGTGATAAGTGATAAGTTTTGTCGTTAATGAGATACAGGGTGCTGAATTGTTGTAATATTTGAACTTTGAGATAACTCAGTCTGTAATGCCGGTGGAGAAGTGCCGTCTATTTTTTAATATTGTACTTTAGATTTTCACTAATTTCGTTCTTTTCAATTCATAAACGTAGCTGCTACGAATGTTTTTGAGGTGGCTGGAATTTTTTATTAAAAATCACCCTAAAAAAATTCGTAGCGGCTACGTTTATGGATTGGAAAGAATTAAAGCGAAAGAGGGGGGTAAGTACAATCATAAAAAAATAGGGCTTTTTTCCACCGGCATTACAAACCGAGTTATAGAACATCAAGGTTGAAATAATAAAACGATTCAACACCCTGTATCTCATTATCGACAAGACTTATCACACATATTAATGGGAATTTTTCGTCTTTGAATGGAGTGACGAAGCTCCCACTACAATATTTTAAATTACTCGAGAAACACCCGTATATAAAGAGAACGTATATTTATTTAGAATATGTACTGTTTATTTTTTGTACGAACATTTGCATAAGTTTGATAGTTTTTTTTTTTAGGTCTAATCTATCTAAAACACACAATGAAGGAGAGCTTTAATGATGATACTGATCTGAAAGCTTTTACAGAGTCATGATGGACTCCTCACTACTTCATTATCTCTTTAGATTCCTTATTCTTTTGATATGATCTTCATTAGCTTTACACCTAAGTCTAGCAACTCAAGTGAATTCAAGACTTTTTTTAAAATTTCGTGTTCACACTTTTCTTCTTGAAATTGTCCGCTAAGAGTACACTTTACCTTTTTTTTGCTGCAAATATCCAATATTCACTAGTTTTATTGAATTTTATATAATTGTAATTGTATATTGTCGCAGCGACAATTCTTGTACATGCAACTTAAAAATTGATGAATTTAGTACTTCTAAAAATGAATTTATATGTATAATCGACCTATCACTCTTCTCTCAGGGTGGGATCAAACTCTATAAAAAATTAATTATTCAAAATTTATTGAAATTTTACGTATCTCCAAGTTATCTTTTTCACTATTGTTCAGAACCTATAGTAACTTTATGTTTAATATTATAAAAGGCACTTCAAATATCTGATGACGTTTCCAATATTTCTGTCACTGAAAATTATCAACTGTCACTGATTTAATCAACAGTTTTATTCAATGAAAAATGTTTAATTTTCTGAAATTATTTTATAAAAAAGACTATACTGAGTAGGAATGCAAACTTGTATATTATACTACCAGATACAAATTAACAAATTAATATTCCCCAAAATTATTACAAACGAAAAAACAATCGTAATTTCTACGAAACTTAAAATTACTACAACCTATATGCTATGAATTAATCTAATGAAAAACAATTAATAATAGCTCCAATCGATGATTTAAATCTTGACGTGTATAAATGTCAAAACAAGCTTCACTCGAATTTGTCTAATTCAAAATTTTCTTCTTTTATGTGAATTTCCTTATATGACTTATTGAGTTTGTTTGCAATCAAAAATCTAATAGATGCATCATGTCAAATTTTATTTTAAATAGGCCTTATTATTTCTCGAAAAATTATTGTGAAAAAAACTGGATCGGACTCACCAACGAATGACTGGACAACTCGTACAATTCTAAATGACCTTAGAATTCAGAAAACCTTTTATTTAGAAATCTCGAACCACATTCACTATACACGATGCAATTCTTATTCGAATTATGCACGCATTGGCTTTATAATGAAATGGCTTTTGAATCTGGTTGTATAGATATACAACTTCTACTATCTACCACAAAATTGAGACAACTCTAATTATGATGTTGCCTCTTCGGGGTTTCAAACACAACTAACTAAACTTTTGCAAAATAAATAAATCTCTTTTCCGTTGGTTCCTGAATTTTCTCGTTTTTTAAAAAATACTAATCTATGATTTTCAATAACCTAGTGAGATTTGAATTCTTTTATTTCACTTGTAATGTTGCTAGCAGAGACCTCTATATTTTGAAATTTCAAATATTTTCTCATGATATGTTCTATCTATCATTAGATATATTCTACATAAATGTCATCGAAATTTGAAATGTCAAATTTAATATTTCTACTGAATCTTTCAAAATTAGTGAATTCACATATAACACAGTGTGTATCAAAAGTATGGCAGCCAAATATAAATGAATTTCTTTATGTTCTACTTTTCTTTTAAATTTCAAATAGAGGATCTGTATTAATATATATACAACTCTACACTGAAAAATGTATTAAAGTATAGTACACTGAGAAATGTTGTTAATTTATTAGGTTGTAATATATTTCGCTCAGATTATTTCTATCAGTTTTTCAGTTAATGCAATGTTCATTCATATTTGTGAACATTGATTCTATTTTTTTAGATATTTAGTGGTTTGACCAATGTATACTCCACTGCAGTTGTAGTGACTTTTTCATTTTTAAATACATTTTGTATTTTTTCTGACAGATTAGGCAAATAGGGTACTTAATGTTAGAAAATTAGTATTTGCTTTTTCCTGCGAGTTATATTTTTTATGTGTTTTTTTCTTAAATATGTTGTCTAAACGATTCTGTGGATAGTTGTTCAATTGCAAAACTTCCTTGACGTTTTTATTTGATAATTTTCGATATTTGAAATCTGATGAATTTATACCTATATCTGCTATGCTTATTACTACTGATTTTTTTGTGTGAAGGGATGATGTGAATTTAAATTGAGATATGTACCTGGCTAAGTGTGTTTTGTGTGCCATTTGGTTTCAATTTTGTCGTTTTTATGATGTAATGTTAGATGTAAAAAGTCAATTTGGTTGTTATGTTCAGTTTCAATCATAAATTTAAGTCTCTTGTGGTAATTATTAAATTTCTCTAGAATGTAGTTAGCTTTATTATGAGGGATTGCTAATAAGCAATCAACAAAGTACTTTTAAACGAATGGAAGCTCAATATTCAGATATATTATACTGGTTTAAAATGAGCAAATGAGCACCTTGAGTCTATCTTTTGAATGCATTGACGTTGTGACTGAACTAGTGGGGATGCTGATATTCGGATTTGCGTTTAGAGTAAAATTTGTACTGTCCGTGGTATTATTTGGCTTGTCGATGTCTTTCAGACTGACTTCAATCATAATGTTGGATGGAGAGATTGATTTGATACCATTTAATTGCTTAATTTTTTATCCGAATGATAGTGTCTTTTGATTCATGGGTTGTGTGGTTGTGTGTAGTTCAGCCATTGCCAACTTAATAGAATTATGAAAAATACTTGCTTATAATTTTTAACAATTTTTATTTAGAATGATTATCAATATGAAGTACTGAGAAGTGTGCAGATACTTGGTAGATGTACAAGATGACCTTACTGGTGTTTTAATGTGACATTAAGTTGATAATTCTATAATATGTAATGTCAAAAGTTTAGGAACTGTCACATAGGAGAGAATTGTTTGGTTATATATCACAGTGACATAGATGTCAAAAAAGTCTATGGAAATGAATAATGCAAGAAATCGAAAGAGAAGCAGAAATCACAGAACTTTATATTTATTGTTTCAGGAAATATATGAATTTTGTTGTTGAGTAAATAAAGCTATTATTTAGGAATTATAAAATGGGAATAGAGGATAGTTTGTGTGGAAGAATAATAATAATTTGGTAGAAAGAACATTTTAAAAGGACACAAACACAATTTAAAAAAAAATAACACTTAAAAATTAGAATCAGCACATAGGGGCATAGCAACAAAAACAATGGGAGTTTGGTTGATGAAGAAAATGAAGTAGGTATGACATATTGGAGAAATGATAAGAAATTTTAGATACAAAAACTATCAAAATTGTATAAAAGAGTCCTGAATGAACAGTAGAAGCGGCAAATAAAAATATATAAGAAGGAATACTATTAGGAAGCTACATATAAAAATATATAAAATAACAATTATTGGATTTCCGGCAGTTCTGTATGGTTTTATTTTGAAAGACAGTACTTCAAGAAGGAGTATTAGTGGGGTTGTGAGGACCAGGTTAGTTTTTTTTGTCTTTGTTGGTACCAACATTTATGTTGAAGATATAAAACGGATCTGATGAAAGTAATTACAAAAACATTAGTACTTTCGCATTTCTATTTAACGTTTATAATTCATCACTTTGTTTCTTTGTTCTGATTTAGTACTTGCGCATTTCTATTTAACGTTTATAAATTTCGACTTCTCAACTTTTATATTAGCATGAGACATTTCATCACTTTGTTTCTTTGTTCAAATTTATAATACATATTTTCTGACCAATAAAAACTAATTTATATTAAATATTATTGAAATCATTGTTTTCTTAAATATCATTTCAACGGATACTGTGAGATCTAGAATCGACTATTCTAATGAGAAATTTTAACCATAGGCGCACCAAATAATATAAAAAAAATATTGAAAATTGTTTGAATGAATAAAAGATAAAATATTGGAGATAAAGTGTAAAAATAACTGGAACCCAAAAAGTAGATAGAGTATCTCATTCTCTCCGCATAAATGAATACATAAAATTTTTCTTTTTCTTTTAACGAGCTAGCCACACTAAAATTTAATGAATCAAAACAGTATTGCAATATATATATATATATATATATATATATATATATATATATATATATATATATATATATATACCCTTCGAACTTCTCTAACTCTTTTGCCATCAGGGAACATCAAAACGACAAATTGCAATTTTTCCGTAGTCGCGTCATGCTACTTTCTACAATATCTCTAATTCATTCTGAAATAAGGCTAGAAAGAACTTTTTTATTCATAATTTTTTCTTTGTTCCAGGTAAGTCAATTTCCATTATAATTTCATTCTGGGAATAACTACAAAAGCGTAAGTATTTTAAATCTTTGGTAGATTGTTTCCTTATTACGTGCTATGAATAGTGAATTGAATTGACTTCAATTAACGTACTGGGACCTTTACGCTTTCCTTGTAATTTAGCATATAAAATACCAAATGTATATATACAGGATCTCAATTTAAGCTTTATAGAAAAATATTCCAATGTCAGAATGCCAAATGGAGAAGCTTATTTCAAGAAACATTTTTGCATCAAATCGAAAACAGAGTAGATACTAATTTTTTTTTGGTAAATATGTACGTACGAAGAAAGTTGTAAAACGTGTTAATGTCTATAAGAAGTGAAAGTAAGTTTTTTGAGTCAGATCAAAAACATTAGAAATACGACTTTTTTCCAACTTTGACAGGCCGTCATTTTATTTATATTCGGCCGATTTGGTTGGTTAAGGAACTCGTTCAAGATTTTGGCTTCAACCGATTATTGTAGGTAGTTTGTTATAGATCCGTCGAAAAACGAACCTTCTATCCTGCTTAGCAATTCCGTTATAACACATGCATATACAGTATGTATCTGGATTGAGTTTACAAGAGGAAACAAATATTTTTGATTAATAGAAAATGCTAGGGGAATAAATATTTTTGCTTGATATGAAATGACCAAGTCTGTAATTAGAATTCCGAAACTGTCAAACCTTCATTTATAATTACAATTTTTTATCCAATCAAAACATTAGAAAAAACAAGGCTAGAAATAATAATTTCTAGATCTATTTTATCAATTCATCACCCCTTCTAGCATACAATTTGAATCTAAGCCGCAGTTTATTGTACCTGTGGCGAATTTCTTCAAGGGTCAAGAACACAACAGCACCTCTTATACGATTTTTCAATACTACCACATTGTTATGCAAGTTTTCCATGTAGACTTATTACCTAAATCCTTCCCACAAATAAAAATATAAAGAAGCTGAGTCACGGGTCATTGGAAGCCAAATAACAGTACCATTCTTGCCAATCCAATTATTTTCGAATAGTTGTTGATTCTGCCAGGCAGCAATAATGCGCGAGAGATGGGCCGGACATCCGGCCTGTTGAAAATACATCCTCTGCCGATAAACAAGTGGGAGTTCACTTAAACCTTCCCAGAAAAAATTGCCCCACATTTCCAAATTTTGAGTTGATTTACATAAGCATAAAAAAATGTGGCCCTATTCCATGGTAAGAAACAGCACACGGATACCTTACCAAAATATTGACGATTTAATGCAATTCTGAAGTGAGGATTAGTATCACTTCAATTACGAAGATGTTGTGACGCAAGAGTATGATTGCTACAAAAAGTTGCTGCATCCAAAAATACTAAGCTTGTGTAAGAATTCCGCTTCTCCATCATTTCATCTTCCATCCACATAGAAGAATAAAGACGCTTTTCATCATCTCCCTATCATAACGCATTATTGAAATAGGTCTAGAGGTGTATAATTTACGTTCTTTCAAAACTGTTTGCGTCCGTCTCCGCCATCAAAGTTCTTTATCACGTAATATTTTCTTTTTCTTCAAATTCAGAACAGAACCAGTTTCCAAAAAATATATCACCATTTTCTTTATAACCATCCGGGAAATTTTCCATTGAATTCTTCAACAATCCGACGGTGTCAATTTTGAAGTACACGACGTTTTGACAGTCCAATTTCTGGAAAACTGTTCAAATGACACGTATGAAATTTGGCATATATAAACAATCGAAACTGATGCCGCAGCTGTACCCGCCCACCCCCAACGAGATTATTGTTATTATTGCTTTTCAAGGTACAAAACAACGAGAATGCTTTTTCTCTGGAACATCTTCTAGCGACAAGCCCACTCCGAAACCTCGATCCCACCCCCTAATCTTCTAAGCCACCAACTCAATCTCCCAAACATCTCACCTATTCTCCAGACTCAGTACAAACGCGCACAAACCGCCCCAACACACCCTCAACCCAGCCCTGCAGAGGAAATTGATCTTATATCAGGGCACACATCTAAACCAAACACTCCAACTAAAAACAAATACCACCCACCACAAACTTCTTTCGAACTTCTCTCTCTCTCTCTCTCTCTCTCTCTCTCTCTCATGCTTATATTTATTATACTTTATCATACTTCCGTTTTTTCTGTCATTTAGGGTCACGTGACCACAACATAATTTATAAATCGCACAACAGGTATAATATTAAAATTTTGGATTTAGCATTCAAAAACAAATTAAACGATACCATACTTGTCATAATTGTAATGTGTAGTGATGATAATAATGGCTATTTACTGTTTTTTAAGGCATTATATGGCACTCAAAAATTTAGATGGCTATGAAGCAAATAACTATAGGAGCTACAACAGAGGTTGTCGTTCATTATTATTATGGCATTATTAGGGGCATTGGGCAGTTTTATTAAAGAGTGATACCCCCTAAATGTTCAAACTGCTACTCACTTTATTTTGGAACAAATCATGCACATCCAGATATTATAACTTAAAATATAAGGTACATGGTACAAATTCACGAACATTCTGTAATCTATCAATAATAAATGAAGCGAAGATTAACAACAGAACAGTTTGATATTTAAATGTCATCAAAGGTTTTCGCAGTTGAAACTTATCTGCCTTTACAGTTTCGTATCAAAAAAATATTTAACTTTCCTCTGTTGTAAGTGAATGCTATGAATCACACTACGCAGTATATTATAGTTGTACATATTCCTTTATTAGAAGTCTTTATATATGGAGTGTCCCTCAATGTTGACCGTGTTACAGTCGGCTAACCTGATTTCTCTTCACGCCCCCGTGAAGGCACATCCACATTAGACTATAGCATACTAAACATTATATAAGAACGGATTTTTTCTCCTGTTTTCTTATTCGTTCTCATCTTTACTAGTCTCACTATCTGAAACCCTCGTAACGGAGGGTTTTAGCTTATCTGACGGACATATGCCAGTATAAGCTGTCCTACTTCGTTTTGACCTTGGTAGTTCTGTTACCACGTAGTGGTCCTTATCTAACACCTCAGCAACTACGACGGGTCCCTTATATTTTGGTTCAAGCTTTCTGCTCTGTCCGTCATTAGAGCCTTTATTGGCTTGTACCAGTACGTGTTGGCCAACCGTAAACTCCTTCTAAGGAGCATGTCGTTTATCGTAATGTAATGTTTTCCTTATTTATTTAAACGTTTTTTTATTACGGGTTGGATAAATTTATACACACGGTAGGTTCACTTGATTAATTTACTTATTCACTACACTATTCACTAATTACATACACAGTATATGCACTTAAACTAATTCATATAATCACCTAATTTATATTCACTTATTTACTGTTTATCACACGATGTCAAATTATAAACTAAACTGAACTTATCCGCTGGTCGGTACTTTATATATATATATATATATATATATATATATATATATATATATATATATACATTAGTTCTTTTTTTTACTAGAGAATTCTAGATTGCGACTTACACGAAAACAATTGGCTCTCGCATTTTTTAGATAAGACTGGTCACAAAAACAATGTCTAGATAAGATAGTCAAAATCGTAAACAATTCTAAGAAATCCCTGTTTATTCGCCATAATTTTAACTTTCATACATGGCTTAGACAGGGTTTATATCAGTGTGCTGTTTCGTAACAGTAATATTGCTTTTGTCGGTGTTGTTGTTTTTCCCTGACTTTAGAGACGTTATCTCTCAATGACTCTCTTTCACACCTCTGGAGCGATACGCAAAGAATATCTCGTGAGGTGTTGTTTGGAATTAGTTCAAACATTCTTTAATATGTTTGGCAATTACTTCTTCCAATTTTATTTTTATTAATCAAGCAGTAAAGAGAAGAGTGAAGTTTGTTTATCTGCGTTTGTTGAAAGAGATGTCATTGTCCATTGTGTATTATGTGCACCAATTAAGAAGATTTTACTATTCCAATTAGTGTACAAATTCATCATTTGTGGATTAAAAACCCACTGTATTGTATTTTGGAATTTATTTTCCGACCTATTGAAATTATTTCTGGGGTATAAATAAGCAAATAGACCTCTCTGACTGTTGAAAATCAATCAGGTATCTTACCAGTAGTATAATTAATCGTTAAGTTAATTCCCCACTTAACTTTACTCACCGTTCCATCCCACCGAGCTTCATCTTCCGTTGAAACTTTTATGGATGATAGGATGGAACAGTCCATCACGTGTGTCGAGCTGCTTCAAAAAGACAGGGAAAACCAGAAATTCGTGTAACGTTTGTAGGTGCCCAATATGCAACTAACATTGTGAGAAAATAAATAAATGTAACAGTTGCCAACGGAAAACAAAAATTGTGATGAAAAAATATTATGAAATTATGATAATTTTACCGTTTTTCAATAGCAACTAGTGACGCATGCACATGGAACAGAAATAGCGTTTGAACAAAAATCAATAATCATAGAATATTCTTAGAACTATTTGATCCGAATATCCCGAAAAGAATAATCTGAGGATATTCCAACTGGATTTACATTGAATATTTGATTTAGGTATACCCACAAATATTCTAGATATCTCCAGAATAACCCTGTCATATTTGAATATATATCTTTCAAATCGAGGACTGTCAGAACATCTCATGGATATCTGGTGCTAAATGGGGACTTCATCATAACTGTGAAGCGACATATAACCTACGTGGTGTGCTGCAATCACAGTTGTCCCAGAAACATATAAATTTACCTTTTTTGGAGGTAATTGGTTCATGTATGAATACATATCATCCTTACCAATTAGCTTGCTTATCATGTATACATTTTTATTGCTAACAAAAGGTTCTCCAACAATAATAGGAAAGTTTTGAATATCGTCAGGCACAATTATAGCTTCTACATCCGCGGCAGCCAAGTCAACTATTAAATAAAATAAAACCTTAGAATTAACTGAAACAGTTCCACCACCGAAGCCACGTAACCAAGCTGATATCGCCTCACGCCTTAATCCAAGCCTAGCAACCTCACACTCTCGAATCGTTACTGCACCACAACCTGAATGGACGTAACCTCTCTCAGGCTCGTCATTTATATTACAATCGATAAAATAACACGTATTTACATCATTATCGTGAGGAATGATAGGAATTTGTAAAATGTTCAAAGACTCATCAATATATGGACGGTTTCGAGACGTTCCCACGTGACACTTACTAGCCTCGTGACCTAGTAATTTGCATTTAGCGCATTCTCTACGTCGTTTGGAGCATTGGCTTTGGTAATGCCCTCGCAGTTTGCAATTGAAATACTTGTTTAGGATCAATCTTCACAGTACTTCTCCTTTGTCCCCCTCGACGATCAGATCGATGACGTGTCTTTTAGAGCGTTTAGTGGTTTGTGGTGTACTAGTACTAGTCTCATATGAATGGTCATCTCGAAAATATGAAAGATATTCCTCGTAGAGAGCCTCCGGTGAAACGTAACGACCAGCCCGTGCGTTATTTTTTATCGTAACATTTGTTGTATCATCAATAAGGCACAACACTGAATTTCGGCCATATATTTGACACCTTCTGAGTAGTTCCATTCTCTTGAAATAATAAGTTATTCATTACGTACCTTCATTTTGTTTAACATTCTACGTAGTGCCATCCATTCCAGGAACACGGATAATCGGTGAGACGGTGTTACCAGTTTCTTGTCATTCCAGATAATCTTGATTGCATTTGGTATATTGTGGTGGCGTCATTCCAGTTATTCATTTGTTCCATCTGATCCAATTTTTCTACCACGTAACAGCGGATAAATTTTCAGTTTCTGAATTGAACTTAGAAATGCAATCACTTCTCAAAGACACGGGTCGGCACTACTTGTTTTGCCTTTGTTCCACAAAAATTTCTAAAAGATGCTCTAAGCTATCGACTGGTGCTTCAACCGATGACGTGGAGCTCTGCACAAAAACGGTTCTAGTGTCTTCGTAGTCTATCACTGGCTCATATCTATTTGGCGGAATTGTACAGCCCTCAAGAATCGCACTTCATGTATTTGAGGCGTACGTAACTGCCTATCATTGTTCCTTTCCTTTTTTTAGCGAATGCTCATAATTATTTTTCTCATGCACCCACGCCCACGGGTTCCCCACTGAAAAGTTTTTGTCCCGAATTGCGAGATTTGTATCTGCTATCATTTGTGTAGCTATCTGAATCGGAATCACTGGATGTAAAATTATCACGCATACGTCTACCCATGATGAATTCAGCACTTAAATTATTTACTTATTATTAACACTTAATGATAAACACTTGAATAAAATATACTAGATTGTTCACCACGCACCTGAACTGTAATCTATCAATAATAAATGAAACGAGAATTAACAGCTAAAGAGTTTATTAATTATATATTATCAAACGTATTTCATAACAGTTGAAACTTATCTGCCTTTACAGTTTCGTATAAAAACATGTTTTTAAAAACTTTTATTTTATTATTAAAGCGCAACAAATGAACTAACTAACAAAAGATGGTTTTCTACAATATATAGGTTTAATAAAAGTATCATATTTCTTGCTATGTTGCATTGTGCAAGAATGTAACTCCTCCACCTCTGGATGGAAACGCATCCCTCAAGGATGTGCTTTCAGGACATCAAACGGCAATTTCTACTTTCTTTGGTCGTTGGCTTCGTTGATGGTAGAACGCTAAGAGTCCTCTTAATATTCAAAATCCTAGAATTTAACCCCATGATAAGTACAACAGGACTGTCCATATACTTGTTCTGGAATAGTAAACTGGAGTGCCAATATTTTCTAAATTTTCCTTACGAACTTGTAGATTGGTTCGAATTTCTTGATTTTCTTTTAAACTGATACTTCTTAGGTCCAGTGACTGTGGATCCACTTCTTGACTTTGGTTTCAAAAATTCAGAGCCAAATTTATTACTGGGAGGTGAACGTCAACAAAATTGAATTTGCTTGGCTTCGTCGTAACAAACGTTAGGGATTGTATGTGAACAATTCAACCTGGAGCGGATTCTAATAATAATGTCCCATGGATGGGTATGTTGTCTTTTGTTTCTTGGCAATCAATCATGGCTACTTCCTTCTTAAGTGAGGTGATAAGCCATTGTCCATCGGAAATTTCCGTTATTAGGATTGTGTGGTTGAACATGTTGTTCTACATGTTTTGACCTCTGCTTTATAGGTGAGTAATTGGACAGCACACGGCGACTCTTCTGTGGTGAAGGACTTGTGGGCTTCTTTACATATATACTCTTGGGATTGTATATGAGTACAGGCTTGGTCCATATATGTATGAGCTACATTAGTAAGTGCGAGGAAGGGTTTATAAGAGAGGTGAAAGTATAATTCAGAATTGTTTGCAAGGATGGGTACACGAAATAATTTGTAATGGTGATATATTTCTGATTCTACTGGAGGAATTTCTAGTATGAACGTAATAATAAAATCTTTTGAGTAACTGTTGACTTCAATTAATTTTTCAAATTGAAGTATATTTCCTAAAATTGGTTCAAATTGGTTCTATATTCGATTTAAGTTCTAATTTTTTCATTTCATTTAACAAATCTAAAGGATTTACTTTCGAGTTATGTAGTATAATAATTTTAGCAGAAGTGATAGTAATTTCTATTTTTTCCAAAATATCTTATATTGTTTGGTATAACATAGCAATTTGATTCATTACCACAAATGATTGAAATTAATCATAATGATAGTTGTTTAAAAGAATCTGATCTTTTATTTTAAACTCAATCGTTTATATCCTTAGTTTCAAGTTCGATTGATTGTGTGAAATATTGGAAATTAAGCTGTTAGAATTCTCAATTGTATTTTCTAGAAGTGAAATTTGATTGAGAGAGCCTATTTTCAATTTATGTTGATTTTCTTGTAATTGTCTGATTTGACCTTCATAATGTTCCGCATCTTCTTGATCTAGATTACCAGTTATGCATTTTATAAGTGAACCTAAAGGATTTAATGAACCTGGTTTAAACCTATTGTCAGGTTTCAAAAGAGGATCAATTTGTTTAAGTTGTGTTTCAATTTTATTATCCAAAGATAAAAAAGGAATAAAAGAATTTTCAAACTCAGAATGATATCCATGGTGAATTCTTAAGTTATTATGTAATTCGTTTGATTGAGTTCTTATTATGCAGAATTCAGATATGATTGAATTTAAGTTATATATTTATACAAAATACCAATAACTAGTTACTAATTTAGTTGTCCCTAGTTTATACGGGAGGAGCCCATGATAATTGTTTAGGCTGTGGAATTTGACGGCTGAGGTGACGACGGTAAGTCCGGTGAGCCATCTGAAATTTTAGGTAGTATTTTAGTTTCATTGATGTGCACAATAATTTTCTTTCAATTTTTTGGGTTTTCTAGTTCTACTTTTTCATATTCATTCACATTCACTTTGGTTAGAATAAAGGGTCCGTTAAATTCACGTGTTAATTTGCCTGCCCCACTTTCAATTTTCCTATAAACTTGTGCACCAACTTTAGGGCTTAGAGTCTTTTTGATTCCATTCGCACGATTTATAACTTTTTCTTTTACATTTTGTGATTCTTCGTGTACTTCAGTATATAAAGCTTTGGTATTATTTTGATGGGAATTCATATATTGTGTATAAGCTTGTGCTGGTATAAGTGCCATTGGATCACGACTATTAGTGTGCCCTAATACTAATTCATGAGGTAAATATCCTGTACTAGAGTGATTGGTACTGTTGTAAGCTATTATTGCATAAGGCATCAAAGAAAGGCCATCGGCATCTTTATCCTGTACTCTTAACAGCCGAAGATGTTCAGTTATAGTAGAATGAAATTCTTCTAATGGCCCATTTGATTCGTGGTGGTAGGGTGTTGTGAAAAGAATTGTAATTTTATGAGATTTTAATAGTTCTTTAAGAACGTCGTTTTGAAATTCTGTCCCTTCATCAGAGACAATTTGTTTTGGGACACCAAAAAAGGAAAAGAAATGTATTAGTTGTTGACAGGCTGATATAGAAGTACCGAAATATGGCAAAGCTTGCCCAACCTTTGAAAATTTGTCTGACATTTTTGAAAACCTAAGTGTCAATGTGTATGATTTCAAATGGTTTCAAAGGTGTTTCAGTTATAACTAAAGGTTCGTTAGGAGGTATTCTATTATATTTTGCTCTCTATTAAATTTTGCTTCATGACAAATTTCGCAAGCATTTATATAATCGGTGGCATCTTTTTTCATTGACTTCCAATAGTAGTTTAATTTAAAGGTCCTTAAAGTTTCTTCAATACCTCACTAATTTGTTTTACCCTCTTGTTTGTATTTCATCATTGTATTGCGTTCTTCCGGTAGCACGTTATTTACAATTTTAGAACATTCAACTAATTTCAATTTTGTAAAATGTTTTGACCAAACTTTTTGAAAAATAGGACGAAGTTCGTTAGATAAAAAATGTATATACGAAGTATTTTTACAAGCATTTTCTCTAAGAAACTCGATGATAACCTTCTCATCAGCTGGAACTGTGGCTCGAATGATTTTGTGACCGTCAAATACTTCGAAGTCACGTTTAAGATAAGTCACGTATGGAGATTTTTTCACTATTAATTGAAACGTTTTTTTATTTATAATATCATCTAACAATGTAAAATTTGCTTCTTGGGAAGATTCTCCGCTATGAGCCGTTTCTGTGTCTGAATTATTATTATTTTGTTGGCCTTGCAAATCATTGTTTTCTAAATTTTGGTGGATATCTTTTTAAATTATTTCCGGATTATTTACTGGTAGTTGTGAATCAATCGTTTCGGGTTACTTTAGTGTATTATCCAATTCTACGGGGTCGATATTATCGGGGTTAAATTCTTCTAAAAATTTTCTTATATCGAGATCAATATTTCCGGGATTATTTAAGTTTGATTCAGTTTCTAAAGTATTGAGATCAATTCTTGATAAAGGATCTGCAATATTATTTTTCCCTGGTTTATAATTCATGGTATAGTCAAATTCCTCCAATTTAAGGCGCCATCTTGAGACTTTTCAATTTGGCTCTTTTAGGTTAAACAACCACACTCGAGGACGATGGTCTGTCAAAATTTGAAATTCACGCCCATATGTATAATGACGATACATTTTGCAAGCCCAGAATATAGCCAGCAATTCCTTATCGATTGTCGAATATTTCTATTCTGTACTATTTAAGGTTCGTGACGCGTATGCTATGAGATGATCATTTGGGATTGTACCTTTTGACAATACAGCACCCAAAGCTACGTTAGAAGCATCAGTGGTTAATATAAAAAGGCTTGGAAAAATCTGGGTATGCCAGTTCAAGTTTAGTCGCGCCGGTGTCTGAGACCAGGTGGGAAAAAAATATTAAATGATTTTTTAAATTTTTTATTTTGTAAGAATACGGTAATATAATGAAAAATACACAGATCTAGTGAATTTTTTTTAGTAAAACTCATTCAACAAATGCTTAACATTGGTTTGAAAAAAAGACTCATAAAAAAACATACATTCAAATATAACCCAACTAAAAAAAATGGCACATTCTATTGAGATCAGCAAAATTTAAAAATGGTAACTAAATGTATAGTGAACATATTATAACAAAATACCTAGAGCCAACTATTATTACTGTGCTGCCCTGCAGTTCTGACAAAACACATATAATATGCTCTAAACACATATAGGTACTGCACTTATAACAATAAAATCTTGTTTTTCTATTTTTCCTCCATCCACAGGGGGCACATCTTCCAGGTGGTAACTGTCTATCTTGAAGGTCTCGTTCTTCTGTGTTAGTAACTTCCAAAAGTCTGCACTTTAGTGTCCTTGGAAGATTGGTAAGAGCTGCTCTCCGTTTCAAGTGAGGCTGGATCAGTACGTTTGCTATTTCTCTCAAAAAATTTCGCCGACGTAATTTTTTTTCATTGGGATTGTTAGCCTTGTATATAACCTGACTATTGATTTCTGCAACATTCAGCAAGGTGTAAAATATCACCATGGGCCATCTTCTACTATTACGGGAGCAATCATATGAAGCACACAACTGATCGACGACGTCGACACCCACCTTTGTCTCATCATATGAAGTAACAATTACCGGCTTACATTTCTCACCACTATCAGGGTCAATATCGTCATGGTGGTGCATACTGGATGTTAATATAACATTTTTTCCTTTTTTAGGAATATATGAAACTATTGTTAGATATTCGGTGAAGCCAAACATACTTGTATAGATGGGGCGTTTAGTTGGTCTTGAAAATTCAAATTGGAAGTTCTGTTTTATTTTTTCTCACTATTCCAATTACAGTTATTTTGTAATCCTTTAGTAATTTTTCCACCAAAGGAATAGACGTGAACCAATTGTCGATGGTCAAGTCAATGCGTGAACCAGAAAGATGTCTGCACATTCTTAAAACCAGGTCATAGGTTTTGTTAGAAAGTTTATATGGGCCTTCGGGTTGGGATCCCACATAGACTTCCAAATTGGAAGTATGAAAGACTTTAGCGTCACAAACTGCTATAATCTTTAGGCCGTATTTGTTAGGTTTCGAGGGTATGTATTGACGGAATTGGCATTTACCTCTAAACCCCGAAAACATCTCATCAATGGTAACAAACGCCGAATGATTATAACCATTCATACAATTTCTTACGAATTGATCAAATATTACACGAATGGGAGCTAGTTTATCAAATTTTATTCGATTTATCCTCGTTGCTTTATCATTAGAACGTAAGCAATGTGAAAGTAATCGGAACCTTTTTAGGCTCATTGTAAGGAGAAACATTTCTATGCCATACCCATCTCTCCTCCAAAGATCCTCAGCATTTGAGCGGTTGGAGTGACCAAGACCAGATAAATATAGTAGTCCTATAAAAGCCCGGATTTCAATGTTGTCCGTTAGACTAGCAACTCGGTCTCTTGAAAAATTTTCTTCGATGGACAATATGTATTTGTTTGTACTGTCAACAATAATTCGAACTATCGTATCATCGAAGAAATATTAGTGTTTTTAAATGAAACTCAAGGTCTCTAGTTAATTCCACAATATAATACAAGTTATTGAAAATTATATATTATAATTTTCAATAACTTGTATTATATTGTGGAATTAACTAGAGACCTTGAGTTTCATTTAAAAACACTAATATGAGCATATTCCACGAAGTAAGGGTCGAGACAGTCAATTTCATCGAAGAAATAATTCCAAATTTCCTCAGCAGTCTTCAAATTTTTGGTTGCCTGTGTAGGCCCTGGTAAGCGAATAATTATATTATCCTGCCTTGTTTTTACAGTTTTTGGGCGTGGGGGATGCTTTTTCCAACGCATGGTACCATTCTTGCCTAAAGGAACAACAGTAAATTTTGGATAGTTATTTTAATTTTTTTCATATTTTTGACAATACCTATGTAGACAAGTGGGGAAATTGGATGCTCAACAATTTCTTCTGAATCAGAAATTTCCTGTTCAGAATCACTTTGGTGATTTACAAGTTCCACATTGTCCTGTTCCTCTTCATCTAATTCATATTCGAAAACAATTTCTTCATTGTCACTATCACCTAGTCCTATATCATCCAGAAGATTTTGCAAATATTCTTGGTCCTTTTCATAGCAAGCCATGGCTATAATTTAACATTTTTTTTCTAAATACAGTGATCAAATAACATAAGAAACAAAAAATACCTTTTTACAATTTTGTATCACAGCAGGTCTCGTCGGTCTCAAACACCCGAAATGATTATTTCTGTACACATTCACCCAGTAACGACTTAAACACGACTGAAGGTCAACTGTAACGATAGATGAAGGTACTGAAGAGCTCAACCAAAAATGACTAAAAACCGATTTATTACGACGCAAAAAAAGTGACGACCCGGTCTCACAGACAGCGGCGCGACTACCGGAGGGTTAAGACACAAAGTAAGGGGTTATTGCAATTTTGGCGAAAGTATTTATAAAGCGCCTGTAATAGCCAGCTAACCCCAAAAAATATTCAATTTCCCGTTGTGTTCTAGGTATCGAAAAGTTTTTTACAGCACTAATTTTGTCTGTATTCGGTAATACGCCTTCTCTAGTAATTTTGTGACCTAATTACATTACTTCGGTGTGCAAAAATTCAGATTTCTCTAGCTGTACTTCTAAATTAGATTGTCGTAACCGCTCAAACACTTATCTCAATCTCTGTATGTGATCTTGTAACGACGACGAGAAAAAAATTATGTCATCAAGATACACATAGCAGATCTCATTTTTAAAAACCTCTTAATACATTATTCATAACCCGTTGAAAAGAGACAGGTGCATTTTTTAGTCCAAAAGGTAACCGTAAAAATTCATAGTGTCCTGTCTCTGTTGAAAATGCAGTTTTCGGCACATCACTAGGATACATTTCGATCTGATGATATCCGTTAGCTAGATCTAACGTTGAAAAATACTGGGCGTGCCCTAGTTCGTCTAAAATATCGTTTATGACTGGAAGTGGAAATTTATCATCGACAATCTTCTCATTTAGCTAACGATAATCGATTACAATTCTATATTTCTTTTTATCGTTTAAATTTGATCGCTTTTTCTCGAAAATCCAAATCGGCGAGTTAATTGGTGATTCTGAATGTCTTATTATACCATCCGATAACATTTTACTTATTTGATTATCTACTTCTTTTCTATAAATTTGCGGATACTTATAATTTTTTGTATATACTGGTCTATCATCAATAAGATTAATTGTTTGCTTTATTTGATTGGAAATTGTAAGGGGTATACCCTCAACATAAAAAATATCTCAATACTCATAACAAAGATTATTATTATTATTACAATGATCTAACCTTAGCTTATTTAAGTTATCTCTCTGTAAAATACCAAGTTCATCTCCACCTATATCCATTTTCTCAAAACAATTTAGCTCTTTAGTAGATTCCAATTCATTTTCTGCAACTAACTCTACTTGAAAGGGTCCAGTAAAAGTTATTTTAACAGAATTTTCACTACCATTCGTAATTAGAGTAAAAGCAAATGAATCTACAATTTTTACCAGACAGTGAGGCATTTTGGCTTCTCGAAATCAAACATAATTTAATATACCTATGCCGGAGGTTTGATTTACCGGTACTTTTACTTTTTGGCATACCCGCGGGGAAATATATACGTGGCTCGGTTAAAAGGATTTTGGATTAAAATGATAGAAAGGTAATACAACGTGAGGCGGTTCTGAGGTAAATTTTTTGAAGTTTTTGTTAGTACCAATGTTTTTTAAGAAATCATAACCTATTAAGCCATCAAAATTTGATAAAAAATCAAATGAATAAGGGAATATAGGAATGATCATAGTTTCATCATGGAAAGACGTTGCATGAGCGGTACGTACAGAAAATTTTTCAGGTCTAATAAACTTTTTATACATTTTGTGAGCAAGATCCGGCTTAAGAAAACTTTGGCCTGACCCTGTATCTATAAGAAATTCAATTTAATTCTGGTATAATAACCTTTGGCAACTATTTTCTTGGAACTTTATGTTCTCATTAGATTGTGAAAAACTACAAGATGGTTCATTTTCATAATTAAGTGGTTCTACGCATTGATTATACAATTCTTCAAAATTAAAATTGCGCGGTTGTTGTGGATAATTCTTGATAAATTTGGATTATTTATTCGTCATTTTACTGATATTATTAGAGGAGGTATCCATAGGTACTTGTTTCATAAAATAATCCGTATTGAGCGATTTTGAAAGTTTTGTGAGCTCGTGGGTTGAAGTTTGAATTAAATGATCTGGGAGTAAACTGTTGAGAGTTTGCATTTTCAAAATTAGGTCTTGGATTTTGAATAATAGGTGTTCGATTAGAGTAATTTTGAAAGTTTGGTCTCGGATTACCAAAATTTTGATAATATTAAAAGTTTCTGAAATTAGGATGTTGTCGTTGAGTATTAAAATTTGGAAATGAATAAGATTGAGCGTTAGCCGGATAACGCCCTGATGGTTGTGACTTTTGTGTATGATGAAAATTACCACTTGGTTATGAGTTTGAAAAACTTCGATTTTTAAAACTGAGGAAGTTTTCTTCCTCTCTGGCGTAAGCCATAGCTTGTTCAACTGAATCAGGATTTTTTAATCTAACAACTAATTGCATATGATATTTTAGACCATTAATGAAGGTCTTCAAACAAAAATCGTCGTAATGTTGAATTTTTAATAGCTTAACATTATTTGGGTCGTTTGACATATTTATTTTTGAAAATAAAATACTACGCGCATCTTGGATTTTCAGTCCAAAATTTTGTACGCTCTCATTCTTTTCAAAATGCATCGAAATTATGTCTTGGATAATACAATAAATTGATGTTTGGTCTGAAAAAGTAACTAAAAGTGAATTTTTAACCATTGCCCAATTATCTAACTCTGTTTTAGAAGCTATTAAGTCAGCAGCTCCACCTATAAGTTTCCCAATTATAGTATCAAATAGACAAATATTTATGACAGCGTTAGGATCACCACGATTTTGATAATTCATTAAATAATTCTCGCATGCTTTAGTAAATCTATTAAGTTGTTTCGGGTTTCCATCAAAGTTTGGAATATTATCTGCTTGGATTTAATTAGTTGATAGTTTGGTTGAGCCATTTCGTTTAAATTTAAATTTGTGATTCTATCCACAATATCTTCCACGATGAGAATCAGAAAGACACTTATGCAAAAAAAATAATAGGAATTGATTAGAAAATGGATATACTTACAGTAAAAATGTATTCTTCATTTGTTGAATTATTAACTATACTATGGACTTCGGACGATTTTTGTTCCTCTGTCCTCGCCAATAGGGTCGTGGACGATGTAGTTCTGGTCCCCTGGTCAAACTATACTATGGATTTTTGAACGAGTTTTGTTCCTCTAGTCACTGGTGAGTTCTTATGACCACTCCGAATTTCCGTTGATTCGCACCAACTAATCGTTAAAACGGAGAACTATACTCGACACGTTTCGTACCGTTTTGGCGGATCCTATTGACTGCGCCAGTTAAAAGTTCGAAAACGAAAAACTTGTTTACAACAACTTTCATTCTATTATTAAAGCGCAACAATAGAACTAACTAACAAAATTTGGTTTTCTACAATATATAGGTTTGATAAAAGTATCATATTTCTTGCTACGTTGCATTGTGCGAGAATGTAACTATGCTTTGAATCGTACGACGCAGTATATTATAGTTATACTTATTCTTTTATTAGAAATTTTATATATAGGGTGTCCCTCAATGTTGACCGTGTCACAAATATATAATTTGCAAAATACGTACTTGAATAAATCGCCAATACCAATACGGATAATAATAATAATATTAATTATAATAATAATTTATTCAAATAAAAGTACAATACAGAAATACAATATAATAACAATTACACATATGCAGTATTCAATACAGTATTAGAAAATTAACTCTCTGAATATGTTCCCATAAAGGCGAAGCCTGTCCATGGTGTAGTTATATGGTGTATAATAATGTTTATTGTTATGTGTAATGTAGTGACAATATATAATGTATTTATCACAGTTTCACAATGGAGAATACAAAAATCAATTTACATTAAAATTTATAAATTTAAGAGCTGATCAGATTTTTGAAATTTAACACAATTTAAAATTAAAAAGTTACATCCCAAATGAGTGAAAACTTACGACACAATCAAATTACGTACCTCTGTTCTACTGAGAGATAGCAAAAATATTTTAACACTTTTTTCAAATTTGTGAATTTGTTTTATCTGTCTTATTTCTAATAGCAAGAAATTTTATTATCTGTTAGAGAGATAATTATACCCCCTTTGTTCGATTGTTTTATTGGCTTAAGTGGTCTTTAACAATAGATTGCATTTTTTTCGTGTCTTATAGTTGTGATCTAAATATATATTTTTTGTTCCGTTTTTTTATACTACTGACTTGTGAAAATATATTTGTCTGATATCTAGCTCGTTAAATTCGCGATATAAAATATCGGTTGGGTACCGTCTGGGTCTATATAGAATAATTTTTTGAAAACGCTTCTGTAAATTTTCAAGCTTCCTCAAATAATTGTCTGCAAGGCCCTACCCCAACCAATAATTCCATATGACAGGCGGGATTCCACTAATGCAGAGTGTACGATTTTTAATTGGTGGAGGTCTAATATATTTTGTAAGTATTCAAATCTATTAAGTAAACTCTTTAGTGTTGTTGCAACATTGTCGATGTGTTTATTCCACCTTAGATGCCTATCTATTGTTATTCCCAAATATTTGATAGAGGCTTTTGAGAGTATCGTAATATTTTCCTGATTATTTATCATTTGCAAGGAATCAGAGGCAGGAAGAGTTTCTGAGGAACAGTTGAAGGTGATAAAATATGTTTCCTTATAATTTATAGTCGAATATCTCTGATTGAAACATAATCTCCTTCATGTCTCATTGTGCTTTTCTTTTAATGCATTCCAATCGCGGCCTGTATACAAGATGACTATGTCATCTGCAAAACTGCTTATAATACCCGCACTTGTACGATTAAGAATTGCGTTCATGTAGGTACATTATGAACAAAATCGGTCCCAGTACCGTTTCTTGAGATACTCCATATGCAATTTTCTTTTCAGAACTAATAATATCATTTAATATAAATAACTGTTCATTAATTTATACGAAGTACCTCTGAAGCCCATGTTCTCCAAGACCCTCATAAGCTGTGTGTGATTCACAGTGTCGCAGGCCTTAGCAAGATCGAGAAGCACACACATTGAATGCAGTCCCTTATCGAGATTCTGATATAGTCTGGATGTCAAAAAGTAAACAGCATCCTGCGTCAATAGTTTCTCCCGAAAACCAAATTGATAATCTGATAAGACACTGTATTTATTCAAGTGACTTAATATTCTTGCTTTTAAGAGTTTTACAAAAAGTTTCGAGAATTTTGTTATTAATGAAATAAGCCGATAGTTGGTTATTATTTGTCTATCGCTCCAAAAGATTTAAAATACCATTCATGAGCGGTTGGGTCAATGTGAAATCCACGGTCGATTATATGAAAATAATATAATATAGAAATGAAATTGACTGTCTCGACCCTTACTTCGTGGAATATGCGCATATTAGTGTTTTGAAATGAAACTCGAGGTCTCTAGTTAATTCCACAATATATTGTGGAATTAACTAGAGACCTTGAGTTTCATTTATAAACACTAATATAGAAATCGCGATAAGCACTTTCTCATTTGATAGTATAACTCTAGAAATAAGTAAGTTATCTGGTTTTGGTGATGAGTTATTTCTCATATTCTTTAGAATAAGGTGCAAGTCAATATAGCCTACAATTTGGAAATTTTGTGATAATCAGTGTATGAAATTTTTAAACCATCAAAAATTATAGTTTTTATAACCTTTTGGTGATCCCAAGACTTTCAGTTTTTTCCCTTTGTGAAATTTATAGGTCTTCCGGGAAACCCTATATGAACGGATGCAATAGACAACATCGAAATATTTATGGAAATTGTAATCCCATAAATTGCGTCGGCTTGCCAGTGGCCGCTGAACAGTGACACAAAATGTTCATTAAAAACCAACACGACTGAAGCGTGGTGGTACAAATGAAACTACTATTTTTTAATTGTACATCAATAAATTGCGCACGAGTTAATTCAAGATAACAGTTCATGTTGTAAAATTGCGCTGACTGCATAAAAGTTTTATATCACGTTAATTGGAATAGAACGTGCCCGAAAAACGAGTATGAACAATTATTGACGATTAAATAATTTTTTATTCTGAAATTTTCATGTATCAAAAAAAATGTTTAGTATTTTTATTCAAACTGATTGAAATTATCGGTTATCTGAATTTGAATTGATTCCAATTTTATTTTCTCTTTTCTATAGGGTTGAGGGAGTTCTCGTATGATTAATTATGTTCGTGTGAATTTAGTTTCTGCTCAAATACGTCATGATTTTCGGTATTAAATATTATGAATAAAATCAATACCATTCAATAATATTCATTCTATTATATTTTTGGAGAATAATTACAGAAAAAGACCACTGTTTATTAAAAATTTTACTAGGAGTGAGAAAGTTCTCATTAATTTCAGTTATCCAGTCAAAATAGTTTATTTTCAATATGTTGGAATATAGACATGCAAGAAAGGAACTTACGAAATCAGAATGAATCATTTTGATATATAAGATCAATGTTTCCTCTGCTATTAAATGTGGCTCATTGAAAGGAAGGATGGAACGAATATCTCTCTCCTTCTCTTTATTAAGCTTTTGACATCAACATGTGAATATACGCATCCTCCACTTTTTTTCATTCCTCTCTGACTTATTGCTAATCCTACGTTGGGTAACCTAAAATTTGTGGATAAAACGTCTTGTATATGCCCATGTTTCTCTCCCATATGTGAGGACTGGGTCAGTGCCCTGCTCTATCACTCTTGTCTAATTCCTTAATTTGAATTGTTCATTTTATATTTACTAGTTAGGTCCACAAGAAAGTCTGGTGTATATCAACTTGAATGTCCAGAATGTAGTGCTGTCTATATCAGTCAAGCAATTCAAAATTTTAAAATCTGATACATTGAATACTTACGAGAATACAGATTATTACAACCAGAGGAATCCCATTACGCAAAACATCTGATTGACATCAAACATTCATTAACACCTAACACAGAATTAGGAGGCTACATGTTTGTGATAAGAAACAAGAACTTGATTTCTATGAGGAATTAGACCTTAGAAGACATTTAATAGACCCACAATATGAAATAATCAATGAACAGATACATAAGAAAATTATCCACCATTAAACTGTATATATATATATATATATATATATATATATATATATATATATATATATATATAGCTGAAAAGCGAAAAACGCCGTGATCGTTGCTGATCAATTAGAACACAAACTGAAAAATATCTTATTGGGGATTTCAGCATAAGAGGAAAAATACACTCTATTCAATTCTCCAAGCTTTCGCAAATCTTTATTTACATCATCAGGGAACTACAATAAGGAAAGAGAAACATAAATTATAAAAAGTGTTCATAAAAACATTTCTACAACTTACATTGATCGAGATTGCATCATTGATCTTGAACACAGGAAAAGTGCACAACAGAAAGTCATTAAAGAAATAGGTCCAGTCGGCAATACATTTGCCTATTACTGGTAAACATTTTTATTAAAACATTATTAAAAAGTAAAAAGTTTAGAAAACATTTAAAATCGAGAATCCACACACCCACGCGGACTTGTGAGAATAATGGCGGAAACTAAAAATGTCAGGTTAAGTACACCAATCATAATTACTAAATGAATGAAAAGAATCGATATTTGCAATGACGCGAGACACTGAAACAATCGAATTGAAACTTTAAAGAGAATACAAGGGTGGTACCAAAATTATGGAAATGTATTTGAATAATCATTCCAATGAAAAAATTATTTTAATGACGAGAATTCATATGTGATTATTAATGATATTAATTATTATTATAAATATTATTATGGAGCTAATAATAATGGGGGAACACCTACAAAAAGGGGGAACACCTACACAAAGGGGAACACCTACCATGATGCCACAAGTAGGAAACTAGTGAGAATTAATCATATTCTCATTATTATTATTATTGTTATTAATATGGAGACAATTGTGCTTATCAAGCGTTAGGAGGAGGGAGTAGAGATTACTCAAATTTTGAATGTCAGTCTTCCTATTCATACAACCTTCTTCCTGGAAGATGGAAGCCATTTCCAAAAACAGTCTTTTATTATAACTTCTCTCACGAGAAAGGATTTTAACTCCCTCAAAATCAATGACATGATCCAAAGAGGAGACATGATTAGCCAGAGAACATCTTTCAGGATGTAACCTTATATCACTTTTATGGAGAGATACACGGCTTGAAATTTTTTGGGAAGTTTGACCAATATATGATAGACCACAACTGTTACAACAAAGCTTATAAACAACATTACTACAATCCACAACAGGTATCTTGTCTTTCAAAGGACTATAAATTGACTTAACAATCAAGGAACTCCTGGAGGCAAACCTAACATTCTGTAAGTATTGTGAAAAAATTCTAGCAAGTCTGGGCGTAATTTCCTTTATATAAGGCAGAGAAACCGTTAAATCGGAAGGAATCGTTCTGGAGGATGAGAGAGGATCCAACTCAGTTGCACCTGCTGCGTCAATTGAATGTATTGAGGTTTGTGACAAAACAGAAGACGTATTGAAGATGATCTTTCTCAGTAACTGTTTTGGATAGGAATTGTCAAGGAACAAATTAAAGAGAATATTACGATTCTTATTTCTAAATACAGGGTCAGAGAGGTTCATAACTCTAGCTGTCATTTGTTTAACCAAGTTAACCTTTATGCTAAATTTATGGTAAGAATTGTAGTTGAGATATCTCCCAGAGCTACTTTGTTTTCTATACCAATCAATTATAATCACATTATCAGGAGACCTAGTCCATAAAGTATCTAAAAAAGGGACAGCCATGTTAGAGTTTTCTGTTTCGATAGTAAACTGAATGTAAGGATCATAGCTATTAAAGGTGAAAAGGAGATCTTTGGAGTCCACAGGGCAAGCTAGGATTATATCATCTACATATTTCTTGATGAAAGGTACATTGAAAGGAAGTACCGGAATAACCACGTCCAACAGATCATCCATTACATAGCACGCTAATATCGGAGAAATACTAGCACCCATAGGAGTACCAAAAGTCTGTTTGTAAAATTTATTATTAAAAGAAAAGCAGGTAGAACTGAACAGGAATTCAATCAACTCAGTGAACATGTCAATATCAATATTACACACTGCACTAATGGATGGCCAGTGTTTGTGAACTGAACGTATAACTGCTTGTAAATAAACATTGCTAAAAAGTGAAACCACATCCAGACTGACTAAAACATAGTTTTGTGGAAGAGTTCTTCTGTTAAATAATTCAAAAACCTGGAAGGAGTCCTTAATGAAATATTCATTGTCATTACTGTATGCCTTGGTCAAGATACTACTGAGTTTATTGCTTCTTTCCTCACAGATATCTTGACCAAGGCATACAGTAATGACAATGAATATTTCATTAAGGACTCCTTCCAGGTTTTTGAATTATTTAACAGAAGAACTCTTCCACAAAACTATATTTTAGTCAGTCTGGATGTGGTTTTACTTTTTAGCAATGTTTATTCACAAGCAGTTATACGTTCAGTTCACGAACACTGGCCATCCATTAGTGCAGTGTGTAATATTGATATTGACATGTTCACTGAGTTGATTGAATTCCTGTTCAGTTCTACCTGCTTTTCTTTTAATAATAAATTTTACAAACAGACTTTTGGTACTCCTATGGGTGCTAGTATTTCTCCGATATTAGCGTGCTATGTAATGGATGATCTGTTGGACGTGGTCCTTCCGGTACTTCCTTTCAATGTACCTTTCATCAAGAAATATGTAGATGATATAATCCTAGCTTGCCCTGTGGACTCCACTGAAGATCTCCTTTTCACCTTTAATAGCTATGATCCTTACATTCAGTTTACTATCGAAACAGAAAACTCTAACATGGCTGTCCCTTTTTCAGATACTTTATGGACTAGGTCTCCTGATAATGTGATTATAATTGATTGGTATAGAAAACAAAGTAGCTCTGGGAGATATCTCAACTAAAATTCTTACCATACATTTAGCATAAAGGTTAACTTGGTTAAACAAATGACAGCTAGAGTTATGAACCTCTCTGACCCTGTATTTAGAAATAAGAATCGTAATATTCTCTTTAATTTGTTCCTTGACAATTCCTATCCAAAACAGTTACTGAGAAAGATCATCTTCAATACGTCTTCTGTTTTGTCACAAACCTCAATACATTCAATTGACGCAGCAGGTGCAACTGAGTTGGATCCTCTCTCATCCTCCAGAACGATTCCTTCCGATTTAACGGTTTCTCTGCCTTATATAAAGGAAATTACGCCCAGACTTGCTAGAATTTTTTCACAATACTTACAGAATGTTAGGTTTGCCTCCAGGAGTTCCTTGATTGTTAAGTCAATTTATAGTCCTTTGAAAGACAAGATACCTGTTGTGGATTGTAGTAATGTTGTTTATAAGCTTTGTTGTAACAGTTGTGGTCTATCATATATTGGTCAAACTTTCCAAAAAATTTCAAGCCGTGTATCCCTCCATAAAAGTGATATAAGGTTACATCCTGAAAGATGTTCTCTGGCTAATCATGTCTCCTCTTTGGATCATGTCATTGATTTTGAGGGAGTTAAAATCCTTTCTCGTGAGAGAAGTTATAATAAAAGACTGTTTTTGGAAATGGCTTTCATCTTCCAGGAAGAAGGTTGTATAAATAGGAAGACTGACATTCAAAATTTGAGTAATCTCTACTCCCTCCTCCTAACGCTTGATAAGCACAATTGTCTCCATATTAATAACAATAATAATAATAATGAGAATATGATTAATTCTCACTAGTTTCCTACTTGTGGCATCATGGTAGGTGTTCCCCTTTGTGTAGGTGTTCCCCCTTTTTGTAGGTGTCCCCCCATTATTATTAGCTCCATAATAATATTTATAATAATAATTAATAACATTAATAATCACATATGAATTCTCGTGATTAAAATAATTTTTTCATTGGAATGATTACTCAAATACATTTCCATAATTTTGGTACCACCCTTGTATTCTCTTTAAAGTTTCAATTCGATTGTTTCAGTGTCTCGCGTCATTGCAAAGATCGATTCTTTTCATTCATTTAGTAATTATGATTGGTGTACTTAACCTGACATTTTTAGTTTCCGCCATTATTCTCACAAGTCCGCGTGGGTGTGTGGATTCTCGATTTTAAATGTTTTTTAAACTTTTTACTTTTTAATTATGTTTTAATAAAAATGTTTACCAGTAATAGGCAAATGTATTGCCGACTGGACCTATTTCTTTAATGACTTTCTGTTGTGCACTTTTCCTGTGTTCAAGATCAATGATGCAATCTCGATCAATGTAAGTTGTAGAAATGTTTTTATGAACACTTTTTATAATTTATGTTTTTTTTTCCTTATTGTAGTTTCCTGATGATGTAAATAAAGATTTACGAAAGCTTGGAGAATTGAATAGAGTGTATTTTTCCTCTTATGCTGCAATCCCCAATAAGATATTTTTCAGTTTGTGTATATATATATATATATATATATATATATATATATACATGCAGCAGATAAACGGTCAAATAGAAATATCGCGAGAACTAAAGGTATCTGAATCATGAAAATTGGTATGAAGTGGTTTTCAATAATGAGCTATTCAATGAAAATATGGCCATCACCATTCTACGTGGGGTTATACCGGAAGTTGCACATACCTTTGTAATTTTTAATGAAAGACCCTGTATATTTTCCAATTTTAGAAATATTTACGTTATTCTGAACATTTTTCGTTATTACTTCCGTATACCTATTTTAACCGTTTTTGAGTTGTAATGTTTTTTATATGGAAATTAGACTTTTTTACCATATACATAAAATTCAATATCCTCTAATGAACTTCGAATAAAAGTTTAAATTTCCTAGAAACTATTGACCACATACCGCTTCATCGTTTACACTGTGAAGTTACCTTTTTATTATACAGGGTGCTGCCAAATTGGAATAAAAACGGAATCCATAATCTTCGCGTAATTTCTTTTTTTCAAAAGGGACACCCTGTATGTGATTATATATTTCAGAACGTTGCTTACTATCGATATGTGTTACTATTTCCTATACCTATCTCCAGCAGTTCTCGAATAAATCAGCTTTATACATTTTTGTTATAAAAAATTAATTTATCAAGTCGCCTATGGAATATTCTGACAAATGTCAGTCATTGTTAATGTTTAGTAGTCACCTCTTTGTATGCCGTTGTGTGAAAAGTATGATAATAGTTTTCTTTCAATTTTCTTGACAAAATAATAATGGCACATTTAGTATATACAAATGATGATTTTTTCAATTTAATTATGATTCACGGTGAGTATAACAGAATAGTATACAGAAATTGCCGTGTGTTTGCTGAGAGATATTCTGAAAAGCCTCGACCAAATCATAGAACTGTAAGACGTTTGCTGCACAACTGTTCCCAGTTTGGTCAATTTGAAAGTAGAAGAAATAAGCCCAAGACCCCGATAATGAGGATTGACAAATAGACATCCTGGTATATTTTGCAGCTCATCCAAATTCATCCTTAAGAGAATGTGAGAAACTGTTAGAGGTGTCGCCTAGAACAATTCACAGAATTTAAAAAAAAACATAATTGGATCCCTTATTCGTATACTCTAGCTCAGCATTTACATGCTGGAGATTATGTAAGACGTGTAGAAATTTGTGAATGGATTTTAATTAAATGCCAAGAAGATTAAGATTTTACAAAAAAAAATTATTTGGTGTGATGGAACGAAGTTTACTAAAAATGTTTTGTTTAACCGCCATAACAGTCACTTCTGGAGTGACGAAAATCCTCAAGTCACATGGGATAGTGAATTTCAAGTGTCCTTTTCGTTTAAAGTTTTTTGTGCTGTCAAAAATAATAAGATATTCGCTCTCATGATTTATAACGAAAATTTGAACGGAGAGCGTTACTGCAACATCTTACGGATCTTACGGCAAGTAATTGTACCAGCAATGCACGCTTCACTCAATAATGAGGCTAACGAAGCTCAGTTTCAACAAGATGGTGCACCGGCTCACAATCTTCGAGGAGTTGGCACATTGCTTGATCACATATTTAATGATAGATGGATAGCTAATAAATGTCCGTTTCTCTGGCCACCAAGATCCCCACAATTGTCACCATTAGAATACTATATTTGGGGATATGTTAAAAATAAGTTATTCTCTGAACCTGTCACTACTAAGAAAAATATGATAATCAAAATCCTTCATATTTTTGAGGAAATAGATGGTGAATCACTATCAAGAGCTACTACTAATGAAAATTTGATTAAAAGAGTCCATAAATGTTTGGAAGTTGATGGGCAACATTTTGAACATTTGTTGCATTAACAAGCTAGTGCGTTATTATCTTTCATAGTATCTGAATAATTGTTCAATGTTTAACTTAATCGATAAATACCACATAGCCTATAAAAAAATTGATTTTTTGTGACAAAAATGTATAAAGCTGATTTATTTGAAAATTGCAGGAAATAGGTATAGATAATAGTGATACATATCGATAGTGGGCAACGTATCCTTCTAAAATAAATAATCACGAACAGGGTGTCCCATTTGAAAAAAAGGAATTACGCGAAGATTGTGCATTCCCTTTTATACCAATTTTGACAGCACCCTGTATAATAAAAAAGGTAACTTGACACTGTAAACGATAAAGCGATATGTGGTAAATAGTTCCTGAGAAATTTGAACTTTTATTCAAATTACATTAGAGGATATTGAATTTTATGTACATGGTAAAAAAGTTTAATTTTCATATAAAAAACATTACAACTCTAGTACGGTTCAAAATAGGTATAGGGAAGTATCAACAAAAAATGTTCAGAATAACGTAATAAATATTTCTAAAATTGCAAAATAACATGGTCTTTCATCAATAATTACAAAGTTATGTGCAACTTACGGTATAACCGGAAGTGGAATTGTGACGACAATATTTTCATTAAATAGCTCCAACCAGTTTTCAACCAATATAAAATCTTGACAGTTTTGATTATTAAGTGAGAATACAATTTTTTATAAACTACTGATCATGAATACATTCATAAATTTTGAAATAAAGGCCAAATGAATTTTAGCGAGACCTATCTGTTCTACTTATGTTTTTACACATCCTAATTTCTATCTACTATATTTACATAAATTTCCCATATTTTTAATTTTAACACCATTTTCTTACCTCTTGTACCGTGAACCACATCAATACGTAATGTTCTTCAGGTTCCCTGATTATTTCTTTTATGCCCTCCATATCCAATATTCTGAATCTTGCTTTTAAATTTTTCATTAATACTTTCGGATGTAGTTTATCATTAAATTGGTATTTTGTTGTTACATATATTGTTTTTATTCCTACATAATCAATATTGGCTCATATTTCATCTATTCCCTCAACTGGATTTTCTCTGTGTATAATGTCCAATTTTAATTCTCGTTTCAAGTTGTTTCCTTTTCCGTTGTTTCAAAATTCATTTTCATTGCTTCTATTTACTCAACTTGGTTTTGTATATTTACTATATCCATTTTCAATAGAGCGTTTGTCTTGTAATTATCTTTTTCTGCTATTTCAAAATTCTTTTTAATTTTCTCATCCAAACTTCCATCTATGCTGTGTATGTTTTTATTTGTCTTCATTATTTCTTTGTCTAATTCCGTTATCCTTTCGCTATTCCTTACATTTTTTCAGTATTCTCTCTTATTTCAATTTTCAATTCATTCTCATTTTTCTTTAAACTCTCTGTTTCTGTAGATTGTATTTCTTGCATTTCCATTGATCTTCCTATCATTTCATTTCTAACTGCTTGTTTTGTTTCATGGATTCTTTCTTCTGTGTATCTTCTAGATTCTTCCAATTGTTTTATCTATTTTCTATCTTCCATTCTTTGACTACTTGTTTTTATTTCCTCCTCTATTTCTTCTCTCATTCTTAGATTATTTGTCATTGTTTCTTCTCTTTGAATATTACATTTCCTGCTTATAGTGTCATTCTGATTATTAAATAATTGTAGTAACATTTCCGTCATTCTATTTTGTTCACTTCTACTTCAAGCTCCTTCTACTTGATTATGCCCTACCATCTCTTCTCTACTTCTCATTGTTTCTTCATGTTCCTCAATTGGTTAAGCTCTGTCTCTTCATCGTTCTCCTCATTATGTCACCCTTGTTCTAGATATTGTACTTAAAAATCACCCATTCCATGTCTCTTTTCTTCTCGCTCTTCTTCTGATTCTCCTTTTGTTCTTATTTGTTTACCATCTCTGAGGGTCATTAATCTTTCCATTTTGCTTATATTTGATTATTTTTCAATGTAAAATTTAATATGTTTCAATAATAGTTCTTTGTTAACCTCGTCCCTATTTTCAAACAATGTTTTTTAATGTAAATGAGTTTTATATGCAATTTTTTTTGTATGCCTACGTTGGGCGCCAAATTGTTATATTATTGATGTTTATATAATTATTATCATTTTTTTTTATTTATTATTTCATTTTAAATTCAGCTAGCTCAAATTTTTTTTTATTTTATATTATAAATTTTGTATGTTCAAATTATATTATATACAAAAATTTTACATATTTTCTATATACTGCTAAGCAACTATTTCTAATATTAAATATCTTATCAGTCCTGAAAATTGTCCTTTTCTATCAAATCGATCCATAGTCCGTTTCTAGCTTCTCCAGTTTACACACAAAGTCCATTCACATTGTCCCAAAATAGTCCCTTCAAACATGTCCACTACCTACCTAATTTTCGTTATTACCAGTACCCTCACTTATAAGTTGGTTTTACTTTTTAGGGTCTATTACTTCTTCTCACCAACACTTCTTAACATAAAAAATTTAGATTCCCTATCCTCAATTTTAAAATATTTCTAACATTTCATAAATCTATCGAGGAATCATCTAGAAACAGTTAGTTTCAATTAAAACAGTTATGCTCTGTCTTATTTACTGTAACTTAACACACTATTGCCACTACACCAACAATAACAATTTAACATATCTGACGTGCGTTTTGGTAACCAATTTATCGTCTCCGGAAGCAAAATGTAAACTGTTTACTAGGACATCAGTAACTAGTGATCAAGATACAGTTGCCCAGACATAGACTTAGTCCATTTCTTCTTCTCAAGAAACCGTTGAGCATAGACGGCGAAACGTCGAATCTACAAAAGACAGTTCCAATCCAGTTGTTCATTCTTGTGTCATTATCGTTATGATTGAAAATAACCCATCATTGATATTATATATGCGGTACTAACGTAAAATGAATCATTTTAATACGAATCAACTATCTATTGTTTCCATTCGTCTTCGTTCTACTGAAATTCTAGCATCCTTTCAATTCCCCACTGTATTTTATCGCTTGGATGTTCAACTCGAACTTTCAACTGTTTTATACATCAGACTTTGTCGTTAAAGAAAATGTATGTCACCTAGAAGTTTATGTTGGTAATGTTGTTTTGTTATAGAATGGCATTCGATATCTTGTAACGTAATGATTCACTTTATCTCGAGTCGAATGCTGGAAATGTTTAATGCGTTTTTACGGTATATTTTTCTCTGTGAAGCACAAATTGTCGTATTCACTTCCAGGAAAATCTAATGAAAAAGCAAAAGTTAGACATTGAGATGTATTGTTAGCAATAGAACTCTTATTTTTGTACAAGTTCCAGGTAATTTAGGATAACGATTCGTGTGAAGCGAATAATTTGATTTGACATTAGGTATATTCTCCATTGAATCAGTTGATATAAATATAATTATGAAATACATTTGTTGTTTTAGCTCAAGACAAATTTATTATTTACCATTTTTTTTAATGAAGAAAATATTTATAACCAGATACAATTTGTGTTACTGAAGTATCTTTGATGTAAAGACATTCATCATGTCTACAAATTTGATATTGTTCCATCTACCTTTCAAAATCCAAACATAATACATTATATGAATCAAACAAAGTTAAATAAATATAGTTTAGATATTCCCAACCAACAAGCTTTGTTATAAGAACAAATCTGTTTGCTGCTAATCGAACAGAATATATGAAAATACATGGAATTTTACAATTTAAACCATGAAATAAAACAATTTAAATTGTTCAAAAGTTCATTATAACTGAACCAATGTTCAATTTAAACTAGTGACACGTTTCGCTAACACAGTAGCTTTGTCTAACGACTAAAGGTATATTAATTTTTTTTTATTATATACAGTGCATATACACTGTGTCCGTAAAGTATGGAACAAATTCATTTTTAGCTGAACACAACACACAATTTCAAGAATAATCCTGAAACACGTCGATTCTTGATTTTAATTTACCGTATTTTAAAATAATAATCTAATATACAGGGTGAATTACTTTCAAGTAATGACGTCACCGTCATTTTTTTTAATAGAACATCCCCATTTTGTTTCGATTTTCGGATTACTCTAGCTGAGCTGATTCCAAAAATGTATCATATGTTGATTCCAATTAGTACAGGGTGGACACAAATACCATAGTTTTGTGTGTGCTCATAAAGTAACGCGTTACATTCTTTATTAGATAAATTAACAATATTATCAAAAATACTTATTGTCTAGCGGACAAAATATTATAAAATACATGACTTTATAAATGTTCGATTTGCAGCCCTTGCTGTATTTGACAGTCACCCAAACGGTGTACCAATTCTTGTTGAAGCTTGTTTATTGTGTCTTGAGAAATATTGTTGCCGAATTCTCTCTTTTAATTCTTGAATATTTGCTGGTTTTGTTTGATACACAACATTCTTCAGATGGCCCCACATGAAATAATCCAAAGGATTGAAATCTGGTGACCTCGCTGGCCATTCAATAGGTCCACGTCTACCAATCCACCTGTTCGGAAAAATGTCATCTAGGTACCTTCTAAAATCTACAGCATAATGTGGAGGTGCACCATCCTGTTGGAACCATAAACTTTCGTCACAACCTCCAGGACTACGTCTGCTGGGAAACGAATCACGTAAAGTAGGTACGAGATACCCTCTTAAAAACTCAAGGTACGTTGCTCCGTTTAAATTGCCTTCGACAAAGTAGGGTCCGATGATTCGATTTCTTACAATTTCAGCCCATACATTTACCTTTTGCGGGTATTGTGTATGATGTTCACGCATCCAGTGGGGGTTTTCTTTTGCCCAGAATCTACAAATCTGAAGGTTAACCTCGCCATTTAACGTAAAAGTGGCATCATAAGAAAAAATGATGTTTTGTATCAATAGAGGGTCTCGGTGACATTTATCCATCATTATTTCGCAAAATTGGATTCTTCTATCGGGATCATCTTCGTTTAATTGATGCACAAGTTTGATTTCATGAGGATGCCATTTTTTGAGATTTAATAATTTGTGTACCGTTGTTTTGCTAACACCGATATCACGACTTCACGCACAGAAGTTTGCGCATCTTCTTCAAAATTAAGTAAAACATCTAATGCTGTATCAGAATTTGCAGAGGGACGACCTGATTTGCGTACATTTTCAACCGTACCAGTTTCTCTAAATTTCTTTTCAATCTTACTGACTGTTGAATGCGTTATAGGTCTTTCTGGATATATATCATTAAACAAATTGCACACTTCCATCGCGATCTGTGTCCATACCCAATCATCCTAAGTATTTCCATTTTTTGTTTTTCACTTAACTCCATTCCTAATTCAAATTGAATCTAAGCAATAATTAAAACTGTCACTGAACATCAATAAAATACTGAACAAATAATTACATTTCACAAAAAAATAGACGACTTTGTTTTTTTAAAATTGATAAGAAATAATTTCTTTCATATTCTGTCGTCGTCGTCGTCGTCGTTGTCGTCGGCCACTTCTCGATACATGTCTTGTTAGCACGATACAACCTCCGGAGTATAACAAGTCACCAATTTTATGATTGCATATTGTTCAGGACATCCCACATATGATCCCTATTGATTTGCAGCTCACAATAGCCAGTACAACGGGTGCTATGGTACTTGAAGTACGACATTTTTGTCATTTTTTGAGAATTTCTAGTTTGTTTTCACGATACAGCCTCCGGAGTGCAAAAAGTCACTAATTATATAATAATAATACTAATAATAATCGAGAAATCGTGATAAGTCGGATGTGGAATACAAAAACTAAAGTGGTACCCGTTATTGTAGGAGCATTGGGAATGATGCGGGATAGTTTGAAAACATACTTAGAGATGATCCCAGGTAAACCATCAATGTTTGAAGTGCAACAAATTGCACTCATGGGAACTGCTCACATAATAAGAAAGGTGCTAGGGTGAATGACTTTGATTTCTAGTTGAGAACTGTATTCACCCATTTAGCCGCCAAATCTATAATAAGGCGAGAGGAAAAAAATATAGAAATAATAATAATAATTAATAATAATGATAATAATAGTGTTTTAAATGAAACTCACGGTTTCTAGTTAACACCACAATATAATAATATTATATTGTGGTATTAACTAGAAACCGTGAGTTTTGTTTAAAAGACTAATATGAGTAGATTCCACGAAGTAAGGGTCGAGACAGTTAATTTCATAATAATAATAATTTATTTCCAAAAAATTTCATATTTCGACTTGTGCGTGGGTGAAGGCTCTTTAATCTCGAGAAGGTAGGTACGTATATTTTGTTATGAATCAAGTCTATACAAAACTGAATAGATATAGTAATATTTGAGACACGTAAAATACATATACAGAACAAAACAATAACTCCCAATTAGACAGGTAAATAAAAATTAATGGCAATTAAAAGCATACTGAAATCGTACTATTAGAGATAAAAATATTTATTAAAATTACCATAGCAAATAAAAGAAGTACATAGTTTACTAAGGCGAATTCAATAATTGTTTGTTCTTGGTTTTCTGAACTAATGAGATAACGTATTTTTGATGGGCAGCTAAAAAATATAGGGTAAGGTAAAGTATTTCAATTTTACATATTATAACGCTGTATGTTAAGAAGATCTGTGAGACAATTCTATTAGTTTGCAGCCATTTTTCAATTTTCTTTTTGAATATAATGGGTGCGTTTATTTCACGAATTTCCAATTTCCTATTGTACAATCTTGGACCGAGAAACACATGACTTCTCAAGTTAAGAGTTTTGTTAACTTTTGGTATGTATACAGCAAGAGGTTGATTTCTGGTCGAGTACTTATTCTTTGTAGAGTTTTTAGTTTTGGTAATTTTTTCTTTATTTATCACACAGTGGAAATAAAGTTGTTTGATATCAAGGACTTGCGATAAGTCAAACAGTTCTACTGTGGCAAATTTTTTGTCTTTACCATAAATTATTTTTATGATCCATTTTTGTAGGATCATGATTGGGGATATAAGGTGATTATATGCACCACCTCATGCAGTTAAACTATACCTGAGTTGTGATTCAACTAAGGCGTAATATATAGACTTCAACTGTTCAACATTTACCATCGTTTTGTAGTGCCTAAATAAGTGAAGCAAACTACGTAATTTTCCAGTTAGTTTTTCAATATGGTGGTCTCATTTCAGATTGCAGTCGATGATCAGATCCAAGTAGTAAGTTACAGTGGTCTGTAGTATTGAGAAAGTTATTGTTGGGGTTGTTCGCGAGAAAGGGGGGAAGTTTTCGAAATTGATTCTCTTATACTGAAGGGCACATAATGTGTTTTAAGAATGTTGATGTTAAATTTCCTAGAGTCAAACCATTCTTTTATTTTTAAAAATTCTTCTTGTGCCTTATTGAGTAAGTTTGTCCAATCATTTGCGTTATAGAAAATTGCAGTATCATCTGCGAAGCTTATAATTTGGCCTCCGGTATCAAGAGAGAACAGGTTCGTCAGGTAAATATTGAAAAGACAGGAACCTAGCACAGTGCCCTGTGGTACACTTTGCTTGATGGTTTTGAACTCACTGAAAGTCCCTTGAATATATACACATTGGATTTTTTCTGACAAATAGCTCCTCAACAACTCCAGGCATGGTCCTCTCATTCTCAATCAGTTTCTCATGGCTTACGGTATCGAAAGCTTTAGCCAGGTCCACAAAGGTACAAAGTGACGGTTTTCCCTCATCAAGGGATTTACATATTTTTCAGGTAAGAGAGGCTATTGCATCTTGAGTGGACATAGTCTCACTGAAACCGAACTGCAGCGGAGAGAGAATCTCATATTTTTCTAGGAATTTGGACAAACGTGATTTAATGACTGTTTCTATTATCTTTGCAAGGCAGGAGATTGAAGATATAGGCCTATAATTCAGACATTCCAATTTGTCGCATTTCTTATAAATCGGTTTAATTTTGGTCTTGTTGAATGAACTGGGGAATGTACCTTTTTTCAAAACTATATTCGCAAGATGAGATATTGGTTTACCTATACTATTACATATGATTTTTAAGGTATCTGAGATTATTGAGTCCAACCCGGGAGCCTTGTTCGTTTTGAGTTTGTGAATTATTTGTATTATTTCAGCTTCAGTACATTCTTCTAGATATATAGTGTTCGATATGCGTTTTTTCGTTTCATTGAAATTTTTTGGTTCTATAATTTGCTGTGCCAAATAGTTTGCTTTTGTTTTCTCTATGAGAAGACTATTTCTATAAGTTCTATATTTAGTTTGGAGTTCAACATTTTCCCAATCTTTGTGCCTCTCTTCATTCAATGTATTCTGTTTTTTGATGGATGTTATTAAACCACTAGTAATCCAAATTTTCTTTTTTTTATATGTTTTATTTTGACCATGGACTTCTGTACATACATTTGGATATTATCTGTCAAGGTATCTGCATCCTCGTTCTGGAGGAAGTTGTTACAGGATTCCGCAATGATGAGTGTTTTCAGTCTTTTATAATTTACCTTATCTGGTTTCATCGGGCTTTAATCTGATTTTTCAGTTATATTTTCAATTTTTAGCATTGTAGTGAAATGGTCGCTAATAGAGCTTTTGAACGCGATTGGTATAACTTTGTTACTTATATTCCTAGTGAATGAATGGTTCAAGAATAAGCGTGAGTTGCCTTGAATTCCGGTGTATGTATTTATTGGTGAGTTTAAATTGTCTTCATTCAGAATGTTAAGGTAATCATTCGAATCATCCGTTTCAGAAAGTATATTTATGTTTATATCTCCTCCAAGAATAACCTGATTATTGTTGTCCTTCAAGTGATATCCAATGAAATTTTCAAGACACTGGTATATCTGGTGACTTATATATCCCTACAATAACTATATTACTTTTCTCCAATTTTACTGTTAGTTCAATTACCGTAGGTTCGTGTATTTTGAGTACTATAATTAAGACGATGATGGAATATCATTCAGAACATCTCACATATGAACCCTGTTGATTTTAAGCTCACCTCATCCAGAACAACAGGTATAAGTACGACATTATTGCAATTTTTGGAGAAATTCCAGTTTGTTAGCACGGAGTATATACAAGTGACCAATTTTATGATTGGATATTATTCAGGACGTCTCAAAGATAAACTCTATTGATATTCAGCACACTAACGCCAGTAGAACGGGTGCTATGGTACCTGAAGTACCAAATTTTTGTCATTTTTGGAGAATGTTTAGTTAGTTAGCACGATACAGCCTCCAGAGTGTATAGAAGTGACCAATTTTATGATTGAATATAATTCAGGGCGCCTAATAGATGAACCTTATTGATTTTTAGATCACCAGAGCTAGTACAACGGGTGCTAATGTACCTCAAGCGTCACATTTTTGGTCCTTTTTGGAGAAATTTCGGGTTGTTAGCACTGTACACCTCCGGAGTGTACACATGTGACCAATTTTGTAATTGCATATTTTTCAAGGTGTCTCATAGATGACCTTAATAATTTTCAGCTGACCAGAGCGAGTACAACGGGTCCTATAAATCCAGATATACTACATTTTTGGAGAAATTTTGGTTGGTTAGCACAATTGATCCCCCGAAGTGTATACAAGTGTCAATTTTATGATAGAAACTTGTTCAGGGCCTGTTACATATACGGAAAAAATAGTTTAAATCTTTAAAACCGTTTATTTTGTTGTTGTCATAGCTACGTTTGTGTTCTGAAATTATAGTTTAGAAATTTGTAAAAGTTCTACCGAAATAAATGTTATCACCGTTGTCAATACCACATTTTGATTTATAAACTCCTGATTGTTTAATTCTGAAGATTTAGATTTGTTATTTTAAATGAGTTTGGATAAATTGTAATCAGTTTTAATTCAAATATTCATGACTAAAATTTCCAAAAATTATTTAATTTTTAAGGATGGTGTTCCAAAGTAAGTTAACAGGTGCAGTGCCCACGTCCAGTTCACTGGACGCAAAAGTTCCTAATGAGAGCCCGCGTCAAGTTGACAACAATTTAATATGAAATATATGCGTTCCTGTAAACACTGGTGTCTGTTGACATAAAATTCCTTCAAAAGGGGCCCTGGCGAAGGAATTGTGCTAAAAATATTTCGGGTAACTGAAATTTTTGACCTTGTATATAACGATAAGTGTCGACGCTTGACGAATCCTTCCGGTCACAATTGTTGCTATACCTTTGATATGACGATCGTCCACAGATGACCCACAGATAGATGAGACACTGATTGTGGCGCCATCTAAAGAGCCTGTCGACTAACCAGTTGAGTGATGTTGAAAAGATTTCTGTAATTTTAGGTTTAGGCGGTATATTCAAATCTACTGTATTCTAATTATTTTATTTCAAAATAGCAATGTATAGTCCATCATTTGACATTTCATTCAATTTAACTTCATAAACTCAATAATGATTATATGTTGAGTTAAATTAAATGAAATATCAAATGATGGACTATAAATGCATAAAATGGAAAAAAACAAAACAATAACCATAGAAACAGTTTATTTATTTTGATATAAAAATACACAACGAATAATTTCTTTTACAAGGTACTTTTCTTAACAAACAGAATATGTAATGTAAAAACAATGCAATGATTAGAAATAATTTGATTGGAGTATCATTAGATTTTCAAATGATGTTACATCAAGAAACAAGTAGAAAATTATTTATAAGTATTATTATATTCCAATAAACACACAGAGCTGGACAAAGTAGTGGAGTAACTGCTAACTACTTAATCAAAAAAAGTGTTAGCAATGAGTAGTTAACTACTATTTTTGGCAACTTTCTGTGAAAGAATATATTTCAGTATAGTTGCTGTGACTGTTATAACAAAAGTAATTAAAATAATTCTAAAGGGAATGTAGTTAACTACTTCCCAACTCTGTTAATCCAAGGTACCAAGTAATAACATATAAGTGTTCTAAACAGCACTCATGACTGTACAAAATTCAAAATAATATATCTAACATTTCATTTCCACTTAAAACACATCTTTAATTCTTTACTTGAAGTGTTAAATAGCTCTTCATGGCTCTTAAAAATCCCACCGTCTTGTGGAAACCCTTTCTCATTTCTGGATGAGCTTCTACAACTAACAACAATGAATAAGTAAACACACAAATATGCTTGAAAATTTATATCAACAAAAGGAAACAAAATGTTTGAAAGTTTAAATTATGGAGTTTTTTTTTTTTTAATTAATGATTTTTTTTTATTTTAGAATTATTTCTTGACTTATAGGTTTTTTTATTTTTGGGTTTTATTGGTTATTTTGGATTTTTGGTTACCGCGAGACCAACTACTCAGGCTTAATGGCTCAACAAAAGTTGATACTAACTTTCCCATAAATTTCCATACCATGGGCTATATATGAAAATTGTTTCTTAAGGAATAAACTCAAAAGATAAGTACTTAGTGGAAAAATAATTCTTTTGCTAATTGTAAAGCATCCATTTTTACTTTGTTAATGCATTTAATTGAATGTATTGGAATAAACTTTGGCATGAAATAGAATTATTAATTTTTACCAATTACTGATCAATTAAAGTAAATGAAAAAAATATAATAAACAAGATTGTCAATTTTATATATATATATATATATATATATAATAACAAGATGTACGAATAGTGCGTGTCATATGAACAATAAGCTATCCTGCTGAATTCTGTTATATTTTCTCATGTTTCATTCAACACCTTTGCTCTCATGTTTCACATCTTTTCTTGGTTGTACCGTACCGATGACGGCTAATGAGCTAGAAACATGCATGTCTGCGGTTACCATTCTTTTCAGTAGCCCCTTCTCCTATTTGCGTGCAATACCCACTAATCTATTCGTTGCTTATTATATATATATATATATATATATATATATATATATATATATATATATATATATACTATTATGAACCTTTACATATTTATCAATTTATTTCTTGAAAATATCTACCTACGTTTGGAAAATGAAAAGACTTTATGCCTATTAATAGTTTTTTCGCTTCTCAACACATTCAGTGAAGGTGACAAGGACTCAATACCTTCCATCCCATAGCTGGCGGAGGGGATAGCTTTCATATGCGGTGAAGGTGGAAATGGCTCAACACCTTTACTAGTGGAGGGAATAGCTATAACATAAAATAAAACCTAGATTATTATTTGTTCAATGAGTACATTTTAAAATGTCCAAAATTATAGCATGCTTTATTGAATGAAATCAATTGTCTTAACCCTTACTCCGTGAAATCTACTCATATTACTGTTATTATATAAAACCTACTGTTTGTAGATAATTTTTACAATATATTGAAAAAATGTTAGAAATTCTAAGAAACTGACCATTGTTTTGGTATTAAATATCATCATCAGAATGATAGAGGGGTTCATTTCATTTGATGCCTATCTGATGCTTAATAATTATTTGTGGCTAAACCAAGAAGTGACCTACCGTGTGATTGAGTACAAGAAGTATGACATTATATTAACATATAATAAGTCAATCACAAGGTAGGTCACTTCTTGGTCTAACCAAAAATAATTATTAAACATCAAATGAAATGTAACTTCTGTCATTCTGACGATACTATTTAATATCGAAACAATTGTCAATATCTCAGAATTTTAACATTTTTTCAATATATTGTGGAACTATCTAGAAACAGTTTCATTCAAAACTGCTATATTGAATACAATAAAACTTACCCTCAATTTCTGTTAAGTTCCTCTCATATTTTCTGGTGGGAAATTCAACTTTTCCAACTGGAGAATAATATGTATGGCTGGAAGGCATATCTAGTTATATCTGTATGTTAATAAACACTTTTTTCCCAATTGCGGGTAATAAATGACTTCAATTAGGGATCGTCTCCTGTATAGGCTCTTCTACTTACACGGGAAACAAAAAATTGTCTGTTATATCCCCCTTCATTGAATAATCTGAAATATATACATATTTAATAACATTTATTATACTTATATCAAAGAAAATTACTCACCAGGCAAACACCTCCATTGTTTCCTCGTCGTCAAATTGGATGATTTATTCCCAGTATAGCATCACAACCAGGATAAACGAAAATGACTGAACGAGCAACACAAAACACGGGTCAGTTTTCTGTGACGACCAATATGACATCGCACATACGCAGTTATGAAAATCAATAAAATTTCATTACAACGACGTAACAGTTTTCATTAATGTTTTGGATTTTTTTTAAACCTACTGATTCTAGTTACTCGACAGGCTCTATAGATGGCAAGGTCTGCAGTGTCCCTCATATATTTATTTCTCATTTTTAGATCAAGTGTTGAACTAAGAAAAAAATTGCGAGAACACAGGTATGACAGAAAGAGACCATTTACGCAAGCAGAATTAGAAAATTATTGGGACAACCGTAGTGGAAATTAATGGGACTTTTCTAGTGATGATGATTTAGAAGCTAAGAACTACTGCCTCTCATATGTATCCAGTGGAAATAGTATAAAATCAAACAAAGTCGCAGAAAATGAACTTTTATCTCACTCTGACTGCGATACCCAAAGTGAAGATCTACCAGCAGCTTATTTCCCAAGAGTCTCGTCATCAACATTCGATCTGTAGCTGTACCGACCCAATCTATCCCTGCTTAACCAAATTTGATCATTCCCTCTTCCATCGAAATCGAACACTCAATCCAACAAAGTGAATTGCCTTCCAAAAATGAACAAAAAACAAACAAATCCTGTGACAGGGCCCAATCCTCATTAATAATCACCCCAAATAATTTATTAAGGCTATCATTCTGCCTCTCTCCTCCTCTATCCTCTACTCTCAATGTTTTGATTAGAACAAGGCTAGATCCTAAAATATTTTCGACACATATTTTTCTCTACCTCTATTTACACTTCAATTTTCAAAACTGTCATCATTACTATTGCAGAATATTTCTAATTGGAAACACAACGCGATTGATAAATGTTCTCTAAAAGTCTAGCATACTACGTAGCTACTTGAGTAGTAGATAAAAGTACTGAAATATAAGTGTTAGAAATCAGAAATGCCCACTATACTCATGTAGAATCAGTATTGTCAAAACATTCAGTATGGAATAGGTATAGGGATAAATTCAAAGAAACAATTTCTTTTAAACCAATTTATTCAATTGTTATCATTCTCTACTCGATAATTCATCACAAATCGTGACTCTTTTTTATCACACATACAGTCAAACACTAATTTATTCCTAATCCTTAACAGTTTTATACAACCAAAAATGGTAAATGTGGTGAGTAAACAACCATTTTCCATTGAACAATGATCGAAGACCCTGCTTAACATCATTCTCATCCTTTCATGAAAAGTGTTCCCATAAAATTACTACGACGAGATTACTTCCATAAAATTTGAATAATCATTGTTGTGATCCTGAGATTTGCTCACACTTTCCTTGGATGAGAAACAGAAAGCAGTGAAATAATTTCATTCACTGGCTCCTCGGCTATGAACTGATTTTTAAAAACTTCTATTTTATTGAATGAATAATGTCGCTATACAAATGTTTAAACTAAAAGAAAACCATGTCAATTAATCATTTTTCCAACTATTGTAACTAATTTCCAATTGTATTTTCATTAGAGAAGAACAAAAATATATTCAACAATACCAATTGAGGAGTTGAGTGCCATACTCGATACGATATAGACGTTATATCTGTGTTCGAGTATAAACCGGTACTATTAATATTGATAAAATATTTCTGCATTAGGAAACAATAATATAGACTAATAGACACGTGTTCCGATTATTTCAACATTCAGTGTGGATAAGTCAAAATTGTTTTAATAAGTTTGTTGACTTGGATTCCTTAGAAACTGTAAGTGATAAAGTCTTACTTTACTTCTAATTATCAACTATACAGCCGAATACAATTAAATATTACATCGTTACCAGTAAACAAACCTTACTTATAGCAGATTTAAGTGCCTGGCTTATCGGACCTCCAGGGCTGTACTCAATTATTTTATCACTTCGTGTTTTGTGGAAAGTTAAAAATGTATACTAAAAACTATTCTCAATCATTGTCCTCATCTCAAAGTCAATCTCGTACCCCAAATACCTACTCTTCAGGAGTATCAGAACAAAAGTTTGCCTCAAAAGAACAAGCAATATTTTTCTGTACTTTAGAAAATACTCAATTACAAGATCATCTAATTCATCTAGGAACCATAATCAAACCGAAAAATATCATTTTCTCCTCTCGATTGTTCCATAGTCGTATATGTATGTACCTATCTAGTGAACAGTTGGTGGATGACTTGATAAATAATCATGGATACATAAAAGTACAGGGGGAAATAGTTAGGGCCAGAAGACTAATAACACCTGCTGAGAGACTCATTCTTTCGAAGGTATCTCCTACACTACTACATAATCTATTAATAGACCAATTAATAAACATCGGACTAAATCCCGTTTTCTACCTGACACGTTCAAGAATCAGTTCCTCTCTACCTGAGTATAGCCATATTCTTAGTTTTCGGAGGCAAATCTACGTCAGTCCTCACAATTCATCGCTACCAGTATCGTTCACAGTAGGCTTTGAAAACACGACATAACGAGGTTTTCTGTCTCAAGATGATATGGTATGTTGAAATTGCAAAAACCTGGTCACATAGTATCTAAATGTACTGTACCTGGAACATCTCTACCGCAAGTACAATCTACAGGCAACTCCAACTTATCAATCAGCGCAAATACATTTAATTAAGTTCCGGCAAACACCGTTGTCACTCAATATGTAATAGCAGCTTCCCCAGTAGACTCAAATTCAACCCCAAAAAAAACGGCAACCTCTAACGTCACGCCGGTTGCATCTACTATCAGGGATGCATCAGAAGAAGCCGACAACAGCTCCGACAAAATAAAGCGCAATATAAATGAAGTAGTTACATGTGAAGCAGACGCAGCTGAAAACGATCACAATTCATTTCCTTTACCGAGAAACAAACCAAAATCAAAGAAAAAGAAAACCAATCTGACAACACCCAGTCTTACCTCAGATATCACAATACAGTTCCTTAAACCGGCCAAAGACTTTATTGATAATCAATCTCCTCCATTCGTTATCAATTATTATCAACTTGCGTTACTTATAACCAATGTTAGTGGCTCTACAGATCCCATCAATATAATCGAAGAATATACAACAGATTATCTAGCCCTGACCCAAATGCTCTCTCAGATACATCCACACTTAAAAGATAGATCTATGAAGACTCGATTTACTGACTTGAAAAAGAATATGTTCAAGTTCCTGGGTAACGATACTCCAGAGTGGGATAGTGACATATCCCAAAGTAGTCATCAAAATATATAATGTCAATACTTCAGTAGAACATCTACGGATTTTCCCATCGCCTTGCCATGTTACAAATCCTAATTGGGGAGCACTCCTCCGATATTATATGCCTACAAAAAACTTATAATAAATATCAAAATACTTATAATTCAAAGCTGTTCGACTGTTTTCGCAAAGACCGAATAAGTAATAATAATTTTCCTTCCGGTGGAGTAGCTACTTTAGTCAATGAGGCATTGGAGGCAGAACCATTTCCTTTCACCAGCAACTTAGAAGCTGTCGTTGTCAAGATCAACTCACCTAGCACATATTTCATATGCAACATTTATTTATCCTCAAGTTATCCAGTCTCCTATAACGACTTAAAAGATCTACTCATGCAAATCCCACCTCCACGCATAATTATGGGCGATTATAGCCATAACATAATATGGGGCTCGCAACATACAGACACAAGAGGTAAAATTGTGGAAAATTAATCTTGGATCTTCAACTCGATTTTCTCAATGAAGGGACTCCAACTAGATTCAACATCAACACCGGGAACTCAACTGTAATCGATCGAATCATTTGCTATCCCTCGTTAACACCTCGCCTATTCTGGGAAGTCCTAAATTTTACCTATGGTAGTGATCACCACCCTATAATAATTAGTCGTGGTACTCATCAATGTCCGGATTTTTTTCTGCCAAAATGGAAAATCGACTCTGCTAATTGGTCCGATTGTGCTGAGTATATTAAAGTCGCTACCTCAAACTAAAAACACGTATGAATCATCATCAAATTTTAACAATATAATTATGAGCAGTGCTGAACTAATTATAGGCAAAACAAAAAAGACAAAATTGAATCACGTTCCTTTACCTTGGTGGAATCCAGAATGTAAAGCAGCAATTCGAGCGAGCAAAGCAGCTTTGAATAAATATAAAAGACACAGGAAAGTTGAAAACAAGATAGATTTCAAGAAACATAAAGCCAAGGCTCACCTTACAAAGAAACTCGCAGAGAAAAATTCCTGGATTGAATATATTTCAAAAATAAATAGTTCTACTCCTGTGAGTGAAGTGTGGACAAGAGTAAGGAAAATTTCGGGCCTTAATTATAATCCAGTAATAACTAGTCCAAAATTCAACAACTCAAGTCAAAACCTATGCAAGTGAAATGGCTGACATATTAGCCAGTATTTACAAGCAAATATCCTCGAACGAAAACTACATCACTTTTCTCAAAAATAAATTTGCTGCAGAAAACTCGAATCTGTCACTGGATGGAAATGAACATAATGCTTTAAACATGAGCTTCACAAAAGCAAAATTGGATAACGCCCTTAATAATTTAAAAAATTCCTGTCCAGGACCAGGTGATATAACAGCCGTATTTTTGAAACATCTTCCCGATATGGCAAAAACAACGCTCCTGAAACTAATTAACTGCATTTGGGATCAACATTAGTTTCCAAAAATCTGGTCAAAATCCATCGTCCTTCCGCTCCTTAAACACCTAAAATCTCGCATTGAACCTTCATCTTACCGACCTATAAGTTTAACATGCTCAACCAGCAAACTCATGGAGAAAATGGTCAATGGCAGACTTATGTGGACTTTAGAAAAGGTAAACCATTCAATATCTGAGCCAAATGGTTTCCGACAAAATCGTTCAGGGATTGATAATATCCTGGATTTAGAAAGTGACATTCATGAAGCTATATCGACAAAACAAACCTGTATTGCCATATCCTTCGATCTTAAAAAAGCTTTCAATACTTTCCGGAAACTTAGTATTCCTAAAGCAGCTGCACACGTGGAACATGCGGGGAAGTTGTTTTAAATTCATCAGTATTTCTATGAAGAACCGATCTTTTCGTGTAATAGACCATAGCTATTACTCTGCAGATCAGATAGAAGATAATGGGAAACCACAAGGATCCATTCTCAGCCCCACATTATTCTAAGTGGCCAGAAACAATACCATCAAGAGCATATCGAAACCCTTCAAAGCTCGCGTGTATGTAGATGATCTCATTGTATATATTAAAGGAAAAAATACTTCTCCCATGACGAATATTTTGCAAAAAATTTTAACGAAACTCGAACAATTGTCCTTGAATACAGGATTTGAATTCTGCTCATCAGAAACAACATTACAATTACATGGTAAAAATTCATCGTTCAGATCGTTGGTAAAATTTCGGGGAATGTGGTTCGATAAAAAGCTTACATGGCAGGAACATATTAAACAAACGGCCCGTTTTTGTAACAAACGACTAAATCCAATGGAGACATTGGCTAATAAATGTTGGGGATCTGAATACAATACACTACTCACCATTTATGAAACATTTATCATGTCAAAAATAGACTACGGTTCCATTGCATACGCCTCGGCTTCCAAAACAACTCTAAAGTTACTGTACACTGTGCACAACAATGGCCTCGGAATTGCACTAGGAGCTTTCAGAACAACTCCCGTTGAAGCTATATATTGCGTTAGTGGTGAGCCAATTCTGCATTACAGAAGAATATTCTCAACTCTCTCGCCACATCTATAGCCTCGAATAGAAACAAACCTCTCTACACCAATGCCTTCGCCAAAAAATATACTAACTACTCCAACAACAAACCGCATACACCTAAACCTTAATATGAGAGAATACGTTCATATCTCCAGTATTTAGACATCCAATTTCCAGAATTATTTCCAATAGATCTAAACCACCCTCCTCCCTGGACTATGAACGCCCCTCCCATTAACACTAATTTGAGCAGATTTAATAAACATGAAGTATGCCCAGCCGTTTTTGAAATTAGCCTTGAATTAATATTGGGAGAATATCAGGACTTCATCAAAATATACACAGACGCATCTTAATGTGGAATGGGAGTCGAAGTAGCAATTGTAACAAGCAATCTTAGTTTGAAATTCAAACTTTCTGTAATCCTTAATATTTTCTCAGCCGAACTTTTTGCTCGCTATAAGACCCTCCAACACATATATTCTTGCAACATACCAAAAACGTTAATTCTTACCGACTCTCTCAGTTCTTTGTTAAACTTGAAACAGATCTATCCCCAAAACCCTATTGAGAAAATTATCAAATCAGAACTGCTATAAGCTCATTAAGACTCCAGATGCGTCAACTTAATATGGATACCACCCCACATCGGCATTGAAGGCAATGAAGTGTTGCTAGTGATCTAAAGGTATTTATTAAAAATAAAGTTTTGTGTAAGTGGAATCGGGACTGGGAAAGTTCTCAGTCGAAGTTACGGCGAATCAAAAGTGACGTTCCTCCGTGTCAGTTAAAAAGTAGTGATCGACGTACGCAAGTGACTCTTTCGCGCCTACGCTTGAGCCATACCAGGTATACTCACTCCTACATTTTTTTCAAACGACGATACACCAAAATGAACTGTGTGCTATGTAATAGACAGAGTAAAACATTTCCTGGTCGAATGTCCCAGATTTGAAGAAACTCATTGGAAATTACTGCGATCACCGGCTCGTAATTGACTACCTAAAATCAATTAATATGTTCCACCAAATATAAAATTTTCCATTGTACCGTCGCTGAATAACCTTCGGGTGGATGTGACTCTTCTAAATTTCTAAATAAAAAAAATACGAATTGAGATGAGCTAACTGGACCTTGTGAATGAAAGTTGATAACGTAATGTTTTTCAATGATTTAATAATATAATTTCAAAACTGAGATACCGACAGTATACCGTTAATGAGTGTTTGAAGTATCACAAATAGAAACACAATTAGTAGTAATTGGTGAATTCAATAACAAATAAGGCACAAACTTTCCTAATGCATTCTATTCAAGGAATTGATTCTATTTGTAAGATATTGTATCTCAGTTTCAGTTTACAAAACCTATAGTATCGTTATGTGTTAGATTATATATCATATTGATATTATTTGTATTATTACCAATATTAATGGACAGGTTAGTTAATTTTATGATTTCACATTGATTTATTTGTAAACAACAAATTTCACAAATACGGTTTACACAATAATATGCTCTAAACAACCAAGTGTCTCATTAAGAATAGGGCATAGAAAAACCGCAGTCATGAATACAAATAATGCGACTGTGGGTGTTCTACGTTTCGATCTATATAGGATGATTCATAAAGAGTGGCCCTTGACCCTATATAAGAAACATACTTGGTCCAAGAAAAGTCTTTCAAAATAATTTTGGGTTCGTAGTTAAATTTTGTATTATTTTGTTTCATTATTTTGTAACATGTCGCTGAGACATGTTTCTATTTTCAATAATTATTTTGGAACGTTACTTATTCGTCGGCTACTCCCACCTCTAATTCCACATCCTTTTATTTTACATATTAAGAACGTATCAGTGATCGTTTTTACCATCGTAAAATATATATTTAAACTGCGATTCAAGGAATCGTCGCATGTTCATTCTTCGCTGAGAAGCAATTTAGCATTCAATTTTCAAATAATACTTTTTGCGAGATATTGATTCTTCTGGCTGGTAAGTTCTCTATATCTTTTCAAATTGCAATTGTGCGCTTACAAATCATTCTATTTCGATTTTTGTCTCAAGTTGAAAATATTTGGTTTTTTTTTCAATAAACAATGTTTTTGTTATGGTGTTTCCAGTTTTGTTTCACCGTTATTATCTCTTTAAAGAATCCGGTGGCGTCCAAATTTATTTAATGAAGCGAATTCATAACAAATTCTTTATGGTTATTTTCCACTGATTCAATTTTGCTTTTTCTGAATATTTTGGGAGTAGGACGTATAAGAATGAACATATTTCTGTGGTTTTATTTAAAAAATTAAATTCAATTTTTGTACGTATTGTAGTATAAGCTCTTACCTGTTCATATCATTCCTCAGTTCCAATTTTCTACTGTTTCTCCTGTTTTTTTATTCCTTTCCCTACAGCTCTGCAGCCTTTACGGATCTACAGACTTTCATTGTAACAACTGATTGTTGTTCGTATTGTATTGAGAATATACGGCTTATGTTGATTTATTTTTGTGTCAAATAAATCCATTTGTCCCGAAATTTTGTTTGTTGATTTACCTTATCCCAATCGAAGGAATAGAAAATAGTGTAACTGAAGCCGAATTCACCACCTGCGGAGAGTCCCAAGGCCGGGTAAGCTTAGGATAGTGACACTTGGTTCCCAAAATAATTATAAAAAGCAAATTTAAATCAGTGGAGAATAACCATAAAGAATATGTTATGAATTCGTTTCATAAAATAAATTTGGACGCCACCAGATTCTTTAAAGAGATAATAACGGTGAAACAAAACTGGAAACACCATTACAAAAACATTGTTTTTTCAAAAAACGGAATATTTAAACTAAATAGAAAAATCGAGATAGAATGATCTGTAAGCACACAATTACAATTTGAAAAGATATAGGATAACTCACCCGCAAGGAAAATTAAAATCACACACACAGTATTATTTGAATATTGAACGCTGAATTGCTTCTCAGCGAAGAATGAACAAGCGACGATTCCTTGAATCAAAGTTCAAATAGATATGTTACGATGGTAAAAACGATCACCGATACGTTCCTAATATTTGAAATGAAAAGATTTGGAATTAGATGTCCCACGTAGCTGACTAATAAGTAACGCTCCAAAATAATTAATGGAAAGAGAAACATGTCTCAGCGACATTTGTTATTTCATGAATTTTTATACGTTCTCACTCGTAATTTTGTTGTCAAGATAAATAAACGAACACTAACGTTAACACTAACAAAGAGAGTCAAGGCTAATGAAAATTGAAAAAAAATCCAATATATTTGGAACGACAAAACATAACAAATGACGATCATGCTAAGTCATTTATTGATAACATTTGACTCTCTATTAGCGGGTGAGAGTTTTACGTTTCACATATAAAACCACGAATCGAGCTATGTGTAAGATAATGTTAAGAATTGGAATGGTAAATGTATTGTTGTTATCTCTTTCTTTAAACTGTTTTCAATGTTTTTCAAATTGGTCCAAATTGATGAAAATCGGTTCACGCATATGGAAGTTACAGTATTTTTTGTATCAACAAAAGTATATTTCTTCTTCTACTTAATGATAGCTAATATTGAAAAAAGAGTGGAACAAAGGTTGTGAATTGAAAAAAGTAGATTCAAATGTTGATAAGATATATCAACCCTAATTAAGGTAAATTTTGTAAGTGATAGATTGTGTCATCAAGCGAGAAGCTACAAACTAAGACATATTTCGAAACCTTTTTTATGTCGAGTTTGCTATGAAATTTTTTTCCCGAAGTTATACGACATAGGGTTTCTTAGATACTATTGGTCGCCACACTTTATGGATCACTCTGTATAAGGAAAATTAGATGAGGGAAAATGGACAGAGCGAAGCAACTACATCATTTGGAACAAGCTACAAGCTGTAAAAGTATAATAATATAAGTAGATACACTAGCAATAAAAGCAGGAACAAGTCGTTGATTCATGTCAAAAAATCCGGATGCTGTGAATTTAGGTTGTAACTCCCTGGCAAAATTTGATATCCTATAAGTTTTTGCCATAGCGTCCGTAGCTTCAAGGTAAACAAACACCTTTGTTAACTCCTCCGAACTTTTTTCCACTTTATCGAATGAGTCTATTATTACGTTGCAAGATAGCTAAAAATAATGAGAAATTAATCAACTGGTTTCCAATTTAATACACGTATTATGCAGTCTTGGTATTCCTACCCATCAATCCACTAATTGCAGATATAATTGTGAAAATAAATGATTATGGATGGTATAAAATATGCGGACAGATGGGCTAAATGAAAATATAATATATTCAGTTCATGAAGTTATTCTTCCCCAAGACAACTAGGATATGAAGTATTCTCGGATATCGGAAAACAAAATGCATTGCTAGCCCACTATTTAGTAAATGACAGTAGTATACCTTCCGCCATCGTGTGACAATTTCTGATGACAACACTGGATGTCACATCAACCAGCATTTGAAGGTTTTGTTTATATTTAGTTTCAGAAGATAACTTAAATTTTTTCAAATTTTTTGTGGGTATATGACGGCTAATTTTCGTTGCGTCTATAGTACTTTTCATCACTTGACAAGCGCAAGCGCAGCAGCCATTTTGAAAGAGCGGGAATTTAAAAGTTTCGAACTGTTTTTTGCAATAATGGTTAGGGATGCAATATGATCTCCACAATCAAATCCATCATTAAAACAAATTATTGATGATGCAGTCATTATTGACAAATCAGTTGAAGCGTATAATTGTGAACGATTAAAATGCGATTAAAGTGTTATGGGCGTACCCAAACAGGCAAAATGAATCTGCTAATTGAGAGGTTAGATGTCAATACAAACTATTATCTAACTGAAAATAGGTGAATTATTATTATCTAAATAAAATTTGGTAAATTATTATATCCTAATTAAACATCACTTATTGTCAGCACATGTACAAACACTAAAATTAATATTTAGGTTGATAATGAATATTGATAATGAAATTCCAAACTTTTCTGATATAAGCATATCGTCTTTTTAATCATGGAGGTTTGATTACGAGTATATATTAAGTACATCTATATATTGCAAGCAAGGTTAAGGAAAATTTATAAAATAATGTACCCCCGGGACTAATAGGAGCCAGGAGCGTATAATCTGAGCTTAAATAGTGTGAGTACTTCATATAAACTTTTTGTATGCTGGCCCTCGTTTTCGAGTTATAGGCCTCCAAAGTTGTAATTTTGAATTTGGTTTTTATTTCTGGTACTAGTTATTTGATCTTCATAAAATCTACAGCAAAGCTATAATGTACGTTTTATTTTGGAAAGGTAAACAGATTTCCAGTTGTGCCTTGAAGCCAGGGATGGACTACTCGCAATGGTCAATGATCCAAATATGTTGCAGGGATGGCACACCCTGTATGAAATTATCGAAATTCACTTTACTACACATTAAGCTAACGAAAAGGTACTCTTGTTGAAATTCGATAAAATAAGCCGTTTGGCTAATATTTATAGTTTTATTAATGCAATACGTACCAATTTACCTAGCTAACTTATTAATACGATGTTCAAGATTTACGTACATTACTACAAAAAAATAATTTGATGATAGCAGATGATAAAAACATTAAGAACTCATTCAATGGGAATCGAATAAGTACGCAAACAACGTTATTAGTTGGTTTTAATCAAAATTACGAACACACCATTATTAAACCATTAAGAAAACCTCAAAAAACACAAGTTATAAGACATTAGACTAAAACTAGTGCCTGAGCAAAACCAAAAACAAACGTTATTCTAATAAATGTTTAATATGAGCTCCTCCCACTTCCACGCACATTCTAAGTCTACGAAGGTTGTTTCTTTGCACTTGAAAGAGCAATCCCATATAACCTCTAATAACATTGCAGTGTAACACAATTCTGTCTATTAAATCTTGCCTTGTTTGCACAGGTGTTGCGTATACCTTACTTTTGATATAACCCTAGAGGAAGAAATCCATAGGATTAACGTCTCCTGATCACGGTGACCATTGAAAAGGGCCTCCGCGACCAATCCATCTATTAGGAAACCTTATGTGTAAATGCTGTCGTACATCTAAACTGAAATGAGGAGGGACTCCATCATGCATGAACCATAAATTCCTACGAGTTTGTAGTGGCACATCATCAAACAGATTCCATAACTCATTTTGCCAAAACTCCAAATATCTCTGACCGGTCGAAGTACCGTCAATAAGTTTGGCCCGATCAAATGATTGCCAACTATTCCTGCCCAAACATTAACCATGAATCTATGCTGGCTCCTAGTTTGTATATTGGCATGTGGATTCACATCATCCCATAAACCCTTATTATGAGAATTTATGACTCCATCACTGGTGAAAACGGATTCGTTCGTGAAGAGAACGTTACTAATAAATGTATTGTCTGCTTGTTGTTGTCCCAGAAACTACTGGCTACACTCAAGTCGTGCAGGATAATCAGCCACTGTCAAACTGTGTACTTTTTTCATGTGAGAAGGATATAACAGCTGTTCTTTGAGGACGCGAAGAACAAGTGATTTCGAGACGTTATGTTCTCTTGATAATTTCCGTAAACTCGTTGATGGTTCATTATCCACTGCATTTAAGTCTTGTTCAACTGCCACAGTACGAACGCTTCGTACTGGACCTTCTTCACCTTTTTTTGGCAAAAAACTTCCTAAAATTCAAAATTTTCTTTTGAATACATGGAACATTACATTTACTTATTCATACCTGTTTCTCGTAACCTGAGATCAATACGCTCAAACATTCGTTTGTTTGGCAATGCTCTGTTTGCAAAATGTTCTGCATAAACCCTTCTGGCCTCTAAACAGTTCCGAGAAGCCAGTCCATACATTAGATGCATATCTGCGTACTCAAATGTGAATTCTGCCATTGTAACTGTTAAGTTAAGGACTTATGAATTATTGACAAGTACTGACTACGAACTATTCTACACAACGTTTGACAACTAATCCTATGGTTACTTGATAAACGGTAAATACACTTTTAAAAAGTTTTTACCAACATTCGAATTAATAAGTTGTTAATGTTTTTTATCTTCTGCTATCGTTAAATTCTTTTTTGTAGTACTGTAGGTAAATCTTGGACATCGTATTAATAAGTTAATTTTACCTCGTTGTGTACTTATAAAAATGGCAAATGCGTAAATTGGTAAGTAGTGCATTAATAAAACTGTAAATATTAGCCAAACGGCTTATTATATCCAATTACAACAAGAGTGCCTTTCCGTTAGCTTAATGTGTGGAGAAATGAATTTCGATAATTTCATACAGGGTTTGCCATACCTGCAAACTTTTTGGATCGCTTCAAGACTTGAAAATAAAAATAAAAACCAAATGCAAAATAAAACTTTGGAGGCCTATAACTCGAAAACAAGGGCCTGCAGAAAAATTTTTATATGAAGTACTAACATTATTTTGGCTCAGATTATACGCTCCTGACTTTTTTCCCATTATTCCTGGGACACCCTGTATATTATGTATTCGTTTTAAATAATTTTAACATGTATTAATCTTTATACACACTCCATAACTACACCGTTTTATTTTTCCTTTTCGTACAGATAATATAGTCGACTTGTAAAATTAATTCTTTAATTAAGACACTTATTATTTCAATTTTATCTTAATTTATTTTTATTAAGTATTATTTGTTTAATGTTTGTCAATTTTAACGATTTGTATTTCAACATACTGTAGCATGATAAAAATACAATGCTTTTCTTGTATTGTATTATAACTCACGGAGGTGCAATGATTCGTTTAAGCCACCCAGTGAGTATGCAACTTTATACACACTTCTGTATAGTTGGTGGCGTAAGGGATCTAACTATGGGTTTTAAGATTCTTTAAGCATATTTTGAAATAATGGGATTCACATAATTAAATGGGTGTCTAGAGTAATATTTTTATTAATATTTTTCATGTGATTTAACCAATCCACAACAATTTTATCATTTTGTGTGGGGATTTTATTTGACTGCCAGTAGTAACACTGATTGCAGCTGTCAATAGTAAAGGAAAGTTGAATTATTGGAGCACTTGTCTGATACTTTTCGAGTTGTTAAGTTGAGTGTCTGCGGTTACCACTCTTTTCAGTAGCCCCTTCTTCTATTTGCGTGCAATACCCACTAATTTATTCGTTGCTTATTATATATACATATATATATATATATATATATATATATATATATATATATATTTTGTAATGTTCTATTATACATCTAAGAAATAATCTTCAATACTTTTGCCAGCTCAATTGAACACTATCTCTATAATACCTCAGGGTGTGAAGGTTTCATTCCTCATAAATCAATAAAACAAGATTCTAATTATTCCCTGTTCTATAATGCATGTGAAATATAAATCGACATTGATACCTACTAAAATGTACATATAAATTAAATTTCGTTTTTTTTATATTTACAGTTGATGTTTTAATAATTAGTCCAATAAATGTCTGTCAAAATTTGAGTACACAATTATAATGGAAATGTTCTTTATTGCATTGTATTATCGAATGGTTACTGACCTTATCACTCTGTCCACAACCGGTTAAATGTCCATACGCACTATCCAATCTTCTGTTATCAGGCTTCTTTCTTTTCTTTTCTTCACGTTCAAATTTTGTTACTGTCTGGTAAATATCTCCTTTTCTATTTTTATGAATCAATACGTTCGTAGTTAAACACGTCTTTTACGAACAAAAAATACCTTTTTTCATTTCCTCTCAACATGAAAAAAACTCTATTCAAAAATTACTTGACATCTCCTCTCAAATGTCTCCTTCTTTCTTCTTGATCAATATGGTTCTTCTCTAAAAATCTGGTCTTGTCAAGATCACTTGAAATCTCTTGTCAAAATGTTTATGATTAACTCAAATATTTACTCCGAATGTTTCTTATACTACTATATACACTTACATACTAACAACAATTCTATTTTGTTCTAGATTATATAGGTATCAATATCCCGAAATTTAACGTAAACGATTAATGATACTAAATTATTATTTTTAATGTTTTCTGACATGAATATATATATATATATATATATATATATATATATATATATATATATATATATGTATATATATATATGTATATATATATATATATATATATATATATATTATTGTGGTTTGCTGTTTGTGCTTTAAAACCTTCTTATCAATAAATTTATATTGTGATTTACTCAGTGTGAGAAACCTAATTATTATTGTTTAGTTTAGTTAATGTTTTAAACCTTTCTATTGTCAATACAATTTTGATTCGCCCGGTATATTAAAAGTTTTTAAAATATGTCATGAATAATTACACTCACCTTTTTCAATACTTTTGAAATCCTAGTTTCAGTTATTTATATGAGAACTCAATAACCTCAGGATCTTGGGTTCATGATATTAGATACAATTTTTTTTAATTTATATTATAAGCGCCAAAAAACAATTTTTTTTATTAATTAAAAAGTTTCAAATAAAAAATGAAATTCTTGCTTTTCTTTTCTCTACAAAATTTTACAGAACGCTCCTGTACATTCTGTTTCAAGACCCTTCTCCAGTTACGATCCGTCTCATCAATGATGCCAACTTAAGAATTAAACAATGGTCTAGAAATGAAATTCTCTAACAATGCAGTTAAATATTTTCAAATGGAAAACTTTATTTAATGCGAAATCAAGGAAAGCAAATACATTATTCAAATACAAAATTTTAAAAGGAATGACTTATCTACAGTGATCGTTCATACAATACACATTCACACAAATGGATTATTATTAAAAAGGTATAATTATGCAACATATTATACAACATAAAATGGCGGATATGGTGAGGATTAATGTCTGTGAAATTTAAAAGTTTGACGATATACACACAATACAAGTGAGTTCATTTAACTTTCTGAAACGAAATAGTATTTAAATACCAGTTCACTTATGTCCAATTCACCTTGTTTAATTCTTGTAGGATTCTTCCTGGGATACTCTACAGTTTCTCCTGTTTGGGTATGAACCAAACATGATGTTATACTTCACCTACATCAATACATTTTTGATGGGTTTTCAGAGTCAAATTCTTTCTGAAATGTATCGTGGAGATATCATTTCCACGATACAAAACTTTACTTTATTATACGGATAAATATTGAAGGTTAGTATTCTGCTATTTTTACCAGTCTCTTGTTACTTTTCTATTTATCAGTTTCTTTAACAAATTTTATTGAATTATTTCAAAGAATAATGTATTTCTTTCTATATTTACCATTCAAATTGTACCGCTTCTCTAGTTAATATTCAAAATTCTGTTCCAAAGTTTCAATTTTCACACCCATTCATTGTTCAAAAATTTCTACGTAATTAGTAGTGTTCATTATCAACAACTTCGCCATCCATTTTTTCTTAATTTTTCAATCGGATTGCCGCTGATTAAAATATTTCAAGTATAATTCATCAATCAAATCGGTTATAAAAAATTTTGTTGGTAGATCTCATTTCAGGTTTAAAATTGTTTATTTATCTTTTTAGAACATTCCGTTCTATATTTCTAAATAATCAAATTTCATATACTACTTCCTTTTATATAATTTCCAAAATATTTAAAACTGACAGTTCTATTTATTTTCATTTGATCTATTGAACATGACAAATAATTTCACAAATGTCAGCCATTATTATTTTGACTTTATTCCTTCACATATTCTGAAATATTTTTCTAGTGTTTCCAAAGAGTTTCTCACGACATCTTTTTAGGATATTTCAAATCAAATCATAATCTTTTAACTCTTACTATGTGAAAAATAGATTGTTACAATTCATATAAGGTGACGTTCTAAGAGGTTCTCTCTTAATACCTGGAATTCATGTTATCTCTACCATATGTGCATGTACAGGGTACAATAAACATTTTATTTATGTATCTTCGGTTTGATTTAATATTTATTTTCTCTCTTGAATTATTTTCCTTCATAGATCAGCTATATTTCTGATGATTTAAATGGTAATCAAAATTTGAAATTCTATATTTACATACAGTGTGTAGCATGTTCATTCCATATTATCATATACAAAGTTTCGCAAGTTCTTTTTCCTGTTAACATACCCTTAATTTTGCGTTTATAAAATTTTTATACAAGGAAAAATTTATGAACGCAAATTTTACTTGAAATATTTCATTTTAAAATTTTTTCAATTAATGATTATATTTGTGCAAATCTTTAATGTTCAAAACACCTCTAATTTCTCCACCTCCCATATATCTTATTTACTGTCCATTCTCATTTTCTATCACATATGGTCCCTCAAAAGGGGGTTTCAATTTTGCTCATATTTTTTTTATTTCTGTCTGATACCCTTAGAGCACGGACGATTACTAAATCTACTTTTTTAAATTTAGTTTTAACTTTTTCCCTTTTTTGCATTCTCCGTAAATATTTATTTGCATTGTTTTGCAAATTTTTATGTACTCTTTCCAATACTTTTTCAAATTCTTCTTTAGTATTTATTTCCCATTTTCTTTGAGGTCTTTGTTTCATCAAATAAATTGGACTTTCCATTGTAACTGTATTTGGTATATTGTTTGAATAATTTTGAATTTCTTCTATGTGATCCTCCCAATTGTTATGATTTTGATTCCACAAAGTTATTCTCCGAAATTTTATCACTTCTCTCATGTATCTTTCAGATGGATTTGAAGATGGATGCCGAATACTGATTGTCTTTAAATTTATTTGATTTTTGCCACAGGATTTCCTAAATCTTTCATTTGTGAAATAGGTAGCATTATCTATTATACAATTTCCAGGTTTTATAACTTCCTGCATATACTCTGATAGTTTTTCTATGATAACTTTACTTTTTGTTGTTTTTGTAAGGTACAATATTACGAATTTGGAAAATAAATCAACCACTATTAAAATATGGGAATTTCCTTGTTTACTAGGTATCAAATTGCTTTGGAAATCTATAGCAATTATTTTCCCACATTTGGTTGTTAATATAGATTTTGCTATGTTTTCATTTCTTCTGTGTTCGCTTTTTCCCAATTGACAAATATGGCATGTACTGGTGATCATTTTTGCAAGACTTTGGTCCCCTTTACTAATGTAATTTTTTCCAAATAATAACCATAATTTTCTAGATCCTATATGTCCATTTCTTCTAAGTAAATTCTTCAAAATTTTCTTAGTTGAATTTTCTGTTATTATAAATAAATCTGTTTCCCCATTTCTCTTTATCCATGTATTTCCTCTCAAGTGTCCTCTCTGTTTCTCTTTTTCAGTTAATCCCATTTGGTCTTCTATAATGCTGTTTAAAGAAAATATCCCATATGAATCTTTCATGATATTTACCCCAATTTTCACAATTCTTTCATTTTTATTATTATCCCCCTTACTTTCGCTCTGCCTAATGCGTCTGCCACCTCATATGTTTTTCCTGGAATGGATTTAATTTCAAAATCATATTTTTGTAATATTAAACCCCATCTATGAACTCTAATGTTACCAAATCTGATTTTTAAAATTGTTGTTAGTGAAGAATGATCGGTTTCTATTGTAAATTTTGCTCCTAATAAATAAAATCTAAATTCTGTTACACTGACAATTACACTTGCCTATTCTAGTTCTGATACCCCATAATTGCTTTCATAATTTTTCGTTACCCTTGATACGAAACATATGGGTACTTCCATGTCATTCTGTATCTGTAATATCACTCCTGCAAACTTCTCTTTGGATGCGTCCATCCGTAATATGAATGGTAGATCATAATTAGGATGATAAACCTTTAATTGTTTTTTAAATGCTTCTTTCAAATCGTTAAAAGCCATTTCTGTTTTATCAGTCCACTTGCATTTATTATACTTCTTCAAAAGCCTTATTTAAGGTATTTGTTTCATGCTAAAATCAGGTATCAGACGTTTAAAATATTTCATCATATCTAAAAATCCTCTTAGAGATTTTAGGTTTGATGGTCTCTTATACTCTATTATCGCTTGTATCCTCTCTTCATCCAAGGACATCCCATTTTGGTCTATTTTATAACCTAGGAAGCATATCTCTTTCCGATAAAATTTACATTTGATTTGATTTATTTCTAAACCTGCTCTATCTAATTCTTTTAAAATAATTTCAATATGTTTTAGGTGTTCTTCTTCATCATGCGAGAAGAACAATATATCGTCGATATAATGAAGTCTTCAAATTCATTTAATATTTGGTGTAATGCTCTAACCAAGGCAGAACAAGCACTTTCTATACCATATGGAGCTACACAAAATCTGTACAACACACCATCAATAGAGAAACCCGTATAATCTCTACTATTTTCATCCAAAGGAATTAGCCGAAAACTGTGTTTTTCAGTCGATTTTAGAAAATATTTTTGTATTCTTCATGCGCCCAAAAACTGCTTCTACATTCATCGGAGCCTCGTATTGTGGTACAGTGTATTGATTGATGTTTCTTGCATCTAGGCATAATCTCAATTCACCATTTGACTTCTTTACGACCACAATAGTGTTTACATATCTTGTGTTACATCTCTCTAGAATACCGTCCTCCAACAAATTTTGTATTTCTGAATCAACTTCTTTCCTGTATTTATAAGGTATGGGATATGTTCTTATTCTGAAATTCTCTATTCCCCTTACTTCTATCTTATCTACATAATTATTTGCCATTCTCATCTCCTTTTCAATCAATCCTTCATACTTCAATATCAAATTCTTCACTTTCTCTTCATATTTCTTATTTCCACACACTAATTCCAATTTTTCCATAATCCCACTCCTTTCTATATTCCATAATTTCTTATTATCCTCTTCAATTGCCAATACCTCCATATTCTCTTCCTCAAATTCAATTCTATTACCATTTAATTCTATCTCCATCTTTTCAAAATCAATTCTTGCCTTATATTTCTTTAATTCATCTATTCCTATAACTATGTCTGTTTATAAATTATCTACTAACAATAATTGCATCTCAACTTCTTTCCCATCCTTTGTATTATAGATCTGCTAACTTCACACAATTTCTTTCCATTTGCTCCTATTAACGTAGTTTTCGGTATTTCAATTAGCTTATTTTCTTAATTTTCAACATTTTCTTCTATTAGTTTTGTTTTATTTATGGACGCTTCCGAACTTGTATCTATTAAGATTTTCATTTGCTTCCCATTTAATTTTCCTTTGATTTTTACTAATCCCATTATTCCTTTTAATTCCAAATCTTCCCCAAATTCTATATATTCCTTTGGATGCTCATATGTACAGATGAGATTTCTTATATTTGGTATGTGCTCGATCCAAAATTTTGATCGGGCTCTTGCTCAGTGATTATTTCCGGTTCTATCGATATCACTCTCTCTTATCTCCTTTGGATATTGTTTACTCTTCTCTGTCCTCCATTTCCGTTTCCCCTTCCTTCCTCTCTATAATTTTTTCTTTGTTCTCTGTTTTCTTCTCGTTGTCGGTTTTCATAATGTCCATTACTATTATTTTGTTCTTTGTAATTATTATTGTTATTGTTGTTTTATTCAAAGTTTCTGTTATAGTTGTTTTGATTGTTAAAATTTCTGTTATAATTATTGTTATTTTTTGAATTATTGTTATAATTATTGAAATTAACTGTCTCGACCCTTACTTCGTGGAATGTGCTCATATTAGTGTTTTTAAATGAAACTCTTGGTCTCTAGTTAATTCTAAAATATAATAAGAGTTATTGAAAATTATAAAAAATTGACAATTGTTTCGATAAATCAATATGACGATGATATTGATTATCAATTCTTCTTCTTCTGGAAATACTACTAGGTATTGATATATTTCTGGTATAATCTCTAAATGATTTACAATAATTTCGATTTTAGTGTATTCGCTGTTAGTAGAGTTTTCCATTAATAATATTTGTTCTTCACATAACTGTTTATTATTGTCTTGAAGGTGTGAAGCACATTGAAAAGTTTCGCTTCTTGTACAAATATCGTTTAGAGGTTTTATCTGTGTATCAGATCTTAGCAAATACTTTGAATTTGTTATTATTATTACGAATTCTGATTCTAACTTAGTAGGTATAGGTAATACATAAAATAATTCAAACTCAATATCAAAATCTATGGGAATTGATAAAAAATATTATATTCTATTTTTTCTTACTCTACATGTTATGTCTAAAATTGATTCGAAGTTTAAAATATTCTCGTATTTCAATTCCAACGGAAATTGTAATTTATAATACGAAGATATTTCTTGCAACTCTGTAAATACTTCTTTCGATTTAATTATACGAGGATGCAATGTCCTTAGTTTGCAGAATGTCCAGGAATTCTCTACAGTTTCTATTACATCTAATATTACATTATAAATAATTAAAACTTCATTCAACATATCTTTAAGATAAATGAGATTCTCGTATTGCACTTGAATGTCAAGCATATCCTTTATGTCTAATAATTTCGATTTGAGCAATATCTCATTATTTTGAATATCTTAGATAGTTTTATTGAAATTATCTATCATTTGTTCGCTAACGCTGTACTGCATTTGAATTTGACTTTGAAGATTAGCTTGATTTTTTTTTAAATGCTCTAAGTTAATATTTTTTTTTCTTTGTCTTGAGAATCAAGGTTGCCGGTTATGGCTTTTATCATAGATCCAAGTCCATTTATTAAGCCTCTTGTTTCTATTAGTTATTGAATGAATATTTAAATTCCCAAATTTTTCTTCTATATTACTCTTAACATTATAAATAAGATTAACTATATTTTCTGTTTGTTGTAGGAAATATGTTCTATTTGATATCTCAACACTTAAGTTATAGGAATGTACAAATGTATGACTTGATTTTTGTAGTTTTGCCGGTCCAAGATTTATTGGAAATCCCTAGGTTCTTACTGATGTCTATTATTCCTATTTTTGCTTGTCTGAATGAGAAGAATCCGTAATAAAAGTATAAGGTTTCTTCTTAGGTCGTTTTATATTTGAAATATGAATATCTTCAGCGGTATTAAAATGACGTGTTACAATTTTCGCAGTTTTATTTTTTCTGTTTACGGATTTTATTTTTTTAAGTTGATATTTATTTTTTGTCTTACTTTTATTCTGCTTATTTTTGACAAATAGTTTTGTAGGTAGAGGGTCTGGAATGTTTTCTCTACTTTCGTTAGCTTTTGAAATATTTTTATCTTTAGTTTCTTGCAATGATGTATTTATATTGAGCATGAAGTAATTTCATCTTTTCTTTGTGATTATGAATATAATTGTTTACTAATTGTCGATCAATGACTAAATCAAAAGTAGAGTTATTCTCTAAATGACCTGTAATAATTTCGTATGGTTTTAATGTTGTTACTGAGTAAATACTATTATTATATGCCAATAGAGCATAATTTACTTTCATTTCAATAGGTTTTTTCTTAAATTCGGTCTGATTATTTAAAAGTCTAATATGTCCAATAATTGAGGCACATAGAATAATAATGGTCCAACTGCAATAATTTGAAAATTGGCGCCAGTCAACTAAAAAGTATCAATCTACCTTGATCTGTCATTATATTGGTGGTCCAACTCCATACTTCAGTTTCTGCTCAATAGATGGCACTACCTTACTCTTATTGTGATTGAATTTCATTATAGTTCAGTATAAAAATGGTACAACTATCACATTCAGAATAATACTGGAACATCTTAGGAGTTAGACCATTATTACTTGCAATAACCGGACGTTGCAGAACGTTTTGTGTGTTTATGGTGGAATAAAAGTTTTATGATGGACGAATTTAGTGATTTCAGTGACTCTTGGTCTGAATATATACCCAGCGAAAGCGCGTAGAATCTTCTGGTTAGTCTAATTTTCATACTTTAAGTCAATATCGAGTTAATTATGGAAACATAACCTAAAAAATTTGAAAACAGTTTCCGCCAATAAATTCGTGCTTTAAGATAGGTTTAATTATATCCAAATTTATCTTTAAATTGATGCTATATATTTCTTCATTATCTGAGAAGTATAAAAACTCTCAAACCGATTTAAATGCATGTTTTTGGTATTATAGATGCAGAAGCTTCACATGACGAACAGTTAGGATTTGACGAGGGATTTGACTTTGTTGAGCAAGACCCACAACCATCCACAAGTATGGGGAATGGTTTATATCTCAAATAATACACATTTTACGGGTTTTAAAAAATTTACAGGTGGCCTTGCAAGAATCAAAAGCAGAAATCGATCGAGGAACGAGAAAAATTGGAAAAATATTATTACAAAAAAAAGAGAAATACTGGAAAAGAGTACATTTCTAGAAGAGGGTTAGAAATGAACGCGAAACAATTCAAAAACATTGACTGCAACTGCAGAAAGAAGTGTATTGATTTATTTCCATTTACCGAAAGACAAAACGCGTTTGAATCATTTTGGAGGCTTGGCGAGTATGTGGCGTGAATAGAAAACGCTCAAAAGATGGATCTAGTTTGGGAAAGCATACCCATTTTCAAAAAGTGTTGAAGACTAATAATAAAACACATAGAGTTTGCAAGAAATATTTTCTTGATACATTTAAAATAAGTAACGGCCGTTTGCACAGATGCATTTCGAAACGAGAAGCCTCAGATTGCAGAGAGCTAAGAGATACTACAGAATCTAGAAAGTTGGACGATTCTGATATTGTGAGGCATATAAAAACATTTCCGGCTTATTAAAGCCATTATTCTAGAATTGAAAATCTGAATAGGAAGTATTTGAACAGCGGTCTTACTGTAAAGAAGACGTATGATCTTTATGTAGAGGAATGTCGAACCCAGAATATTGAACCAAAAAAATTGAAATACTATTATCAGGTATTCAATACCAAATTTAATTTGCATTCCAAAATTCCCCATCTAGACACCTGCAAGTTGTGCGATGATCTAGAGTTAAAACTAAAAGGTTCCGACAACGAAGATATCAAAGAAAATCTTTCAGCTAAAAAGGAGTTGCATTTATGGAAGGCAGAATCGGCGAGAGAGTGTTTCCGAAACGATTCTAAGAAAGCTGCAGAAGCATACATAGTAACATTTGATTTACAAAGGGCTTAGCTTTTTTCTGAGCTTACAACGTCTGTGGCTTACTACAAAAGAAATCTGTATTCGTCTAATCTGGGAATACATTCCTCCAACAGCAATACTGCTTACATGTACGTATGGAATGAAACAGTGAGGGCGCGGTTCACAAGACATTGTAACTTTTTTAGTAAAACATTTTAAGCTTTATGCTGGGAACCATAAACATGTCATTGCTTATTCAGATTCTTGTACAGTACAGAATCGGAATATAAAGATGAGTTTATCTCTGCTATAACTTGTACAAGATACAGAAGTTGAAATCAACGTCCCAGATCTTGAATTTTTGGTATCTGGACACTCCTTTTTCCCTAACGATGGCGAATTTGATATAATTGAGTCTGAAAGCAGACGCCATGGCATGATTTATCATCCAGATGAGTGGATAGATATAATTAAAAACTACAAGCGAAAGGAACCTAAGTTTGTATTATCTGAAATTCAACATGAAGAGTTTTTAAGCACGACAAATTAAGAAAATTTGATTGACAATCGGAAAACTACTACGGATGGATATACCTTTAGCTGGCTTAAAATAAGATGGCTTCGATTTCAGAGAGATCTACCCCTTCAATTTCAAATTAAGGAAACTTTAAATCCAGAAACTGAATTTCATATTGTTGATCTTCCCAAAAAAAAGTGTTGGTAAGCCTAGTAGGGGTTTGCAACAACCACTTTATCACACAAGAAGAACTGTGACAGCTGCAAAGAAGAAGGACATGATGGATTTGCTGCCCCACATACCACCCGTACACATTAATTTTTATAAAAACTTGCCCACTGAGACAGTCAACCGAGGTTTCTGCTCAACAAAACCTGGAACATAGATCTTCTGACGATGAAATGATTTATGATTAGACCAACTTGAACCAAATCGGTCAGATTTATAGTGGTCTTAATCCACATTTTTTTGTTCGCCTCCTAGTTTTAAGGTGTTTTTTGCAAAAATTCTCGATGTGTTATATAACCTACTCATGTTTTACTGTATTGGTTGAGAATAAACATCCATGTTATGTTCAAAAATTTTGTTGAATTTTTTATTCGAATTTTTATAATGAGCCTATTATTAGAAATTAACTTGTTTGGAGTTAGACCATTATTATTGTGCCTCAATTGTTGAATGAAATTGTGCGGCAATGCCGTTTGCTTCAGGATGATGTGAACTGATAAAATGAATTTGTATTTTATGAGTTTCTAATGAATCTTTGAATAAAATATTTTTTTATTCTGTTCCGTTATCGGATATTATTTGTTCCGGTATACAATGATGGGTGAAATAACTAATTAAATTATTAACTATCACTATACCTTGGGCTGAGTTCAATTTATACAACTGCCCGTATTTTGAAAATGAGTCTATACTAGAAATTTTGTATTGTCTAAAGTAATAGTATCTAAATGTATTATTTGAAATGGTTTAATAGGTGTTGGGGTAACATTAAAATATGGTTTTACGGGTTTTAGATCATATTTTGTCATTTGACAAATTTCGCATTCGTTAATGTACGTTTGAATAGAAGATCTTTGATTAGGCCAATAGTATCGAGATTTTATATTATTTTCGGTTTCATTTAATCCTCTATGATTCCGTTTACCTTTATGATAGTTTTGTATTTCTTCTTTGATTTCATTTAGAGGGAAGTCAATTAATTTTTTATTACATTTGATAAATGAAATGTGTGAATTTTGGAAAAATGTTTGTATAACAGTGCTGAATTTTTCGTATGAGAGATCTTCAAAATAAATTTATTTTGCTTTTGGTGCTACATATTCTTTCACAAAATTGATTACGTCTTGTTCAAAGTTATTTTTAGAAAATTGTACTAGAATGCTTTGCTTAGTTTCATATAATTTAATTATAGTTGGTATAGCTGGTTTAAAATTAACTTCAGAAATTATAATTTGATTTTTTCCCACATTTACTGCAGATTCCGAAATAGGTATTCCTGCAATAGGATTCTCTATGTTAGCGTGAATAGTATTATTATCGTCATCAATTTCGTCATTAAAATCTCTAGCTTCTACAATAAGCGATTCGGTTTCTACGTTTTTATTTTTAGTTTTATTTTGAAAGTGAGTCATTAAATCTTTCCATATAAACTAATAATTTTTTAGGAGGATTATCCTAAGAATTTACTTAATTCATATTTAACTGGATTCGTGATAAACAGTCACTATTAGTGTTCAATGCACCTTTCTTGTACACTAAATCATAGTCGTATTCTCCGAGTTTCAGCCGCCATCTAACTAATTTAGAATTGGGTTCTTCCAAAGAAAATAACCATTGAAGTGGTTTATGATTTGGTACTATAGTGAATTTTCTTCCGAAAAGATATGGGCGGAAATATTTTACAGCCCAAACAATTGGAAGCAGTTCCTTTTAAATTGTTGAATAATTTACTCCAGAATCGTCAAGTGTTCTGCTAGCATATGCTACAGGTAAATCGGTTCCGATTTTTCCTTGGCTAAGAACAGCGCCTAGAGCAAAACTGCTTGCGTCTGTTGTGAGATTAAATGGACGAGAAAAGTCGGGGTATTGTAAAATAGGATCATTCAATAACATATTTTTACAAGTATTTAAACAATTATTATAATCAGGATCAGTTATGTTGATTACTGCATTTTTCTTAAGACGATTAGTTGATTGGTTTAGTCAGTTTTGAAAAATCTTTGATGCATTTTCTATAATATCCAAGAAGACCGAGAAAAGCTTTGATTTCTTTACTAGTTTTTGCTATGGGAAATTTTTTAATAGCACTTATTTTATCGGGATTTGGTTTCACACCTTCAGGGGTAACAATATGTCCCGAATAAGCTATTTCCTTCTTCAAAAATTGGGATTTGTCAATTTGTATTTTATAATTCGATTCGCGTAAACTTGTAAATATTTCTTCTAAATTAATTATGTGTTCTTGCAAGCTTGTACTAAATATAATGATATCGTCAAGATAAACTAAACATTTTTAGTTTTGTATACCTCTTAAAATGTTGTCCATCACTCTTAGAAAAGTTGCTGGACCTTCCTTTAATTCGAATGACATTCTCAAAAATTTCCAGTGGCCATTTTCAGTAGTAAAAGCCGTTTTGGGTATATCTTCTTCAGCCATCTCAATTTGGTGGAGTCCGGAGGCAAGATCCAAGGTAGTGAAGTATTGGTAACGTCCTAATTTATCCAAAAGATCGGGTTTGTTTGGTAATGGATATTTATCTCCAACAGTTATTTCGTTCGTTAAATTTTTGTGTACCGGTAGAGTCTAATTTTTTCTGGAACAACCTAAATACTACTCGACCACAGTGAGGATGAGGCTCTTATAATATTTTGATCTAACATACTCTGTATTTGATTTTGGACTTCTTTTTTATATACTTCTGGATATCTGTACGATTTAGTATGATTGGGTACATCATTTGTAGTTTTTATTTGATGCTTGATTCTACTCGTAAAAGTTAGTTGATTACCATCAACATGAAAAATGTCAGAATATTTTTTAATAAATTTAAGAATAGCATTGCAATTCATATGTTCTGTTCGAACTATAATAATATCAAATTTGAATTTTTCTGCATAAATAGCATTATAATTATGGCTCAAGGTTTTTCCGTATTCGTCGAACTATTCAATCTCTGAAGGAGCACTTAAATCTACTTTAAAATATGACTCAGACGGATTTGAAATAGTGCATACAGCTTGACTATTTTCCGCTCTTGTAAGACATTATAGAATTTCTAATTTTCCGATTTTTGTATAAGGTATAATTATATCGCCATTTTTGATATTATCAATATTCAATTAAATTATTTGTTCAGTTCGCGGAGGCACTACTATACAATTCGTGTTCTTGCTTCTTATTTTAAAATATATTATTTTTATTTCACTATAAGGCGTAATAAAAACATTATTTACTAAATCAATAGTTGCATTCAATTTTTTCAGATTATCTAAACCTAATAAGCCATCAAAATGATTGTGAAATTTGAATATACAATATTCTAAGTACATATTATTTTTTATTCTGAATATCTTTGGAGTTGGAATTACTGTACAATAATTTTGTTGACTTGAGCCTGAAGCAGAAGTTACTTTGAAAGATTATTTTCATAGTCGATTTTGAAATATATTCCTTTGCAATTTCAGGTGTTACAAAAGATTTCGCACTACCTGTGGCAATAATTACTTTTTAATTTTGTTCGTTCAGGAAATATGTACGGTAATTTACTTCCATAATTCGTAAAATTGAACATTTCTACGTGTCTGTCTCTTCCGAGGCAATTTCGTCTAAAAAACAATCTTCAACATCAGTTGGACGTTCAGTATCGTTCATATTATCCAATTCTTAGGAAATAAAATTTTTTCTATTACCCACAAATGCGATTTATTTTGGCCATTATTTTTATTCTGTACATTGGGTTTATTGTACGTATTAGAAGTAGATATACTCATTGGAGTAGGTTTTTCAAATTGATAATTTCTATTAGGTTTGAAAACGTTAGTATTTCTATTCTGGAAATTTGTGTCTCTACTTCTACTAAGTAGATTATTGTCATTGTTAAAAATCCTATTAAATTATGGTTGAAAATTATGTTGTAAATTTGGTCTGTTTACTGTTTGGTTATTGGAATAATTATTTTTGTTACGTGATGTAACATTCAATTGTGACTTAGGCTTATTAAATGAATTTTTTGGATTTAAATTGTGGTTATTATTCCTTAAATGAACTTGAAAGTCATTCGTTAGAACATTTAAAGCTGAATTTAGATCGCTAGGATTCTTGGTACGCTTTAGTGTACCGAGAGGTTCCTTTAATCCGCGCAATAATACTGCTAAATTTCTGAAATAATTGCCTAAAATGGCTTGTTCACTTGTATAAGAGCGTGACATTATTATTGATATTTGTAGATTCAAAAGATGCTGTATCCTATTGTAAAAGTCAAAAAGTGATTCATTTCCTTGCTTTGATTCCGATATTTCAATATTTAACGTGTAAATGTCTCGTTTATCTGCATATGTGTTTAATAAAGCATCTTTCAAATTCTGCCAATTTGTTATACTACAAGCTGAACTATATATTTCGGCTTGGTTAGATATTGTGTTATCATTATTTCTTATCAATTTTGTGTCTAAAAATGGTACACTTTGATTACTGTCTTCTTTTTCCATTGTAAATTTTATATATGGATCATAGCTATTGAATATTAAAAGAACTACATCTAAATTAGTTTTTGGTAATGCTCAAATAATATCAACATATTTTTTTAAAATAGTAATTTACGCAACAAGTGCATAAAGTGGTACTTTTCATCACGAATGGAAAAAGTTGACCGCACGAGCTGTTAGGCGAGTGCGGCAATTCCATGAGCGAACAAAAGACACTTTATGCACATGTTGCATACATTATTTTTTCTACAGTCCTATACAAAAAAATAAAATTCAAATAGAAATTTGGGATATTTTAATTGAGCTCCTTCGGTAAATTACAATTATACGTATTCCAAGTTTTATGAATGTCCATCTTCGATGCCCAGCCAAGATTCATTGTGTTAGTTATACGTATTCCAAGTTTCATGAAAGTCCATCCTCGATGCCCAGCCAAGATTCATTGTGTTAGTTATACGTATTCCAAGTTTCATGAAAGTCCATTCTCGATGCCCAGCCCAGATTCATTGTGTTAGCTTATGGGAAGCGTGAAATAAAGTTAACGTTATGGCACTTATTCCAACGCTTTTTTACTTTTTGCACTCTAACCAAAAACAACCACTTTAAGCGCAGCAAACCGACGAAATACAAGGTACTTCAAAGATAGGGCGTAAAAAAAATTATTTCAAATGGTAATAATGGTATAATTGTATTTTTAAACCCATGAACAACGTTAAAATTGCCAATAAAACATGCTTAACCATAAAGTCTATTCTCACTAATTTCAAAGACAAAACATCAATTCTTAATCTTTCAGACGTAATAATTCTATTCCATGCAAAAATTGCGATAATGAATATATCGGTCACACTGGCCAGAAATTAAAGAACCGTATAAGCCTCCATAAGAGCGACTGTAGGTTACATCCTGAAAGATGTGCCTTGGCTGAACATGTAATTGATAATGATCACTTTATGGATTTTGAATGTGTTAATATTTTGGACATACAACCAAATACCAAAAAAAAAGACTTTTTTTAGAAATGGCTCATATATTTCAAGAGCCTAATACTATTAACAAAAAAAGTGACCATAATAATCTGAGTGATATTTATTATTATATACTAACAATTCAAAATAAAAATAAGTAAATTTCAAATTCTTATACATAATTAGAACTATCTAAATGAAAATTTGATGATTATTAGAAATAATTTTATTTTAGATGAACGAGTTTGATATTTTCAATGATTTTGAATAAAATGAATTTATGAAGAAATTATTAAGATGACATCTATAATAATTTGAGGTTGAGTTTTATATAATAAAAGAAGAATATTCGAATATCTATTAACCTATATTATGAATATAACCTATTTTCTTCTTTGGTTTTTTAAAAAAAATTTAACATATAAAGAAAATGTTTACATTCATGAATCTGTCAAAATGACTTATGATAAAAAATCTTTTTAAAAAGTTCAAATATAATTATATTCACCAATTTATAACAATCTCAATTTACTTATCCTTGATAATGGAAATAAACGTTTCCGAAAGCTTGGAAGAAAAACAAGAGTTTTCTTTAAATAACTTGCCTTTACCCTAATCTTCGTGGTTTTATACCTAATTAGTTGGCAAAGACTATATATATATATATATATATATATATATATATATATATATATATATATATATATATATATTGATATAACTCTAAAACCTCTTCAAAAATATCTTGATATTTTTAACTTACATTTGCCACGGCCTGAAATCCTCTCACAGGTGAACTCGTTCTGGTGCCAAGTTTATCATTATTTTAAATTTAGTAAATAAAATTTTTGTTCAATTCAAAATAAAATAAGAAATCCTTTAATATTTATTTTAATATAACTCAACTTCAAAACTATAAAGCTTTTCGCTTCTCCCCAATTTGTTCAAATTATAGTGCAAATAGATAACATTCACCTACCTTCATAAACTATTATTCCATTAACGACTGACAGTTTGTGGGAAAATGTCTAACGTCACTCCCTAATAATTGATTCAATTTTTGACAGCGTATTTTAAAGATTATTATTAATACAACTTATCTACAAGTTCCTGATTAGAATGGAAAATATCGAGTTTCCGTAGAAAAACACGAGTATAGAAAAGATTTTGATATGTACACGCACTAATTAAATTCAACCTTAGTTTCCCGCTGATCAAAATATATTCAAGTTCAAATTAGCATGCTTATTATTCAATTGACTTTCTGTCAATCTTTTCGTGTATCGATATACTATTAAAAATGTTGTTACCAATTTTTTTTCTCACCGAATTTAGTGGATTCTATTGGAATTTCATCGCGGAACAGACGGGTTTCAAATTGGCTGACTCCAGTATACAAAATCTCTCACCCGAGAAATACTTTTGTGGATAATTATCTGCTGCAGGCAAATTCTCCTTCCCCTAATATTACTCCAATTGTGACTTTAGTTTAATTTAATTGATAACACATACTTTTTAAATAATTATCAAAAATGTTAATCTCAAATTACAAATCTCCATTCTTTTCAAAATCTGACACTGACACCCCTCGGACATATTCTTCCAGTGTCATCATATTTCCAAATCGGACAAACCTTAACAACCTGAAACATTTTCCAGCAATCTTCCTGAATGTGAGTTATTAATTTTTGGTTATCAAAACTCCCTCTGTCACAAACGATTTTGATGTACAGGGTAAAGATTTGTTTATTTGAAATGATTTTTATGTTTATGAAATTTTTTACATATTATTATATTGAAAAGCCAACATAACACTAAACAATCAACCAAAACAACCTAAAATTGAATATAAAACCCTTCTATCTTGTATTACGCTGAATAGTTGGTATCGTTTTATTATTGCAAGATAGAAGAAACTTTCAATTACCGTAATATTTCATACAACCATGTAATAATGTAATATATGAAAATTCCCAAAAATATTATCAACAACTGGTAAATAAACTGTATGCTATAACATTCCCTCAATTTCATTGAACTTCTATTAATTGTCAATCTAGAATAGTTCAAAGAGATTCACCTTTTCTCTTTTAGATCATCATGTACATTTTGATACAGATAACATTAAATATTTAATCTCATTAAACATTTTCCAATAACTTTTGTAATGATTATACAATACCACATTTGATAATTAGACAAAATCAATTAAAAATGAAACTCCTGATCTATTATCAGACAAATTAAATTGTCTTTTTATTATTATAAAATAACTCAAAATAAGATATTTTTTTTATTTCGTTTTTTAGAATGACAGTCTAAAATAAATTTTATTCTCTTCGAGGCTTCAAGAATATCTTGAAAACATATGACACTTATAACATTTTAATATTATTCCCCTTTTTTAGTATTGTTAAGTTATTTCCACACTTGTGTAACTTTTCGTTGAGTACTAAATTTTCGGTAAGACTTCTTTTATTCTTCTATTAGTTATTAATTGATACACTTACTGCTAATCGGATACTCTTTCTTCAATTCCTTCTCACAAGCTTTTATCAAAATCGACTTAAACTTAATTATTATCTTATTTTCTGTGCCTTTATCATATTTTAGGGAACTAGTAATTCTTTTCCTAATAATTATTTTGAATAAAATTGCCAAGGACTGTTAAACATAAGAATAGTAATAAAATTTATATTCTAAGTAAAATACGAATTTTCATTGATTTGGAGGCAAATATTTGTACAGCTGAGAGATGTCAAAAATTCCACGAGATTTTCCTAATTTCCAAAAGATAGCTATTAATTCCGTTCTCCGTTTCCACCCGGTGAGGACCTTCGTAAAGTAACTACAACTTCGCACAGATATTCTTCCTACGATTTAGAACCCGAAGTTCCTTAAGAAGTACCAAATCACCTTTCTTAAAAGTAACTTGTTTTTTTTTACTTTAGTGTTCCTTTTTTATATATTTCTGCGCAATCTCCAATATTTTATTGTAGGTTTCCTGTAATATTACTTGATATTCTTTATCCACTTCCGTTTCCCATGGTCGATCAGGTGCTTCATTTTTCATGATAACGTTAGGTGGTTTTCCGGTTACATTCTGTGGTATGCTGTTATAACAATCATGTATTTTTATTTAATTTTTTTCCAATTTCATTGTTGGTCATAAACTAGGATCCTCAAACATTTAATTAATTCCTTAATAACTCTCTCGGCAGGATTTGCACATAGATGGCGAATACTGGTGTATAATGATGAAACATTTGACTTTTTCAACCATCATTTCAAAATAAATCAATAAAATAAGTGGCATTATCCATTACACAATTTTCTGGTATTCCCACTTCCAAAAAGTGTTTTGTCAAACGTTGTTTGATTTTTTGATTGGTTTTTTTGCATGGATGAGCTGTTAAAAATTTAGAAAACAAGTCGTAGACAACAAAAATAAGTTGATTACATTCTTCGCTTGGAGTGAGGTTGGATATAGAATTCACTGCAATCATTTGTGGTGATCGAGTGGTTATAATAGCTTTTGCTAGATTTTCATTCACTACATTTCATTCTTTTGCAAACTGGCATACTTCACATCTTCCAATTCCTCTTATTGCTTCTGATCTATTATTCTCCAATCCTTCAAATCTTCCCCCAGCTCTTTGAGGTCTCTTATATTCTGTTAAATCGGTTCATAGTGGAAAATTCAGGAGGTAAAAAGCTTCAATTACTGCACTTAGTATCAGGCATTTTTCACTGCCACAAAGCACCCTATGGAATTAACCAAAACAAGTTATTTATATTAATTATCAATACCTACAGTGGTATCAAAATGAACAGCATTGCAAATTTGGCCCACAAATCATTTTCTACAAAGGATATTAGAAAACAATATTTAAAACTAATAATGGATAAAAGTCAATAGAAACACTAGAAAATCTTTGGTATTTTCCTATTTCAAATAAATGTATTAGATTCAATTAAGTTTATATTGTTGTATATTCTGTAGTTGCTTTGGAATATCAATATATGTATATATTTACTCAATTCAAGTTTCGTTTTTTATTATTCCAGATCCCATCTACACAGTTTTTAATAGAATGTGAAGAAAAGAGAATATGAATATATAATGAATGTTACTGCTTCAACCCTGACTCTGCGGAATCTACTCATATATCTTTTTTAAATGTAACAAACAGCTTCTAAATAATTGAACAATATATTGAAAAAATGCTACCAATTCTAAAAAATTTGCAGTTACTTCGATATACATCTGTTGATGATAGTATTATCGAAACAATTGTAATTTTATTGGAATATTTACCATTTTTAAATATAATGTGGAATTATTTGGAATCAGCTAGTTCCATTTGAAAAAATAATATGAATATATAACTGTAACCTGTATATAGTGTCTAAAATATTGTAATATATCCTGTAGATAGATAGCAGCACCCTTATTCCCAAACTTTGTTATTCACAGCTATTCCGAAATCTATCAACACAATGTTGTTTTCAGATCCTAATTGAACAGTACCTTGAGAAGTTTCTTCTGATTTTTCAAATTCTATGTTTAATAAATGTATTTTCGAATTCTACAAGTTGGGCAGTTCGAAATTACCTTGATTATGTGGTGCTTGAAGTCAAAATTGAAATTTAGAAATTCTTCTTACAGTGCCATATCCGTGATCGGACGTAGGCGACCTATCACTTCTACCTGTGTTGTGCTCTCCAGTTACCACAGATAGAAGAGACCTACAGTTTAACGACGGATCCGAACGTCTATGTTGAGAGGCTGTACTAGGCAGTATACTGTCGGTGGTTTGCCATTGCCTTCCGACAGGTGGCTCTCCGAATTTTTTAATTATGATGTTAACTAGGCCCGGGTTGGATCCCAGGGCCTCTCGGTTAGCAGACAGAGCACCATTCCACTTCCAATTTAGAAATAGAAATCTAATAAGTATATAAGTACTCTAAATCACAGTTATGTTCCTGAAAGAGCGATTGATTTAGTGAACACAACCATGCTACTACGCTTCGTTTTGAATTACAATATAAAAAACTCTCAGTTTTCTGCAAACGGACACAAATCTAAAAAACAATAAAAATTCACCCTATTTTCATCCATCAGAAGCTCTCTTTTAAATTTATTAGATTCCACGTGTGGCCTCCGAACGTGAAGGTATCATTTTCCGTTCGAGTGCTCATTAACGTTGTCAACACAAGTGATTACTTTTTTTTGCGCCAAATATTTGCTAGCCCATATTGGCCAGTTGCATGGTCTATATAGTTTATTAAATATTTTGGTATTCAAAATATTTTAACATGTCAACTCAACAACCTGCACGAAATTTTGCTGTTGTTACTCAATATAATTCAAGAAAATCAACTTTGACACCTATAACATATCCTAGTAGAAATCAAGCTGTCGTAATAAATGCGCTTCCGTATACAGTTCTCTTCGATTACATCAAGGCAATAGGTGAAATTGTGACACCAGAAGGAATCATCCATGCTTCGCGTATATCTAATCAACGTAGTTGCATCTTTGTCGCTTCTACTTTAGTCGTTGATAACCTCCTTAAACACCATTTTTCAGTTACCGTTAAAGAAGAAATCGTCCCCATACGCAGACTTATCAGCCCCACTAAAGTATTGATAATATGTAACGTATGACCCTCAATTTCTAATCAACTCATCGATCAGGCTCTAAAAAACGATCTTAGACTTCAACTTGCATCCCCCATTACCAATATCTATACTGGCTCACCTGAGAAATATTATTCCCATATTCTAAGCTTTCGTTGGTCCATCTATGTCATACCAGACAAAGATAACTTTGAAATCGAAACCTCCGTTCGAATTCATTTCGAAAATACTACTTTCCGGATCTTCCTATCCTCAGATAAATTGGAGTATTACCCCTGGAAAAAAGCTGAACATAATGCTGATACCTGCCAAAATCCGTTTCCAGAACTACCCCTATCCAGAACGATTATACCGATAATATTTTTATGGTCCTACTCCCACTGATCCTAATTTCTCTACTGCCACTGCCTCTATACTCTGCACCGACAATCATTCCGCCAACACACTCCCTCCTTTCGACCAGCCTACCCCTAGTAGTTCTGGTCTTTAACGACCTAATTCTACTGGCTCTAGCCTCGAATCTCCCCCTGTAATTATCACGTATGTTCTTTTCACACTCAGCCAAGACAAAACAGATTCACAATCAGACAACGCCTTTCATGCCCCCAAGCCTGCCCACGAAAAGAAAAAAGAGTCTTAGACTCTAACAACAACCATCAGCCCATATGCACGCTCAATCATTGAAAATTCAACAAAAACAGACCCTGCACCCTTCTCAATTTCTTCAGAACAATTAATAGCATTTCTGGAAAATTCTTTCGGAAGTGAAAATCCTTTAGCAGAAGCTTACCAATTTACTTCAACTATCAAATCCCTCCTTGCAGATCTTCGTCAAATATATCATGCCATCTCTGATAGGTCACTCAAAAATCGCATTACCCGTCTAACGAAGAAAATATTATGTATCATGAATTCCAACGATGCAGCCGAATCTGCCAGCCTTAAATCTTTTAGCTCTAATGATAGTGACTCCAACTGTGATGATACCGACCTCTAATGATATTACTAATAAATTGACGACGATTCAGTGCAATTTCGACGGATACTATCCTCGCCTTGAACATCTTCAACAACTTATTTTCCTCTACCACCCCGATTTCCAATGTCTCCGGGAAACTGATTTTACATCTTCCAATATCCTTACACCAAAGGACTTCGAAGGATATCATTACTTCCGAACAATCTGCTCCAGATCCAGTGGCGGAGTATCCATATTTGTATCCAAAGATCTTTACTCAACCCATCTGCCCCTCACTACTAATCTTGAAGCCATTGCCATAACAGCCTATTGCCCCAAAAAATGAACCCGATCTTCCATATATATATCTCGCGACCACAAACTAAATGAAGAAGAGCTACATGACTTGGTTTACGATCTCCCCCAGCTCTTTGTACTAGTTAAATTTGAAAGATCATGAGCAAAAGCCAAATATGTAATCAAACAGAGCAAAAAAAACTGCTGTCATAATTATGTAACAACCTTGGATAATAATTCAAACCCCTCCCAAACATGGAAATAAATTCGACAGGTCCAAGGTCACAAAACTCCTCTGCTTTTTCATAATGGCATTTTCTCCAGTAATAGTCAAACTATTTGTCACATCTTTGCTGATAGATTCGATTCAAGCCGCTCTTTACAACTATTCCTCATGAATCAGCCTACCCAAATTTCAGTTTATCTCATCTACAAGATATCGACGATATTAATTTACCTTTTTCATTCACTGAACTAACAACTTCATTATGTTCATGTAAAAACTTTGCCACTGGCCGTGACGACATACCTTACATTTTTCTTAAAAATCTATCCACCTTTAGTCTTACTAAACTATTAAACATTTATAACACCATTTAGTCTTCTCAATTATTCCCTACGCAATGAAACACATCCATTATCGTCCCCGTCCCAAAACCGTCAGAACCATATACATTACCACAGTCCTATAGACCGATTTCTCTTACATGTACAACATGCAAATTAATGGAAAATATGATAAACAGACGACTCATGTGGTTTATCGAAAATCACCACATCTTGCCAAAATAACAATCCGGTTTCCGTCGTCACCGTTCCACAAGAGATAACCTCGCAATCTTACAAACACACATTACTGGTGCTATAAATCGTAAACAAGAGGTGTTAGCCTCTCTCTTTGAGATTGAAGCTACATTTGACACCTTACCAAGGTAGACTATTATTGATAAACTTCCGTTTTAGGGCCTCAATGGTAACATTTTGTCATTTATCAGACACATTTTTAGTAATAGATTCTTTAGGGTCTCAGTGAATGGCTGCCTATCATTAACTCACGTCCAACAACACGGAGTGCCCCAGGGGTCTATTCTCAGCACTACATTATTCATTCTAATTATTAGTTTTCCCTCTCCGTTACAAAATCAAACTTTATAAGATTCAGCTGAAAATCATCATCCCCTCACCCTGAAATTTCAGTGACCAACCGCTTTCTGCCAGTCGTCGAGCACTGCAAAACTCTGGGAGTGACATTCAACTCCAGACTTTCTTGGAAACACCATATCCGAGAAACCCGGGGACATTGCCTAAAACTCTTGAATATCATCAAAACACTCTCGCACTAGCAGTGGGGAGCTAGAGAATTTACCCTTCTGAAAGTATACTGGTCTCTCTTTCGATCCAAACTAGATTATCTCAGTATAGCATATATGTCAGCATCCAAAAACGTCCGGAAAACCGTAAAGTCTGTACACTATACTGCAATCCGACTTTGCTTAGGCGCAGTTGGCTCTAGTCCAGCCGATAGCATAGGCCTTGAAGCCAATGAACTTCCCCTCTGGCTCAGACGTCAATATTCCTGTTTTATGCAGCCACGACTTCATCCAACCTCTCTAATTTAGTTTCCTCTTCAATAACCAGACACCTCACATTCTCAGCTTCCCACCACCCAACCCGCGCATACATAACATTCCCCTCTTTCAAAAATCAATACCTGACACTCTATTATCGATAACCAGCCCTATCCTCTTCCCACATAACTTACCCTGGACCAAAACACTCCCAAGATATAACACATCACTCTCCATGTTCAGCAAGGAAGAAACCAGTCACGAACTCATAAGGAAATCCTTCTTAGAAATAATAATCTCGAAGAAATACGACCGGATCCTCTTCACTGACGCCTCAAAAAACGAGACTGGTGTAAGATCTGCTGTTACCACTACGCAAACAGCCGTGAAGTCCTACCGAATCCCAGCATCTTGTAGCGTTCACACCAGTGAACTATTTGCCATTTTACAAGCTTTCAATCTCTGCCCAATCCCCCATCAACAAGTTTCTATTTGTACAGAATATCTCTCATCTATTCAATCCATGAACAATTTATTCACAAAGCATACCCCCGTTCATCGCATTCACGACTCATATCAAACCCTCACTTCTCACGATGTAACTAGCACTATTATAAGGATTCCCTCACATATTGGTATAACTGGTAATGAGAACGCCGATCGCCTTGCTAAAGTAGCTGCCTCATTCACCACTACACCTATAACTGTGCAAATTACTAGAGACCTAAAATTCGCTATAAAAAAACTTATACGAAAGAAATGGCTGAACCCCTGGAACCATTCCGCAACATTCTTAAGGGAAATACATCCAAATATTGAACAGTTGGACATCCCCGATCTACAGAGAAACGAGAAGACTGCGTAATGGTCACAACGGAGTTACTCATGGCCACCTTATGACCTTTTCCCCCCAGCTAAACTGCCAGCACTACCAATCTCTACTTGATATTCAACACATCCTCGTAGACTGTCCCGACTACACCAAAAGACGTCAGCAGCTTAGAATGAAAACCGACATTACGGATATCCCGGCTAGTTCACACCAAATCACCATAGCCATCCAGTTGCTAGAAGAAGAGAACCTACTGCGTAAAATTCAAAGACTTATTCGTTATTATTTGTAATTATTTTCACATCATATATTTATAATCTATTGTAATTGCTGTACCTTGTGCTAATTGCCATAGCTGTCTCAAGCACGCCAAATTGAATAAAAAAAACTAATAATATTTTCAGTGTTTTAACTCCTGCATTATCAGCTGCTTAGTATTTTTTGGTAAATTCAATGTAGCCAACAAAAATACTCACGCAATGGCGACTTGGTTGCCACAGTCATTTCAGTGAATATTTTTTCTACGACCATAAAGAAAAACGTACATTTCAAGTGCGTATTCGATTAAGAAAACTATCACGTTGTAATACAGATTTTCATTTCCCACGGGCTAGCTGTATCTAAATATTTCATTTCACACGACTTTCATGAGCTACTCGACTGTCATTATACTAACGAATTTTTTGATCATATATATTATAATATATGACAGAGTCATGTTTGTTGACGTCTGCCTAATAATTTGAAATTTCACATCAGTGTTTACAAAATTCGTTTATAAAAGAATTAATAATTGAAAATGGGTAGCGATAGTGAGAATGATTTGACATCAGTGTTTACAAAATTCGTTTATAAAAGAATTAATAATTGAAAATGGGTAGCGATAGTGAGAATGATTTGACATTGACCATTCACTATTCTGTTAGATGCAGGAGGTGATATAACTTCTTTAAAGAGACATGATAATTGAAAAATTTTTCCGCAAGTGAATTATACCAATTTTTCTGCATAAAGTATTTTTATTTTCGAGAGTCAAAATTTGAAAATTTGGAACGTTATTTCACGACGTAAGAAGGTACTTGTACAAAAAGATAAAACAATATTTCGCATTTTTTGGTGATGCGCATTATTTTCCCTAATTTACCGTAAAACTGCTCTATTTCATCGTCGGGTCTGTCTTTCGTGAAGGCATAAGTTTGAATGATGTTCATGATTCTGTGAGTTGTTTCTAGTTTTATCATCATTATTCTGTCATTCAAAGGTAAAAAGTCCGTGACTGATTGTGACACTCTGTCCGTAAGGATCACAGCAACACCATATTAGTGATTTCTGTCCGTTTCCCCAAAGTAATATCCATTGTTTGTATTTTGTGTACCTTATCCAGGCTATCTCGCATCACTAAGAACCAGTATGTCTGTGCATTTCTTGTACGACGTTTGCCAGTTTATCTGTACTAAAAAGGCTTCTCACGTTCCATGTCGCAATGCGTAGATTGTTTCTGTAAACTTTCAACGGGGCGATTCTGAGCACCATCTTCTCATTTAAGAGGTGCCTCGGACTAAATGCCGTTCTGTTTTGTATCTCTGCCGTTCGGAGTTTTTGGAAAGATTAGTACAGTAAGGGTTCCGTTCCTTTTCTGCACCGCAGTACAGAGGACTTTCTGCTACTCCTTAGCTCCGCCCTCTGTTTTTCAGTGCCTCACCGCTTCGAAGTCATTCTTCTCACGCCAAGGAATGATTTTGATAAGACTGCTGCCTCTACCATTTTGTCTTATACTACGCCCCTAAAACTAGGTTGCCATTTCCGCCATCGTCGCCGTGTTTCTTACGCTGTTGTGGTCTTCGTCCGTAACCCCGAACAGGGGACTACGTTATACCCATAGATAAGACAAATATTATACACGGATAGATCGGAATCTTACGTTAAAACTCGAGGCGCCAGAGAACCGGTAGCGCCCCTTACGGCTGGATGATCAATTAAATTTGGCGCGGGGGTTGTTTTGAATCTATAATTTTCCGTTTTGAATTATTTAATAAGATCCCCGATTCTGAAAATTGCATGAAATTATCGAGTGACCTCGAACATTTTCTCGAGTGACCTCGAATATTTTCGAATCAAATTTACCCATATTTGAGTTCACTCGACAATTTCAATCAACTTCAGTTACACAATTTGAACACAAAAACAAGTATAATACATATTATTAAATTAAAAAAAAATTAAAAATCCGATGAAAAATATTACAAATACAATTAAAAAAAAAACAACTAACGCAAGGAAATATTGTAGAAACGGTGAAGCTTTTCCATCAGGTGACTTAATTGAGTATATTATTCAACGCACACTATGTTGGTACTGTCTTCTTCAAATAACAGAAAAAGAGGAACAGCATTCATATTATGTTGCGCATCAACTTGGTTTAAATTGTGTTCTTGAACTAAAAAATAAATGTATAATTACTTTTCCTCCATTTCCAGAAAATAATACAAAAATAAGTTAATCATTCATCATATCATATTAATTTCATTAAAAAAACTTACATATTCCAATGGAATTGCCCAATAGAGTGGGCACAGCATCAGCTTTTGTTGTTGATCTATATCTGCTACCAACAGATTCTGGTCCAAAATGTATGCCACAAACTCTATAGGATTCACGAATTCTTTCAAGCGGTTTTTCTTTCATATCCAAACGTCCAATTGCAGACAACCAAATATTGCACATCTAAAATTATAAAATAAATTCCGTTTGCTCAAGCTTATTCAATTACTTTTATTGAAATATTGTGACAAAATATCCTCAAAAACAGTACACAATGTAAACCTTTCCTATAAAACCAACGTTTCTATCTAGAGATATACAAATTCAGTTTGAAGTATGTGTATTTTTATATTCAAAATATAACAATTAACATTAGGGAAATTTTTAAGGTTAACTTACTTCCTGATTATTCGGGAAACGATGCATCTTAAATCCTTTTTCAGTAGAGTTAAAACAGTCTTTAACATAGCTCACTAACACCATTTTTATTGGAAATTTATTCAATAAAAATAACACAAATAAAAATATATTGGAAGTCGTTGTGAACAAATATCATAGATAAGAGAACATTATGACAAATACCGAAACTGTCATTCTCATTTGAGTTTCCAGGGTATGATTATACCCCGCAATACTGGGTCCCTAGCAGAACATAGCTATCAGCTGAAAGCTGGTCCCACCCCCGCGACTTGGACTCGCCTGTTAGGACTTACTTGAGTGATCCTAGAGAAGAACTCTGCTGCTCCTCAAGCCGGGTTAATGCTTATGTATGATTTCATGAGCAAAGGTCAAAAAGAACATAAAAACATTTATTTGAGAAAAATCACAAGAAGTACGAATTATTTTGTTTTTGATTTATTAGCCTAACCAATTGGTCTTGTACCATTGGAATTGTTTTTTATGAGTTGTACATATTTATGTACAGAATATCCTGCCACACTATATCCAAAAATCAATAGCGTATTTATTTTTTCCATATATCAGAAAAACTGATTATTGTTTTCGATCAAATTTAGTACAGGGTTATTCACTATAAATTACCCACCCCTTCTCATCGTTATTATTGCCTACAGAAAGAAAAGTTAGATGTAAGAGTGGTGTGCTTATGACTAAATTTTGATAAATTGCTATTAAACACCCAGTGGCGTGCAGATTTCAGGGGATACAAATTTTTTAATATTTTTTTCAAATGGGACACCCTGTATATTATTGAATTTTTGGAGTGGTCTTTTTTCCTGATTTCAAAAATATACCATATGTTATATATTACCCCTATCTTATACCGTTTTCGAGTTATTAGACGTCGATTAATGGTGAATTCACGCACGACGTAACTTAATCATAACTTAATCATAAACTTGAGATGAAACTTCAATTTTTTATGGTAATGTTCATGCACGCGACTTAAGGACTTAAGAGTGATTTGAGAAAGTCATAAGTTGGCCAACTTTCAATTCTTCTTGCAAATCAGGTTCTGCGCATGTCCATTAGACATTTTAACGAAAACGTTATAAGATAGGGGTAACATATGGTATATTTTTGAAATCAGGAAAAAAAGACCACTCCAAAAATTCAATAATATACAGGGTGTCCCATTTGAAAAAAATATTAAAAAATTTGTATCCCCTGAAATCTGCACGCCACTGGGTGTTTAATAGCATTTTATCAAAATTTAGTCACAAGCACACAACTTTAACATTCAACTTTTTTTTCTGTAGGCAATAATAACGATGATAAGGGGTGGGTAATTTATAGTGAATAACCCTGTACAAAATAAATTTACCACCACCCATACAATTAGGAACCATTTCTGTATAAATCCTCATCGCATGCTCGAGAGAGTTATGTACACAAATAATTCCGAAAACACAAAGTTATTTTTTCAATTGACATATTAATAAATTCTAGTTCGACGTCAAAAAAACAACAAATTCTGTAAATTTAAAACGGTTTGAAATTTACTAGAACTTTTATTATGCTATGCTATTAATTTTGTTTCATTCCATCGAGCTGTTCGTGCAACCTGTCGTCAAACCAATACCTACCTCATTTCCCAAAAGCAATCTAGAACTCAAAACTCCATTAGCACCCAATGACTTGAGAGCGTTCTTTAATGTGGATACCGTGTTATAAATAGCTCGGGCTTGTTTTCCAATCTTTGAAATTTATTGAAAGGTCTATAATGTAATAAGCTTCTCATTCTGCTAAAGTTATTATCATAGGCAAAGGTCAACTATATGGAATCCTATCACATCGATTGGGATATGAATTGTATCAGGAATATTAGTAATTCGGAATACTAGTATATGGAAATGATTACAGATATCAAACAACACACTATCACCCGTTGCACTCTACAACTCGTATGTCAAGTTTTTCGCAAAAATAATAATTATAACTTCATACTACACTTCGTTGTAGTAGTATTGAACAGCGAGATAAAGATCAATAAGTTTGAAGACAGTTTTTAAAATATATTTTGATTACAATAGTATGTTTATACATCAAAAGCTAGACAGAAACTGAAACAACTGTGTTAAAATAATGAACAAGTAACATAGAGATAAGAATACAATGTTATATAAGAAGTGTCGTATTTCTTAGGTTTTTGCATATTGTTGGCTCGTAACTCCTCCAACCCTAGGGCGAAAAAAATTATGGAATTATTTTTGTGGGATGAATCTGTTGTAATTTCTTCTAAATAGGTTTCCTTTTCTTCGTTGGGTTTCGATTGACTACGTTTCCTTTTCAAAGAGTATTGTTACGAATAAAATTATTTATCTTGAAGTTGTCGATATGGCTGGTACTTTATAGTTAGTTGTCTGGTCCTCAATGGGTTTCAACTGTTTGGAAATTTCACGCAAGTCGTCAAGTTTTATTTCTGTGAGGTTTGAAGCTTGATAATTTCTCTTAATTCTGAATTTCTCCTTTTCCAGTCTCAGTAAGATTAGTGATTTCTTGCTTGACTGAATATATAAGTTTTTTAATTGACAGTTCACAATCTTCTGGAATATTTATTAAGGAGGGTGTGTTTGTACTTGAAATATTCGATGAGTTCAACACTTTTAATTAACATCTTGAGATTGTACAGGGATGATCATCAGTTCGTTATTTGTAACTTGATTGATTATTGAGTATTTATTATCTATTTGAGTCGCATAACATCCAGTTGGGGACTGGCCGTTTATGAGTTGCAGCGTACAGTTGTCGACAGAAATAAACTCTTGAATACAGTAGTAAATGTCTTCAACTTTCGGACATTCTTCTATCTCTGGTTGGGCTTCTTCATTATCAAGTGCCGAGTAAGGGTAAGTGGGAGTGACCACTATATTCTTTTGAATTACGGGAAATATGTGATATAATTGTGAGGACTTTGGTTTAATTATCAAATATCAATTTAGAACCAGAAAAAATCATTTGAGTCCCAAGAAACGTATAGTATGTTAATATTGTATATTTGATTTAAATGTTCAAATGAATCTAAAATTTCGGAACTTGATATTATGGAACTATGAAAAGCATTTAACTTAGAAAATGAGATATCATTTCCGATATTATCTATAAATGATATTAGATTTTGGCAATAGAGATTAATTTGATTTATTGTTCCTTGAAATGTGATATATCTACATAAAGAGTCAATATGATTGGTAATAGATGCTTCTAATTTTGCTAAATTGTTATGAAATTTTGGTTGATTTTGCCAAAGTGTTGTTGTTGATTGACTATAGTGATCAATCATTTTTTTGAACAGAGAAGTTTGTAAACTCAATTATTCTGTTACATGTTTTTGATTTTTCTGTAAAAGTTTAATTGCATTGTCATAACGTTCACCGTCATCTGAGTCTGAATTATCAAATAAACATTCATTAGCTTGACCTAATCTATTGATTAAGCTTCTTCTTGAACGCATATGGGGATTAAAGTTTTCAAATTTTCTGTCTAAAGAATGAATTAGAAACGCAGTTCTCTCTATAAGATTCTCACTTAAGCCATGGTATGAAATATGATTTGAGCTATTTATTTTTACTACAATTTTTTGTATAATAGAGAAATGACTTTTTTTAACGTGTCCATCTGTCTAACTAGTTCTTCAATATCTAAATAATGGATAAATGTATGTTTTGTAAATATAATCCTAGCTTCACCTATTTCTACTGGAAGTATCATACTTTCTGAGGGAGTTATGCTAATTTCTTCCTTAATACTAACTATTCTATTCATTTGAAGGAACGGGCAGAGAAGGAGTATCAGTGACTTCATCCTGTTGATCCTGCAAAACGTTATCTAAATTAATTCTAGGTTTCCTGATAATACTCTTATGATAGGTACCTTTATTAGTTCCTAATAAGACACCGCTATCATTCACTACTCCCACCTTTTTGAATTTCAGTAGTTTTTTATCGCGAGACTTAGTTTGTACGTATGCCGTTTCTTGTGCAGAAAAATCAGGGGGATCGTTACGGCTTTGATTAGCTTTATTGATGAAGTTTCCTTTTACCTCTTCATTACGTTCTTTTATCGATTTATATAGCTTTTTAATAACTTCTTCGCGATTTTGTACATAATAAGATAGGACTAAATGATCGTTCAGATCAAAGGGGTCTAGATTGTCTATATGACCATTAATTATTCCGAATGGAGTATATTTCGTTGCTGAATGGATCGAGTTATTATAACTTAACATAGAGTGTTTTATCATTTGAATTGGAGTTAAGCCTTTGTTTCCATCTCGTGAGCATCTAGTGTTCTAATAAAGAAGAGTGGAATCGTTCTACCCGCGAATTTGAATTACTATTTTTAGTCGTTGTGTAATGGAGTTCGATTCGGTGCTATTTGCAGTCTTTGTTTTTGAACTATGTACCACAATCGGTGTTAACTTTTTAGGGTAATCCATGGTGAGTTATGAAACTTAATAAACTGTTTACTACTGAGATAATACTGACAGTAATGAGGAAATAGTCTTGTCCATAACTAGAAAATTAGTCTATAATTGTTAAAAAAGGGGTATTAGATATTATAAATACATCTATATGTATGTGATCGAAGGTCTTAGAGGATGTTGGTGTTAAATTGAACTTAACAATAGGGGGTTTTCGGTCATATTTGTTTTTCAAACAGGTTTCACACTTATTTATGTATTTTTCTATATCATCGTTCATTTTCGGCCAATAGTGAAATTTATTTAATGATGCTTTTACTTCGTTAATTCTGTGATGTCCTTTTTTATGAATATGGTAGTATGTTATTTTCTCCTGCTGTTCTTCTATGGTTGAAATGTCGCTTGAAAATTTTGTGCAATGGAAAAGTTTAGAAGCAGAGTTTTTAAAATATTTTTGAAGAGTTACTACAAAAATGACGAGTGAATATTGAGTTTCAAAATACAAAGCATACGTGTATTTGTGGTTTAGGAAGTTTCTGGCAAATTTGAAAATACTCTGGAATAAGTTATCCATAAGGCCAGACTATCCTTGTGGACGTGTTGCAAGATCTGTGTAAGATTCTGGGGCTAGGGTTCCAAACAAGTGTATTGGATATATGTGATGATTGTTAGACCAATGATCACATATGAAGCCATTGCTTGGTGGTCAGAAGCTTTACAGAAAACGGTACAAGCAAAGCAATCTGGTATACAGAGACATGCTTGTATGGCTATTACTGGCGCCACACGGTGGGAAAAAAGAATTTTCTTGTTCGTAAACCTAATATCTCAGGTTTGAGTGGACCGAATTGGATGAAATTTTGTTCACGTATAGTTCAAATTATATGGAATAAGGGAAAGTTATTAAAGAGGCCCAAAATAGTTTTCCAATGCCCCAAAATTCAAGGAAAACAGGCCCCATTTGCAATTTTAGCTACAAATTCGATGCCATTTTTATTATTCATGATATATTTTGGAAAAAAATTATGTTACTTATACTTTTTAGCCTACTGAACTTAAATCCAACGAATAAAGTTATCAGCGAAATTCCTTCTTACAGGAAAATTCACTTAGACATAGAACATCGTGCATTTCTTGGTAAGAAGACGCGTATATAAATACTGACTTTTTTATTTTGATAGAAAGCATTATAAATTCCATAAATTGTTTGGTATTAAACATTCCTAAGGCAAAAAACAAAAGTAAATATGTAGCACAGCAAATAACTTGCTTTGTCGCCTGAAAAATGTGGTGCGCATTACTTTTTTCGTTAAATTTTTATGTTTTATATAAAATTATTACTTATTTAGTACAATCTTAAAAATGAGTTTAGTTATTCATTTGTTTTGGTGAGAAAATATCCAATTTTACAGTATCCGGATTTTAATAAAGATTTCATTTTAATTACAGATGCTAGTAATATTGCTCTGGGTGCAATATTATCGCAGGGCACAGTTGGGAGAGATAGGCCCGTGTCTTATGCTTCTAGGACTCTTAATGAGTCAGAACACAATTATCGTACAATAGAAAAAGAATTGTTAGCCATTGTGTGGGCTACAAAGTATTTTAGACCCTACTTATACGGTAGAAAATTTAAAATTATTACTGATCATAAACCATTATAGTGGCTTATGAATTTGAAGTAGCCAAACTCTAGGTTAGTGAGGTGGCGCCTCAAGCTGGAGGAATTCGATTATGACATTCAATATAAACGTAGAGTAGCAAACAGCAATGCTGATGCTCTTTCAAGGGTAGAAATCAATTCCAAAGAAATATTTGAATATATGGAAAATTTTAATAAAGCTCTTCCAGAAGATCCACGAGATAATGATGAAAATGAGTCTTTGATAGTAAACTTGGATGATAATAATGACGACAGGGAAGGAACAGATGATCTCACTGTTCATACCAGTAGAGAAGAGCCAATTTTAGGAGTGACAATTACGGAAAAATGTGTAAATTCTTATGACCACCAAATCAAAATAGATTTTGTTTTACATTCGGCAGCTAAACCAAAAATAGAACACATTTTCAAAACAAAAAAACGATTACATGTTCAAATTGCATTGAATAATTTACAAGAAGGCATTATAAATTTATTTTAGAATTATGTAGATCCAAAATACACGTATGGTATGTATTTCTTGAAAGAAGGACCCATATCACGTATACTAGAAATATTAAGAGAAACATTCAAAAATTCGGCTTATAAGTTAATACATTGTTAAAATTGAGAGACGTAGACAAAAAGACGAACAACATGAGATTATTCAATACACTCATGAAGGTGAAACTAATCACGGTGGCATAATTGAGACAGAGACAAGAATAAAAAGAACTTCTTATTATTGGCCTAGTATGAAAAATGATGTAACAGATTTTATTAACAAATGTGAAATATGTCAAACCAATAAATATGATCGTAATCGTTCTAGACAAAAATTAATGATAACTCCGACGGCATCCAAACCATTCGAAATTATTTATATTGATTGTTTTTCAGCACGAAATCCAAATTTTTTAACAATAATAGACAGTTTTTCTAAATATGGGCAAGCTTATCCAATTATGTCTTTAACAGAACTAGAAATTATTAAAGCTATATTAATTTTTATGACTCATCATGGTAAACCGACATTAGTTATTATGTAAAATGGTAAAGAACTGAAAAATTCATTGTTACAAGAATTTTTTGATGTGCATAAAGTTAAAAGTCACTATGTTTCTTCCAACAGATCACAATCGAAAGGTGCTATAGAACGTTTTCATTCCACAATAATCGAACATTTAAAAGTTATTAAAGCAAAGAATGAAGATAAAATTAATATATTAATGGATATGCCTTATGCAATTTTAGGTTACAATAATTCAATTCACTCTGTAACTAAACAGAAACCTAAAGATATTTTGAAAGGACATTTCGATTCGGAAGAAATTTTTGATACACATATTGACAAAAAATTGAAAAATAATTATATACCGGAACATCGCGAGACAACCGTGGAACTTTATGAAAAACTGAATGAACAACTCATAACAGAAAAAGAAAAAACAATAAATTACCATAATAAAGACAGGCACAAACCTTTAGAATACGAAGCGGATACAGACGTTTATCGAAAAAATACAACACTCATTAGAAATAAATTGAATCCAAAATTTAATGAAGATGAAATCAGAGAAAGTGAAACCCACAACGAGAAATGCAATTTTACACAAACAAAATTTAAGACGACCAAAAACTAACACGACAAAACTTTTACAGGATGCCACTAATCCTTATGATCCTGTTCTAACAACCAGTAAAACCCCAGGAAATTCAAATGATGAACCTTCATTATTATGATCTTTTACCAATTAGAAGTGAAATTCAAATTTTAAAATTAGCTTTCAAAAATGTAACAAAGGCTATTCAAATTAGCCTTAGTTATCCATATCAAATAGAATAAGAAAATTTTATTGAAGGTGTCTCTTATCAATTAAATAGTGCAGAAAATAAAGTAAATTTTTTAATGCCTTCTATTAGGGTCAAACGAGGTCTTTTCAACGGACTTGGCAATGTAATAAAAGTCATTTCCGGAAACTTAGACGCTGATGACGCATTACGATATGATGAAGCGATTTCACCACTACAAAATTCTCAACAGGAAATTGTAAACAATCTTAATCAGCAAATCTCACTTACAAGTGATAATCAGGATATAATTTCTTCTGGCATAGAAAAAATCAGAAAATCGCTTAATACGTTAATTTTTGAATTTAATGATTATTTACAATCGCGAAATATTTTAGATCAGTTAAATCTGAATATAAATATAATTTTACAAATATTAGGGAAAATAGATAATGCTATAGCATTCGCACGCCTCGGTATACTTCATACAAGTATAATTAAAATTGAAGAAATGGAATCAATGGTATATACAGATTCAAAATTTCATATGGTAGATGAAATACTTTTTCAAAATTTAGATAATGACACTTATAAATATTATGGAGTATTAGATGTAGGATCATATTACTCAAGCACAAAGATTATTTTTGTTATTCACTTTCCTATAGTATTACCTGATATATATTCTTATTATCACCTTTATTCCATACCTACCCCAAATTCTCTACGATTATCCATCGTGATACATATGTGATAATGAATGACGATTTCTACCAATACATCCAACAACCCTGCATCAAGCTAGAAACCAGCTACTACTGTCCAGATGGAAGAATGTCCAGGGGAGTGGAGAGCGAAGATTGCGTATTCGAAATACTACATTTACAGAATCCCAAACCCAAGAGTTGCCAAAGAACCCCAATCAAAATTTCAAGAAATCTAGTTCAACAAATTGATGACGCTCACTACATTGCTATTTTTATTATTCGAACCAAGATAGAAAAGGAAATTTTCTCATCAATGTACCCTATAAATGCGAATTTATTTTAGAAAACGAAAATTTTATTGATGAAAAATTTATAACGAAAGGTCAACCTCTATTGCTGCCTGAAGTTACCATAGATTATCCAAGAAAGCAAGAGGAACTACCCGAAATACCACTAGATGATATCCATTCAATTCAAGAAAAACAAAAACAAATAAAACCAATGGTTTTGAAACATCTCAACGTAAACCCAGTTTCACCCTGGAGTATAATGGCGTATATTATAGTAGCCAAAAAATTAGAAAACTATATGAATTAACCACAGAAGCTTCCATAGAAGAGGTAGAAGATGAAACAGTCAATCCTGAGCCACAACCAAGGGCATTTTTCACTCCTTGAAATATGCCAAACTCTAAGGGCGGAGGTATTGTATTTTGTAACCCCGTATATGGTTGAACACTGTAGATGCTGACAGCGGACTTTATTATTTGTTTATTGTTGAATTGTTATTGTACATATTTTTATTGCTGATATAGATAGTTTTGCTAATTAATAAATTCATTCTACATATTCAGTCTAATGTCAACTTTTAAATAATGAAGATCAATCCAATAAAATAATATTGTGTAATTAGTTTTCGAATGTAGTTGTAATAAAGTAAGAAATTGTTTTTCAAAAATAAGTTCCCGATACGGAGACATATAAGTCGCGTCTTTTTGCCAAGAAATGCACAATGTTCTATTTTTTAGTGAATTTTCCTGAAAGAAGGAATTTCGCTGATAACTTTATTCGTTGGATTCAAGTTCAGTAGGCTGAAATGTATAAGTAACATAGTTTTTTTCCAAAATATATCATGAATAATAAAAATGGCATCGAATTTGTAGCGAAAATTGCAAATGGGGCCTGTTTTCCTTGAATTTTGGGCCTTGGAAAACTATTTTGGGCCTCTCCAATAATTTTTCCTCATTCCATATAACTTGATCTATATGTAAACAAAATTTCATGCAATTCGATCTACTCAAACGTGAGATATTAGGTTTACGAATAAGAAAATTATTTTTTTCACACCGTGCGTCATCAGTACCACACCGTCAGCAGCCATGGAAATTCTTCGGGACCTACTTCCTCTCCATATATTTCTGGAAAAGGAGGCTAGATGTTTTGTATATAGAATTGTGTATATTTCTAAATGCACAAAACAGGCTTATACAGAGTAAAGCAGAATGTTGGCTGACACTGAAAGTCACAGTATTCTGGGAATGACCTCTGATATAATGCCTACAACAGTGAACTATCATCTGCATTATTCTATTCAATTTGCAAATAGGGATGAATGTGTCCTCCTTATGGATGAACTTTCAAGAGCAGACATTTGTTGGTACACGGATGGTTCAAAGAGAGGCTCTGGTGCGGGTGTCTACAGGCGCAGACTTGGGACAGAAAATTCAACCTCTCTAGGATCTTATGCAACCGTATTTTATACGTAAATTCACACAATAGCTTTATGTGTGGAGAGTTTGGAGCAATCCAACCACACACATAGATCAATAAAAATTTCACGGATAGCCAAGCGGCTCTGAAAGCACTTATCTCCTACCGTGTAACGTTGATATTGGTTTTAAACTGCCAAAAAAGACTCGCCTCAATAGAAGAACGCAACAGGGTATCTCTGGTCTTGATCCTTGGCCACTCTCATATGGATGGAAATGAGAAGACAGGCTCTCTTGCAAGAGAGGGTGCCGCTCGTTTCTTTATCGTACCAGAACCTACAATTGGAATCGCAACAGGTATTTCCAAACAAACACTGAATACCTGTACCTCAAGAAGAGCTTTATATTTTTGTCATAATATACCAGGATTGGTTCGTTCAAAGGTTTTCATCAATCCTTCAAAAGATGTATCCAAACAAATGTTAGGCTATAACAGGCATGAACTACGGTACCTTACAGGTCTTTAAATAGTCCCCTGTCGTTTAAATCATCATATGCAGAGACTTGGACTGTCAGGGCATCCGATTGCTGTCTTTGTTTGGAAGATGATCAAACTGCAGAGCATATAATTTGTGCCTACCCGCCGCGGCTCGAATCAGTTTCTGATGTTTGACAGGGTCTCTCTGTCACCATTGGACCTAAAATATTATTCACCAAACAAATCAATCGGTTTCGTTAAGAAGCTGAACTTGTTTGGTGAATTCTGAATAGGCATGAGCCACAATAGACTCAAACGTGTCGCAGTGGAGGGCCTTATAGACCAACTCACTACAAACCTAACTTAACCTTACCTACTTCTCGAATTTATAATTTTTTCATATCAATTGTATTAGATGTATCATTAAAATACATATTATCAAGAAAATTTAAACGGATATAATGTATATATGAATATATAAATAAATTTTGCAGAAAAATAAACAAATAGGACATTGATTCACAATGAAAATATACAATTTAAAATCTAATAAAAAAAATTTTAAACTCAAAGGTGAGATTTTGTGTCATCTTGTTCATAGAAGAGAACATATGCTTCTCCACTGACTAAAGATTTCCACGATATTAATAGCACTCCTGAATCGTTATAATCGTGCCACTGTCCCGCATAGGGATGTCGGCAAAAAGCTGTGTAGTGACCATTATGAGTGGTTCCACAATGATTATATATAGCGTAGAGGTTGTACATACAAGGTGCCACATTATCAGCCGCGTAATGGTTCATATCAAGCCCTTCTATTGGAAAATCTATTGAATCATTAAGTTTTCCACTTAAACTTTTTATTTGCGAAAAGCGCTTCAGGTGATCAACCAGTATTATCGGAAATTTATTAATTGAGAATGATTTAATGCATCGTCTTCGTTCCTCACATTTCGAACCAGTTGGTTTCTCACCACCGTCGAGTGTTTCTTCTCTTGTAAACAAATCTGAACATTGTGACAGTCGTAATTGACCTGCTCTTTGTGGTATCGGAAGGGATAAATCCCAAAAAGGATCGTAGGTAACTGAACAGTGACCACAGTGTGTGCACTTGATTGTTGATTTTAATTGACCGACAAAGTTATCCATAATCTTGGAGTTGTCCATTCTCGCATATCTCTACCAAAACTCTTGTGATTTCTCGATATCACTAAATTTGTCATCAATTTCTGTTAATATGGGCTTTGGTTTTTCATATACGTTGTTGACATCTTCGTGAAGTCCTGCTAATAGGTAACGAAGAAGCTCATGTGCATCATGTTGAGTGTATCTCGTGAACCTTAAAGTAGATCGCTGAATCTTACTTTCCAATGATAATGTATTAACCACTCTGTCTGGACCGTCTTCACACCAAAGCTCTTGAATAACTTCAGCAAATGCTTTATTTAGTGTTCCTTTCATGCTAGATATGTTTATGTTAATATCTCTTATGTATGCGTCTTTCTTTAGATATTCTAATAGCCACCTTGTGTTTGATAGGCATTGGATAACACTATTCAAGAAACATGTGGAACCAATATTTTTGAGGCCTTGGAGACCCAAAGAATCTTGAGGAATACCCTTTAAATATCTGAATGTGGAAATATTGTTAAAAGCTCTTTCGCAACTACTATCATTGCACGAATAATCTCGGATTCTATGATTGTCTTTCTCACTTGATCGGCCTGATAAGGAATTTGAATTGATGATGTTTGCTACTGAATTGGATGTAGATATTACGGATTCGAAAAGTGTTTTGTTTAGAGATAATCTATTGCGTATAGGAATCGCATCATTCTCTAGCATAGTCATCTTCTTCAGTATTCCTATGAATGGGACAGATGATGGTGGTTATCTGTATTTTTTAGTTCACCGAGGCCCAAAAGCTTGTTGGGGGCATAATTTATTAAATTGTCAACGTATGTATTATCAGAAGGCACACATTCTGAAGAAGAGAATGGAGATGTTATACAGGGTGTCCCAAGCAAGAGTGACTGATTTTAAACATAAATGCCCAGCTTATTAATTGCTCCAAAGAGATGGGGTTTTAATTAGTTTCACTAGTTTATCAGAGAGATTTTTTTAGGCTTGGCTGACATCTCATCTCATCAACACAGGATGTTTTACTAATGTTGGTCAAATTCGAAGGGGAAAATATGTATTATTTTAAATGGAACACCCTATAATTTTTGATCGTCAAACGGTCACAGCATGAGTTGATTTTAGGCATCAAAATACGTTCATATGAAACTACTAATTAAAAATGTACTACTACATGAAACCTCGAATATCTTTGTTGTTAATGAAACAAAAGATAGAAAACTATACATTTTTGGAAAGGAGAATGATTGTTCTTTCGAATGAGATTAAGAATTATGGGGTGTTCCATTTAAAATAATACATATTTTCCCCTTTGAATTTGACCAACATTAGTAAAACACCCTGTGTTGATGAGCTGAAATGCCAGCCCAGCCTAAAAAAATCTCTTTGATAAGCTAGTGAAATTAGTGAAAACCTCATCTCTTTGGAGCAATTAATAAGCTGGGTATTTATGTTTAAAATCAGTCACTCTTATTTGGGACACCCTGTATAAGAATTTCGGAAAAAGGAAAGATCACATGTTTTAGGATCTGTAATGTGGGAAAGTTTGAAAGTGGTGGAAAAATTAAGTTTCTTATGATTGAGTTTCATAAAAAGTTTTTCTAGAGGTTTAGAACGGGGAAACGTACCGAGAGAAGATGAAACGTTTCCTCTTTGAATTGCAATACTAATTTGTTGTATAAAGAACAAAAATGCCCTTGAATCATTGGTTTCTACTGATATTTTTTTACCGATTTATTCAATGAATTTTAAAGCTTTATGACCGAAAACAACAGAGGTTTCAATTGCTACAGGAATAAAAATGAAAATGTTCTCCAAATTTTTGTATTTATTGATTTTAAAAGTTTCGCCTTGTAAAGCTGCAGCGCCTGCGGAAGTAGATGTGGATCGGACATGGGACGGAGCCCAAGTGTCAGTGCAAGTGAAATCCCATATAACTGGTCTGCCGCGTTGCCATGGAATGAGGGTCATACCATCTGGACGTTTACCGTCGTCGCGGCAAGTACCTAACGGTTCCAACGAACAGGGAATCTTTGCAGATGCCATGCCTCGTTTGATTAGGTCATTTACTGCAGAATTACGTGAAAAACGGCCGGCACTTAATTCGCAGCTTAGGCCGTGTCTACCATATTCATCAACAGCAGCTCCGCAACGACAGCAATGTTTTACACAAATTTGACAACCTAAACGGAGACCAATAGAAATACGGAAACTTTCGTCATCTAAAAGCGTACCTAATGGGGCTGACGGTAAAGCGTTCAACCATGCTCCAGATTCCTTTGAAAATGCTGCATTCAAACGAGCCTTGTCTGAGAAATTGATAGCTTTCTGAAGCTGATTTACTTTTTTATTGTTCAATGAAGAAATATCCCAGGATTTTTGAAAGGATTTATAATCATTGGGTACAGCTTTGTTAGACTTTAATGACCAAATATTTTCTGCCTCCATTAATAAAGGGTCTTGTGTGTGAAAAAATTTAGGCAGAATGTAATTAATGAAATTTTTTGAACTATTTAATGATGACAAAAATGAAGGAAGAGCTACTGAAACGATTGAGCGAATTCCTAAACCACCATATGAAACAGGTAGTGAAGCTTGTTTCCAAGAAAGGTCCTCTAATTTAATGTTAATTAATGACTCTAATGAATGACGAATGGCATTGTCAAAATTGATTAGGATATCATTATGTAACCAGGTCGAACTAAGATATATGTTAATTTTGGAATTAATAGGCAATTCTTGGGAGGTTAATAAGCAATATGTGTCGGAAACCAGGATAAACGAGATGACATTTTTTTGTAAAATGTTAGTTTTTCATTGAAAGCTGATAGAAAGGATTCGTTTAATAAAGGAGCACCTAATAGAACTAAATTTTGTCTGTTGTTAATTGTTATGCCTGGTGCTACAGAATTGAATTTATCAATGGTTAGATTATTTGGTGATTCTAAGAAAAATAACTCGCATTTGTGAAATTGAGTTCAAGACCAATATCCTTGGAATTGTTTATTTTATAGACAAGAGACTTGAACACGGAATTAGTATTACCACCTAAAGAACCATCATCAAGGTACCAAGCATTGAATTCTGTGTCAATAATGCTAATAAGTTTGTGTATCGATATGCAAAAAAGGAGAGGTGCCAAAGGGTCCCCTTGTTGGACGCCTCTTTCCGAATAAATGATGTTTTCGCCAAATTAAAGATATGAAGGGAGTCGATAACATTGATTGATGAAAGGAAAAATTTCAGGTAGAATATCTGCTACAAGTTTCAATAAATGATCGCGATAAATTGTATTGAATGCATATTCAAAATCAAGTTTCAGAAAAACTTTATTATTAACGTCTGGATGATTAGAGACGTAACGTTTTGCTGCATGTTCAACTGCTTCACAACCACCTTTCGACCCGAAACCAAATTGTAATGGACGAACTAAATATCCTAATTTGTCTCTGATGTTTGAACAAATTATTTTCGCTACTAAACGACGATAAACTGTACCAATAGCAATTGGTCTGATACCTCCTGCTTTTTTAGTTAAAGCTAATAGTGACGCGCCGAATAAAATAGGACGAATATTGATGTTTACTGTGTCATTTAAAATAAAACTCAATAATTCACATAAAGATGATAAGAGATTTTTTCCTGAAGGGCCAGCACTGTAACTTATCAAATCTTGTAGATGTGAAGGTCTTAAAGAGTCTAAACCACCAGCAGAACTTGTTTCAAAAGAGTTCATTGCGCTACTCACAAATTCTTCTGTTATAAAAAAAGGAATATGTTCCGAAATCAGAGTAGGGAACGAACTATTCAGTTTCTCTACAGGATATTTCGTTTTTAAAATCTGTTAAAGTGGCTGCACTGACATCAGCAAAACTGTCATCTGAAGCTAAGATTTTGATTGCGGATGTCAAGTCGCCGTCAGAAACTTTATTAATGACATTTTTAATTTTACTATTTTTTGATAAATTTATGTTTTTCCGAACTGAGAAATTTCTATTTTGTTGATCAGAGAAATTTAAATGATGATCTATATTTTCAAAAAATTTTAAATTATTCTTGATTATAGTAGAGAGAGATACTTTTTTATTAGAATTTTTAGCAATAGATTTTCCCAGGTAGTAATAGAATTTTGTCTTACGCATTCTTCAATCAGATTAGATAGCGTTGAGGCACAAAGAGCCCTTGAAGCTTTTGGGACTCTTCTTATTACTGATCCTTGGCTCTTCAATTTTGCCAACTTTATATGAAAATTCGTATCTTTTATATCCTTATTTTCAAAACTTTCTACTGTAATCAAACTCAAATTTTGTCTACCATGCGTCTTGTTTTGATGTAATTTTAGGCCTCGCTTCTTAAAAAATTTACCACAGATTTCGCACTTCATTGTGACTGGCGCTGACATAAGGCTTATATCATATAGAATTTGGAGTTATGCTGTCCAAAAAATTCTACCGTCCGCTTCACGTTGATAAATGTACATCCATTGTCTATTTCTGCTTATCTGTCACTCAAATTTATTGAATAAAATATAAAAAACTATTCTTCTTTCATATACTCCATTGTTATACAAAAAAGCTTATTATACGAAGTGAAAACGCGACTGAACCCACGAACTTTATAATTGAAAAATAATGAAATATTCAAAAATAAACTTGGAATTGAAACTTTTAGTAAATGACATAAAACTATAAATGTCATATATGTTAGGTCTAGGTTCACTCTGATTATATGGAATTTCTCTAGGCATGTTGAATGAAAACGGTATTCTATTTATTAAAAGTTCAATTTTCTTTTGCCATACGGCACATCCTCAAAAACATCGATGATTAGAAACAATATTTTCAAGCCGATGTTTTCGCATCGATAGTGCATATTCGAGGTATCATTTGATATCAACATCGATTTTTTCTAAATTTTGCGCATCCCCACTCTGGACAGAGGTAATTCGCGTACTACTTTTAGTTTAGGTGTGGTCTCGACCGAATGACTCAATACAAGACGAGGTCAAAATGTCACTATAGCGCGGTTAACTTCAAAATATGAAATGAATAGTGAAAGTTAAAATATGGATTCAATCGTAATCAATAACGAACAATCATTCTGTACTCAATATTTCATCACAAATCATGATATTTCACACACAAATGGAAAGACGAATTTATTCCTAATTCCTAACACTTTAATACAACCAAAAATTGTAAATGTGGTGAGTAAACAACCCATTTCCTCGAAACAATGATCTACGACCCTATAAAACATGCTTAATATCATTCTCATCCTTTCATAAAAAGTGTTCGCATAATATTACTGCCACGAGATTACTTCTGATTATTTCCATAAAATTTGAATAATCCTTGTTGATATACCGAGATTCGCTCACACTTTCCTTAGATGAGAAACAGAAACCAGCACAATAATTTCATTCAGTTGCTTGTCGGCTAAGAACTGATTTTTATACAGTTTCATTTGATTGAATGAATAATGTCGCTACACAAATGTTTAAACTGAAAAAATACAATGTCAAAGCATCATTTTTGCAACTATTTCAACTAATTTCTAGTTTGATTTACGACTACAACTTGTGAGAGTAGAACAAAAGTCTATTTAACAATACCAATTGTGATGGGCTAACTGAACCTTGTGATAGATAGTTGATAACTTAATTTTTTTCAATTAACAATTAGATCTTGAGATAGCAACAGAATACCGTTATTGAGTGTATGAAGAGATTCAATAATTGATAAATTGAATAACAAAAAATGGTCGAAGAGTATCACAAGAGTTCTTCTTTCCATTATAGGAATTGATCTCATTTGTGAGATAAGGTAGCTCAGATTTCCTTTACAAAACCTATTGGAAACTTCTGACAAGCCTTCTGACGATAGAAATCTGAACTTATGTCAGTTAGTACATTTTTGTTATGAACAAACGTATTCAACTTTTCATTCCGTGACAAGCGCAGGCGCAGCGCCATGTTGGAAGATCGGAAGTTCAAAAGTTTCGGATGGTTTTGTACTGTACAATACTAGCTGAGGATGCAATAATAACTCCACAAACGAATCCATAATTGAAACAAAATATTGATGGTGCAGTACATGCGGACAAATCATTTGAAGCGTATAATTGTGAACGATTGAAATGTGGTTAAAATGTTATGGGCGTTCTCAAAAAGGCACAATAAATCTGCTTATAGAGAGGTAAGCTGTCAATACCATCGATTATCTAGATAAAAATTGGTGAATAATAATTATCTAAATAAAATTACGCTAATAATTATATCCTAATTAAACATCATTCAATTTCAGCACATGTAGAAATTCTAAAACTAATATTTAGATTGATGATAATATTATTAATAATATTGAAATTTAAAAAATTTCTGACATTAACATAATTATATTTTAAATAATTGGATTACGCGTATACATTGAATATATCTATATATTGCAAGAAAAGTTACGGAAAATTTATGAAATAATATATAAAAGGTCCAGGGAAAAACATGTTAGGAGCCATTTTATTATTTTTTGAGGTGAGCCAAAAAACTTTTGAAAACGCAATAATATGACAACTATTACTATACTTATGATACAAATTGTGTAACAGGTTATGAAATATATTTATGAATCAGAAATAACATTTCAACCTAAGTTTGAACGTGTAACAAACTAAGAAATATTTTCAAAATGCACTTGACTATGAGATAGCGTAGATCTCCAAATGCCTTCCCAGAATAATTAGTAGTAGATCTAGAAATAAAATTTTGCCTTGGAATATTTTATTAAATTACCTAATTCAATGTTTACCATTAACCAATTATTACTTGCAGAATATTTGTGTGGCAGATGAGAAAAATACTCTAAGGATGAAGAACTGCAATTGATCTTGATGCTTTGTATATTCTCATACTTCTCGGAAGATAAAGGTAATAATCATATGAAAAAATACATTCGAAAGTAAATCGTGTCGAAACCAATGGTATAATAAAATTTACCATTGTACGCCGGCCCCGGCAATATAAATTCTCTAGGTAGGAATTTCGGCACTGAATGTCTCTTGGCTTTTGGCTGAAGCACTGGTGCTTGTAACCATGTACCATTGAGAGCCATTCTGAAGTTAATTAAAATCAATAAATAGAAATGAAATTCTTTATTTTTTGAATGACAAACAAAGTTTGTATAAAATTCGTCAAAAATTTTCTTAAAAACTAATCTAACTACCTAACTAACTAACTAACTAGTACAGCCTAAATATAAAGTGAAAATAACGCACAGTAAAAAATATAGGATAAGATACACAAAGTTCTTACAAATTTAAGAACTCATCGACTGAATAAAAACACATTTCTACTAAAAACGATTTAAGTGAAATTTTGAATAATTGTGTTTTACTTGATATAATATACATATAATGGTAACTTATTAAAAAGTCGTTGTCTCGTTAAAGGAGGGGATTTGAAAGTAATATTACCTTTAGGACTAGTCACAGACAGATTATTACAGCGTCTTGTATTGATATAATGCTTCTGGTAGTTAGTTTTGAAATCACATAAGTTATTATATATGGAAACACAAACATCTAAAATATACAAACAGGGCAACGTTAATATTTTCAATGTTTGTAAGTTATTCTCTACAACTAGTTAGACGAGAGACACCAGCAATACAACGAATTACTCTTTTTTGTGACACAAAGCCGTCTTTAGAATTGGTAGACATTCCCCAGAAGGATATGTAATACCTCAGACGGGATTCCACTTGTGCATGATACAGCATAATCGTTTCTTTTCGTGTAAGAACGGATCTTGGATTTCTAAATAAGTATTTAGTGGAATTTAACCTTGAAATAATTGCCTCACATTGCTTACTCCAATTAAGGCATTCGTCGCTCAGCAAGCCCAGAAATTTGATATAAGAGACACACTTTATCGATTCATTATTAATTTTTAGATATACAAACTGTAGTTGTTTTGGTCTATGATGGAATTGTATTGCTTGCGTTTAAGCAAAACCAATCATAAAGACCCGCCAAGAGACTATTACAATGATGTTCAACTCCTGATTGAGACTTATCAGAAACCAACAACGAGGTGTCATCAAGATATAATGTAAACTGAGTTGATAAATTAACTGAAACAATGTCATTTATATAAATTAAAAACAAAATTGGACCCATAATTGATCCTTGGGGTACTCCTACTGTTGATGATAGATAATGTGATGTACAGCTTTCAATACTGTTTTTTGTTATTTTTGGTAAGCTCACGTATTGTTGACGTGTATTTAAGTGAGATGTGATCCATTTTGGTGAGTGATTTTGGATTCCTGTATTATATAATTTCATAGTTGATATGTTATTATCGACACAGTCAAATGCTCTGCTGAGATTACAAAAGATCCCAACAGGACACTCACCCGACTCCATCATAATTGTAAGTTCTTGGTAAAAAGAATGTATTGCGGTGTTAATTGATTTTGCAGTTTGAAAACCGTGTTGGTTTTGTACAATCCTATTTTTTAGCTGTAGGTATGCATTAGGCCTTTTCAGATAGCTATACTCAAAAAATTTTCAAAACATAGAAGGAATAGTTACAGGACGGTAATTTCTAACCTGTTTAGAATCATCTTTCTCAAATATTGGAATTATTTTTCCAGTTTTGATAAAATCTAGAAAAGTTACATTCGAAAAGGATAGATTGACAAGATATGTCAGTGGGGATATTATAAATGGCAATATTTTTTTAATTACGAATGCTGTTACTTCATGGAAACAAGATGTTTTATTTTCAAGTTCGGCATGTTAGATTTCAAATAATTCTTCCTGATTAAAAAGACACAAACGAAAGGTATCATTGGGTATTTTTGATTCATTAAAATTAAAATTGAGTTGTTCTCCAATCGCTCCGGTACGTGAAACTTTCGACACCATTTCTTGTGGCGCATTGTTAAAAAATGTATTAAACATATTAGCTACGTAAGTAGGATTATCTATTATTACATTATCGTTATTATACAATGAAATAACTTTTTACGCTCATTATTTGTAGTAAAATCATTAATAAGTTGCCAAGCACTTTTTGTTGGATTATCCGAACTTGAAATTATGGTTTGATAATGTATTTTCCTAGTTGTTTGTAAGAGTTTTACATGTTCTTTTTTTTCTGTTAACTAAAGTATGGCCGTAGTTGCGGAAATTGTCTAGAAAATGCATGCAGATTTTTCGAATTATTGCTAGAACATTGTACATCTTTGTCTATCCACCTTTTATTATTCTTAATTATTTTCCTTTTCAACAGTGGAAAATAAATATTAAAATAATGCATAAAAATACTGATACAATTATCAAAAGCTAGATTGGTATCCAAAATTCCATATACAGTATTCCATTTCTCAAGAATAAGACTATAAACAAAATGACTCGTCGCACTCTCAGCAAAAACTCTCCCATAGCAAAAACTTGGTAAGGCAACCGGTTCGTAACCGAGTTCCACAAATACTGTACGGTGATCCGATACAGCAGTGATCCGCAACCTTTCCTCATCTGAGGCACACCAAACTGCTCCCTAGAATTTCGTGGCACACCAAAATCTAAAATATATTTATAGCAGTGGCGTAGCTAGGTCGGGGGTCAGTTCACTCCATGTATACTAATTATTTATGGATGTCCAAACTACCTTAGTTTTTTTATTGTTTTAAAATGTGAAGAAGCCCCTTTCAGATTTGGGGCGTCAAAATTTTCACTCAGGACATAATACATATTTTTTTTTTATTTTTTTTTATTATTCAGATAGAATGAAAAATACAAATAGGTACATACATGAGAACTATGCTAAATACTAGGTAGGACAGGTAGGTATACTAAATTTACTTCTGTTGACACGTCAATAGTAATAAATATTTTGACATGATGATGACTGATTAATGTGATACCTGCGCTTGCTTCGTTGAACACAAAAGTTTTATATTCGGCTCAATTTTAGACAGTGCAACTCTTATTTCTTGGTCAAGATCTTTTAAGCATGACCGTTTATCATTTTTAATTAATACAAGCGTTGAAAAACTTTGCTCACATAAATATGTTGTGGAAAACGGAAGTAGTGTGAAGATGGCCTTGTCGGAGATGCTTGGATATTCTGTCTTGATGGAAATCCGGAAAACATCTAACGGAACTTCGTCGAATTTAAGTTTTAGGGTCATATCATTACTTAATTCTGTGAACACCTCTCGAGTTTGCAATGGCAGTGCTTCCGTGGAACTTATTGCATTGGTTGCGAAAGGATTTCGAATCCAATTGTATTGTTCCGTGTTGATAGAATGGAAATAGTATCCAAATTTTTGTTGAAGTATACTTAAATGTTGTTGGGCCAAATCCACAATCAACTGCTTGTTTTCGATTGTACTGTGGTTGGTCCTGTGATACATTTCTAGACATCCTTTTTGCAACTGTTCCTGCTAAAGTTCAAGTTTCTTTTTGAACCCTTGTAATTTATCGGAGCACGTCAATATATTTTCATTCCGTCCTTGCATTTTTTTATTAAAAACATTCAGATGTTCGAATATATCAGCCATGTATGCAAGTTTGGCTATCCAGTATTCATCATGAAGGTGCTGGCATAGATCGTACATATCTTGACTTGAAAGAAACTCACGCACTTCGTAGCGAAGTTCAAACAGTCGAGCTAAAACTTTTCCCCGGGATAACCAACGAACTTCTGTATAAAACAGTAAGGATTCATGTTCGCTTCCCATTTCTTCACAGAGTATTCCAAAGATTCGCGAATTTAAGGCTCTTGATTTAATTATGTTTATGATCTTAATACATTCATTCATTGTGATCGAAAGCTGTTCGGGCAAATTTTTGACCATCAATGCTTCTCGATGTATGCAGCAATGTGTAATTTGTATTGACGGATTTTTTTGTTTTACACAAGATACAAAACCTTTCTTACTGCCCATCATTGCAGCAGCACCATCTGTACAAATAGCAACGCAATTGGTCCACTGAATATTATGTATTTTAAAAAAATTATAAGTTACTTGGAAAATTTGTTCACCGGTAGTTCTTTCTGGAACCTCCTTACAAAATAAATAATGTTCTTTAATAGAGTCCTCGTCAACGAAACGTACAATAGCCATCAGTTGTGCTTTATTTTTAATATCGGTTGATTCGTCGATTTGAAGCGCAAAAATTCCAGCCGAAATGATTTTTTTAATTAGTGTTCCCAAAATATCACTTGACATATCTTGGATACGTCTTTTAACAGTATCGGCCGACAAAGAAACTTTACTCACGTCCTTAACTTCGTTTGGCCCAAGCATAAGTCTAACAATTTCCATGCATGCTGGTTTAATAAGCGTTTCACCGATAGTGTGCGGTTTTTTTTGTTGTGCAATTAATTTTGCAACAAGGTAGCTTGCTTCTAATGCCTTTTCAGAAACCGTAGCCGCCGATTTCATAAACTGCTTTTGTTTCTTATTTTGATCCAAGCGCCGTAGGAAAAATTGGATGTCTTTTTTGACGCAACTGGGATGATTTGTGATCAAATGACGGTTTAGTTTGCTGGGTACCATTGCTTCATTTGACAACTGTTCATCGCAAATGACGCATTCAGGCTTTGGAGCCGCTTCGTCGCCACACCAAGTGAAACCATATCGAAGGTAGTCTTGATTGTACTTCCTTTTCAGCACCTTTTTTGCTCTGTTTGCAGCACTTATGCTGGAGCTTGTGCTAGGTTCTTCGTCATCTGCTCGTGATTTCAGCAAAAATTTATCCATATTTGAAGCACTATAGTTATTTATAAAAGTAGATACTGCAACAAAACTTAGTCCAGTTTAATTTAATTTATTTAGACACAATATGGCCAACAACGTAAAAAAGAAAACAGGAACTCTAAAAATAACACTTAACTAATTATAACTAATTTATATTCACTTATTTATAAGGCACAAGAATTTATTTATATAGCAATTCACTATTTATTTCACTCTTCGATTTATTTGTTTGTCCAGGTATTTATCTGATTCACTTGACTATTCGACTCTCTCCGAGTCTCTGAGCGACGACAGGCGCGTTTATATAGGCAGCGGCGATGTTCAGGAAAACATCGAGTCGCGCCTCGAACGGCTCGGATCTTTCTAGTTTAGTCGCCTTCAAGAATCAAGCCGCCGCGCCGCGCCAATAGACGTATAGACGTTTACCATCGGCGCTGTTGTAAGATTGCTTTATTTTTTGCGGGTCTCGCTACAATACGAATCTGATTCGTATTGTCTGAAAGAGCGGCACACCTCAAGTCGGCTTACGGCACACCAGTGTGCCGCGGCACACCGGTTGCGGAGCACTGCGATACAGTGTTGTCAAAGACACAGGCCAAGGGAATATTCAGAAAGTTGACAAATACATTATCAATAGTTGTACTGCTGGTATCTGACACCCTAGTAGGCCACTCAACAATATTATTGTGTATATTAGAAGGTGATAACACATTTAAAAGTTTACTGTGATTACAATTTTTTGTTCTAGTATCAATATTAAAGTCACCGCAAATAATAAATGAAACATTAGGTTTAAAATAATGAATTAAAATATTTTCCAGATTTTCCAAAAAAATATCAACATTACCTGATGGTGACCGGTAACAATTCATTTCATCAGTTTTATTTTTGTCCTTAAAATATGGTATATCAGCGCATACATCAAAGTTGTAGCAATTCTACTCGGTTTACAACTAGGGTATACAAAGCACTGCCATTTCCTTTGTGAGTGGAACGATCGAGCAACAAATTCACACTACATTATTAAAAACTGGCCAGTCAGGGTTCAGTATATTCCAGAACAAAACAATATACTTCATAAGTCACCAGTGGAAACTGATAAAATGTTTTTACTGCCATTACATATAAAATTAGGTTTGATGGAAATTTTTGTCAAAGCAGTGGAAGAAGATGGCCGTGGATTCCAATACCTAGAACAAAAATTTCCCAATATCTCAGATGCGCAAGTTGAGGAGGGAATTTTTGTAGGACCCCAAATTGAATTTCTACAACAAGATACAATATTTGAATGAACCTTAAGTGACTTGGAGCGTATTGATTGGAATGCTCTTAAAAGTGTGACCCAAACTTTTCTGGGAAACACAAAATCTAACGATTATATAGCACTTGTTGATGAACTTCATAGAAGTAACCATAAATTGGGTTGTAACATGGGCCTTAAAATAAATTTTTTGCACCGCACCTGGATTTCTTTCCATCGAACCTCGGCGACGTCAGTAAAGAACACGACGAAAGTTTCATCAAAATATTTCTGTTATTGAAAAACATTACCAGGGCAAGTGGAACGGTGAAATTCTTGCTAATTATTGTTGAACATTGATATCAGAAAGTGCCACAGACCAGTTTAAAAGAAAAGTAGAAAGAAGAACATTTTAAACAGCTTTATCTAATAGTCTAAGATCCGGGATTAGAAAAATATACCCTCATCTGTTATTTAGATGTGAACAATTTCTTATAGGCTGATTTCAATATTATGAGCTTATAAAAACAACCTCTGCCATCATAAGCCTGCCGCAATTTATAGTATATAATTAATTAACAACTAGTTTATTTCTGATTTTTATTTTCTCATGTTAGTTACATGTAGTAAGTTAAAACCGTCAATGTTTTATATTATATACATCACTGTAGTAGGCACCCATCTCTATGATTGCTATACTTACCTGCAGCCAGGTGATAAAAGGTAGATAAATGTAGCTTATTTCCCTCACATGTTAATTAAAAATTACGAGCATGATTTGAAAATTAACAAAAAATATTGAAATATATTTAGATGTGGCAGTTACCTTGAAATCATTTGCAGCCTTTATAATAAAAAGTTCAATTTCAAAAATTTATGAAACACATATTCTGATAAAAGAGACAGACAATCTGATTGTTTGTGCAAGAGACAAGGATATAACAGCGTAGCTGCGCATGCGTCCCGGAGTATACTGCGCGTAGTCGTAAACTCAGTAAATTCCAAAGCTTGCTCCGTCCGTAATACCGCGTGTTTAAACATAACCAAGACATTTTAGTGGAATCGTGACAGACTGGATGATGAAAATATTGTTATATTTATAAAAATGAAAACGAAATTAATTAAACTATATTTAAAATATTGCATTTTGAATATATTATCACCCTAAAAATTAAAAATGTAGCTGTGTTTCATGTGCAGTGAAAATCTGTGACTTTGATGAGCAAAAATTTGAGGATTGTTATTTAAAACTTTTATTTCGTAAAGAAAAAAAGTTTAAATACGGTGATTTAAAATTCGATGTTAAAATTGCCCATGAATTTGGATATCATCGTTTATCATTGTTTAAAAAAATTACAGGAAAATATAAAGATGCATTTGAAGAATTTTTTATATCACAAGAGGTATGTAAAAAAGTAATTGCTTATAATTGAAGGACTTTAAATTTTGAGTCAAAATTCGATAAAATAATTTGTTACAGATACCAAATTTTGTTATATCTTCTGTTGACCACGCTCCATCTACGGCTTCTACTAATAAAGTATGTATTCTCCTAAATCACGACTATAAATTTAGCAGCTATTAATTTATTTGAATAATAAAAAAAATATATTTATTGAAAACTAAAAAAACGGACGTAAAATGAGAAAAAATTAAGTGTTTTTTTTCATTTTGGAATTCTTAAATTATTTTTTACTCATTTTTAATTTCAAGTCTTTAATAGATTAACTAGATTAACAATTATTTATATTTAGTATTAGATCTTTTTTTAGTAAAAAAAAATGGAAGCTGTTCAAGAATTTACGTGTTTAAGGTATGGAGTAAAGAACTGTATTACTGGTAATGATGCTCGATATAGAATTTTTCAAAAAGCTTATGCGGCTGTTAAGAGTGATAATCAATTTTTAAGGAAAATAAAAAGTTTTGATCCGACGCTAATACCACCATGCTGGAAGTCGCTAAAACAAAAAATTTTGCAAACGATATTTGTTCACTCCATGTGGTTAAATGCGACTGATGCGGACTGCATTAAACTTAATCCGGAGGAGTGTGGTTGGTTTAAGGAAAATCACTTGAAACCTCGATGGTTTGTTGGAGACGCAACACCGCTCCAAATTGATGATATTTTACAAGATATTTGCAAAAATAATGATGATGATAATGAAAATGAAGCAAAGAACTCAGATGATGATGGTGGAGAAAACTCGCCGTGCGGTAACCGAGATCTCGATGATTGCATTGCTACTTCAGATGAGTCGGACGAAGATTAAATAATTGATTTTTGACTTACAATTATTTTCAACATAATGTAATTGCTTTAATTTTCTATTTTTCATTTGTATACAATATTTGCATAATAATAAATACAACAAACATTTTAAACCTTCTGTTTTAATTTTTTTTTTAAAATTAATTTCGGCGCCTAAAAATTATAATTAAGGAAATTTATAAAAAAATTTGATAATTGAAGCATTAAGAAAACTTCACGGTAAGTGTAAACTATTTCGGTAATTGTTCTCGAAAGTACATTTTCTTTAATATTGCACACTATTCCGAAAATTAAAAAAAAATAGTAGAAATTTAGAGCTATATTTCTGTCTATCTTTCTTATACTCCAATTCTCATCTTCTCTCTCTATTCTAGTACGTTTAAATGAGCCTGTGGTGCGCGCGCATGAGTTTTACTCTGTCTTTGTTCGTTGGAGGAATATGTATTATTCTATCTTTATCTCTTCGCAATGAGCTCCCATAGCTGCCACTGATTTTTATTTTCATTTTTTATCTTTGGCTGCATAAGCCTTTTATAAGATAGACAAACATTGTTATGTTTAGAATTCGACGCCGTTTATTATTCTACTTGGATTTTTTAATTGCCATGTAAGGGAAATAAGCTACATTTATCTACCTTTTCTCACCTGGCTGCAGGTAAATATAGCAATCATAGAGATGGGTGCCTACTACAGTGAGGTATATAATATAAAATATTGACGGTTTTAACTTACTACATGTAACTAACATGAGAAAGTAAAAATTAAAAATAAATTAGTTGTTAATTAATTAATTACTATTAATTGCAGCAGGCTTATGATGGCAGACGTTGTTTTTATAAGTTCATGATACTGAAATCAGCTTATAAAAAAATGTTTCATCTAAATAACAGATGAGGGTATATTTTTCTAATCCCGGATCTTAGACTATAATGTATATGTCTAATAATCCATAATATCTCATTTATTTTCAATAATTTGTTCTCCAAAACTTGACATGTCAGAATATATTTGGTTTTATTACTATTCCATTAAAATTTCAAAAGTAACGAGAATTCTATATAGTTGCTAGAGAAAAATAAATAAAACATTGTTATCTAGTGTAATTTATAACATGCATAACTATTTATACAGGGTGTCCCAGGAGTTCGTACCAAAAACTTGGGAGGTGATAGAAAGAATAAAAATAATGATGGTATTTCATATAAAAATTTTTCTTTACGCCCTTCGTTAACGAACTATAGAGCTATAAAGTTAGGAATGAAAAATGGTTTTTTATTTACAATTATTATATGGCTGTTTGAAAATTAGCAATATTTTAACCGGTAATAAACACTATAATTGCACACATTTTGGCGTGCTATACAAGTCTACAACATACTTGTGAACTCGGGTACCGACTAAGTTAAATGGTGGATGCGCCTTTTTTTGGTTAGTAAAACTTCTTTCAGTTATACATGCAACAATTGGCTGTTGTGAACATTTTTAGAGATATCAATTTCTCTTGTGACATCTCGATATTATTAACGGTTTAGGAGATACGGGCAATTTTATGTCGCACTGCACATCTATTGTCGCATTCACATTTATTTCGAATGTACGATTACAGGAAGCATCCTGTATTATTGATCAACCATAAAAAACTTTATTTAACACGAACATTACTTTGATGAAAGTAAAAATAGCAACAAAACCCTGAAAAATTAATAACTACATTACATTAACATATTAAAAAAACGAGTAACCAAGTAATTAACGACATTTAAAAAGTCAAAACGGTTTATAAAAATTACAACAAATGTTCACACATTTCCGCAATCTTCTAAGATTAGATCTTTGTACTTGAAAAAACATTCCAGGATTATTCACCAATTATTTCATTTCTTGTATTTACAGGTGTACTGTAAACTAAGCTTTTAAGGTCACCCCAAAAGTGAAAATCGCATGGGTTGATATCTGGCAAATGTGCTGGCCATAGAAATGGTCCACCCCTTCCAATCCACCTATCTGGGAAAATACTGTTCAGATGGGCACGTACCTCACGACTGAAATGAGGGGGTGCTCCATCGTGCATAAACCACATACATTGGCCCTCTTGTAAAGGTATATCCTCCAATAAAATTGGCAGAATGTCCTGCAGAAATTGTAAATAAGACTCTCCATTTAAACGATCCGCAAGGATATACGGACCAATTAAGCGGTTGCCTATAATACCTGCCCATACGTTCACTATATACATTTATTGGTGTTTAGTCCTAATTATTCCGTCAGGATTTTCATCATCCCACAGATGTAGATTATGAGAATTAATAATGCCACCCCTGGTAACACCTGCTTCCTCTGTGAATAGTACATTTTCAATGAAATGTCGGTCTTCCCGTTGTTTACCCAAAAACCAGTAGGCATAATTAAGCCTAGGAGGATAGTCATCTGGTGACATATCATGAACTTTTTGTACATGAAATGGATGCAATAGTTGCTTTCTGAATTATTCTATGTACGCTTGATTTTAAAATATTGAATTGTGCTGAAAGTTTCCTTAAACTGGTTGTAGGTTCACTATCAACAGCATCCAGTATGTTTTGTTCAATTATTGTAGTACGTACGTTTCTTATACTCCCTTCGCCTCCTTTCTTCTGTAAAAATCATCCTAAAACATAATTATCCATTGTAAAAACAGTTTATAAAATTACTGCATTAAGCTGAACGTACCTGTTTCTCTTAAATTCCGATCTATGCGTTCAAACGTTTTCCTGTTAGGTGACCTTCGATTTGGATATCGTTCCAAATAAAGTCTTCTTGTTAGGCTAGAATTTCCGTCTGCCATTCCAAACGTCATTTGCATATCCGCACACTCATTAAAGGTAAATTCTTCCATTTTTGAATTTAAAATAGATAATGTTACAATTTCTTACCCTGACAAGTGTAGACAGATGACAAGCATTTATAAATGATTTTAAAGTGGGATGACAGCCGCCTACTTCGAATAATGTATGTATTTGGTTGTTGTTGGTATTCTCGTATTTTTACTTTTCTTAAATTAATTGTATTTGTTTTCAGAAAAGCTTTTCATACATCATAATTGGTGAACAATTGAAGTAGTAGTAACAATGTTAAAGTTTATTTTTATATATGTAGACTGCAGCAATTTATTAATAGTTTACTAATAATACAGGATGCTTCCTGTAATCGTATACTCAAAATAAATGTGAATGCGCCATAAAATTGCCCGTATCTCTTAAACCGTTAATGTTATCGAGATGTCACAAGAGGACTTGATATCTCTAAAAATGTTCAAAGAAGCCAATTGTTGCATTTATAACTGAAAAAATTTTTACTTACCGAAAAAACGGCGCATCCACCATTTAACTTAGTCGGTACCTGAGTTCACAAGTATGTTGTAGACTTGTATATCACGCCAAAAAGTGTGCAATTATGGTGTTTATTACCGAATAAAATATGACTAATTTCCAGACAGCCATTTGATAATTGTAAATAAAAAACCATTCATCATTCCCAACGTTAGAGCCCTATAGTTCGTTAACGGAGGGCGTAAAGAAAAAATTTTATATGGAATACCATCATTATTTTTGGATTTATAATTTCAACCTGAATCAGCAAACACGTGGAGACATCCTGTTAACACAATTGTCTTCCAGCTCTTGGCTATGTTCGCTGATGTTCCCTAGTGTTTTTGGCCGACTGCGCATCACCTCATTTCAAATCAAAAATACACGTTTTGTTGCTCCACATCTGTACTTTTCAAAACCGTTTTCAAATTTAAAATCGGACAATGGACAACGCATCTAGAAACGTTGAAAATTATGGTACGAAAAAATTAAAATTGCAATTGCGATAAAAGTAACAGTCGCTTGTCACCTGCTCTTCGCTAAAATAAAGGGCATATGAAGAACTTCTTCCGTACCTAGTTTCAGCTCTTGCTACTGAAAAATGACGAAGATATGGATCCTAATCATCCGATTGACTCGATTAACCCCTCACTTTGTTCGTATTTCAGTGATCTACAATTAATTTCTACATACTATTGAGATTGCTTTAGTACGTTTTAAGCTATATTGAAAGAACAACTATGAAAAGAAGGTTTTTTTCTTTCAAATGTTTATAACAAATGACTTAAAAGAATTTGCGTGTCCAAAATATATAAATGATATTACGTGATGTATTTTTTCCACTACTGGCTGTGAAGTTGACAATTATTGTGTCATCTAGCCAACTGAGAAGTTGAATTTCTCTATTAGTGGATGATATTGTTTTCTATTATTACCCTAGGTCAATAATGGACAAACTCAAATTTTTTGAGAATTCAGGGATAATAGCTTAACAGAAACTAGTGCAACATAATTTTGTGTACCCAGGAGTTTGTGTTTAACATATTTACTGCTTGAAATTACCTAGCAAGATAAAATTATTTCAATAAAACTGTCATTAGTTTAAAATTCGCGCTCAACCAAAAATTTCTGATGACATAAGGAGTTCGTTCATAATATATAGGTGAGGTGAGGAGCGCAAACAGTGTTAGTGTCAGTCATACGACGGAGTAAATACCTAGGGAGAAATCAGTTTGAACGAATTTAAATCGACACTATCAAAATTTGACATTGAAATGTCTTGTTTATTTTCCGTTAATTTTAGAAAAACGAGGATCGAGGAATGTTTTTACCTTCAACATTATCACCAGTGGAATTTGAAAATCTTCTGTTGATAGAAACTGGTAGCTAACCTTGACCCACATAGACAAATAATATTAATATATTACTTTCTCTATGGTAAAGCATATGTTAAATGTTTTATGAACGCTCACTTTGTACTCGTGTTGTGAACGCACTACCGCTGTAATTGTTCAAAGTAAAACATAAACCACGTTTTGTGAAGTTTTTGGTTGTGATCGTATAATTGGTTTTGTTACTTCGTTGCACTTAATATTGGTGATTATGAACTATAGGAATAATGTTATTCTATTGCTGTGTGATTAAATTATACCTACATGATTTTTATAAGACATTTTTTTCATTTTTTATTTTTGTCTTAAATTTGGCTAGTAGTTGAAAAAAATGTATATACACCACGGTGGTGAAGACATTTATAAGCCTCGCACCTTATTCCGCTCGGAGCAAAGCCCCTCACGAAATAATTTTGGTGCTCGGTTGATAATAATAGTCTTCACCACCTTGTGACTGGTGCTGTATTCATTTGTAGATTTTGTCTCGCGCAGCCTAGCGAGACTAAATCTACTGAAAAATCTACAGTGTACACGTACCTTGAGAGGGGTCTCCTCACAGGCATATAAACCTAAATACATACACAATACTAGTTACTTATCTAGTAATTATTTGTTTCATAATATTCACGATAGATGTCGATAGTAGTACTGAATTGGTTTTACTTATTCAACATATTTTCTCTCTCTGTCTTTCCACTCTTGACGGTTCAAAGAAACGCATCTCTGGACCAGCTGCTCCGATGTTTTGCTTTCAAATATTTCAACATTCAACAAAATTTGCTGACATAAGTATTTCTATTTGAGTGTAGATTTTTATCTATTTAAGCGTTTCATAAATCTTTTTGAAACGAATAAATTGTTAAAAAGTAAGTAAGCGTATCTACCCGATATCAGAAATTATAGTTATGATAATGTAAATTATCCTGCAATTCGTATTTTTTATTTTAAAAGGTACGTTTGAGGTTATGTTTACTGCATTATTTGATTAATATGAAAATATGAGATAAATATTACTAATTGTTTGTTCTAGTATCATCAAAACAACTTTCAACATTCTCTTGTAACCCTGTTTTGATGATAATATGTTTGTTAGCGAAGAATGCTTAATTTAAGTGAAGTGATATTCAAGTATCTGAATGAAGAAAAATTAAAACCGCTCTCAAAAAACAAGAATTACATAATTCATTTTGATGAAAATATAATAGTGATAATTGGAAAATATAACTATTATCATCTGACACAAGGTGCGTAGGCTCTTTTTTTTAAACTACTTGTGTGAATATATTCCATTTTATTCAAAAACCAATAATATAACCAAAAAGTTTCCAAATTTCTTAATTATACAGAGAAATATTTACTTGTAATGCAATGCTATACTGAAATTAACTGTCTCGACCTTTACTTCGTGGAATCTGCTCATATTAGTGTTTTAAATGAAACTAACAGTTTCTAGTTAATTCCAAAATATAATAAAAGTTATTTGAAATTCTAAAAAAATGACAATTGTCAAACTAGAAACCGTGAGTTTCATTTAAAACACGCAATGCTTTACATTTAATAGAAAGAGGAAAGTAAGGTACAGTGAAGAATCTCAATTTAAAATAGCAAACGTTTAAAAAAACTTATAAAGCAACTATAACCACTAATAAACGTGAGATCTGTAATGCCATATGATAATGTATATATTGTGCGGAGATTGATATATACAGTACAAAAGCAAACATACAATAAACATGTACAAGTTTGCTTCTACCTTGTTTGCAAAGATTGATCATGTGTGTTGTGGAGATTGGAACTGAAACATTTTTCCTGTACAGATACACATATGTTTGATCACCTGAATGGTAAATATTTTTTTTTTATATAATACATTATTGGTATCATATCTTTTCCGTCCAACCCATCTAATATGCAAGAAAAGTATTAGTTTACACAAAAAAAGTTGGAATTTGGGATTTTTTTATTTATTACTTTTTTCAGCAAAAACAACACAAGAAAATGGTTTTTAGAAATGAATCCTGTCTGTATAACTCGATACAGAGAACAAGAGAAACTATGCACGTTATAAGATTATTAGGTATATTCAGGAACTTGCAATATCTATATAGTAAGCATTTTACCCGTATGTTAGGTATCTTATGTTTTCAAAATTCGATTTACGACGTCGTAGTGTATTAGCCATAAGGCAATCATCTAATTGTCCTATTTCACTCACAGTTTTGATTATGTAACTAAACCTAAGCCTGATTTAACTACCCGGAAGGTCCATTAATCGTTATTAAAACAAAGTTTTCTGATACTATTCCGTAAGTGAAAACACTAACAAGACTTATTTACAAAAATCAATTTCCATTCATTTTCAGAACTTACAATTTCACTAAAACGGAACCTGATGTAACTGCCCGCACAGATCCAAATAATTTTCATTAGCAGTTTTCGCTACAACTTTACTGTAAGTAAAAAAATGGCAAAACCTACTTAGAAGAAGCATGTAATTTTCTCATTTTATTTACAGTTCTGATTATGTAACTAAAACTAAGCTTCGCTATAGCTATTCAGTAAGTAAAAACTAAAACGCAGCCTGATGTTACTGTAACGAATAGTTGATGAACTTTTTGTTTTGTTTTTTGTCTGATGAGTAAGAAAATAGAAGATGCAGTTCAGTTGCAATGTTGGCATAAAAATTAAGAAAATGTATTCAGTACTCATGTATATCAAATTTGGAATATGGATTCCAAGATAAACTGGATTATTTGTATAATTTTGCTGAATTGGGAGTTACAAAAATAATTTACTGAGTAAAAATATCATTTATTTAAAGAAAGTATTCAAATAATATTTTTTCAGACTCTATAACTACATGGATCCAGACTTCAATATTTGTATGGGGGTCACAACCCCTTTGTGAGTATAGAATCGTAAAAATGGATATTTTTATAAATTTCTTATTTTTTTTTGTTATGAGGCGAAATGCTAGAGAAAAATGGAAGTTGAACTTCAGTTGCCATGTATTAATAAATATGGAAACGAATACATTAAATTTGTAATAATAATATCATTGATATTTTTATGAAATATTTTTTATTTGTTTTTTTCCAATAAAAGCATACACCATATTCTGCTGTAATTTTTTTGAATAAATAATAAGGGTCAAAGAGGAAGCGGACATGTCTCTTTATTGCTACAATAAACATTTTCATAGTTTACCTATTTAATTGGCATTTCTTTGCTACAATTCATTTGAATGATTATGAGGGGAAAGTGTAAAACCAGACATTCTGTATTATAATAAATATGAAATTTACCTACTTACCTTGTACTTGAAATTTGTAATACTACAATTTAACAAACATATTGCATAAATGATTTGATTTGGTTTTCTTTTGCTATAATTTACTTGAATAATTGAGAAGAGTCAATGGAAAAACAGGCATGTCCGTTAATTACAATCTGGAGAAAAATGCAAAAAGTATAAAATTTCGATACATAACCTGGAAAAATTGAAGATGAAAAATATATAACATTTCTATTCCTGCATTTCGAAAATAAAATATTACATATTGTGTTACTTCTTGGATAGAATACGAAATGTCTATTTTGTTAAATTAGTGAAAAGCAATTAATACTATTACCAATGTAGTTTTTCTCAGTAACTCGGAAGGCCGATGTATGTATGCAGATGCAATCTGTGGCTGTGTACAGGTCCTTGAAGGAACGAAAAAGCCCTGATATGAGGATCAACAAATATAGTGCACTAGCAACGGCTAAAAATATTTGTAGTTTATTTTGCCTAGGGTACACTAAACATAATCTTGTGGTGGAGCACATGTGGAGTAAATATAAACAGCATTGACGAAGCTCAAATTGACTGATTGAAGATGAAAATTATTTGATTAAAATCCCTTACAAATACAATACACAATAAAGTAATTCTGTGAACTATAAATTTGGGTTATTTTCATATTTTTATGGACACAAAACATACGACAACAACATTTGACCCATCGATAAAGTAATAATATTATTTGTCTATTATTTGATCATGGTCATCTGTCATTGAAGTTCTATACAGCGCCATCCATTACGGCGGTGGAACGGTTGAACTAAAGTAAAAAATTGTTAGTTTGCAAAAATTTACGTGCAACAAATCTCGAAAATACAATAATTTGAGATTTCATATTTTCAGAATCGAATTCTCTAGGCTTCGTTTTGGGTATCAGGCTTTGGCGATCAAATTGGTGATCACAAATTGTCAAAACTGTCAAAATCACACCATCACTTACTGGCTTAAATCTTTTTTATAACAATATAAAACTTAACCAAAATACCTGATCTCCAAGACAAAGGTCCAAGTTATATTGTGCTAAAATTTCATCACTCAATTTCACTGTGTTCTTTGGATTTGTTGTTCACAAATTGATCTAAATTTGGTTGCAAGTCACGGGTGTCAACTGTTTTCAGGTTCCTAAAACGTGAGGCCCCTCTTAAGAATGGGACTGAACAACCGCAGTCAAAAATGGAAGTACCCAAAACTGTGGGTGTTCTATATTTCGTTCTATACAGGGTGATTAGCAAATTAGTAGCGTAAAGAACGTAAGTTACTGTTGTGCTCCTCAAAGTTATGGTTCTCTGTTAACATTAATAATATTTTGTGAATTTTTAATAATGGTCTGTACTGAAACTTTATGAGTGTTATGTATGGCATCAAAAATTGTGCGTCTTTTGTTTCGGCATTACGTCATCTGAAGTTAGAGTCATGCAATTAAGAAGCAAAGAAACTCTAAAAGTATTTGTGAAATATGCGAGATATCCCCAGAATGCGGAAGAATATAGAATATGTGAATTGTATGACAATCTGGATACTTCAATTAAAAATCTTTTTGCTAAGAACATTAGCTGAAATTAGATAAATTAGGATTGATTGTTAATAAAACGAAAACAATGCTCCTTTCAAATTCAGTGATCTAAGTATTAACGAAATATATATTCAGGTGGGCACAATCATATTCTGATTATTGTCCTAGCTTATTGTATACTTTTGATTCTCACAAATTAAGATCCCTACAAAAAATACAAAACCGTGCAATGAGAATTGTGTTAAGATGTGACTAGTTGACTTCCAGTATCGGTATTGTTGGATACTTTAGGATAGCTACCTGTGGAAAAGAGGCTGATTTCCATGACGCTTATTTATATTTATTAAATGTTACATAATGTATTGCCAATATATTTTAGTTAACCTTCCATCACTCGCGCACGGTCTCTCAGACCGGTCCAATATTCAATATGACGTAATTACGACTTCATTGGCTAAGCATCGTTCCCCCTCCATGTACCTTTCCAGTACATACTCAACGAACATCCCACTCATTTATTAGTTGATAGAAAGTGTTTTACGGAAGTGGTGCTTTAACACGGTGTAGTAGACCGGGTGCGAGTATTTAAGTAACTAATTTTAACTGTCGCTGAAAAGATTTCATAAATAATACCGGTAAGTTTTTTAGACTTTTCTACATTTTTTTACGAAAATTTCTGATACTATAATGCTAATATAAGGTGTGTCATGAAATAATAGTTGAAATATCTCGTTGCATATAGAAACGTGTGTTTTCTTGGTTGTAATTTTTTGGAAATCAATTTTCTATTTTTATTATAGATATGAACTACAAAACGGAGCAAGCAAGAGTTTTGAGATTGTTTGAAGAAGTTGAAACTGATGAAGATTATGGAAATGATGATGATGATGAGCAAGGGGACATAGATAGCATAGAACAGAGATCAGAAAACAGTGACACTGAGCAAGAATTTGAGGATGGTGGAGGTGACTATGTACCTGTTCCTGTTACCAGAGATGCAGTATTTATAGAAAAAGACAAGGTAACACAGTGGAAAAAACATTTTCCACCAAAAAATATTAGAACACTTAGTGCAAATATTGTTTTGCAATTGCCAGGGGTGAAAGCTTACGCAAAATCCAAAAAGTCTCCTCTCGATATTTGGCTGTGCTTGTTTGACGAAGAAATGCTGAATATCATTGTAGATTGCACCAATATAAAAATTAATAGCATCGCTTAAAACTTTTCGAGGGAAAGAGACGTGAGAACTACTAATCTCATAGAAATAAAAGCACTAATTGGCATCCTATATCTTGCTGGAGTCAGAAAAGCTAATCATATGAATCTGGGCGACCTTTGGAGAACAGATGGTAGTGGCGTTGAAGCTTTTCGCCTGGGAATGAATAGAATACGATTCCAATTCCTGATGAGATGCCTTCGTTTTGACGATATAAATACAAGACAAGAAAGGGTCCAAATGGATAAATTGGCACCGATCAGACTTTTGTTTGAAAAATTTAACGATAACCAAAAAAAGTGTTACTCACATTCCGCGCATGTAACCATAGACGAAAAGCTTGAAGCATTTAGAGGTAATTGTAGCTTTAGGCAATATATACCCAACAAGCCAAATAAGTATGGCATGTTTTACACCAGTCACATGGAAGTTTATGTGGGTAAGCAGCCAGAAGGCCCGTTTCAAAAAGAAACGACTGCTAAATCAGTAGTAGAAAGACTTTCTCAACATATCTATGGTACGAATAGAAACGTCACCACAGATAACTGGTTTACCAGTATGGAACTTGCGGAAAGTCTAAAAGAAAAGAAATTAACCCTTCTAGGAACCATTCGAAAGAACAAGAGACAGCTTCCTTTGGAATTTGTACAGAATACAGGCCGACCGAGCGGTTCCTCAATGTTTGGGTTTTGCAACAATACAACACTGGTTTCATTTATTCCAAAAAAAGGTAAAAATGTACTTCTCATTTCAACAATGCATTTTGGAGATGACATTGACCCTCGTACGAATAAGCCAGAAATGATAATGACTTATAATGACACCAAAGGAGGGGTCGACATGGTCGATAAATTGTGTGCTCAATATAATTGTGCTCGTGGTACCAGACGATGGCCAATGGTCCCCTTTTATAGCATGCTGAACGTAGCTGGGATAAATGCATTTGTCATTTATAATGGAAACAATCCCGATTCAACAACGCCTCGAAAGGAATTTCTTCTTAAGCTCTCCATGGCCCTTTTGTATGATTATCAAAAAGAAAGAGCTATATCTGCCAATTTGCCAAGGAGCCTAAGAAGCAGGTTACAAGAAGTGTGTGGAGTCCCAGTTGGAGATGAGCCCCCAGTAAGAACCCCTGGAACCGTCGGCCGCTGTGCAGTCTGTACCTGGCAGAAAAACAAAAAGACGAAGTACTTTTGTCAAAATTGTGCAAAATATCTGTGTTTAGAACATATTCGTCCTATGTGTAATGCGTGTTATGAAAATATAAGTTAATTTTTTTTGTTATCTTTATGTTATGCAATTTCTCAGTTCTGCTTTTTTGCCTAATATATTTTTTGTAACTAACCTAATAAATGACTTTTATTCTGTCCCAAAATGATGAAATAACCCTAAAATCCTTCACAAAGTAATAAGTAAGCTCAGAAATTACTTAATTCATTACCCGGTCTCCTAGACCGTGCGCGAGTTATTAAGTACCAAAATTTGGCGCGAGTAATGGAAGGTTAATACATTACTTTCAATACCCAAGTATACGAATACAACATTAGAATTAAAAACCTCTCACATAATAATACTCAAACTAAAACGTTTATTGCGAAAGCATTAATATTCAAAGTATTCTGTTATTATAACAAGCTACTAGATTATCTCGATGTTTGAAAGGCAAAATGAGTTAAGCAACAACTTGAAAACTTCTCAGAAGAAATATTCTAAATGCGTCATAAAAATCATTAAAAAATAGTTATTGATCAGATGTTTGATATTTGTCTGCCTTATCATTTGATGCACTTAAATTTAAGTGAATATGTTAATATGACCTCAAAATACATATTTTTGTAAAAATTACTGTCGCCTAGACATTTTTATGGCAAAATTTGCGAACTGCAAAATTGTATCTTAATGATGCACCGTAGAAATGTGTTACCACCATGACCTTGGTTTTCTAGAACATGACAGAAGTCTTCACAAGGTCTAAAAGTATAACGATGGCCTCAAATCAATACCGCGTGAGTCTAATCTGAGAGTTTTGAGATAAGTGAAGAAAATTGTTTCGTTTTTATTTAGGCGTGATCATTTATTTCATTTTGCATTATGAAACAATGAAATAATGTGATAAATGAGTTTGTCAATGTAATGTTCATAAAAGTATTAAATTTATTTTTATTTTGGATACATGAGGTATTGAATGATAAGAGTGGAACTTACAAGTTATTGTACTTTATTCTTACTGTCAAATGGAACAAAACTTAAATCAAACAAAATCTATTTTAATTCGTGATGTAGCTACAAAATCTAGGTAACATCTCATTGGTAAGGTAAATTCTCAAAAAACGCCGAGCAGTCTTGTGATAATACCATTTTTAGTTGTCGTAGATGGTCGAATTTGGATTTCTTAATTTTCAATCTCTCTTTGTGGAGTTTAGGAGGAACAACAATATTCTGAAAGGATCCACTTTTTCTTCTTCTTTGTGGCAGCTCTTGATAGTCGTCATCAAATTGCAGCTTGTAAAAATTCACTCCCATCGGGTAAATATTTGAGAGCTCTCAGGTCTAAAACATTGGGTTTGCCTGTTTTTCTCCCAGGTCTCATGGAAGAATATATTTTTGGGATATTATTGAAATTTGTGAAAAAATCCTAACTGAACATCTCTTCATTATATTGTGTTGGAACTGAACTCGCTTCTTCATAAATTCGGGCATAATCACTTGGTAAGATTTTTTTTCGGTTTTTCAACTTTTTTTCGATGGTGGCGTGAACGCTATCACATTCCACATTCGTATGACCTTTTGCAAGAAATTTTTGATCGATTAAGATATTTAGTTCCATCGCCAAGTAAAAAAGAGCGTTTGACAAAACATTGTTTCGGCTTTGGTAAGTACGACCGTTCGAGTAGATGGTGATGGGTTTACCATCATTTAAATGTTCTCGAATATAATCAATTATAAATGAAACGAATGTAGATGCTTGAAGGTCGGTTTGACTCTCATCAAACCAATGACAGGGGCAATTTCTTGTTGCTGCATTGTAGACAGTGAAATTATGAACAGAGAGTTTAGTTTTAAAGTATACCGCACTAGCCATTATAGATGTGCAGACCTACCCTTCTTGCAAATCGATAGTGACCACATGTCGAATTTCATTAAAACTTTCATTTTTCTCTTTCTTTTCTTCCCTTGCCCTATCTTTTCCCATTTTATGCTATTTCCAGTCTTTTTCTGACATGTTTTTCTCTTTATATTGACAGCAAATGTCACAATCGTCTTTCTGGTAGCTTTTTCATCATTTTGGTGAGAGAATTTTGACAGATCGCGGATTCATTAAATTCCTTGCATTCAGGGCCGGCGGAAGGCCTGTCCGAACCGTGCGCGCGCACGGGGCGCCAACATCTAGGAGCGCCAAATCAAGAGATAGTTAATAAAAAACTGGGAAGAACTAAAAGTGTCTAATATAAATAATAAACTAGAGCACAAAAAAATGTGTAAAATTATTTATTATCTAGTATGAATTAAGAGCATAATAATTCAATCAGTTTATTTGCTTATGATGTATTGTGCCTTACCGTGAGCAGACGGGGGCTATTATTTTATTGACAAAGAAAGGCGTAGTCGCCGCGCCGTTTGGTCAGAAGATAAGCAAGCCAAAGCGAAGTTATTTTATTGGGAAATGAAAGGCGCCACGCCGCCAGTCGCCACCACACCACCTGCAGGTAATAAATATTTTTTGTTATGTCTAGCCGGTATCAGGGTAGTGTTTTCAAATTCAAAAAGTGATAATTAGTTGCTACCTACTGTGTGTTACAGCAGTGTTAATCTGACTATGTTGAGCATAGAATTTGATCAAATGATGAATATTATTATTGACAATATTCTTAAGGATTTTTCGCAAACTGAAGCCAGAAAAGTTCATTTTAATTAAATTTAGTTTGTATTTAGTAGAATAATATGCTTTTTATGCTTTTTTGAGAAAATATTTTTATTATGTTTATTTTTATAATATAATGTTTTAGATGTTCATAACTTTGAGTGTCATTATTAGTTTTTTTCAATATTTAATAATAATTTTCTTCTGTTCTTTTGTATTTTAATTTACACCCGATTCACGATTATGAAAGTGAATACAGTAACGTATTAGTTTTTCTGAGAGTATTTTTATTTTAACTTTGGTAATTGATTCCACATAACAGTTATTGCAAAAGTTACAAAATTTTGAAAATATGTGTTTCATCAAATCGAGGGAGGAGGGGCCTTTCGCACGGGCGTTAAACTAGCCTTACGTCGGCCCTGCTTGCATTTTTGTAAGTAAACTCGATAAAGCTCTATAATGTTAGAGAATGACTGCTCTAGGTACATTTTACTAGTGTCTTTACGCGAATCTAGCTTATTTAAACGATCTAAGAAATATTTCATAAACACGTTCAGGACGCAATTTGAAAAAATACTCTGTTTTGCAGATTTTTAGGATCTTTTTTCATGGATGCCATGCACACTTCTGTTTACCCAATTATTAACTTGCCATTATGTGGACAAAATATCCGCTTGCACACCTGAATGTTGATATTATTGACATTAATTGTGAACTTGAGTGTTCCAGTTCTTCGAAAATCCGAATTTTGTTGGGAATTTCTTCTTTGCTTGGTCAATTTATTCGTAGATGAATTAAAGACAAGAGTACTTCTCAGATCCTAAGTTAAATGGTCCTAAAATGTTTCAAAGATTTCCTTTCGAACTGTCTCAGATATTTCATTACGCTTTATTTTACTAGACTTCTGACAAGATTTTTAAATGCAAGTTGGTCCTAATTTTCTTTCTGATCTTTGAGTATCTTGGAACGTTTTCTTTTGATTTGGAGGTCTTCTGTAGCCCAAGTATTGTTTGCCCTTCATTGTTAATTGTTGATTTTTTTTGATATTATCTCCTATTCGACGTTTTTTATTTGTGGATTCTTCTAAATGGACATTATTTTGTTTCTCATTTTCATCATCACTCAGATTCTCACCAGCTTCACTGGTATTATTAGTTGAATGAATTAGTGGTCGTCATAATTGGTGTCATTTTCTTGGACAACTTGATATTCGTCTTCTTCTTCATCAGTGTTAACAGATAAAGGTGTTTCTCGATTATTTCTTTGGCTATCGAAATTCTCATTATAGTCGTCTTGTACTGTGAGTGGATTTGGTAAAGAAACTGGCAATAAATTTTGAAAATCTGAGGAGTTGGATTTTAGCAAATCAAATTCATTATCAGCTTCGCATTGATAATTCAAATTTGATGGTAACACTAGTATGTTATCCACAGCCTGGGCTTCTTCGTAATTAATGGCATTATCATCGTTCGAAATATCAACAGGTATAGTCAATATATTAAAAAGAGATCCGCCTTGATTTTCCTTATCATCTAAGTCTTCAGTCAATAAGTCAGGTACTATAGTCTGGTCTTTGGCGAGTTCTTCGGTTATAGTAAGTATTCTTTAGGTCCTTGAATTCATATTTAATAGATTTTTTCAATCCTGAAATAACAAACAATTCCACGTAAGTCGAGTCAAAAGGACATTTCAATAACACGGCATTTCCGAACAGTATGAAATTAGTAAAATATTTGAAAGAATTATGTTACACTCTTCTAAATATTAGTTGAATAATTTGAATTTCTAGCTGTCTACGACTATTTATAAGGAATACTACCAATAGAATAAATCTTTCACCTGGAGAAAACACTGGACTGGATCAAACACTGACACTTGAGTTCTTGTATGCAGAATGTACAGACTTACTAGGTATTGAACTAGCTTTTTTCATCTCAGAGATACGTGTTATTGTATCTGGCCGGGTAATCCCGTCATCCCTTTATTAAGCGTTAATTCTCATGCGAGATGGTAGAGAACGCCTTCACGATTTGAATGGCGCGAAAATCCGAAAATGTGAAATTTCGGACTAACGAGGTATTGATTTGAGGCTATCGATAATACAAACTGGCTTAACCAACAAAATAATATAATGAACCGCTAAGTAAATAAATTTGAACTAGCCCATAGGCCAATAATTTGTGAAAGTTAAAAAAACCAACCTATAAAATAATGAAGAAAATTTTAATGAATTTTAATATTAGTTTAACATTTTATAGAGTCAAAATAATAGTTTGAAACATTTTCATTATTCTTAAGTAGTATATGATAAACTTTAACATTTCAACAAGGAACTTATTAGAGGTCACAATAATGGTTTGAGAACACTTGTTCCTATTTTTAGTAATATAATATAAAGTAGAAAATTCAGGCGATTTCAATGATATAAATAACTCGAATTTCAAAAAATTGCCAGTCAACTCATTTCTTCTTTCAAAATTGGATATAAAAAATTCGCGAGCCTTAAAACAATTTAAAAGAGGATTGAAAACGTATTGGAATGAACAGTATACTTAAAACTGTATTTACTACTTTATTTTGTTTTACTATTATATATTAGTCCAAATTGCCTAATTTTCTATTCGAATTGTTCAATTATTAATACTAACTGATTAATCGTTTGCGAATTATTTTGAATGTATTCAAATAACAAAATAAAGGAAGGTAGTGCTATTTTCATGAACATTCATAAATGTGCCTAGTTGAGTTTATGTAATTTTATTTAATTGTTTGATATTGTTCTCCTTGTTTACTTATACTTAAACTGTATGTGAATTGGGATATCATATTTAATGATGAATTTATGAATCTATTTGAAAGTAGACAAAAACCAAAATGGAGAAACTGTTGGTGTTCTGTGTTTCGTTCTTCACAATATGATTCATAAAGGGTGGCAATCGGTCGTATATGGAAAAACCGTAAGACCTATAACTTTTGTAAGAAATTCGTATAACAAACTCGGCCCAAAAAGTGTTTCAAAATAATTTGTGTATCTTAATTTTCAATAGATGAAGTTTTACTGGATAAAGATCCATAGTGAACGATGAATTAAAATAATTTAACTTGAAGTAACGTTGAATTTAGATTTGTGCCGCGTTTCGCTAGCACTGTAACTTTGTCAAACGAGTATAGGTATAATGAAAGAATTAATTAATATATGCAGTGCATATATACGTAGTTCTACGAATATTAACTAAAGTATTTGACAAGTTTACTGGGAAATTGATTCAATACAATCATTCCTGAACTATCTTCTAAGTAAAAAGGTTTAATAAAGGTGAATGGTTGATATATAGTTGGTCGTTAAGAAGGTTGCCTGAACATTTGTTTTTATTTATCTCAAGAGGTTCCAAAATATTCGATTCAAAGGATTTAGGTCCTACAGGAAAATTTCAATATTTGGGTCGAAAGTGTGTTGGTTTTCTCATAAATGATTCGAACAGATAGAATCTAATTTTTTGTTGTTGTAGCTGCATTTGTGTTCTAGTTTTCACAATTCTATCGATTTAAATGTTATCACAGGTATCATTACTTTATTTTAATTTATGAAATCCTGATTTGTTCAGGTTTGAAGATCTAGATTTGTTATTTTTATTGAGTTTGGATAAATTGTAATCAGTTTTAAAGCAAATATTCATATATAAAGTTTCTGAAAATTATTTTATTTTTAAGGATGATATTCCAAAGTATGTTCAGCTTCTAAATTGTTTATTTTTATTAGAAGGGAATACTTGATCTAAAGTCAGTTTTATGATCTTCTCATTTAATTAATATGTAATTTGATTAAGCGTTATCTACTGTTGATTTTCCTTTTGAAATTTATTTGTTGGTTATTTTTAAAGGACTCAAAATTGCCTGCCTGGATAAAATTGTGGTTTTTTTAATATATAATCTTCTTTATGTAATGCTATCACCGTATTTCATTTGTCTGCTTTTGAGAAAATAAGACTATTTGACTTTGATTGTTGTTTAATTGATTTGGCAACTGATAATTCAAAGTTGGTTGTGTTGAAGTTGTCAAATTATATTTTAATTATTTTGGAAGCTCAATTATTTAGATTAGAATTCTTTGGAACATTATACAAGTACATTTCTGTTTCTATACGTAGTTTGTTGAAGTTATCAAATGAGCATGTGGGTTAACTTATTATGTTCACAACCTCTTTGTAATAATTGAACTTCTTCATCTAAAAAAACTGTATTTGAAAGATTGATGAATCTGTAAAAAATTGTGAAAATTCGGTTTGTGTGTTTTTTATACTGGTTTTTCAGTTAATATTGACTTTAATTAACGTTTCTGTACTTGGTACTTTTTGTGAATAAATAATTTAATCTTTCTCTCCATATCTAAAATGTCAAACTCTATGGGGTGTAGTATATGTGATAGTTGTGAATTAATTACCTTAACATAAATACATTTGGCCACTCAATGCGTAATACCTAATTTTTAATCGTCAACATTCTATTAAATGTAGAAATTGAGCGGTTTTGTCGTCTTGGTGCTGGAATCATTTTGTTTATAGTGTTTAAATAGAAGATCATGTTATATATTATTTTAATATTAATTTTATAAATACCCGTTTATTCACTCTTATAAATCCATGTAATAAGGTTGTAAACCTGTTTGGGTATAAATAAATGAATAAATATCTCTTACTCTATCATACCTCCACTCGTTTGACAAAATTACTGTGTTAGCGAAACTCGTCACAAGTTTAAATTGAACATTATTCAAAATTATAAATAAATTATATTGTTTTATTTAACCTTCGATTATGGATCCTCGTCAAGCAAAAGCCTCATCATTTCAATTTTTGAAGAAAGCTGATATCAGCTTTTGGGCTATGTGGTATTTTAAATTACTTTTGAAGAGTGCACTGTGTGCACAAAAACTGCGCATCCTTGGGTAGTGTTCCAGAAATGATCTATTCCCCAAATACATGAAATTAAAAGACAGACAACAAGAGCAGTTCAGCCAACAAAGCAAGTATCTATGGCAAAGAAGTGTGGTTAAAAGAAGAAAATAATATTCAGTACAGCTAGATTTGCACCCCTTAGGGTTTGACTTCTTAGATAGGGAGAAAAGAAATCAAATTAAATTAATCATTCACAAGAAGTAACAAGTAAAAAAATGTCAATTAAAGTTATTATTAACAAATGAACCAGTATAAAAAATCCCACGAACTAAATTTTAACAATATAATTTTTTTTATAGATTCGTCAATCTTTCAAATACAGTTTTTTCAGATATAACAAAAAGATTGTAAACATAATGTTCAACCCTCATGTTCATTTGAGAACTTCAACAAACTGGGTATAGAAACAGAAATCAGCTTGTATAATTTTCCAAATAATTCTTATCTAAAATATAAAGCTTTCGAAGTTATTAGAAAATAATTTGTCAAAATTAACAAACCCATCTATGAATTATCAGTCGCCAATAAATTCAACAAAAATCGAAGTCAAATAGTCTTATTTTTAAAAGAAGGAGGGAGATACGGTAATAGCATTACCTAAAGAAGATTATATATTAAGAAACAACAATTTTATACAGGCAGGCAATGTTGATACCCCTAAAAACGACCCAACTAATAAATTTCAGAAGGAAATAACATTAGCAATAAATAACGCTAAATAAATAATAAACGATGAAGAAAAATATAAATTATTTCACCCAATCCACAAGACACTGAAGTTTATGTCTTTTTCACGGCACCTTAATTTAAACTTTCAAAGATTCTCATAGATATCATTTCTAAATATTGTACATTGAAACCTCAATTTTCAGTAAAAAACTCAACGGAATTGATTAATAATATTCAGGATATAAAACTATCTAATAATTCTAAATGCATATCGTGTGATACAACAAATCTATTCCCTAGTATACCTTCTAAAGAAACTATTACTATTGTTGATAAATTTTCATGAATAATTTAGTAATAAAAATTAATCATAAACACCCTCATAGTAAACAATTTATGTACTGGCACCGAAATGCGGACGATATTTTAGCTAGCATCCCCGGTACAAGACAATTAGTCATCTCGATTACTTAGAAACCCAACACACCTTCGACACAAATTTTGAAATTTTACATGTAGAGCCTAAATCCTTCAAATTAAATCTTTTAGAAGCTCTTGAGATAAACAAAAACAAATATTGATTCTTAATAACCAAGTAGATATCAATTATTCACCTTTATTATACCAATTTACACAGAAGTTAGCTTAGGAATGATTGTTGTGCATGAATTTCCAGGTGAAGTTGTTCAATATTTTCGAAATTATTCGTAGATTTCCGTAATTATGCAATGCAATGCAATTAAAAGATAGTTTCATAATAACTTCACTCGTTTGACAAAGCTTCTGTGTTAGCGAAACGGGTCACTAGTTTACAATGAACATTTCTTCAAATATAATGAAGTTTCAAACATATAAAGTGGTTTTATTTTATTGTTTTTCAATTTTGTTTTATTATGTTTCATTGTTTGTGTTTTGCGTTTTCCTCTTTTGATGGAAAAGCAATATTGCGGAATGTCGTTTTCGCTTATATTGTACTGAGCTCTGAAGGACCAATCGCCTTAATGTGACGATAATAAATACTTTTACACGTCGATGAATTGAATGTTTTATTAAATTATAACCGATGATTACATGCACCTTTACTATATATCTGTATAGTTTTACATTTTGTTCATATTGCGTCACAAATAAGAATATCACAACCGCTTATTATATAATACAATTGATATCTTTTACTTTTCTATGATTGATTCACGACAAGATGTGTGTTATGTCTCTTTATGCTTTTTTTGTAACTTGACTAACAACGGTTTCTTTTATGATGATGAAAAATTGAATAAATGTTGTTATGGATATTTTTATGTGTGGTTTTAAGTGGGTGATAATAAGGAACGTTATGTGAGAATGTAACCAATGGGAAAAAATAGAGATTTAAATGAAACTGTCATATGACAGCTGATACTCAGCCGACGCATGTAGTTTTGTGGAGAAAAGAAATTGTTATACAATTATCTGTGGTTTTTTATATGAAATGAAGTTTGAATGGTGTTATACAGGAAAAGTTGAAAATGAAAAGTCACAGGAGAATTTTGTAATTAAATCAAATTCGAACAGTTTGTTATTTCATACGTTTCTTATGCGTTCTCACTTGAAATTTCGTTGTCAAACATAATTTCTTTCACACTTACAGCCCTGATTGTTATCAACCAACGCTTACAGGGAGAGTCGACCCTGATGGAAATTGAAAAAAGCTGCCAATATCTTTGGAATGAGATATCAGTTGGCAGTCTTGACAAGTCATTGATTAAATTTAGTCTCAAGTTTATGAAAATAGGTTCACGCATATAATAATATTTATTCATCTATAAAAAAATTTCAATAATGAATATGATCATATTCTTAGAACTACAAAATCACAGTGAGATTATACATTTACAAATGAACAAAGAAGCATAAACCGATTTATCCACTAAGGCACACGCTCGAGCGTCGGGAAACTATGGGTAGCTAAGTGCTCACCATATTTACAACATTAGTACATATATACCTAAATTAGACTAATGAGAGTATTTTATAAAAAATTTCTAAGTGTCCTGAATTATTATATTATCATATATTTTAAGTATAATGAATAAATGGTACAATGATAAACAGACTAACATATTAAAAAACTTACAAACAGAGACACAAACACACAAAGCCACTCTGCTCTGCTTTCAAATGAAAATATACCGTTTGTATCCTCAATTCCATTTGTATAGTCAATTTGCTAAGTACTCATGTGGGGCAGTATAATACTTATTGAGGTGAAAATTGTTTTCAAATGTTCATCTTCATTGTATTTACAGTATTATACGTATCGACATAAACCCGAAATCCCCTCCCTCTAAACTGCTGAACTACATTTCTAAAAAAATTAAATTGTCGCATATCCTTAACTTTATTTTCCCTATACAGCATACCAGAAGAGAAGACTCTTGGCTTCACAAGCACCATTTTTAAAAACTGTTTTTGTAATACTTCTAATTCCTTAAGCTGAGAAGTTGCAATACCCCCCTCCCCCAAGCCAGAATCATATATCTCAAGCGAGATTTTATTACAGAAAACAACTTAGTTCGAAAGGTTTTTTGTACATGATTACTATGGACATTCCATCCTAAATAGCTGTCAAGTCTTACTCCAAAATATTTATCCTTGTCGGATGAATGTAGTACAATATTTTCATTATGACTGTTTATATCTAAAGATGGTGAAAATGTAGCTAGACATGTGAAGGGTGAGTAACAAGTTTTGTCATAGTTTACAGACAACTTCTTTTGATCAAAGCAATGTGTAACAAATATACACTACGGCCGCCCCTGGTAATACTACTTATATGTACACCAGAAAGAGGTCGCAAGCGACACCCACTACGACGGCGACCTGCTCAGAAGGGGAGTCAGTCTCATAACCGACATCGTAACATTAAAACTATTTTTTGATACTTCTGTGTTTTCACATTGATATAATTTTCTATTTAACTTAAACATATTTTCTCACCCTGCAAATACAAAAATCCCGAGACGTACATGCTACAAATGTAAATAGTTTTACAAAATCAGATTCCGGTTTTTCTTTCAGTTTCCTTCAAGTTTCAAAACTGTACACAATTGCAGTGTCGTCAGCAAAAAATGTTATTTGACCAACTTCTTTTTCTTAACGAATAATTGATCTTTATTCCCTGGTAACGGTCGGTTACATAGCTTTTTATTAAGGTGCAGGGAATTCCTGTGAATCCCACATCCCCCGTAGTTTCCAACATCTTCATGTGATCAACAGTGTCGAGAGCCTTAGCTAGATCAAGAAACACACTTAAAGCTGGCTTGGCTTGGTCTAAAGATTTATATATTCTGGAGCTTAAAACACAAATTGCGTCATGTGTAGAGGTGCTATTCCCGGAGCAGTATTGATTGCAATAAATTAGTATATATTTCTTTTCATAATTTGGAATTATAGGATTTTTTCAAACATTTTTACTAAACTTCCGGATCCCATTATCTTATTAATTAAATGAGATGGTGGGGAAGCTATTTCGTTCTTTATTTCGTTAAAAGCTTCAGCTATAATTTCATGACTAACTGGAACCTTTTTGAGTTTTAATGAGTTTATGACTTCTCATATTCATGTTTTGTTGTAGGTACCAGAGAGGGTGAATAATGATACGGCGTTTTTTGTTATTAATTGAAGATTTATAATTCAATTCATAAAATTTCTTAAGGTACTCATATACTGAATCATTTGTTTTCCTCCTATATATCAATATTAATATCACCAACAACCAAATGATTATCTAAATGATGTTTTGTGGCATAAGAAATAAAATTTTTCCTTTTCATAATTAAAAATACATAAGCTTGTCGACGGAGATCGATAAATGGCTTTTAAATTGATTACTTCATTTTTTTACATTAATAAGTATGTTAATGATTCAAAATAATCCAATAATTTTTTTCTGAAAAGTATATTAGAGTTCTTCTTTTATTGAAACTACTACTTCGTCACTAATATTGATATTTCTCTCATTGTAAATAATATTATAACCCTCCAAATGGATAGCTGCTAAATCCGTGAGATGTATAGGTTCCGTCAAGATAATGCACTCAAAGGTAGCTTGTGGTTGACAAAAATAAGATAGAAAAGTATAAAATTGTTTTGCAACACTTCTTTTATTTGGGAGTAAAACGTTAAAGTTATAATTTTTATAATCTGCTACCTTGATGGAGGGGGGGGATGACAACAGAAAACTTTGTAGAAATGGTGAAATTGTTCACAAACAATATTTGGTGCACCAAAGAAAGTCCCGTTCTAATGAGAATGGACAAACACTTAAGTATTGAGGGTATAGACTTTTGTAAAGAAAACGGAATTGTTGACAGTCCCTCCACACACATCAAATAAGCTGGAACCTCTGGATGGTTGTGTATTTGGTCCATTTAAAAAATTATTCAGGGTTGCTGTTAGCTCTCGGATGAATTCCAACCCACAATATGCATTCACACATTTCCCAAACTGTGCAGCTCTGCTTGGGATCGAGCAACGATCCCAGAAAATGTAAAGTCTGGATTTATAGTTGAGGAAATCGTTCCCTTCGACAGAAACATATTCCGGGATGACAAATTTTCATAATCTAATAGGTCAGATCGTCCGCTCCCGTGGGATATTGAAGATATCTCAGGGCCCAGCACCCAGTCAGTCGACATACATATATTGAACACTAGTTCAAGCCCTACAAAAATCGGCTTCGACTTTACAACTCTTATTCTACTATATGCAAACTCTTTGACACCAGAAGTTGTTAGATCCCTCCCGAAGGCGCTACTGATACTCCCCAAAGGATGGAGTTGAAGAGGAGAAAAATTGGCCCCATTCCCAAAAATATATTTCTGGTGTCATCTTCATCCAGTGTAGATGACAATGAGAACATGTGCGAAAACTCAGAACATTCTAGGGCACCGGGTCGCCCGAGAATGGAGATAAAAACGAAAGTAGGAAATGAAAAGATTTCGCCATCGTCAAATTTGCTCACAAGAAGTAATTGATACACTATATAGGGTGAATTTCGACGGTGATCCAATCAGAGTTCGAATAGGAAATCAAATTTCTCCGGCGTCAAGGAATATGCTTCGCTTACCCAACTGTAGAAGATACGGCTGTCGTAGCATTTGAAGATATTTGCATTAAAGACCCCTGATCTCGGTTGCACTTTAGTACATCTACTTAGGTATTACTGCTTTCAAAAATACTTTGTTTCGTGTGACTCGATAAACAAATGATACTTTTTCTCATTGTATAAACTATATTTAAAATTATTTTTTCATCTCCCGAAAAAAAATTAAACTAAGATATGTATTTGTCCAAATTAACCGCGTGTCATGTCCAATGTAACCCCACCTATATGGATAGTTTGGACTATATACAACTTTGAAGATTTCATCACTTGATTACTTAATAGTGAAAGTGAGGCCAGTTTCTCTAGCTCAAATAAATAGCTTAAGCTGTGGAGTGTCGAATGGTACCTAATTGATAGCAATAAAGGGCGTACCAAATTTGCCAAAAAATCTTGATCAAAATTGTCCAAGCTATCCCCGCTCTCTCTTAATATAGAAAAGAACTATTATGACAGTTGTCAATTGAAAACAGTAGTTTCTCATATTGAAATATTTTACCAACCTATTTTGGGGTATATTTTGTACAACCGTGAGTATATTTTATAAGTGATGGATTGCTGCGACATATAGCGGAAAACTTCATACTTAAAAATATTTTTATAACTTCTTTAAACAGAGTTTGTAGTCAGAATTTTTTCCAAAAGTATTAGGGAACTTACTCAAGCGAAAGTGAACCAATTTGAAGTGCATATTATTTAACAATATTTAAATTGTGAAAGTTTAATTAGATAAGTAGACACACTAGATATGAAACTAGGAAAAAGTCGTCAATTGATGTTAAAGAATCCAGAAGCTGTGAATTTAGGTTGTAACTTCCTAGCAAAATTTGCTATACCATTAGATTTCGCCTTTGCGTTCGTAACTTCAAGATAAACAAAAGCCTTTGTTAACTTATCCGAACTTTTTCCACTTTATCGAATGATTCTATTATTATGTTGGATAATAGATTAAAATTATGGAAAAGTCAGTCAACATGCTTTGAATACTTTGTTCGATATATTGTTGTTGTGCCTACCCATCTATAACTGCGATCAACCTATTGAGACTGACTCTGTGTCCCAATAATCAGTGAGCTTTGTGAATAGCGATATAAAATTGAAGATAAATTATCGCTAATCTAAACAAAATGAAAACTAATCTCGGTGATTTCAAGAAAGAATATGGAACATAATTTCAATATAAGGAGTTTCGAAGATTGTTGAGAGGATTAGTTAGAAGTAATAAAACTGAATATTAAAGTGGTTAACTTACCAATAAATTTGCGTCCAGACATAAAATTGGTATAGCTTGATAAATGTGTGCCCAATCAATACCTCGGATCAAAATATTATTGATGGTATTCACTGTGTTGAAAAATGTGACAATCAGTAACATCAAAACAATATGACCAGTAGCTTCTCCCACAGCATTAGCACCTATGTGTAAGTCGTTTAAATAAATCTTGATATTTTCCATTGAGTCAATTCGTAGATTGGACTGTGAAAGCATACGTATACTGGAATATTTTTTACATAACAAATCAGAAGCGTTCGATATAATTATTGATATGTACAAATTTTGTAATGAGAAATACGTATAGAACGAATATTGCCAAATGTATCCTGTCCCAAAATAAAATGCTCTATTCTCTTCCCAGAATAGACAAATATGGAATGAGATTGAAACGAAAAATGGCAAAAACCACTCAACACTGTATTTAATCAAATTTAGGTTGTTGTTGAAATTTGTATCGAGATTTTCCATAATTTCGAAAAACATTTGCCAATGCTGTTTCTGTCGCATCACCTCGTATATGAACGTAGTAGCATCAAAGACACATATCACAAACACGTTAATTTCAAAAAACAAAACACCACCGAATGAAGAATGCGAATTGGCTTTTATTCCTGGAACTGAATACATGAAAATACTAATCAAATACTTTATAATGAAAGCTACATTTGCGACCAAAAAGATTTTGCTACTTAGAGGTGTTGGTATCAGAGGTACCAACCCTAAATAACCACCAATTTTGTAAATCACTTTGTACGTGTTTGTGTCATCTCGTTCAAACATGGTCACTGACAACGACAATAATGGAATGACTAGAATATTCTAATGTTTATTGATTTGAAAAATACGCAATCAAATTATCCAAACTTCACTGGTAACCATCAAACGATTTCAAATAAATTGATAGTTACAGAGCGGCCGAATGTTCTGAAATTTGCTTCAACTAAATTATTTCTCCACGACTATTAGTGAACGTAATAGTTTCAAAATCAATTTCAATTCCAAGTGGGGGGTTTTTGCAATTGGTTATTCATTCATTCGTTTGGGTTGCGCTGAACAGCCAGGGCACTTGACCTAAGTGATTGTACCATTCCCAATACTCCACTCCAAAAGCTTCGTGTCCTCGATATAGGCCACGAGCTGATTTGGGAGGGATTTTGAATAGTTTTGATGGTGGTATTATTTCCTCTCCCAAAATGCTCCTTGTAAGTTTTTACACAAGCAGAGTATATGAGTAGGTGTTCCATCCCTTATTTCACATTTCCTACAGATATGTTCACTGACTTCTGTCAACTCCATTTCATTTGGTGTTTCCTGCCTTTCCAGTTCCAGATTTGCCTTCTTATGTAATTCTTTGAGATTACACAGAATGGTTCTCATTTAGAGCCTTGTTTAGCTAACTTGTCCATGAATTCATCACTTGCAATGCCTTCTTGTCCCGGCACCCATACTAGAGACACGGTCTAGTCTCTTGTCAGCTTATTATTGTACTCGTTACAGTTTTTGACCAGTCTAGATTTAGTGGATGGATTTCATTCACTCATTCGTTTGGGTTGTGCTCAACATCCCAGGAATATGACCTAAGTCATTGTACCATACTCAATATAATTAAACTTCCACTCCAGAAGTTTCGTGTCCTCGATATAGACCACTAGCTTATTTGGGGGAATTTTGAGTAGTTCTGATGGTTATTTTGTTTCCTTTCCAAAATGCTTCTGCCTGAGTTCTTGTAAGTTATTACATAAGCAGAGTATATAAATAGATGTTTCATCCATTATTTCGCATTTCCTACAGAAAGGTTCACTGACATTTCCCATTTTGTATAAATGTTTCCTTAGGGTACAGTGACCAGTAACCAAATCGGTAACTGTATTCAGGTGTCTCTTGCTCTATTTCAATAAACTGATTGGGAATTATTTCCTTCCGTTTCTCAGTAAGATTTTTGTATGAAGTAGAACTTCTGTCAACCTCCATTTGATTTGGTGTTGCTTGTCTAACCAGTTCCGTATTTCCCCTCTTATGTAATCCTTTGTGATTCTACAGAACGGTTCCGGACCTATGAAGTCTCCTTTCGTGCGCCTTGTTTAGGTAGCTGGTCCGCCATTTCATTGCCTGCCATCCCTTCAAGTCTCGGCACTCATACTAGAGACACTGTGTTGTCTCTTGACAGCTTGCTAAGGGATTTTTCGCAGTTTTTAACCAGTTAAGATGTTGTGGTTATATTACTGATAGTTTTCAGCAGCGATAACAGTAATTGTTTCTGCCTAAAATTCGGACGCTTTTCTACAAAGGCTGGAGAAGATTTCCTTCCTAGGTCCATTCATACCAGTCCTAGTGCCGTGGTTCGTTTTAGATCCATCAGTGAACCAGATGATGCCTCCAGGATTTCTCAAGTGCATCACCTATTGCCTAGTTGCCTAGATGGAATAATGATATTCACTCGCTCAGTCAATATATTCTCTGGTATCATACTACCTAGACCCACTTGAAAGTTCAGTTCACCTAGTGTTGTCATTGTCCCAGCTGTATCGGTATGTCCCCCACGAACATTGTTCGGGCTACACATGTTCCCCGATTTCAGTTTGAGGCAATGAAAATAGTTCTGCTTTCCTTTTCAGTTCCATCCAAGTATCTGCACTGTACACAATTGCAATGTCGTCAGCAAAATGGATTATTAACCCAACTTCTTTTTCTGAACAAATAGTTGATCTTCATTCGCTGGTAACGGTCGGTTAGGTAGCTTCTTATAAAGTTGCAGGTAGCTCCTCTGAATCCCCGATCCCCCATAGATTCCAACATATTCATGTGATCTACAGTATTAAAAGTCTTATCTAGATCAGGAAAACAATTGAAGCTGGCTTGGCTTTGTCTAAAGATTTATATATTTTGGAGCTTAAAACACAAATTGCGTCCTGTGTAGATGTGTTATTCCTGAAGCAGTATTGGTTGCAAGAAATAAGTATATTTTTGTTAACGTATAGATTAATTTGCTATTTTAGGATTTTTTCAAACATTTTCACTTGATTTCCGGATCCCATTATCTTATTTGAAGGCATCGGGCGTGAAAAATGGTAACTAACTTTTTTGAAATTCTGAGATATTGCTTTTCAAAAGTTTAGAAAATGATCTCTCAGTAGTTCTAAGTTCTTGAAATGTATTCCAAATGGGTTTGGTAACTAGCATTATATCTTAAGCATCTGATATGAAGGCTGTAAATATAGACTTTTTTTGTTTCAAAAAAACTCAGTTTATTTTGAAAAAAGTATGCAGAAAACATTATTTACTTACAAAAAATATTTATTCTGAAAACACATATCATCTTAAAAGATACATATCAAACTTTAAGTAACTTGTGAATAAACGTAGTAGGCTATTTTGATTGCAAGTTCGTATAAAATGGATGATGAACAGAAGGAATCTAACAGAGACTAGACAAAACATGCTCCAGCTTTCCTTGTTCTATTGGTAGCTACGAATTGTGTATATTTTCAAGATCTTGAACAAAAAGTTCTTTAAAATCTGTCTGTCTTCCCCTTTTTTTTAATGAAACAGAGGTAAACGAACCATAGTATGAATTGGCCATCTCAATTTTATCAAGTTGTGTTGGTGAAAATTCCATTCCTACAGCATTCTGTGCACAATAAACGGTGTCCTCTATTGTGCGGATCTTAGAACTGTTTCCCATTCTTCGGGGGTGTAGATATATTGACAGTGCACTCTGACATAGTTTTACACACAGGCAAAATCTCGGTCTAAAGGAAGCATTGTATGACCAACTTGAGGAAATACATGTAAAATTCCTTGAAATATCCCTTGGGCTAATAAACGAAGCAATACGGACACTAGAGACAAATTTTTATTTTGGCCTCCGCAATTATCTGATATGGCAATTACCTTTGTATCTTTTATATTGTGTTGTGAAAAATGCCTCAACAAACAACTTCCAATCTCATCAGCTCCTCTACCAGCGGTTGATTCATCACACATGTAGAAATAACCTTGGAAAGGATGCAAGCTGTGAATGCTTAGATTGTAACAAAACAACTTTTTCTTGTAAAATGTTGGTCCAGTAGAAATTTTCGACGTTGGCAATGCCTGCTGATGATCGAATGTAATAGCATGAGTACCGTCATTTTCAGTGGCTTCTATTTTTGCCATTTTTATTGCGTCCTGACAAGCTTTTGCTTTTATGATGTAATTCTTCGTCAATTTTTAGTTTCTTCATAGCCTCTTGGTCCTTAATAAGTTCAGCATTTTTCAGGGAAACATTGAGTTCATCACAAACACTACAAGTATCTATTTTTGGAGGCTTGAACTCAATATTGTATTCTTCAGTAAAAATACGCCTAAATTTATCTTAGGACTTTTACTTGATTCAGACACTCTTCCTTGTACAGCTCGTAACATTTCTCTACAGTGTATTCCATCGTCATGAAGAAAACATTGGGATTGTCATTTCGTGAATAGTGACTCTTATATTTGGGTAGCCTTTCAATAATATTTCTAACAAATTCTATGTAGTCATCACTGTAGTTCTTCTTGTGATTCAAATGAGCTCCTCTTTTATCCAATTTTGGAGTAAGTGATCAATTTTTCATTGTCTTAATAATATTTTGCACTCTCCCTTTGATTTTCTGTAATCCATGTATATTTAAAAAGGCTTTCTTATATACTTGTACTTTTGAACTGTTTGATTTCACATAATAGTAAACAGTGTGACTTCGTCTTGACTCACAGTTTCTTGGCTTTGTACTACGTCCTTTATTTTTCACTTCTAAGCAGCCAAATACGTAGGAATTTTGAAGATTTTAGTTTCCCATTTCCCAGAAGTTTTTGAAGATACATCGCCTTTCATCCTCAGATAAAAGAGTAGAACATTTATTGCAGCCACAATCCGCTTCCATAATTTTCTCTTGTTTTTCTTGTCCCTTGCCCCTATTGGTATTGTATTTCTTCCCACTGTTCCTATTCTATTTTTCTTTAAGTTGTTCATTTTTGCCCTTCTTACGCTTTCTTCCTTTATGCACCTTAGGTGTTAAATTTCCCTCTTGATTATTGACTTCTTCAGCTTCAGTTGCGTTAATTTCATTGTCATTGTTTGTACTTTCAGTATTGTCGTTACTGCTTGACACTGAAGGTGAGTTGGGGTACTGCGGATTCAAGTTCTGTAAAAAAGGATGTCTTTTAGATGATGGATTCGGCTGTTGCTAGGTGAAAATTTATATATATGAAACACTTATGAAGTTTGTACTCATTTTCAATTTCAATCAAAATAAAATTCATGTAAATAATGGTATCTTACATCACATATCATTATGTACATACTACACTTAACCTTAAAAATATCAATATTTTTCGTTAACTCACCTAAAATTTACGTTTTTCATCTGTAGGATTATACTCTGGATCTTGGTCAGAGTCGTACAAGTCACTCTCGCTATTTTCAGACATAATTCCACTATGTTTTTGTGCACCAAAACTACAAGCCGCACGTGAGCTATCCGCCATATTTGACACTTACCACTGTTTACATGAAAGAAATGTTACTTCACACAAATCAACCACGCTAATGCCGGCGCCATCTATTAAGATATTGTGAAAAATTAGAACAGATAACCGTTTACTGATCCCACATACCATTGTTTAAACCATAATGTCAAAATGCAAAATTTTGACAGATTCCAATTTTTACACCCGACCCCTTCATTTATTAAATGAGATGAGGGAGGAGCTATTTCGTTCCTAATATCTTCAAAAGTTGCAACTTTCATTTCATCAATACATGGAGACTTTTTGGGTTTCAATGAATCTATGACTATAATATTCATGTTTTGCTGTAGGTACCAGAAATGGTGACGAATTATGCGGTTTTCTTTTTAGATGGCAAGCAGATTATGTTGGAGTATTACTTATCATATGTTCACCTATTGAGTGTTAGTAGTCATTAAAACAATTTGCGATTTCCTCATCTGTTTTCATTATCTCAGCGTTCTGATTTTCAATTTGTTTGACGCTTGTTTCCCTTTTGTTCGGAAACATATCACCATCTGCCAAAGAGGTTTCGAGTTATTACCTAAATTATCTGTCTTATTTCAATAAAAGTTTGGCTTCACTTCATACATTAGGTTATCATGATTATTCCGGTATTTGGTATATTCCTGTTTGAAAAGTGTATTCGTTGGATTTGTTTTAACTGGTGGAATAGTATATTTCCCTGATTTACTGACTGAACAAGTCCATGAGTAATCCTCTTTTTACGTTTAATTTTATTATGAGGAATTTTAACTATTTTACTATTCTCGTCGTCAATGACAGTTATTAACAACTTAACAAAAAAAGTAGAAATTTCTTCTATATCATCTATACCCTAAAATATGTCCAGATATAATTTACATAATTTTTTAAAGAAGTGAAGGTAATAATGTTTTCTCCACGACTATATAATAATGCACAAATTATTTTTACATATTTAGCTAAATAATGATATGGATTCTTCACACTAGTGAAGAATGAAACAGAATTCACTCTCGCTATGATTATCAGAAATCACGCTAAAATGAATAAATCAAATCGTCTCTTTTAAAACGTCAATATCCAACTACGCAAATCGCTTCTGACAGCGCGTCGTTTGAAACGTCAAAATAATCATATAATCATAATTTCACGTATATATAAAGAATGAAATGGACAACACTAGCGATAGTGAAGATTTAATATGTACGCCTCCCGAAATTGAACAAATTGCTCAATCGTTCACAATGAATTTGCTACCGGAGAGATCAAACCAAAACTATAATAAGATTTTTGAATCATTTATAGCATGGAGACATTCCTATCAAGTAAGTTCTTGTTCGGAAAACGTTCTCCAAGCATCTTTTACAAAACTTTCCGAAAAATATAAATCTTCAACTTTATAGAAAATATACTCTATACTAAGAAGTACATTAAAGGTTGATAAATGAAATACACATTGAAAATGATTCAAAATTGCGGGCGTTGCTTAAACGAAAAGTAGAAGGATTTCAAGTAAATAAATCAAAAACGTTTACCTCAGAAGATATAAATTTATCACAGAATCTCCAGACAATATATATCTCGGAACTAAGGTAACAAATTTGATTGTTTCACTTAGATGTAAAACTTTGAAATTAGTATTTTTTTAGGTTACATTAATCATAGGGGTTAAGGGTGCTTGTCGTAATAACGAAATGTATTTAACACTAAAACAAAGATTGTTAGAATATTCACAGTGACAGGTGTATTTGATGAAATATGCAAAAAGTATATAGCACTACGCCCAACTAATGTAACAAATACTTCTCTCTCCTTGAACTACCAACGCGGCAAATGTACTGATCAGAGAATTGGCATCAACAAATTTGCATCAATGGTCCGACAAATAGCAGCCTCTACTTGAACTTACCAAATGTAAATCTGTACACCGGACATAGTTTTCGTAGATCTTCTGTCACACTCTTAATTGATGCGGAGGGAGATATTACAGCTCTCAAACGACACGGTGGCTGGAAAAGTACATCCGTAGCTAAGGGTTATCTGGATGACTCAATGACAAATAAAATGTACACTGCAAACAAAATAATGCAGTCGATAAATCAAACCGGAATCACCCAACTACATACAGCACAGACTAGCAGTACTAGCACTACTAGTTTTAATCATAATTCAGTACCAACCTCATAATTAAATATTAGCAATTATAATAACTTTACCATGAATTTTGCAAAAGAATGAATCTAAATTAAGTACCTATATTTATGTTATCTCTATTATTATTCCTAATAATGTTATAATATCATTTGAAAATGTAAAGGTTTCTATTAAAAATTTGAGTTACATTATATACGTTCATTACATTTTCATAAATAAATGTGGCCGATATCTCAGTGGTAGATAGATACTTGACTCTCACACGCGGGAGATCGAGGTTCGATTCCCAATAGAAGAATTTTTTTATGCATAGTCGTGGAGAAAGTATAGTCTTTCACTTGTGTAGAATGGCTATCATTCACTTGGATGATTCCAAAACTCACTGGCTGCGCACGCTCGTTTTGGAAACTTCATCCGCGTGAATAATAGGCATCATTCTACACTCGTTGAAGAACATACTATTCTGTATGTATTCTTTGTACCAAAATTGCGACTTTCTTTGTGTATTTATAATTTTGCAATTGTAATGTAGTGATCAGTCATATTACCCTCTAAAACAATAGACAAGAGTTCGATGTTTTTTGTTCTGTTTTTCATAAAAATATTATCCACGCATGTTGTACTTTGATCTCTTTTTAAGTTATTGAATTATAATCCAATTCATAAAATTGGTTAAGGTACTCATATACTGAATCATTGTTTTTCTCCAATATATTAATATTTATATCACCAACAACCAAATGATAATCTAAACCATGTTTTGTGCCATTATTGATCTCAGCCCTTTCTGAAGACTCAGCAAGAAGACGATTGAAGTTGCAGACCTTGCAGTGTCATCACATAAATAGAAAACTCTAGTTGGCATGCATTCATTCTTGTTTCATTCTTTACTCATTTTTTAATTCATCCTTTTTAATCATTTTATAGTAAATATGTTTTTGTAATTTTTGTCAAAGTAATAAATGTTAGTTTTTAAAAACGGACTTCGAAGTTCCCATCAATTAATTGGCGCAGTCAGTAGGATATTCGGGAGTTTACGTATTGAACGTAAATTTTTCGCGAAACGATTAACCGGATATCGAACCTAAAAATAGTGTATCGTTTGAGAAAGTATGTATTGGTGGCTTCTTCTATTTCAAGAAACCATCGAGGAACCAGTTCAGGCTGATCAACGAGGCACCAGCACTTGGAACCCAAATTGTCCATATCGTATAAAGAAAACTTCAGTGCAGACATCAATCGCTACGCTGGGTAAGATTCTGAAATTTCTTTCTGTTCTAAATGTGTAACTTTCATGACTAACTTAATTGAAGAATTAACGAAATCAATTGAATTATTACGTATTGAATTGCTTGACTCTAACCTTCAAAGCTCCGAAAATTGAACCGAAACTTCATATAATAATACTACTTCAACCCAATTTCAGAATTTGAATTTAAATAATAATAATTTAGATAGTAATATGGCCGCAAGCTATGAACCTGAATACTTGAATTGCGTTCCGTTATTCGATGGTAACTCAAATGATTTAAATGGATTTTTAGGCGTCTGTGAAAGCTTTGTTATAACTTTTTATGATAGAGATAATCCACATAGTTTCCATAATGTATACCTGCTTCAATAAATTGTTAGTAAATTAACGGGAAATACTAGCACTGTTGCAAATATTCAAAATGCGCAAACTTGGGATGAGCTAACGGGTGTTTTGAGACGAAACTTGACTGATCAACGCGATGAAACATGCTTAAACAGAGATCTAGTTGTAATGAGGCAATTTTCAAACGAAAAAGTACAAGATATTTATGACAGGATTTAAAATATTCTCAATTTACTCTGTAGTTATGTCGATAATCACGGTGAAACCTTAACTTCAAAAACCTTAAAGAAAAACATGTATAATGATTTAGCTTTAAAAACATTTCTTTGCGGGTTGAAAGAGCCATTAGGTACTATAATACGTTGTATGAGGCCAGTGAGTTTAACTGAGGCTCCTCAATTTGTTGAAGAAGAAGAAAATTCATGATATTTCCAAAACATACCAACTTAAAAATTCTCAAAAGCCACATAAGTCTCAAAATAGAGTTAACCAATAATATCCGAACAGGAATTTCAGCAATAACTATTTAAATTGAAATAGTAATAATAATAACAGCTTTAGTAATTACGGTCCAAATCAAAATTTTAATATAGTAGGGGAGCCCAAGCGGGGATTTCGGGATTTACTAAAGCGCGGCAGATTAATATACAGGGGGATACCTTGTACCCGGTTAAGTACCTCCACAAAACATGAGGCCCATATATAAGGCCGCCCGTGAAGGATACAGTATCAGATTAGTAAAAAAAAATTGACCATCAGAAATTCTCAAGCGCGTCAGATTAAGGTAGGGTGAGTTAATTACATCCTAAAAAGTGTATATTTCACTAATCTGACAATTTGAGAATGACGTAAAAAAAGGGGAGGGCAACAAAGTTGTAAAAAAAACGTCATCTCGACATTCTCGAGCGTAGGTAATTTTTTTTTATTTTGAAGGAAATAATTCAAGAATAATGAAAAATATATAATCTGACGATTTCCGCAAGCCGAAATAACAAAAATTCGTCGATAAAGTTAAATGCGTGCAGCCGCGCGATGCCTACATTTCCTTCTCCGCGTTTCTATTCCTCTCTCACTCTTTCTCTATCTATTACTCTCTCACTCCTTTCCCACTCTGGTTTCTGTTGCCATGACGATCACAGCTGATCATAAAGACTCGTTCGTGGCATACTGTTTACAACGTGTTTCCAACGTTTTGGCTTTTTTTGCTATTTTAATATTATTTGTGTGAATTAAAGTTTATAAATATTTAATATGAGTGATATTAATTTGAAATGTGTATTTTGTGGTGAAATTACCTTACAAAAAACGATCAAATTCACGGTAGAAACATTAAAAAAATGTGTAAATATTTTGGAATATCGTCGGAGCAAACCGGTTATCCGAAAGTCTCGAGGAACATATGATAACCTCGAATTGTCGATGGAATCATGATTAAATGATTTATATCACGCACAGTGCTATGAATTATTTACTGCAATTGAAATACCGCGGCCCGATAGATTTTGAGAAATTTTGAAAAATCTCAAAAAAAATAAGATAAAATTTTTTTTTTAAAGTGGTTTTTTTGGAATAACTTTTAACCGGCGTTATCGATCCACTTCAAAACTAGTCCGCCTTTGAGCTTGAAAAACCACGTCGATCGCCACCAAGCTGGTCAAAATCTGTTGATTCGTTCAAGAGATATCGTGAACGAAAGAAACCCGAAAAAGTGTTTTTTTCGGAATTACTCCGCAATTTGTGGTTCGATCAATTAAAATTGCAAAATTACTTATGATGATGATAAAACTGCGTCGAATTGCGCCAACCGCGTGAAAATTGCTTGATCCATTAAGAAGTTATTGCGGTTTGAAAATTCCAAAAATAGTGTTCTATGAAACTTCTATCAGACTTTCGAGCTGGGAGAGCTCAAATGCATAGAAATATTATTTCTTTGAACTCAGCGAGCTCAAAATATCACATAAATTATATTTTGAGCTCAAAAATGTCATAAGTACAATTTTTAGCGCCCAGGAATGGAATTAGCGGGAAGTTGAAGGGATGGCCTTTAAGGTGAACCGTTTTTCTAATTTTTTTTTGTCAGATCAGGCGAATCCCTCTAGATAATCGTCAGATTATGAGACAGTACGTTTAGAACATAAAGATGAACCATGTATATCTTAATCTGACGCGCTTGAGTATTTCAAAATGGTGAATTTTTTTTACACATGAAAATGGCAGCGAGTTTGCGTCCCATCGAAATCGTCAGATTAGTGAATGAGAGTTTTTTTTGGTGCACTTAACACTCCCTTAGAAAATCTGACGCGCTCGATTAGTTTTTTTTTTCATTTTTAACCCTTAAATACATCCACCCGCATCATGCAAACGATCAGATTAATATACGTACATTATTTAAAATACGTAGGGCATTGATGCTATCAATATCTGACGCGCTCGAGGATGTCCATGCAACAGTTTTTTTTTACATATTTAAAAATCTATAGCCGCTTCCCCCACCGATGTAAATGTATATATCATATACCATTTTTTCTTCTTATTATCTAAGCTTTGCATCCCAATAGGTCTCTACGACGCTCGAGTAAATCCCCATTTAGCCTCGTGGGCTCCCCTACAGTACCTACCAACAATCAGTTTCTAACAGGATCAATTCCGGTCCAGCCGGAACAAGACATGCATTCACAGAGGTTTCTAACAAATTCATAAGTTTTCGGCATCCTACTCTCAGAAATACATTTAAACCAAACCTCAACAGTCATTCCCAAATTAACTACTATTAGTACTAGCTCGCGCTTCACAGGAACACCTAATTAGGAACAAAATAATAACTATAGAAATAATAGCAATTATAATGAAAATTCATCTCAAGCTGGCCCATTAGGCTATAGGCCACAGCAAAATTATACTGCTCAAGAATTATTTAACACTGAAGCTAAACAGGTTGATCCTTGTGATAATACAAAAAGTGGAATTTTTATAGAAAATGAATATTTTAAAATGACCAAAATGCTTCAAATTTCCATATTCCTGCCAGTCAAGAAAAAACAACGTAAGCTCCTTGACTATTTCTCTCAACACAGTAGATCGTAGCGAACTTGCTTATATAGTATTCCCAGAGTACAGTATTAAGCTACTAGTTGACTCTGGTTCTACAAAATCTTTTATCGATCAAATTATTGCCCAAAATGTATTTCCAAAATTGATAAGACACGTAATTTTTATAGTCTCTACCGTTTTCCACATATCCAGTCACAAGCATAGTGTAGAAACGCCAGCTTCCAAAATTTTTAAGTTAAAAGAACCGCAACAAATAAAATGTTACTCATTTAAATTCCATAATGTTTTCGATAGATAATTGGAATCGATATCCTGAAACATTTAAAAGCTAATTTAGATTCTGAAAAGGGACTTAACAATTGCGAGAAATGTATGTACTCTTACAACAATATTAGATAATACTACTGAACCCTTATCATTAGATTCCTCGGAACCTTTACAAGTTGAATAATTTGATTAACCCTTAATTCGACACCCGAGTCCCAGGGACTCATGTGCAAGTTTTGTTCTCGCATAACTCCCACCTTTTTGCCTCGAGCGTGCTCTGCGTTTCAGTAGCTTTCTCCAGTCGTATCGTTAATCGATGGTCGTGCGGGTGTGTCTAAGCAGCGTTGTTTGGGGTAAGTATCACGTGCTAATGAGTCCCTGGGACTCATGGTGTAGGTTTACGTTATAACTTTTATTCATGGTACAGTTTAATAACACTGTATTTATTCAATTCTAGATCACAATATGGATAGAAATTTACCAGGACCCAGTTCTGTTAAAATTTATGACGATAATTACGAGTCTGTAGTTAACGGATGGCTTCAAGAGTTGGAAAAATTAGATGATTCGAATTCAAATACAAGTATTGAGCAAAAACAGCCAGATGATGATATTGTGTCTGACACTGATGACGCTCCGTATATACCAAGTGACCATGAATCAACATCAGAGTTATCAGGTGATTCAGATACAGACGATTTTGAGAATATAGCGCCATCAGAAACAAATTACTTTTATGGAAAAAATAGGTTCAAGTGGTCGAAAATTGCACCGGCACGTAACGGGCGCACTCCATCGCACAATATCATTCGTCTTCCTTGTGCCAAAGGAGAGTTTCGCCAAGAAGATTTACTAAGTCCATGCGAATCATTTCAGCAAATTTTTGATCAGCAAATGCTAGATAATATCCTTACGTGGACTAATAAAAAACTTCAAAATATCAGATTGAAGTATCCTAATGATGTTAGTTTTCGAGAATGCACAATCATTGAGCTAAAAGATTGCTTGCTCTTTTGATCTATAGTGCAGCTTTTAAATCCAATCATGAGAGTATTCTTGAGATTTTCGCTACAGATGGTTCGGACCGAGAGATTTAGAGCTTCAATGAATATTAGAAGATTTTGTAGTTTGCTTATAGCCCTAAGATTTGACGACTTTGAAGATCGAGAAGCACGTAAGGAAATAGATCCGGGTTGTGCTGTAACAGAAATTTTGGAATTGTTTAACAAAAATTCACAAAAATCTTACACTATTGGGGCTAATGGAACGGTGGATGAAATGCTTATTACTTTCCGAGGCAGATGCAAATTTAAAATGTATATGCCTAACAAGCCAGCAAAGTATGGCTTAAAAGTTCAATGCTTGGCCGATGCAAGAACCACCTATGTCTATAACACCTATTTGTATACTGGAAAAGACTCTGACGGAAAAACTCTTTCCCAAGGAGATAGAAAAAAACCAATTCCAACACAGGCAGTGATTCGGCTGTGCACACCCATCTTCAATACGAATCGAAACGTAACTACGGATAATTGGTATTCGTCAATGGAGTTATTATCAACATTGAAAGAAAAAGGCCTAACGACGACTGGAACTCTAAGAAAAAACAAAGGAGAAATCCCACAAGAATTTCTTCCACAGAAAATTAAGACCTGTTGGTTCGTCGTTATTTGGGTTTACAAATCAATGCACGATTGTTAGTTACGTACCGAAAAAAAATAAGGCTGTGATTCTCTACTCATCAATGCACCACGGTGATGAAACTAATGAAGTGACTGGCAAACCTGTAATTATAGATGACTATAACAATACAAAAGGTGGTGTTGACTCTGTCGACCAAAAAGTGTTCGGTGTACAGTTCGAGTCGCAGAGCTAACCGTTGGCCCATGGCTATGTTTTATCGAATATTAGATATGAGTGCTTTGAATGCATACCCAACAAACACAATTATGTAAAATTTACATCAATGCTACATAACTAATAAAATATGTTATGTAACTATGTAATGTAAAATTTACATCCATGTTATGTCAAAATGTCCGCCACAAATACAACCTCATTTTTACGTAACATTGATGTTACTATTTTTACATATATTTCAAATCATTCTGCTGAGTAAATATTATATCTCAAACATAACAAGAGTACATAAATATTATGTAACATACTCTAGATGGTATATAAAATTTACATCCCTGTTATGTAGAAATGCCACAAATATAACATCATTTTTACATAATATCGATGTAACTATTTGACAAAAATAACCCAAATAACTCTTTCACCACACCAACTCACTTCAAACGTATATGCACATTATGAAAACTAAGTTATCATCAGCAGTAGGTAATCTACAATGTGTAGTTTACCTACTGATAATGATAGTTATTGAAATGTGCATAAGGTTGTGAGTGAGTTAGTGTGGGGAAAGGGTTATTTTGAAATTTTGAATTGTGTGATGACCACCATTTTGCATAGTTCACATTGTAAAAAGGTAGATATAGCAGAGGGTTGCGACTTGGCGTAATTCTAATTAATAAATATTGGCCTATCCAAATACTGACAGATTAAAGGCGAATGAAATAAAAGTTCGACATCAAAAAAATATATTCAATTGCACAGCAAATTGTTTGGCATTAATGAAAAAACACAATTTCTCTTGTCTGTCAGTCATCAGCATTTAAATAACTACCGTATACAGGGTGGTCCTTAAGTAATTGTACATAGAAATATGGTAGATTCCTGACTTTAAAATATTACGATTTAAACCAACTTGCTTTAATAAAATGTTGCTAATAAGACATATACAGGATGTTTAAGGTACAATTTCAAAATTTCTTTTTTGCAATAACTTTAACGTTTTTGGATATGTATACATAAAAATTTGGAAATAGAGGTTTTTGAGCACGAAAAATTATAATCTGGTACCTACTTCGATGTAATTTGCAGAGGGCGCCACATAGGCTACATTTGTGGCATCAATGTGCCCTGAATTTTTTTGCTGTTTAAGTTAGCGGTATTTTTGTAAAATAATATTGAAGCCACGTTATTTTAATAGAAAAAAGGTATACTTGTGATTAACCTTAAAACTTAACGGTTTATGATATAATCGCATTTTAGGGATCAGCTGCATGATTATTATTGAAAACATTTAGAAAACAAATTTAAGAAAAACTAAGCTAAATAACATTATAACTTCAATTGTGTCACAATAAATGTTCGATATGTCCTCCATTCTCGTCGATGCATTTATCTACACGTTCCATAAAAGATCGTCTCATATTAAACAAGATCATTGGATCAAAAAATACCGCTGCTCTATTTATTTCTTCCCAAAGTTGGTCGCTTGTATTTATGGGATCCTTATAAACAAGTTGTTTCATTGCACCCCATACACCGAAATCGAGAGGATTCAAGTCTGGACTACGTGCTGGCCAAGGAAAATGGCTACCACGACCAATCCAGCGTTCAGGAAATTTGTTATTCAAATATGTTTTGACTGCTCTCGTATAATGCGGCGGTGCACCATCTTGTATGAACCACATATTTTTTCTTATATTCAGTGGCAATTCTTCCAATAGATTAATGAAATCATTTTGCAAAAAATGTAAGTAGTTCTCACCATTCAAATTACGAGGTAACTCGTATGGTCCTAAGAAATTGTTACCAATGATACCACACCATACGTTTATTTTGAATTCATATTGGAAATGGCTTACTCGTTTATCATGGGGATTTTCAATAGCCCAAAGATGATTGTTCCTTAAATTAAAAATACCACGTCGGTAAATAATATTCTGTCGACGAAGGTGTGATTAAGATTTTGCCTGTTTCGGATAGCACTTGCAAAATGGTATCTTAACGGTAGATCTGCTGGCAATAAATTTTGTACCGGAGTAGAATGGTATGGGTGATACTTCTCGAGGTGTAGTCTTTTTAAAATAGAAGTTTTACTGATTTGTAAAGCAGCAGATAAACGCCGTGTACTAACTTGAGGATCATCTTCAATGCGAACCATTATTTCGTCATCTTTATCAGGCGTAATTATTCTTGGTCGGCCTAAGTTATCACGCTTAGGACGAAACGAACCACTATCGCCTAAATTCCTAAATAGATTCTGGAATGTTTGATGATTAGGTTGCTGCCTGTTTGGATATCTTCTCAAATATTCTCGTTCCGCAGCTCGCCCATTAAAATTTTGCTGACAGTAAATAGCAACCATATCTCTCATATTTGTATTAGAATAATTATTATGCCTCGGCATTTTCTGCTTTTTTTAAATTAACTAATAAAATGCAAACTAAATATTACAAGACTGACATAATATTTAAACAAATCGAATGCTTCGCTGTCAAAATCATTCGTGACGTCAGCCTACTATGTTAATAGTTTCCGAAATGAATAATTATTACTTTGGGAAGAAATAAATAGAGCAGCGGGTGTTTTTGATCCAATGATGTTGTTTAATATGAGACGATCTTTTATGGAACGTGTAGATAAATGCATCGACGAGAATGGAGGAAATATCGATCATTTAATGTGACACAACTGAAGTTATAATGTTATTTAGTTTAGTTTTTTTTAATTTGTTTTCTAAATGTTTTTAATAATAATCAAGCAGCTGATCCATAAAATGCGATTATATCGAAAACCGTTATGTTTTAAGGTTAATAACAAGTATACCTTTTTTCTATTAAAATAACGTGGCTTTAATATTCTTTTACAAAAATACCGCTAACTTAAACAGCAAAAAAATTTAGGGCACATTGATGTCACAAAGGTGACCTATGTAGCGCCCTCTATAAACTACATCGAAGTAGGTACCAGATTATGATTTTTCGTGCCCAAAAACCTCTATTTCCAAATTTTCATGTATACATATCCAAAAACGTTGAAGTTATTGCAAAGAACAAATTTTAAAATTTAACCTTTAACATCCTGTATATTCCTTATTAGCAAGATTTTATTAAAGTAAGTTGGTTTAAATCGTAATATTTTAAAGTCAGGAATCTACCATATTTCTATGTACAATTACTTAAGGACCACCCTGTATACGCCCGAATATAAGTCGCACCTCATTTTTCAGAACGGAATCTTGAAAACATTCCATGACTTGATTACATGCTTAATTTACAAAAAAGATGCGTCTTATATTTGGGCGGTTATGGTATATTGTGTAAATCACAGTCATTAATATTCACTGGCTTCCACCATCTTTTTTATTAATTTCACTATGAAGCCTTTGACGGCTCAATCTGAACCATTGCCCTGCATGCTTTTCTATGCCTGATAATGATACTGAAGAATGACTGCTGATAATACTCTCTGAAAATATTACTAATGATGATTTTTGGCAATCAAAGTTGAAAATATATTACCTGTTAATATTTTTATCGAATTCAAATCTTTGTCTAATCCATGAACACTGTGTAGCCAACTCATTGGTGAATAATTTGGCAAGGCATCTATATAGAGATGGTCTTTTTCATCTCTTCCACCCAAAGATTCGAAGAGATGGGACTAAAACGTAAGTATATTTAGTTTAGTGAAATGAAAACCAAATATGGGTTGATTTCATAAGACGCACACATAATTTTGAGAAATGGTTCATTGGAAAAATTAATAATTTTCCTGATAGTATTTTTCAATCAAACAACTCCCACTCCTAGAGGAACGAAATCTGTTCACAGGTTCTTGATAACAAAGAGTAAAATATTTATGTTCCAAAGTGTGTACTAAGTGAGGACTTCAATGAAAGAAAAAAGTGTACAGTCAATTAGGAGTTTTTATATTGTCATTCTCTAACTGAAGTTCAAACGCCCGAACTTGATCAAGGGTTTTGAGTGGAACATTTTTCAATTCTTCATATTGAGGGTTACTGTTTATATGATGTCTAAATTCCAAGGAATTCACCTTGGTATAAATGATATTTAAAAACTTTTCATTGGATAAACAAATTGTACGCAATTTAACTGAAACACACAATAAAATAGTAAATCTTTCTAGGAAAAAAAATAGTTATTACCAATTTCCTCATACAATGTATCCAAAGTTTTGGCTGTTCCTACAATTAACAAGTTGATAATTATTAAGTGATACATACATACATACATACATATTCAAGACAATATTATTGCTGCCAATAATGATAAAATATGTATGTATGTATGCATTTGTGTTTATTTGTCATATATGCTTCCAAACGCCTCGACTAATTTCATGAAAGATATTATGCAGTGACATATAATGATCCATCAAAATTGTTGAAAAGAAAGGAATTGAAAGTTTCAAAAAGCCTGTTTGGCATTGAAAAATATTAGTCAGTTAAGGTCTCTTATTTTTGATTGTCCAAAATTAGAAGACAAAATAAAAGATCACAAGACTTTAAACCAAAAATACTCCAATTTGGCTTTACCTGATGTAATATCCTTAGAAATATTAATTCCTTCCTACGATTGACTATTCTCATTTGGTGATGGGGGTGTTGGTGTCTCATTCCTATCACAACTACTTTTATTGACAGATGAAGGCTCTACATTTTTAAGTTTATGGGACTTGGTTTGTAGTTTTTCGATATTGCCACACGCAATTTTTTTCCGAACACCACATGTAACACCTGAAAACAAACAATTTGTTAGTGAAAATGCGAATAAAAAATAATTACATAACACTAGTTTGGGAAGTGGCCTTTCAAATCAGAAGTGTAAAAAAACTTAGACTGAGAACAGAAATTTTAACAGAAGAAATGAATTGTTGTGCATTCACATCGCGTCCATGGAACGCCTTGTGTGAGACGAGTTAACTTTAAACAAATTTAATCGATAATGTGTTTTTCAAAAACTTGCAATGCCAGAATTTCTAAAAATCTCGATCTATCTAGTTACCTTCAGCAACAACCTCAACATTATCAGCAATGTCTTCATCAGTGTTGTCCATATTTTTCTGAGAATCAGGTAAAACGGTTCGATGAATATTTTTTAATTTTGGTGATGGTCATTGTCCCCTCATCAGAGCTACTACCAACAAAATCTTGAGTGCGATCAGTTGGAATTTTTCTTCTTCTTCCCCTCCCAGCATCTTGACTTTCTTCATTACTAGTGCTGTACTCAGAATCTGCTGCTTTCTTTCCAGCACCATCTGAAGTGGCTGAAATTAAATAGATAAGATATTAGAATTTCCAGTTGAGTTCTTCAGGAATAATTTATCAGATGAGTATAAACTATACATAGTTTACTTAATTGCTCAATGTTCATAAATTTTCAATAACTATTTTTTCAATCATCTTTGATGACAATTGCATATTTCGGCACAACATATTTTTGGTTTTCGCAATAAATGTACAAAGTCAATTACGTATTTTAAGTACTTACCAAATCCTTGTTGATACTGTTAAAAACATCAATATATAAAAATCATACAGTTCTGTGATAAAATTGACTGTCTCGACCCTTACTTCGTGGAATATGCTCATATTAGTGTTTTTAAATGAAACTCAATGTCTCTAGTTAATTCCACAATATAATACAAGTTATTGAAAATTCTAAAAAATTGACAATTGTTTCGATAAATCAATATCATCGTCAGAATGACAGAAGTTACATTTCATTTTATGCCTACCTGATGTTTAGTAGTTATTTTTGGCTAGACCAAGAAGTAACCTAACTTGTGATTGGCTTAATATATGTTTATAGAAAAAAGAAGAAGATGTGATATAACAAATATTGAAGCTTAGATATTATTAGCCCTATGGTGATATCCTGGATATCATTTTTCCAATTAAGATCAGTATAACTGTGCAATGATATAGAAAACCAGGAAAACTATATCTGCTGATCTTTACAATTATCACTTAAGAAGACAGTTTATTAGTGGAGAATTCCCTAGATTCAATTGTTCATTGACAACTTCATATTGTGGATTTCTTAAATGTCTTCTAATTTCCAGTTCTTCAAGGAAATCCAGTTCTTGTTTCTTTTCACAAATATGTAGTACTTCTAGTTTTGTGTTAGGTGTCAATGAATGATTGGTGTCAAGTAGATGTTTTGCGTAGTGGGATTTATCTGGTTGTTTTAATCTGTATGCTCGTAAGTGCTCACTGTATCGTATTTCAAAATTCCTAAGGGTCTGACCCAAATAGACAGCATTACATTCTGGACATTTTTGTTTATATATACCTGACTTCTTTAATAGTGGTATTTTGGTTTTCACATTTAACAATTTTGTACTAACGTTACTTTCTGTTTTAAAAGAAATTGTTGTATTCGTTGCTGAAGATATTATCTTTGAAATATTATTAGAAATATTTCCTGCATATGTGATGATTTTATAATTTTAATTTCATCAGCTTGTTTAGGATATATTAGTTGTAATGCCACTTTTTCCTCTTTTTTACTAATTAGCTTATTTATCATATCTAATGGATAACCGTTAGATGTTGCTATTTGTCTAATTGTATTAATATCTCTATCAAAATTACATTTGTTCATAGGAACTGAAAAAGCTCTATGTATCATTGAATTATATGCTGCTAGTCTGTGTGACACAGGGTAGTTAGAATTGAATGGAATTGTTACATCAGTTTGTGTTGGTTTTCGGTAAATTGAATAATCAAGTACATTATTAACTCTTTGAATTTTTAAATCAAGAAAATTGATTGAGCTATTTTCTTCAATTTCTAATGTAAATTTAATTTTCGGGTGTAAATTATTGATGTGGTTGAAAAATACATCTAATTGTCGTTCACTACCCATAAAACAAGCTAATATGTCATCTACATTTCTATACCAAAATAAAATATTTTTCGAAATATTACTTTCAAAGATCTTTCTTCCTAAGTGTCCATAAAAATGTTTGCTAAAATAGGGGATATAGGGCTTCCCATTGGTAAACCTTCATTTTGAATATATATCTTATTGTCAAAAGTGAAATAATTCTGATTAATGCATACATCAAATAAATTAAGTATATCTGATATTATTCCTGGATTAATATTTTTATCTTCTAGTAATTTTCTTACAAGTATTAGACATTCTTTAGGAGGAATTTTAGTAAACATGTTAGTTACATCGAACGATATGAGTTTATAGTTATCTTGTAAGTGGATTGCTTTCAACTTTTTGATTAGTTCTATTGAATTTCTAAGATAATTTGAATTATTAACAATATCTAATAATGTAAGGGATATTGTCAATAATTCGAATTATCTTTTAAATGATTACGAAAAGAGGTCTATCATACATAAGAATCCTCATTGTCCACAATTATGTGGAACAGTTAAATTACATAAAATAACGAAACCAATTAGACCTGTAGTCTCTTATGTTAATGCTCCTAATAATATATTGGCAAAGAAGCTCAACAATATACTCAATACTTACGGATATGAATCTCAGTACTCAATTAGAAATTCAATAGAACTAATCAAAAAGTTGAAAGCAATCCACTTACAAGATAACTATAAACTCATATCGTTCGATGTAACTAACATGTTTACTAAAATTCCTCCTAAAGAATGTCTAATACTTGTAAGAAAATTACTAGAAGATAAAAATATTAATCCAGGAATAATATCAGATATACTTAATTTATTTGATGTATGCATTAATCAGAATTATTTCACTTTTGACAATAAGATATATATTCAAAATGAAGGTTTACCAATGGGAAGCCCTATATCCCCTATTTTAGCAAACATTTTTATGGACAACTTAGAAAGAAAGTTCTTTGAAAGTAATATTTCGAAAAATATTTTATTTTGGTATAGATATGTAGATGACATATTAGCTTGTTTTATGGGTAGTAAACGACAATTAGATGTATTTTTCAACCACATCAATAATTTACACCCTAAAATTAAATTCACATTAGAAATTGAAGAAAATAGCTCAATCAATTTTCTTGATTTAAAAATTCAAAGAGTTAATAATGTACTTGATTATTCAATTTACCGAAAACCAACACAAACTGATGTAACAATTCCATTCAATTCTAACCACCCTGTGTCACACAGACTAGCAGCATATAATTCAATGATACATAGAGCTTTTTCAGTTCCTATGAACAAATGTAATTTTGATAGAGAGATTAATACAATTAGACAAATAGCAACATCTAGCGGTTATCCATTAGATATGATAAATAAGCTAATTAGTAAAAAAGAGGAAAAAGTGGCATTACAACTAATATATCCTAAACAAGCTGATGAAATTAAAACTTATGAAACCATCACATATGCAGGAAGTATTTCTAATAATATTTCAAAGATAATATCTTCAGCAACGAATACAACAATTTCTTTTAAAACAGAAAGTAACGTTAGTACAAAATTGTTAAATGTAAAAACAAAAATACCACTATTAAAGAAGTCAGGTATATATAAACTCAAATGTCCAGAATGTAATGCTGTCTATTTGGGTCAGACCCTTAGGAATTTTGAAATACGATACAGTGAGCACTTACGAGCATACAGATTGAAACAACCAGATAAATCCCACTACGCAAAGCATCTATTTGACACCAATCATTCATTGACACCTAACACAAAACTAGAAGTACTACATATTTGTGAAAAGAAACAAGAACTGGATTTCCTTGAAGAACTGGAAATTAGAAGACATTCAAGAAACCCACAATATGAAGTTGTCAATGAACAGTTAAATCTAGGGAATTCTCCACTAATAAACTGTCTTTATAACTGATAATTGTAAAGATCAGCAGATATAGTTTTCCTGGTTTTCTATATCATTGCACAGTTATACTGATCTTAATTGGAAAAATGATATCCAGGATATCACCATAGGGCTAATAATATCTAAGCTTCAATATTTGTAATATCACATCTTCTTCTTTTTTCTATAAACATATATTAAGCCAATCACAAGTTAGGTTACTTCTTGGTCTAGCCAAATATAACTACTAAACATCAGGTAGGCATAAAATGAAATGTAACTTCTGTCATTCTGACGATGATATTGATTTATCGAAACAATTGTCAATTTTTAAGAATTTTCAATAACTTGTATTATATTGTGGAATTAACTAGAGACATTGAGTCTCATTTAAAAACACTAAGTTCTGTGATATATTATACGTATGGAAACATTTTCGTAGATCATCTAACAAACTATTCCTTAGAGTTTGTTTTGTATAGCTAAATATTTCAGGGCTTTCTTCTTGAAACGAAGGAAATGCTAGAAGGGTAACATTGGAAATGCATCTCGCATCACTGACATTGTTATCGTCCTCACTACAAAAATCAGGTGTCCTGGTTTCCGGTGACTCACTGGGCTCAACCTCAAAATCACATCCTATTGATATATCAACAGAAGGAAGTTTACTATTCGTTTTGAGTAATTTAGCACTACTACGTCCTGGAGAACTTTCATTATTTGATAAAATTCTTCTCTGCTGTGTCTTAGAAAGGTTGGGGAAGTCTCTTGGCATTTGTTTGTATGTAATCAAATAATGTACTCACGTTATTTCACAGTGTGGTGATACTATTCAGGCACTTTTCTAAATTATTAACGCACACCACATTTCACACCAAGACCAAATGTCTCACTTTTATAAAAAACAAAGATTATCTACTTAATAATTCACATCGAAAACTTGATAAAACAGAGTTATTGCTATTTGTCGAAATGTCAAGTGCGTCTGAATGTTACCAACATAACAGGAAACACACAGAAAAAGCTCCGCAGTATAGCCAAACTAATAATGAAGTAACAACTTTATGTAGCAGTTATGTAAAATTACAATATACTATATTGGTCGAAGGTATTCACGAGATACTTACATCAACTTTTTACGTGAATATGCGGTTAAAATATATTAGAAATGTAATGGAGTATTTACGTAAGTGTTTTACATAAACAATGTTCCTTTAATTTTATGTCATATTTACATAAATGTAACAAGTGTGTTTGCTGGGTATATACTTTATCAGAGCCAAAAAAATGCTACAAACCTCACATGGCTTAATTTTTCAAAAGGTTTGGCCTGTGGTCTCAATAAAAACAATATAAAATCACGCCTTTATAATTCAAAACTTCCGCGTCAGTTACGTAATACTATTTCAAATGTTCTAGGTGAGCCAATACCTACTAATATAGATGAAATACCATGTGATTAACTACCGCGTGACCAAAGACAATATTGTTTTTTATGTCATTATAAAAAAAGAACAAAAACTGCCTATCTTTGCTGCAAGTGCTCAAAGCCCATTTGCCTATCTTGTTCAAAAAAGGTATGCCTTAGATGCGTTGCTGAAAAATGAGGGCTTAGTAATGTGCTTGCAGGTTTTTTTCTATAACATGTTTATTCATTTTTGATAGTTTTCTTTTAAGTATTGGATTTTTATCTGAGGCTTTTTAAAGAAAAAAGTTTTTATTTTCTTCTATTTTTTTTTATATCCTGTTAATGATGACTGGTGACAGTTTCGCCACTTTTTTTTGATATTCTTTTTATTTTTGTAAATCTAGGAAATAAATTTTTATTTTGTTTTGTAACCCATAAAGTGTTATATATTAAGAATATGTTTTTTATAATAAAGTATTTTGGTTACATAAATTTAATTTAAATCTATTATTACTTTTTTTTCAAAATGCGAGTCCGTGGGACTCATAGTGTCGATTTAAAGTTGTACCTTTCACGTGTCGAATTAAGGGTTAAAACTCTTCACAAGAAGTCAAAATTGATAATTTTTATGATTCTCCCCAACAACTGTTAGACTTATCACATTTGAGGACAGTTTTTTTAAAACTCGATGAGTACATTTTTACCAAAATTGAGTTATACATAGATTCTATAAAAAAATTTAATGCCGGACCTTCTGGTAGCGTCAGATTCATGAAAACGCGACACCTACAAGAGCTATAGCATAGCCAAAATTTTGCGGTTTTCCAAAATCCGATAACTACACGGACTTGTCAAAAACTCGATAACTACACTGATATTTTAAAACTCGATCAGTAACGAACCTGTACCTATTATTTAAATGAATCATTTCTGTCGTTAGTGCAGTTTAAGCTTACAGTGATCAGTGCTTCTCGTTACCACGTGTTTACGTGTTTTGTTTTTCTTTCAAAAATATAGATGAAATGAATGAAGAATATAGTAAAAACATAGGCCCTACGCAAAAGGGAAGAAAATTTCGTATTTCCAAAAACAACCGTGATCAAGGAAGACCAAAAATTACGCGCTATAAAAAAGAGAGGTTAGGTGAAGCGGACATCGCATGTAATCATTTCCAAGACAAGACAAAAGGCGTTGTTTGTAATGTAGGAGAACTGACAAGAAATGAAATACTTGGTAAGTACCATATTTTTAAATTCGCTTTTGAATGAAGATTTTCACAGACAGTAGATAGAGCTATGGGGTTTCTGGTTCACAACTTCAAAAATCTCCGCTTGGTGGCGCTGAGAGCGGCGGCGCGCGCGTTTTTAATTTTAGGCCGCCATTTTTAGTCCTGTTTTAAAAATCTGAAAAAAAACTTCAGTGAGATTCGATCGCACAACCTTCGCGTCTATAGCAAGGCATTCAACACATGCCGCCATAAGCTCTCATGCATATTATTAGCGAAGGAAGGTATTGCTGCAATGTGAGCGCACCGTACGCTTCTTGCTGTAAAATGTGACGTAGTCGAGAAAGATCCGTTAGGATGATAAGGCGGCGCGCTACCGGGGGGCTTAAAGTAACTTAGACCATTCTAATAATTGTAATATAAATGAATTTTGATCAAAAATTTACGATTCAAACAAAAAGGCTCATAAGAGCGTTACACACAATAAATATTCAATTGTATAGAAGAGACACAAAAAAGAAGTTAAAAAGATTATTAAAAAGAAAACCCCTACACAATAGAAAAAAAATTCTCACGACGGGGAATCGATCCGTCTACCTACTACACCTTCGCGTCTATAGCAAGGCACATATATATTTTTTAAAAAACCCCCCAAAGATTTAATTACTGCGTGTCACGCATAAAATATTATATGTTACTTTCAAGCCACCCGGTACGAAATTCTTAGTAATATTTCAACATAAGTTACTTTAAGCCCCCCGGTAGCGCGCCGCCTTATCATCCTAACGGATCTTTCTCGACTACGTCACATTTTACAGCAAGAACCCGGTAGCGCGCCGCCTTATCATCCTAACGGATCTTTCTCGACTACGTCACATTTTACAGCAAGAAGCGTACGGTGCGCTCACATTGCAGCAATACCTTCCTTCGCTAATAATATGCATGAGAGCTTATGGCAGCATGTGTTGAATGCCTTGCTATAGACGCGAAGGTGTAGTAGGTAGACGGATCGATTCCCCGTCGTGAGAATTTTTTTTCTATTGTGTAGGGGTTTTCTTTTTAATAATCTTTTTAACTTCTTTTTTGTGTCTCTTCTATACAATTGAATATTTATTGTGTGTAACGCTCTTATGAGCCTTTTTGTTTGAATCGTAAATTTTTGATCAAAATTCATTTATATTACAATTATTAGAATGGTCTAAGTTACTTTAAGCCCCCCGGTAGCGCGCCGCCTTATCATCCTAACGGATCTTTCTCGACTACGTCACATTTTACAGCAAGAAGCGTACGGTGCGCTCACATTGCAGCAATACCTTCCTTCGCTAATAATATGCATGAGAGCTTATGGCGGCATGTGTTGAATGCCTTGCTATAGACGCGAAGGTTGTGCGATCGAATCTCACTGAAGTTTTTTTCAGATTTTTAAAACAGGACTAAAAATGGCGGCCTAAAATTAAAAACGCGCGCGCCGCCGCTCTCAGCGCCACCAAGCGGAGATTTTTGAAGTTGTGAACCAGAAACCCCATAGCTCTATCTACACAGACTGTTTAGCTTTTAGAAACATGATATATTATTGAAATAACTCGAAAAAAATTGAGGAATATGAAATATTACTAACGTTCATGAAACTTGTTGTATCTAAGCGAAAAACTACAGACGAAACTAATCTGAGGAGAAACAGAAAACATTCGGTCAAATACTCCATTAGAATTTCTAAGGTTAATGTTCCTGTTTGTGCTGCTACTTTTCAAAAGATAACTGGTAGATCGAAAAGTTATTCTTATTTATTTGCCATTCCAAACTTGTCTCATGTTTTAGGTGCAAGTAAAGACAGACTGTCCGGTATTACAAAAAAATTTCTCGCCGGAGAACTATTGGTTGAGAAGCGGGCAGGTCGTGTACAAAAGCAGGTTATTAAAGATATTACTGAAGCAATAAAGGCACACATAAGCAGCTACACATTCAATGAAAGCCACTACTCGAGAGTAAAATGTAGAAGAATCTTCCTACCACCTGAGTTAAACATACAGAAAATGTACAAAAAATTTTGTGACACAACAAATTTTAAATGTTCTTTGGCTAATTACAAGAAGATTTTTCATCAAAAGTTTGACCTCGGCTTTGGAAATTCACATTCAGATACATGTTTTATGTGTAAGGAGTTTCTGGTGAATATGAAAAGAACCAAGGTGTTAGAAGCAAGAAATGAACTCCGCACCAAGTATAGGCTTCATAAGATGAGAGCAAAAGTCTTTTTCAAATAAATGGATACATTTTGAGAAAATACATTCAAAATTTGTTTCGAGTGCCAACAAAATCAGCCGTTGCCAAAAATGTCTGTTGGTGAAGTTTTTTATTCAAGACAAGTTTGGCTCTATAACCTAGGCATTGTGCATCATCAACATAAAAAGTAATCCAAAGAAGATACCAGTTTCTACGTTTGGCTAGAAACGCAGGAAGGTCGGGGCTGCAATGAGATAGTTTCTGCTCTGTTAGATTATCTGAGCAAACTTTAAAACACATTGTCTGATGAAGGCAAGAATAAGTTGATCTTGGAGTTGTTTTCAGACTCGTGTTCCTCCCAAAACAAGAACAGCACCATGATGACAGTTCTTATCTACTTTTTGGAAAAGTCTACAGTTTTTAAAGAAATACGACATGTTTGTCCCATAAGAGGTCATAGTTTCATGCCTGCAGATAGGGCTTTTGGAAGAGTGGAGAAGGAATATCGAAGAAGAAAAGAAATTTTAGGACGGAGGAAGTATCACGAGATGTTGAAAAACCATGGAACTGTTTGGGGACAAGACTGGAATACATTTGATTATAAGTCGGTATCGCAGAATATTGTGACGGAAAAGCTAGAGCTAGAGTAAGATCAACAAAAATTAGTATCTAAATTGAACTGAAAAATTTCACTGTCTGTTAACACAATAAAAACTTTTAATGCCAGTGTTCAAGAAATTAATCATAATTAACAACTATTAGATACCAAAATTGAACGAATAAAATTAATAATCAACAAAGTAGTTTATATGGAAAATGCAGTATTTATTAAAGACGTGATAAATCAGATTTTGAGCATGTATGAAGTTGTTCTCTCAATTTTGCAAGATATAGAAATTTCTTTTACTTTTGCAAAATTAAACATCATGCATCCCAGCATCATGAAAACATCTGATCTCTTTTTAGCTTTAAAATCGGCATAAAATATAATTCCTAATTCACAACTTACTTTCGAAATTATTTTAGAAAATACACAATTATATGAATCTATAATAAAAATCGAATGCTACATTCACGAAAATGAAATAATTTATATTCATAACGTACCTATAACGTATCCAGATATTTCTAGAGATAAATTCATGTTAAAAAGTCAGTTACATTTTGCATTTCGGAACAACGATTGCATCAAAACTTTCCCCAAAATTTATTATTGCACTAAACAAGAAATAGAAGAAATAATCAGCCACAAACCTAGTGAACTTCTTGCTTTGGACATAAAAAATACCTCACGATTTGAACAAATCAATTTAACTTTAACAAAGTCGAAATTAAACCAACTGGGAAGCACCAATAATTGGCAAGGTGTATATCCGAATGAAGACACCTTAAAAGGCACTTGCAAACAACAAGGGGAAGTAAAAGAGTTAAAGTAAACATTTTGAATCGATATTCCAGTAGGATGTCAGATTAAATCAACAGCACAAACCCTAGCCAATGGAAAATTAATAGCCAATAGCCAACCAATACTTCTTCCCGATATCCAGATCACGAACGACACACTGCCAACTGTAAAACCAGGGGTGCTCTTAGAAGATATCAAGTTGGATCAGTTTTCAGATATCTCATACCAGTCCGCAGAAAACTTTCCCTTGCCATGGACAACCATTATATCCTATACACCCAGTGTGTGGACTATAGTAGTTGTTGTTGTCTTTAAGTAATTCATCCCCAGGAAGAAAACAGCGTCTCAAGCTCCAGGTCTTACATCACCATCTATTAAACTCCCTCTTCCCTCGTGAGTGAAAACTTCGGCGGGAAAAATTATCTCAACCGCTCCTGAAGACACAGCAAGAAGCTGATTGAAATTACATACATTGCAGTTTTATCACATACATAGAAAGCTCTAGTTGGCATGCATTCATTCTTGTTTCATTCTTTATCCATTTGTTAATTCATCCTCTTTAATCATTTTGATCGTAAACATATTTTTGTCAAAGTAATAAATGTTAGTTTTTAAAAACGCACTTCGATGTTCCCATTAGTAAATTCATTAGAAATTAAATGAGTTAATTTACTCTTAAATATATATATATATATATATATATATATATATATATATATATATATATATATATATAACAAAAAGATTCATGGGTAATTCACGCAAAATAAGGGCTACTGGAATAGAGTGGTAACCGTGGACATGCATGTTTCTGGCTCATTTTGCCTCTTCAGCACGGCATAACCAAATAAGGATGTGAAATTTGGGAGCAAAGATGTTGATCGAAACATGGGAAAATACAAAATAACGGATTTCAGCAGGGAAACCAAACGTTCATTTGTGTCTTCAATTGGAAGATCCCGAGTTTTCAGGACAACAACCAACATCGACACGGAGGCGCATATAGCCCCCCCGCCATGAACCTTCCGACCCATAGTAAATAACAAAGAAGATGTAGGAATATCGCGTGGTATGTTAACAACAACAACAAAGAGATTCATGGGTAGTTCACGCAAAATCCGGGCTACTGAAATAGAGTGGTAACCGTGGACATGCATGTTTCTGGCTCATTTTGCCGCTTCAGCACGGCATAACCAAATAAGGATGTGAAATTTGGGAGCAAAGATGTTGATCGAAACATGGGAAAACACAGAATAACGGATTTCAGCAGGGAAACCAAACGCTCATTTGTATATTCAATTGGAAGATCCCGAGTTTTCAGAACAACAACCAACATCGACACGGAGGCGCATATAGCCCCCCCGCCATGAACCTTCCGACCCATAGTAAATAACAAAGAAGATGTAGGAATATCGCGTGATATGTTAACAACAACAACAAAGAGATTCATGGGTAATTCACGCAAAATAAGGGCTACTGAAATAGAGTGGTAACCGTGGACATGCATGTTTCTGGCTCATTTTGCCTCTTCAGCACGGAAGGTTCATGGCGGGGGGGGGGCTATATGCGCCTCCGTGTCGATGTTGGTTGTTGTCCTGAAAACTCGGGATCTTCCAATTGAAGACACAAATGAGCGTTTGGTTTCCCTGCTGAAATCCGCTATTTTGTGTTTTCCCATGTTTCGATCAACATCTTTGCTCCCAAATTTCACATCCTTATTTGGTTATGCCGTGCTGAAGAGGCAAAATGAGCCAGAAACATACATTTCCACGGTTACCACTCTATTTCAGTAGCCCTTATTTTGCGTGAATTACCCATGAATCTCTTTGTTGTTGTTGTTAACATATCACGCGATATTCCTACATCTTCTTTGTTAGTTACTATGGGTCGGAAGGTTCATGGCGGGGGGGCGGGGGGGCTATATGCGCCTCCGTGTCGATGTTGGTTGTTGTCCTGAAAACTCGGGATCTTCCAATTGAAGACACAAATGAGCGTTTGGTTTCCCTGCTGAAATCCGTTATTTTGTGTTTTCCCATGTTTCGATCAACATCTTTGCTCCCAAATTCCACATCCTTATTTGGTTATGCCGTGCAGAAGAGGCAAAATGAGCCAAAAACATGCATGTCCACGGTTACCACTCTATTTCAGTAGCCCTTATTTTGCGTGAATTACCCATGAATCTCTTTGTTGTTGTTGTTAACATATCACGCGATATTCCTACATTTATATATATATATATATATATATATATATATATATATATATATATATATATATATACTTGTTAACGGAGATCGATAAATGCCGTTTAAATTGATTACTTTATTTTTTACTGTGATAAATATGTCAATCATTTCAAATAATCCAATATTTTTTACCTCAAAAGTGAAATCGAGTTCTTCTTTTATGAAAACTACTACTCCGTCACAAATATTTATATTTCTTTCATTGTAAATAATATTATAACGCTTCAAATGGAAAGCACCTAAGTTCGTGAGATTTCTAGTTTCTTTCAAGATAATACACTCAAAGGTAGTTTATAGTTGACAAAAATAAGATTGAATAGTATCAAATGAATTTTTATGCAATACTTCTCATATTTTGGTATGAAACATAAAAAGTTATAATTTTTATTATCTTCTAGTGGGATGGTTTCATTATATTTTCGATTGCTTTATGTATATATATATATATTTATATATATATATATATATATATATATAGATATATATATATATATATATATATATATATATATATATATATATATATATATATATATATATATATATATATATATATATATATATATATATATATTCATACAGATCCTCTATTTGAAATTTAAAAGAAAAGTAGAACATAAGGAAATTCATTTATATTTGGCTGCCATACTTTTGATACACACTGTGTTATATGTAAATTCACTAATTTTGAAAGATTCAGTAGAAATATCAAATTTGACATTTCAGATTTTGATGACATTTATGTAGAATATATCTAATGATAGTTAGAACATCCTGAATTCTAAGGTCATTTAGAATTGTACGAGTTGTCCAGTCATTAGTTGGTGAGTCCGATCAAGTTTTTTTACAATAAATTCTCGAGAAATTATAAGGACTATTTTAAATAAAAGTTGACATAGATGCGTCCATTAGGTTTTTGATTGCAAACAGAATTAATGTCATATAAGGAAATTCACATAAGAGAAGAAACATTTTGAAATTAGACAAATTTGAGTAAGCTTGTTTTTTGACATTTATCCACATCAAGATTTAGATCAACGATTGGAACTTTTATCAAACGTTTTTCATTAGATTAATTTATACCATATAGGTTAAAGTAATTTTAAGTTTCGTAGAAATTACGACTGTTTCGTTTGTAATAATTTTGGGGAATATTGATTTGTTAATTTGTATCTGGTAGTATGATATAGAATTTGCATTCCTACTCAATATAGTCTTTTTATAACATAATTTCAGAAAATTGAACATTTGTTTCATTTAATAAAACTGTCGATTAAATCAGTGACAGTTGATAATTTTCAGTGACAGAAATATTGGAAACGTCATCAGATATTCGAAGTGCCTTTTATAATATTAAACATACAGTTACTATAGGTTATGAACAATAGTGAAACAGATAATTTGGAGATACGTAAAAATTTAAACAAATTTTGAATAATTAATTTTTTTTAACAGTTTGATCCCACCCTGAGAGAAGAATAATAGGTTGATTATACATATAAATTCATTTTTAGAAATACTAAATTAAAATTTATTAGAGCCGGGCATATTTTTGACAACTACTGTCAAAGTTGGAATTTCTTACATAAATTCTGTATCAATTTATATTTTTATTTAATGTTTCTCACCTTAGTTCGGAGCATTATCAAAAATTTATACATTGATGTTGTTAAACAATAAATTGAAAACGATTGAACGATTAAAATTAAATGTACACACAGAGACGACAAAAACTGGTAACTAATAATATAATTTCAAAAATAATACTATCGAAAGTACCTGCCTTTGGAACAACGCTTTACAATATACAAGTGACATTCAACAAGTTGATGTTATTATTATAATAAATTATAATATATCTGGATTAGATTTTTCATATCTTGTTTATCGTTCACTGCATTGTTCTCTTTTTTTATATGTATCATTTCTTTTATTGTTAGTGTTTTGTAATTGGAATCTTGGTTTAATATTTTAGTATTATTAAAGTCAAATGTACGTGTTTCATTTTTCTCATGTTTATGAAGCGCGTTGGAGGCGTTTTTGTATATTTATGGCCATCAAGTCTATTTTCAAGATGTTGGGTTGTCATACCTATATATTTTTTGGGACAGTCTAAACATGGTACGTTAGATTTTTTTGAAGCATTTATTTGACTTTTTAATTTGGAGAACAATGGTGATAGAGTATGTTGTGTCCTATGTCAAACTTCTATGTTATGTTTAAATGATATTTAATTTTTTTTTTCTGATAGTTGATTTGTGTATGGCACTGCGATATTTGTGAGAGGGGCCAGTGTATTGGTTTGTGTTGATTAGATTTGACTACTGTAATATTTATGTGTGCGTTCTTTAATAATTCTGTCAATATATTTGGATGGATAGTGATTGTTTTGTAATATTGTTTTTGTTTGATATAACATTTCTGGGCGATATTCAGGTGATGCACGTGTGATCGCTCTATCTACTAATCCTATAAATACGCTGTTTTTTTGGAAATTAGGACGGTGGGTGAGGTAATTCAAGTAGCGACCTGATGATGTTTCTTTAATAAAATGTTTTGTTCTAATTTTATTTTCTCTAGTTTTAATAAGTATCATGTCCAGGAAATTTATGGTAATATTTTGTTCTCTTTCTATTGTGAATTGAAGCTTTAGATGAACATTATTGAAAGCAGTCAATATATGATTCATTTGATTGGATTGAACGGCAGCTGAGCAAGCATCAACGTATCTTTTAAAAAATAGTATATTTAAATTTATTTGGTTAAGTACATTTTCTTCAAGGTATCCCATTACAATTTGTGTGAGGGTTGATAAAATTGGTGAATCCATAGTGCACCCATTGAGTTGTTCAGAAAAATCTTTGTTATATTGAAAAAAATTATTGTTTTGGATTAACATTATTCCTCCTATGAATTCTTCATATGTGAGAGTTGTGTGTTCATTTAATAACCTTCATTTATGTTTTAATATATGGGTCATTAGTTCGTTTGGAATGTTGGTATACATTGAAACTACGTCTAGAGAAATGATGCTTTAATTGTTTGGTATTTAAACAATGTCTAAAAAATGTTTGAGTTTAAACGAATCTTTTATATAGAATTCATTCTTGTTGATTATTTGTGAGAGACAGTTTGATAAGTATTAAGAAAGTTGGTAAAAGGGGGATTTAACATAAGAAGCTATTGGCCGTAATGGTATGTCAGGTTTATGTAATTTAGGTAAACCGTAAATTCTTGGTGGTATGGCATTATGTGTTTCTAATTGCTTAGCTTCCGTTGCACTAATTGATTAATCATCTTAAAGTTTTCTAACAAATTTACAATTTTTTTTTAAAGGACTTTGACTGATCAGATTTTATTTTTTGATATACATTTGTATTATTTAATATTTCATTTAGTTTTGTGTCATAATCTATAGTGTTCATTATGACAGTTATATTACTTTTATCAGGTTGTAGTACCGTGATCTAAGGGTGATTTTTAATGAAATGTTTGGTTTTTTCAATTTTTTTTTGTATACCTTTCTGTATTTTATTGTTGGTTTTACATTTGTAATGACGAAGTTTAGTTTTGTCATTAGTGATAGCATTAACAGCTACGGCTCTAATAATATTTTGTGTGTGTTCAGGTTGATTTGCAATCGCGGTTTCAATGCATGCAATATACTCTGCAGGGTAGCTCATTTTCGGTATTGTATGGAATCGCATAATTTTCACCCAACGCCAACACATATGCTATATCGGCAGGTAAGGGAGGGTTGGGAAATGGTGCGCAGTTGAGCAGAAAATGTGTTTGTCTCAATAAGAATGAAGGGTTTCTAACTTTGAGGACAAATTCAGAGTCACTCATTCTTCTACTTTATTGTAAGTAAAACAATATTTGCATAAAGTATTGACGTGAGGAGTATAAATTTGAAATATGTGGAAATGCAATTTGCGCACATTTACCCGAACCGGCGGTTAATTATGCGCATGGGTTAGGCAATGATGCGCACTAAGCCTTGATTGAAAGAATTACAATACATTTCACAAATCAAGTTTTTTTTCTGAAAGTTAACATGAAATCAAAACTGTTTTATGAGCAATCGTCACACTAATAGTTTTCTGCCGTGTCTGCACCTGTGCACGCCGCATGGTCCCATGAAGCACACAACACACAGCGGTACCATACTTCGTTTTTGCCAAATTCCCCACATATGCCACAAATATCGTTGGGACTCTAAGGCTTTGGCAGCGGAGGAGGTATGAAGCTCAGTTCAACATCGTCCAGTTCGTCGTCGTCACATATGTCAAATAAATCGTCATCCACGGAGTCGTCTGATGAGTCAGATTCTGCATCTTTCTTCAGTCTCTTTTTTCCTTTGAGTTTATTGTTGCCTGTGGTTTCACTGCTGAATCATCTGCGGACCAATTCCTTTTTGTCCGTTTTATCATCATTTTTATTTTAAGACTTTCTTCCCTCAATCTCTTTTTTTCTTCAGCCGCTTCTAATTCTTTCCCGACAGGGTTGCTTGTTAGTATTTTTGAGTTCTGCTTTTTGGGTGGTTTTCTTCTCATTTCTTTGTTGACCTGTTTCTTCGGTATAGGAGCTAGGACCAGAAAAGAATTATCCTTGGATGTACTAGGCTGAGAGACTTGCAAATCGATTAAAGAATTTGTACCAATATCGGGCAATGAGTTAGCGGCTTCAGCTCCAGATACCGCAGAGTCATCAGCATCAGCAGAACAGACTTCTATTGCGTATTCTCTTATATGCTTGGAATGAGCAAAATCGTCTTCTTTGAACTTGTCCGGATCCAATGGGCAGATTCCCGCAGTGCGAAATCCTGAAACACACTTCTCCATCGTCGCGACTTTCATAAAGGCCTTGTTCTATAGATCAGCTATATCACACTCTGTTATTTTTTGGTGGCCAGTTGTAGAGAGGTACAGATCATATTCTCGGTAAAGAGCGTTCTTCAATGGACTGAAAAATATCAAGTCCAGCGGCTGAAGGTGATCCGAAGTGTGGAGTGGAAGAGACACCATATGGATATTGTTCTCTCTACAGAAATTATAAGCGAAGATTGAAATATGGGTTGAGTGGTTGTCTAAAACCAAAAGTATGGGGTCGGTAGCTGTAGGTTTTGAGTGCTTTACCATGTGAGATAACCAGTCCAGAAATAGCTCAGAATTGGTGCATCCATTTTTCGAACATCGATAAAGGGCCCCCACGGGGTCGTTTTTTTGAAGAGTTGCTGGCATCATTTTCCGAGGATAAATAAGCATAGGAGGAATGTAATTTCCTGCTGCACTGGTACAAAACACACCCGTTATAGTTCCTCCTCGTTCAGCAGAAATAGCCGAACCAACTTTTTTTGCTCCTTTGACTCCATAAACCTTTGGACATTTGGCTTTGATCGTTGTTATTCCAGTCTCGTACATGTTAAATATTCTGCTTGGTTCAAACTTGAATTTCTGCATCAGAATCTGAAGATTGGAGTAAAATAGTTCCACAGCTTCTTTATTGAAGGATGCGATCCGATTCAAACTGGTTCCTTCTGGCTGCCAAAGTTTTATCTCAGGAAATATTTTCAGAAAACCATAAAGCCATGCTTTTCCAGCAAGACCCTTTTGTCGATTGAAATTGTGATTGATTTAGTGATGCTCTGCATACCTAAATGCTCGCCTTCTGCGTCCACCAGGAGTCAACCCGTAGAATAATTGAGAAAGCAACAGAATATATTCCTTCAACTCGACTTCAGTATCGTAGGTGAATACAGTCTTACGGCCTAGACGAGGTATTTTGAAATCATCTTCTGAGAGTTTTTTTCTCAGCGTCGATTCGGGTATTTTAAAACAATTTCCCACTTCTCTGATTTTTCTGCCATCATTTCTTATTGCATCCAGGGCGTTTTGCAGATGTGTGGGAAAGGATTGTTGTCTTACGAGTGTACTTCTGAGGCATCTGAAAACCAAATTCAAAATGAATATTTGCTACTATTCAACTACGTGAGGGGTAATCGTGCGCACTAGTGCGCACGATTACCCTTCTGTGTTTGTTTTGGATAATTGCCAAAATTTTCATAGAAAAAACTGATTTAATTGATGTTTTTAAATGAAACTCACGGTCTCTAGTTAATTCCACAATATAATAAAAGTTATTGAGAATTCTGAAAAATTGACAATCAATATCATCGTCAGAATGACAGAAGTTACATTTCATTTTATGCCTACCTGATGTTTAGTAGTTATTTTTGGCTAGACCAAGAAGTAACCTAACTTGTAATTGGCTTAATATATGTTTATAGAAAAAAGAAGAAGATGTGATATTACAAATATTGAAGCTTAGATATTATTAGCCCTATGGTGATATCCTGGATATCATTCTTCCAATTAAGATCAGTATAACTGTGCAATGATATATAAAATCAGGACAACTATATCTGCTGATCTTTACAATTATCACTTAAGAAGACAGTTTATTAGTGGAGAACTCCCTAGATTTAACTGTTCATAGACAACTTCATATTGTGGGTTTCTAAAATGTCTTCTAAATTCCAGTTCTTCAAGGAAATCCAGCTCTTGTTTCTTTTCACAAATATGCATCACTTCTAGTTCTGTGTTAGGTGTCAATGAATGATTGGTGTCAAGTAGATGTTTTGCGTAGTGGGATTTATCTGGTTGTTTTAATCTGTATGCTCGTAAGTGCTCACTGTATCGGATTTCAAAATTCCTAAGGGTCTGACCCAAGTAGACAGCATTACATTCTGGACATTTGAGTTTATACATACCTGACTTCTTTAATAGTGGTTTTTTTGTTTTTACATTTAACAATTTTTTACTAACGTTACTTTCTGTTTTAAAAGAAATTGTTGTATTCGTTGCTGAATATATTATCTTTGAAATGTTATTAGAAATATTTCCTGCATATGTGATGGTTTTATAAGTTTTAATTTCATCAGCTTGTTTAGGATATATTAGTTGTAATGTCACTTTTTTTTCTATTTTACTAATTAGCTTATTTATCATATCTAATGGATAACAGTTAGATGTTGCTATTTGTCTAATTGTATTAATCTCTATATAAAAATTACATTTGTTCATAGGAACTGAAAAAGCTCTATGTATCATCGAATTATATGCTGCTAGTCTGTGTGACACAGGGTGGTTAGAATTGAATGGAATTGTCACATCAGTCTGTGTTGGTTTTCGGTAAATTGAATATTCAAGTACATTATTAACTCTTTGAATTTTGAAATCAAGAAAATTAATTGAGCTATTTCCTTCAATTTCTAATGTAAATTTAATTTTCGGGTGTAAATTATTGATGTGGTTGAAAAATACATCTAATTTTCGTTCACTGCCCATAAAACAAGCTGATATATCATCTCCATATCTATACCAAGATAAAATATTTTTCGAAATATTACTTTCAAAAATCTTTCTTTCTAAATTGTCTATAAAAATGTATGCTAAAATAGGTGATATGGGGCTTCCCATTGCTAAACTTTCATTTTGAATATATATCTTATTGTCAAAACTGAAATAATTCTGATTAATGCATATATCAAATAAATTAATTGTTAATAATTCAAATTATCTTTTAAATGATTACGAAAAGAGGTCTATCATACATAAGAATCCTCATTGTCCACAATTATATGGAACAGTTAAATTACATAAAATAACGAAACCAATTAGACCTGTAGTCTCTTATGTTAATGCTCCTAATAATATATTGGCAAAGAAGCTCAACAATATACTCAATACTTACGGATATGAATCTCAGTACTCAATTAGAAATTCAATAGAACTTATCAAAAAGTTGAAAGCAATCCACTTGCAAGATAACTATAAACTCATTTCGTTCGATGTAACTAATATGCATTAATCAGAATTATTTCACTTTTGACAATAAGATATATATTCAAAATGGAGGTTTACCAATGGGAAGCCCTATATCACCTATTTCAGCAAACATTTCTATGGACAATTTAGAAAGAAAGATCTTTGAAAGTAATATTTCGAAAAATATTTTATTTTGGTATAGATATGTAAATGACATATTAGCTTGTTTTATGGGTAGTGAACGACCATTAGATGTATTTTTCAACCACATCAATAATTTACACCCGAAAATTAAATTTACATTAGAAATTGAAGAAAATATCTCAATCAATTTTCTTGATTTGAAAATTCAAAGAGTTAATAATGTTCTTGATTATTCAATTTACCGAAAACCAACACAGACTGATGTGACAATTCCAATCAATTCTAACCACCCTATGTCACACAGACTAGCAGCATATAATTCAATGATACATAGAGCTTTTTCAGTTCCTATGAACAAATGTAATTTTGATAGAGAGATTAATACAATTAGACAAATAGAAACATCTAACGGTTATCCATTAGATATGATAAATAAGCTAATTCGTAAAAAAGAAGAAGAAGTGGCATTACAACTAATATATCCCAAACAAGCTGATGAAATTAAAACTTATAAAACCATCACATATGCAGGAAGAATTTCTAATAATATTTCAAAGATAATATCTTCAGCAACGAATACAACAATTTCTTTTAAAACAGAATGTAACGTTAGTACTAAATTGTTAAATGTAAAAACAAAAATACCACTATTAAAGAAGTCAGGTATATATAAACTCAAATGTCCAGAATGTAATGCTGTCTATTTGGGTCAGACCCTTAGGAATTTTGAGAGAAGATACAGTGAGCACTTACGAGCATACAGATTAAAACAACCAGATAAATCCCACTACGCAAAACATCTACTTGACACCAATCATTCATTGACACCTAACACAGAACTAAAAGTGCTGCATATTTGTGAAAAGAAACAAGAACTGGATTTCCTTGAAGAACTGGAAATTATAAGACATTTAAGAAACCCACAATATGAAGTTGTCAATGAACAGTTAAATGTAGGGAGTTCTCCTCTAATAAACTGTCTTCTTAAGTGATAATTGTAAAGATCAGCAGATATAGTTTTCCTGGTTTTCTATATCATGGCACAGTTATACTGATCTTAATTGGAAAAATGATATCAGGGATATCACCATAGGGCTAATAATATCTAAGCTTCAATATTTGTAATATCACATCTTCTTTTTTCTATAAACATATATTAAGCCAATCACAAGTTAGGTTACTTCTTGGTCTAGCCAAAAATAACTACTAAACATCAGGTAGGCTTAAAATGAAATGTAACTTCTGTCATTCTGACGATGATAATGATTTATCGAAACAATTGTCAATTTTTTAGATTTTTCAATAACTTTCATTATATTGTGGAGTTAACTAGAGACCGTGAGTTTCATTTAAAAACACTAATATGAGCATATTCCACGAAGTAAGGGTCGAGACAGTTAATTTAATTTCATTTAATTGAAGTTGGACAGTACTAAAACATTCCTCGAGCACTACATTCCAAATTGATACCTCATGCGAAATTAATGGATAACAATTGTGGACTCACGGCCTTATTTTGGAGCACCCAAAAATTACAAAAAAAAGTGAACAAACCGACCATGTGCTTTCACCTCGGTCGTGTGCGTGCTGGCATCACGTCCAATTGCATTCGGATGTCGCGTGACGTGTCGTATCCTGAGGCATCGCTCAACTGACCTCTATATCCCGCGAAATTCAAAATAAGTTGGAGCGCACGATTACCCACCGCGCACAATTGCCCAACTCTCCCTTATATCTGAATTGATAGATTTTTAATCTATTTGGTTGTGTTAATTTCAATATCTTTGCATGTGGTTTGTGCAATCAATTTATCAAGTTTGTTTTTATTTTTTTTCCTTAATTCTATTAAACTGTTTTTGATATTTATCTTTCTCCAATTTTAAAAATTGTTCAAGGTTATTCTCATGAATAATATTAATTATTTTATTAGTTTCACTTGTAATTAAAGAATTCAATATTTTCATTTTATGTCTTGTATCCGAAATACTTGAATTTGTAATTTTTAATTTAGTGTTATTTATAATATTGTTGATTTTGTTTCTAAGGCACGTACCGGTTACATTTATGTGAGACACGTTAAACTTCGGTTGGATGTTGTTGTCCTTGCATCGCAATAGAAATATCCTCAGATTTCGTTGGCTAGCGAGGTTCTGATATGATCTGGCTATCGTTTTCATTGCTGCTACAACTGTTCTGCCATACTGTTGCTGAATATTTTCGTAAAATAACATGATGGATGGTTTTTGCAATTAAGTCCTTGCAAATTATTAATTATTTGTTTTTCTTTAACCTTGTATATAATTTTTTTCATTTTTCTTGGGCATCAGGTTAATCGTAACTTATTATATTATAGATTTGGAGAAACGTGTAGACAATTATTTGTTTACTGGTAGAGTTATTTCTTTGTTTCTGCCGTTGTGACCTAGTGTAGAGGTTGTTATTATATATATTTTCTTATAAACAGGTTTTTGGTCAACTGTTTGGCTGATATATTTGAAGTAACAGTATTCTTTCTGACAACAAAGCATATTTCCCCCACCACTTAACAAATAGTAGGTAATATAGGAAAATAACTCAAACGAGTTGTCAATTCAAAAAAGAAGTTTCTCATATCGAAATTTCAAACCAACCTCACTTGGGGTATATTTTGTAAAAAAACTTGAATATATTTTATAAGTGATGGATTGCTATGACAACTAGCGCAAAACTTCAAAGTAAAAATACTTTGAATCTTTTTTAGGCTGAGTTTGTAGTTTAAGCGAACAAATTTGAAGTACAGAATATTTAACTTTCTTTAAATTGTAAAAATATAATTAGATAAGTAGACACACTAGATATAAAACTGGGGAACAGTCGTCGATTGATGTCAAAGAATCCAGCAGCTGTGAATTTAGGTTGTAACTTCCTGGCAAAATTTGCTATACCATAAGTTTTCGCCTTTGCGTTCGTAACTTCAAGAAAAACAAAAACCGTTGTTAACTCCTCCGAACTTTTCTCCACTTTATCAAATGATTCTATTATTATGTTGGATAATAGCTAAAAATGATAAAAAAGTCAGTCAACATGCTTTGAATACTTTGTTCGATGTAGTTGTGGTTTGTTCCTACCCATCTATCCCCGAGATTAACCCATTGAGATTGACTCTGTGTACCAATGTTCAGTGAGTGTTCTAAATAGCGATATAGAATTGAAGATGAATTATCGGCAATCTGAACAAAATGATTACTAATCTTGGTGACTTCAACAAGAATAACTATGAAACATAATTTGAATGTGAGTTGTTTCGACGATTGTTGCTAGGGGGAGTATTAAAACTGAATTTTAATGTGGTTAACTTACCAAATAATTTGCATCCACACATAAAAATGGTATTGTCAGATAAATATGTTCCCAATCAATACCACGGATCATGATATTATTGATTGTATTCAATGTGTTGAAAAATGTGACAATTAGAAACATCAAAACAATATTACCAGTAGCTTCTCCCGCAGCATTAGCACCTACGTGTAGGTCGTTTAAATGAATCATGATATTTTCCATTGAGTCAATTTGTAGATTTGACTGTGAAAGCGTACGTATAATGGAGTATTTTTTACATAACAAATCAGAAGCGTTCGATATAATTACGGACATATACAAATTTAGTAATGAAAAATACGTATAGAATGTGTACTGCCAAATATATCTGGCCTCTAAATACATTCTATTCTGTTCCCAGAATAAACAAAGGTGCATTGAGATTGAAACGAGAAATGGGAAAAACCACTTAACACTGTACTTAATCAAATTTATTTTGTTGTTGAAATTTGTATCGAGTTTTTCCATCTTGTCGAAAAACACTTGCCAATGTTGTTTCTGTCGTATCACCTCGTATATGAAGGTGGCATTAAAGACACATATTACAAATATGGTAATCTCGTATAACAAAAGTCCACCGAAAGAAGAATGCGAATCAGCTCTTATTCCTGGTACTGAATACATGAAAGTATTAAACAAAAATTTTATAATGAAAGCTACATTAGCGATCAAAAAGATTTTGCCACTCAGAGGTGTTGGTATAAGAGGAACCAACCCTAAATAACCACCAATTTTGTAAATTACTTTGTACGCGTTTATGTCGTGTCGTTCAAACATGGTCACTGACAACGACAATAAAGGAATGACTAAATAATTCTAATGTTTATTGATTATGCAATTAAATTATCCAAACTTTACTGGTAATCATCAAACAATTTCAAACAAATTGATAGTTACAGGGCGTCCCAGTGTCTCTACTAAACTATTTTTCCACGACCATTAGTAGTGGGTTTCGGCAATTGGTTGTTCATTCATTCGTTTGGGCTGTGCTCAGTAGCCTGGGTTCTTGAGCTAAGACATTGTACAATTCTCAATATTAATAATAATAATAATAATCTTTATTTCAAATCATATACATATGGAACACAAAATGGAATGACGTCAATTCTACAAAAGGGAAACAATCCTTAATTCTACAAATAGAGAAGCATTACTTAAATACTTACATAGTAAGAAAATCGTTCAGATTATATGGTTCTGAGCTGATTAACAATTTTTAACCTCTAGTTTAAATTGCTTTTGTGAACATATTTCTTTAATATTACGTGGCAAAGCGTTGAACAGTCTTAAACACATGTGGTGTGGGCATTTTTCAGTGACTGCAAATCTGTGTATCGGATACGAAATGTCGATTGTTCTCGTCCTATGATCATGATTTCTCTTAGTGCCAAATATGTCTGGATGTTTGAAAAGGAACATTAGACTTTCAAATACATAGATTGCATAAACCGTCATTATTCCTTGGGATTTAAATACGCCTCTACAACTGGCCCTGTATTCCATTTTTATTAATATTCTAATCATCCGTTTTTGAGCCACAAAGACGTCCTGTATCGCGCTATCTCTCCCCAAAAAAAATAGGTTAAAAAACTTTTTAAGTTAAACGGTTTTATGTTAAACATACATTGCAATGTTTAAGATAAATGTACTAAAAAACAAAAAATAATAAAATAGATACAGTAGTGGGAATTATAAACATATGCATAGACTAGACTAAAATAAAACCGTGGGGCACGTCAATTGTCGGTTGAACAACTGCCTAATTATAGTGTAAAATACCAAAACAAACATTTTAATCAACGATTGTAGACAATTGACGTGCCCCACGGTTTTATTTTAGTCTAGTCTATGCATATGTTTATAATTCCCACGACTGTATCTATTTTATTATTTTTTGGTTTTTAGTACATTTATCTTAAACATTGCAATGTATGTTTAACATAAAACCGTTTAACTTAAAAAGTTTTTTGACCCATTTTTATTTTTTGGTTTTTAGTTTTTATTTCGCATTCTGTTTAATTCATTTAGTGCTTCATTATTGCAAGGTTTCTTGCCCGTTAGTTTATTGCAGTCCAACTCTTTGGTAGCGGCGGCCATCTTAGATTTCAATTTTGCATAGTAAATTGTATTCTACTTGTTGAGACCTTTCATTTGATACCCATGTTGATGGGATTGATAAAACCTACGTTATCCGCCATTTTGTAGAGGCCGTTATCTTGGCTTTTAATTTTATATAGTATAATGTATTCTACTGGTTGAGCACTTTCATTTGATACCCATATTGATGGGATTGATAAAACCTACGTTATCCGCCATTTTGTAGGGGCCGCCATCTTGGATTCAAATTTTTTATAATATATTGTATTCTGCTTATTGAGCCCTTTCATTTGATACCCATGTTGATGGGATTGATAAAACCTACGTTATCCGCCATTTTGTAGCGGCCGCCATCTTGGATTTCAATTTTTTATAGTATATTGTATTCTGCTTGCTGAGCCCTTTCATTTGATACCCATATTGATGGGATTAATAAAACATAAATTATCCGCCATTTTGTAGCGGCGGCCGTCTTGAATTTATAATGATAATGAATAAACATAATTGTATTGTCACCAAAATCCAAAGTGTATACAAAATTTCAGATTAATCGGTTGACAGGAAGAGGGTGAAATTTGAATTACTAAATTTGACCCAAGAATAAAACAAACGAGGTGAGCTAAATAAAACCGTTTAAAAATAATTCCATACCGTAATAATGACTAAAAATTTGCGAAGTATAGCATTCTGAGTCTTCTCTCCCCCATGTATCTACCAAAAACCCTGATTCCATAACATAAAGAGTTTAATTTATATTACTAATGTATCTACATGACATGACTAATCAAAATGTTCGTTAATATGGATTCCTAAAAACTTAGTACTTTCTGAGAATAATATTTCTTTATTATTCAATTTTACATTTGCAGGTTATTCTATTGTTGATTATTTGGTTCCAAAGATCATCACGTCAGTTTAACTACATTCAAGATAAGAGTTATGGGAACGCATATGGTAATAGGACACCGCTAGACTGCTGAATTGCAATCTCATGGAGGGTTTTCTTTATAACGTTTTTCATTATAACATTCAGATTTTATATAGCTCCCTAGTTGTGAAGTCTCATTCCAGTTTGTAGAAATAAAAGTTATTTTTTAAAAAGTAGTTTATATTAACTGCGAATTTGATTGGCGCAGTCAGTAGGATTGCAAATCGGTTCAACAAAAATCGTGACACCGGTCCGTATCTACGGTTTATTTGCAATCTCGAATTTTGTGATTTCAAGTTAAGTTCAAGAATCCAGTCCAGGGAAGAGGGACCACATCGCCCAGATCCCAGTGGAGAAGAATTAACATTTTCTTCATAGTACTGTAAGTCGAAAAACATTCCATTTTTTCCTTTTTCATATAAACTTTCGCTTTTATTTACGTTTTATATACGAGTACTTTTCAAAAGTAAAATATTTTTCAAACATAGGTAATATAATTTAGATTAGTTGATGAATGACTCAATTGTAGAAGAATTAGCAGATTTATTCAATTCTAGTATAACTTTGGAAGAAAAAAGTAATATACCAGAAATTGAAGCAATGGCTAATCCAAACTATCAATTATTAAAATTATATATTGACACTATCCCACAATACGAGGGGAATCCTCATACTTTGAATATTTTTCTAGATAACTGAGACACACTCATTTCTCAATTTTTCGATGCAACAAATCCACAATTAAATAGTTTTTTATTACGCGCATTGTTAAGTAAATTAGTAGGTAGAGCTTCAATGACTAAAAGGTTCAAGAACAAGAATCAAAAGAGGAATAATAAACGGACTTGGCTCAATAATTAAATCTTTAACGGGCAATCTAGATCAAAACGATGCACAAAAATATGATAAAGCAATTAACACACTTTCTGAGAATCAATCTAAATTAAAAAATATAGTCAATTCGCAAATAACACTTCTTCAAAATTCTGTTAATATTTTTAAAAATAATACAAACACATTGGCACAAAATCAACAAACTGTATTGAAACGAATAGAGGAAATTGAAACTCATTTCGAACAAGAAGAAGGAAATTATCACCTTTATGTGACGGATACATTGGTTTCTCAAATCGCTCCAACTTATCAATTAATTTACAATATTCTAGAGAAAATCGAAGTAGCTATCACATTTTCCAAGTTAAATACAGTTCATAATTCAATAATTGAACCTAGAGTACTTTTAAATGAAATAATGATTGTAAATGAACAATTAAAATTCAATAAGCTTCCATTTGAACCAAAAGTAGAAAATATTCTTTTATATGAAAAGGTCACAGAAGTAAAATGTTATACCAAGGGATACCAAATAGTATTTATCTTAGAAATTCCTATAGTAGAAAGCGAAAACTACAATTATTCCCACATATACTCATTGCCTGTACCCACACAATATTCCTTCAAAGTAATTCTACCTCAAGCGAAATTCCTTATCCTAAATGACCTTTCCTATATGGTTTTCGACGAGAATTGTCAAGAAGTACATTTGCTACCATAATGGACCCGTTATCATCCAAGAAGAAATACCATGTGAAATCCAGATGCTTCGCTACTTCAAGAACGTCTCATCATGCCAACAGTTAATTGTTCGAATGCCTAAATTACGCATCCAAAAATTAGAGAAGAATAATTGGATTCTAATATCTCCTGAAATAAGTGAAGTTAATCAAAAGTGCGAATCTAACAAAGACAATTTTCCTATTCAGGGAACTTTTATTCTAGAACTTGATTCGGAGTGCGAAGTGGACATTTACGGTATTAAAATTAAACATTTGGAAAATTATCAAACCGAACTGAATCTAATAAACCTTCCAAATTTAACATTTTCAAGGGAAATAGCAAATTTTCAAATGGAACCAATCCAATTAAATTCTATCAATTTAGACGACTTTAAATATGTTCAAAGTGCTTTAGACATTTGAAAACAAAAAATCGCTAACATTTCGTCTCCAATAATATCTGCAAATTTTAATATTTGGACTATTTTTATTTATTTCATCATATTAATAATTATTTTGTATTGGACTGTAAAATTCATTCTAAGAAGAAGACCCCGAAGAAGAAGCCAAGGCCAAGAAATCCAGAATGGTCCCCAAAATTTGGAACTCTGAAATCAACAAATTCCTTGAATTTCTGTCTAATGGCGGAGGAGTTATGGGAACGCATATGGTAATAGGACACCGCTAGACTGCTGAATTGCAATCTCACGGATTGTTTTCTTTATAACGTTTTTCATTATAACATTCAGATTTTATTTAGCTTTCTAGTTGTAAAGTTTCATTTTAGTTTGTAGAAATAAAAGTTATTTTTTAAAAAGTAGTTTATATTAACTACGAATTTAATTTAAGTTTATTTTTCATAAGCCAGTCATTGAACAACAAAAAAAATTATTCGCTTTTATAAAGAGATCTTGTAAATTATTACTGCCAACTATTAAATTAGTGTCGTCTGCGTAATTAACAATATGATGGTTGGGCGTTTCTGTTCCCAATGCTAGGTCGTTAATAAATAATTTGAACAGAATTGGACCCAAAATACTGCCCTGTGCTATATCTGTGTTATTGGCCAACAAATCTGATTTGTCAGCTTTTTCACCTTTCCTTATCGTTACAACTTATCTTCTATCATATATATATATATATATATATATATATATATATATATATATATATATATATATATGATAATAACCAATTGCTAGCCTTGCCCCTAACTCCATATATGTCAAGTTTTGTAATCAGTATTTTCCTATATAGACAATCATATGCCTTAGACAAGCCTATAAATATTCCAAAGGCCACTTTACCTCTTTCAAGATATTCCATAATAAATTGGATAAACTGAAATATGGCCGTTTGTGTACTTTTTCCTTTAATGAAACCATGCTGATGTTTCGTAAGTAAATTGCATCCTTTCATAAAATTCAGTAATCTTGAGCACATGGCTAATTCAAAGATTTTAGAAAATCCCTGTAGTAGACTTATAGGCCTATAGTTGTCCAGCTTTTCAAGGTCTCCCTTTTTGAACAAAGGCTTAATCAATGCTATTTTGAGACTATAAGTGAAAATGCCATATTCAAAAGGATTATTTATTAGATAACACAGGACATCCTGCAGCTCAGACACGGATGATTTTACAATGCTTGTAGGTATCTCGTCTACCCCAGAGCTATGCTTATTTTTGATTTTTTATGCTATTCCACAGATCTCTTGTGGTGTTACGGGTGATAAAAACATGGCCCTTTCATTTCTATTTACATTACAGGTAAACGGTATGTCGCTTAGATTACTTAACAGATTTGGCACTATAGATAATAAGTACACATTATATTACTTTTCCGCCAACCTATCTAATATGCGAGAAAAGTATTGGTTTACCCACGAAAAAGTTGGAAATTTGAAATTTTTTTTTGAGTTATTTTCACGTTATCCATCAACAACAACACGAAAAACGGTTTTTAGAAAAAAAATGCTGTGTGTATGTCGTCGTCGTCGTTGTCGTCGGCCATTTTTCCTTGCAAGTCTTGTTAGCACGATACAGCCTCCGGAGTGCAATAAGTCACCAATTTTATGATGGAATATGGTTAAGGACACTTCACAGATGAACCCGATTGATTTTCAACTCACCAGTGCGAGTACAACGGGTGCTATGGTACTTGAAGTACGACATTTTGTCCTTTTTCGAGAAATTTCAGTTTGTTAGCACGATACAGCCTCCGGAGTTCAACAAGTCACCAATTTTATGATTGAATATTATTCATTGCATCTCACTGATGAACCCTATTGATTTTCAGCTCACCAGAGTCAATACAACCGGTGCTACAGTACTTAAGTGCGATATTTTTGTCATTTTTGGAGAAGTTTCAGTTTGTTAGGACGATACAGCCTCCGGAGTATATACAAGTGATGAATTTTATGATTGAATATTATTCAGAGCGTCTTAAAGATGAACCCTATTGATATTGATCTCACTTAAGCCAGTACAACGGGTGCTGTGGTACTTGGAGTACCAAATTTTTGTCATTTCTGGAGAATTGTCAGTTTGTTACCACGATACAGCCTCCAGAGACTATACGATTGATCAACTTTATGAATAAGTATTGTTCAAGGTGTCTCACAGATGTGCCCTATTTTCAGTTGACTAGAGCGAGTACAGCGGGTCCTATAAAACTAGATATAAAAAATTTTTGGTTATTTTTGGAGAAATTTCGGTTTGTTAGCACGATACATCCCCCGAAGTGTATACAAGTAACAATTTTATGATAGAATATGTTCAGGGCCACAGATGCGGAAAAGTTAGTTTTAATCTTTAAAACCGTTTATTTTCTAACAATTTCCTCGGGTTCACCCTTTAGTTTAATATCTGAAAAATTATCCTTTGCGTTAATTTCTTTACAGATGCCCACATGCATTTTGTTTTATTGTCAGATTTTCTTACCCTATCCTCATAGATTTTGGCGCGTGATTCAATTTAAATCTGATCATTTTTTTTTCCCATTATTGTACTGTTGCTTGACCCTTCCATTATGGCTTGAAAGAGATAAGAGTATATTTACTCTTTTTTTACGTGCTATGGATTTTCTGGTAGAACAGATTCAGTTTTTTTTTTCTTATTAGTTTCAAAGGAAATTTTCCATTGAATAATAACATAAAACAATTCATAAAAACATCCCACTGCTTATTTACATTAGATCTTTCAACATCATATATCTCTAACCAATCCTGGTTCCGCAGACAGGCCAGAAAAGTATTTTTATTCTCATCTGAAAATATTCTTTCGTAATTTAATTCTTTTTTTCTCTGGTCCAATTATGAAAACAATTTTCTGTCCTGTATGATCAGATATATGGTGTTCAAACGTATACACACAGAATCAGTAAAAATGTTATCTATACAACCAGCTTCATTATTAGTTATACGAGTATTTTCCTCTATAGTTGCAAATAAATTGTATGAATTCAATAACGAAAACCAATCTGACCTTGCCTTATTATTTGGTTTTATCATTTCGATAGTATAGTCTCCCGCCATAAAAATTAATTTATTTTCACTAAGAATATTTACAAGTAGTTCTTCAGTTTTTCTCAAGAAAACATTCATGTCCCCAGAATATGGTCTATAAACGGATATAATAATCATTTATACCGTGTTTGAACTGCATTTCACTGCTGCACATTCAAATTCTCTGATAACTGAAGGTTTAGTCATTTTTGGTCGCGATTTACACTTAACTTATTTTTTAACGAACACTGCCGAACCACCATGTTTTCCTTTTTCCCTGCAAAACATAGATATCAATTTAAAATTTGGTATAGCTATATTTTTCAGCTGTTTCTCAGATTGCCAATGGTCGGTGACACATTAAATTGGACATTCTTCATCATTGTTTAACATATTACTGATCCTGTCAATAGCATTTCCTATAGACTGCGCATTTTGTTGTATAATGCTTTTACTCGCTTTTACAATTATATTTTGATTTTTTTTTCTCACGTTCTCACTACAAAAGACAGGCAATAATTAATATGGCTTTGATGTTGCTTGAGTCTTCTTTGGTACACTGTACATTGTATATCTGGCGCACTATATTGGTTGAGCAGAGAATCATATTTCATCCTTATGCAATTTGGGCATTTTGTGATATCAGCTTTGCAGACCTTGCCAAAATATTCTCCACCACATTTATGGCAGCATTTTCTTCTTTACAGTACTCAGCTTCATGTCCAAATCCGGAGCATCTAAAACATATTGCAAGGTTAAAGTGTTCTTTATCGTACACCTTGATAAGACCAAAGTTAACTTTCCTTTTTTTAAGAAACCGTTCTGATATTTCTGGTGGGGCCTGAATAATCCAGTTTTCTTTATAGTGATTTCGACATCGTTGTTTGGCAATTACTTTTATTTTATTTGCTACAACGTATTCCAGCTCATCCTCGATTTCGCTGTTTAATCGAACTAGTTCTTGTAAAAAATATTCATGTGTCAGTCCATGTTCGATTCCTGTTATCATAAACATTGGGTCCGTGCTTTGAGATTCCTCTAATTTTATAATTTCCTTGTTATTCAGTGCTAATTCAAGTTTTTCTTGTTGTTCCTTGTTGTGGCTTCAAAGGAGAATAGCTCCACTTTTTAAGTGCCGAATGCTTTTGAAACCACCATCTGTCAAACAGGGAGCTACTTCTTTCCTAATTTTCATATTCGCTTCTTTAGAATTACTAACGTTTTCGACGGTAATTACTGTTTCAAGCTTTGGTACTATTTTTGGAGTGACCCATGATTCTGCGACATCATCCGCAGGTTTCTCGGCCTGATTACTTATTGTAGGTCTTAGGGTGGCTACAGTTGCATATGTCTTGAGTACTGCCGCTTCTTCCAGTTCCAATTTTTTTATTTTTCTTCGCCGTATTTATGTTTTTCAAGACATTTTCTGTTTCTAAAATTCCAATTTTTAATACTTATGGAGTTAAACACTTGTGAATTGTATTACTTGCAATTCTTAGACATTCCTGATCTTCTTTTAAGAAACTGTGTCCAATTTGAAGATTTGTTGTTTTTTGTATCTCATCTATGGCTGCGAAAAGATCAAATATTATCTTTTCTGATCTTTTCTGTTGACAGAGTTTCGTGCTTCTCTTGTGAGCTACCTGTTTCTAGATGGTTCTCTAAGTTAAAAACAGTATCTGTGTTGGTATCTGTTTGTATTCCCATTCTTTAGCATTGTTTCTTTTTTACCTTTTCTTCCTCTGGCGTGTCATTTCCGGATCTACTTCAACTCCAAAAGCTGCGTGTCCTCGATATATGCCACTAGCTTATTTGGGGGGATTTTGAGTAGTTCTGTTAATTGTATTATTTTCTTTTCCAAATGATTCTGCTTGAGACCTAGTAAGTTCTAACATAAACAGAGTATCTGAGTAGGTGTTTCATCCCTTAGTTCACATTTCCTACAGATTGGTTCACTTACTTTTCCCATTTCCCTTGGGGTACAGTAACCAGTAACCAAATCGGTAACTGTATTCAGGTGTCTCTTGCTCAATTTCAATAAACTGATTTGGAGTTCTTTCCTTCCATTTCTCAGTAAGCTTTTTGTGTAAAGGTGACCTTTTGTCAACCTCTATTTGATTTGGTGTTCCTTGACTTGCTAGTTCCGGATTTCTACTCTTATGTTATCATTTGAGATTCCACAGAACGGTTCCGGAGCTACAAAGTCTCCTTTAGAGCCCTGTTTAGCTAGCCAGTCCACCAATTCATTTCTTGCAATACCTTCATTTTTCGCACTCATACTAAAGACACTGTCTTGTCTCTTGGCAGCTTATTAAGGGACTCTTCACAGTTTTTAACCAATCTAAATTTAGTGGATGGATAGCTGATAGCTTTAGGCAGAGCCTGGCTGTCAGTATATATTTTTATGCGGACTATAACAGCAATGAGCATCGAAATAAGGACACAATTATAGAAACCTGGAATATACAAGGACTTAACAAAAAGTTAGATGATGTTGCTGAAGGAGTAGTACACAGGTCGACAAAGCGGTACTCACCAAAACTACGGAAAAAGGGAATGGAATTAAACACCTGTCAAGCTACATTCATATTTACAGTAGAGTTTCCAAAAAGTAAAGAGCGAAAAAAGGAGTGAAAATACTAATGAATAATGAAGATACTAAAAAAGTGCACAACTGGAACTTAATAAACGAACACTTATTAGCAGTAAGTTTCATTTAAAACAGGCTTAACAATCAAAGTATGCCCCAATGAGTATAATGCCCTAACTGTATTTCCGCTGCTGTTTCCAAACATTTCTTTATATTGCTCCATTCAGACATTATTGTTTCCTGTTTGCTTTCGCCCTGTGATAATAGTTTCTCTATTTGTATTGCGCATTCTTCTCTTATATTTTTATTTTCAAACCTGTCCACGTTCCATTTCTTGTTTTTATTATGTATATCAGATGCTTCATTTATTTTCTGTTCACTTCAGTTATTACCGGGAAGTGGTCGGAGTCCGCACACGCTCCTGTATATGTTCTGATATCTTTTATCGATGTTCTTTTTTTTTTGTTTACCAATAAGTGGTCTCTTTGGGAATACACATTTTGGTCTGGTGATATCCAAGTAATTTTGTGGTTTCTACTATGCCGGAATTTAGTACTGCTTATTATAAAGCTCTCTCTCGCTGCGGAATTACATAACCTTTGTCCGTTGTCATTCGTTTTCTCGTGTATCGTCTCCTCTCCTGCTACATGGCTTATGTAGTCCTCTCTCCCTATTTGTGCGTTGAGATCTCCTAGTATCAGTATAGTGACTTGTTAAGGAATCATTTCTAATTCTTCTTCCAGTTTTCCATATAAATCATCTTTGTCTTCTTTACCGCAGTTGGAGCATACACATTTAACAAGGATATGTTGAATGGCTTCGCTTCTATTCTTAAATATGCCACCCTTCCATTCATTGGCTTGAATTCCAACACTTTTTGTGTTAACCCGCCAAATATCATGCTACTCAATGTTGCCTTTGTTTCTCATTACATGAATATCTTAAACTAAAGTGCTTATCTCCTATGCTTCCTTGCCCTTTCCATCTTATTTCCTGTATTGCAGCAATATCTGCTTTGTATTTTTTCAATTCTAAGCCTACCTCTTGCAACTTCCCCGTTCTTAGCAATGTTCTAATGTTGCATGTGCATATTTTCATTTCCTTATTTCCACTTTTTCCATGATTTTTCCTTTTTGCGTGTTTGGTTTTTATATGTGTTTTTCTAGTACTTCCTTTTTTCATAAATTGCGTGAGTTCTTTTTCTTGCCGTGCCGTTATCTGTTGGTTTATGTTATTTATTGCAATATGGTTTACTACTTTTTTTCTAGCCTATTTCCATCTTTGTTCCATCTCCACTCCTCACCGGTTATGATCACCTTATTGTATCCTATTTTTATGTCTTTCCTATTTCTTCTCTCGGTATGTCCAAATTCTCTTATTTGTTTTTGTTTTTTTAACTCATTCTTTGTTATGTCTTCATTGATGTATATCTTCTCAGAAGTAGGATTTTTTAGCATATATTTATTTTTCATAACTTTGTCCCTGTCTTCCTTCCTATCGAGTTGTATTGCGTTGGTTTTAGGGCCTATTTTTTTGACCGATGTTATATTTACTCTAATTTTCAGATTTTCCTCCATGAAATTTTGCATTCCCTCCTTTAACAGTTTTTGATCATCCGTGTCAACCGTGAGGCCGCTTATTACTACGTTGTTATCTTTTTTACTTTTTTCTATCCATTCCATAGTTGTTCTCACTTCTTTCATTTCCTCCTTGATTCTCAGGTTTTCAGTTTTTATTTGTTTATTTTCCTTCTCTAGACTTCAATTTTCTTGCATTAGTTTTCGTATTTCTTCTGAGACACTTTTTTGTTCCGTTCTTATGTGAAGTATTTCCTTTTTTATGTCTCTCTGATCCCTCTTTACCTCTTCGATATGAGCTTTAATCTCGTTTTTCGATTCTTCTATATCATGTTTCATCTGGAGTTTCAACTATTTCAGTAATTCCGTTATTTCTTCCATTTTTATGTCTTCCGTATTCTTTTTTTCCCTTATATATAAATCTGCTGTTAATTTGCTTTTCCTAAACACCTTTCCCTCTTCAAACGAGTTATCGTGCTCCGGTTTATCTCGTTTTCTATTTATCCAGTGGATTTGATGTTTAAAGTGCAGTTAGTTCAGCCCTCAGTCCGCACACGAACTAATCAGACCCGCTGAATCTATTTCTACCTACCTACCTACTGTTAGTTTTATTATCTTTTCCTAAATTTGTTTTCAAAATTGTGATAAATTTCAATTGATTTCGGCAAGTTTTGTCTACCCGCTAATGTTTTATTATTGATTTTATTATCTTATCAGTTAAGTAGTTGAGGAACTTGTTTTCGTAATGCTATTTCAATATTCCGTTTTTCATATGATTATGATTTAATTTCAGTAATTTAGTAATTTGATCGTTTCTATTATGTACCTTTATGTAGAATTACTTATCTGACTCGGTTCCAGATATCAGCAACACTTTAAGCCACTTAAATTTGCACTTTTCTCAGAGAGTGATATTACCATGTCTTCACTGTATCACTGCCAGAGGCGTAACCCCAGAAGTGTATCAAGAGTTTGAAAATGATCAAATTGCTTGGGGAACTATTTTAAAAAATTCAGTGGTAAATATAAATGGCAGATTTCAAGTGAACACACTACTCAAAAAGACATTTCCGAATTAAACTCAGGCGACTCATTTTCAATTACTTATACCAGGTTTCTTAATCTTGAACAAATATTTGAATCTAATCCTCTCTTATTTAATCAATACACGGACTTTATTAATGAGTATTTAGGTTTCTGTCATGGAAAAATAATTGACATAAAAAAATCATTCGAAGTGATAAGGTCACAACTAAATTTAGTTACATGTTCCACGGTTATATGAAAACAAAAAATAAAATTTCTTTAAATGACTGCATGTATAATGGACAAGTTGTACAACCGCAACTTTTTAATATTTTGATTTGTTGTCGAACACACAAGTTTTTTTTAATAACAGATATCAGACACATATATATGAATCTAGAACACACAAAAAATCCTCAATACATTATGGAGAGACAAACCTGAACTTTCTATCCAATGTGTTAGGCTTTTGACAGTAACTTATGCAATACGTTGCTTGGTAGAGTGAGTTAAACAAGAGAAACAAGTATTTCCACTAAGATCTAAGGTTCTTTCAGATGATACATATGTTGATGATACTTTAACAGGAGTTATTTGAAAGAAAAAAAATATTTTAAGGTTAGGCTCATTTGATTCACATAAATGGTGCTCAAAGTCAGATAATGTTTTAAGAGATATACCAAAAAAAAACTGCATTTAGATAAAATTGATATGGATAAAAATAGTAATATCATCAAAACGTTACGACTGACTCACAATGTTATATCTGATAATTTGGAGGTATCCATTCCAAAATGTAATTTCAATGGATGTATGACCAAACGACAAATACTTAGTTGCATTTGTGAATTTTATGACTCTTTATGTTTCATAGGTACTGTTTTAGTACACGCCAAGGTATTTATTCAAAAACTATGAGTACAAAAATTCAAATGTATTGTTTTAAAAATTGCATAAATGAGGCTTTTACTTGATGAAGATCCATACTGAACGATGAAATAAAACAATATAATTTGTTTAAATCTTCATTTATTTGAACTAATGTTCAATTTAAACATGTTGACGCGTTTCACTAAAACAGTAGCTTTGTCAAAACGACGTTTTGACAAAGCTACTCAAATAGACAATACCGATCGAACAGAAACTGAGATTGAGCAAAGGATACTGATAGGTGGGAACGTCATTGGATGAGTTGAGATATTTTGTTGAAAAAATATCTTTTTAGAAAATTTTATTTCAATACAACTTCATTGTTTCAGAACTACAAAGAGAAAGAATTCAAAATGAGAAACACAAAAAGTTTATAATTATATTCTGACTATATGATGTGATACACAATATGTTATTACTACGAGTATATATTAGGCAAATTGACTTCACATTGCTCCTCCTACCTTAAGATACACAATGCAGTCGAAGTTGATGTTTAGCTGGGGTTGGTGGTTACCTTCTTTCTTTAGTTTTAAATACCTCCATAGTACGAAAGTTACGGCAGCTAGTATTAGGAGTGATAGAAGGTCGGGAATATTCCATACTGCGGTGTGTGTTTTTTTTATTTTGTATTGATTTCGTTAATTAACCTTGGAGTTTTATAGTATATTACGTAACGTGTGTTGTAAGAAGCATTTTACGCACGAACGGAAAAGTTACGCACGAAGCCGCGTAGCGGCGAGTGTGTAATTCCGTGAGTGCGTAAAATGCATTACAACACAAGTTACGTACGATACTTTACCTACGACCAACTTGTACTTGTGTTTATAATATTATTAAGGTATTTAAAGTACAAGTAAAAACATACATCCTCCCTCGATGCCCAGCCAAGTTTCGTGAAAGTCCGTCCTAAGTAATATTTATTTTTATTAAAAATGTATGAAGAATTACCGGAATTGCATAAAATAGCGTATACACCTCTCGAATAAAGTGACAATAATCCCTTAGGTGGATTACTTCCCTCAGGAATCAAACACCACCCGCGGGATTAAATGGGCCACTTTAGTCCCTTAGTGTATAATATACTATTGTTTACTAATATGAGATACATTCATACAGCTAAAAGATGCGGATTGAATGAAACGGAACCAATTATCATATAATTCCAAATAACTCTTAGTATTAAATGCAATCTCTTATCTAATAAATGTTATCTACCATTTATATATAAAATAAAATTCAACGTTGAATATCTAAGTAATTAATTTTGAATAAAATGACTACGTCCATTGACAGTTGCTAAGTGGTTGCTATGGAAGCCGTGCGATTTACTTTACAGCCGTGCGTTTTGTTTTACCGTGCGTAATAGACGTCTTACATTGATTGCCGACTGTGTGTTTTTGACTACTTACTGGGGTGGCTGTAGGTAAAATCTTATATGTACTGAAGATTGATTGCTTCTAACTTGATGGGTGCTTCAGTCAATTTTTCTGTTTTCGTGAGTTCTCATTCGAATTTTGGAAGTATTAGTCGATTTGTTGCTGTTATTTCTTCAATGTTACTGAATGTAGAACTTTCGGCACATATGTCACATCCTGTAGTATTTTGAATAGAGAATTTTGTTTGACTTATGGAAGTTACTGGATTGGATGTTCCATGTTTTAAATTATAAAGCGCCATTATACCTCTTTTCTGGGCTGCGAATACGTCCCCCGCAGATACGGAATTGCCCCAAAATTATATCCCCTATTGCAATATGCTGTTAAAATATGCGAAATATACTGTTTTTGCTACATATACATTTGTGTTTTGTTTTATTATACTAATTGCTAATATAGATTTATTAAGCGAACTATTAAGTTAACTGATATGAAAGTTCCAATTTAAATGGCTGTCTATGTGGATTCCCAAAAAATTTACATTATCCACGGATATAATACTATTATTACCAACTATAATAGTAATTTCCTCATACTCGCGATTATAAAGATGAAAGTTAATATTTTAGGTTTTGCTAACGTTCAATGAGAGTGTTAGCTCTAATGTTTCAATGGACTGTAGATGTGATAATTATGCAGTTAGCGGATCTTCAACGTATATAGTCAACATTGAAAGATATAATTCCAAACAATCAGATAAGAGAACTATGCAAGGTAAAAGATGTACGTTGGGGAAGGCAGAGAATACGGGAGTGGAACCAGCATGTTACACGAATGAGCGCAGATAGGATAGCCCGAACAGCAAGGGATCTAAAACCATATAGCACCAGACCACCAGGAAGGCCATTTAAAAGATGGCGAGACAGCTGGCAATCGACATCCCAAATATCATTGCAGCACTAATCGGTATAGAACAAGCTCAAGAGCCTATATATATGAAGAAGAAGAAGAAGAAGAAACCTAATTATTAATTTATATAAACTCTTCACTCTCCGCTATTTCGGTGTATTCTTGTTTATTTCACGAGATCACTTTATAATCGAAACTCTTCAGCTGGTTGATCATTTATATATCAGTTCCTTTTTTTCTAGATAATTCTAGTTTTCGGCTTACACAAAATCAAACGCCTTTCGGGATATTTCTCGAATGCCGGCTCAACCCTTAAAAGACCTTCAGAGAACATAAAAACGGTCACAAAAAATCCCAATAGACCTTCTCAGAATTCGGCGCGCTCGCAATTTTTCTAACGCCGTTAACATAAGGTTACAGGACCGTACTTAGTATCTACTTCGGTGTGCGAGTTCGTAACGATATTAATCAAGTTAGGAAGAAAAACTTCATCCTCATTACAACGTGGGTTTAACTTTAACACTTTTAATGAATAATTAGGAATATATACATTCTAGTCCCTGAACTGCTATTAACTATTAATAGCTAATAGCAGTTTACATTTAGATATATATTATAATAACACACCCTGGCACACAGCATTTCTTCAGTGTTCCATTCATATCAATCTCTGAGCACGACGGCACAATCTGAATATACAATTAGATAAGTGAATGATTTTAATTAGGTTTAGATGAACAACCTATCAAGCACCATTGTAAGATGGACGTGGTTTGTATTATATTTGCTTGTTTATCTGTTCGTGCATGCAACCTGCTGTGCTCTATATAGGCCAAAAATAGGAAATAAAAAGTGCCCAGTGTCTGAACACAACTGACTTCCAACTTCCAATTCGGTGTCTGATATCGGCTTACCAATATATTGCTGTTACTTTAATAATTGACTCTCTCATTCGGAATGCGATATCATTTACCTATGAAATTAACTAGCTCAACCCTTACTTTGTGGAATCTACTCATATTAGTGTTTCAAATGGAACTCACTGTTTCTAGTTAACTCCACAGTTTATTGAAAATTATTAAACATTCTAAGAAATTTGACAATAGTTTCGATGTTGAATATCATCGTCAGAATGACAAAAGTTACATTTCATTTGATGCCTACCTGATGTTTAATTATTTTTGGCTAATCCAAGGAGTACAAAATGTTAAATGTAAAAACAAAATATCACCACAAAAGGAATCTGGTATATATAATACTACCAAAACTGCCATCTACGGATGTCAGTAAAACTTTGCGCCATGTACACGTCTCAAGCTACTCTAGAAAGAAAAAAATTTCCATTTAATAAATAATTAAAGTACCTAATCAAATTTGAATCACAAAAATTTTTGAAATCATGTAAAATACTATGTCGTATGTTAAATTTATCCACCTTTTTCTATTTTCAATTGATACTCACAAAGAAACAATCTTCCAAATAATTCTCAATTTATTGACTGAAATTTATTCAGATAAAATTTTTATATATACATAGTTATTTTCCAACTAATTTTAAGCTGATCTAGAAAATCATTTGGCAATAAAAAAATTCATAAGACTTGGCCCAATTTTTGGTATAAGGCAGCAAAAATTGGGCCAAGTCTTATAAATTGGCCCATAAAAATAAACTGACCATAGATAACCTTTTTATATGGGTAGATAGTCATCTCAATACTAAAATTAGTACATCTGCCTGGTTGTAGTCAAAACTAACAAAACCGTCAAAATTTAAAGTTCCACATCGAAATTTCATTGTTAACATACTAGATGCTGCCTACTATCAACACTGCTGGTTATTTTCTTTTCAAAGAAAAAGTATATGGTGTACAGGCATTCGTGATAGGGGACATTATTCAGAAAGAATTAAATAACACAGTTTTGTGAATGGTCATGTTGTGTATGAACTTTCGTAATAAAATTATACTATTGATAAGGAACCTGAAGATGAAATTAATACAAAACAATCATTTTGGAAAATGGTTCTTCGAAGATTATTGAATGTCATACGTACTATAGCAAAGAAATTTTTGGCTTTTAGAATACATCGAGAGAACTTAATTGAGGAAGGGCACCTTCGAAAGTTCTTGTCTGTTGTTCATTTTCTTGCCCGATATGATCAAATATTGCATATGTCCAAAGGTATTTTTGTTTATTTGTTAAATTTTGTTTCCATTTTATTTACTCTCTTATTTTATTTGATTAACCCTCAAAAATTATATATTTAAGAATAATTTTCATTCAAAATCATGCTTTTTTGTTTCTAGGATCCACAAAATGTCTGATACCTACAATTCAAAATGAAATTTTTGAATGCTTCTGAAATACAATACATTATTTTCTATGTTTTATTTTTATCCACAATTGAATATTTTATATAAATACATAAATAAACCTATCGATTAATTTACAGTAAGTAGCACTGCTATGCACTGCGCTGCAGTGCATGATAAAGGATTGATGATAAAGTAGCTTTGCTTCTTTGAAGTATTTATATATCTACTTGATGGAAACTGTACAATTTATTAGGGGGGGCCACCCATTTTTCGCACCAGGACCTCTGACTATCTAGCTATGCCACTGATTACTAGAGCAATAGTGGGTATTGTTGGGACATTAATGGCCATTCTTGGGTCAGTACTGAGTCGGTAGTGCGCATTACTGTGTCTAACTAAATTCAACGAGTCATTGGTGATAGAAGCACTTTTAAGTACCCTGAAGGGTATAATAACTTAACTACTTGCGGAAATTCAACTTAAACTTGTAATTCAATCCACCTTGAGGTCACCCGACATCGAAGGTATGTACTTAAAATAATACAATATCTGCACCTAGACATAAAATTAAGTATTTTAACTTGGCCTCTACTCTATAAACCAAAGATTCAAACAATTCTAACATCCACATCCAACATCTGATCTGCAATTGCGGATTTTTCAAATATAATCAGTTTAGCTTCTCAACAATATATTTAATAAAATCAGATCCTGAAGTAACACTTGATCATCCCATTAAAGTGAAGAAATTTCAAGAACGCTTCAACTTATTAACTAATTCCACAAAGCAAAAGTCATACTTTTCAGCAGATTTCAATAAGTTAACTTTATTAATTTGTGAACAATATTTAGACTATTGTATGGGATTGAGGTCAATTAGGTACTAGAAAGTGCTTAGTATCTCATAAATATGTTTGTGTCAGAGTTCCATGATGAAATCTCAGATATTTTAAATGTATCTAATTAAAAGTTTATAAATGAAATGAATATATCTTGAGACATTGGATAATTGATTTACCTATTTGAGTTGAGAATATATTTTTTTGTTATTACCTAAATCATGTCAGCGACGAATAATACCGAATTATTCTTTTTAGACCTCTTTCTCATACCGTTCATAATTAGAACCTCAGTTCCTGTTTATTTCTGGAAGTACCATGAACCCACGATTCAATGATACTTGCATACCCCAGGGGCTTGCATCGGATAGTCGGAAAACTACTTTTCCATCTTCATAGAAGGTTCGGAAGCTACAGTAACAGCTTGCGGCAGTGCTGAAGGAATCATCCACTGTGACTTATCAGCGAAGCGTTAGTTATAAGTTGTATTTGTCTTATTGTTTTTGTTTGTGAACTAAACCACACTTTAAACACATAGGTCAACAGACACATAGGGAGAAGCAATCACAACATTTAAAATTGAACTTTGAACTCACAGTTTATATTAAATTTTTACGTTGAAGAACTCTTTGGTATATGGGCATCTTATCATAGGGACTTCGTACCTCACCCTGGAAACGATTATTCATTGTTACATGGTAAACTATTGTTGTAAACGCAAAGTATACTCTGCGGTAGATATTCTGCATATCGAATAGTATTTGGGGCAATTATTTCACGCCAGTTTGTAATAGTCTTACACTTGCATACATGTTCTTCATTCTATAAAAAATGCTGTTCTAAAAACTCTTCGAATTTGTAACCTAATAGATCTATCGCGTCGCCTCTTCTTAGCGGTTTGTTTGAACTGTACGGCCTGTTCCAGAGTACGCAATTCAGCCACTAGTGGCCTTAAAAAAGTTAAGCGCTATTTCTTGTATTGCGCCCGAGTGCTGCTGATAATTACAAAGGGAGAAATTAAAATGTAACCAAACTACTACGGCGTTTCATTTGTAACCTCAAATAATCGATCCGTACCCTTACCCTGAGAGAAAAAATCAGGCAAATAAAGTCGCCCCTTCTTACCCTCCATACAACATATTTTTTTAAGTAACAACGTCTCCTTTGCGGCTAAACGAATATCTGATGCAGTAATATTTATGATTTTTTATTCACCAATGGAATCACTCATTTTACTAAAATATGTTTCTTGAAAACTAGAGAAATATTTTGACAAGTTATCTTGACGTTACAATAAAATTGAAAAAAAGAAGAGTTGACGGGTACTAAATGCAAATGCTGATTGGTGGATTTCATATACATTCTAGGATGTAAATGAAATTATATCCGTTCTGTTAACCGAAATAGCCTACATTTCCACTCTGTGAATTGTGCCGAAAATAGATAATATACATGTGGGTGTAGAAAAAAATGTAAAAAATCTCGTTGAATATTAATCTATTATTTGTAATTTTGTAAACATAACCCAAACTTCTCAATCATGCATTATAAAATGCAAAGCGCATGCGGGTCAATTTCTACCGATGTGGCGACTGGGTTAAATGGCTGGACGATTGGTAAAATTTACCGCTGGCATCTGAACGACCGGACTATTTACCAGATGTAAGGATCTGATCGCATAAAACGCGCCCGACGTAGCATCTGAATGCTCCCTTACATTTGACATAACCAAATAACATTTATATTATAACGTCAACTGACGCTGTTGTGAGAGACGATACAATTCGATGATTCTAGGAACGGTGCTCGAGAATATCATTTTAGGAACTATTCGCAAATACAGCATTCACAGGCTTGCGTATACATGACGTTGGGAATGACGTCAAGAATAACGCCCCGATTCGACATTCAGGGCATCAGTGCGGTTGAAACTCAATCATCGACCACCACACCTGCAAGAAATGAATCACCGTTGGCGATATTGATTTTCTCACCGAAATATCGAAACCACACATGACCAACGTTCAACTTTAGAAATACTTTTACAAAAGTTACAACTTTTATTTTTTAGAACTGAATATCTTTTTAATAAAAACATGGAAAATTATCATTGATGCTGCAACTGGAAGATCATATATTAATTATATGGCAAATGTATGCATAATTTGCCCGTGGATAATATACTTTTCAATTAATTAAAAAATATAGAATTGCGGGGAGAGGAAAAAGACGAAATTTTCGGTATAAGAGTGCCTGCCGTCTAGCGCAAAAATATATAAAAGAGGGCGGAGTCGAGACGTGACATGACGCGAGTGACGAGCAGTTACTCTTGATCTTAAATGTCCAGAATATAATGTTGTCTATTTGGGTCAGACCCTTAAACATTTTGGAATCCGATACAGTGAACACTTACGAACATACAGATTGAAACAACCAGATAAATCTCACTACGCCAGACATCTACTTGACACCAATCATTCATTGACACCTAACACAGACCTAGAACTACTACATATTTGTGATTAGAAACCAGAACTGGATTTCCTTGAAGAATTGGAAGTTAGAAGACACTCTAGAAACCCACAATATGAAGTCGTCAATGGACAGATAAATCTAGGGAGATATCCACTTTTAATCTGTCTTCTCAAGTGATAATTTTGGAGATCAGCAGATATATTTTTCCTGTTTTTCTATATCATTGCACAGTTAAACTGATCTCAATGGAGGAAAATGATATCCAGGATATTCCCATAGAACTAATATTATCAAAGCTTCAATATTTCTAATATCATATCTTCTTCTTTCTTCTATTAACATATATTAAGTCAATCACAAAGTAGGTCACTTCTTGGACTAGCCAAAAATAATTAAACATCAGGTAGGCATCAAATGAAATGTAACTTCTGTCATTCTGACGATGATATTGAGGTAATATCGAAACAATTGTAAATTTTTTAGAATTTTGAACATTTCTCAATAAACTGTGGAGTTGACTAGAAACAATAAGTTTCATTTAAAACACTCTTTTACCCATATCTCCCTACTACAAATCTGTCCGTCCTGTGCCAAACACATTTGGGACTTAGTAAAATAGATTTTTTCCATAATAACCGAGTAACAGGACTATTCAATTTGATGAAGAAGATCACCAACCAAATAAAAAAAGAAATGTGAAGGAATAGACATGAAATTTACCCATTTGTAATCGTTGCTACATTTCATAACTGAATTGATATGTAGAATACCTAAAGAATGATGTGACGAATCGATTATCAGATGATGAATGAGATTCGGAAAAACTCATTTTTTGGTCTAGATGAGAGAATATATGTTTCTAAAGTTTGGTGATTCGTGCTTTAAATGACTCATTTTCTGTGAAAGGATATACTGCCGTTAACTGTAAGCGATAAGGGATTGGATGTAGAGTCTAGAGCGATATTCACATGTTCAGATGAGCCTTCTAGATTATCTAAAAGAACCAATAAATGATGATAATCTAAATTGAAAGGTTGCGGATTTTTTCTATGAATTCTTTGTAGGAAATGGTTCTACGTTTCTCGCTCAATAGTCTTTACTATAGTTAGTAGTTTTGATAATATTTTTTCCGTTATTATCGCCATCAGGTGTAGGAGAATCCTCAATAGGTCACGTTTTGGGAATATATGTTGTTTCCAGTTCTGCTACTACTTTGATTGATGCTATGAGTAGCTAAAGAGTCAAATGCCGAATTTTGAATGTTAATATGGTTTATTAGCAACTCTCTTGCCGTTGATTATGCGGAAGTTAGTGAATAAATTTGGTTGCAGTTGTAGGAATGGTGTGGGAAAACGTGGAAGGTTTATTTTTTGTTGATGAACCAGATGTATCAGGTTCTCATTGGATGCTACTATTGCTACATTGTGAGGCTATGGGGATCTGTAGTAGTAGAAATACATAATTTATAATTGAGTTTGTTTGGCCGGATATTTGGAACACGTTCATAGCCGCTAATTGGAAATAGTTACTTGTAAAACTAGTCTGTACATTATTTTGTTTCCAAAATTCTCAAATCATATAATGAAATAGTTTTTACTTGAATGCGCCAGCAATTACGTATAAATAAATGGTTTTCTAATCAGAACTGTCTGAGTATGGTGTACACACTAGAGTACTCAGTGTGTATTTATTATTAAAATTCAGCTAAGCGCTTTTGGCCATTAGGCCATTCTCAAAGCTGTCGTCATAAAACATAAAAACTTTTGAAGGGGACGTTTAATTGTGAAAAATATACTTGTACACCCTCTTAAAAGGGTATTTTAATGTTTTTTAATAATTTTATTCTAACAATAAGTTAACATCATACATTGCTTCATTTTGATTCACTAGATGTTTTTTGACACCTGTTATAGGATTTTTTTTGACGACAGCTCTGAGAATGGTCTAATGGCCGAAATCGCTTAGCTAAATTTGAATAATAAATGCACACTGAGTACTCATCGTTTCATTCCCTCAAGGTTTTTTCTGCCCGTTTGAAAATAGCAGATTCCCGATTCGGATATGATGAAAAAATTGAAGAAGTTATCATTATACGCCACATTTGAGTCCTTCGAGACTATTACTTCTGTACAATCACTAACAATATTTTGAATGGTTAGAAATAAAACCTAAATTCTAGCTACAATATATTCATTTCTATACATATCACATAAGTCTACATAAAATATCTCACACAATATCAACCAACTATAAATGAGTGATTGGGATTAAGAAACAAACAAGGGTACATCTGGTGAATCTAGCATTCTCTAAATTGTAATATTATGATGACATAAGTAGAAAGAGTTGCTATGAAAGCGGGAATGAGTCGATGATTGATGTTAAAGAATCCAGAAGCTGTGAATTTTGGTTGTAACTCCCTGGCAAAATTTGCTATACCATACGTTTTTGCCGTAGCGTTCGTAGCTTCAAGATAAACACATGCCTTTGTAAGTCCCTCTGATCTCTTCTCCACGTTATCGAATGAGTCTATTATTATTTTGCAAGGTACCTAAAATGAGGAAAAATCAGTTAACTGATTTCTAGTTTTTTTCATGTAGTGTCATACCCATCGAAACAATTTTTGGAGATATGAATGTAAAGATTAATTATTTCAGATCAAATGACGATTAAATTATATTTGCTAAAGACAAGAAGGATATGGAGTATATGATGAGGTAGGAGGTTGGAAGCTGGGTACTGAATACCTATGTATCGGACAACATGCTCCAAATTTGAATCTGCAAGTTATAATTAACAAAATCTTTCAACGATCAAGAAGTGAGTGGTTTCCATGCAATGGTATCCTTTGGAAAAATATTTTTAAGGATTAATGTATGTAGTAATTTTAAATTGATATTTCTGCCTATTTTACCTGTGTATATATTTTTGTAGTTGACTGATGAAGCAATAAAATATATTTCGAAAGCTTTCAACATAAAGTAAAAAGATTTTACTTATTCCTAAGAAGGCTTATTCCCGATAACTTTATACGATATATATATATATATATATATATATATATATATATATATATATATATATATAGAAGGAAGATAGTCTTTGCTGACTAGTTAGGAATAAAACTAGTGAATATTGGGGATTGCAGCAAAAAATTGAAGCTTGGACATTTTCCGCTAAGAGTATATCTTTTCCAATTTTTTGCTGCAATCCCCAATATTCACTAGTTTATATATATATATATATATATATATATATATATATATATATATATAAGATGTACGAATAGTGCGTGACATATGAACAATAAACAACGAATAGATTAGTGGGTATTGCACGCAAATAGAAGAAGGGGCTACTGAAAAGAGTGGTAACCGCAGACATGCATGTTTCTCGCTTATTAGCCGTCATCGGTACGGTACAACCAAGGAAAGATGTGAAACATGGGAGAAAAAGTGTTGAATGAAACATGAGAAAATATAACAGAATTCAGCAGGATAGTCAAACACAACATTTGTGTCAGTAATATTAGAATATCTCGAATATTCGAGACAACAACCAACATAGACACGGAGGTGCATATAACACTCCCGTCTGAAACTCTCGACCCATATAAATGAAATAATAACAAGATGTACGAATAGTGCGTGACATATGAACAATAAACAACGAATAGATTAGTGGGTATTGCACGCAAATAGAAGAAGGGGCTACTGAAAGGAGTGGTAACCCCTTCTTCTATTTGCGTGCAATACCCACTAATCTATTCGTTGTTTATTGTTCATATGTCACGCACTATTCGTACATCTTGTTATTATTCCATTTATCTGGGTCGAGAGTTTCAGACGGGAGTGTTATATGCACCTCCGTGTCTATGTTGGTTGTTGTCCCGAATATTCGAGATCTTCTAATATTATTGACACAAATGTTGTGTTTGACTATCCTGCTGAATTCTGTTATATTTTCTCATGTTTCATTCAACACCTTTGCTCCCATGTTTCACATATTTTCTTGGTTGTACCGTACCGATGACGGCTAATGAGCCAGAAACATGCATGTATGCGGTTACCACTCTTTTCAGTAGCCCCTTTTTCTATTTGCGTGCAATACCCACTAATCTATTCGTTGTTTATTGTTCATATGTCACGCACTATTCGTACATCTTGTTATTATTCCATTTATCTGGGTCGAGAGTTTCAGACGGGAGTGTTATATGCACCTCCGTGTCTATGTTGGTTGTTGTCCCGAATATTCGAGATCTTCTAATATTATTGACACAAATGTTGTGTTTGACTATCCTGCTGAATTCTGTTATATTTTCTCATGTTTCATTCAACACCTTTGCTCCCATGTTTCACATATTTTCTTGGTTGTACCGTACCGATGACGGCTAATGAGCCAGAAACATGCATGTATGCGGTTACCACTCTTTTCAGTAGCCCCTTTTTCTATTTGCGTGCAATACCCACTAATCTATTCGTTGTTTATTGTTCATATGTCACGCACTATTCGTACATCTATTATTATTTCATTTATCTGGGTCGAGAGTTTCAGACGGGAGTGTTATATGCACCTCCGTGTCTATGTTGGTTGTTGTCTCGAATATTCGAGATCTTCTAATATTACTGACACAAATGTTGTGTTTGACTATCCTGCTAAATTCTGTTATATTTTCTCATGTTTCATTCAACACTTTTGCTCCCATGTTTCACATCTTTTCTTGGTTGTACCGTACCGATGACGGCTAATGAGCCAGACACATGCATGTCTGCGGTTACCACTCTTTTCAGTAGACCCTTCTTCTATTTGCGTGCAATACCCACTAATCTATTAGTTGTTTATTATATTAATATATATATTATATATATATATATATATATATATATATATATATATATATATATATATTTATAACAACAAGATGTACGAATAGTGCGTGACATATGAATAATAAACAACGAATAGATTAGTGGGTATTGCACGTGGTAACAGTAACAGTGGTAACAGCAGACATGCATGTTTCTGGCTCATTAGCCAACATCGAGACAGTACAACCAAGAATAGATGTGAAACATGTTTCATTCAACACCTTTGCTCCCATGTTTCACATCTTTTCTTGGTTGTGCCGTACCGATGACGGCTAATGAGACAGAAACATGCATGTCTGCGGTTACCATTCTTTTCAGTAGCCCCTTCTTCTATTTGCGTGTATTACTCACTAATCTATTCGTTGTTTATTGTTTATTATATATATATATATATATATATATATATATATATATATATATATATATATATATATATTTATAACAACAAGATGTACGAATAGTGCGTGACATATGAATAATAAACAACGAATAGATTAGTGGGTATTGCACGTGGTAACAGTAACAGTGGTAACAGCAGACATGCATGTTTCTGGCTCATTAGCCAACATCGAGACAGTACAACCAAGAATAGATGTGAAACATGTTTCATTCAACACCTTTGCTCCCATGTTTCACATCTTTTCTTGGTTGTGCCGTACCGATGACGGCTAATGAGACAGAAACATGCATGTCTGCGGTTACCATTCTTTTCAGTAGCCCCTTCTTCTATTTGCGTGTATTACTCACTAATCTATTCGTTGTTTATTGTTTATTATATATATATATATATATATATATATATATATATATACATATATATACATATATTAATACATATCCTCTATCTAAATTATATAGAAAACATTGCAAGATAGAAAATATGCATATGTACATGTAATACTAGTAATAGTGATACACACTGTATTATCAATAATTTGAAAGATTCAATATACTAATAAAATTTGACATTTTAATTTCATATGACATTACTGCAGAATATACTTAATGACAGATAGATTTTGAAACGATTTAAAAAAACAGAATACAGATGTCTCTATTAGCAAATGGCACTTATAAATAAAATAATGAAAATCTCTCTTGGTATATAAAAACGTAAATTTGTAATTTTTTTAAACAAAAGAATGCTAGGTAACCAAAGGAGGAGAGAATTATTTTTTGAAACATTTTAGTTAGTTGAATTTGAAATTCCCATGGGACAACATCATAATAAGAGTTGTCTCAAATTTAATTTTGAATATTAGGGAATATATATAATCGTTATCAGTTCAACATATCTTGCCTTTTGTAAAGCCAGTGCGTGTACTATTCAAAAAGAATTACCGCTGAAGTGCAAGTATTTTTCGCGTTTTCTAAATTATTGATTTGGAATCGTTTGTTCCGGAAATTCTAAAAATACGTTTTTTAGAATACGTACGAAATCTTCTAGTATCCAGTTTGGTGAGTCCAGTTCATATTATATTTTATTCTCGAGAATTAATAGGCCTTTGATCAAAATTATTTCGAAAATAGCATCTTATGATTAAATTATAGTAACGTTACTTATATGAAATTCTACGTCAAGTGTAGATAATTTTCACAATAGTGTAGTTATTATCACAGCTACCAATGAAATTCTGCATCATATAAATTCATATTCATATATAAAATATAACTAAAGAACATTGCATATATAATAATTTGGTTCCCAAAACGTGGGGCTCTTATAGAAATAAAGGGAAAATATAATAAATTGGCGTCGCAAAGTGGGGCAAAAATAGATTTGTCACTATTAGCATAAATATAAAGAAATTAAGTATCAACCATGGAAAGAAGAATGACGTTAAGGGATGGTGAACAGGTAGGAGTTGAAAGTAGATCTGAGGAACAAAGAGAAGAAGGAAGACATAGTATGGGTGATTTTCAGGTGCAGTACTTAGAACAAGGAAGGGAACAATTAGAAGGAGATATGACAGCGGGAGATGAAGCAGCAGAACAGGAGGATAGAAGAGAGGAAGCGCAAGCAAGAAAAAGTTAAGAAAATCCGATGATGGAAATGATGAGACAATTATTTGGAAAAATGAATAGCATGAATGGAGAGATGGATAAACAAGAGGAGAATATGAACAACATGAATGGAAAGATGGATAAACAAGAGAAGAATATGAACAACATGAATGGAAATATGATTAGTATGCGTGAAGATATGAATAATATGAGTGGATATTTAAATGACAAGATTGATACGATGAAGGAGGAGATTAAAGGGGATCATATCACCGGAAACATGGACAGATTGGAAAAGAAAATAGAAGAAGGAAAAATTGAAAATTTGAAGGAGATTAAGAAAATTAGGGAGGAGAATAATGAATTTAGAAAGAAAATTGAAAAGGTGAAAGAAGATATGAAGGGCCAGAATGAAAATTTACGCATTAAAATTCAAGAAGTTGGCAGTAAAATCAGAGAAGATATTAACAAGAAGGTGGTAGAAGATGTTAAGGAATTAGGAAGATGCCTAGAAGAAAATTTATCTGGAGTAATTCAAGTGGAAGTTGAGAAACAAAATGAGAATATAATTGAAGAGATACAGGCTATTCAAGTACAAGGACAAACAAATGAAGAAATAATGCAAATGTATGAACAGAATTTGAATAAGAAATTTAGAGACCTAAATGGAAGGATAGAGGAACAAACAGGAACGTGTATTAAAAGGAGTGAAAATATAGACAAATTATTTAACCAGGAATTGGAGAAAATGAATAGAAAATTACATGAAACTGTAGAAGAAATAGAAGATAATCTAAAACGGAATGGAGGTGGAACGATGTATACTGGAAATATCGACTTTGGAGTGAAATTTGATGGTAATATAAATGTAATTCACCCAAAAGTATTTATCAAAATAATCAAAAGTAGGATGAGAGGAATAACGGACATGGTAGAGAAAAAAATCATTATTAGAGGAATGTTATCTGGACATGCTTTATTGTGGTTTTGCAATTAAGAGGAACAAATAGCTGATTTTGAAGAATTTGAAAAACAATTTTCAAAATATTTTTGGGGAGAGATACAACAGGCAAGTTTCAGAGAGAAACAATACTTTGGGAAATTTGATTATAACCAAAGTAAAAATTTCAATGCATATGCAATGAAAATGTACAACAACGCACAATATTTGGAGCCAAGCATGCGAGAAAAAGAAATGGTTTTGTATATTTCCAGACATTTCGACTAACAAGTATCTGAAACTATTGGGATACAAAATATTAAGACGATGGAAGGATTATCAAATTATTTACTAAGACTTGAAAGAAGTCACAATGAAAAAAGAAATGAAATTAAAAATTCTAATGGAATAAGTGGAAATGGAGATGAACATTACAGAAAAGAAATGAATAATAAATATGAAAATAGAAACTATAGAAACAGAGACTTTAATAATCGAAGAAATGATAGATATACAGACAGGAATATTAGAAATGAAAATAGAAACTACAGAAATGAAGATCGAAGATATGGAAATGGCAATAGAAATAATGATAATACATACTTTGAAAATAGAAGAGATCCTAGAAATTTGAACAGAAGAAATGGTAATGAAGACAGAGTGGAAAATTGGAGACAGGATAGATGGATAGGAACAAATTATTACCATGATCGAAGAAATGATGATAGAAGAAATGGTATCCAAGAAAACTAGGAAAGAAACTATGATAGAAGACATCAAGAAATTGAAGACAGAAGACAAGTAAACATAATACAAGAGCAAGAAAGAAATGATGAGCATACTCAAACTATAAATAAAAATTCTACATAAACCGCTTTCACGTACATAATATTATTTTTTCTAAGTACGAACATCCAAGAGAATTTGTTGATATTGGGGAAATTGGGGAAATGCATGACAATATAGGTTTAATATTCATTAAAGGTAAATTACAAAATATCGGATTTAAAATTCTGATAGATACAGGATCAGAAGTAACGTTTATAAGTGAAAGAATTATAGACAAGTGCAAGAAAAATAATATTATGGTCGTAAATACAAATAAATTATCACTAGTGGGAGCGAATAATAAAAAATTGTATGATGCAAGTAAAATGATAATTGAAGAATTACAAATAGGAAATAATTTGTTTAAAGTACAAATGTTGGTCGTAAAGAATTTAAGTTATGATATAGTATTAGGATCTGATGAATTAGACAATCACAAAATGATTATCAATTATAAAGAAAAGTTGATGAATTGTAACTGAGGAGATATTGATTTCCTCAAACAAGAAACAAACAAATTAGAAGAAGACACATTTTATGTGATGAATCAAATCAATGAAGAACATAGAATAGATTTAAATTTGTGTAAACAAAAATATGTGAAAACAGTAATGGAATTTATAAGACAATACAACAGATTATTCAATGAAGAAGTACAAGTAGCTAGGAAATATATACATAAACTTGAAATGAACAAAGATATATCGAATTTTGAAGTAAGGACTTATCCAATTCCATATAAATTGAAGGATGAAGTATACCATGAATTAGAAAATATGTTAAAAGATGGAATAATAGAAAGATCAAATTCACCATATATTAATGCAGTTACTTGTGTACGAAAAAAATCTGGAGAAATTAGAATATGTTTAGATGCAAGAAATATTAATAGCTACACAAAGAAACAATACGAAAGTCCCATGAAAATCGATAGTATATTTGGTAGGATTACTAATGCAAAGATATTTTCAAAATTAGATCTGAAGCATAGTTTTTGGTTAATACCTTTAGAAAAAGAAAGTCGAAAATATACTGCGTTTATGAAAGATGGTGTGGTATATCAATTATGTGTGGTACCTTTCGGATTACAGAGCTCTTGTGCAGCTTTTATAAGAACACTCCACACCATTTTAAACAAATACGAAAATTTTATACTTCATTATATAGATGATATCCTAATATATTCGGAAAATGAAGAAAAACATAAAGAACATTTGAATATTATTTTTGAAGAACTAGAAAATGTTGGATCAAAATTAAACATCGAAAAATGTAAATTTTATAAAGAAGAAATGAATTATTTGGGATATGTTTTGAATACTAAAGAAGTTTCTATGGATCCTGATCGAATTAAAACAATTTTAGAATATGAACAATCAACAAATTTGAAAACTTTGAGAGGGTTTCTAGGAATTTTAAATTATTTCAAACGATTAATACTAGATCTAAGCAGAAAAGAAATACCATTAATTGAATTATTGAAAAAAGGTGTAAACTGGCAGTGGGATGAAGAACGAGAAAAAGCGGTTAGAGAACTAAAAGAAGATTTTACGAATAACCTCAAGGTATATCACCCACAGTGTGACAAACAATTTATTTTGAAAACAGATGCATCAGCTGATCGTTTTGCTGGAGTTCTGATACAAGAACAGGAAGAAGGAGAAGTATCTATTAGTTTCATATCTAGGGTTACTAAAATTCATGAAAGGAAATATTCAGTAACAGAACTTGAAATGGCAAGCGTGGTATTTTGTATCACTAAATTGAGATTCTTTTTATTAGGAGCTAAATTCATTATAGAAACTGATCATTCAGCTTTGACAGCTATGCTTAAAAATAGATATGCGAATAATAGAATACATCGCTGGATTTTATTATTACAAGAATATGATTTCGAAATAAAATACATTCCTGGAAAACAGAATATTGTTGCAGATGCTTTAAGTAGAGAGACATTTGAACAGAGAAAGTATAAAATAGGTATGAATAGAATCCGACAAGAGGAAGGATTATATTCATTGGATAAAATTAGGAAAGATCAACAAAATTTGGAATCAAATCATAAAATCAATGCTATTAATATAGAGGAAATATGGTATAAATGTTTGGAAGATAGAGAAGTATTCGTAATTACACAAGATTATGCAAAGGAAATTTTGAAAAATTTACATGAAGAATATGGACATGTTGGGACTAGGAAGTTATGGATGCTTTTCAGAGAAAACTATATAACAAAAAAGGATTTAGCGATTGCCAAAAATATTTGTAAGGTATGTGCCATATGTCAACTAGCGACAGAAAAAAATTATCACAATAAAAATTTGGCAAAATAAATAGTTGCACAGAAGCCATTACAAATATTTGCTATAGATTTCATAAGCAATTTAATACCGAGCATACAAGAGAATAAACACATATTTGTTATCACAGATATTTTTACGAAATTTGTTAAAGTTTACCCATGCGAAAGAACCAATGCAAAACTGTGATAGAGTTTTTAAAAATGTACATTGAAAATTATGGAACACCCAAAACAATAATTTTAGATCATGCTACTTATTTTGAAAGTGAAAAACTAGCCAAGTTTAGTCAAAATCAAGAAATTAAATTGAACTTTATTAGCATAAGGAAACCATCGTCAAATCCAGCTGAAAGATACATTAAAGAGATAAACAAGTACCTACGAATTCTATGTAATCAGGATCACTGTCAATGGGAAAATAATTTAAATCACGTAGAAAGATTCCTTAACCAAATACCTCATGGTGTTACAAAAAAATGCCCACAATGGCACAATACCCCAAAGAAATTGGGTAGTGAATCGAAAATTGGAAATGGAAGATGTTTTGAATAAGGTTAATGAAAGACTGCAGAAGCAAGCTAAAAAATATATTAAAAGGATGAACCATAAAAAAAAAGACCGTTTTTGAAAAAGGAGAAATGGTGATTGTAAGATCATTGCATGTTGCAAAAAGATCAGAGAATAGTTGCGCAAAACTATTGCTACCGTTTGACGGACCTTATGTGGTAGGTAACGAAGGAGCACAAAATAGTTACCAATTATTAGACCCCACTACCGGGAATGAAAGAGGAGTTTTCAATATAGAACAGGTATATAAATATTATACATAACTTGGAACAAATGATATTATGTTACGTGAAATTTTAATAAATATGGTAGATTTAAGAAGTTTTATGGGAATTAGGAATAATAGTTTAATTTGATTCAAGATAATTTTGAGATATGTTGATAATTATTTGAAAGAAATTACTATGTTACTAAGAACTAGTATTATATTTGGCAATTTTGAGAGATAAATTATAATTATATACAATAATCGATTTATCATTCTTTTATTAGGGGGATTTAATACATATCCTCTATCTAAATTATATAGAAAACATTGAAATAAAGAAAATATGCATATGTACATGTAATACTAGTGATACACACTGTTTTATCAATAATTTGAAAGATTCAATATACTAATAAAATTTGACATTTTAATTTCATATGACCTTATTGCAGAATAGACTTAATGACAGATAGATTTTAAAACGATTTAAAAAAACAGAATACAGATGTCTCTATTAGCAAATGGCACTTATAAATAAAATAATGAAAATCTCTCTTGGTATATAAAAACGTAAATTTGTAATTTAAAAAAAAAAAAAATGCTAGGTAACCAAAGGAGAAGAGAATTATTTATTGAAACATTTTAGTTAGTTGAATTTGAAATTCCCATGGGACAACATCATAATAAGAGTTGTCTCAAATTTAATTTTGAATTTTAGGGAATTTATATAATCGTTATCAGTTCAACATATCTTGCCTTTTGTAAACCCAGTGCGTGTACTATTCTCAAAGAATTACCGCTAAAGTGCAAGTGTTTTTCGCGTTTTCTAAATTATTGATTTGGAAACGTTTGTTCCGGAAATTCTAAAAATACGTTTTTAGAATACGTACGAGATCTTCTAGTATCCAGTTTGGTGAGTCCGGTCCATATTATATATTATTCTCGAGAATTAATAGGCCTTTGAACAAAATTATTTCGAAAATAGATGCATCTTATGATTAAATTATAGTAACGTTACTTATATAAAATTCAACGTCAAGTGTAGATGATTTTGGGAACAGACAATTTACAAGAAAATTTACGTATTTTACATTGACAGATATCAAGTATAAATTTAGACATTCTGAACTTTCGGTTAAACTTATTCAGATAGGAAATTTCTAACATAGATTGTTCTTAATATTAAGGTTTGATAGAAAATTCTATCGTTGTTTATGCGTTTATGATATTTTTTGGAGAGTTTTAATTTTGTAAGTGTTATTTTGATGATATATTATATAAATTCGAATTCCAAATCTCTTTGGCTCTCTTCTTATATTCAGTTTCATTATATTTGATAATTTTTTATACTATTGAAAATTTAGTATAATAAGTGACATTTAGTTAATCTCCTGACAGTAAATTCATATATGTCATGAGATAATTTAAATGGTCTTATAGTGTATTGGATAAACAGTTACTGTAGATTTGAATAGTGTGATACGTAATTTAGAAATTCATTTGGAAATTCACAAATTTGAATTATTAGTTGAAATCCTTGATCCCTCCCTGAGAAAAGAGTGAGTATTGATTTATCTTTCATAATATAAAATTTAATATTTATTTAGCCGGGAATATTAATTTGACAACTGCTGTCATCGAAAATTTCATAGGTTATATTTAGAGGTAAAGGTATTTTCACAATAGTGTAGTTATTATCACAAATTGTGTAGTAAATACACGTATGTTCTGTGACACTTTATCGGATGAACAGGCGGATGGCCTATGGGTGGTTACCGATAGGAAGAAGTTTCCAGAGGGTTTACAAGCAGTAAAAGAAGTCTCTAGATGGTTAGCAAGTAATGACGGTAGCGTCTACGGGGGTTATGCAAAAAGTAAATAAGTGTGTATGTTGTTACGGAGGATTGTGTGTGTGTGTGTGTGTGTTTGTGTGTGTGTGTTTGTGTGTGTGTGTGTGTGTGTGTGTGTGTGTGTGTGTGTGTGTGTGTAAGAGATGAGGGGTAGTGCTCACGAGGGGGAGGGGCTATGCAGTTAGCTGATTTTTTAAGGGTTCTCTATTTTGAAATTCTCAAAGAAATGTTATTAGATTGATAACCAACATTTTTTTTTAAAACGGATATGTGTGTGAATTCATATCATTTTATAGAAGGTTTTTTATATTGTAATAAATGAAATCTCGCATTATATTAAATTCGCTTAGTAGGTAATATTTATGCGTTATTTCTATAGTTAGCAAGCACGTGCAAACCAAATCATTTATTCAGACAATAGCGAACTTGTTTCAAATATGATAAGATTGAAATGTCATGATTTCTGGTTTATAATTGTTAGTAACAGATTAGATTGTACGAAATCGTAGAAAAATATAGTTTTCTGGAAATATAATGATGATATCAAAAATAACTCATTGGACTTGTGCATCCCCTCTATAATAAAATATTCTTTTAAATAGTGCCCACAGTAAATACTAGACAATAGACTGTACTTGGTGTTCAAGTGAAAAGTTGTCGTTTAAGGTTCCACAATACATAGTAAGTTATTTATAAGTTTACTATTTTTTTTTCATTCATCTTTAACTATTTTAAAAAACTTAATTGTTAAAGTATTATTATTATTCTGTTATCTTTTCAAATAATCCTTTATTTATTACAGATGAATTTTTTAAATGAGATTAATACAATAAGCACTGCTTTTGCAGAAATAAAACCCGTTATAAAACTGAAAGATTTACCAAGGGATACACCACATAGAATAAACAGCGCAAAGGTGCACCAGGGGCGATTTGGAGCCCAAATACTTCTGGAGCTGGACGAAAATATAGTATTTCTCCCCAAAAGAGTGACGGATGCATTTGCGTCGCATGTAAATCAATTTACGCCGGGGAAGTTCAGCATTACATTCCTGGGACTTCAAACATTCCAAAGGGTTTCCCCTAGGACCCTCTTCAAAATAGAGGAGAATGTATAAAAAAACATAACAAAACAGTACATATTGAATTTCAACACCTTGAAAAATAATCTGGACACAGGTGAACAGCTTCAGTTTTCAAAATCGTAAGTTTTTATAATTTTTTGAAAATGAATTCTGAGGAAATAGCTCTCCTAACTGATAATATTGTTGAAAAGTTTCAAGCAATTGAAAATATTTCATTTAAAAAAAAAATTGTACTATTTATGATATAGGAAAATGGTCAAAACAAGCTAAATGCCACATTAGACTTTGCAACTTAGCAATAAGTGATGGGGATCTAGCCATTGGTACATTACGTAAACTACAAACCAACTTGGGTCACTTAAAGCGGTTTAGAACAATAATTCAGAATCTAAGTAAATCTGGAAAGGGGCTTACTATCAATAAAAAAGAAGTAATAGAGTAAAATGGGAAGATATTAATTCAGTTTTTGAAAGTAGAGTTTGAACCGGGATTATTATAAATAAATCTCATAAAGATATCTTACAGTTTTTTGATGATTCGTTGTTTCTTTTCAGCACTAGAATGAAAAACGCATTAAAAAATGCAATATGTTGAAAGTAAATACTTGTTTTTGTGCAGAATTTATTAGAAAATCAGGTAATACTGAAATTACAGAAAATAAATATTTTTCTACAAAAAATGAAATAATTGATAAGACAACTGACTTTAAAAAATGGTTTACAGTTAATGTTAGAGATGTCATTATAAGAAAACTTTCAGAATATTCTGAAGAAGGATCGGGGTGGGCCTTAAGTAAAATTATATCTCTGGAAATCAATATAAATAAATACGAGGTGGCTAGTGGAATATCATCATATATTAAATTACCAGACATAATAGCTAAAAGAAAGGCGTGTATCAACGTTCAGAAAGACGATAATGCATGCTTTGCTTGGGCAATTGCTTCAGCTTTGTTCCCTTGCGTTATTAATAGAAATCCTACACGTACTTGTTCATATCCTCATTATAGCAAAGTTTTGAACATAAACGGTCTTACATTTCCTGTACACCCAAATCAGATTACAACTTTCGAAAAAAATAATGTTAATATATCGGTTAATGTTTTTGAATTGGAAATTTTCAGACCATCAAATTTTAGTGTTGTGCCAGTACGTTTAACAAAACAAAAAAGTGAAAAGCATGTCAATTTACTGATTATTCAAAATAAATATTTTCCTAAAAATAATGATTGCGAACCAGAGTCAGATAATGATGATTATGATTTTAGTGATGATATACAGTATCACTATATTTGGATAAAAGACTTGTCAAGACTTTTATCCAAGCAACTCTCTAAAAATACTAGGAAAAAATATATATATGATAGATGTTTGAATTATTTTGTTTCTCAAGAAAAATTGGATGACCATTTCAAATATTGTGAAAAAATTGATAATAATTTTAAAATTGAGTTTTCTAAAGATCCATATGTTAAGTTTAAAAATTTTGTATACAAATAAAAAGTACCCTTTATTATTTATGCAGATTTTGAATCACTACTTATTCCTTATATTGATGTAGATGCTAGAATAAAATCTCAAAAGGGATATGGTTCACAGTCGGTATTGAGAAGTGCTAGAAGTGCTATCAAAAACATAAAGCTCATAGTGCTGGACTATATTTTAAATGTAATTTTAACGATAACTGGTCATTTTATGATAGTAATCGAAGTTCTGATTGTATGTTATGGTTTGTAGATAAAATTGAAAATATTGCAAAATTTGTAATGTCAAAATTAAAAAATGTTGAACCAATGAATGTTGAAGTGAATTTGAAAGATGCTTCAGACCAATGTCATATTTGTGAGGAGATATTTAAGGAAGGTGATAAGATTGTTAGGGAACATTGTCACCTAACAGGTAATTTTCGAGGTTTTGCTCACAACCACTGTAATCTTAATTATAAAAAATCATTTGTCATTCCAGTAATTTTTCACAACCTAAGTGGTTATGATACACATTTCATAAATAGAGATTTAGCTAACCGAAATTATGTTCAACTTTTACCTGTTAATAAAGAAAAATACATAAGTTTTACAATCTGGGATAATAATACAAATATTAGGTTTAGATTTATAGACTCTTTTAGATTTATGGGATGTTCATTAGATTCATTGGTATCAACATTAGAACCAGAAAATTTCATTCCACTTAGAAAAGAATTTTCTAATCTAAATACTGAACAATTTAGTTTATTAACTAGAAAATGTGTTTTCTTTTATGATTATTTAGATGATATAAAGCGATTAGATGAAACTGCATTACCTAGTAAAGAATATTTTTACAACAAACTTAACGATGAACATATGAAAGATATTGACTATAGGCATGCAAAATTAGTTTGGTCAGCATTTAATATGAAAACCCTTGCTGATTACAGTGACTTATATATGAAAACAGATATTTTACTTCTAGCGTCTGTTTTTGAAACATTTCGTGATACTTGCTGGAAAACATATGGTTTGGATCGTGGTCATTATTATACAGTTCCTGGTTACACTTGGGATTGTATGCTCAAGTATACTCATTGTAAATAAGAGACAGTGCAAGATATTGACATGCTGCTATTTTTTGAAAGAGGTATAAGGGGTGTAATATCTCAGTGTTGTAATTGATTCGGTGAAGCCAAAAACAAGTATATGCCTACGTATAATGAAAACAAACCTGTGAAGTATCTTTTATATACAGATATTATTAATCTTTATGGTTGGGCTATGAGTCAGGAGCTTCCCTACGGAGGATTTAAATGGGTAGATCATAATATTGATATAACTCAAATTCCAGATGATTCCCCTGAAGGGTACCTGCTCGAGGTTGATTTAGGCTATCCAAAAAATAAACACGATCTACACAAAGATCTGCCATTCTGTGCAGAACATATTTCACCACCAAATTCTAAACAAAAGAAATTAATGACTACTCTGTATAATAAAAAAAATTATATTATACATTACAAAAATTTAAAGCAAGCTATAGCTCATGGATTATTGCTTAAGAAAGTTCATAGGGTATTAAAATTTCAGCAAAGTTGTTGGTTGAAGCCTTATATAGAATTGAATACTTTGATGAGATCCCACGCAAAAAATAATTTTGAAAAAAATTTGTATAAACTTATGAATAATGCAGTATTCGGGAAAACGATGCAAAATTTGCGTAAACATCGGTTAGTGAAATTAGTTCGAACGTGGTATGGCAAACGAGGAGCTAGAAATTTAATTGCAAGTCCCACATTTCATAGTCGTGTCATATTTAACGATGATGTTGAGAATCCTTTATTGGCTATAGAGCTTAAGAAAACTAAAATTGTATTTGACAAACCTCTTTATATAGGATTAGCAGTTTTAGATATTTCAAAAATATGTGTTTATGAATTTCATTATGATTATATGCTGACCAAATTTTCACCTGAACAATGTAAATTACTTTATACCGATACTGATAGTTTAGTATACGGAATTCAATGTAATAACATATATGAAGAAGTAATAAAGGCGGATATTCACCGTTTTGATACTAGTGATTATCCTGTAAATAATGTGTGGGATATTCCTCTAGCTAATAAGAAAGTACCCGGAATTATGAAGGATGAAAATAACTCAAAAATTATGACACATTTTGTAGGTTTACGTTCTAAACAGTATGCCTTCAGAGTGTTAGGTGAGGAAAACGATGTAGAAAAAGCTAAAGGTATTAAGTCTAATGTGGTAAAGAAAAAAATAACTTTTGATGATTATATTCTCTGTTTGCAGAAATTTATAGAAAATCCTCAAGAAGAGTGTTTCATGCATGCAACTCAACGTTGTATACTATCAAAGTTACATGATGTATACACCATTGAACAGATAAAAATTGCTTTAAACCCATCAGATGATAAAAGATATTTGACACCTGGTTCACATGACACTCTTCCGTGGGGACATTATAGTATTATGGAGTTATAATAAATTGATTGGAATTTATTTTCAGATGAAGAGTTTGGTAGATCTATGTACTAAGATAATTTGTAATCGTATTACTAGAATTTCAAGTTTTCTTGTACAAACTCAAATTCCTCAGTTTTTGAAAATAAAAATTTCTCAAGAATTTCGTACCTATAAATGGTTGCAGTTCAAAGAAGAAAGTGAGAAACCTGATCACTGTGATGCTATATTGCTTGATTTTGAATATGAAACAAAAATTTTACCAGAGCTTCGCGATACCTTATTAAATTTCACTTATTTAGATGTGTTCACTGAACACGATCTCTACTGCCTAATTAGTAAATATTACCACATTTCTTCTTTGGGGCTAAAAGTTTGCGAAGAGTGTTTTCAGAAATATTTTAAACTCGTGCCTAATATAAATTACACATTTCACGAAGAAATTAGTGTGAGGACTTCAGAAAATTTAACAGGATTTTATAATTCTGAACACTATTGGTGTCAAAACGATTTTGAGGCAGTTATTTTCATATTATGCGAATATTTTGAGTGTCTAGAGGCTGCAGCAGATTTACCCTACTGATTTCACTGTATCTTTTATCCGTATAACTATATTTAATATGTACTGTCAAATGTATAATTTTCATTTTGCCTTTAATGTAATATGTACTGTTTTTTATTTGATGTAATATGTATATAAATACAATTAATAAAACAATATTCATATAACCTTGAAACTTGATTTTTTATCCTAGCTCCTTCCCCACAGGTTATCAAGAATTTTTAACGTTATTACGTCGATTTGAAGTTTCATAAGTAGTACATGAGTAAGAAGTGCTGTTCCTTTAGACTGGTGTTCAAATTGTAAATTTCGAATTTTGTTGTCAAATATGCCTTTTCAGCAACATATGACGGTGATGCTTGAGGAAAATACCGATTTAGGTTAGTCTTTTTCCCATTCTGTTCTAACGCGATACGAATGTTCACCATCATGATCGTTTTCATTTACACTACATCGAGGTCGCTCTAATAGTTGAATAGTTGCAGGATTTAGAGTGCCATCTACAGAAAAATTTAATTTCTCTTGGAAATCTTTTAAAATCGATGACATATTTGTGATATCATGTTCCGACTTGTTAACATATCCAAATCTTTCGATAATTTACATCAATTTTCTCAGATGCCACTAAAGGTAGAATTATTATTAATAGTAAAAGAAACAGCCTTCACTTTCGATGTTCAATACTGATTCCAAATCAACATAAAAGTTTTCATCATCAGCATTACTTGTGTTAGAGGTGAAATGAAACAAACAATATTTTCATAATTCCATAATGTTAAATCATTGATTACATGGACTTTGTAATAGTACAGATATTCTCTAAGTGCTCTTCCTATTAAACTGCTGTTGTCATAAGAATAAATATCACGAACAGCATACATTAAATCTAAACAATTGGAAAAGCCACATATTGGATTCGGTAAAAATGTTTTTAATAAATTAATGATATTATGATAAAAATCGCATAAGTTCACTTTATTTAAAATTGAAATGTGATGTTGAAGCAAATTCTCATGAACACGTTGAATTTCTACAACTTCTTCTTCATCGAGGAAAACTGTTACATCATCTTACTGAATTTTCACAAATTTTTGATTATCATAAATAACTTTAGTTATTTGACAAAAATCTTGGTACAACATGATGGGATTAGAATCTACAACATCATCATCTGGAGAATTGAAGAATAACTCGTTACTTTTATGCAGCACTTCTATGATCTCATCCCATTCTAAAGTATTGAATGACATTTTTGAAGGTTCAACGATAAACGATGATAAAATGATGGCAGGTGCAAAAGTTCTGGCAGGACTCAGGCAACATCCAACTTCAAATCGATGACCAACATTGAAAACTGTATGCAATAAATAATGTCTCTCTTTTCTTATTGCAATTTCATAATTAAGTACAATTTGATCTAAATCACGATCATAATTTGGTTTTTCATCATAACTACTATTATCACTACATGACATTGTAACACTATAATACCCAGAATCGTGACTACTCATTATGATGACTTCTAAACTAATGTCGATCAATTTATATGTTTATCTCTGTCCTCCACTCAATTAAAGTTGATTGGTTGCTGGTGATCTATACTACTACATCATCAGTGTTAATCCAACTGTTATGTTTTTCATCTAATCCTAACCATTCAACGTACATTTTGTTACGTTTCCTCTTCAACACCTTTTCAACGAGATAAATGTGGGGATTTTTGGTTTTTTGTAATTCTTCTTCATAGAAACAACCTCTAATAGGCGATCCAGTCATATCTTCTATCAAATATGTTACAGGATTCGTTAGTTTGACTTTCGTAATTTTGAATAGTTCAGTTGTAAAATTGGGAGTGTAACCTTTTTCAAAAGCATGTTTCGCTTTACTTAATCGCACAATATCTCCCACATTTAATTTTCTGGGTCCGGCGATTTTCAAATAACTGAATTCCTTATTTAAAATCAATTTTTCGTTACTTCGATTCACCTCTGATGGTTTGTATCCAGTTTTACTATGTTTTGTGTCGTTGTATTCCTTTGTGATTTGAGGTAGAATATCGATCCATTGGTATTTCTCAATTAAGCTGAAATGTTTATAGAGTTTCGTTTTGAGCGTTCTAATAACTCTTTCTGCAATTGCAGCTTTCTCCGTACTAAATGTACTATAATGATTGATATTATGTTTTTTCATTAGAGATTTGAATTTACTATTGTAAAATTCCGTTCCCTGATCTGATTGTAGATTTTTTGGTGTTCGACTCCTGATAATACTCGAAAATGCTCGTGTTATTTCTTCGGCTGTTTTCGTCTTGAGTGGACGAGTCCACATGAATTTCGAGAAACAATCGATAACCACCAAAATAATTTTAAATCCTTCATTATGCTTTGCATAAGTTTTCATTTCGGCTAAATCCATTTGCCATAAGTCATCAAGACCCTTGATTATTGTTCGTCGACGTGGATAATTTCGTCGAATCGGTTTATGCAATTCTTTAACAAGTTGAATCCTGTCTGCAGACATGATGTATAGTGAACAAAGAAGGTTATTTTGTTAAATATATATATATATATATATATATATATATATATATATATATATATATATATATATATATATATATATATAGGTCAATTATTGTTCTTCGTCTAAATTACACTGTACGAGAAGATCCATACAAAAATAATCTCTACTACCCAATTTGAATTCTATTTTATCGTTCTTCTTTATGCTAAGGTCGTTTAACTGTTGATACTGATATTCCATATTATTCTTCAATAAAACGCTGCCATCAGAAGCATAATGTTTACAATTTTCAATTTTACAATCAAAAGGGAATACAAAAGCCGTACCTTCCGTATCCAAAACGTAAAAGTTCTTGTTGAATTTCTTCGTGTCCCTAAAGCTGATTAGACACTTTGTGTGATACTTTTCTGCGAATTGGTGTATCTGTCTGCTGATATTTGTCGATGAAACGAGATTATCGACATATTTTTTTATCGGAATGTTTGTATTGAGAGTAGCAATCCTTGAATCATAGTTTCTATGTATTTCATCCAATGTATCTTTCATTTTTTTGTCAAGTATGTTTACCATAAATTTTCTATTTGATTCTATTGCATTATCTACTAGCACTAGCATGCTTTAAGACAAATTGGAATCACGTATCAAGAATAGAGAGGAACAGCTTGGTTTTCGAACAAACAGGTTAACAACGGACGCTCTCTTCATAATGAAACAACTAAAGGAGAAATCAATAGAGTTTAACAAGCCTGCTTCTATCTGCTTCATAGACTTAACGAAGGCATTCGACAAAGTGCGCTTGACAGACGTCCTACAAATTCTAACAAAAAGACAGTCCCTGTCCCAAATCACCAAACTAATTAAAAACTTAAACACTGGAAATGTGACAAAGATCAAGTTAGGAGAACAAACTACATCCAACATAAAAACACCAGGCGGAATTAGGCAGGGTGACAGCCTGAGCCCTTTCCTTCTCAACCTCCTGATGGATGAAATAATACAACAAGTCACATCCTTAGATTTGGGGTACAGAATGGGCCACTCAAAAATATCTATGGTCTGCTATGCAGACGACGCAGCTATTATAGCAGAAACGGAGAACGATCTTCAGAGACAGCTGTTTAAATTCTATCAAGTCAGCCAACAACTCAACATGGCAATTTCAACATCAAAAACCAAAACTATGACATTCTCCAGAGAACCTGTCAGGTGTGAAGCGGTTGTAGAGGATAAGCCAATCGAGCAACTCAATGTCTTTAAATATCTAGGCATGGACATCTTTAGCTACCACGATCCGGCGAAAGAAGTAAGAAGTATTATAACTAAAGCAGCAGCTCTGTCAGGATGTCTTAGAGATGTGATATGGTCAAACCAGCACATGGGAACAGATAGCAAGATGAAGATCTATAAGACTTGCATTAGACCTATTATGACTTACGGAATAGAAGTACGCGAAGACACAAATAAAACAAAAAGTATGCTGCGCTCGGCCGAAATGAAAATACTACGAACTATCCTAGGGAAGACCAGACGGGACAGGATAAGAAACACTGACATACGAGCTCAATTCAGCATAGTAGACATAGTCAGATGGGGCAGGAAGAGACGAAGAGAATGGTACGCGCACGTACGAAGAATGGACGAAAACAGACTACCGAGAATAATGATGGAAAGCAAGCCACACGGAAATCGCCCACCAGGTAGACCCCCAAAAAGGTGGCAGGAAAGCTGGCAGCCCACCTCGCAAGAAACCATCCAGAGACGGCTTCAGCAAGCAACAGACCAATAGGTCTATTTAAAAGAAAAAGAAGAAGAAGAAGAATCATTATCTACATACTTTTGAGTTGGTCCATTATTTATCAAGGATTTTATTTTATCATTTATTTGCTGAACACTTGTGTTCAACGACAATTGAGCTATTTCGATTTTTTCAAATCGTGCTTCGAGATTTGTATCATACTTCTTTTTATATGCGTCAGAATGTCGACCAAACTTGTCAAGACTCATTTTGAAAATGAACCTAAATCAATCGATGGTTAATGTATATAATCGGCTTCATGAAGTTCATGTATAATGGCAACAATCTCATTATCATTGGAAGTGTTACCTGCATCCTTGGAAGCTATTAACTCTCTAAGTCTTTCACCAATCTCGTTTACATCGTCCCAGTAAACGTACTCTATATCTTTATCATTATAGGTCATGATGTGATCAGGTAATCCTTTACCTACGATGTTAGTGGTAGTGTTTCGTCTCATAATAAATTGCTTTTTAATAATATTAATATACTTCCACCGCTGAGAACCTTTTAGTGTTCTATCTTTTTCTAAATGAACCCCCGTTCGTTCCAATAATATTTTGTATGTAGGTAAATCATCTTCGGTATATTGGGGATGTTGGTAGAAAAGTAATTGGTAAAGACCTGGAGTAGCAGGTATTCTATCCCATCCTTTATCTCCTTCTACGAATATATCTCCGTTTTCTGCGTCAAAGTTTATGCGTTTATTCCCCAGAGACCACTGATCGTTTTCAGCACTATACTTTGGACCGTACAAATCATCGATTTGTGAGTCTTCGTTAAAGAAATCGATGACACATTGTCGACCCATTGTAGGATATTGTTCGATGTACTCGTTGACTGTTCGAGGTGAGAAATGTTCACTAGTATTCACTTGAGGTTCACCATCATCATCATCATCATCCCTAAATACTGATTCATTTTTCGGATCATAACTGTATAATTCTTACTGATAAAATTGGGAACATGTTCTTTTTTTCTCTTTAGATGATGTGGGCTGTGGTGGTGGTGGTGGTGGTGGAGGTAGGGTTGCTGTAATCTGCTTGTTTGTCTTAGATGTATTCATAATATTTACGATATCTTTGAGTGGATTAGATATAGGTTTGAAAATTCTATTTAGTGTCTCATCATGCTCAGTTTTGTTCAGTTTAAAAGATAAATACTTTTTTCTAATAATTCGTTTCAGATCTGAAATTTTCCGTTTTCGCACAGCGTCTGCATCAGATGACATCATAATGAAAAATGAATGGTTAAATAATTATTATATTTTTATATACATATCGAATTCTTTACGATATCTACCATCTTGTAAATCAAAGTCTTTAACAATAACCAAAGCGCCATATTTATCATTCCAGCATTCAGAGGACATTTTCTTGAATTGTTCAAATGACATGTCGGGGGAAACGTGTTCGTTGAAGGCATGTTTAAAGTTAATTTCATCCTGTTTAAACATTACAATCATATTGCAGTTATCACGTATTAGCTGCTTTGGTATTTTCGAATAAGTCTGACATAGGTAGAAGACATCAATACTTCTGTGCCTACACATGGAAAAATATTCTTGAATTGTTTGTTGTTTGTCGCATGACACATCGTCAAAAATGGAAATCGAATTCGTTTTGGATTGTGTAGGACTTACAATTTCATCGTTTTCTTTAAACGGATGATATCCCACACCTTTTACACCAGTCAATACTTCTTCGAGCAGTTGATATTTTGGTTGATATAGAGATTTAGAATAAACGTAGACATTTTTAAATTTTACACAATTTGGATTGAACAGCAATGATAGCACAATATTTGTTTATCCACATCCGCTGGGGCCACAAATAATAGCACGAAACGAATCAGGTAATAAAAGTCCATGTTTTCGGCTACGTCTATCTTCCAAAACGCTATCGAAATTTTCAATCGGTAATGACTTCTCTTGTTTAACAATCTCCATCTTATGATACTTTTTCAAACAGTGCAGCTATAATTATAGGTTCCATCGTGAGCAAATAGTCAGTCTTCATGTTGATTCACGAAGGTGAAGGTGTGCTAAATTCACTCATAAATAATTTGCCTTTTGAGCTTCATTTTCCTGGCTACCAATACTGTGGACGTAAGTTTTACTATTTTTATTTTTTCACAATATTAAATCCTCTATTTATATAGCTGGAACGCGTCTGAAAAAACGGCTACTACGAGGAGATGCAGGTGTCAACGCTCTCGACGCAGCTTGCAAAAATCACGATATCGCATACGCATCTAACAAGTCTCTCACAGATCGTCATAAAGCTGATTTGGTACTAGAAAACGCCGCTTGGGAGCGAGTAAAGTCAAAAGACGCTAAATTAGGTAAAAAGGCAGCCGCCTGGCTTGTTACCACTGGAATGAAGGTCAAACGCAAGTTGGGAATGGGTATGAAGCCGAAGCGTCGTAGATCTTTTCATCGTGATGTTGTTATGAAGGTGAAGAAATCCATGAAAAAAGGATCTTCGCTGTCAGATACAGCGATGTTTGCATTGCGAGCAGCAAAATCTCTTATTAAAAAATTCGGAGGCCGAAAACATGTTCCAATACCTAGAATAATACCTGTAGCTAAATCTGGAGGATTTTTACCTCTAATACCTCTTTTCGCTGGACTTTCAGCTTTGGGAGCATTATCAGGCGGTGCTGCGGGAATTGCGAAAACTGTGATCGATCCAAAAAATGCTCAAAAGGAATTGGAAGAAGATCATTGTCATAATGAAGCTATGGAGCCTATAGGTAAAGGATTGTATTTGCGAAAGAACGCTTAAGGTGGATATGGATTATTCTTGAAAAAGAACTACCATTGAAGCTACCCAATAGAGCATTATTAGACTATGAATTAATCAAGTTTGCCAAATTATTGAAAATAAAATATTTTCGAGATGTGTACATGCGCGATTCTCTACCGAAAAACGGACCTCGACGATGTGAATCAGCAATACTAAATTTGGATGTGTCTAAAAACTCAGGCACGCATTGGGTAGCATATAGGAAGATGAATGACTGCGTCTAATATTTCGATCCATTTGGTAATCTGAAACCTCCGAGAGAACTTGTCACTTATCTTGCTGGCAGTAAAATATTTTACAATTACGAGCAATACCAAAATTACAATCAGATCAACTGTGGACATTTGTGTTTGCAATTCCTCTATAATGTCTGAAGCATGGTTGGTTGGCGAAACACAATTGTTGTCATCTTTTACAAGTGCCGAATTGAAAACTATTTCTCTAAAGTATTTGGTAGAGCGAGTTAAACCTTGGGATTTATAAGACAATTTGCATAAATTACCAAAAGAATATCAATCGAATTTCAACTTGCAAATTTGCTTGCCTTGTTTTGTGCATTACAATCGACCGGATCAACGTACTCATGTCAATGGTCCGGTTAGCTCACAACGCAACTGTCATGCATGTAATTATTATTTGAAAAAATAAAATTGTTTTTTCTAATCTAGTAATATTATTTAAATACACCACTCCCATAAACATCACAGTCATGTCTTAACTGTTGAACTTAACGTCCACATCGAATGAATTCTCCTTCACTCCTCCCACACCGATAATATTGAAACCTGAAAAAGAATACTTTATTGATGTGTTGGGGTTTCATTCGTATCATTCTATAACGAATATCGATGGTGAGAAATTTCATTTCTACAATAAAAATGATCGTAAGAAAAGACTCATCACCATTAACTTCCCGTCAGGATGTTACGAAATCACAGATATTGAAGCTTAAATCATCGATCAGTTCAAATTGAAGACGGATACAACTGTGGCCGATATATCTTTGAAGCCCAACAACAACACTCTTCAGTGTGAAATTTACAGTCGACAGCACGCCATCGATTTTGAATACTCTGATAGTTTGAGTTAAATACTAGGATTTTCTCCAAAGATACTAGATCCTGGTAAAGTCCACCGTTCCGATGTACCTGTTAACATTTGTAAAATATCAACTTTACTATTCGATTGCAATATTGCTGAAGGATCGTTTGACGGAGATAAGCCTGCTCATACAATATTCAGTTTCGCAATTACAGTGGACCCTGGTTATGCAATCAACGAACGACCGAACAATCCGATTTACTTAGCTGTGAGCAGCACAAACGAAATCACCAACATTACCGTAAGAGTGTTGAATCAAGATCTCGAACCAGTAAATTTTCGAGGAGAAAAAAGCACGTTACTTTTACATCTATTGGAACGTTAATGGGTCTACTTATCAACAACGACTATTATAAAAGTCCCTCATCATCTACAACAAAATTAGTCTCTTGCAGATCGTTCAAAAGAACGAAGCTTCATCTAACTCCTGCAAATCGGGCGTTTCTCAAAGCAATCGGATTAAAGTTGAAGAAGGATGACACTAAAAAGAAAGTACGTGCGTTCTGATAGGACACCACCATCAACGGAAATATCTTCGATATTTGACCTTTACCGAGATCCACAATATGAAGAGTCGATAAGAAAAGAAGATTTTCACACCTATGGTCCTTATGTGAAATCATTCAATAACAGCGATTCTGTGGAATTTGACATCCAACAAACTGACGCATTTTTTTTCATGTACGAAACTCAACTTGAAATTAAGGGAAAATTAGAAGTTAGTGGCGGAGGAGGACATGTAAATCTAACGCCAAATTGCGGTGCATTCCTCTTCGATTCTTGTTCCTACATTCAAAGTGGAAAGGAAATAGAAATAGTACGAGATCCTGGTATAGTAAGTACCGCAAGAAGTTTGTTGTGTTATAATCCACAATCGAAATAAATGGCTTTAGCTGGCTGGAATTATCCCAATAAACCGCTATTGAATGATGTTGATAAATCGTTTAGTTTGTTGATTCCTCTAAAACACATTTTCAATGTATTCAATGACTATACTAAAATCACATATGGAAAACAAACTTTTCGATTCATACGTGCTCGTCATGATGACGATGCTGTAATAGTAAATGAAGTAACAACAGGTACTACGACATCTAACACTACAATAAAGTTTGTTATAGATAGCATGGCATTGAAAGTTAAACACGTCTTTCCTAACGATGAAATAAAATTACGTATGATGGAGCAAATAAAAAGTGATCGACCAATATTCATTCCGTTCAGAAAATGGGAACTTTGTGTATTGCCTACGTTAACGAAAGACACTAAAAATGAGATTTGGTCAGTTAAAACGAGCTCGTCTGTCGAGAGACCTCGATATGTTATCGTATGCTTTCAAATGGATAGACGCAACAAGAAGACAAACGATCCTTCGCAATTCGATCACTTGAACACCAACAATGTAAGATTGGCTTTGAACGGAGATTTTTGGCCCACCGAACGAATAAAGATGGATTTCGGAAAAAACGACTATACTCTTGCCTATCATAATTACGCCTCATTCTATAGAAGCTATACCAATTCCAGCATAGTACATCCAACATTGGACTATAAAGCATTCAAAGATCGTGCTCTCTTTGTGTTAGACTGTTCCAAACAGGAGGAGGGTATGACGGCATCGACAGTTGATATAAAAGTGGAAATTGAAGTAGGTGTAGGATTTCCTGCAAATACTAGAGCATATTGTATAATTATACATGACTGTTTATTGGAGTATTACCCCCTAACGGAAATTATCAAAACGATCATATAATACCAGTGTTGAAATACACAGCGAGACAGTTACAAATAAACCACGACGAGAATAGCATTCATTGACATTCAAGGCTTCATTATCGAGGGTACATTCCATCCTAAGGAATTGTCCATCGAAATCGGATATAAACATAGACACTACATATTTAAGCCGCCACAACCCTTTCATTTGCTAAGCAATCAAGATAAAAAACAAACAACTTTTTGGAACACAATATCCATGGAATCAAGTATTCTTCTGGCGATGTTGATTATTCAAAATTGGACGAGATTTTGAAAAGTACAATGTCTAATGTCGATTATATTTACGTTCGCGGTAATCAGAAATATGAATTCTTACAAAAGAAATGTGAAGAGTATGGAATTTCTACGACAACTGTTGTTGATGTCTGCAAGTTTGATGGAACGTCCTCAGCCATGGAAAGTTTAAAAAAACATTCGAATGCTTGTCATGCCGATGGGGCTTTCAATTGTACACAAATTATTGTAGAACGATTACGATGCTGGTTTTCAAATGTAATACCATTGTAATTTTACTCAAATAAATAGAAAAACTTGATGAGTTGTTTTATTGAAACATATTGTATACTCATTTATGTCTATACTACATGAAGACAAACTTTCGTTATACAATATTCAATATGATTTTCAATATTAAAATAAATACTGATGTTAAAATTATACATGTCATTGCAAAAACGTTATTAATTTCATCCTTGATGGCATCCTGTTGTTCCCGAACCTTCTGTATCCAAAACGTTAAAGTTCATGTTGAATTTCTTAAGAAAAAATTGATGAGTTGTTTTATTGAAACACATTGTATACTCATTTATGTCTATATTACATGAAGACTTAAACTTTCGTTTTACAATATTCAATATAATTTTCAATATTAAAATAAAAACTGATGTTAAAATTATACATGTCATTGCAATAACATTATTAATTTCATCCTTGATGGCATCTTGTTGTTCCCGAATTGTAGTATTCATCATATTGTAGCCGGTTCAATTCTGTGGATATTTTTTGTAGGCGGCGATTTTTGAAGACGTTATCCTCCAAGCACATTCGCTCCAATTGCTTTATCAGTTTAATCTTATTTTCATGAATCGTAATATCTTTACTCAATTCTCGATCGCTTTTAGAAAATTCCTCCAATTTGCGTCTATACTCTTCCGATGACATTGTGATACAAACACTCAATTCTCTCATTCATTTATTATAAAAGAAATCATGCACATGCTTTCAAGACTTTCAAAATACCCCGTATAAGAAAAAGACATCAGTTAAATATGATTTTAAAAAAACTGCAACATAAAATCTATTTTTATCAATTTGATAGAAAACTAAATTCTGCTGTTTCATGAATAAACTCAGTTTAGATTTTATCGTAAATGACTAATACAATATCAAGTTGATATCATATATTTTTTAAAAGATACTGAAGTAATATTCCGTAATATAAAGTAATATTCCCTTATCATGACATTCCAATCTTATCATATTTGAAACAAGTTCGCTATTGTCTGAATAAATGATTTGGTCTGCACGTGCTTGCTAACTATAGAAATAACACATAAATATTACCTACTAAGCGAATTTAATATAATGCGAGATTTCATTTATTACAATATAAAAAACCTTCTATAAAATGATATGAATTCACACACATATCCGTTTTAAAAAAAAATGTTGGTTATCAATCTAATAACATTCCTTTGAGAATTTCAAAATATTGTACCAATGGTTAGATCCCCATCACTTATTGCTAAGTTGCAAAGTCTAATGTGGTTGCTGTAATCTGCTTGTTTGTCTTAGATGTATTCATAATAACGCGAGATTTCATTTATTACAATATAAAAAACCTTCTATAAAATGATATGAATTCACACAAATATCCGTTTAAAAAAATGTTGGTTATAATTCTAATAACATTCCTTTGAGAATTTCAAAATATAGAACCCTTAAAAAATCAGCTACCTGCATAGCCCCTCCCCCTCGTGAGCACTACCCCTCATCTCTTACACAGACACACACACACACACACACACACACACACAATCCTCCATATATTTTCTTTCTTCTAATTACTTCTTGTATACATCCTTATTTACTTTTTACGCAACCCCCCGTAGACGCTACCCTTAAAACCCTCTTCGCTTCTTCTTATTCACCCCCTAGATACCTTATACACGTAAAAACATACACACTTATTCACTTTTTGCATAACTTCCCGTTCTTGTATACACCCTTATTTACGTAATCCCGTAGACGCTCCCCTCCTCCGTAGACGCTACCCTTAAAACCCTCTTCGCATCTTCTAAATCACCCCCCTAGATACCTTATATACGTGAAAACATACACACTTATTTAATTTTTGCATAACCCCCGTTCTTGTATACACCCTTACTTTTTGCGTAATCCCCGTAGACGCTACCCTTAAAAACCCCTTCGCTCCTTCTAAACCACCCTCTACCTTATACACGTAACAACATACACACTTATTTACTTTTTGCATAACCCCCGCTCTTGTATACACCCTTACTTTTTGCGTAATCCCCGTAGACGCTACCCTTAAAAACCCCTTCGCTTCTACTAAACCACCCTCTAGATACCTTATACACGTAACAACATACACACTTATTTACTTTTTGCATAACCCCCGTAGACGCTACCGTCATTACTTGCTAACCATCTAGAGACTTCTTTTACTTCTTGTAAACCCTCTGGAAACTTCTTCCTATCGGTAACCACCCATAGGCCATCCGCCTGTTCATCCGATAAAGTGTCACAGAACATACGTGTATTTACTACTAGCTACCTATTAAATTCTGCATCATATAAATTCATATTCGTATATAATTAAAGAACATTGCATATATAATAATTTGGTTCCCAAAACGTGGGGCTCTTATAGAAATAAAAGGAAAATTCAATAATATATTAAAGTGAAATATTAATAACAGGAAAATGAACAAATAAAATTTTGTATATAAATGCCCATTTGCAACTAAAAAGAATTATGATGCTCATAGTTACGTGATATTTTAATTCATGATAAAAAACAATATTGATAAACGAAACTATTAACATATAGTTGTGTGTTGCACACACGTGAGTCAATTATAAAAAGATATTATTCATTCGTAACATAAATTTTAAAAAAAAACCAACTTCTATAATTGTATTTTTCCGATTGCTATAACTTTTGACAAACCCTGTATACGATAAAGTATTTTTTTTGACGACGATTAAAAAAGCAAATAGACATGAATAGTATTATATATGAAGTGACAGCTTCATCAATATTTAGATTAAGTGTAAACAAAGTGACATTAATGCAATCGCGGAGGTATTTTCGAACGGAGTGAATAATTGAAAAAGAACAAGACGCGGATAAATAGATTTTTTTTCAAACAATAACTGTTCACAAGTTAACAAAAGAGGATCGGAAAAAACAGGAGGTTGTTGATTGTTGAGCGTCGAGAGAGGATTGTTAGGTTGAAAAGGTGGTATGGAAAGATGTGAGAACGAGAATAAAATAATACAATTAAGTTAAAAAAATCATAATTAAAGGACAACATTTTGACTAAATACTGTGACAACGTCATTGGCAAGAAATGGAATGATCCAGTTTCCAATAACTGAATATCAAATAAAAAAAACTTTTCATTAATCGTCTTCTAGAATTTGGTGAGATAATTTAATTTTTACCTTATTTGTTCCTGGCTATTTGGTTACGTTCTCCTCGTAGCAGAAATTACTTATATTGAAAGTTATCCGAATATAATAAACTTTAACTCCTCGTCGAATAGAGAAGCTATTACACTTAATCATCACAAGTTTCATTGAACAGAAATGAGTGGAAATACAAGACTTTTGTTATCTTCAAACTCATGAATTTCAGTATGTATTCACAAACATTTGATTTATCGAATTATTATTTATTATGAACTGATCTTTTTGAATTTACCTAGTTATTTAAGAATAATCAATTTCCACTATCCTACTAATTCAATTTAATCCCAAACAACGACGAAATCACTAACTGATTTTATTATTAAGGACTAAATATATTAATAAACTTTGAAAACTATTACTTCCAAACATCCATTTACGATTCACAAGCCATATCTCTGGTCACATGACAACGATTCACAACGCCAATATCATTCTCCGTTAAATGTTAGAGGTGGGAATTGATTGCAGGTTAACGATGATATCATGGTTACAAAATATTTAATAGTTATTTTTTTGTTATTTAATAATTTCACTTGGATCATCTAACTATGAGAATTATACATAGACGTTTATAAATTATTATATAATTTGTCCAGGCTTTATCGTCAGTAAGTATTGAGGGAGAAATGTTAAGAAATACATAGAATTTTTAATTAATTAAACAAAACTACATTCAAACCTCCTTGTTTTCCTTCAAGTGTTCTCAAAACCTGTCAGTTTCCTGTTACTGTTCAACGCTAGTGCCGGACACACTCCTGAGATCTAAAAAAAAGGAATAAAGCTTTTGGTATTAATATTTGAACTTGCATTAGGTACAAAATCGCTCTGTTGTAACGAGCATACCATACGAGCTCTGGCGCCCATGATTAAAAAAGGAAATACAATGTTTAACACATTTAATGTTCATAATAAGCAATAAAAATTCTACAAAAGAATATTGCAATTTGACAATAACATAATAATTAAAAAAATAGTCACCATCGCAATTTTTTTTAAAAATCCAACCTGTAACTCAAATTAAAATACAGCACAATATATATATATATATATATATATATATATATATATATATATATATAACAAAGAAGATGTAGGAATATCGCGTGATATGTTAACAACAGCAACAAAGAGAATCATGGGTAATTCACGCAGAGTAAAAGGCTACTGAAATAGAGTGGTAACCGTGGACATGCATGTTTCTGGCTCATTTTGCCTCATCATATATATATATATATATATATATATATATATATATATATATATATATTGTGTAGATAGAACGAGCATATAACATTAATAGAATCCCAATAAAGCGTAAAGTAACAATATCTATCAATAAATATAATTTGAAGATAAAGTACCAAAATTATGAAATATCTATATAACAATATAATTAATGAGAATCAATGGGCATAATCGTAACAAAAATAAATAAGAAAATAAAAAGAATTTATAAACAATTATCGATAAAACAGTTTTAAAATAATTCGATATTTTGAAAAACAACCTCAGACAGAACCTAACAAGCAAACGAAGATCAATAAAATAACGTAACGCCACACGGAATATTAGACACCTAATTCATCTGCTTATATTTAGAGAATGAATAGGATGGGAAAAATAAAATCAACAGTGCTACAATGATTGATTGATAAATGCCATTTAGAATTAGTAAAAATATAGATAAGATATGTTAGTTAATATTTAATCATAAAAGTTAATAGGAAATATAATAATATATGTTGCACCGGGGCCTTCCCACGTCCATTTCCTGTTAGGGTTCTTCTTGAAGAAGGAGTTTGCCACATACATGTTCTGAAAGTGTGCGAACTGTATTAATCTCTCTCCTCTTTCATTCCTTTCTCCAAATCCATATTTCCCCATTCCTTTTTCTTGGTCTTTCCTGTGTCCTACTTTGGCATTGAAGTCTCCCATTATGTATTTGAAGTGACTATTGTCGTTGCTGAGCACTTGGGTTATTTCATTATAGCAACTATCAGAAACGAAATTGACTTTATCCTCACCAATAAAATTAACACAGTAAAAGATCTAAGCACGCTGAACAAGTTCACTACAGGAAGCGACCATCGACTAATTAGAGCTCGACTGGTCTTAGATATAAAATTAGGAAGGTCAAGACTAATCAAAACCAACACAACGAAAAACATAAACAATGAAAGGCTGAGAGAGAACTCTCACCAATATGAAGCACTACTAGAAGAAAGACTACAAAAAGTGGAATATAACAACCCCGAACTGATGGACACAATTCGAAACTGCGCCGTAGAAGTGGGAGGTCTGCAACAACGAGGTGAATACAAAAAACTAACTCCGGAAACAAAAGCACTATTACAAAAACGAAGAGAAATGAAAAAGACAACAAACATTCAAAGAATTGAATACACCGAACTGTGCAAGACGATACGAAAGAAAATCGCAGAAGATATCAGGAATTACAACGAGAAACTGGTACAAACAACAATAGAAAACCGTAAAAGCTACAAAAATGCAAAAAGGGCACTAATAATAGGGAAAAGACAGATAGTTGCATTAACTGATGGAAACACAAGAACCACAGACAGGAATGAAATAATAGACCTAGTAGCCAAATTCTATGGAGACCTATACAAGGCCCCTGAAAATTTTTAAGAAATAATAGAACACTCAGAAGATGCCATACCAGAAGTTTTGGTGGAGGAAGTAGAAATGGCACTGAAAAGCATGAAAAATGGCAAAGCAGCGGGAAATGACGGCATCACGACCGAAATACTCAAATATGCAGGAGCTAAAACATGGAAGTACCTTGCCAAACTATACACGAACTGTCTGATGTCCAGGAGCATACCTAAAGAGTGGAACAGCGCCCTTATAGTGTTGATCCACAAGAAAGGCAGCAAAGAAGACATTAAGAACTACAGACCAATAAGTCTACTACCAGTGACGTACAAGGTATTCACAAAGATCATTCACAACAGAATACAAAATACACTAGACTCGGCCCAACCACGAGAACAGGCTGGATTCCGCAAAGGCTTCAGTACAATAGATCACATCTATACCCTCAAAGAGGTTATCAGTCGAACCAAAGAATACAACCAACCACTAGCACTAGCCTTCATCGACTTTGAGAAAGCATTCGACTCTATATATCCCAGAGCAGTAATAAATGCCCTAACAGAACAAGGGGTCGACAAGCCATATATTGAGACCCTAGCAAATATATATAGGGAAGCCAAAGCGAGAGTTAGGATATATGAGGGCACACCAGAATTCCCCACCAGCAGAGGAGTTAGACAAGGAGACGCAATATCACCAAAGTTATTTACAGCAACACTAGAAAGCATCTTCAGAAAACTGGGCTGGAACAACACAGGTCTGAATATAGATGGAGAATACTTGAACCATCTAAGATTCGCTGATGACATCATCCTGATAGCGAGTAACCCTGGCGAAACGCAACAACAAATAAATGAATTGAATGCAGCAAGCAACGAAGTAGACCTTAAAATAAATCTGAGTAAGACCAAGATAATGTATAACGAACTGATAAAAGCACAAGAAATAACAATTAATGACACTGCCCTGGAAATAGTAGAGAAATACATATACCTGGGTCAACTAATACACATATCAGGCTCTCTACTTCCAGAAATAAACAGAAGAATCAAATTAGCATGGAGAACATTTGGACAGAACTCTATCATCTTCAAGTCTAGAATGTCACTCCGTTTGAAAAAGAAAGCGTTTGATCAGTGCGTACTACCAGTATTAACATACGGCTGTGAAACCTGGACCTTGAAAACTGATATCATTAGAAAACTCCAGGTAACGCAGAGGTCTATGGAACGATGCATGCTTGGAATAACAAGGAGAGATAGAAAAAGGCTTGATCGGATCAGACAAAAGACCCAAGTGATAGATGTCATAAATAGAATCAGGTCCCTAAAGTGGCAATGGGCGGGGCATCTCGCTAGAAGGACAGACGATAGATGGACCACAAAGATAACGCAATGGTATCCCCGAGGCGTGAAAAGACCAAGAAGACGCCCCAACTTAAGATGGGACTACGACATAAAGAAACTAGCAGGATCAACTTGGGGCCGCATAGCTAGCAATAGACAACAATGGGCCCACATGGAAGTGGTATATATAAATATGTAAAGGGAGGCTACACCATAACAAAATGGTTGAATAAGCTGCATATGATGATGATGATGATGATGATAATAATATATGTAGAAAACTGTAATTATAGGTAATGTCAAAAACCAAAACGAAATATAACAGTTGACGACAAGTATACCAACATAAAATGTAATTTGATATGAAATTAAGAATAAAAATAAATGATTGCCGACCTAATTTATGTATATAAATGTAATAATATAAAACAAAATAAGAAATGAACTGTATCCATATGTATTATAAAAATATTTAGGTTGTAGGAAGTATAAAATTTGTATATTTACATCGACCAAGCGGAAGATTTCAAATAATCAATAACATAGAAAAAACAATGATAATAAGATGTTAGTGAATTAAATCAATGACGATAAGGTTATAGTGAATAAAAAATAACATTTACTAATAAGTTTAAGTCAGAAAAAACAATAAAAACATTAATAATCAAAGTGACAGGTGAACAATAATCAATGATTTTTCCAGGACATTGCCAGCTTCCGGTTATAAACGATAGAAAGGGTTTTGGCCGATGAAATAACCCGCGGTAGGGAGTCAAGCGTTGTTAATCAAGGAAGAAAGAAGTGATAGTATGTTACGAAGTTTTTCTTAGTAAATTTTCAAGTAATAAGTATATAAAAAGTATAAAAGTAATTTATAATTGAAATAAGTGCAAAGACAAATTTGTTTGAAACAAAGTCAAGCCAAGTAGGAGAATTATCACCAGATAATTATAAGAAGGGATATTGCCACCTGGAGCGGGAAAGCGTCATGGATGGACAATTGAAGGCGTCGCTTGGTGAAATATAACAAGGTCTGTGGTGTGTTTTAATTAATAATATTTGGTACCAAATAATGAAAAAGTGAAATTTAAATCATAAACACCTGGTAATAAAAGTTTTAAAATGATTATAATAAACCAGGAAACGTAAAAAACTTACCATTATCAAATTTGTAGATATATGTATTAATTTCTGTCATGTTGAATTTTTATCCAGTTACATATATATAAAACTTTCCACAAAACAACAAACCATAACTTATTTCAGTTTTCATCACATGAACAATTGTTATAATACGTTAAAATGATTTTTTTAAAAGATCGAAATTAAGTAGATAAAATATTTCAAATTTCCTCTCCATTTCACGAACCGATTAAAACTAAAGCAGTGTCTAGATATTTTCAATAATCCTATTTAGAAGAACAAGAAGAAAAAAGTTACAATAGTTGAACAACTTTGAACGCAGCTGTTCATTTTTTTCGAAGAAGTATAATGTTTACAAACGATTATGCAAATTTATGCAAATGAGTCTGCAAAAGCCGTCTCAAAAACAATGAATAGTTTTTAAAATATACATAAAGGTTGTGTGATGTGGAAATTTAGATGTATATAGAAAAATCCATATTTACATTTCATAGCATAAGAATTTTTCATAGTTAAGAAAAGGATAATCATTTATTTTCATATATAATAGGTATATGACTCCAATAATAAAATTAAAGCGTCAACTATATTTTATATATAATTAATTTTGACATTTTCAAATTTTTTTGTTCTATCTTTTAATAAATCACATAAAATAAATTACATTGATTAGTAATGTTGATTCTATTATGACTTTGCCCAGGACCCTATTGAGATATAGAGTTGTGTATAAATAAGAGCAGCCGAGGTAATAAATTTTAGGAATTAAATGAAACCACATGATATTGAATAGCATAATGAATAGGAGGAATTAAGGATAAAATATATATGAATTAGCTAGCCCAAGAGTATAATATTTCAATAATAACACAACATAAATACATTTTTATATTCAATTTAAATTCACAATTAAAATATAACAATCCATTTAACTATCTCAATTAGCACACTAAGTAGAATCATATTCAATTTGTCTCCGCAACATTGGGGCAAATAACATATAGTCTTCAATTATATATTTCATATTCCATTTGTCGCAAGCCAACGTGTTGCTATTGCTGCTATAACTGCAATCAACCTATTCAATTATTTTAATCAACTTAGTAAGTAGTTTCATAAATAAAAGCCTCGAGCAAAAGTTTTGCGAGCGCATCAAAAAACCTTTATGCGGAAAACATTAGATTTATTGATTACTTATACAGCAAAACATTTAGTAATTTTACAAAATGAAATAACAAAAATAACTAAGTATTTACAAACAGTTTTACCACAACAAATTTGAGACCGGTTATATCAAGAGAAACTTCAAAAATTGAAACAATCTTTCAAAAAATTAGCTAGAAAAATATAAATAAATCGAACTCTTAAATAAGAGAAACAAAAAAACTACAGAAGATACTTCTAGCTGGATTGAGAACCTGACTGACACTATCATTCCCGACTATGTGGCAAAAATTCTTAGTCCGGGGCCAAATTTTGCTCTGCCGTTTGAAAAATCAGAAGACTTACCTATCTCTGAAATCATTATTAATGTTGAAGTCACAATAACAAACCTTCCCTCATATCATAAAGACAATCTAAGATCGAAATGTTGTAATCTGCTGACCAATTATAAAAACAATTTTAATAAAAATAAAATAAGTGATAAACAACATAAAAAATTATTTATTAAAGCAAAAAAAAACTGAATCATTCCTAAAAGCAAATAATCATTTAAAAATTCTGAAACCTGATAAGTCAAATAAAACTGTGATATGTCCAACATTGAATATGACAATAAAATGAACGATCTATTACAGAACGAGGATACATATAAAGAACTAAAAAATGCCCCTTCTAACTCGTATCAAAAAAATCGTAACGACTCAATATCTCACTGGGAAAATAACATGTATATTTCACCGGATACTGCTTGGGAGCTTAAAATTTTGAATTCACAACCACCAAGAATTTATGGATTACCAAAATTGCACAAAGAAGGTATTCCCCTTAGACCCATTGTGTCGTGAATTCAATCACTTTTTGAAAATCTGTCTAAGTTTCTGAAAAATATATTACAAAATGTTGTAAACCAAAACAAATATTACATTAAAGATTCTTTTGATTTTAAGAGCAAAATTTAATATTACCAGATAATTACACACTTGTATCATTGAACGTTGTATCTTCATATACAAACATACCTTTTGACTTAGCCAGAAATTCAATAATTAAAAAGTGGGATAAAATTGAGTCACATACTGACATACCTCTTAATGAATTTTTGGAAGCGGTGAACCTTACATTAAACTCTACATATTTTGTATATGGAGAGAGGTTTTTCAAACAAACAGATGGTTGTGCAATGGGAGCATCTATCTCAAGTGTAATTGCACAGCTTGTGATGGAGGACCTGGAAGAATCCATAATTGGAAGCTTGGAGTATCAAGTTCCTTTTTTCTTTAGGTACGTTGATGACTGCATAACACTAGTACCAATAAACAAAGAAGAAAATATTCTTTATAATTTCAATAGCTTTCACAACAAATTACAATTTACGGTTGAAAGAGAGCAACATAAAAAATACATTTTTGGGACTTAACTCTTCACCACATAAACAACACTATTAAAACTGAATAGTACACAAAGGAATCTTGGTCTTCTAGATACGTGAATTTCAATTCTCAGCACCCAATGTCGCAAAAAAATCAGTTGTCATAGGACCGAGCTATAAAACTCTCTGACTACGAATACCGGGAGAACGCCATAAAAAAAGCTAAAGAAGCTCTTCGTTTAAATGATTATCCAGATAAACTAATTAATACAATATTTAAAAACCGTATCTATCTTTTTTACAACCAAACTCAATCTAAAATTATTTCACATAATATACCCCAAAAAATATATCTTTCTTTACCATACGTTTCGGAACTTTCGGAAAAAATTGGTAGCGCTTTTAAGGATCACTACATAACAGTGACTCACAAGGAACATAATCTTTTAAAATCTAACTTTAGCAAACTAAAATCAAAAATTCCCAAGGAAAAAAAAGCCATGTCATCTATGAGATCCCGTGTAAGGATTGTGAAGGTGTATATATTGGGCAAACCAGTCAATATTTAAAAAACCGCCTAAATGGCCACAAATAAGATAAAAAAACGAGACAGCCCTTACAAATCACACTTCTGAACACAAACACACCTTCGACTATGACAACACAAAAATAATGCGAACTGAAAGCCATCAAAAAAAAGAGAGTTCTACGAAATGATAGAAATCCAAAAAAACCTACATTCTATCAATGCCAAATCAGATACAAAAAATTTATCGAAAATTTATTTTAATTTAATCAAATAAGTGTCATTTCAAAGAATTGTCTATAATTTGAAATTACATCCTGTATCATAACTAACACCTTATACCAAAATAATACCAGTATGAATTTTCAGGACAAAAATGAGTTTGTTTAATATCTCTTTTTCCATCATAATTAATGTATACGATACAAAAACCAGTTCCATTTACTACCAACAAATTTTGTTTCCTTTGTGAAACAGTTGTTGTTCAATATAGCAAATTTCTCATCTAGAATAATAACACTAATATCTGTCGATTGTATTTCAAATTTTATCGATTTTAAATATTTATATTATATCAAATTATTTTAATAAAGTTATATGATCTTAAGTATAAATAAAATTAATACAAAGTAATATTATAATCATAAAAAACTTATTAATAAAAAACCCAACGCAATACGTAACATGAGACATAACCATACTAAGAAACGAAACTCAATAAATCTAGCTTAACGCAATGCGTAACTTTAGCCACGTAAATTTTTATCAGAAAGTGTAAGGCAAAATAATAAGCTAATATATCAACAAAGCTATAATATAATATAAACAATTTAGATTTGAATTAACGAAGACATATAACCCTAATAAAATAACATTTAATTATTTATCCCTTAAATAACATAAATTCAAAGAGATATATTTCATATATGAATGTCAATGAAAACGGAAATCGTGGTATGATGACATGAATACCAACTAATGATAAATAAATATATAATCAACGAGTTAAATAAGAATTGAAACTATTGATATATTATGTTCAATAATGTGATAAATAACAGGCAGGAATAAAAAGAAGTGAATGCAGGTATCACACAATATTGTTCATGTTGTAAAATTTGTGAAAGTAATAAATACGTTGCGACCAATCAGAAGACTCTGATTATGTGAAATAATTATGGAAAGACAATTATAAATAATAATAGTGGACACGTTATCAATAATTATCAATACGAACTGTGAAAATAGCGGAATACAGTATGTTTACGTCAGAAATATAGTGATTTTAAACATTGATAGAATGACAGTCAGGCGCTATTAATATAGAAAATTCTAGAAGTTTACGAACTTCCGCTTATCAACAAAGCTTGGGGACGCGAAAAAAACGAGGAGAGTGAAGCCGAAGCTGAATGGGTTAACAGTTCCATGTCGAACTCTATAAAAAGTTTTAGATGAAAGTGGTTAAATTAAATATAAGTAATTATTCAACACATTAAATTCGTTGACAGAAGACCCAGTAACAAGTGTAGATAATTTTTCCCTTACGAGACAAGTTTTTTATCAAGATATCCAGGGGTTAAGAGTACATCGCCAGTGTTTAGTGACGCGTTACTGCGGACATTTTTTCGAGAGAAAAAATTTATCAAACAGGAGAGTGATATTTTTTTAATCTTCTGGATTCAAGGAAATAAACAGACATATAAAAATGATCATTTCCATTAACAATAATAATAATAATAAAAGGCCATACATATATAAAAAATAAACAATAAATACTATATAGTAATATCATATAATTGTATCATTATCATTATAACGACTCACCTGAGTTTCAAATATATATATATATATATATATATATATATATATATATATATATATATATTGTATGTATTTAGTTTATAGGACATTTTAACACTATCATCATTCAGAAATTCTACATATTCACACAATGAATTCATCAATTCAATTATTATCATTATTATAAACTATGTTATGCAAATTTAGAGAAAATCACTGCATGATATATGTTATAAACGTACATATTTCAATAGTTTTTTCCTAAATATAATATTGTTTCTGTATAAAAAGTTATAGCGGAAATCTGCTCTGCGCAGGTGCTGTACATCTTCAAGGTTAAATGTCGGATATATTTAATGCAAATTAACTGCATAGGCGTCTCATAAATAACTTATGATATTTTTTTAACAACGAAACTATTAAAGAATTATATAAATAATTGAATGTAAGTTTGTTATATTCTATTTTGGACAGTTATTCATTCTTTTAAACAAAATAAATTTCAGTAAAATAATGGCAATGTTGATTTCTTAATTATTTGGTCATGAACCCTACTGATATTGATCACATCATACCCTTAATCAAACAAGAACAGCCGAGGGGACATTAAATAAAAAGCATGTTTGTAAATACACAAGGAAAGATTAAGATAGGAAAATCTTAGAATTAAATTTAAAAATTAGCATCCACAATTCATATGCAATTACAATTCAATTTATAATCATAATCTAATAAAATTATATTAAAATACATAATATTATTCTATTCAATATACATACATACATATATATATATATATATATATATATATATATATATATATATATATATATATATATATATATATATTAACATAGAAAAAAACCTGCAACACTCTGTATACTATAATATGGAATGGAATACTACACACTATAAGCAAATACAAAATTTTAGAATTTAAATTTTTTTTAAATCATCCGAAATAGAGGCAATCTGTATTATTCATTATTCAATAGAGAAAATAAACAAGAGGCAAACTGAAGAATCATGAAGGAAATTTTCAATACACTTCGTAAATACACTTATGTGAGGTATATAACATGATTTCTAGCCTTTGAGAGAGAGAATTTTGAACGTTACATTACATTATAACAATCTATTTCTCACACAATAAAAGTCAAAACATTCTGATTTGTTTTCAAAAATAATAATTAGATATTGAAAGAAATTTTCTGATATCATTGTGTAATTATTTGATATTTGTCAAGGTAGAAAGTAAAAATAATAACATTAAGTTTATAAAGTATGACATTTGTGAAATGAATTGTCATTCCGAATAGATCTAATTGAAATAAAAAGAGCTGTCGTTTCTAAATATTTTGAAATATAATTTAAAGGAAGTAATTTATAAGATTTATTCATTAAAAGACTTTAAACAGAATGTCCTAGAAGTAAAGATGAGCAATTTATAACTTGAAAAGAAATTTATCAACAAGAATTTATATAGCCAATTTTGATTGGTGAAGTAGATTTGAAATATTTTGATTAGCGACAAGCGTATTGAGAACTAAAAAAAAATTGAATAGAAAAGTTGGTTAATAATGGACACTTTTGACTAGGTGGAATTTCTTTTTTGGTAGAAGTGAATGGGTGAGAAGCTGAATTTTTAGAAAAATAATTCAAAACTATTCAAAAAGCAGCACATTGGAGTGGTAATTATAAAAGAAATGCATTATAAAAATGCATTATTCTTAATTGTAACTCTGCAAATTTATAAATCAAGTAAATAAACCTAGATTGGACAAATAATTGATAAAAATGATAGAGTACTGCCCGTAAAATTCCATCTATATAACCAAGTAAAATATCGTATCGAGGGAATAGTGTCTCCACGATACATTTCAGAAAGGACTGGACTATGGAATTCCATTTAAAATGTATCGATGTGGAAGAAATGTAATATCAACTTTAGTTATTATCCAAGCACGACAGGCTGTTTGGCTTTCCAGGAGGTAATATAAAAACAATCAATAAGGTGCCTTAAAATAGAAAAAGTGAACAGGTATTTAAAACTATTTCATTCATATCAAAAAGGTTGAATAAACTTACTTGTGTTGTGCAAATATTTGAACTTTGATATTTCATATACTTTGACTATCGTTATATTCGCCATTTTAATTTCCTAGAGAACTTTGTACCAAGATTCCTTTTTAAATGTGTATATAATGTTGCCTATTTTGTAATCACATATAATAATAATTCATTGAGTGTATGTTTTGTTGAATGAATGATCATCATAGATAGTTGGTTTTCATGAGTTTTTTGTAAATGAATAATGTATTTGTTTTCAAAATATTAATAACGTTTTTCACTTGAAAAACTTGAAATTATATTGTCGAGAAGTTTCAATTTTTTTTTGTGATTGCTCCATCTATATTCAACAGTTGGCAGTATTGACCAAACGTTTCTGAATCGTAGAGGGGTTTGAAATCGAGCATATAGGACCGTCTCTAGGATTTATAAAGAAATTAAAGCAAGTATTTTATGATTAAAATTTTTTTTCTTTATTTAAATGCAAGGATTTTACTTTTTTGGCGCTCATAATTATAATTAAAATAGTTTTGTTTTAACATATGAGCACTACTTTGAGATTATAGAGTTTTTCATGCAAGGTATAATCAATTTATGACCTATTTTAGAAATTTCTAATATACCGGGCAAACAAAAACTAATAATTTATATCAACTAAAAATTAACAATAATAATTAGATTTCTCACACATACCAATCCAGTATAATATATATATATATATATATATATATATATATATATATATATATATATATATATATATATATATATATATAACAAAAACAGAATTAAATGGGTAAATCACGCAAAATAGGTTACAGAGAATGAGTGGTAACCGTGGACATGCATGTTTCTAGCTCATTAGCCGTCATCGGCACGGTATAACCAAGAAAGGGTGTACAACTTGGGAGCAGGGATGTTAATTGAAACATGAGAAAACACAAACAACGGATTTCAACAAGATAACCAAACACAAATTTGTGCATTCAAATGGTAGATCCCAAGTTTTTAGGACAGCAACCAACAGAGACACGGAGGCGTCTATAGCTCTACTGTCCGAACCTTCCGACCCTGGAAATGGACAAATAACCAATGAAGAGAAGGAAAAATAACGCGTGGAGTGTAAAACAAAAACAGAATTAAATTGGTAAATCACGCAAAATAGGTTACAGAGAATGAGTGGTAACCGTGGACATACATGTTTCTAGCTCATTAGCCGTCATTGGCACGGTATAACCAAGAAAGGGTGTACAACTTGGGAGCAAGGGTGTTAATTGAAAATTGAGAAAACACAAACAACGGATTTCAACAAGATAACCAAACACACATTTGTGCCTTCAAATGGAAGATCCCGACTTTTCAGGACAACAACCAACAGAGACACGGAGGCGTCTATAGCTCTCCTGTCTGAACCTTCCGACCCTGGAAATGGACAAATAACCAATGAAGAGATGAAAGAATATATATATATATATATATATATATATATATATATATATATATACACATATGTCCAAAAGTTTGGAATACGTACAAATAATATATCTACGCCTATGGTGGTTTATTATAGAGCGTTTTTAAATGGAAATTATGGAAAATTTGATTCGTTTTTGTAGCAATTTGGTCACAATAAACTGATTTTGGTATTTACACATTATTTCAGTTCTGGTTTAAATTTCATTCGAGCCGTTTAAAAATGCCTAGAAACATGATATATCATTTCGACAGATCTAGAGTAATTACATTGTTTCAACAGGGCTTTAGTCAAAGTGATATCGCCAATATTATTGGCGTCACTTCAAGTGCTGTATCGAAAATTCAAAAGAAAATCTAAGACACAAATGACGTGAATGATCGCTCCAGAAGTGTTAGAAATCGATGTACAACAGCAGCACAAGACCGGCAGATAACATTGAAAGCTCGAAGAAATCGCCTGGAATCTACAAGTGGTATATTCAGAGAAATTGTTAGGCTTGAAGAACTGAATATTTCTCGGCAAACAATAACACGCAGACTGAATGCAGTAAATTTGTATCGTAAAAGACCCTTACGTGTTCCCAAATTAACCTATCAACACAAAATTGTAAGATTGCAATGGGCTCGAGAAATGGTACATCATTATCCTAACTGGAATAACGTGATGATCGCTGATTAATCAAAAATTGGCTTGGTTTCTGATTCGCGAAGAACACTAGTTTGGAAGGCCTCAGGACGACAAGGCCGACTAGAAACAGCCCAACCGCGTATCACATTTGAAGGTGGGAGTATTATGGTTTGGGGTGCTATTATGAGTCATCAGTGCTGTATACATCGAGGAGGTTTAAATGCTGTCGTGCGTCTATTCCGAGGGGCAGTAAGTGATAGATTTGTGTTTATGCATGACAACGCACTCCCGCATCGAACAGCAGCACTACAAAATTTTATGGAAGAAGAAGGAATATCCATAATATGGTGGCCCTCAAATTCCCCTGACATGAACGTCATTGAACATGCCTGGGACATTCTCAAAACACGCATTAAGAAAAGAAAAAAATCTCCCTATCACACTGCGAGAACTAAAAGATGCTGCTCGTGAAGAATGGGAGAGAACTCCGCAAGCCCAGCACGTCCATTTAATCGACAGCATGCCAAATCACCTACACTAATGCATACAGGCCAATGGAGGAAATACTGATTATTTATTTTATGAAAATGTAAGTGGTACATTGTAAACTTTTCACTCCAACAAAATAAATCATTTCTTTGGATATTGTTTATCTGGCTTTGAGATTTATTTAGTATTGGTGAGAGTTGTAACAAAATGATGTTTAATTATTCAAAATTTTTTATATATAAAGATCAAAAAAATTATGAAATGTTTAAATATTCCAAATTTTTGGACATATGTGTATATATATATATACACATATATATATATATATATATATATATATATATATATATATATATATATATCAATTTTGTTTTGAACGAACTTATTGGTTTTTTATGTTTTCTTTGTCTATGGCAGTTTACCCGTATACCAAATTTGCTTACTTATTTTATTCTTAATAAAAATAAAAGTTTGCATCATGATTACGACTTTTTCCTTTCTTTCTATGGCTGAAATGTGTAACTCCCATCGGAGTGTTCGGCGTCTCTTGAAAATTTTAATGGCTGACGCCGACCACTCCAATAGGAGTAAAATATTTTTATGCTCATTTGAGACAAAATATATACATAAATGTAATAAAACAACAATTTACATGATCTCTGGCGTTAATAAATATAAAAAAAACACAGAAAACACTACGGCATCCGGGCATGCTTAATAAATATGGTTGGCAGTCAACCTGTTAAGAGAGCTCTTGGTTTGCAGGAGTCGTAGGATGCTTACACGAACTGCGTACATTTTCTAGCTCGCCACAACTTCAGCACCTGACGTTTTTCGACTTCCCGTCTACCACATCCATCAACAAGCTGACGATCTGGTCAAGTCTGTCATCGTCACCTCTTCCCTGCATGGTCCTGCCTTTGCTGTATCCCCAAACCATCGTGGTTGCTTCACATTCAAGAGCAGCAGTCAATGCATCGACCAATATTTTAGAATGGGCTAATCGAAGCTTCTTCTCCATATCGTGGTCACATAAGCCGTCAATAAAGGCCTGGATACCTAAACACTCCATTATGTTATATGATGTAGATGGATAAGCAAATCGAACTAGTTGGGCAATATCCAGTGCATATTCTTGAAGGGTTTCGTCACGTTTCCGCCTCCGGTTCTTCAGCTGGAATCTGTATAAATGTTCCAAGTGTTCGTCACCGTATCGCATGTCCAGCTCCTTTTGTAGCTGCTTAAAGTAATCCGTGTCTTCCAGAGATGTCCGTGTCTGAAGTACATCTAAGGCATCTCCCCGAAGCACGATGGTTAAGTTCATTGCCTTCTACTTATCGGATCAGTTATTCACTCTAGCGGCTGCTACAAACTGTTTTACATAATTGGTCCACGACATTTTTCCATCGAACGTTGGGGACTGGTCTCGGGTAAAACTACCAATGTCTTCTAACTGGGTGTGTGCCTCTGGCTTGCAAAGTATTGTTTGCTCGGTCTTCTTTATTTCTTCCTCTGGCGTGCCTCGTGTTATTGAATCGGCAATCTTCCCCTCTAACATCTTGATTTTCTCTTATATCATTGTTATTTTATTGTCGATTTTCTCGTCCATTGTTGTCATCTTATTCTCCATATTAAGTTTTAGGAGTGAGATTTTCGACGTCAGCAGAAATGTCATTTTTCAATGCTAGATTATCGGCAGAAGTTTTTCATGGTAGAAATCTTCCCGTCCATATTTGCGGAAATCTTGTCCGTATTAGCAGAAATTGACGAGATTAAGGTGGAAGCCTCGTCATTGAATAAAAATGTTTCTAGATCCAAGCCGTCACTTACCAGTACTAATTGAAGTCTTTCTACTAACTCACTCTTCTTACCGAACGCTTCAAACTCGCGATTTTCCAGTTCTGCCTTTCGTTCAGTCACTTTCAGGTCGCTTATTCTCTTAGCCATTTTTACATAGCTATTTATTTTTATTATCCCACTTCTGACACCAATGTAATGTTTATCTTATTTATTTAAAAAAATTTATATCGACGGGTGGGATAAATTCATACACACGGTACGTCTACTCACCTTATTGATTTGCTCACTACACGATTCGCTGATTATATCATATACACAGTACATTCACTTAAACTAATTTATATAAACACCTCACGTTCATTTACTTAGACTATTCACTTGTTCACTGTTTATCTCACGAGATGAAATTATAAACTCACCATTCCCGTTGGTCGTTATTCTTTATATATAAGTGCCTTTTTTATAGATAATTCTGGATTGTTACTTACCCAAAAACAATCGCATCCCTGGAATCGTGTAGATAAGACTGGAAATGTGTAGATAAGAATAGTCACAAACAATAGTGATAAACAGTTCAAAGAAATACCGGCGCATTCGCAAAAATTTCAACTTTCATTCATCGCTTAGTAAGAGTCGGATTCAGGGACTACATCCGTGTGCTTTTTGGTAACAATATTTAGTTTTGTCTTTTATTACTTAACAGTTTCATCCAATGAAATTCCTTTCATATTTGGATTGTATGTGAATATATTTTTCTTCGTCTGCAATCTCACCTCATTTGATTATTAATTCTGGCAGCTGTCAACTTATGTAAGGTTGACTATTTTATTACCATCGTGAGTGCCACATATACTTATTGTTATAACTGCCAATTACCAATTTCTCACCTCTTACAATATATGTATCAAAAGTATTACTAAAGTTTGATCAAAGTGAAAACTCATCTTGGTTAGACCATGAAAGGCTATGGGACATAAATTCAGTGTGAGGAGTTTGGATGAGTGTTGCAAGGATTATGAGTAGGTACTAAAATAGGTTGTTGAAGTAAAATTTAACTTACCATTAGTGCTGCAACAAGACATATAAATTGTATTGATTGATTGAAGCGACTCCTGAACATGTCATGGATCAAAACAGTATTAACTATATTCAATGTGTTGAAAAATGTGGCAATCAGCATCATTAAAACAATATTACCAGTAGCTCCTCCCACAGCATTTGCACCTACGTGTAAGTAGTTTATATAAATCTTAATATTTTCTGTAGTGTCAATGTCCAGATTCGACTGTAAAAGCCGTCGTATGCATAAGTATTTTTTAGTTAATAAATCAGAAGCGTTCCATATAATTATTGACATATACAAAAATTGTAATGACAAATACGTATTGAATAAGTACAGCCAAATATGTCTGCTACTCCAATAAATTTTTCTATTCTCTTCCCAGAATAGACAAAGTTGCATTGAGATTGATACTAGAAATGTCAAAAACCATTTAAAACAGTAATTAGTCAGGTTTATGTTGTTCTGGAAGTTTTTGTCAAGTTTCTCCATCATTTCGAAAAATAATTGCCAATGTTTCTTCTGTCGTATTACCTCGTATATGGAGGTGGCGTTTAAAACACATTTTGCAAATAAATTTATCGCGAATAAGAAAAGACTACTGAAAGAGTTATACTCAACCGGTCTCATCCCTCCTAATGAATACATAAAAACATCAAACACATATTTCACAATAAGAGCTACATTACCGATCAAAAAGATTTTGCTAATTAGAGGAGATGGTGTCAGTGGTACAAATCCTAAATAACCACCAATTTTGAAAATGAATTTGTACGTGTGTGTGTCGTGTAGTTCGAACATGGTCACTGAAAACTAAATTAATGGAATTACATAATTATTCTAATGTTCATCGATTTGAAACATGCGCATCACTTTATCCAATCTTCACCGGTCTTATCAAGTATTTTCTAACAAATTAATAAATACAGGAAGGTCCAATTGGTTGAACTCTGTCTCAACTAGATAGATAGATCCAAATATACCAAAAAAAAAACATCGATAGACATATTCAACATAGAATTGTTGTGAAAAGACCTAAATATCATTTTTCTCCACGAACATTCAAATAGAATTGTTGTGAAAAGACATAAATATTATTTTTCTCCGGTACTATTAGTGACTGTGATAATTCTGAAATCAATTTCATAAATAGAATGTTAATATTCTTAGAGAAGAGGGTGGTTATATGGTCCCTTACTTTGTTTACAGACTACAAATGGGAAAAAATCTGAATTTTTCATTGTACACCCACATTATTTATAGAATAAAACTGATACAATTATATTTTTGAAAAAAAATCAAACAACACAGTTCAATCAGAAGAAATATATTTTTGTAATTGTTTACAAAAATTAAAAGAGTTAAAACGTGAGAGTAATAGAATACAAAAATCAGTAGATATCTAAACACAAATGATTTATCGGTACAAATAACAGATGTAGTGTTCAGTTACAGCATCGGTAGATTCACTATATGCCTACAAAATATAGCTCTGTATTGTTTCCTCTCTTAGGTGATTACTGGTTTAAGACTTCACACAAAAGATAAATGCCTAGTCCATATTAGGAATGGATCCCTCTGAAGTGAGTTCGCCATCTGTATCTCCATCTTCTTCAATAGTGAAAATATCACTTACTTCGCTGTGAGAATCTTCGATGACAGTAATATGTCACCGAACTTTCTCTTCAGATTTTTTATCAACTTTAACCTCGTCCTCGTCCTTTTCTACGTCCACGTCATTGTTTGCGGCACTTACGTATCTCAATAGATTCTTAGAAATAAAATTTATAGGCTGATGATTTTATTAGAGTTGCTTTTGTTGATCTTCTTCCTCGATTAGAGGTTTATATTTTTGGTTTGGGTATTGGTGAAATTTGATGGGGAAGAATGAGCGATTGTTTCATATCTGATGATTTCATAGTTATTAGTCCTCCATACTCGATAGATGATTTTGGTTGAACATATAATACTAAAGCTGTTCTTGATGCATATGACTCTGTAGATTGTATTTTAGTCAAATCTAGTGGAATAGAGAATTGCGGAACAGTTCCGAAGTAGGTTGAAGAGATGGTGTTACATATAATGTTGCAGTCTCAACAGATGACTGAGGAGGGGGATCCGTAATCGAGGTCATGTATCAGCTTCCATTTGAAGCAACTAAGACTCGGCTACAACTTGGAGACAACGTTTACGGGGAAACACAAATCCAATTGGGAATTGGCGCAAAAAAGTTCAAGCATACGGTAATCGCAGCTGACATTGAAGAAGACGTGATTCTGGGTATGGACGTTGGGCAAGGATTTGGTGGCTTGGGAAGGAATTATTTTATTAAGAGTGTACTGTGGAATTGTTATTTTCCTCCCTCACTCTCATGTACCTCGCAGAAGACCTTAGTTTTCTTGATTAGGAAGCTGAAGATATATCTTCTATTGGCATTCAAACGCTTTACTTATGATCGACACTTAATTTATTTATTCCTATTTGTTTAATGTTTATTAATTATGAACTGCAGCTTTTTCTCGAAGGACAAACATATATAATAATTTGTTGTCAACCCAATACCTACTTTTGTTTACAATTTTATGCGTCATGATGACTTATAACTATAACATTTGAAGCATATGAACCCTACACAGGAAGTAATACATTTTATAGTTATGTATAGAGAAACTTTCAGATTTTACTGATTTTGATATAATATTTAGAGTTTACAGATAGAATATGACAAGTAATTATTTGAATTTCAATAACTCACTGCGAATAATTCTCATAAATTCCGAACATACTGCCCGGCTTCAAACAAACAAGAGAATGATTTCAAATTATTATTGTAACGTCACTGCATTCACCAATTTAAAAGGTTAATAAAAATTAGCGCTTCCATTTAAGTGACCATTGGAAAGGCTTTTCGACAAGAATAAACAATGACTACCTGTGACCATGGGATATCTGTGATCCACATTTACAAAAATTGAATTTTAAAATGAATAATAATATTAATAATTGACAAGCTAATATGAAGGTTACGACCCTTTGTCTTATTTTAACAGATAAATAAAACCGAAAAACAATTGGTACTCGCACTGAGTGCAAACATATACCATAGATATACTTAACATTATGAAGGATTTTAGTTTCGCTGCTGCGTGAGACCAAAATGAATATTGAGAAATGGCTGGGAACGCCAATGTGTATAACCGAACTGAATTGTTGTTAAAATGATCAAGAGACACTGATGTTGTGATATGTTCAATTGAGTTTTAGTCTCCATCATATTGGAGAGGGGATATTTTTATTATGTGTCCAATGTAGATACCATCTTTGGTTCTTATTTTTACCGATCTGACATTTTCGTCTTTTCCGACAAATGTTTGTATAACACGAACTAGTGGCCAGCTCAGTGGTGGAGTTTCTTGGTCAAGAACTAGGACAAGATCACCCTACCTGATATTAGATTTTGTTTTTACCCATTTAGGACGATTCTGAAGACGATGTAGATGAGCTGTTTTCCATTGCTCCCAAAAACTTTGCTGGACCTTAGTACATTGTTGCCAAAATGATAATCTGTTTTTGGAAATTTCTGATACAACTGGGTCCGGATGAGCCGTTAATGGAGACCCGATCAGAAAATGACCAGGTGTTAGTGGATTTAGATCAGTTGGGTCTTTAGACAAAGGATATAATGGACGTGAGTTCAAGATTGCTTCAATTTGAGCGAGAATGGTGGACATTTGCTCGAAAGTTGAAGTGGAATTGAGTACAAGGCGGACTAAATGGTATTTGGCACTTTTGATGGCGGCTTCCCAAACGCCACCGCAGTGAGGAGCACGTGGTGTGATATTTTGCCATTAAGATTCGGTAACTGAAAGATAATCTTTGATGGAGTTGAGATTTGTTTGGTTAGAAAGGAAATCATGAACTTCTTTGAGTTCATTTTTTGCTATTAGGAAATTGGTTGCGTTATCGCTGTATATGACTGAGAGACATCCACGATGAGCTATGAAACGTTTTGAGGCTGCTAAAAATACTTCTGTGGATCGATCTGACACTAATTCGAAATGGACTGCTTTAGTTACCATGCATACAAACAAATATAGCTAACATTTTGTGATAGGTGCTTTTCGAAGAGTAGAAGACTTGATGAGAAATGGACCTCCAAAATCAATTCCGACTTTTTGAAAAGGCCTGGCAATGGAAGTTCGATACGAAGGTAAATCTGCCACAATTTGCTCAGCTGATTGAGCATTGAACCGATGACAAGTGACACATTTAGAAATAATGGGTTTTACTTCACGCAAACCATTCAATGGCCAACAACGTAGCCTAAAACTTGATAATGTGGTTTGTGGCCCACAATTGCCTAACCGATGGTGCTCTAGATTCAATAGAAGGTTGACAATATAACACTTAGATGGTAGGAGCGATGGATGTTTTTGAGAATAAGGTATGGACGCATAAGACAACCGACCACCCACCCTTAAAAGTCCATCTTGATCTAAGAATGGCTTTAACGATAGTACATGTTGTCAATGAACAGTTAAATCTAGGGAATTCTCCACTAATAAACTGTCTTCTTAAGTGATAATTGTGAAGATCAGCAGATATAGTTTTCCTGGTTTTCTATATCATTGCACAGTTATACTGATCTTAATTGAAAAAATGATATCCAGGATATCACCATAGGGCTAATAATATCTAAGGTTCAATATTTGTAATATCACATCTTCTTCTTTTTTCTATAAACATATATTAAGCCAATCACAAGTTAGGTTACTTCTTGGTCTAGCCAAATATAACTACTAAACATCAGGTAGGCATAAAATGAAATGTAACTTCTGTCATTCTGACGATGATATTGATTTATCGAAACAATTGTCAATTTTTTAGAATTTTCAATAACTTGTATTATATTGTGGAATTAACTAGAGACCTTGAGTTTCATTTAAAAACACTAATATGAGCATATTCCACGAAGTAAATGTCGAGACAGTCAAATTCGTACATGTTTGTGTTTAAGAGTCTTTCGATTTTTCATAAGTTGAATTTCATTTGAGAATTATTGCGATTGTATATTTTTTATGATTAAGTTATGAGCGTTGCTCAATTCTTGAGGTAATAGATTTTCTGTGAATTTACTAAAACATTTTTCTGAGGGTAGGTTGTTTTTATGACTCACTCCAAATTTGACATTGTTCATGAATCTAAAAATGTAAGCTACTACTCTTTGTAGCTTCAGAAAAGATGAAAATTTATTATAGATAGTTGACCAAAAATTTTCTTCATAGAGAACGACAGACAAACATGTTTTCTTAGATTCCGGTAACGAATTAACGAACGAAAAGGTGTCAAGTAGATCAAAATTTATAGTAGAATAGGAAAATATTTTTCGACCATGGAACCAATAATCCTGATTTTTTTCATTTAAATTTCCTTGAGATGAGATATTTGCGGGGTTATGTGCGGATCTAATGTGACGCCACTGGAAATGTTTTGTTTTTTCTTGGATTTGCGATACACGATTTGAGACGGTGATTTAAAAATGATCTGAAATAGGAGTCCAATTGAGTCCTGAAAAATTGTAAGGAACGTAATCGAAATCCATATCTTTGATTTGAGATTGGGATGGTAAATTTAAATGAGGAGTATTTGAACAAAATTTATGCAAATTGGACCCTGAAGATTTTAATATTGAAGTGAGCTGTGTGTAGAGGAGGTATAGATCCGAAATAGAATTCACACCTGATAACACATCATCCACATATGTTTGATAGAGTAATGCATCTGACGCCAAGGTTTGATTACTGATACGTTCTGCTATGTCCTTCAAGACACGACATGCTAGGAAGGGAGAATTTTTCAATCCAAAAGAAACACAAGTTAATTCGATGCATGACAAAGGTTCAGAAGGTAAATTTCTCCACAAGACATTTCGTAAGAAATTGTGAGTTGGGTTCATTTGTATTTGACGGTACATTTTTTCTATGTCAGACGTAAGAACATATTTTAAAAACCTGAAGCGACACAAAATGTCAAATAACTCTGGCTGCACCCTGCCACCAGTGAGAAGAATGTCATTTAATGACACAGATGAAGTAGTTTTACATGAAAAATCAAAAACAACTCTCAATTTGGTAGATACGCTGCTTTCACTAATAACAGGTAAGTGAGGTACAAAATACTTATTTTGATTATTTTCATTGGTAATAGACAAAGGTATTATACGCCCATGATTAAGAGACAAATACCCATCTATGAATTTTTTATAATTTTCAAATAATAATGGATCTCGTTGAAGTTTCTTTTCTAGAGAAAAAAATCTATGTTTTGCTCTTAAAAATGAGTCACCTAATTTTTTATTGGCTAGAGGTTGGGTTAAGGAAATATCAACTTGATATCTACCCGATGGTAGGATTTTTGTGGTTGAAACAAATGTTTCTTTAGCTAGAATTTCATCTTCAGATGCGATATAATAACTCTGGAGCTTTTCCTGTGTCCAGAATCGTTCTAACAGATTATTTAGAGAAATGGTTAAGCACAATGATGGAAATAGATGAGAGTTTCAATGATTAAATTCTTCTACGTTTGAGATAGATTTAGATTGAGATATGTAATTTATATTTGATAAGATTTGGTGTGAACCTTTTTCGTTTAATTCACCCAACTGAGATAGATTGTCTTGATTGTGACTAGATAAAGTGATAATACTAGATTCATATCCTTTTAAATGATGAGATAGATAAAGACTAGACAATTTTTGATCTGAACCTACTATTCTAGGTTCACCCATGATAGATTTATTAGATGTATTACTTTGAGTACTATTGGATGAAATGTGATGCGAGTCTGAGATTTTCAAATCTTTCTGTTGAAATTGAGGTTGACGGACTAGATTAAGGGCTTTTTGAGATATTGAGCCAGACGCAATCCAGCCCAGAGATGTATTATCCAGAACGGGAAGACCATGTCCCAATTTTTTGATCCCTAGTTGCAATAGATCATAATATAGATCTGCGCCAACTAGCATATCGATATCTGTTGGTTTATTAAAGGTTTCATTCGCTAAACATTGTTTATAACATTCGGGAATTTTCAATGAGTCATTATTTATTTTTATTTGAGGTAATCTGCGTGTAATGGATTCCACTACTGCACAAGAAACTTCGAATTCTTTAGATTTGTCATATTGAGAGGTGAAAGTGATGTCTACCGTCTTATTAATGACATTGGGAGTGTTTAAAATACCCGATACTTGTACATTGTGATTGTAAGATTGACATTTTAATTTTTTGACTCAAGATGATGAAATGAGAGTTATTTGAGAGCCACTGTCTAACAAAATTTTTATTACGATTGGATTGCCCTCTTTATTTTTGACTATGACTTCGGCTGATGCTAGTAAAATAAAAGATTGTTTATTTGCAATTGTAGACAGTGACGTCTTTGATTGTCAAAATGGATATGATAGGTCATTCTCAGGTTGATTATTGAGAGAGTAAAAATTTTGAGACATTTGGTGTAATGAATTTTCACTCGAGGGTTTTTTTACCCGATGGTTTTTATTTGAATTAAATGAAGTTATCGTGTCATTATCGATTGGTTCATTTGACTGTGAGACACGAGACTGATCGCAAAACGTTACAATTTTACGACGGTGTGATTTAATTTGTGATTGTGCTTGAATATCAATATCGGAGGTTGACACTGATAATGATTGATTACCTCTATTAGGTGGAACTGTTTGGTATCTGGCGTCGGATTTTTGTTGACCTGAACTGTCGAAATTCTGTCTGTTGGTGTGATTTTGATAGTAATCGTTTACAATTCCGGAATTTGAAGATTTTCCATTGTTCAAGATGTTTTCTTGATTTAAATGCAACAGGGTGTTGTGTTATTTGTTACACAGGGAACATGTATTATTTCATTGACAATCATTGACATAATGATTGGGATTTAGACAATTCAAACACAAATGACTATTTTTGGCATAAGTGTGGCATTGTTCGACGTATAACATGAAAAATTCTTTACATGAATACATTTTGTGACTGTTTTCATTACAGTAAACACAATTTTAAGAATATTTCTTGAGTTTTGATGAATAATTACTTGTATTAACTTGTTGTGTAGTGTGAAATGAGACTTGCTGAGTTTTATATGATTTATTCGGTGAATCTAATTTAGATGTGTGAGGTTCACGAGTGGATTTTCTCACATTTGACTCATTGTGTTTCGATATTGATGTATTTTGTAAAACCGTGCATTTTCGATCTAAAAATTCTAATAGTTCTTTTACGGTGGGTAATTCTTCCGTATCGCTTTTTTCTTCAAACGATCGGCTAGTGATAAAGTAAAGTTTTTGTTCTATGAGTTTTTTGAGCAACGAATCTAAAAGTTTCTCTTTTGTCACATTTACATTTTCTAGATTTTGCGTTATGGAAAAAATTTCTGCAATGATTGGTTTTAAATTCTGTATAGAACAATTGAATAATTCTGGTATTTCTAAGAGGTGTAATAAATGCGAAAAACACATGAATATATTATTGTACAAAAATTCGGAACACTCGGTAAATACAAAATTTAATTTAATTAATATGAAACTAGAATACGACCCACATATTGTTTAACAAAATCTTTACAAAGTCAAAACAGAATAAAAAAATAAAACATTTACTGGGTCAAACCAAAACAAAATTGTTTAAAAAAATATCATTATTTCGATAACAAAAAGTCTGCACGCTTCAAAAACAAAGAAAAACTGCAACTCGAAAAACAAAAACATCTCACACCCAAAGTCGGGTGATGAAAAAAAACAAAAAGGAAGAACGGCTCAGGACTCGACAGAGTACGGGTCGTACACGCGAAGGGAAAGGCTTTCCCCGAGTACGAGAGTATAGTGTTTTAGTGTTGGTGATACCCGAGGTAAAAATTTCTCCGTTGTGTCAGGGCGTAATAGGAATACTTGGTGATTCCTTGACAGTGAAGTCTGTCCCCCAGTATCAGAGCACAAACCGGTGCAATTTCCCTCGACGCTATCACTAAATCATCCTAACACGTCTCGGCAAATTTCGCATTTTCGGGGCAGCGACCCAGCTAGAGATACAGACGCAGTTCCTGCAGAATATAAAAAGGGAAGTTATTCTACCGTAAGTTTTTGAACAAAAGTATTATTTTATTTGATAACGTATATTTTTGTGAATAAGACCAGATTTACCGCGTGTCTCGAAGAAATTAGAGAATTTAAGGATTTAAACGGGCATGTTAAAGCTTGATTTGAGGATCGTCGAAGTTTTCTTACGTTATTATTGTCTCATTTTTTTTACACAGAGTATCTTTTGGTTCGTGTGGTAGATAAGAGGAGAGCGAGAGCAATCGAGAAATAACAGAGTTGAATTTAGTTTTAAGTCAGAGCGAATTGGTTTTTTCCGTTTTAATCAGGGACCATTTGATATATAACAAAAGAAAACCATATTTTGGTTAATTTCCATTTCACATTTATTTCAAGGTGATAGACAACCTTGGGGCTTATAAAAGCTGACACCGAAAAATTTGTACTATTTTGTAATGTTATAACATAAGAATCTTGTTTCACTACGGAAATATCCACTTTAAATGCCGTCATACTCCAAGGCCGTTGGTTATAAAGCACACGTAAACTAAAAAATTCGCTTGGGGGTCACAAGGTAATTGGCCTATGTTTATTTGTTTACTGAATCGAATGCGACCCAGCTAACTGGAAATTATAGACAGAAAAATATAAAAAGGAAAGCACTTGGCCCCTCGGGCTTCTTTCTATTTTTCCTTTCTCTCTCTTTTCTCATTTACCATCCTACTAATATTATACGCGGAATCCGAAATTTATTATTTTGTGAGTAATTCCGGCGTATACCGGAGAACCGGATAAATATCTATAATTACTAGTTGAGAGATTTATATCAGGGTACGTCTAATGTTTATTTTATATATATTATAGTTGCTACTTCAGTGCGTAGACAGATTTCGTTGAGTTGTAAATTTAATTTTGACGCACGCATTATTATAAGTATAGTATTTTGACAAATGTATATATGATTGGTCTGATTTTTTTTCATATAGCTATTATATACGTTTAGTTACATACGCTGTGTGGTGTTTACCATAAGTTTTATTTATCACCCTATCCCTCAACCCGTACTTCCCCGGGAGGGTGTACATACGTTGGAAAAAGGGGGCCGATTGCCGAGAACAAACCCTATCCTGGCAAGGAGATTATTCCGCTTTAAGCCCAGGCGTACCTAGCTCAGAAGTCGGACTGGATGTGCCTTACCCGCTCGGATTGCACAGAATTTCGTTGGAGAGGAGGTATTACTCAGTGACAAAAATAAGAAGGGTAACGAGGATTTATTAGAATAGCCCTTAGGTGCCCCAGAAGTTATTAGAATGGTGACAGCGGTTCGCGTACCATCCCCTATTGGAACAACCTCACCCAGGGAAGGTGACAGCGGTTGTCCAAAACCATTTCTCTCCGAGAGGTATATCCGGTTGTCTGGAACCACACCCCACGAGCGGTGACAAGCGGTTCAGCTACCCTACCTAGGAGGGAGAAAAATCGATGGTCGCAACCAGGATCTAGTATAGCGCAACATAGAGCCTACGGGACCATAGCTTCCGCTAGATCAAGACCAGTGTGCGTGGTGAAGAGCCACAACCTACACGAGGTGTCACTGCGGGCGCAGAACACACTGGATCTAGACCAGAGAAGGTCGAGAAAAAATCCATACATCAGATGAAAGGCGTAATACCGATCTGAGGTGAACATGCCAAACGGCCTAAGGTGGAATACTTCGGCCAACTAAGTATTGACAACGGAGTTTTTCTAACCAGGGTCTAGTAATTGCGCAAAACATAGCTTCCACTAGACCAAGATCAGTGTGCGTGATGAAAAATCACACCCTGCCAAACGGGTAGCACAGCTCCTGCAAATCACACTGGATCTAGACCAGTCAAGGTCGAAAAATAATCCTACTCAGCAATCATCGACTGAGTTGATTTCTGCTTCACCATAAGATTGAACAAATATGGTCTAGAGTTATTACATTTACATGTTAAAAAAAATAACATCTAGCGATTATTAAGTTTTGTTATTAGAATGGTGACAGCGGTTTCCCGATATAGGGTTGTTTAAACTTGGTTTCAAAGCGGTTTCCCGATATAGGGTTGTGTAAATTTATTTTCATAGAGTTTTCCCGACATAGAGTTGATAAAGTATCTTCACAGCGGTTCCAAGGACAGTATTAACTACTTAGTCTTCGTAGCGGTCTTCCAGTAAAGGGTTGTAGGTCAGCAGGGACGATAAATCTTCACGCAAGGGATTCCTGTCAGGCCAAGATTATATGCCAATCTTGCTAGAGCACAAGAGAATACAGGGAACGGTGAAGCTGTACGGTCTGTAACCGGAGGCTGCGAAAGGCAGTAAACAAGGCATACAGGAGGGAAAAGGCTAGGAAAAATCGAGAATAAGCCATACTATCCCACCATCAGCTCAGCTAACATCAGGTACGTTAGTCGTCAAGCAGCAGGCAAATAGAAGGTTGAATCAAATTAGTCGTGGTCTACTACGTCGTCTCATAAGTGTTCCATTGTATCTATTTTTTTTTCTTCTCGTTTGGGGTTCGCTAGAATAAACCACAGTCGGTGAAACGAGGTAAATTAAAATTTTACAAAGGGGGAAGTTAACCCATCCCTAAGAATCCTACCCGTGCACCAAAAACTATCCATTTCAGGCGTCGTAGAAGCCAGAAAGGTAGGTGTAATATAGGTAAACATTGAAAAATTGTCCATTTAATAAAGATAAAATATAACTAAACCAACAAGATGCCGCTCGACTCACAAAATAGGTTAGGTACAGGCGGTCAAGGGACTTCAGACACAATGGGAGACGCAAGCAACATGCCACCCATATTGAGGGTAGCACAGGCGCAACCATTGGGGGTGATAGCGGCGACGTTAACAGATTTCACAGGTCGAGATGCAGCTAAATATATTGAGAAACTAGAACTAAGGGCTAAACTAGACGGATGGACGGAATCGGAAACTTTAACATTATTGAAATTTAAACTTGCGGGATCGGCATACGATTTTTTCAAGGCGGATCCTAGGTTAGACACGGTATCATACTCAGAATTCAGAGAAAAATTACTACGGAAATTTGTACCAAAAAAATCAATAGCAGATTGGTGGATGCAATTGATGCAATGCTATCAAAGACACGATGAGGATGTGGCGTCGTTCTGCACCAGACTGAAATTAATCGGGAACAAGATACTAGAAGAGGATATAAAGGGCGCAAGCAGGGAACAAATACCAAACATACAAAAAAAACATAATTCGGTATTAATAAACCAATTCAAAGTAGGGTTGAGAAAAGATTTATTAAGGGAGGTAGGTTTTTACATTCTACACAAAGACGACATGACAATAGAAGAAGCAGAAGAAATAGTTAATTGTCAAGAAACGGCGGTAACCATGACAAGCGGCAGGAACAGTAGCCAGAAAGTCGCATTTACGAGAGGACAACTGAGGTGCACAACATGCGGCAGGTCAAATCACACTACGGAAGAATGTAGGCAGAACGCAAAATGTTTATTCTGTGGCAAACAAGGACATTGGATGGCAAATTGCAGGACGAAGGAAGCAGAAGAAACAAAAAGGGAAATAAGATGCCAAAATTGTAAAAAACAAGGACATTGGGCATCAAATTGTAGAGAAAAAGGGAACGAACAAACAATGACATGTTATTACTGTGGAAAGCAAGGACATTGGCTAAAAGAATGTAGAAAGAGAATGTTCGACGAGGCGAACAACCAGAATAAAACAACCGCGAAGTACGAGAGGTACAACGACGGAAAGGCAAATCAATGGAAAGCGGACAAGACGAGGTATCACAGAGAGAACCAAGAAACACAACAAAGAAACCATAGAGAATATGGTAGACACAGCAACCAAAAGGAAGAATATCATAAACAAGAAACTCAAAGAAGGTCGCAACAAAATAATTTTGGGAACTACGAGAGAAGTAGACACCAAACGAACGGGGATACAAGGGGCCACTCTGCAGAAAGAGGACACACGAGTAAGAAAGAATGGACGAAACATTTAAACTAGTAAGGACCACAGTTAGTCCCCGGACCAGTGGCCGAGTGAATTTAACAGGGGAAACAGATTTAAACAAACCACAATGGAAAGAACCAAACCGGAAAAATAGGAATGATTATAATCCAAGGATAACAAACAAAGAAATAGGAGAAACAATGTATCACAACGAATCAATGTCGGAAACAAACGAGGACGCCCCATACATAGTAATGCTAAGAGTAAATGGCATAAACAGACCCTGCATGATAGACACAGGTGGAGCGTACTCATTGGTAAACCGGTCAATAATCGCAGATTGGGAATTAGACACAAGAATTATAGAGGAATTAACTCTGAAAGGGATAACAGGACACACAATACAATTGTATGGATCAACGAAACTAGCAATAAGCGCAAATGGGATGAATTACAACATTTACGCAAAAGCCATTGCAGCAGAAGACGAAATAATGGGAGAAATACCAGTTCTTTTAGGAAGAGATTTTCTAGAAGAACAAAAAGCAATCATATCATATAAAGGAGAACCTTCATTAGAAATATGGGAAAGAAGAATACCGTTAATAAACGCAAAACAAGTGGAAAACACTATAGATAACGGTGAAATCACCGAAGCAAATGAACAAGTGGCAACAATAAAGAAAAACACAGAAACTACAGAAGCGAACAAGTGGCAACAATGGCTAGGAATGGTGAAAACAATGTACAAAAGGAAGGACCCAGAACAGAAAAAAATCGAGAAAAAAACGGAAAGTCAACAGCAAGAGCAGAGATATCAAACGCAGTGTAAACAAACAAACAAAAACAAAACGGCAACAGAGACCAATATAGAGAACTATACAGAGTGGAACGAAGAAATTAATCGAAAGAAAAACATAAGTCAGGAAATAAAAAATAATGAAGAAGGACAACAAAACAGAACGAAAAAAGGATAGAGTGGAATCAAAAACAGAAGAAAAGAACGAAGAATTAAAAGAAACAATAACTAATAGAAATTCTACAGATGTGTACATAGAAAATAGCATAACTATACCAGCACTAACCGAAGTTCACACAATTGGGACGCTAAAACATACGATAAGAGGAAATACTATTGCATGCGAAACACAACAAAAAGGACAACAGGCAATAAGACTAGCAAACAGCATAGCAAATAACGGAAAAAAGATTCCTATCAGGATAATAAACACGTCAGCACAAGAAATATGTCTAACAAAAGGAACTAAACTAGGAAAAGCATACGAATGTACAGAGGACACAGTGCCACAAACGAAAATACAGGACACGATCAGGAAGTTTGACACCAAAACAGATGTATGGATCAGAAAAAATTTTGAACTAGGACATATAGATACAAAGTATAAGGAAGAATTAATAAAGTTAATACAAAAGTACCATCACTTATTCACGGACGACGATGAAATAATAACAAGCACCACAAAAGTGAAGCACCATATAACCATAGAAACGGGCAGCCAACCAATATGCAAAGCGCCATACAGGATCCCATACTATCAAAGAGAAGTGCTACAAAAAGAAATAGACAGGCTACTAGAAGCCAAAGTAATCAGGACATCATCCAGCCCATGGTCAGCGCCAGTCGTACTAGTGGTGAAACAAACTCCAGAAGGAGAAGAAAAAGTGAGAATGTGCATAGACTACAGAGGACTAAATGCGGTAACAAAAAAAGAATATTATCCGTTACCAAACATATCAGATCTACTACAAGGCTACAAAGCAGGAGGAGAAACACTGTTCTCAGTAATTGATGTAGCAGAAGCTTACCACCAAGTAGATATGAACGAAGAAGATATTCCACTAACGGGATTTAGCACATATCAAGGGCACTACGAATACACCAAAATGCCATTCGGATTGGTGAATGCCCCAGCAACATTCCAAAGATTCATGAACGCAACTTTAAGAGGATTAACGGGAATAAAATGCATGGTTTACTTGGATGACATAATAATATTTAACTACACAGGGAAAAAGGACCACTTACAAAAATTAGAAGAAGTATTCAATAGATTAACAGAGGCAAACATTAAACTGAAACCAAAGAAATGCAATTTTATGTTAAAGAAAGTGAAATATTTAGGACATATCATTTCACAAGAAGGAGTAGCTCCAGATCCACAAAAATTGGAGGCGGTACACAAATATCCCCTACCAAAGAACGTAAAAGGAGTAAGAGGTTTCTTAGGAATAGTAAATTGGTACAGACGATTCATACCAAACATAACCGAACTAGCAGCACCATTAGTAAATCTAACCAAAAAAGACACACCATTCAAAATAACAGAGGAAGTAATTAAGGCAATGGACCAACTAAAAGAATCACTAACGTCAGACAAAGTTCTAATCTTCCCAGACTTCTCGAAACCATCCATATTATCGACAGATGCATCGAACATAGGTGTAGGAGCAATATTAAGTCAAATAAGGGACGGTAGAGAAAGACCAATAGCGTATGCAAGTAGGACACTAAGCAGAGCAGAAACAAACTATTCAACGACTGAAAAAGAACTGCTAGGAGTGATTTTCGGCATTAAAACATTCAGATGCTACATCTACGGGACAAAATTCACAATCATCACAGATCACAGAGCATTAAAATGGGTACTTACACTGAAAGATCCAAATTCAAGACTAACACGATGGGCCTTAACCTTAGCAGAATACAATTTCGAAGTAATCCACAGAGTAGGAAGGAAACACGGAAACGCAGACGCACTAAGCAGAATGTACGACAAAACGTGCAACTACGTTGAAACATCATACGAAGATTACTTAAAATACATAACGGAAAACGAAGTACCAACAAAAGACAAAATACTAGAGAAAGACGGAAAATTAGTAGCTATACACGAGGAACAATCAATAGTACTATTTACAGCCAAAAACAAACCAAACCAAGATCCACTAATAAAAGAAATTGAAACCACATATAATTTACCAGACGTCACACAGAATCGAATAGAAGAAATTATAGAATGGGACACGATCGACACAAAATTCTACATAGGGGTAAACAGAACAACGGCAAAGGAGGAAACATCTTACGAAATTATGTGGAACATTATACAACAGCTAAGGACACTATGCGAAGAAAACAAAGAGGAGAGCATAACCTTCATCGCAAGCAAAGAACAAATTCCAGGACTATGTTGGAACGAAATTACTAAAATGATCCAATTTACATTTTACGGAACACCCACCAAAATAATCGTTTTACGACCAGACAATACAGGGGAAACAAGGAAAATCTACGCAATAGAAACAGAAGAAGATTGGGAACCAATATGGGACAAAGACAGGCTGAAAATAGCACAGAAACGAGACGAATTCTGCAACAGCACAATACAACAAATGGAAAAGGATGACGAGACAAAAAGAAGATACTACATCGACAAGGAGGGGATTCTATATAGACAAGAACAGGAAGAACATAGAGATCAACTGGTAATACCGAGAAGCTACATCACCAAAGTGATAGAAGACTTTCACGACTCGCCGATATATTGCCATCAAGGACAACAGAAAACATTAGTGGCAATAAAGAGGCGTTGCTTCTGGCCAACGATGAGAACAGACGTAATAAACTACTGCAAACAATGCGACGCATGCAACAGACGAAAGACGTCACCTCACTTCAAGAAAGCTCCATTGCAAAGATTTACAAAAGTCACGGAACCATGGGAGATAACCTCTATGGATATAGTGGGCCCGCTACCAACATCAAACGAAGGGAACAAATACCTGCTAACATTTCAAGACCACTTTACCAAATACTGTGAAGCAATTCCGTTACCAAATCAGAAAGCAGATACAGTAGCTAAAGCATTCGTAGAGCAAATAATAGCAAGACACGGAACACCCCAGAAATTATTAACAGACAGAGGAACAAACTTCATGTCGGAATTAATGCAAGAAACATGCAAACTATTGAACATAAAAAGACTACACACGGCAAGTTACGCGCCCACGACAAACGGTCAAATAGAAAGATTACACAGAGTGCTGAAAGACATGTTAGCACACTACATAGCACCAGATCAAAGAGATTGGGACAAATGGATACCCTACGTACTAATGGCATACAGAGGAAGCGTACACACTTCAACAGGATACAGCCCATATTTCCTACTACACGGAAGAGACCAAACATTACCATTTGAAAAATTCATAACCCCGAAAAGAATCAAATACGACACCGACAACAATTATGTGTCAGAATTAGAAGCTAGATTAAGTCAAGTATAATAGACAGCATTAAAAAACACGGAGAAAGCAAAAGAAGAAAGGATAGCCAGATATAACGAAAAAACGGCACTAAGAGAATTCGCACCAGGAGATTTAGTATATCTACTCGACGTAAGCACAAAAGTAGGTAAATCAAAGAAGTTACAGAACCAATGGACAGGACCGTTTGAAGTAAAAGAAAAGGTAGGACCGGTTACATACCAAATCTTGTCACAAAAAGGGAAGAAGGCACAAATAGTACACATCAACAGATTAAAAACATACCACGGAAACATAGAGGACAAGGAACATAAGATACTACAAGATATAGATGACTCGGAAAGTATAGAAGAGGTAGAAGAAATACACGAGCAAGAAGAAAACGAAGTAGTTCCAGAAAAGGTAGCAGCACTACCATTTTGGTCAATGAACGAGAATCCACAACCACCAAAATCCAAACCATCAGCTCAAGGCAAACATAAAGGGAATAAAACAGAACAGAGACCACACGTTTCACTACGACCACCACCGGAGATAAGACGCTCTGCCAGAGTGAGAAACAGGATACAAAGTGCACCCAGTTACACAAAAACATTTAACGCCGAAAGGAAATTAACAAAAAAGACCGGACTGAAACAGACGGGCTACTACAAATTACTAAGACAGACGAATAACCATAAAAATAACAAGACCAAAATAAGTACTAGATGGATAGCGATGAGCTAAGAAATAACTATTTATCATACAAGTATATATCAGTTTATATTATTAATTCATACAGATTAACGGGTTCAATTATAGGTTAATTCAAAGTGAAGAAATAGGGATAAGCGAGTAAATAGGAATAATCAAGTAAGTTAAGAATCATAACAGATTAATGGAAAAAAAAATCCATAAGCTACTAGGGACTAACAAATAGTACCTTGTGAGAAAGTAATCAAATAGGGCAAAGATAAAATATATATACAAAAGAAAAAAAATCTACGATAGGTTTAGGGGATAAGACGACATACACAGAAACGAAATAGCATTTCAAAAAGTCGAAATCAAATTAGATATATAAGTTCAAATTTCTTTTATACTTCAGAATTGTATTCATAAGCATGGTATTATAATGTCTACTAAGTAGAATAATTACGGAAAATATTAAACTAATTATGTTACTAACCGTAACACAACGTCAAAACAAAAAGCAAGGTCAGTATAATTGAACAATTAAATAAAATGCACCACTTGCAAAAGCTGATGTAGGGTATTTAGAAGAAATTCAATGTTAAATTATACAAGGGGAATACAAAAGTATTTGAAAATAGAAATAAATAATAGGGAAACAAGCTCACTGGGTCATAACTAATGAATTTTTTTTCTCTTCTCTTCAGAGAGTAGATCTCATTTGACAGTCCTAAAGAAGTGTAAAGATCGGTCAAATGAGGAAATGTCATACAAAAATGACATAAACTGTAGGCAAATACGTAATGTAACAAAAAAAAATCTAAAATGTTTGTAACAAAGAATTTGTAGAAATATGAGTTGTATTAACAATTGTACATTTTATAAATTGTAGGAGAAGAAAACCAAATCTAATGGCACGACAAAGTATCATCCTGACCTGGGTGTCAATCGTCATGTGCGGGCTACATATAACAGTTGGGTTAATCGCGTATGAGTGTTCGCACCCCAACACAAATATCACAGTGATATCGTTAAAAGACGTTCAAAAGTATCCGGAACCAGAAAAAACGTACGCGAGTGAAAAAACGGACATACAAGTGATTCAACGAAACGAAATAAAAATGCAAAAAGTATGGTCATGCGTAATAGAAGTAACAAAATTCATGTTCTACTGCGGGATGCACAGCCACACGTCAGTCGTCAACGGAGGACTATCAACCTACATCTATAAACTAGGAGCAGAAGAATGCAGAAATACCCACAGATACAAAATAATAAAATTATACCAACAAACAATAGACAACATATTAATGAATGGGACTACAACAGCGTCAATCAACATAGGCGGCACACTAGACAATATGGGAACATGTAAAGGTATCACATACCAAGAAAACGGCAGAAGTTGGAACGACGTAGTGATAATAGCAACAGCCAAAATAACAATCAAAGATTATCTAGCTAGAGTAACGCTGGAAACAAACGAGATCCACCTACAAGGAGAAATAACTTGCAAATTCACGAATGGTTACTGCTTCGACTCCACGGTAGGAGAATCCACTTGGTCCAGTTATGAGCCAACAACATGCGAAGACCATCTGAGTCAATTATACAAAGGCATAGGCAACAGAATCACAAACACAAGAACATTAGAAGAGCTAATAGTAATCGAAGAAAAAGACAAAGTATTCGCACTAACATTACAGAAAAGAAACATACTATGTGGAATAGAAGTATGGCAAACAGAGCACCCACGAATTGTCATAATACTTCGAAACACACAAAAGTTACAACCGACTATGCCAATTTTAACACAAAACGTAGATTTAATGAACTACGTAAATAGCAAACTACTCTATGTTGAACAAGCATATAAACGAGACGTAAACATGCTTTACACAGATACAATACACCAAAGATGTTTAACGAAAAGAGAAATACTCAAGAACAGACTGCTAATGGCACACACACTACCTAATGCAGTCAGCCAACTAATGGAAAATGAACCCGGACACATAGGCAGAGTATTAGGCGAAGTACTTTATATCATAAAATGCATACCAGTAACAGTCGAGATAAGACGAACAAACAGATGTTACAACGAACTACCAATAAAAGTAAACAACGAAACAAAATTTATGGCTCCACTAACCAGAATAATACAAAACCACGCAGAAGAGATAGATTGCAATAACATGATACCACCACTTTATTTCATAGATGATCAATGGATAGGGCTAACACCACATCCCACAATAGCCAAACAACCAAAAACCATAAAAGTAGAAGAAGAAATAAATCTCCATTTCGACCCCATCCAACCACTAGGAGCCAAGGGTCTGTACACGCAAGAAGAAATCAATGCAGCACAAAGAGCCCTTACGTTCGGGACAGAGAGAAAAGCAGTAGAAAACATAATTACTCGCAGAGCAGCGGGAATGAATGCCAACAGTCAAGGCTACACCGTATCAAACATATTTGATACAAAAGAAATCAAGAACCTAGCAGAATCCACCCTAAAGCACACATGGGCATGGTTCACAGAATTAGGTTCAGTTATAAGTGGAATTATTGGAATATATTTCACATTCCAAACCATAAAATACATAGCAGGCACCATACTAAATGGAATACGTATACACCAAACTTTAGGATGCAGTATAGCACTAATAGGCAGCATATGGGACTCCCTAACGGCATGGATAATTCACTCACACCAGACGAGGAAACCAGAGGAAGAAACAATAGAGATGGACCAAATAACGCAGCAAGAGACGAGCCACCCAAGGTCACAGCATTGGACAGACAGAAGTCGCCAGATGAACGATCTACTAAGCAATAGTGTCGCGAGTGTAAGCGGTCGCGACCTAGGTCAGGAATAATAAAAACAAAATACAGTGCCAAACAAAAAGTAATGAATGAAATTGTAAATAAAGTTGTAAAATGTATAAAAAAATGTATCACTAATTTTAAGATTTCAGGCCACTATTGTAAGCCGTAGGCCACATTTTAATTCAGGGTAATCATACCTAAGCAGGGATTTGAAAAAAAAAAAAAAGGTATTGGACCAGGGAGGTCGCAATACTTTTACAAAGGGGGAAGTAATGTAATAAATGCGAAAAACACATGAATATATTATTGTACAAAAATTCGGAACACTCGGTAAATACAAAATTTAATTTAATTAATATGAAACTAGAATACGACCCACATATTGTTTAACAAAATCTTTACAAAGTCAAAACAGAATAAAAAAATAAAACATTTACTGGGTCAAACCAAAACAAAGTTGTTTAAAAAAATATCATTATTTCGATAACAAAAAGTCTGCACGCTTCAAAAACAAAGAAAAACTGCAACTCGAAAAACAAAAACATCTCACACCCAAAGTCGGGTGATGGAAAAAAACAAAAAGGAAGAACGGCTCAGGACTCGACAGAGTACGGGTCGTACACGCGAAAGGAAAGGCTTTCCCCGAGTACGAGAGTATAGTGTTTTAGTGTTGGTGATACCCGAGGTAAAAATTTCTCCGTTGTGTCAGGGCGTAATAGGAATATTTGGTGATTCCTTGACAGTGAAGTCTGTCCCCCAGTATCAGAGCACAAACCGGTGGAATTTCCCTCGACGCTATCACTAAATCATCCTAACACGTCTCGGCAAATTTCGCATTTTGGGGGCAGCGACCCAGCTAGAGATACAGACGCAGTTCCTGCAGAATATAAAAAGGGAAGTTATTCTACCGTAAGTTTTTGAACAAAAGTATTATTTTATTTGATAACGTATATTTTTGTGAATAAGACCAGATTTACCGCGTGTCTCGAAGAAATTAGAGAATTTAAGGATTTAAACGGGCATGTTAAAGCTTGATTTGAGGATCGTAGAAGTTTTCTTACGTTATTATTGTCTCATTTTTTTTACACAGAGTATCTTTTGGTTCGTGTGGTAGATAAGAGGAGAGCGAGAGCAATCGAGAAATAACAGAGTTGAATTTAGTTTTAAGCCAGAGCGAATTGGTTTTTTCCGTTTTAATCAGGGACCATTTGATATATAACGAAAGAAAACCATATTTTGGTTAAATTCCATTTCACATTTATTTCAAGGTGATAGACAACCTTGGGGCTTATAAAAGCTGACACCGAAAAATTTGTACTATTTTGTAATGTTATAACATAAGAATCTTGTTTCACTACGGAAATATCCACTTTAAATGCCGTCATACTCCAAGGCCGTTGGTGATAAAGCACACGTAAACTAAAAAATTCGCTTGGGGGTCACAAGGTAATTGGCCTATGTTTATTTGTTTACTGAATCGAATGCGACCCAGCTAACTGGAAATTCTAGACAGAAAAATATAAAAAGGAAAGCACTTGGCCCCTCGGGCTTCTTTCTATTTTTCCTTTCTCTCTCTTTTCTCATTTACCATCCTACTAATATTATACGCGGAATCCGAAATTTATTATTTTGTGAGTAATTCCGGCGTATACCGGAGAACCGGATAAATATCTATAATTACTAGTTGAGAGATTTATATCAGGGTACGTCTAATGTTTATTTTATATATATTATAGTTGCTACTTCAGTGCGTAGACAGATTTCGTTGAGTTGTAAATTTAATTTTGACGCACGCATTATTATAAGTATAGTATTTTGACAAATGTATATATGATTGGTCTGATTTTTTTTCATATAGCTATTATATACGTTTAGTTACATACGCTGTGTGGTGTTTACCATAAGTTTCATTTATCACCCTATCCCTCAACCCGTACTTCCCCGGGAGGCTGTACATACGTTGGAAAAAGGGGGCCGATTGCCGAGAACAAACCCTATCCTGGCAAGGAGATTATTCCGCTTTAAGCCCAGGCGTACCTAGCTCAGAAGTCGGACTGGATGTGCCTTACCCGCTCGGATTGCACAGAATTTCGTTGGAGAGGAGGTATTACTCAGTGACAAAAATAAGAAGGGTAACGAGGATTTATTAGAATAGCCCTTAGGTGCCCCAGAAGTTATTAGAGAGGCGATTGAATAGATTAATAACATTTTGTCTTTTATTCAAATATTTTTGTTCAAGAAGTTTCAAACCATTCTTAAGATTATCTTCAGATACATTCAATGATTTGACAAGTTGAAATGGTTCGCCCCGTAGATATGACAACAAATAGTGAAACTTTTCAGATTCGATTTTATTTTTTCATTATTTACAATTAACGAGGTAAAGATGTCAATGAACGTTGGATAGTTTTCTGGCTTACTATCGAATGGCGGAATTTGAATTGATGGTAAAATTATATTTGACGTGGTTATAGGTGTTGCTGGAGGTGTATTATTTGATTTAGATAACTTTTCAAGCATTTGATTTATATGAGATATGGCGTCTACATAATTATTTTCAATAACTTCACGGGGTTCGCGTAGACCTTCCGTTTCGTCCAATAATTCAATTTCATCTTGGGCATCGCTATATTTTGTGTAATAAGTTTCTAAGGATTTTAATCTATCTTGTGATTTAAACTTGTCTTTGGATTCTTTATTAGCATCTATCCATCTCAGTACTTTTGTGATTTGAGCTTTTCTTGTAGCTCTAATTCTGGAAGGATTTTCCATTGCTATTACGAGATTTATTCACCATAAAATAAAACTCTGATAAGCTTATTTCTCAAGATAACGGATGAGAAAAATGGCCATTCATTTAAATATTTTCCAACGAGTTATATGTCGAATATATATAATTTGTTGAATTATTGACTATAAAATTGAGAGTTGTCTTATCTTTTTACTAAATTCTAGATCACTTTATTGTTAGACAAACTCTTTTTGACTAGAATAAATCTCAAGAAAAGTTTTATTGAACTTTTGACAATGCTTAACTATTTAAAATTTAGAAAGTGTTTTTGACAGGCACTTAGATATTTTTGATATATTTGTTTTTTATTTATTTAGACACAATTAAATAGTTTATTTGACCTTATTTGATGTGTAAATTGGACTTTCATACCTATTTCTTAGATACAACAGCAACAATTGAGACTTCGCATCTGTTTCCCTAGATACAACAGGATCAGCTGAGACTGCGCTAATCCTTTTTTTATAGTTAGGTTTTCCTGCGAACTTTGCACAAATTTTCCAAATGACTTTGTTAACCGTACAGAGATTTATTAAACACTTTCAGACCGGAACCGTCTGGAACTGCAAGCTTGACAATTAGATATCTGAGACTTTTAGAAAAAAATCCATATGCGGACTCGAAGTTCGACCATGAGCAAGGATTCGAGTATTTAGGAAGGAATTATTTCATTTAGAGTGTACTGTAGAATTTTTATTTCCCTCCTTTACTCTCAGGTACGTCGCAGAAGACCTTCGTTTACATGATTAGGAAGCTGAAGACATATCTTCTAATGGCATTCAAACGCTTTACTTATGATCGGCACTTAATTTTTTTTCCTATTTGTATAATGTTTATTAATTATGAACTGGAACTTCTCCTCGAAGGACAAAGATATATAATTATTCATTTGACTTATTTCTCCATCTATACAATGACATAACTCTGTTATTCATTTTTCGATGACAGTTGTCAACACAATACCTACTTTTGTTTACAATTTTATGCGTCATGATGACTTATAACTATTTAAAGAATATGAACCCTACACAGCAAGTGATAAATTTTATTTTTATATATATAGAAACTTTCAGATTTTACTGATTTTGATATAATATTTAGAGTTCACAGATAGTATATGACAAGTAATTATTTGAATTTCAATAATAACTTACTGCGAAGAATTCTCATAAATTCTGAACCGACGTACTGAATCTACACGGTTTTAAGTTGAACTTTTGAAACAGAACCATCAAAGTGGGTACCAAAGAGGTATTCCTTCATCCATATGAAGGTAGTACAGCGATGACAGCTGTATCGGAAGATACCGTTCTACCGGCACAAAGCGAAACCATAACTGTAGCACGGCTACTGGGAATCATGGAGTAAGGTACATCGGTTATGATGGAGCCAAGGAACCACGGCGAAGGGGTTGGCAAAGAAGTACTAACTGGAAAAGGATAGGTTACGTCAGTGGAAGAGATCTCAGTGCCTGTGATAAACGTGAATTATCACCCAATTACCTAAAAGAAGGAAACCAAGATTGGATCCTGGGTACCAGTGAGGTCTATAGTTCATAAAACCATGACAACTGACGATTCCAATGCCAGATTCGAACATATGTTATCAGCAGCTTGTCAATCCTTGAATAGTGTCGACAAAAGGGAAATGAGAGAATTTCTCTTGCAGTGTGTAGATCTATTCGTGCCAGAAGGGGGAAAGAATCAGCTCCAAGACTACCACGTGCAAAGAGAGAGGAGGTTGAAAGAATAATTCGTGAGATGGAAGAAGAGAAACTGACAGAACCATCTACTATTCCATGAGTATCTCCAGTAGTACACGTCAAGAAAAAGAATGGTACTACGAGAGTCTGCGTGAACTATCGCCAGGTCAAACAACGTGACGGGAAGACAGCTATCCTCTACCCTGAATCGACAATATGCTACATACTTCGGCCGGCAGCAAACTTTCTTCCACTTTGGACCTGAAGTCTGGTTATTAGCAAGTATAAATGGACCCAGAAGGCATTAACTCGGACATAGGTGGAGATAGCGATGCCGATGATGTTCAAGCAGAACCAACACGTCAAATTTACACAAGTCAAAGAAAATAGCGGCCATATTCAAACATCACAAGCATACACTTTTGAGGTGATCATGGAACCGAAAAATAGTGACCAAGCTTTTTACAGTGATTAATTTTTCCAAGATCCAGATTTTGAGCCATATTCCGTACTTCCGAAGCAAGTATTCACCTTCAGTGATGATAGTGATAGCGAAGATCAGATACCTAGTAATATGGCAAATGATACAAATGGTATAAATCCTTTTAAAAAAATTAGAAAGTCGGCAAGAACTTTCGAACATATTATTTTTGATTGCCCGTTCGGGTCAAAAATTGAAGTTAACGTTCCGTCGCCACTTGAAAATTTTTTGTCAATTATAGGTACTATGATTGAAGCAATTGTTGATGAATCGAATTTATATGCTAGTCAAAATGGAATTCAGCTTGGACTTTCAGCCGAAGAATTAAAAGCATTTTTTGGAATTCTCTTAATAATTGGTTTCCATGTTTTACCTTCGTTGAGGCTTTATTGGTCAACAAATGATAACTTTTTTGTTCCAAAAATTGCAAACATTATGTCTTTTAGAAGGTTACAGCAAATACTCCGAAACCTGCATTTGAATGATAATAGTAAAATCCCACCAAGAGACCAACCAAACTTTATAAAATTAGGCTTTTACTGGATTTCCTAAATAAGCGCAATATTGGAATTTTCCTTCCAAGCAGGAATTTATCTATAGATGAAAGTGTGATAGGCTTCAAAGGCAGATCTACTTTGAAGCAATATATGCCTTTGAAGCCTATTAACAGAGGATTCAAAGTCTGGGCATTTGCTTGGCATCAACCGGATTTTTGATTGGATTCGAAGTTTATCAAGGAAAATCTACAATTTTTGATAACACACCTACGCTTGGGAAAAATATGGTATTGTCACTTAGTACAGATTTACGGAATATTGTCATTTCGTTGATAGCTTTTTCACCTCAATACCAGTCCTAACAATACTCTTAGATAGGGGCCTATTTGCATGTGGCACTATGCAAATTAGCAGGGAGGATACAAAACATATGCTGTGTCCCGATCAAAGACTGAAGTATACTGATAGCGAATTTGCTATTGCTAATGAAATTTCAGTATATTAATGGAAAGAACTGGTTGGTGTGTCCTCTAATATGCATACTCCTTCAGAGTTTACGTTTGTGAAACGAACCCATAAAGATGGATGTAAAGAAGATGTACAATGTCCTAAGATTATTTCAGAGTACAATAAACATATGGGCAGAGCAGACCTCTCCGATAATTTGTCGTCCTAGTATTGTATGTCTTGGAAATCTAGAAGATAGTAAGTGAAAATATTTTATTTCCTCATGGATTCTGTTGTCGCCAACTCTGACATTTTGTATAAAACTATACTAAAACTACCTTCTCACGAAGCAAAGGAAATGAGTCACTTGATGTTTAGAAGTTTACTAGCCAATCAGCTGATAGCAAATTATAGTAATTAGCTGAAAAAATTACGCAAAAGCAAAGGCATTATAGTTACTAAAGCAAGAAAAATACCTGGAAGCATATACAAACATTACATATGTTGGTGAACATATATCTGAGAAAGGTACCATAAAGAGATGCCCATATTGCAGCACAAAGAAATCAGTTGAACAGTTTACATTACAATGTACAAAATGTAACGTTGGTCTCTGTTTGAAATGTTCCATTCCTTGTCATTCACAGTAATTTCAACTTGGTGAGTCTTTTATATTAGAAGTTCATTTTTTATATATCTATGACTACGCTGATGTACAAATCAGTTTGTTACTATAATTTAAGTTGATTGATAGTATGATTTGTTTATTGTATTTTCCATTTTGTTTTTTGTGATATTTACTTGCGGTATAAAAATAGAATTTGATAAAATAAAAAGTGTTCAATTTATTAACCACTATTCAAACTAGTTGAATATAGACCATTAAAGTTTAGTGATCCACTAAATAGCCACTACTATTTTCATTTTTTTTATGCGTAGGACGCTCATGCTCGCACAGGTACTTGTTCTTCATTTCCTTGGCAGTGTAGGACTCTAGGGAAGATGACCCTAGCCTACCCACTAAACCACCCAACCACCCACTATTCGACTCATCAAAAACCTGGTATTGCTCTTTGCATAGCATCAGGTTGATGAGTGGTCTAATACATACTATCCTCTATCCTGTTATCTTTCTTCTATTTTCTTCTGTTTCAGTATCGTAACTATGAAATGTTCAATTACTTTCCATTTCCTGTTGTCTGCCATCATAGTTTGCGCTATGTTTACTGCCGTGAGGTGTGTGCCTATGCTCACATACAGTTGTTCCCTTTCTGTAAGCCATCTTTCGCATTAAAAAAATAGTATGGTCCACGGTGTCCACGATTTTGCAGTACGGACATTCGTCTGTTACTATTTTTCCAATCCTCTTAACATACACTTTGAAGCACCCGTGTCCTGTAAGTACTTGCCAAAGGAAATAGTATACCTGTCTGTGCTTGCAGCCTATCCAGTCGCCCAAGTTTGGTATCAGTAACTTGGTCCACTGTGCCTCGTCTACCGTGTCATCCCAGAGCTGTTGCCACTTATTCAGGTTTATTGTTCTCTCTTCCCTCTTGACCTGTGTGCAATTTTCATCCATTCTCCTATATAGCCTCCACCTCTCCTCGACTAGGAGGTGGATTGGTATTACACCAGACACCACTTGTACCGCTTTAGCAGATGCTGTACGGTATGCGCTGATGACTCTGAGCAGCATCCTTCGTTGTACTCTAGTGAGTAGTTCTCTATACTTCTTAAACCTCATATATTTATGCCAGACGGGAGCGCCATATAGCAGAATAGACTGCACCACGCTGTATAGCATCTCTCACTTTTTTGACCCAGGACCCTTGATATTTGGCATGAGCCTAGTGAGGGCTGCCACCTTTTACTCGGCCTTTCGGGCCGCAGTTTTTATATGCTGACTGAAACTAAATTTTCCCCCCAGGGTGACCCCCAGGCACTTCTTGTGAAGTATTTCTGCTCCGCCACACATAAATCTGATTTCTTCCTTTACTATTGTCATTCTTAGTTCAGTATAATATACCCTAGAGTGTCTCTTTCATATTGTTACAACTCATTCACGTGGATTGTATTCAAAATGATAGCACACTTTTATCATTAGGTATGTGTGCAATTAGTATTTTCATGGAAGTTAATATATTAGCCATCAAAGCTTAAAGGGTTTTAAAATTCGATTGTTGACGTTTTCCCGAATTTTTCATGTTTTGACAGCTCTCAAAAGTGAATTCAAATAAGTACGCCAGTGCATCCTAGATTAATTATGCAATAATGTGTAAACCTTAATTTTAAACGTTTTCACTAAGAAAATTTCGAAAAAAATATTTTTCCAATGTAAATCAACGATGATGAATATTTGAAAGTTATTTTCAATACTAAACATTACTTCTTTATAATAATTTTCGATTTTCTCAAAAATAGAGGTATTTTACTCTTGAGCAGAAATAACATTTTTTGACAAACCTCGTATATGACTTATAAATTTTGATATCTGATGGTTGCATTTTAGGTTTTGGACCAGGCAGAACTTTTTATAACGAATAACTTTTTCCTACTATCCTGCGTAAAGTAAGTATTTTACGCACGCTACGAAGTGTGTAAACTTTTACTTTTTCTACAACTGCTATGAAAAGTAGCGTATTTCTCATAGGTTACTCAATTTCAATACCATATATTGCTCATACTGTGAGAAATATTCTTTCTAACGGCACTTTGCCCACACTACATACATTTATATGAACAATCCAGTAGGGGATACTCGATGCCTAGCCGCTTTCAGCAGGGTATTATCTTCGATTCCTAGCCGCTTTCAGCAGAGGATTCTCGATGCCTAGACTTTTCTACAAAATTATTCACTTGTATTCGTTAAGTTTGTGCATATATATATATATATATTTATATATATATATATATATATATATATATATACATATATATATATATATATATATATATATATATATATATATATATATATATATAAATATGTATATATATATTTCAAATTGAGTGAATGAAAACGACGAATACTCAGTGTGTATTAATTTATTACTTTCAGGCTAAGCGCTTTCGGCTGTTAAGCCATTATCAAAGCCGTCCTATGAAAAAATACAAAGCTTGTGAAATTTTGAAAAAAAAACAATTTAAAAAAGTTGAACTTACGTCATTTAAAAAGTAATTGTCAAAGACATCAAGCTGATCAAAAACAATACTCAATACTCAAGATCTATCCAACCATCGTTATGATTGAGTCATTCGAATAAAAACATTAAATACCCTATTATAAGGGTGTAAAATTATATTCACAAGATGTAAATACACTCAAAATTGAAAAACTGAATTAAACAGATGACAAGCTTGACATTAGAATTACGGTGGCTAATAAGCCAGCGCGCCGTAAAAACGAGTGCATGACAATACAACATATTTACACGACGAACACTGAAACAAAAGCATGATTGTAAAGATGAAAAAAAAATTTTTTCATAGTGAACTGAAAATTGTAGGGAACCCCTAATATTAAATTTATTTTTAAATTTGAAAATGAAGTTAAAGATGTGAATAAAGCAAAAAAAAATTGAAAAACTCTATTCAAATTCAATTCCCAACATTCATCCAATTTAGATGAATAGTAAAATCCGCCTCATCCCTCAGCTGAATACTGAAACCGAATAAAGAGGTTGGATCCATTCCCCAGCCAGTCAGGAACAAGCGTAGTAACCTAAACGTGCGAAATGCTAGATAACATAAATCAAATATTTAGTTGTAAATGCATCCATGGAGGAGCTTATATAATCTATTGACTAAGGTGGAAGAAATACGCTGGCAAGGTGAACCCAACAACCGACGGTCTCACATATGAATTAGATGTAATGGCATAGTGATTGTGACCTAATGGACCAAGCTATGTCCCATACATAGCCCGACGTCAAGAACACAATGTGATTATGAATTTAAGTCAGTTGTTACAAACCTAGACCCATACTAGGCATGTACAAGAAGAGAAGAAATCATAGGAGTATGTTAAGAGTGGAAGGGGTAGGACATAATGTGATAAGAGCTGCAAGATAAAGAAGTTGATGAACCCAACTATGACCCATACATAGCTAGGTTAAACGGGAACAATGAGGTTAAGATATTTTGGTAAGTATGACAAACCTAGATCCATACTAGGCATGTACAGGAAGAAACGGGGTGGGGTGTAAGGAGAAGAAAGAGAAGGCGTGTAGTTATAACAAACCTAGATCCATACTAGGCATGCATAGAAGAGAAGAAACAAAGTATATAAAGAGAAGAAAGGATAGCAGCCATGCCATGGCTGTGACAAACCTAGATCCATACTAAGACCGTCAAGAACCAGGCATGCTCAAAATAATAAGAAAATAAGGGAAAGTGAAAAGGAGGATGATTTGCTCAAGTTATTACGTAGCTTATATGCTTAACCAAACTATGACCCATACATAGCCTGGTGTCTAAAAATGTGAGAAGTGAATAAGGTTGAGCAAACTTAAAATAGAAGAAAGAAGAAATAGAGGTAAAGAATTAATAGAAGATAGGAAAGACTCTTTCATTCGCCTTTTACGAATCAGTAGAGTGCTGGGCGATATATTCTTGGACCGGATCGACACGGTGAGAATGTAAGTCGAACGCCGTAGAGGACCACAAGGTCTTGAACAGAGGTTGAAATTTACAATTAAGATGTACCTGTGTGTTGAGGCAGTTTTCTGAGTTAACATTCATTTCTCTGAGTATTTCTAGATCCTCAAGCAAGTCCATCTTTCTAAAGTTGTTCCTGGGAATGTTATGTAAGATTTTTGAGTTACGTGATGGAGAAAAGTTATGGTTATTGAACTTAATGTGGAAGCCGAAATTCGATGAAGTGGGTTTATTAAGATGTTCCTTAATTCTAGTACCTAAAGAACGAGTAGTCCTACCCACTCTACTGATTCGTAAAAGGCGAATGAAAGAGTCTTTCCTATCTTCTATTAATTCTTTACCTCTATTTCTTCTTTCTTCTATTTTAAGTTTGCTCAACCTTATTCACTTCTCACATTTTTAGACACCAGGCTATGTATGGGTCATAGTTTGGTTAAGCATATAAGCTACGTAATAACTTGAGCAAATCATCCTCCTTTTCACTTTCCCTTATTTTCTTATTATTTTGAGCATGCCTGGTTCTTGACGGTCTTAGTATGGATCTAGGTTTGTCACAGCTATGGCATGGCTGCTATCCTTTCTTCTCTTTATAAACTTTGTTTCTTCTCTTCTATGCATGCCTAGTATGGATCTAGGTTTGTTATAACTACACGCCTTCTCTTTCTTCTCCTTACACCCCACCCCGTTTCTTCCTGTACATGCCTAGTATGGATCTACGTTTGTCATACTTACCAAAATTTCTTAACCTCATTGTTCCCGTTTAACCTAGCTATGTATGGGTCATAGTTGGGTTCATCAACTTCTTTATCTTGCAGCTCTTATCACATTCTGTCCTACCCCTTCCACTCTTAACATACTCCTATGATTTCTTCTCTTCTTGTACATGCCTAGTATGGGTCTAGGTTTGTAACAACTGACTTAAATTCATAATCACATTGTGTTCTTGACGTCGGGCTATGTATGGGACATAGTTTGGTCCATTAGGTCACAATCACTATGCCATTACATCTAATTCATATGTGAGACCGTCGGTTGTTGGGTTCACCTTGCCAGCGTATTTCTTCCACCTTAGTCAATAGATTATATAAGCTCCTCCATGGATGCATTTACAACTAAATATTTGATTTATGTTATCTAGCATTTCGCACGTTTAGGTTACTACGCTTGTTCCTGACTGGCTGGGGAATGGATCCAACCTCTTAATTCGGTTTCAGTATTCAGCTGAGGGATGAGGCGGATTTTACTATTCATCTAAATTGGATGAATGTTGGGAATTGAATTTGAATAGAGTTTTTCAATTTTTTTTTTGCTTTATTCACATCTTTAACTTCATTTTCAAATTTAAAAATAAATGTAATATTAGGGGTTCCCTACAATTTTCAGTTCACTATGAAAAAAATTTTTTTTTCATCTTTACAATCATGCTTTTGATTCAGTGTTCGTCGTGTAAATATGTTGTATTGTCATGCACTTGTTTTTACGGCGCGCTGGCTTATTAGCCACCGTAATTCTAATGTCAAGCTTGTCATCTGTTTTAATTCAGTTTTTTAATTTTGAGTGTATTTACATCTTGTGAATATAATTTTACACCCTTATAATAGGGTATTTGATGTTTTTATTCGAATGACTCAATCATAACGATGGTTGGATAGATCTTGAGTATTGAGTATTGTTTTTGATCAGCTTGATGTCTTTGACAATTACTTTTTAAATGACGTAAGTTCAACTTTTTCAAATTGTTTTTTTTTCAAAATTTCACAAGCTTTGTATTTTTTCATAGGACGGCTTTGATAATGGCTTAACAGCCGAAAGCGCTTAGCCTGAAAGTAATAAATTAATACACACTGAGTATTCGTCGTTTTCATTCACTCAATTTGCATCTAGTGTGTACACCATATCCACAGGCATTTCTATATATATTTCAGTAGCCCCTTCTCCTATTTGCGTGCAATACCCACTAATCTATTCGTTGCTTATTGTTCATATGTCACGCACTATTCGTACATCTTGTTTTTATTTGATTAATCTGGGTCGGAAGTTTCAGACGGGAGTGTTATATACACCTCCGTGTCTATGTTGGTTGTTGTCTCGAATATTCGAGATCTTCTAATATTACTGACACAAAAGTTGTGTTTGACAATCCTGCTGAATTCTGTTATATTTTCTAATGTTTCATTCAACACCTTTGCTCCCATGTTTCACATCTTTTCTTGGTTGTACCGTACCGATGACGGCTAATGAGCCAGAAACATGCATGTCTGCGGTAACCACTCTTTTCAGTAGCCCCTTCTACTATTTGCGTGCAATAGCCACTAATCTATTCGTTGCTTATTGTTCATATGTCACACACTATTCGTACATCTTGTTATTATTTCATTAATCTGGGTCGGAAGTTTCAGACGGGAGTGTCATATGCACCTCCGTGTCTATGTTGGTTGTTGTCTCGAATATTCCAGATCTTCTAATATTACTGACACAAATGTTGTGTTTGACTATCCTTCTGAATTCTGTTATATTTTCTCATGTCTCATTCAACACCTTTGCTCCCATGTTTCACATCTTTTCTTGGTTGTACCGTACCGATGACGGCTAATGAGCCAGAAACATGCATGTCTGCGGTTACCACTCTTTTCAGTAGCCCCTTCTCCTTTCATATATATATTATATATATATATATACATATATATATATATATATATATATATATATATATTGAAATTGTATAATTTATTATATTATGGTCAAAATATTACACGATAATGAAAAAAATTTATTAAATCAATGTATACGATTTATATTGACTCAAGATAGTGTTCCGAAAACTATTTTATATTATTAATTATTCCTAATTCTTTTTTATTTCAATTATTATTATCACTACTTTTACAATGATCTTATTAAAGAAATAATCACCCTACATTTTATATTTTCAATGTAATTGGCCAAATGAAATTTAGAGATTATCCTAAACGGTACCTTCAATTTTCTACATTTACAGTTACTCCAGACCAATCATTACTCTAAATTTATCGTATATCTGCTTAAAAACCTTCTTCATAGACCAGCTCAATTTTATAACACATTTGTTTATGATCTTGACCAAATATTTTTATTACAATCCTTGTTGGGTACATGTTGAAATTTCAGATGCTATTCTCAGTTTTCGATTTCAATCTAATTTATGATATATCTTAATTGAACTCCAAAAAATCTTTACAATTTTCGACTTCTGTCTATTTTATATATTTATCTTCAGAATTTGTTTACAATTCCCAATTTGAATCTACTGTTTATATCTTTATTCAAAATTATTATTAAATTCCCGATTTTACGAACTACTTTCCGTACTACTCCTCTCTTTAAACTTTGAAACTGACAACCCTCTTCCTTATTGCAAAATCAACAAATTTTTTCTTTCAAATTTTCACATGGTCTTGACCACCAAATATCCTACTTGATTCCAAGTGAAATCATATTATTTATCTCAAATGTCATCTGAAAGTCAATGTTTACTTTCTACATAAGTTTAAAAAGCCAGAAATAATCAGTTCATATGTATAGATGAGGCTTCTACTTGATGAAGATCCATACTGAGTAATGAAATGAAACAATTTAATTTGTTAAGAACTACATTATATTTGAATCAATGTTGAATTTGAACTAGTTGACGCGTACGTTTCACTAACACAGTAGCTTTCTGGAAACGAATGAAGATATAACTTAAAAATATTTTAATATGTACAGGGCATAAATCGAGAATTCTATCATAATATTATTAATAAAGTTATTGAAAAAGAAGTTACCTGGAAATTCATCCACAACAAACATTACTAAGCTATCTTCTAGGTAAAAAGGTTTGATAAAAGAGAGTGATTGATATCTAGTTGGTCGTTAAGAAGGTTACCTCAATATTATTTGTTTTTGAAGAACCTCTAATAGATTTTAACTAAAGGATTCACCTTCTACAGGTAAAATTTCAAAATTTGGCCCGAAAATGTGTTAGTTATCTAATAAATGATTTGAATAGTTAGAATCTGATTTTGTGTTGTCATAGCTACGTTTGTATTCCGAAATTCTAGTTTAAAAATTTCTAAAAGTTCTAACGATATAAATTTTATCACAGTTGTCATTACCACACCTTTATTTATAAACCCCTGATTTCTTTAATTTTGAAGATTTATATTTGTTATTTTTTTAAGAGTTTGGATATATTGTAATCAGCTTTGAAGCAAATAATCATGTCTAAAGTTTCTAAAAATAATTTAATTTTTAATGATTGTGTTGCAAAGTATTGTAATGTTTTTGTTATTTATTTAAACAATAAACGGGTGGGATAAATTTCAAACACTCGGTATGGCTACTTACTAAAGTTGTTAAGAACTACATTATATTTGAACCAATGTTCAATTTGAACTAGTTGACGCGTTCGTTTCACTAACACAGTAGCTTTCTGGAAACGAATGAAGGTATAACTTAAAAATATTTTAATATGTACAGTGCATAAATCGAGAATTCTATCATAATATTATTAATAAAGTTATTGAAAAAGAAGTTACCTGGAAATTCATCCACAACAAACATTACTAAGCTATCTTCTAGGTAAAAAGGTTTGATAAAAGAGAGTGATTGATATCTAGTTGGTCGTTAAGAAGGTTACCTGAATATTATTTGTTTTTGAAGAACCTCTAATAGATTTTAACTGAAGGATTCACCTTCTACAGGTAAAATTTCAAAATTTGGCCCGAAAATGTGTTAGTTTTCTAATAAATAATTTGAATAGTTAGAATCTGATTTTGTGTTGTCATAGCTACGTTTGTATTCCGAAATTCTAGTTTAAAAATTTCTAAAAGTTCTAACGATATAAATTTTATCACAGTTGTCATTACCACTCCTTTATTTATAAACCCCTGATTTCTTTAATTTTGAAGATTTATATTTGTTATTTTTTTAAGAGTTTGGATATATTGTAATCAGCTTTGAAGCAAATATTTATGTCTAAAGTTTCTAAAAATAATTTAATTTTTAATGATGGTGTTGCAAAGTATTGTAATGTTTTTGTAATTTATTTAAACAATAAACGGGTGGGATAAATTTCAAAAACTTGGTATGGCTACTTACTAATTTATTTAAACACTAACTCACTAATCACTAGCACTTCATTTATATATACAGTATATTCACTTAGACTAATTTATATAAACAGTTCACTAATTTATATTCACTAATTTATTTGTTTATCTCACGATGTCAAATTATCAACTAACTCTTCCGCTGATCGGTCCTTATTTATATTAAAGCCATTTTTACTAGTAAATTCCAGGCTGCGGCTTATACACACAAATAATTTTTCTAGATAACTCTGGTCACAAAAACCAGTTCTAGGTAAGATAATCTCAATCGTAAACAGTTTTTTATAAATGCGTATCCGCCATAATATTAACAATTATACCTGTCTTAGACAGGGTCGGTTTTAGGGATTATACCAGTGTGCTGTTTCGTAACATTACCCCCTCCTTAAATGGAAGTTCCTCCTGGAACTTTTGTGTAGCCGAGACTGGATGTTTGAATTGGCAACTGGCCCCATTTCTACACTTTCCGATCTTATGGAAATAGCAGGGCACCGTCTTCAACGGATACTGATAACGGGGGTTGTAGCTGCAAATTAATATCTGGACACCGGTATCTTAAAAGATAATCTCTACCATGTTCCTGATGATTCCCCAATCCAACTGGTTACCCGCTATCTTAGGCATAGCCAGTTTCTTCACGTTGGATTCCAACACATGGTCTCGGAGGTTTAGAAGTGCTTCCCACACATCGCGGTAGGTAGATCGATCTTGGAATTCATTTTTAGTTACCACGTAGAAGACGTACCGCGAATTATGTTTCAGTTTCAGTGTCTTGCCAGGTGCTGGAATCTGGTCTTCAAGTTTTTCTAATTGCCCAAACTTCTTTCAAAAGACGGTTGGCAACCCTCGTGCGTTCTTGATACGGGCAGGAATGTTGTATGCCAGTGAATAATCTTCCGGAAGAGTGAACAGATCTTGTTGTTGTTCTGAAGTGACTCCATATCTAGCTTTCCCGGTACCTCCATACGCGCCCATTAATCCCTCGAAGGTAGGGTCGGACACATCTCGAATAAGGTTTACTCCTCCCCCCAGGTCATGGTCTCCTTCGAATGGCGCTAGTCGGTTTTGGTGAACTACTTTCGGTTTTCCGTTGGGAATCTTGCTTATGCGATATATAACATCATTGATCCTTTTCTTGATTAAGTATGGACCTTCCCAGGATTTTTGTAATTTTGGAGAAATTCCTTTTCTCCTCGTCGGGTTGTGTAACCATACTTTGTCCCCTTCTTTAAAACCGCCTTCTGTGGCCTGCGTGTCGTACCGACTTTTCATTCTGTCGCTGGCATCTTGAAGATTGGTTAGAACTAATTCATGAATATCGTCCAGCCTTCTTCTCAATTGGATCACGTAGTCTTCGCCTGCTAGATCTTCTCCAGGCCGACAGCTAAATTCCAGGTCACAAGGAAGCCTCATTTCACGTCCAAACAGGATTTTCGCCGGTGTTTCACCCTAGGACTCATTGACAGCAGATCGATAAGCCAATGCGAATAGGGAAAGATACTGGTCCCAATCTCTCTGATGGCTGGATACTACTTTGGACAGGTATTTTCCAATAGTCCTGTTTATTCTCTCGACCATTTAATCTGACTGTGGATGTAAAGCTGGGAATGCTTGTCGCAAATCTCCTGGAATAGATGGCTTTCAAAATTTCTCCCCTGGTCACTGTGGACTTCCAAGGGTACTCCATATCGGCTGATAAATTCCTTCACCAATTCATCCGCGACAGTTGTGGCCTCTTGGTTGGGAATAGCGTAAATTTCTACCCATTTTGTGAAATAATCCATTACAACCAGTATGTACTTGCTACCATTTTCTGTCGTCGGAAATGGTCCAGCGATATCTAAAGCAATCCTTTCGAAAGGGCTTCCAACATTGTACTGTTTCATGGGTGCCTTTCTTTTGCGATGTGGTCCATTACTCGTAGCACAAGTCGTACATTTCTTACACCAGTCCTTCACATCGTCGGAGCTGTTCATCCAATAAAACCTTTCACGGACTCGCTGAAGGGTTTTCTTCACTCCCAGATGACCTCCCGATGGACTGTCGTGTAACTTCTTCAGTACCTCAGCTACTCTTGTTCTCGGGATTACTAGCTGTCTCCTCATCTCAGAACCATCATCGTTTTCAAGGACTCTTTTCAACAGCCCTTCTTCCAGGATAAGGGAATCCCACTGAGCCCAATATGCCTTGAGTGTCGGTGAAAATTTTGACACTTCTTGCCAGGTAGATCGCCGATTTTCTTTCTTCCATTGCCGGATCATCTTCAGGAGAGGATCATTCTCCTGATATTCTCTGATCTTGGTGGGTGACCATTCCTCGTTGACTACAGTAGTTCTTGAAACTGCGGCTTCCCTAGATTCCACCTTGTTGCAGTGGGAGCAGTCTGTTGGGCACGGCCGTCTAGACAGGGAGTCGGCATTTCGGTGACTCACACCAGTTCAATGTTCGATGTTGAAATCGTATTCTTGAAGTCGTTCAATCCATATAGCGATCTGGCCCTCGGGATTCTTGAACTGCATCAACCACTTGATTGCTGCATGATCAGTCCGGATTAAAAACTTCCTACCATAGAGATACTGGTAAAAGTGTTCCATGGACTTCACTACTGCCAAAAGTTCTCTTCTTGTGACGCAGTAGTTTCGTTCTGGTTTGGAGAGTACTTTACTGAAATATCCCAGTACTCTTTCTTGCCCTCCTTGGATCTGTGAGAGCACTCCACCAATTCCTACGTTGCTTGCGTCAGTGTCAAGAATAAAGTCTCCCTCTGGTAATGTATATCCTAATATCGGCGCCGAGGTTAAATGCCTCTTCAAGGTTTCAAAAGCCATTTGACCGTCTTCGTCCCATTGGAAATCTCTTGCTTCTTCTGTGAGTCGCGTTAGAGGCTTGGTAATATCTCCAAACTTCCTGATAAATCTTCTATAATACGTGCAAAGTCCAAGAAAATTCCTAATTTGATGTTTGTCGGTTGGTTGCGCCATTGCTGAATGGAAGCAATTTTCTCTGGATCCACCGCCACTCCTTCATTGCTTACTATATGACCTAGATAGTTGACTTGGTTTTGGAATAGCTGACGTTTCTTCGGGTTCAACATGAGCTGGGCAGCTTGGAGTCGTTTGAATACGTCTTCCAAATTCTTCAGATCCTCGTCAAATGTCTTCCCCAGTACTACGATGTCGTCCAAATAGACCAGGCATGTCTTCCAAGACAACCCTCTCAAGACATTTTCCATAAGTCTTTCAAATGTCGCAGGCGCATTACAGAGTCCGAATGGCATGACGTTGAATTGCCATAATCCAGATCAGGTGGTAAAAGCAGTCTTTTCTTTGTCTTCTGAGTCCATTTCCACTTGCCAATAGCCAGACTTCAGGTCCAAGGTGGAAAACAGTTTGCTGCCGGCCAAGGTGTCTAGCGTATCGTCGATTAGGGGCAGAGGATAGCTGTCTTTCTTCGTCACGTTGTTAAGCTGACGATAATCCATGCAGAATCTCGTAGCTCCATCCTTTTTCTTCACGAGCACTACTAGAGACACCCATGGACTAGTAGATGGTTCTATTACTTTTTCTTCTGCCATCTCTCGAATTATTCTTTCAGCCTCCTCTCTCTTCGCTCGTGGAAATCTTCGAGCTGATTGTCTAATTGGCTTAGCATTACCAGTATCAATTTTGTGTTTGACGGCTGATGTTCTGCCAGTCTTTCCTCCTTTTGGTACGAATGAGTCTCGATACTGCAAGAGAAATTCTCTCATTCTCTTTTTTCAGCTCGATCCAAAGATTGACCAGCTACTGATAACATCTGTTCGAATCTGGCATTGGAATTGTCAGTGGTCGTTGTTTGACGAACTATAGACGTCACTGGTACGCAGGATCCAATCTTGGTTTCCTTCTTGATGGTAATTGGGTAATCATTCACGTTCATCACACGTACTGGGATCTCTTTCGCCGATGTAACCAATCCTTTTCCAATTAGTACTCCTTTGCCAACTTCTTCGTCGTGATTCCTTGGCTCCATCATTACCGGTGTACCTTCCCCCATGATTCCCTGTAGCCGTGCTACTATCATGTTTTCGCTTCGTGTAGGTAGAACGGTATTTTCCTGTACAGCTGCCAACACCGCGCTGCCTTCATATGGATGCAGGAATACCTCCTCGAAACCCACTTTAATGGTTCTGTTTCTGAAGTCTAATTGGAAACCATGTACATTCATTACGTCCAATCCCAGAATCACGTCTTCTTCAATGTCAGCTACGATTACCGTATGCGTGAACTTTTCTGCGCCAATTCCCAATTGGATTTGTGTCTCACCGTGAACGTTGGCGCTCTCACCTGTGGCAGTCCGCAGTCGCAATCTTGTTGGTAGAAGCTTCTTCTTGGAGTTTATTATTTCTGGTCGTAAATTGGTCCTAGTTGCTCCAGTGTCAACCAGCAGAGCATATTTCTTGCCATTTACTCCGCCATCCACGTATACACTGTCGTTGCGACATCTGAGAGAAGCTATCAGTATGAGAGGGTCATTGGAGCGTTCATGGGTCGGTGCTGACTCCTCGTAGCCAACCCGTTCTAGTTTTCCTGTGACTGGGGTTCTTGGTTTGCAGGAGTCTTGAAGCGCTTACATGAATTACGTACATGCCCTAGCTCGCCACAATTCCAGCATCTGATTTTTCTCGGCTTCTTGCCCATCATATTTTTCATAAAACTGACGAACTGGTCAAATCTGTCTTCGTCACCTTCTTCTTGGATGGTCCTTATTTTGTTATATCCTGAAGCCTTCGTTGCTGCTTCATATTCAAGGGCATCTGTCAATGCGTCGACTAATGTTTTCGGATGTGCTAAACGAAGCGTCCTCTGCATATCAGGGTCACGTGAGCCTTCAATAAAGGCCTGGATGCCCAGACATTTCATCATGTTATCTGGTGCTGACGGATAAGCAAATCGAACTAGTGGGGCAATGTCCACTTCATATTCTTGAAGGGATTCATCCCGTTTCTGCCTTCGGTTCTTCAGTTGAGATTGGTATAAATGTTCTAGATGTTCATGACCATATCGCATGTCCAATCTCTTCTTCAGCTGCTCGAAGTCATCCGTTTCTTCCAAAGGTATCGTCTGGAGTACATCTAAGGCATCTCCGCGAAGCGCGATGGTTAAGTTCACTGCCTTCTCTCTATCGGACCAATTATTCACTCTAGCGGCTGCTTCAAATTGTTTCACATAATTGGTCCACGACATTTTTCCATCGAACGTTGGGGCCTTGACTCGGGTAAAACTGCCAATGTCTTCAAACTCAGATACTGTTTCTGGCTTGCAAAGTTTCGTTTGCTCGGTCTTCTTTTCTTCCTCTGGCGTGCCTCGCGTTCTTGAATCGGCAATCTTTCCTCTAACTCCTTGATTTTCTCGTCTATCGTTGTAATCTTATTCTTGATTTTCTCGTCTATCGTTGTAATCTTATTCTCGATTTTCTGGTCCATCGTTGACATTTTATTCTCGATTTCAGATTTGAGAGACGAAATTTCATTTTCAACGTCAGCGGAAATGTCGTTTTTCATTAATAACATATCTGCAGATATATCGTTCTTCAAAGTAGAGATCTTCTCGTCCATATTAACTGAAATGTCGATCTTTATAGCAAAAATATCGTTCTTTATAGCCGAAATATCACTTTTCACATTCGTAGAAATCTTCTCTTCCATGCCAGAAATATCGTTCTTCATAGCAGAAATCTTCTCGTCCATGTTAGCAGAAATGCTCTCTTCCATGGCAGAAATCTTCTCGTCCATGTTAGCAGAAATTGAGGAGATTAAGGTGGAAGCCTCGTCATTAAATAAAACTGTTTCTGGATCAAAGCCGTCATTTTCCAGTGCCACTGTCTTTCTACTAATTCACTTTTCTTACCGGACGTTTCCAACTCACGATCTTCCAATTCTGCTCTTAATTCTGCCACTTCCAGATCCCTTAATCTCTTGGCCATTTTTACGAAGCAATTTATTTATATTATCCCACTTCTGACACCAATCAAATGTTTTTGTTATTTATTTAAACAATAAACGGGTGGGATAAATTTCAAACACTCGGTATGGCTACTTACTAATTTATTTAAACACTAACTCACTAATCACTGGCACTTAATTTATATATACAGTAGATTCACTTAGACTAATTTATATAAACAGTTCACTAATTCATATTCACTAATTTATTTGTTTATTTCACGATGTCAAATTATCAACTAACTCTTCCGCTGATCGGTCCTTATTTATATTAAAGCCATTTTTACTAGTAAATTCCAGGCTGCGGCTTATACACACAAATAATTTTTCTAGATAACTCTGGTCACAAAAACCAGTTCTAGATAATATAGTCTCAATCGTAAACAGTTTTTTATAACTGTGTATCCTCCATAATTTTAACTATTATACTTGGCTTAGACAGGGTCGGTTTTAGGGATTATACCAGTGTGCTGTTTCGTAACAGTATGTTAAGCTTGTAGATTGTTTATTATTATTTTTATCAGAAGTAACCATAAAGGTTTCAAACTTAATATTCAACCCAAATCTTCATTTGATAACTTCAACAAACTGGGTATTGAAACATAAATTAATATGTATAATTTGAAAGAATTTGTCGATTTTAACAAACCCAACTTCGAATTATCAGTCGCCAAACCAATTCAACAAAAATCAGAGTCAAATATTCTAATTTTCACAAAAGCAGATAAAGTAAATACGGCAATAGCGTTACCAAAAGAAGATTATATATTAAGAACCAACATTTTATACAAGTGAGCAATTTTGAGATCCTTAAAAAAACCCAACTAATAAATTTCGGAACGAAATGAAATTAGCACTAGATAACGCTAAATCAATAATTAACGATAAAGAAAAATATAAATTATTTTTACGCAATCCGCAACACCCTGAACTCTATTCATTAATTAAACTCTATAAAGAGGGGTACCCAATCAGACCAGTGTTTCATTATTTCACAGTACCTTCATTAAAAATTTCATATATTCTCGTAGATGTCATTTCTTAACATTGTTCATCCAAACCTCGATTTTCCGTTAAAGACTCAATTAATAATACTCAAGATATAATACTACCCCACAACTCTAAATTCAAATCGTTCGATGTAACAAATCTATTCCCTTCACCTTCACATACCTCCTACAGAAACTATAACTCTTGCTGATCACTTACTCGCATACAATAATGCTAATCCTATAATTCACTCTGATATCATTACTTTATTAACAGTGTATTTGAATCAAAATTATTTTCATTTCAGTGGAGAGGTTCATAGCAGTAAAAATGGTTTGATTATGGGCAACCCCCTCAGCCCCCTACTAGCATAAATTTTTATGGATAATATAAAAAAAATAATTCATAAACACCGCCTTAGTAAAAAATGTATGTACTAGCACCGATATGCGGACGACATTTTAGCTAGCTTCACCGGTACAAATAGACAATTAGACAGCTTCGTCACTTACATAAACTCAATTCACAATAATATCAAATTTACTGTAGAACTGGAACAAAATAGGTCCATAAACTTTTGAGACCTTACAAGTTCAAATATAAATAATAAAAATTATCTTTCTATATTCCATAAACCTTCACATACCGACATTACAATTCATAGTATATAGGTCCCCAATTCAGTCATAAACTAGTAGCTTTCAATGGTATGATACACATACTCTCAACATTCCCATTAAATACTAATAATTATAACAATGAATTAAATATCATACAATAAATAGCAGTTAATAATAATCACGATCCCAGTTTAATTGACAATATCATAAATAAAAAGATAAGAAAACAGACTTTAGTATTTCCTGCTGATAAAACTAATAATAAACAATTCAAAAGCTTAACATACTTTGGAACACCATAATTAAAAATTAATTCATTTTTAGAAACTTTAGACATGAATATTTGCTTTGAAACTGATTACATTTTATCCAAACTCGTTAAAAATAACGAATATAAATCTTAAAAATCAAACACATCGGGGGTTTATAAATTAAAATGAGGTAATGACAACTGTGATAACATTTATATCGGTAGAACTTTCAGACATATTTAAACTAAAATTTCGGAATACAACAAAATATTAGATTCTAACTATTTAAATTATTTATTAGAAATCAACAGATTTTCGACAGAAATTTTGAAATTTTACATGTAGAAGAAAAATCCTTTAGTTTAAATTTATTAGAGGCTCTTGATATTAACAAACACAAATATTCAGGTAACCTTCTTAACGACCAAATAGATATCAATCACTCTACTTCATTGAACCTTTATACCTAGATGATAGCTTAGGAATGTTTGTTGTGAATCAATTTCTAGGTAATTTTTTTTTCAATACATTTGTTAATAATAGTATAATAGAATTCTGTAATTATGTATTGTATGTATTAAAACATTTTTAAATTTTCCTTCATTCGTTTTCAGAAAGCCGCTGTGTTACTTTAACTCTTCAACTAATTCAAATATAACACTAGTACAAAGATAATGAAATTTTAAATAAATTAAATTGTTTTATTTCATCGGTCAGTATGGATCTTCATCAAGTAAAAGCCTCATATTCACAAATGAATTGATTATTCCCGGCTTTTTAAACTTATGTAGAAAGGGGGCATAGACATTCAGGTGACATTTGAGATAAATAATATGATTTTAATTGGAATAAAGTAGGATATTTGGTGGTCAAGACGATATAAAAATTTGAAAGAAAAAATATATTGATTTTACAATGAGGAAGAGGGATATCAGTTTTGAATCTTAAAGAAAGAAGTAGTAAGAAAATTTGTTCGTAAAATCGGGAATTTAATAATAAGATAAAATAAAGATGTTCAATTATTACAAAAAGTGTTTTGTATGAAACTCAATATTTGTAGCTAATTCCATAATATAATGAAAAATGTTGAAAATTCTAAAAAATTTATAATTGTTTCGATAACTGAATATCATCGTCATGATGACAGAAGTTACATTTAATTTAATGCCTACCTGATGTTTAGTAGTTATTTTTGACTAGACCAAGAAGTGACCTACCTTGTGATTGACTTAATATATGTTAATATAAAAAGAAGATGAGACAGTACAAATATTGAAGCTTAGATACTATTAGCCCTATGGTGATATCCTGGATATCATTTTTCCAATTAAGATCAGCGTAACTGTGCAATGACATAGAAAACCAGGAAATGTATCATTGAATTATATACCGCTAGTCTTTGTGATATGGGATGATTGGAACTATATGGAATTCTCACATCAGTATGTGTTGGTTTTCGGTAAACTGAATAATTAAGTACATTATTAACTCTTTGAATTTCCAAATCAAGAAAATTGATTTAGTCATTTTCTTCCACTTCTAATGTAAATTTAATTTTTGGGTGTAAATTATTAATGTGGTTGAAAAATATATCTAATTGTCGTTCACTACCTATAAAATAAGCTAATATGTCATCCACATATCTATACCAAAATAAAACATTTTTTGAAATATTATTATCAAAGATTTTTCTTTCTAAACTGTCCATAAAGATGTTTGCCAAAATAGATGATATAGGGCTTCCCATTGGTAAACTTTCATTTTGAATATATATCTCATTGTCAAAAGTGAAATAATTCTGATTAATGCATACATCAAATAAATTAAGTATATATGATTTTATTCCTGGATTAATATTTTTATCTTCTAGTAATTTTCTTACAAGTATTAGACATTCTTTAGGAGGAATTTTAGTAAACATATTAGTTACATCCAGGGTCGGAAGGTTCAGGCAGGAGAGCTATAAACGCCTCCGTGTCTCTGTTGGTTGTTGTCCTGATAACTCGGGATCTTCCATTTGAAGGCACAAATGTGTGTTTGGTTATCTTGTTGAAATCCGTTGTTTGTGTTTTCTCATGTTTCAAATTACATGCTTGCTCCCAAGTTGTACACCCTTTCTTGGTTATACCGTGCCGATGACGGCTAATGAGCTAGAAACATGAATGTCCACGGTTACCACTCATTCTCTGTAACCTATTTTGCGTGATTTACCCATTTAATTATGTATCTGTTTTATACTCCACGCGTTATTCTTTCATATCTTATATATATATATATATATATATATATATATATATATATATATATATATTTTCTTTGCAACCTATGTCGGGGAGCGAAGACGGGCAGTAACTTTAGTGAACTGTATAATTTTTGAGGAAAGTACACGGCAATCTTAACGTGTTAGAGAGAGAACGAACTACCGGCCTTCTTCAGGAAAGCCTACGGCGAATAACTGAGTTAGTAGTAACTAGTAAGTTACACAACTAAAACACACAACTTGAAGAACAACGCACTAACTTCACAATAACGCTCTTACATCTTACATAGGGTTGTCTACAGCGTGTAAACACACACACAGTGGGTGTGCTCCAGGCGAAGGTTACTACTGTACTTTTCGAAGGCTAATTGAATACTTTCTGAAAAATGAATTCGCGCGCTCATAGATTCGTTACTGTTAGCCAGCGACATCTACGCCGGTTCCAATACATATGTACAGGGTGTCTCGAAATTGATAATTAGAACAGTTGGAATTACTTAGTGTAAATTCCAACAACCCTCTAACTTAAAAATACCAAATTTGGTACACTGTATAAGACTGTTGAGAGCATTAAGAAATGGTAAGTATAAGGCGATCGAACCATTAGTTAATTAGGGGTGACCTAACCTAAAAATTTCTCAGAATCTTTTATCTGTTTTTCGATTCGAAAATTTTTATTTTCATACCATGGTTAACTTAATTCTTAAACTTTTTTTACTTTTGTAATTTTGCAAAAAACTTTGTTATTTTCAAGGAAAAATCGAATAACCAAAGACATGTTTTCAACAATGTTATTTAAAAAGTTACATAAAAGTCAATAGTTTGCTATGAATTTATATATCAAATTTTAGAATTTTGAATTCAGTTCTTGTAGTAAGTAAATTATTATAATTTGTTTCGAATGAGTGGAAAATTCTCATTTTGTGAAATTCATAGCCAACTCTTGACTTTTTTGTAACTTTTTAAATAACATTGTTGAAAACATGTTTTTGGTTATTCGATTTTTTCTTGAAAATGACGAAGTTTTTTGCAAAATTACAGGAGTAAGAAAAGTTTTAGAATGAAATTATTCATGTCATGAAAATAAAAATTTTCAAATCGAAAGGCAGATAAAAAAATTCTGTGGAATTTTGAGGTTAGGTCACCCCTAATTAACTCCTAAGAATGGTTCGATCGCCTTCTACTTACCACTACTTAATGCTCTTAACAGTCTCATACAGTGAACCACATTTTGTATTTTCAAGGTTAAGGGCTGCAAAGAAATAAATTTTTTTCGAAATTTTGGGCTCTACTTTGAAACCCTTTAACTCCTCAGGGATGCAACTTGATATAGAGGTAAATTGCCGCCAATCGTCATATTTTGGGCTCCCCTATACGACTCTGTTCTGTGTCGTTTCTTATGCGGGACACCCTGTATATATATAGGGTGTTGAAAAGAAGTGTCACAAAATGAAATGGTGAATAGTATGATCCAAAATAAGCAGAAAAGTCTTAATAAATATATGACCGCAAATTAACGGTTTCGGAGATACGGACCATTTTGTGTTTATAACAATTTTTTATTATGTATAAAAAAACAATGATATTTATAAACAACCAACAACAACATAGAGTTAAATGAGATGTTCAAAGTGCCCTCCCTCAATTTCAATGCAGCTACGACATCTCCTCCGCAAGGACTGTCGGATTCTTTCCAAAACACCCTCATTGGCTAGGATTCGATGACATTCCTGCTCTATTCGTTGCTGCAGTTCTTCCAGGTTATTCACAGGAGTGGCGAAGTGGCGTACACGAAATTTTTTATGTGTGCCCAAAGAAAAGAGACAAGGGGATTTAAATCAGGCGATCTTGCAGGCCATGGCACAGGTCCGTCCCTTCCTATCCATCTTCCACCAAAGGATCCGTCTAAATGTTCGGTCGACTCCGGAAAGCAAATTTTTGAGAATGAAAAAAGATAATCAAAAAATGATGCAAAACACTCCGTATCTCTGAAACCATTCATTTGCGAACATATGTTTATTGAGAATTTTCTGCATATTTTGGCTCATACTACCCCCCGTTTTATTTTGTGACACTTTTTTTTAACACCCGATAATGAGCAACGTACATCTTATATATATATATATATATATATATATATATATATATATATATATATTGAACCAGATATCATAGATAATAATAGAATTAGTAATATAAAAATATGTTTGCTAGTATGAAATATATATGAAAATAACTTAATTTAAGAAAACAAGTAAAAAGGAAACACTTTGCTTAATTTAAACAACATATCAAATAAAGATATATTAAATAACAGCCAATAACAATATAATAAATAAGGAATTACCTCAATGATAACATAAAATGTAGATATTGCCTAACCAATGTGGTGATGTAAATAAAGTTGCCTAAGACGAAGATTAATTTCCATATCATAACAGCTGTTCATCTGAAATGAAAACAAATATTACTATAGTTAATTCATTATAATCATTAATTTAAGAATAAGAACAAATATAAATATTGAATAGAATATAATCCAATAGATTTCATAGATAAACAAATAATGACATATAGACAAATAACATAAGAGAATTTATATTTATAATTGATATGAATGTAACAAGGATATACTATCAATAATAATATTGAATGTTGTACTATGTAAGTGTATCTAAGTATAACCAATTTTAATGTATTTGTATGTATGAAATTGTTTTGATAAGTGATTGAAGTTTCAATTATCTGATTACAAAAGACAATATCTTATTGGTTGTAAAAGATGACATAACAAACTGTGAATCAATAAATAAACTTTTGAATAGTGATCTGGAAAATAACAAAAGACTGTTTTGTTTAAAAAAATTGAGAATCGAGGGGACGCTTGGGAGAACAGAAGCTGGTGTTAAGGAGCGAGGAGTGTATGTGATAGTGTTCCTAAAAATTTAAAGATATTCCCGGTATAAGACATTTAAACTCCTAAAGTACTGTTAAATACAATAATAGAAATACTTACAGTTAATTGTAATAAGTTTTCCGACAAGAATCTGTGAAATTTTCAACAACTTTGGTTTTTTTTGGAGATTCAGTGGGGTGTTCCTGGGATCCAGAGACTTTCTTCCAAATTCAAGATCATCAGGTCAGTGTATTTAAATCATTTATTGGCCAATAAATAGTGTAAAAACTCAAAATCCCAATTAAGTACTTAATTTCATAAATTGACAAACTTTTGCAAATATATGATCGATCTAAAAAAAAAAGAAACAGACTTTATATAGTATATTCATTGTATAAATCGTTAAATTTAATAAAAGGCCGAACTTTATATAAATTAAAATATGTACTTACGCTAATCACGCCATCTTGTAATTGCATAAATATGGTGATTGAAATTTCATAATGTAATAACTATGTCCTTCTGTATATAATCTCTATTTCTCTATCCATGTATATAACTAATTTCTTCCCACAGCTACTTGTATCATATATGACTATGATATATATATAAATTCTTTTATGTTTTGTATAATCCATTTACCTATCTGCATCATCAAACAAACTATGTTTGTATTAATATAGATGTTTCTTACGTACCATAATTGTTCGTTTCATGCTAAAGCGCATGACTAATTTTTTCACGCATGCGCATTTATGATATTATTAAAATCAATAAATAGGTACATATAACCATTGGCGTCGCATATTATTTTATCAAATAAATATTGCATTGATAATTAAATTGATTTCAAATAATGTGTTTTCTTTTTATTTCAACTTTTTCAACAGCATAAATTGCCAGGACTCAAAGGGAAAAAGGATTTCATGCTCCCGAATAATCTAATTATAATAAATTAATAAACAAATATTAAAAACAAACTGAGCTAGCCAAACTTAAAACTAAAACAAAAATTTTAAATAAATAAACATATACATTTAAATCATCTACTATAAAAACTAAGTATTATATCACAAATATATAGTTTAATTGTCACCCAAAACGTGGGGCGTTGTAAAAAATTTTGGTTATATTTGTAAATTTTAAACTCAATTAAAAATGGCAAAACGAATGACGTTGAGAGATGGAAGGCAGGTAGGAACAGGCAGTGGATCAGAAGAGGAAAGGGAGGAACGAAGTCATGGTATGGGAGATTACCAAGCGGTATATTTGGAACAAGGACAACAATTAGAAGGAGATGTACAGGAAGAAAGTATGACAGGAGATGGGGAAGCTGTAGGACAAGAAGATAGGACACAGAAGATGCAAAATAGAAGAAGTAGAGATGATCAGATGGACATGATGCAATTTTTGATCAGAATGAAGGATGAATTAAGAGGAGATATGAACAATATGAAGAAAGAGTTGAAAGGAGATATCAACACAGTAAGTGAAAACATAAAAGAAATGAGAGAAGATATGAGAAAGTGGGATGACAAAAGAAGAAAAGATAGGAGAAAACTATGGTAAAAGATTTTAACCGAGTCGAGGGGAACATTGATGGTAAGATGGATAGTAACAAGGATAACATAAATGTGGAAACTATTGGTAAGGAGGACAAGATTAATGAAAATATGAACAATATGAGGGGAGATTTGAAAGCGACTATAAATAAAAATACTGATATGATGGAACCGAAAACAAGTAATAATTTGAAAAATAAAATTGATGATAGGAAACCAGAAAATATTAAGGAACTCAAGGAGAATCAGGAAGAATTTGAGAATGAACAATCTAGAAGGCAAATAGATAAAGTTAACTTAGATATGGAGGATCAAAATAAAAATTTGAAGATAGAGCCAAAAGAAAGCGGAATCAAAATGGAAGAAAATTCACCAAAAACTATCCAAACGGAAGTTTCAAAACAAGCAAATAAGTTAACAAAGAACATAGATGAAGTAGAAATGGAAAGTTTCATGGAAATTAAGAATATTAAGAAGAATAATCAGGAATTAACAAATATCACAGATGGGACAGAAGAAATTAAGAAGGAAACTGGAGAAGTAGGATACAGTAAATTACAAGGACAAGTAAGTAAACAGGTAAATCAACATTCTCAAGGAAAAGTGAATGAAGAAATCACAGATTTGTATGGTAGAATAGAAAAATCAACAGGCATATGTACTAGAAGGAGTCAAGTCATGGATAAACAATATAATAAAGAAATAGAAGAGATGAACCGGAGATTAAAGGACACAGTAGAAGAAATAGAGGATAGTATAAGAAGAAATAAAGGAGGTATAGGATGTTCAAGAAATTTTTATAATAATGTAGTAACAGGAATAAAATGGGACAACATGATGACTATGATCATACAAAAGCTTTCTTTAAAATAATACATAGTAAAATGCATAATATGGAAGAATTGGAAACGCAGATTTTAATGGATTCATGGGAAGAAATTTATGAGATATGGGGCAACAGAGTTAAAAAGGATACAGTAGAGAATAAACAGACGCTTCAGAAATTTATCGAGCATCAAACAACAAGAGAAGAAAGCAAGAAAAAGGTTAGAAAAAGAAAAGCAAATTAAATAATAGAACAAGAGAATAGGAATGAAATATGGAGACGAAAATGCAATTCAATGAAAAAGGGAAAGGATACAGAAATGAAGTTGAAATTAAAATTTATTATTAATGAGTAACACAAGTATAAATAATGTACATAGAATTTATTATTAATGAGTAACCCAATTCTAAAGAATGTATATATGTTATGTTACGAATAATATTTAAAGAAGGAAATGATAGTCATAAGGATAGATTTAAAATTTAATATTAAGTAGTGTACAAAGATAAAGTAGATATTAGACAGAGTTTTGTTTTCCATTTGGCAGCTGATGATCCAATTAAATTCATCACGTTTGTTTCTTCAGAACCTAAAAAAATAAATATAATATAATATAAAGAAAAATTTATTAGGTAAAACTTATAATTAAAACATTTTAAAAAAAATTTTGTGTATGGCAAATCAATATATATAGCAAATAAAGGAAACAATTTATAAGAGATACTGGTTTTACATTGAATGAAACTATTAAAGAATATATGATAGAGGGGATAAAATAAGAATAACTCAAGTATCAAATAGAAGTTCACATTTTTAAATAAGGAAATAAGATGTAAGTAATAAAGGATAGGAAAGGATAATAATGAATGATATTGATTAAAAATATAGGAGGTAATGTTTAATGTCAATTAGAATCTTATAGATTACTTGAAAATACAGGAAGGAATAAGGAAGTTGATATTGATATATATATATGAATTTAAGAAATAATTAATTATATTGAATAATGAATATTGAAAAGAAATATGATATGAGGAGTATATAGAAGTATAATGTAATTACAAAGAAATAAGTTGATATATAAGTGGATGTTAGGAAGAAATGATAATAATGAAGTATTATATGAAGTAATATTAAAAATATAAATTGACATTGATCTTAATCAAGTGTATTTTAAAGAAAGAACTAGGAGACAGTTATTGAAAGAAATAGATTTTGTAGTAGGAAAAATGTGAACAAATATTTGAGAAACAAAGGTAAAGAAAGTAAGATTATGCCATAAAATTGTTAAATTTTTTTTTGAATAAAATAAAATCAATCATTTATAATAAGAAAATTGAAATTTAAATAAATATCCAGGGTATGGATATCATTTAAATTTAAATTTGAGGGGAATTGAACCAGATATCATAGATAATAATAGAATTAGTAATATAAAAATATGTTTGCTAGTATGAAATATATATGAAAATAACTTAATTTAAGAAAACAAGTAAAAAGGAAACACTTTGCTTAATTTAAACAACATATCAAATAAAGATATATTGAATAACAGCCAATAACAATATAATAAATGAGGAATTACCTCAATGATAACATAAAATGTAGATATTGCCTAACCAATGTGGTGATGTAAATAAAGTTGCCTAAGACGAAGATTAATTTCCATATCATAACAGCTGTTCATCTGAAATGAAAACAAATATTACTATAGTTAATTCATTATAATCATTAATTTAAGAATAAGAACAAATATAAATATTGAATAGAATATAATCCAATAGATTTCATAGATAAACAAATAATGACATATAGACAAATAACATAAGAGAATTTATATTTATAATTGATATGAATGTAACAAGGATATACTATCAATAATAATATTGAATGTTGTACTATGTAAGTGTATCTAAGTATAACCAATTTTAATGTATTTGTATGTATGAAATTGTTTTGATAAGTGATTGAAGTTTCAATTATCTGATTACAAAAGACAATATCTTATTGGTTGTAAAAGATGACATAACAAACTGTGAATCAATAAATAAACTTTTGAATAGTGATCTGGAAAATAACAAAAGACTGTTTTGTTTAAAAAAATTGAGAATCGAGGGGACGCTTGGGAGAACAGAAGCTGGTGTTAAGAAGCGAGGAGTGTATGTGATAGTGTTCCTAAAAATTTAGAGATATTCCCGGTATAAGACATTTAAACTCCTAAAGTACTGTTAAATACAATATTAGAAATACTTACAGTTAACTGTAATAAGTTTTCCGACAAGAATCTGTGAAATTTTCAACAACTTTGGTTTTTTTTGGAGATTCAGTGGGGTGTTCCTGGGATCCAGAGACTTTCTTCCAAATTCAAGATCATCAGGTCAGTGTATTTAAATCATTTATTGGCCAATAAATAGTGTAAAAACTCAAAATCCCAATTAAGTACTTAATTTCATAAATTGACAAACTTTTGCAAATATATGATCGATCTAAAAAAAAAGAAACAGACTTTATATAGTATATTCATTGTATAAATCGTTAAATTTAATAAAAGGCCGAACTTTATATAAATTAAAATATGTACTTACGCTAATCACGCCATCTTGTAATTGCATAAATATGGTGATTGAAATTTCATAATGTAATAACTATGTCCTTCTGTATATAATCTCTATTTCTCTATCCATGTATATAACTAATTTCTTCCCACAGCTACTTGTATCATATATGACTATGATATATATATAAATTCTTTTTTGTTTTGTATAATCCATTTACCTATCTGCATCATCAAACAAACTATGTTTGTATTAATATAGATGTTTCTTACGTACCATAATTGTTCGTTTCATGCTAAAGCGCATGACTAATTTTTTCACGCATGCGCATTTATGATATTATTAAAATCAATAAATAGGTACATATAACCATTGGCGTCGCATATTATTTTATCAAATAAATATTGCATTGATAATTAAATTGATTTCAAATAATGTGTTTTCTTTTTATTTCAACTTTTTCAACAGTATAAATTGCCAGGACTCAAAGGGAAAAAGGATTTCATGCTCCCGAATAATCTAATTATAATAAATTATTAAACAAATATTAAAAACAAACTGAGCTAGCCAAACTAAAAACAAAAATTCTAAATAAATAAACATATACTTTAAATCAACTACTATAAAAGTAAGTACTATTATAATCAAATATTTAGTATAATATATATATATATATATATATATATATATATATATATATATATAATGAATTAAAATTTTATAATTTCATAAAATAAGAGATGTGTCTATATGAAAAATTAATTTCGATTTTCTACTGCAGTTAAGTTTTAGTCGAAATTTCAATAGTTCCGACATATTAGCCTGACCGTTCTTCGAAAAGAACAACAATCACTTTTCTGTCTTATACCACGCAGAATATTGAATTACATCCCCTTCGAAGAACATGACGTCGATCGACCCTCTTGTCTATACGGATATCTGTGGTGAGTCGCAATCGATAGGAGAAGGGCATAGTTCACTGACCAGTTTCGATCTTCTTGAGTCTCTTCATGAGGACCGTAATGCTTTCCAGTTAAGAGTCTCTAATCTGAACCTATGATTTCGTCCTCCGACATCCTCTATTTGCCTCGTGTGGTTACACACTTGCGAGAAGTAGTCAGTTGGCGCAATCTCCACTTTCAGATGCGAACCACCATATTAGATATCTGCTCATAAGAAATCAATATCCTGTTAATCTAAATCATAAATTATTATTTTGTAACAATGATAATATTGCAGGCCGTAAATTAATTGCCTCTAATGAAGCAAATCCCTTAAGGTATGCTAAACTGCAATATATACATAATTTGTATCCTTCTTTGACAAGTTTGTTTCCCAATTATAACATAGTAGTTGCCATTACAATTGTGAGAAACTTAATCCATTCTACTCCAACTTAAAATATAATGCATCAACATTACTAATATCGGGCATAGTATATGACATCCCTTGTGAATGTGGCTTTGTATACATAGAGCAAACAGGGCTAAAACTGTCAAAAAAACTAGCTTCGCATAGAGGCAATTGTCAAAACATACCACAGGCTACTAGCCTTTGTATACATATTAACCATAATATAATAATAAAATTATTTACTCCAGCAAAAGATATTGGAGATGTGTTACGCATGTGAATGCAACAATAGTCTCAATCACAAGAAAGACGTAGTTAGCTTAATATTAATGTATACATACCCACTCAACCAATAATTCACTAAACAAAAGAAGTGGTCAGACATATTCAACCATTGACATAACTTATTACAATAAATTCAGTTCTTATAGAGTAAAGAACAGGCTGAGAGGTAGTAAAATTGCACCAGAACTACTCTCATTATACACTGACTCACGTCAGCTTTTGACATTCGCGGTTTTGATATCTCTAGTTCCTTGTCCTATCAGTAGTGACAAAAATGTTTTGATGCAAATCTTTATCGATCCACTGTGTTGAAGTAGAATTTTAATAAATTACAATCAAATTCGATTTTGACTTCTGGTAGTGAGGTTATGTTAAAATTCGCGTCTTTTGTTAATGTGGACGCTAGATCATTAAAACTTTAATGATTATTGTGGTGCGTTTTTTGTAATTAATAACTCATACATACTCGTAATAGAGCGTTTTTTCCATATTTTTTGTAGTTTATCCTAATGAAGTTTGCAATCACAAACAAAGCTGGAACTTGGAATGAAGACATAATAAGCTAACTTAGAACTTTCATTGTTTCCTATTTAGTTCTTTTGGGGGTTTCCCATCGCTATATATTATTTTACATCCTGTTACAGGAACCCCGTTACTGTCCTCTTTTTAGTTGATTACTTGGTGTTAGTATCTATAGTTTTCTAGTAGTTTCCTTTAGATTGTTCATCAGTTGGTGTATTTGTTTGAAAACTTCCGTTCAAAATTTGTCTAAAATTTTTCGTTTACTAGGTGCGTTTTGGGCTCGAATGTTATTCCGTTGGAAGTTATATTGATGTGTTATTATTTTAGCCTTAATCATGAATTCGCCTATTATGGGATTGTGGGCTGATCCAATGTCTATTCCTGGATAAGCGGTGACTGTTGTTATGTTGTTTTGGAAACGTCTTTTGATCAAGAGGCAATCAGTTTTATTTCTTACTATTCTGCGAGGATTGTCTTGAGGGGACTTGCACGTGGAATTCATGATCAAGGCTAAACATTCGAGCCTAAAAAGAACCTATTAAACGAAATAATTCCAGACAAATTTTGGACGGGAGTTTTCAAACCAATACACCAACTGATGAACAATCTGAAGGGAACTACTAGAAAACGATAGAATATAAGACCAAGTAATTGACTGAAAAGGTGATCGGATATAATTAACACGAACCTGGGTTGATGAAAGAAATTCTAGATAGAATTGGAGACAGACGAATAGCAGAGATAGAAAATAACATTACCAAGTACAAAAAAATACATACAGATATACGTAACAAAATAAGACAAGTGAAAGAACAATGGCTGACAAGTCATTGCCCAGAAGCAGAGAGGTTGCATGATATACATGACTCTTTTCACTCTCACAGACAATTCAGATAAATTGTGGGTTGTTACAAGAACAAAAACACAAGTTCCATCAGACACAACAACAAAATCATAACAGATAATAATCTGTTACATAGGACTTGAGAAAACAACATAAAGAGTTTATATCAAAATGACCGCCCAACAAAACCTGTTTTAACACATTATGAACATATGAACTGTCCACCAATCTTTGTCTCAGTAGTGGAATATATTATCGCTAACCTGAAAGCCTGGAAGATATAAAAGCAGCTGGTGGATAAGATACATACCGAAGAGGTCAAACAACTAATGGACCTCTTAATCGTGTGTCGATTGTTCAATAAAATCTATGTTTCCGGTAATATTCCTAATGGATGGCTGAGATCCACATTTGCTGCATTGCCAAAAAAAGACAGGGCTTATAATTGCGTAAACCACAGACCCATAAGCCTAATGAGCCAAGCGATGAAGGCACTTTTGAAAATTCTGCATTCTAGTGTATATAGGAAATGTGATGAGCCCACCGGTAATACCAGAGAGGCTATGTACTGTATACAACTGTTGAACCCATTAATGTTATGACCAGCGAAAATATATATTCATAGCCTTCATCAATTACAATTACATGGGATCCTCATAAATAACATACGTTATGCTGACGTCACCGTTCTATAAGCAACCGATTTGAGGGAACTACAAGTTATTATATGCAACATTAACATGGGAGGTAAGACATATGGACTCACAATATATATATATATATATATATATATATATATATATATATATATATATATAAATATATATATATATATATATATATAAATACACATATATATATATATATATATATATATATATATATATATATATATATATATATCGATAACACCAAATTCGTGGTCATCAGTAGAGAACAGCATTAACAGGCAAAAATGAAGTCATACAAAGAGTCAATCCATTCTAACACCCAGGTTGCAGTAAAAATGACAAATGTGATAGCGATATGGACATAAAAATACGGATAGCAATAGCAAAAACTGCGTTTATTATTTTCAAAAATATTTATTGTGAAGAGAAATATCCATGAGAATACGAATGCTAATGGTGGAATGATATACATATCCAAAAATAACATATGAAGCTGGGACATGGTCCTAAAAACTGAAATCAATTGATTGCATGGATGCCTTCGAGATGTGGACACTGCGTGGACTATTGAGAATTCCCTGGGTAGATCGTATAAGCAAAGAGGAACGTCTGAGAGGATCCAACGTTGATCGCCAACAACTCACAAATATGAAACCATAGAAAATCTACTATCTGGGTCATATACTCCGAGGCAGAAAGTATGACATTTAAGACTTATACTGATGGGTAAAATGGAAGGCAGAAGAGGTCCAGGGCAAAAGCAGCAAGTGGCGTTTGGTGCGGCGTATGAATATATTCGCACTAGCGGCGAAAGATCAATTTCATATATTAACATGATTGCTGGAAGATCGCCGACACGCTGTAAGCGTTAGGTGCTGGAAGAAGAAGATTATTTTTTCTGACCAATAAAAAGAAACCAGAATGATATATTTTGAAATATTTCTGAAATTTCTGTTCCTTTATTAAAATAATTGTTCAGAATTTATTATTTTCTTAATAATGTGAATTAATAGTATTTCTGTTTACTTTCTTGTGTACAATTTTGTAACAACTTATCCAATAAATATTTAATTTTCTGTTTTATCACTTAATAGTTTCATCCAATGAAATTCCTTTCATATTTGAATTGTATGTGAAAACATTTGTCTTCGTCTGCAATCTCATCTCATATGAATATTATTACTGACAGCTGTCAAATCATGTATGGTTTACTATTTTATTACCATTGTGAATCTATACCGCATATAATTATTGTTATAACTACCAATTACTTGCCTTTTACAATATATGTATCAAAACTATTACTAAAGTTTGACCATAGTGAAAACTAAACTTGGTGAGATCATGAAAGGCTATGGGACATTGCTTCAGTATGAAGAATTTGGATGATTGTTGCAAGGATTATGAGTACTAAAACAGGTTGTTACAGTGAAAGTTAACTTACCATTAATGCGGCCACAAGACAGACAAATTGTATTGATTGATTGAAGCGAGTCCTGAACATGCCATGGATAATAACAGTATTAACTGTACTCAATGCGTTGGAAAACGTGGCAATCACCATCATTAAAACAATATTACCAGTAGCTCCTCCCACAGCATTTGCCCCTACGTGTAAGTAGTGTAGATGACTCTTAATATTTTCTATAGTTTCAATGTCCATATTCGACTGTAGATGCCTTCGTATGCTTAAGTACTTTTTAGATAATAAATCAGAAGCGTTCCATATAATTATTGACATATACAAACATTGTAATGACAAATTCGTTTTGAATAAGTACAGCCAAAAATTTCTGCTACTCCAATAAACTGTTCGATTCTCTTCCCAGAATAAACAAAGTTGCAATGAGTTTGAAACTAGAAATGGCAAAAACCACTTAAAACAGTAATTAGTCAGTTTTATGTTGTTCTGGAAGTTTTTGTCAAGTTTTTCCATCATTTTGAAAAATACTTGCCAATGTTTCTTCTGTCGTGTGACCTCGTATATGAATGTGGCGCTTAAAACACATATTGCAAATGAATTAATTCCGAGTAAAAAAAGATCACTGAACGAATTTTGCCCAACCGGTCTTATTCCTTCTAATGTATAATCAAAAATATTTAACACATATCTCACAATCAGAGCTACATTACCGACCAGAAAGATTTTGCTAATTAGAGGGGATGGTGTCAGAGGTACCAACCCTAAATAACCACCAATTTTGAAAATTAATTTGTACGTGTGTGTGTCGTGTCGTTCAAACATGGTCACTGAAAACTAAATTAATGGAATTACATAATTATTCTAATGTTTATTGATTTGAAACATACGCATCACTATATCCAAATTTCACCGGTCTCATCAAGCATTTTCAAACAAATTAATAGATACAGGACGGCCCAATTTGTTGAACTCTGTCTCATCTAAATTGATAGATCCAGATATACCAAGAAAAAATATCGGTAGTCACATTCATAATAGAATTGTTGTAAAAAGACCTAAATATTATTTTTCTCCAGTACTATTAGTGATTCTGATAATTCCGAAATCAATTTCAATAATAGGATATAAATATTCTTGGAGGAGAAGGTAGTAATATGGCTCCCTATTTTTTTCATAGACTACAGATTGGAAAAAATCTAAATTTTTCATTGTACTCCCATGTTATTTATAAAATAATAAAAATGCAATGATTTTTTTGAAAAGAATCAAACAACACAGTTCAAACGGAAGGAACATATTTTTCTAATCGTTCACCAAAATTTAGAGAATTAAAACGTGAGGGTAATAGAATACATATATCGGTAGATATCTTAACACAGATAATTTATTGGCAGAAATCACAGATGTAGTGTTCAGTTTCAGCATCGACATTATCAATATGTGCTCACTAAGGAGAGCTCTGTATTGTATTCAAGTTTTTTCTATGTGATTACTGGTTTTTGACATCTCACAAAAGATAAACAATCCACCGTCCTTATCAGTAATGGATCTCTATGAACTGAGTTTGCCATATGTATGTCCATCTTCTTCAATACTGAAAGTATCACTTACTCCGCTGTCAGAATCTTCGTTGGCAGTAATACGTCACCGAACTTCCTCTTCGGCTTTTTACAGAAATGTAAGCTCTAAGTCCACGTATCTGTTTGCGGTATTTACGTTTCTCAATATATTCTTACAAATCAAATTTATAGGTTGATGACGTTATTACAGTTGCCTTTGTTGATTTTCTTCCTCGACTAAATGTTTTTATTTTAGGTTTGGGTAATAGTAAAATTTGATGAGGAAGAATGAGCGTTTAATATCTGATGATGTTTCTGGTTCTGAATAGAAGATTTCTTAGTTGTCAGCCCTCCATGCCCGTTAGATGATTCGGGTGGGACCATATTATAGTAAAACGGTTCTTGATGTACATGTAGCAGAAGACTCTGTACGTGGTATTTTAGTCTATTCGATTTCAATATAGGATTCCGAAATAGTTCATGGAGTGGGGTGGAGAAAGGGTGATACAGATGATGTTGCAATCTCGGCAGCAGATGAATGGGGGGGGGTGTACGTTATCGAGGACACATATTAGCTGATATATTTTCCTTTCCCATTTGAAGCAATTGTGACTAGGCTAAAAAATATGTACCTGTAAAACTTGCAGATTGGTAGGATATATGCCAATAATTATAAAACCAATCATTGCGATCTCACCTATCGGGCATCTCATTGTAAGCCTTACCCAATAAATCAGCAATATCGCGGGCCTTAAGCATTCTGGCAGAAATAAACAAGAATTTTCGTATTTCGTCACTATAGTGGGATTCAAGTGCACCAGTAAATGATTTGTGAAGTTTTTGCAGCTTGTGCGTAGTATGAGGAGGCAAGCTGATAATGGTTTTATGCTTTTCACGTGTAAGTTCTAAAAGGACCACATTACAAGTGTGGCTACAATGTCATCTATTATAAGGAGAACAGGAGAATCCTCTATTGGCTTGGTCTTTGATACAAAATGATTGAACGATTAATAGAATAAATTGGTTTTTATCCAACCAGAAGGATGGACTTTTCCGATTGCTCTAGGCGGAGCCCCCTTTCATTGGAACATCCGTAAAGTTTCTCCATGGAAAAATTAAAATTGGCGGTGGACAGATCCTCCTGCACTCAATGTACACACCAACCGCCCAAAATATCCACCTTCCGCTACAGTTAACGCCTCTATTTGCCTTTAACATTTTCGTCCAATTATGTTCGGTACTTTTGTTCGAACAATTGTGAGACGAGTCATATTTATGTTGTGGATCTGTTCGGGAGGATAATATCTTTTTGCATATTCACACTCCTTAACAGATGTGCAGCCTGAACCTTATACTTGAGCGTGAAAAATCCAAAGGATCGAAATCAGGACCTATATATATATATATATATATATATATATATATATATATATATATATATTGAACTTATCGTGAGAAGTATTAAAGAGAATAAGATACAAATATATGAAGTTTACAACTTTGGCAAATGAAAGTAGAGATTGCTTTCTTCAAACAGATAAAATTATCTTTCCTAAGGGTAATAATAAGTGAGAAATATATTTCATATTGAATCGAACACCTATGATATCAATTATTCCGTATAACTACAGAAATATATAAGTAATATTGAAATTATTTACCTTAAATTCACTTTCTTATTAGCAGCACAAATGATGACTTGTATATATTATCTAGAATATCCAACATTGAATCTGAAAAGAATATAAAATTATTATAAGACAATAATAAACTGGATATTTGATAACAATATACAAACAAAATCATCACAGTTATCGAAACGAAATAACAGAAGTGTCAATTCAAACTTCATGTCATTTAGCACAGAATAATGATAGCAGAAATATATTCAACCATAGAATTATCTATGTTCTGAATTATTGATTATTTGCAAAGTAAAGAGGATGTTTGGAAAATATAACTGAATTAAATAATAGTCCAAATTTATATGAGATAAATGTTGAATCTTGAATAAAAATCGAATTGCAGGGCATTATAAAAGGATTACAAACGGTAATGATTGTGAATTTATTGATATTTGGATTTAAAGTTCGTTAGATATAATCATCGTATATGAATATAAGGTATATTTATGGAAATATTTCACATGTAAATAGGTGTATTGCATTATTTTGAAATTTTAAATGAACAGTAAATAATAATAGGAATAAGATAAAGACATTAAATGAAATATTGAACAATAAATAAAAAAGACTGTGATATATCTAGTAAGTTGTTAGTGTTTTGTTTGAAAATAACAAAGCTAGCAACAAGAGTTTGTTTAGTTAGAAAACAAAGGAGAGTGAGTGAGGTGATGCTAAAGGAAATGGACACATGTAAGAAATTTTTATAAAATTCAATCAAAATATTTGGAAATTTTTAGAAATTAAAGTCAAAATATATTAAAAACGTCAAATTACAACCTCAAAAACATTTCCAGAAGAAAATATCACGAAACATTAGTTATTTGTAAGAATTACATAAAATCGAATTTTGAGAGGGGACGCTATGTATAAATTTTAATAAAGTAACTACATTCCAGTATTAAATACTATATGAAAACATTAATAATCCTCATAAAAACATTCTGAGTCAAGTTTAACAAACGATTTAATAATATAACATCGACTTACCTGCTGTACAAACGATAAAGTTTGTTCTACAAGTTGAAGAGAGTCCAGCTTTATTCCAGGGAATAACACAGGAGCAGAGTGAATAAAAACTACCCAGTGTTGTGATAAGGTCAGTGTGTAAATAATTTGTATGGTTAACCATTTTAAAATTCAGACATATATTACTAATTTGGCCAAATTTCACCATTGATAATTTTTTATATGTATAAGAATATTCAGTATAAGTAATTTAGTTTGTAATAATTTCGTTTAACATAAGTTTTTCTTCACAAATAATAATGCTTTTCAATTTTATTTCTGTTGGTAATTATATTAACTAAATCTTGAGTCATCTGAATTTTATTTGCATGTCATCTGCTAAATATAGGAAAAGGCTTGATATCATAGAAGTCGCATTGGTGTGCTCCACATAATTTTATTCACAACTTTTGGAGGAGATGATGTTAATACAATATTTATAAAGTGCAAATTTGATATATTTTTTAATTCAATCCGGAACCCAACGGGAATATAGTGTTCTCATGCTCTCCACTAAATCAATAAATTAATAATAAAATATAAATCAATTTACCCTGAGCTAGCTATTGAATAAAAAACATAGACAAACTTAATTAACCAATAAATACTCTTAAATATATTATAATTGGCACCCAAAAACGTGGGGCGATTTAAAAATATTTTGTAGGATTTTGTTAAGAGAATAATAAAAATTATATATAAATATTAAAAAATTTGATTGACTACATCAAAAATATAAAATGGAAAGGAAAATGATATTAAGGGACGGATAACAGGTAGGTACGGATAGCGGATCGGAAGAGGAACGAGAAGAAAGAAGGCATGGTAGAGGAGATTTCCAAGTACATTATTTAGAACAGGGACAACAACCGGGAGGAAATGCACCTGACGAAAATACAACAGGAGATGAAGAAGCTGAAGAAGAAGGAATGGATTAAAGAAGGGAAACACAAGGAGAAACAAATACCAATGAACAATGGATGCAACAATTCTTGATTAGTATGAGAGCAGACATGAACAAAATGGAGGAAAATAGGAAGACAGGCAAGAATGAGATGGAAGAACTCATGAACACCATAAATGGAGATATGAACACAATGAGGGGAGAGATTAAAGGAGATATCAACAGGATAGATGGAAAAATGGACATAATGAATGGAAACATAGACAAATTGGAAAAGAAAATTGAGGATGTGAAATTAGAAAGTATAGAGGAATTTAAGAAACTCAGGATGGAAAATGAAGAATTTAAAGGAAGAATGGATAAGGTGCAACAAAATATGGAGGATCAAAATAAAAATTTAAGAATGGAGATTCAAGAAAATCAAATCAAAATCCAGGAACAGATAGAAAAACATGTTGATGAAGAAATTCGAGAATTGGGATGATGTTTGGAAGAAAATTTATCGGGAACCATTGTAATGGAAATAAATAAACAAAATGAAGAAATAATACAGAAGGTGGATCAGAAAGTCAAGGATTTAAATATGAGACTGGAGGAACAAACAGGTACATATGAAAAAAGGTCGGAAGTCATGGGTAGATCATTTAATCGGGAATTAGAAGAGATGAATAGGAAACTACAAGAAACGGTAGAGGAAATGGAGGATACAGTGAAAAGAAATGGAGGAGGAATGATATTAAATGGGAATATGGATTTAGGTGTTAAATTCGATGGGAACATAAATTTAATACACCCGAAAGTTTTTATTAAAATTGTAAAAAGTAAATTGAGGGGAATAAAGGTTTTAATGTAGAAGAGAATAGCTATAAGAAGGATGTTATCAGGCCACGCATTACTCTGGTTATGCAATAACGAAGAGCATATCAGAAATATGGAAGAATTTGAGAATCAATTCTTGAATTATTTTTGGGGGGAACTTCAACAAACAAATTTTAGGGAAAAACTATACTTTGGCAAATTCGACTATAATAAAGGGAAAATCTAAATTCATATGCAATGCAATTGTATAATATGGCACAATATCTACAACCGGTGATGAAAGAAGAGGAACTGGTATTATATGTAGGCAGACACTTTAATGCAGAAGTATCGGAGACTATTGCACTACACAATATTAAAACGATGGATAGTTTGTCATGTTACTTACAGAAAGTGGAAAGAAGTATTTTGCATGCGAATGGGATGAGTCGGTATCAAAATAGGAATGAAGAAGTGAGGAATGATAGGTCAAGAGAGAATGGGAATGGATTCTTCAGAAGAGATAATTATAACAGAAATGAAAATAGAAATTATGGAAATAGGAATTTTGAAAATAGAAGAAATCCAGGAAATGGCGGCAGATATCATGGAAATGGAGATAGAAACAATGGTGGTAGACAATATGAAAATCGAGGAAATCAAGCAAATTTCGAAAGAAGAAATTATGATGGAAATAGGAATGGAAATTGGTGACAGAATAGAGGGGAAGGAAGAAATAATTATAATGACAGGAGAAATTATAATCAAAGGAACCCAGAAAGAAACTACGAAGAAGAAAATAATAGAGAGGAAGAGAGAAGACAGGTGAATCATATAATAAGGAACAGGAGGGATCAAATAATGATCAAAACCAAGAGCAAAATTGGGTAAGAAGTTTTGCATAAATCATCCTTACGTTCGTAATATTATCTATTCTTCTCATTATCAACATCCAAGAGAATTTATAGATGAAGGTTCACAATGTAATGAAAACATAAAATTGATTTTCATAGAAATGTATTTATTAGATGTTAAATGTAAAATTTTATTAGATACAGATATCTGAAGTTTCAATAATAAATCAGGATATAATAGAAAATGTGAAACAAGATGATATTACGGTGATTAATACTAACCAAATATCATTAGTAGGGGCGAATGATAAAAAACTTTATGAAACAAATCAAACTATAATAGTTAATTTAAAAATAGATGCAGAAGTTATTCCAGTACAATTATTAATAGTTAAAAATTTAAGATATGATATAATATTAGGAAATGATGAATTAAATAGACATAGGATAATTATAGATTATAATCAGGGATGCATTTGATATCAAAATTCAATTATACATTTTATTAAATAATTTACAAACAACGATATACAAAATTCTGATATAAAGGAGATAAATCAAATTGGTGAAGAGATAAAAGTTTCAGAAGAGTTATGTAACAGAGCATATCAAGATAGGGTGTATGAGCTTCTCCAACATCATAAGCGATTATTTAACAAGGAAGTATGTGTAGCATCTAGATATGTACATGAATTGGAAGTAACAGCAGAGATTAAAAATTTCAAGATAAAAACATATCCAATACCATACAGGCTGAAGACAGAAGTATATGATGAAATCACAAAAATGTTAAATGACGGAATTATCGAAAAATCAAATTCTCAATACATCAGTGCCATCACATGTGTCAAGAAGAAAACAGGAGAAATTAGGTTATGCTTAGATGCTAGAAACATTAACAGCTATACAAAGAAACAATATGAAAGTCCATTGAACATAGAATGTATTTTTGGTCGAATTACAAAGGCTAATATTTTTTCAAAACTGCATCTCAAACACAGCTTCTGGTTAATTCCTTCAGATCCAGGAAGTAGGCCGTACACTGCTTTTATGGTGGATGGAATTGTTAATCAATTTAGCGTAGTACCATTTGGGTTACAAAGTTCTTGTGCTGCACTGGTACGAACTTAACATACTATCTTGAACCAATATGAAGACTTCACACTGCACTATATCGATGATATCCTTATATTTTCTGAAACAAAAGAAAAACATCAGGAACATTTGAAAATTATACTTAAAGAATTGGAAGAAGCAGGTTTGAAATTAAATTTGGATAAATGCCAATTTTATAAAAAGGAGGTAGAATATCTGGGATATATTCTAAGTGATACGGGAGTAACAATGAATCCAGAAAGAGTTAAAGTGATACTGGAATATCAAACACCTAAGAACTTAAAGAATTTGAGGTGATTCCTTGGTATTTTAAATTATTTCAAGAGGCTCATTCCAGACTTAAGCAGAAGAGGGATTCCACTAATTGAATTGTTAAAGAAGGACACGAAATGGAAATGGGATGAAAGACGGGACAAAGCTCTCCAGGAATTAAAAGAAATATTTCTGAAGAAACTCAAAGTTTATCACCCACAATATGATAAACCTTTCATCTTGACAACAGATGCATCTATGGAAAGATTAGCAGGAGTTTTTATACAAATTCAAGATGAAGATGAAGTTCGCATAAGTTTCATATCCAGGGTGAAAAAAGCAGCGGAAAGAAAATTTTCCATAACTGAGTTGGAAATGGCTAGTGTGGTATTTTGTGTAAGTAAACTAAGATTTCTCTTACTAGGAGCGAAATTTACACTAGAAACAGATCATCTAGCACTAACATCCATGTTAAAAAACAGATATGCAAATAATCGTATACATAGATGGATTCTACTTCTACAAGAATATGAGTTTGATATAAAATATTTACCAGGGAAATTGAATATTGTAGCGGATGCATTAATTAGAATTAACGATTATGGAAGCGAACCAAGAAAATTTCAAATAGGAGTAAACACATTACATCAAACTGAAGGAATATTTACTCTAGCAAGAGTAAAAGAAGATCAAAGACTAATAGATAATAAAAATACTAGAGGAGCAGTTAAAATAGAAGATGTATGGTATAAGCAAATTGCGGATAGAGAAGTGTATATAATAACAAGAGAATATGCTGAAGGAATTATTAAATATTCACATATAGAAAATGGGCATATAGGGACAAGAAAATTGTGGATGTTATTTAGAGAAAATTATATAGCTAAGAAAGATTTAAGTATTGTGAAAGAAGTTTGTAAATATTGTGAGTTTTGTCAAATAGGCAAAGAAAAGAATTATCATAATTATATGACAGCGAAATCTATTATAACGAATAAATTATTGCAAATAGGGGCAATTGATTTTATAGGTAGTTTAATTGAAAGTACAATGGGCAATAAACATTTATTAGTAATGGTATAGCAAATGTGTTGAAATATATCCATGTAAAAGGACAAATGCGAAAGTCGTAATCGATTGTTTTAAAAAGTATATAGAAGAGTTTGGAAAACCAGGAACAGTGATACTTGATCATGCAACATATTTTGAGAGTAGAAAGCTAAAACAATATACTGACGATAAACAAATAAAATTACAATTTATAAGTATCAGAAAACCAAGTTCTAATCCAGCAGAACGATATATCAAAGAAATCATTGAATATTTAAGAATGTTATGTCAAGAGAATCATAAAAAATGGGATGAACAATTGGATAGAATAGAGAAATTTATAAACGAATTACCACATGGAGTAACGGGTGAGAATCCAATTTATATTATGAAAGAAATACAACCAGAACGTCACTGGATTTTAAACAGACATTCGACAATGACAAATGTACTAGAGAAGGTTAATCGAAGAATAATACGAAATGCTGAGAAGTATATTAAAAAACAAGAAAAAAGGAAACAGAAAACAACTCAATTTAATAAAGGGGATATGGTTATTATAAAATCTTTAAGAATGCCAAAGAAAGATGAAGAACAATGTGCTAAATTACTATATCCATTTGAAGGTCCGTATATCATGGATACTAAAAACGGTAAAAACAGTTATCGATTAATATATCCAGGTACTAAAATATTAAGGGGTATCTTTAATATCTATAAATATTACTCTTGAGTAATATGTATTGAAATATGAGGAATAGATAGTATTACAGGTATTTAAATTCATATGAGATATGTTTTTTTTAAATAGTAGATTAAGTTAGGATAATTACACAAGGAAGAATTAGTATAAAAGTTTCAAATTATTTTGGTATCAAATAGTAAAGGAACGATAAGTTTTTTTTGGGGAAATTGAAATTTAAACAAAAATTAACCATGTTAGTATTTATTAAATTTAAATTTGAGGGGATTTGAACTTATCGTAAGAAGTATTAAAGAGAATAAGATACAAATATATGAAGTTTGCAACTTTGCAAATAACAAGTAGAGATTACTTTCTTCAAACAGATAAAATTATCTTTTCTAAGGGTAATAATAAGTGAGAAATATATTTCATATTGAATTGAACACCTATGATATCAATTATTCCGTATAACTACAGAAATATATAAGTAATGTTGAAATTATTTACCTTAAACTTCAGAATGTAAACATTATGAGTCATAAATTTTAATCGAATTCCTTGGTAAATTATAAATTCACTTTCTTATTAGCAGCACAAATGATGACTTGTATATATTATCTAGAATATCCAACATTGAATCTGAAAAAAATATAAAATTATTATTAGACAATAATAAACAGGATTGAATAGATGAGGCTTTTACTTGATGAAGATCCATACTGAACGATGAAGTGAAACAATATAGTTTGTTTGAATCTTCATTTATCTGAACTAATGTTCAATTTAAACTTGTTGACGCGTTTCACTAACACAGTAGCTCTGTCAAAACGAATGAAGGTAAAATATAAAAATGTCTTAATATATACAGTGCTAAATCTATTTACTAAGGTTAACAATGGTATTGAAAGAAATTACCTGGAAATTCATTCACTACAAACATTCCTAAGCTATCTTCTAGGTAATGAGGTTCAATAAAGGAGACTGATTGATATCTATTTGGTCGTTAAGGAAATTACCTGAATATTTATTTTTGTTAATCTCTAGGGCCTCTAATAAATTTGAACTAAAGGATTTACCGACTACATGGAGAATTTCAAAATTTGGGTCGAAAATGTGTTGGTTTTCTAATAAATGATTTGAATAGTTAGAATCCATTTTTTTGTTGTCATATCTACGTTTTTGTTCCGAAATTCTAGTTTTAAAATTTCTAAAAGTTCTACCGATATAAATTTCATCATTTTAATTTATAAACTCCTGATTTGTTTGATTTTGAAGATTTAGATTTATTATTTTTAATGAATTTGGATAATTTGTGATCAGTTTTAAAGGAAATATTCATGCCTAAAGTTTCTAAAAAGGATTTAATTTTTAAGGATGGTGTTCCAAAGTATGTTAAGCTTTTACATTGTTTATTATTCTTATCTGAAGGGAATACTTGTTCTAAAGTCGTTTTTTTATCGTTTTATTTATGATAATGTCAATTAAATTTGGATCGTAATTATTATTAACTGCTATTTGTTTTATGATATTTAATTCTTTGGTATAATTATTAATATTTAATGGGACTGTTAATAGTCTGTGTATCATACTATTAAAAGCTGCTAATTTATGACTGAATGGGTGGACCGAACTATTATGAATTGTAATATATGTATGTGATGGTTTATGAAATATAGAAAAATCATGTTTATTATTTATAATTGAAATTGTAAGGTCTAGAAAGTTTATAGACTTATTTTGTTCAAGTTCTACGGTAAATTTGAAATATTATTGTGATTCGAGTTTATGTAAGTAATGAAGCTCTCTAATTGTCTATTTGTACCGATGAGGCTAGCTAAAATGTCGTCCACATATCGCTGCCAGTACATAAATTTTTTAGTAAGGGGGTGTTCATGAATTATTTTTTCTATATTATCCATGAAAATTTCTGCTAGTAGGGGGCTGAGAGGGTTGCCCATAATCAAACCATCTTTACTGCTACAAACCTATCCATTGAAATGAAAATAATTTTGATTCAAACACACTTTTAATAAAGTAATGATATCAGAGTGAATTATAGGATTAACAATATTGTATGTGAGCAAGTTGTCAATAACAGTTATAGTTTCTTTAGGAGGTATACTAGAGAATAGATTTGCTACATCGAACGATATGAATTTAGAATTATGGGGTAGTATTATATCTTGAATATTATTAATTAATTCCGTTGAGTTTTTAACTAAAAATCGAGGTATGAATGAACAATATTTAGAAATGATATCTATGAGAATCTTTGAAATTTTGAATGAAGGTGCTGTGAAATAAGAAACAACTGGCCTGATTGGGTACCCCTCTTTATGGAGTTCAATTAATGAATAAAGTTCAGGGTGTTGCGAATTACGTAAAAATAATTTATATTTTTCTTTATCGTTAATTATTGATTTACCGTTATCTACTGCTAATTTTATTTCTCTCTGAAATTCATTACTCGGGTCTTTTTGAAGGGTCTCAAAATTGCTTGCCTCAATAAAATTGTTGGTTTTTAATATATAATCTTCTTTTGGTAATGCTATTACCGTATCTCCTTGATCTGCTTTTGTGAAAATAAGACTATTTGACTTTGATTTTTGTTGAATTGATTTGGCGACTGATAATTCAAAGTTGGGTTTGTTAGACTCGACAAATTCTTTTTTAATAATTTCTGAAGCTTCATGTTTTATATTAGAATTATTTGGAAAATTATACAAATTAATTTCTGTTTCTATACCTAGTTTGTTGAAGTTATCCAACAATTACATCCAGTAGAATTTGACTGTTTGGATTTCAAAATTAGAGAAAATGTCAGCACGATGAAGCATATGAAATTTAAGAAACAAGAAAAGAAGCTACAGAATCTTGAACACACACAACATAAAATTCAATACTCAAAACATCATGGAACTGTAAGTACCTACATACCAACACACTTTGCACCACGATTTGAAAACCTTTCAGACACTAATTTTACAGATAGTGAAATAGAATTTTTAAATAAAGGTTAAAAGTACAGCATACCACCAAAATTTACGAATAATATTGAACAAATTATAGCTACAGAGTCAGAAATAGCTTTAAAATCTAATTCAAATAATTTTCTTTATGAGAAATTAAAAATTGCCAATTTAATCAAAAATATTGAACCTTCAAAAGTTGAACGTCAAACAGAAAATGACATTACAGTTTTGAATGCGATGAAAAAGAAGATAGAGGATAATAACCTAACAGTTACAAAATCTGATAAGGGGAACACAACTGTCATTTTGACGACTGAAAATTACAATTCCAAAATATATAACTTTATAGAATCCAGCGATGTAGAAGTTCTTAAAGCAGACCCAACAAAAACGTTTTCTAATATTGTAAGGGATACTGTTAATAATTCAAATTATCTTTTAAATGATTACGAAAAGAGGTCTATCATACATAAGAATCCTCATTGTCCACAATTATACGGAACAGTTGAATTACATAAAATAACGAAACCAATTAGACCTGTAGTCTCTTATGTTAATGCTCCTAATAATATATTGGCAAAGAAGCTCAACAATATACTCAATACTCACGGATATGAATCTCAGTACTCAATTAGAAATTCAATAGAACTAATCAAAAAGTTGGAAGCAATCCACTTGCAAGATAACTATAAACTCATTTCGTTCGATGTAACTAATATGTTTACTAAAATTGCTCCTAAAGAATGTCTAATACTTGTAAGAAAATTACTAGAAGATAAAAATATTAATCCAGGAATAATATCAGATATACTTAATTTATTTGATGTATGCATTAATCAGAATTATTTCACTTTTGACAATAAGATATATATTCAAAATGAAGGTTCACCAATGGGAAGCCCTATATCACCCATTTAGCAAACATTTTTATGGACAATTTAGAAAGAAAGATCTTTGAAAGTAATATTTCGAAAAATATTTTATTTTGGTATAGATATGTAGATGACATATTAGCTTGTTTTATGGGTAGTGAACGACAATTAGATGTATTTTTCAACCACATCAATAATTTACACCCGAAAATTAAATTTACATTAGAAATTGAAGGAAATAGCTCAATCAATTTTCTTGATTTAAAAATTCAAAGAATTAATGACCTAACCGAAAACCAACACAGACTGATGTGACAATTCCATTCAATTCTAACCATCCTACGTCACACAGACTAGCAGCATATAATTCAGTGATACATAAAGCTTTTTCAGTTCCTATGAACAAATGTGATTTTGATAGAGAGATTAATACAATTAGACAAATAGCAACATCTAACGGTTATCCATTAGATATGATAAATAAGCTAATCAGTAAAAAAGAAGAATAAGCGGCATTACAACTAATATATCCTGAACAAGCTGATGAAATTAAAACTTATAAAACCATCACATATGCAGGAAATATGTCTAATAATATTCCAAAGATAATATCTTCAGCAACGAATACAACAATTTCTTTTAGAACAGAAAGTAACGTTAGTACAAAATTGTTAAATGTAAAAACAAAAATACCACTATTAAAGAAGTCAGGTATATATAAACTCAAATGTCCAGAATGTAATGCTGTCTATTTGGGTCAGACCCTTAGGAATTTTGAAATACGATACAGTGAGCACTTACGAGCATACAGATTAAAGCAACCAGATAAACCCCACTACGCAAAACATCTACTTAACACCAATCATTCATTGACACCTAACACAGAACTAGGAGTGCTGCATATTTGTGAAAAGAAAACAGAACTGGATTTCCTTGAAGAACTGGAAATTAGAAGACATTTAAGGAACACACGATATGAAGTTGTCGATGAACAGTTAAATCTAGGGAGGTCTCCACTAATAAACTGTCTTCTTAAGTGATAATTGTAAAGATCAGCAGATATAGTTTTCCTGGTTTTCTATATCATTGCACAGTTATACTGATCTTAATTAGAAAAATGATATCCAGGATATCACCATAGGGCTAATAATGTCTAAGCTTCAATATTTGTAATATCACATCTTCTTCTTTTTCTATAAACATATATTAAGCCAATCACAAGTTAGGTTACTTCTTGGTCTAGCCAAAAATAACTACTAAACATCAGGTAGGCATAAAATGAAATATAACTTCTGTCATTCTGACGATGATATTGATTTATCGAAACAATTGTCAATTTTTTAGAATTTTCAATAACTGGAATTAACTAGAGACCGTGAGTTTCATTTAAAAACACGTATGATTTATTTATTATATATTTCAAGTCAACTGATAGGAAGAGTAATGGTGGATATAATACTATTATTGGTGTTTCGAGTCCAGTTTTACAGAAATGCGATGAAAAGTTCATAAAAATAGTTTAAAAAGGTATGTATTCAGTTTTAATTGGTTACTACTCACTATTCTTCACTTGAAAGATAGTCTTTTCCGTCTCTCAGCTGATATATATCGAACAGACTTCCAAGAAAATTCGAGAAGCTTTGATTTTTGATAAAAAAAATTATGCATATCCACCTCTGTTTGCAAAGTGACTCCCCGCTTTCCACTGTCTAAGTCATATTTATAATCTTGCCAAATTTCATCGCATGCTTTGATTAAAATTAAGTCATGTCAACCAAAAATATGACATTTCTATTGAAATTACTTTTTCAACTGATAATTATTTCGTTATGCATCAATATTTTTCACCTTAAATATCTACATTAGATATTATCAAAAATTATCTGTCGATTGATACCCCATTTACTGGACTTTTTGGAAAGAAACTTTTTGTAGGTTGGAAAAACTTTTTGTCCCGAAATTTCTAAACTATCGCAATTTTTCCGCACTTTTCACTGCACTTCCCGTTAACTTAAAACTAATATTTACAATTTTTCGTTATTTACCATCTTATCGAGTATTTTTATAACAATTTTCATCTACTCGATATCATGTAGTACCATAAAACTCATATTTTGGATTCATCTGCCTGCTCATAGAATATTATGTTCTTAAAATGATTCAAAAGATTAGTTTCCTTGTTTTCTATTTTGTATTACCAAGATTTTCCAAAACTTACAGATTATTGTGTACTAAAAATGAGACCTAACCTCAGACATGATATGTGATTTTGAATGGGTAAATTTTATTATTGTTTTTGATTATCTGATGATTATTGTGCCTTAAACTTTATATAAAGATAATATATAATGCTTTTTAATCATCAATTATTGGTTTTAGGATATATTCAGACCAAGAATAAATGAATAAAATGATATGCTAACAGCAATATCCTTCTCTAATACATAATCAGTAAATGTATTGGGAAATATTATCAAAACTGGATTTTGTTGCGTTTTTCACTCAACCGGATGCATACTACAACTCACACAAGGTCAGTATGCCACTGTTTATGAATATGGACATTTTATATACAGGGTAGATGATAAATTTTCTTAGTACTCCTCGATAAACTTTGATTTCTCAATATATCTTAATTCTGCTTGCAATATGTTTTTTTTTAATATTTGTTTTCCCTCCTGAAGGTTGTCTAGATTCTGTATCTATTGATTAAGTTCGAATCTATGCTCAGAGTATGAAATTTTTAGTTTTGCGTTTTGTTGAGTAATCGTTTTCATCTTATTGTTTCTTAAAAAAACATTATAATATATATATATATATATATATATATATATATATATATATATATATATATATATATATATGTATATATATATATATATATATTTATATAAAAGAAGATGTAAGAATATCGCGTGATATGGTATGAACAACAACAAACAGATTCATGGGTAATTCACGCAAAATAAGGGCTACTGGAATAGAGTGGTAACCGTGGACATGCATGTTTCTGGCTCATTTTGCCTCTTCAGCACGGCATAACCAAATAATGATGTGAAATTTGGGAGCAAAGATGTTAATCGAAACATGGGAAAACACAAAATAACGGATTTCAGCAGGGAAACCAAACGCTCATTTTTGTCTTCAATTGGAAGATCCCGAGTTTTCAGGACAACAACCAACATCGACACGGAGGCGCATATAGCCCCCCTGCCATGAACCTTCCGACCCAAAGTAAATAACAAAGGAGATGTAAGAATATCGCGTGATATGGTATAAACAACAACAAACAGATTCATGGGTAATTCACGCAAAATAAGGGCATAGAGTGGTAACCGTGGACATGCATGTTTCTGGCTCATTTTGCCTCTTCAGCACGGCATAACCAAATAATTATGTGAAATTTGGGAGCAGAGATGTTAATCGAAACATGGGAAAACACAAAATAACGGATTTCAGCAGGGAAACCAAACGCTCATTTGTGTCTTCAATTGGAAGATCCCGAGTTTTCAGGACAACAACCAACATCGACACGGAGGCGCATATAGCCCCCCTGCCATGAACCTTCCGACCCAAAGTAAATAACAAAGAAGATGTAAGAATATCGCGTGATATGGTATAAACAACAACAAACGGATTCATGGGTAATTCACGCAAAATAAGGGCTACTGGAATAGAGTGGTAACCGTGGACATGCATGTTTCTGGCTCATTTTTCCTCTTCAGCACGGCATAACCAAATAATGATGTGAAATTCGGGAGCAAAGATGTTAATCGAAACGTGGGAAAACACAAAATGAGCGTTTGGTTTCCCTGCTGAAATCCGTTATTTTGTGTTCCTGTATTCACGCCAAAAGCGAAATATCACAGATCACGCGAAGCGAAGACATATATATATATATATATATATATATATATATATATATATATATATATATATATATATATATATATATATATATTAATACATATGCTCTATCTAAATTCTAAAGAAAACATTGAAATAAAGAAAAATGTACATATTTGGATGTAATACTAGTGATATACAATGTATTATAAATAATTTAAAAGATTCAATATGCAAATAAAATTTGACATTACAATTTCGAATGACAATAATGCAGAAGATACTTAATGATACATAGATTTTATAAAGATTTTAAAAAAAGAATACAGATGTCGCTGGTAGCAAAATTACAATTAGAATTAAATAATGAAAATCTCTCTTTGTTATATGAAAACATAAATTTGTATTTTTTTTTAAAAAAAGGAATTCTTTGGTAACCAAAGGAGAAGAGAATTATTTTATGGAAAAAGTTTAGTTAGTTGATTCTGAACCCCTCTCGAGAGAACATCTAATATGAGTTCTCTCAAATTTGCTGAATAATATAATAGTAATTAATATATTAAAATAGCATCAGATTATAATAATTAGCATGATAAGATCAGTGCGTGAATAATTCCTTAAATAATTATATTGAAATAGTGTTAGTGATTTTTCCGGGTTCTAAATTATAAATTTATAAAAGTGGTTCCGGCGATTCTAAAAGACGTGCTTAGAATCAGAACGAGTGATCCTGATACCTAGTTGGTGAGTCCAGTCCAGATTTTATAAATTGTTTTTCAAGAATTAACAGGCCTTTAAATAAAATTAAGATAGATGCATCTATATCACATTTTTAAATACTGACAAAATTAACGTTAAAGATATATAAAATTTCACCTGAAGAGAAGAGAAAATTTTTTTGAATAGACAATTTTATCGCATATAGTTATTTGACATTTATACACGTCAAGTGTAATTTTCGACGATTTGAACGTTTAGAATAAGTAGTTAAGGTTGATCTTCTAGTATATAGGTTGTTTTTTTAATTTTAAGGTTCGTAGAAAGTACGATTATTGTTCTTTATTATATTTTGGGAATAGTAATTCATTTTCACTTGTTATCTGATGGTATATAATATGTAATTTTTGAATCCAACTCACTTTGGTATTAATTCAACTCCTATTCCATTGAATTTGAAAAATTTTGGATCCTATAAAACTTTTGATATAATCAGTGACATTTAGTTAATTTTCAGTGACAGAAAAATTGTAGATGTCATTAGATAATTTAATGGTCTTAGAATATATTGAACAAGCAGTCACTATAGATTTGCAATAGTATAATTGACAATTTTGGAATATTCTTTGGAAATTTATAAATTCGAAATTTTAAATTATTAATTTTTTTTAATCTTTGAACCCTCCCTGAGGTAAGAGCGAGTAAGTCAATTTTGTAGTAATTTATCTTTCAGAATATAAAATACATAGTTTAATACAGATTAAAGAAGTTGAGAAGAAAATTGAAGAGATACAGGCTATAAAAGTACAAGGACAAACCAAATATGCAATGGTAGACATTAATTTACAGAATTTAGGAAGTGAAGAAGTGATGCAAATTTATGAAGAAAATATTTATTGGAAAATAAAAAACTTAGATGGTAATACCGAAAAACAAATCGTGATATATGATAAAAGAAATAATAATTATAATAGGGGGATAAAACTTAATTGGGAGTTAGAGGAAATGAATAAGATACTACAAGAAACTAAAGAAGTAATAGATGAAACCATAAGACAATATATAGAGAGAAGAATTCATGCAGAAAATTTCGAAATTAGAGTAAAACTTAGCAGATATATAAGGATAATTGATCCAAGAATGTTTAATAGGACAATCAAAAATGAAATGATAGGAAGTGAGAATATTATGGGAAATAAAATAATAAAAAGAAGGAACAATAATTTGAAGGAATTGGAAACGCAAATTTTGATGAATTTATTCGGAGAAATTGATGAGATATGGGACAACAAAATTAAAAAGGACATAGTGGAAAATTTAATTGAATTTAGGAAACCGATAGAGAATCAAACAATAAGAGAAGAGAATAAGACGAAGTTTAGGAAAAGAAAATAAAATTGAATTATATGACAGGATTATAGGAATGAAATCTAGAAAACGAAAAGGAATTGTACATGGTAAAGAATGGATATAAAAACAATATGTTAATAGAATATTTATTATTAACAAGTAATATTTAAAAACATAATATTTGAATAGAAATTATATAAACATGGATTGATAATAGAAGAAATGATAGACATGCTGATATGAATTATGGAAATGAAAATAGAAGTTACAGAAATGAAGAACGAATATATGGAAATGGAGATAAAATTTATGACAACAAGTATTGTGACAATAGAAGAGATTTTAGCAACTTTGATAGAAGATATGATAATGAAAATAGAAATAAAAAGTTTAGTTAGTTGATTCTGAACCCCTCTCGAGAGAACATCTAATATGAGTTCTCTCAAATTTGCTGAATAATATAATAGTAATTAATATATTAAAATAGCATCAGATTATAATAATTAGCATGATAAGATCAGTGCGTGAATAATTCCTTAAATAATTATATTGAAATAGTGTTAGTGATTTTTCCGGGTTCTAAATTATAAATTTATAAAAGTGGTTCCGGCGATTCTAAAAGACGTGCTTAGAATCAGAACGAGTGATCCTGATACCTAGTTGGTGAGTCCAGTCCAGATTTTATAAATTGTTTTTCAAGAATTAACAGGCCTTTAAATAAAATTAAGATAGATGCATCTATATCACATTTTTAAATACTGACAAAATTAACGTTAAAGATATATAAAATTTCACCTGAAGAGAAGAGAAAATTTTTTTGAATAGACAATTTTATCGCATATAGTTATTTGACATTTATACACGTCAAGTGTAATTTTCGACGATTTGAACGTTTAGAATAAGTAGTTAAGGTTGTTCTTCTAGTATATAGGTTGTTTTTTTAATTTTAAGGTTCGTAGAAAGTACGATTATTGTTCTTTATTATATTTTGGGAATAGTAATTCATTTTCACTTGTTATCTGATGGTATATAATATGTAATTTTTGAATCCAACTCACTTTGGTATTAATTCAACTCCTATTCCATTGAATTTGAAAAATTTTGGATCCTATAAAACTTTTGATATAATCAGTGACATTTAGTTAATTTTCAGTGACAGAAAAATTGTAGATGTCATTAGATAATTTAATGGTCTTAGAATATATTGAACAAGCAGTCACTATAGATTTGCAATAGTATAATTGACAATTTTGGAATATTCTTTGGAAATTTATAAATTCGAAATTTTAAATTATTAATTTTTTTTAATCTTTGAACCCTCCCTGAGGTAAGAGCGAGTAAGTCAATTTTGTAGTAATTTATCTTTCAGAATATAAAATTTCATATTCATCTGAGCCGGGCATAATAATTTGACAATTCCTGTCAAAATTTCAAATAGGTTATATTCAGTGATAAAGGTGTTTTCACATTAGTGTAGTTACTACCACGATTGTAACAACAGCATCTAATAATCAAATTTCAAATAAAATCATATAATACATAATTATAAAAACAGTAGAACATTAAATATATTATAATTTGGCGGCCCAACGTGTGGCGAATTAAGAATTTTTCTTGATAATTAGGTTGACGTTAACATTATAATAATTGTCAGCCAAAACGTGGGGTGATTAAAACTGTGCATATAATTATAAAAATATTAAAAATTTATTGACATTATTATAAAAAAAAATTTAAATATTTACGATGGAACAAAGAATGACGTTAAGAGATGGTAAACAGGTAGGAGTTGGAAGTGGATCCGATGAAGAAAGGGAAGAACAGGAGGATAGTAGACGGGAACCCCAAGGAGGAACAAATAGCAATGATCATTGGATGCAACAATTTCTTTTGAAAATGAATGAGAATATGAATAGGAAATTTGAAGAGAATAGGGCAGATATGAATAGTATGGAAAAGAATATGCGAGGAGATATGTATACAATGAGGGAGGAGATTAAGGGGGATATTAACAATATCACAGGAAACAGGAACAGACTGGAAAAGAAAATGGAAGAAGTAAACATGGAAACCTTAAATGAAATAAAGAAAATTAGAGATGAAAACGAGCAATTGAGTGAACAAATGTACGATAGGAGAGTAGATATGCTAGAACAAAATAAGAATTTGAAAACAGACCAAGAAAATGGAGTTAGAGAAAAACAGATAGATGAAGTACAAGAATTAGATAGATGTCTAGAAGAAAATGTATCTGGAGCAATTCAAGTGAAACTAAATAAACAAAATAAGAATATAACTGAAGAAATACGACTTATAAAAATACATAGTTTAATACAGATTAAAGAAGTTGAGAAGAAAATTGAAGAGATACAGGCTATAAAAGTACAAGGACAAACCAAATATGCAATGGTAGACATTAATTTACAGAATTTAGGAAGTGAAGAAGTGATGCAAATTTATGAAGAAAATATTTATTGGAAAATCAAAAACTTAGATGGTAATACCGAAAAACAAATCGTGATATATGATAAAAGAAATAATAATTATAATAGGGGGATAAAACTTAATTGGGAGTTAGAGGAAATGAATAAGATACTACAAGAAACTAAAGAAGTAATAGATGAAACCATAAGACAATATATAGAGAGAAGAATTCATGCAGAAAATTTCGAAATTAGAGTAAAACTTAGCAGATATATAAGGATAATTGATCCAAGAATGTTTAATAGGACAATCAAAAATGAAATGATAGGAAGTGAGAATATTATGGGAAATAAAATAATAAAAAGAAGGAACAATAATTTGAAGGAATTGGAAACGCAAATTTTGATGAATTTATTCGGAGAAATTGATGAGATATGGGACAACAAAATTAAAAAGGACATAGTGGAAAATTTAATTGAATTTAGGAAACCGATAGAGAATCAAACAATAAGAGAAGAGAATAAGACGAAGTTTAGGAAAAGAAAATAAAATTGAATTATATGACAGGATTATAGGAATGAAATCTAGAAAACGAAAAGGAATTGTACATGGTAAAGAATGGATATAAAAACAATATGTTAATAGAATATTTATTATTAACAAGTAATATTTAAAAACATAATATTTGAATAGAAATTATATAAACATGGATTGATAATAGAAGAAATGATAGACATGCTGATATGAATTATGGAAATGAAAATAGAAGTTACAGAAATGAAGAACGAATATATGGAAATGGAGATAAAATTTATGACAACAAGTATTGTGACAATAGAAGAGATTTTAGCAACTTTGATAGAAGATATGATAATGAAAATAGAAATAAAAATTAAGCAACAAAATAGATGGACAGGATGAAATAGTTACATTTATAGGAACAAACGAACGGAAGTTATATGAACTAAGCAAATATATGATACAAAAGATTGAATTGAAGGATGAAAAAGGAGTTGATATGTAAGCATAGTCGATGAAGAACTTAGAAACAGACATAGTTATTGATGAATTGATGAAATATAAGGAAATAATTGATTTTGAATAGATAGATAGAATTAAATGGTAAAATAATTGAATTTGAGGAGGTAAATATGGAAGTATTGGCAATTGAAGAGGATAATAGGAAGTTATGGAATATAAAGAGGAATGGAATTATGGTAGAATTGGAGTTAATGAGTGGAAATAAGGAATATGAAGAGAAATTGAAGAGTTTGATGATGAAATATGAAGGATTGTGTGAGGAAGAAATGGGATTGGCAAATAATTATGAGTGTGAGATAGAATAAATGGAAGATGTGAAAAGTAATGGTAATTGAACAGATTGTAACGAAGAATATTATGAAGTTATAAATGAATTATTAAAGACGTATGAGAAAAGAATTTCGAAGGAACTAAGGGTTGCTTAATGAAAATATGGATAATCAAAGTATAAAAAAAAATACTGAGAAATTTTGAAACAAAATCATATCCTGTAACATATAAGTTGTTCAGGCAGAGCAAAACAGAGTTGGAAACATTTGAGACCATAAAAAAATTGATCAACATGTATATAGGAAATTTTAGAATAGAATAACTATTATGTTACGTGAAATTTTAATAGATATAGTAGATTTAAGAAGTTTTATAGGAATTAGGAATAATAGTTTGATTTGATTGAAGATAAATTTTAGAGATAATTATTTGAAAGATATAACTATGTTACTAAGATATTAGTATGATATTTGGCAATTTTGAAAGATAAATTATAATTATATGCAAGAATCGATTTATCATTCTTTTATTAGGGGGATTTAATACATATACTCTATCTAAATTTTAAAGAAAACATTGAAATAAAGAAAAATGTACATATTTGGATGTAATACTAGTGATATACAATGTATTATAAATAATTTAAAAGATTCAATATGCAAATAAAATTTGACATCACAATTTCGAATGACAATAATGCAGAAGATACTTAATGATACATAGATTTTATAAAGATTTTAAAAAAAAGAATACAGATGTCGCTGGTAGCAAAATTACAATTAGAATTAAAGAATGAAAATCTCTCTTTGTTATATGAAAACATAAATTTGTATTTTTTTTTTAAAAAGGAATTATTTGGTAACCAAAGGAGAAGAGAATTATTTTATGGAAAAAGTTTAGTTAGTTGATTTTGAACCCCTCTCGAGAGAACATCTAATATGAGTTCTCTCAAATTTGCTGAATAATATAATAGTAATTGATATATTAAAATAGCATCAGATTATAATAATTAGCATGATAAGATCAGTGCGTGAATAATTCCTTAAATAATTATATTGAAATAGTGTTAGTGATTTTTCCGGGTTCTAAATTATAAATTTAGAAAAGTGGTTCCGGCGATTCTAAAAGACGTGCTTAGAATCAGAACGAGTGATCCTGATACCTAGTTGGTGAGTCCAGTCCAGATTTTATAAATTATTTTCCAATAATTAACAGGCCTTTGAATAAAATTAAGATAGATGCATCTATATCACATTTTTGAATACTGACAAAATTAACGTTAAAGATATATAAAATTTCACCTGAAGAGAAGATAAAATTTTTTTGAATAGACAATTTTATCGCATATAGTTATTTGACATTTATACACGTCAAGTGTAATTTTCGACGATTTGAACGTTTAGAATAAGTAGTTAATAATGTTGTTCTTCTAGTATATAGGTTGTTTTTTTTAATTTTAAGGTTCGTAGAAAGTACGATTATTGTTCTTTATTATATTTTGGGAATAGTAATTCATGTTCACTTGTTATCTGATGGTATATAATATATAATTTTTGATTCCAACTCACTTTGGTATTAATTCAACTCCTATTTCATTGAATTTGAAAAATTTTGGATCCTATAAAACTTTTGATATAATCAGTGACATTTAGTTGATTTTCAGTGACAGAAAAATTGTAGATGTCATTAGATAATTTAACCCTAGAGTACTAATACTCGTAAAATTTACGACGCCGAATTATTTTTCCCGAAATTTGGCAACAACGGAAAATCTTGCAGATTTGGGTCTCCCAGTAGCTTCCTCTTTAGTACTCTGCTAAACGTTGGTAAGTCCACGTCAGTCGGATTTTTAGCGGAAGTGCAGAAATTACGCATCGCGTCGTAAATATTACGACGCTTTAGTGTTAGTGATAGTATTAGCGATAAGATTATTGTGAATGTTTTTCTTTGTTTTATGCTGAATACTCGATTTATTGTGTAAGTAGACTAATAATATTTCATAATTTGTAGAAACAAAATGCAAATTTCAAAGTATAAAGCTAAGATTTATTTATTTATTAATTTCAGAAACTGAGAAATGTCAAATAAACCACTTACTGCGTCGCAGTTGCAACAAGAAATGGAAAAGATTATGAATGGAGAAGATGATTATAATGAACCGTACGAGGACAGTGGAAGTGACTGGGAGGAAGATTATTTAGAAGAGGATTCGGTACATTCTGACAGCTCAGAAGAATATAACCAACCAACCAACCATGCCATCGAGAAAAAAAATCCAGAATTAGCAGAGGAACGTCCAGAAGAAGCTCTCTTGTCAAATGATCAAGAATCATCGGATGACGATGAACCTTTAGCCAGCCTATGTCGAAGCCAGGGTCGAAGGGATCCAAATATAGTTTTTCCTAAACAAATAAATATAAAAGGTAAGAATGGTCATAAGTGGTCATCTAAACAGCCAGTCTTGTCAAAGAGAGTCAGCTCTAGGAATATTGTTCATTTTATATCTGGTTGCAAAGGAGAATCTCGTAACTGTTCTTCAATAAAGGACCACTTTCTGCACTTCTTTCACGACAACATTCTTGACATAGTTATTCTTCACACCAATGAAGAGATTGTTAGGCAGTCTTCTAAAAACGCAGCAAATTCTGCTACGGTATCAAAACTTTGCAAAGATGAGTTATTAGCCTTCCTGGGAATACTAGTTTTTTCTGCCGCCAAAAAAGACAATCATCTAAATGCTAGACATATGTTTGAAGGGACCACATCGGGATCTTTCTATTGCGCCTGTATGAGTAGAGAACGTTTTACGTTTTTAGTTAACTGTCTCAGGTTTGACGATAAAACTTCGAGGGAGGAAAGGAGAAAAACCGACTCATTCGCTCCTATTCGTGACATATGGAATATGCTAATAGATGTATGCAGAAGTTCCTATATTCCATCATCTTATCTCACCATCGATGAACAGCTCTTAGGATTTAGAGGAAGGTGTCCATTTCGTATGTACATACCTAACAAACCGTCGAAGTACGGTATAAAGATTATTATGTTATGCGACACATCCTCCAAATATATGATAGATGCTACTCCATATCTAGGATAGAGCACTGATACTGGAGGACTACCTCTTGCAAATTTTTATGTGAAAGAGTTAACAAAATCGGTTCATGGTAGTAACCGTAACATTACCATGGACAACTGGTTTACGTCAGTTTCTTTGGCGGATGAACTGTTGGAGTTGCCGTACAAACTAACAATTATAGGAACTCTGAGAAAAAATAAAAAAGAAATACCACCAGAACTATTGAAAAATAGGCAACGAGGCACATCAATGTTTTGCTTTCATAGGAAAAAGACATTAGTTTCATATGCACCAAAACCTAATAAAATAGTGTTGTTACTTTCCACTCTGCATGAAGGTGCAAGCATTTCCGAAAATGGAAAACCTGATATAATTATAAATTATAATGAAACCAAGTCAGGTGTAGATACTTTTGATCAACTATGCAGTAATATGACCTGCTCCAGAAAAACCCGGAGATGGCCTATGTGTGTTTTTTATGGAATGATTAACATAGCTACCATCAATTCATTTGTAGTATACTGCCATAATTCTCACAAAGCTAATACGAAGCCTGCTTCCCGCTTCCAGTTCATGTTAAATTTGGGCAAAAGCCTTGCTGAGCCATGGATGCGCCAAAGATTGAACATCCCCAATTTACGTCGCAATATTCGACAGGACATAAACGAAATTCTAAACATACAGCCTGTTCCTGAACCAGATAACCCTATGGCAAAGAAGCGGACAGTGTGCTCCTTCTGCCCTAGCCGTCTGAGAAGAATGACAACAAACTTTTGTGTACAGTGTAAACGAGCAATCTGCGGACAGCACAACAGAAATTGTTGCCCAGAATGTCCATTTTCTTCGGCATAATTCATTTTTTTTCAAACCATATCCATTAATTTGATTAGTTTAAGATGAAAAACCTATTATTTCTGTAGGAAAATATATTTTGATTTTTTTAAAATGTGTTTTAATCCAAAGTCGTAAATTTTACGACGTATTAGTATTACGGAATAATCAAATCATATTAGTACTCTAGGGTTAATGGTCTTAGAATATATTGAACAAGCAGTCACTATAGATTTGCAATAGTATAATTGACAATTTTGGAATATTCTTTGGAAATTTATAAATTTAAAATTTTAAATTATTAATTTTTTTTAATCTTTGAACCCTCCCTGAGGTAAGAGCGAGTAAGTCAATTTTGTAGTAATTTATCTTTCAGAATATAAAATTTCATATTCATCTGAGCCGGGCATAATAATTTGACAATTCCTGTCAAAATTTCAAATAGGTTATATTCAGTGATGAAGGTGTTTTCACATTAGTGTAGTTACTACCACGATTGTAACAACAGCATCTAATAATCAAATTTCAAATAAAATCATATAATACATAATTATAAAAACAGTAGAACATAAAATATATTATAATATATATATATATATATATATATATATATATATATATATATATATATATGACATAGTTTGGGGACTTTTATAGTAGATTAATAACGATTGGAAATTAGTAATCCGATAATCTGTACCAAATTATTAATAATATGTCCGAAACGATAAATGGAGACAATCGCTGCGTTTTCTATAAAAAACGTTCAAATTATCGATTTTTACAAGTTTTGATTGAATCGGTATTCACGTCGAAAGCGAAATATCCCAGTTCACGTGACGACATATATATATATATATATATATATATATATATATATATATATAAAATAGTTTGAGGACCTTTATAGTAGATTAATAACGATTGGAAATTAGTTATCGGGTAATCTGTATCAAACTCAATCTTGTTAACTACTCTTAATTACTTGAAACGTTCTATATCTATGAAAAAAATCTGGTAGTCCACAACGAGGCAAACATATAGAATAGATAGTTCGAGGACATGTTGTTATACGCGCAATGCTTAGTATGGCTACATCTTGAAAATTTCGATACAATAACTCCTTCTATAGTTTGCTGTAGTGTCTCAAAGGATGTTGTTTGTCAAACACTGATTGAGAATTTATCACTAAATTATTTATATACAGAAATTAGATAAATTTGTAAAATAACATCTGGATATATATATATATATATATATATATATATATATATATATATATATATGAAATGATATTATGAGGACAGTTCTTATGCGCGTTCGTTCGGTGACAATTCAAAATTAATAATAATATGTCCGAAACGATATATGAATTCAATAGCTGCATTTTATCTGGGAAACGTTCAAATAATCGAATTTTACAAATTTTGATTCAACCTGTATTCACGTCGGAAGCGAAATATCACAGATTACGCGAAGACATATATATGAAATAGTTTGGGGACCTTTATAGTAGATTAATAACGATTGGAAATTAGTAATCCGGTAATCTGTATCAAATTCAAACTTGTTATTTACTCTTAATTACTTACATACTATATTCCATTTTGAGCGACATGATATGCGAATTTTGATGATGAAAATATCTGGAAGTCCACAAAGAGACATACATATAAGATAGATAATTCGAGGACCCGTCGTTATACGCAATGTTTACTATGGGGATATCTAAACAATTTCGATACAATAACTTCTTCTATCCTTTGCTGTAGTGCCCCACGGAGGTTTGTATTGGTTTTTTATTGAGAACCCATCAATAAATCATTTATATACAGAATAGATAAATTTGTAAAATAACATCAGGATATACATGAAATGATATTATGAGGACAGTTCTTATGCACGTTCGGGTGTTCGGTGACAATTCAAAATTATTAATAATATGTACGAAACGATATATGATTTCAATAGCTGCATTTTCTCTAAAAAACGTTCAATTAATCGAATTTTACAAATTTCGATTTAACCTGTATTCACGTCGAAACCGAAATATCACAGATCACGCGAAGACAAATATATGAAATAGTTTGCGGACCTTTGTAGTAGATTGATAACGATTGAAAATTATTAATCCCGTAATCTGTATCGAATTATTAATAATGTGTCCGAAACGATAAATATATATAAAAAACGTTCAAATAATCGAATTCTACAAATTTTGATTAAATTGGTATTCACATCGAAAGCGAAATATCACAGATCACGCGAAGACATATATATGAAATAGTTTGGGGCCTTTGTAGTAGATTAATAACGATTTAAAATTATTAAACCCGTAATCTGTATCAAATTATTATTAATTTGTCCGAAAGGATATGGAGTCAATCGCTGCGTTTTCTATAAAAAACGTTCAAATAATCGAATTTTACAAATTTTGCTTAAATCGGTATTCACGTCGAAAGCGAAATATCCCAGATCACGTGAAGACATATATAAAAAATTGTTTGGGGACCTTTAAAGTAGATTAATAACAATTGGAAATCAGTAATCCGGTAATCTGTATCAAATTCAATCTTGTTAACTACTCTTAATTACATGAAACATTATATATCTATAAAAAAATCTGGTAGTCCACTACGAGGCATACATATAAAATAGATAGTTCGAGGACACGTTGTTATACGCAATGCTTAGTATGGGGACATCTTAAAAATTTCGATAAAATAACTCCTTCTATAGTTTTCTGTAGTGTCTCAAAGGATGTTTTGTTATTAAACACTGATTGAGAATTTATCACTATATTATTTATATACAGAAATTAGATAAATTTGTAAAATAACATCTGGATATATATGAAATGATATAATGAGGACAGTTCTTATGCGCGTTCCGGTGTTCGGTGACAATTCAAAATTAATAATAATATGTCCGAAACGATATATGAATTCAATAGCTGCATTTTCCCTGGAAAACGTTCAAATAATCGAATTCTACAAACTTCGATTCAACCTGTATTCACGTCGAAAGCGAAATATCACATATCACGCGAAGACATATATATGAAATAGTTTGGGGACCTTTATAGTAGATTAATAACGATTGCAAATTAATAATCCGATAATCTGTATCAAATTATTAATAATATCTCCGGAACGATAAATGGAGTCAATCGCTGTGGCACCACTTGTTGAGGTGTTACTTCAAATTTCGTGGTAGTATAGGAACAGGAGGGGGTCACATTTGCATAGAGCTTGCTGCAAGATACAGAAGGTGGAGTATTACACAAATTCTCATTATTTTTAAGCAGCTGATGTGATTTTTCTGGTGTGGATGGATCTGGAGGCAATGACGGTGTTCTTGGAAAGTCATCAAATTTTTCTGCATCGTTTTGTTCTTTACCTGCAACTTGGGTTTTTGATGATAGTTGTATAACAAGCCTGTGGTATTGGTGATGGTGCACGTGGTGGAAGGTGCCCATTATTTTCTTCAACGAACCAATTGTAGGAATATTTATCGGCTTGTACGTGGTTTCAGCTGGATCAAACATCCAATCTCCGAAGATTTCCGAATTAAGAGGTTAAATGCCCGTCTTTCCAAATCCATTCACAGCTGTTTGGATACTAGCAGCTTCCATATATGCGTTTCCGAAAAGCTTACCTATCTGATATATTGTAAATGGTCGCCCTGGAGTTTCATGCAGCCATTTTTGAGCCTCTGGCGTATAATAGGTGCTAAGTGGCGACATAAAACTGACGTCGAGTGGTTGCAAGCGATCCGTCGTATGCGGTGGAAAGCAGATCATTACAACACGGTTACGTCTAGCCTTCTCTATAACCTCTAAGTTCTTTGTATAAGTGGTAGGTCCGTCCAAAAGTAAGAGGACAGGGTTTTCTTTGAAGGATTTGGAAAACTCAATATATTGATTGAACCAATTCGAAACAACTTCTTTTCGCATCCATCCTGATGAACGATAAAAATCTTCACTTCCCAGGAGAAGCATCATCTAGCAGCTCCGGATTTGCTCTGGATCTGGAAAAAATTAACGTGGGCGGCATAAACACGCCAGTAGCGCTCATGCAAATTTCCAGAGTGACAAGAATGCCGCCTTCTGGTGAGGATATACACCCAACTTGCCTTTTCCCAGACAGTGATAAACATTTAGATTTTTTCATTGGTACTGTCATTATACCCGTCTCATCGACGTTGTAAATCCGTTCGTGTGGAATTTCATATTTTTCAGGCACATAGGAGAGTAACGAGAAAAATTTTAGTACAACAGGCTCTAGCAAATGATGTTGGCTCAGCGGTGCGAAGTTCAACATTTGGACGTTTCCTTAGAAAACTGTATAACCAAGCTTCACCCACCATTTTTTTGTCCCTGTTTATTTGATTAGCCAAGCTATTGCGTTGAGCTAACTGAAAAGCCAAACTGTGAAAGTCATTCAAAGTAAATCCAAATAATCGCGATTCCATAGACCAAATGTGTTGCACCAACTCTTCTTCAAGCTCAACAGAAAAAACCGGTATGTGACACCCTAGATCCTTTTTTGGGGCATCTAATCGCTCGTTGGACCCATTTTTATCTTTTTTACTCGGGCTTCAATAGATGTCCGAGGTACACCATATTATTTCGAAGCCTTAAGATAACCCATTGAACAAAACGGGAAAGTATCCAGTTTTACCCGACCGCTTGATATCCCATTTTGCCCGACTGCACGTTTAAAAATATTTTCTTAAAATGCTTATAACGAAAACTAGTTATCATATTCACAAGTTCACGAAAATAAACTTAAAATATGCAGAATCTTGAAAAATACTCACTGTTACTTATTTTGCTTGTTTAAACTAAAAAAGTCCTAATTAACTGCTGATAAAACTAAACAACATAACCACACTTTTTTGAACTGCCACCTACCACAACGTTATTTTTACCGAATTGCACACCTGGTTGCCAGGTGGCGTTGCTTGTTTTTAAATATTGGCTGGTATCCCGTTTTATCCGACTATCCTGTTTTGTCAAACATTCCCCTAGATATATTTATGAACAGAAATACAATGCTTTAATGGCATGGTGTAATAAGAATAAGGTGAGAAAGTATCCGGGAAACGTAATTTTGGCGTATTTCTCGGATGAATTAAACTCTTTCAAACCTCCGACCCAGCACCTTCAAATATAAACATAATGTTGATATTTGGGAATTCACCAAGTTAAAAGCGTTTCTCGAACAAAAAAGTAAATATTATGAACCATAAAAATATAATTAATTTTCTGTTGAAAGCTCCAAATTCCCGTTTTCTAATGATCAAAGTAAGGAAATGTCTCAGTAAATGCTTTAGTGCTTAGTATAAAATTGAAATATCTTGTACAGTTATTGAACGAAATTTTTAGTGTTCGTATGGTGTGTTGCTTAACTAAATCTGTGTTACTGTTACTCATTTTGCTTGTCTAAACTAAAAAAGTCCTAGTTTAATGCTGATAAAACTAAACAGCATAACCACGCTTTTTTGAACTGCCACCCACCACTCACCACAAAACACGAATTAAGCGGAAGAATCGCCTACTATATTTGAACAAACGGTATTCTTACCGAATTACACCCCTGGTTGCCAGGTGGCGTTGCTTGTTTTTAAATATTGGCTGGTATCCCGTTTTATCCGACTATCCTGTTTTGTCAAACTTTCCCCTAGATATATTTATGAACAGAAAAACAATGCTTTAATGGCATGGTGTAATAAGAATAAAGTGAGAAAGTATCCGGGAATTAATTTCTTTCAAACCTCCGACTCAGCACCTTAAAATATGAGCATAATGTTGATATTTGGGAATTCACCAAGTTAAAAGCGTTTCTCAAACAAAAAAGTAAATATTATTAACCATAAAAATATAATTAATTTTCTGTTGAAAGCTCCAAATTCCCGTTTTCTAATGATCTAAGTAAGGAAATGTCTCAGTAAATGCTTTAGTGCTTAGTATAATATTGAAATATCTTGTACAGTTATTGAACGAAATTTTTAGTGTTCGTATGGTGTGTTGCTTAACTAAATCTGTGTTCCTCATACTTCGCCGGGGTAATTAGGCAGGACACCATATCTAAAACTATTATATTTTCTAAAATTGATTGGCGTTTGCTTTTTTACTTCAGAATATTACCTAATGTTTAACTAATGCTCAATTTCAAACTCTTTACATCACGCACTAGTGAAAAAAGTAAATTCCTATGCGCAGTAGTGTGTAAAGTAAATAATTAATTTCTATCAAAATTGTGATAAAACTTACGGTAGTAGAAAAAATATTGTATCCAGTTCGTGTGATGTATGATGTGATCGTCACATTCGCCTTCGTCTCATGTGACAATATTCACATTCGTCAAAAAAGGCTTACAAACAATTATTGCATAAATAACTATTTTTCGAAAACATCATGTAATGTTTTTCTTATTTATTTAGAACAGTTCATCCTGACGGATGGGATAAATTAATACACACGTTAGGCACTTACTAAATTTATTTATTCACTGATTTGTATTATATACACAGTATATTTAGTACACTACTACACAGTAATTTTTATAAACACTTCACTACTATTTACTTGCCCACCTGTTAATTTCACGAGATCACTTTATAAACTGTCTTTTCCCGCTGGTCGGTCTTCTATATATTAGTGCATTTTTCAAAAGATAGTTCCAGATTGCGGCTTACCCAAAAACAATCGGCTCCCTGGAATTTTCTAGATAAGACTGGTCACAAAAATGAAGTCTAGACAAGATAGTGGCAAAAAATCGTAAGCAGTTCTGAGAAATCTCTGCCCATCCGCCAAAATTTTAACTTTTTTACATGGGTTAGACAGAGTCGGATTCAGGGACTACACTAGTGAGCTATTCCGTAACATTACCCCCTCCTTAAATAAAATTTTCTCCTGGAACTTTTGTGTAGCCGAGACTGGACGTTGGAATCGGCAACTTGCCCCATTTCTACACTTTCCAATCTTATGGAAATAACAGGGCACCGTCTTCATCGGATACTGATAACGGGGGTTGTAGCTGCAAATTAATATCTGGACACCGGTATCTTGGAAGATCACCTCTACCATGTTCCTGATGACTCGCCAATCTAACTGGTTACTCGCTATCTTATGCATAGCCAGTTTCTTCACACTGGATTCCAACACATGGTCTAGGAGGTTTCGAAGTGCTTCCCACACATCGCAGTGGATAAATCGATCTTGACATTCATTTTTAGTTACTACGTAGAAGACATACCGCGAATTATGTTTCAGTCTCAGTGTCTTGCCAGGGGCTGGAATCTGGTCTACAAGTTTTTCTAATTGCCCGAACTTCTTTCGAAAGACAGTTGCCAACCCTCGTACGTTCTTGAGACGGGCGAGGATGTTGTATGCCAGTGAATAATATTCCTGGAGAGTGAACAAATCTTGTCGTTGTTCTGAAGTAAATCCATATCTAGCTTTCCCGGCACCTCCATACGCGCCCACAAATCCATCGAAGTAGGGTCACATCTCGAATATGGTTCACTCCTTTCTCTAGGTCATGTTTTCCTTCGAATGGCGCTAGTCTGTTTTGGTGAACTACTTTTGGTTTTCCGTTGTGAATATTGCTCATGCGATATATAACATCATTGATCCTTGTCTTGATTGAGTATGGACCTTCCCAGGATTTTTGTGATTTTGGAAAAAATAATTACTCCCTTCTTTAAAACCGCCTACTGTGGCCTGCGTGTCGTACCGACTTTTCATTCTGTCGCTGACAACTTGAAGATTTGTTTGAGTTAGTTCATGAATATCGTTCAGCCTTCATCTCAATTGGATCACGTAGTCTTCTCCTGCTAGATCTTCTCCAGGCCGACAGCCAAATTCCAGGTCACAAGGAAGCCTCATTTCACGTTCAAACAGGATTTTCGCAGGTGTTTCACTCGTGGACTCATTGACGGCAGATCGATAAGCCAATGCGAATTGGGAAAGATACTGGTCCCAATTTCTTTGATGGGTTGAAACTACTTTGGACAGGTATTTTCCAATAGTCCTGTTCATTCTCTCGACCATTCCATCTGACTGTGGATGTAATATTGTTGTCCTGGTATTCTTCATTTCCAGCTTGTCACAAATCTCCTGGTATAGATATCTTTCGAAATTTCTTACCTGGTCACTGTGGACTTCCAAGGGCACTCCATATCGGCTGATGAATTCTTCCACCAATACATCCGCGACAGATGTGGCCTCTTTATTTAGGATCGAGTAAATTTCTACCCAGTTTGCGAAATAATCCATTATAACCAGGATGTATTTACCACCACTTTCTGTAGTCGGAAATGCTCCAGCGTTGTCTAAAGCAATCCGTTCGAAAGGGCTTCCACCATTGTACAGTTTCATGTGTGCCTCTTGCGATGTGGCCCATTACTCGTAGCACAAGTCGTACATTTCTTGCACCAGTCCTTCACATCGTCGGAAATGATCATCCAATAAGACCTTTCACGGACTCGCTGGAGGGTTTTCTCCACTCCCAGATGGCCTTTCGATGGACTGCCGTGTAACATCGTCAGTACCTCAGCTACTCTCGTTCTAAGGATAATTAGATGTCTCCTCATCTCGGAACCATCATCGTTTTCAAGGACTCTTTTCAACAGCCCTTCTTCCAGGACATGTGAGTCTCACTGAGCCCATTATGCCTTGAGGGTCTGTGAAAATGTTGGCACTTCTTACCATGTAGGTCGCGGATTTTCTTATTTCTATTCCCGATTCTTCTTTAGGTGGGGATCATTCTCCGAATCTTCTCTGACCCTGGTGGGTGACCATTCGTCTTGGAACTGCAGCTTCCCTATATTCCGCCTTATTGTAGTGGAAGCAGTCTGTTGGAAATGGCCGTCTGGACAGGGAGTCGGCATTTCGGTGACCCACACCAGCTCGATGTTCGATGTTGAAATCGTACTCTTAAAGTGGTTCAATCCATCTAGCGATCTGGCCTTCGCGATTCTGGAACTGCATCAACCACTTGAGTACTGCATGATCAGTCCGGATTAAAAACTTCCTACCATAGAGATACCGGTAGAAGTGTGCCACGGACTTCAGTACCGCCAAAATATCTCTCCTTGTGACGCTGTAGTTCCGTTCTGTTTTGGAAAGGACTTTACTGAAATATCCCAGCACACATTCTTGCCCTCCTTGAATCTGTGAGAGCACTCCTCCAATTCCTACGTTGCTTGCGTCCGTGTCAAAGATAAACTCTTCCTCTGGTAATGGGTATCCCAATATCAGCGCCGTGTTAAAATGCCTCTTCAAGGTTTCAGAAGCCGCTTGACAGTTTTCGTCCCATTGGAAAACTCTAGCTTCTTCTGTAAGTCGAGTTAGAGGCTTGGTAATATCTCCTGATAAATTTTCTATAATATGTACACAGTCCAAGGAAACTCCTAATTTCATGTTAATCGGTTGGCTGCGGCCATAGCTGAATGGAAGAAATTTTGTCTGGATCCACCACCACTCCTTCATAGCTCACTATATGACCTAAATAGTTGACTCTGTTTTGATGCAGCTAACATTTCTTCCCGTTTAACGTAAGCTGGGCGCTTGGAGTCGTTTGAATACGTCTTCCAAATTCTTCAGGTGTTCGTCAAATGTATTCCCCAGTACTACGATGTCATCCAAATAGACCAGGCATGTCTTCCAAGACAACCCTCTCAAGAGATTTCCATGAGTCTTTCAAATGTCGCAGGCGCATTACAGAGCCCGAATGGCATGGCGTTGAATTGTCATAATCCAGATCCGGTGGTAAAAGAAGTATTCTTTTTGTCTTCTGGGTCCATTTCTACTTGCCAATATCCAGACTTCAGGTCCAAGGTGGAAAACAGTTTGCTCCCGGCCAAAGTATCTAGCGTATCGTCAATTCGAGGCAGAGTATATCTGTCTTTCTTCGTCACATTGATTAGCTGGCGATAGCCCACGCAGAATCTCGTAGTTTCATCCTCTTTTGACGAGCACCACTGGAGTCACCCATGGACTAGTAGATGGTTCTATTACTTTCTCTTCTTCCATTTCTGTAACTATTCTTTCAGCTTCCTCTCTCTTCGCTCGTGGTAGTCTTCGAGCTGATTGCCTAATTGGCTTGGCATCACCAATATTGATTTTGTGTTTGACAGCTGATGCTCTATCAGTCTTTCCTTCTTCTGGTACTAATAGGTCTAGATACTGCAAGAGAAATTCTCTCATTCTCTTTTCTCCAACTAGACCCAAGGATTGACCAGCTACTGATAACATTTGTACGGATCTGGCATTAGAATTCTGTGGTCGTTGTTTGACTAACTATAGACGTCACTGGTACGCAGGATCCAATCTTGGTTTCTTTCTTGATAGTAATTGCGTAATCGTCCACGTTTATCATTCGTACTGGGATCTCCTCCGCAGACGTAGCCAATCCTTTCCCAACTAGTAATTCTTTTCCAACTTCATCGTCGTGGTTCCCTGGCTCCTCCATAACCGGTGTACCTTCCTCCATGATTCCCTGTAGCCGCGCTATTATTATGGTTTCGCTTCGTGAAGGTAGAACGATATCTTCCTGTACAGCTGCCTTCATATGAATCAAGAAATACCTCCTCGGCACCCACTTTAATGGTTCTGTTTCTGAAGTCCAGTTGGACACCATGTATATTCATCACGTCCATTCCCAGAATCACGTCTTCTTCAATGTCAGCTACGATTACCATATGCGTGAACTTTTCTGCGCCAATTCCCAATTGGATTTGTGTCTTTCCGTGAACATTGGCACTCTCGGCTATGGAGGTCCGCAGTCTCAGACTCGTTGCTAAAGGCTCCTTCTTAGAATTTATTATCTTTGGTCGTGTAATGGTTCTAGTTGCTCCAGTGTCTACCAGCAGGGTATATTTCTTGTCATTCACTTTTCCAGCTATATATACACTGTCGTTGCAACATCTGAGAGAAGCTATCACTATGAGAGGGCTTATCGAACGATCATGGGTCGGTGCTGCCCCCTTGTAGCCGACCCGTTCTAGTTTTCCTGTGACTGGGGTTCTAGGTTTACAGGAGTTTCTGGGCGCTTACACGAACTGCGTAGATGCCCTAGCTCGCCACAATTTCAGCATCTGATATTTTTCGGCTTCTTTTCCATCATACTTTTGATAAAGCTGGCGATATGGTCAAACCCCTCGTCGCCTTCTTCTCGGATGAGGTTAACTTTGTTATAACCCGAAACCTTCGTTGCTGCTTCAAATTCAAGAGCAGCTGTCAATGCGTCGACTAATGTTTTCGGACGGGCTATACGAAGCGTCCTCTACATATCGGGGTCACGTAAACCAGCAATGAAGGCCTGGATGCCCAGATATTACATTATGTTCTTTGGTGCTCATGGATAAGCAAATCTATCGAGTCGGGCAATATCCACTTCTTCCAGAAGTATCGTCTGGAGTACATCTAAGGCATCTCCCCTAAGCTACATATGTTACTTCACTGCCTTCTCCCTCTCGGACCAATCATTCACTCTAGCAGCTGCTTCAAACTGTTTAACATAATTGGTCCACAATGTCTTTTCGTCGAACGTTGGGGCCTTGACTCGTGCAAAACTACCAATGTCTTCTATCCTGGAGTTTATTTCAGGCTTGCAGAGTCTCATTTGTTCAATCTTCTTTTTCATGCTGGCGTGTCTTGTGTTCTTAAATCTGCCGTATTTCTCTCTAATTCCTTGATTTTCTCGTCTATTGTTATCATCCTATTTTCGTTGTCTGATTTTATTCTCTCGTTCATCGTTGTCATCCTATTCTCGATTTTTTTGTCCATCGTTGTCATCTTATCCTCAAGATCCGATTTTAGCGAGGAAATTTTATTTTCGACGTTAGCAGCAATGTTATTTTTTAACGATAAGATATCAGCAGAAATTTCATTCTTCATAGTGAAAATCTTCTCGTCCATATTAGTAGACATATAAGGGGAATATCGTTTTTTATAGTTGGAATTTTTTCGTCCATATTCGTAGAAATATCGTTCTTCATAGTGGAAATCATCATGCCTATGTTAGTAGAAATTGACGAGATTAAGGTAGAAGCCTCGTCATTGAATAGAAATGTTTCTGGATCCAAGCCGTCACTCACCAGTGCCACTTTAAGCCTTTTAGCTAACTGACACTTCTTACCGGACGTTTTCAACTCGCGATTTTCCAATTCTGCCGTTAGCTCATTCACTGTCAAGTCTCTTGGTCATTTTTACGTAGATATGTATTTATATTACCCAACACTCGACACCAATGTGATATTTTTCTTATTTATTTAAAACAGTTTATCCTGACGGGTGAGATAAATTCATACACACGGTAGGTAAACTTACTTAATTTATTTATTCACTAAACTATTCACTAATTCATATTATATAGACAGTAGTACACTACTACACATGAATTTATATAAACACTTCGCTGCTATTTACTATTTCACTCATTTATTTCGCAAGATCACTTTATAAAGTGACTTTCCACGCTGGTCGGTCCTTTATATATCAGTGCCTTTTTTACTAGATAATTCTAGATTGCGGCTAACACAAAAACAATCGGCTCCTTGGAATTTTCTATATAAGACTGTTCACAAAAACAAAGTCTTGTCAAGATAGTCACAAAAAGTCGTGAACAGTTCTAGGAAATCCCTACGCATCCGAGAAAATTTTCACTTTTATACATGGTTTAGACAGCGTCGGATTCAGGGACTACGCTAGTGTGCTATTTCGTAACAATAACCATATTAAAGTTTCCCATATGCCGCCAATTTACGTAGACACAATATATATAAGTATTAGCCCGTTCAAGCGAGGGTTCGTTAATACCAAAAGTAAATACCGTAGCGTCCTAGCGAGAATTGGTATTAACCGTCACGTCATCGTTTGATGTCAAATTATGCCACGGTTAAAACCACCAGTAACCCTGTCGGGAGCAGAGTTATAGCGGTTGACAGATGTGATATTTCAAATTTGTTTATGGTATATTCATTAAAACTGAAGTTCTTAAGTTTCGAAATAGGAAAAGGATAATGAACACTGAAAAATGAATCGAAACAGCGATAATGTAACCAAACAAATCCTCTAGACCGTACAGAAACTAGATAAAGACATTGGTAAATACCGCTATATCAAAGCGACCAGTATAACCGTGACGTATTTTGACATTTGTTGACATTACCACAGGTAATAACCACTCCCTCGCTTGGACAGACCATATGTTCCTAATATTTAAATAAATTTCCATCCAAACTGTGTTTTATTGATAGCGACATTACTACAAAGGAATCCTACAGTTCTATGCACCCAGTCGCCACTTTAATATTCAATTTTGAATCCAGTGCAATAACACATTACTATACAAAACGCGAAAATAGAATTTCAAAGAACAAGTTCCACACGTCATCCTTTTATCGCTCGCGTCAAGTCAAGAAAACGAGCCTAAGGACAAGACTTCGGTCGGTTACACGTCGAGCACCTTTGAGTTCAGCGTAGTATTCTAGAGTGGCGATCTGTTGCTGCTCTGAAACACAACCAAACATTATATACACGGATAGATATGCCACTCTGTACATAAATTTTATGACATCTGTATCCCAGCGCCATCTAGTTTCACGTCCGTCTACTAATCTTTTGATTGTACACATGTTCAGATCTAAACTAACGCAGTGTATGCGCGAGATATTTGAAAATTGATTTGCACGGGGAATTTAAACATTGACATATGGTTGCACAGGAAATTTAAAAATATTTTTACCTGTGACATTTAAGTGATCTATGCTAGTCGTCACCTCATATTGTAAATAAAACTAAAGTGTTTTCTAAAATACTTCTATTTACTAGCATTCAAAAAACAAATGTAGATGTTAACAACAAAATGTTATAAGTTGAAATGCTATCAAAAGAAGAAGTATTTCACTAAATACTTGGATTTCCTTTACAATTTGAGATGGCAACTAGCTTTGATCATTTTAATTTCCAGAAAAAATTATGACAATGTTAAATTATATATGGAATGGAATATTAAAACATAGAATGAGCATTATACCATTCTTATTTTTGGAATCATACCTACATTTATCAATGAAGTATGAGACACAAAATAAATTTTCCAAGAATGAGTAATCAATGTTTAATATTGCCTCTTTTTCATTATCTTTAAATTTAGCAAACAGCAGTCATAGTTGTGACTCCTTTATATCTGCCCAGAAGTGGATGCTGTTTTTTTCATAAGATCCCTGTTGACAGATGTGGATGGTACATGCCAAATGATACTCGAGGAGCTACCTACAAATCATATAATAGTTATTTGTTTTACTAGGCATAAAAGAACAAGATTTAATGCCGCGGGTGGTGTGAAACATATAATTTTTCCTTCAAATTTGTTCCCATTCCACGCAAAATCGACTTTTTCATATTTAAATTGCATTTCATTATCAATATCCAACTAACTAAATTATTTTATCAAAGGTAACTGGACCCTGCGTTACTATGTTTACCGCTTATGACGTTTGTTGAATATGTTTGTTTACTGTTTACTTTGTCATTGTCAATTTTGGGAAGTTGTCATGTTAGAAATGGATTTACTGCAAAGTGAGGATGAATTGATGCAATTAACACCACCTTAGACAAGAGACCAGGCGCGAGATGTGGAATTTAACCTCTTACCGGAAAAATCAAGAACTGTATATGAACTCATATATAGCAGATTCATGGAATATAGACAGAAAAAAATATAGGATCTCTCTCTGAAAATGTGCTGATTGTCTATTTTTCCGATCTTTCAAAGAAAATGGAGCCTTCAATGTTATGGTCTACCTATTCGATGTTGAAAGCTACCCTGAACATAAAGGTTGCCTAGCAACGAACTTTTTCTGCCTAGGCAGTAAAAGTGGACTTTCTCTGCCTAGGCATTACAACTACAACTTCTAAGCCTGCCAAGTGTCATTATAAGGCCGCTTTTAATGTCATTTGGAGAAAAATACATTTATCACTTCAATGTTTCCAATACACTTCTAGTCCGAATTAGGTAGAAATTAACATTTTTACAGTTGATATTTGTAAGTAGTGCGTTAGGGTCTATGAATTATTGTGATATGTATCACTATCATTCAGTCGAATTAATAAAAAGAAAGGAATTTCTTAAAAGGAAAAGGTCAAAGTGAACGGGTTTGCTACAAGTAAACGGTAGAAGTAAAAGGAAACCCTTGTCTTCAAAATAATAAAGATTACCTTATACTTGCAAGTAAATGCTTCTGTAGATGAGTGAAAGGGTCTCATAAATGTCGAGACACGCGAAGCAGCTAGTTGTTTACAATGTGCCAATTCCTTTATATTCCACGAGCTGATTAATAGTGGTAAGTTGGGTTTTTAAATGTCTTCGTCACACGGAAGTGAAACTGAACAACAGTACAATAATAGCAGTGAGTTAAAATTATTTGCTGATGAACTTCGCAGCTGTCCTATCATTTTGGCTAAGTCACAGGTTCCATAAGGTAACAAAAATAAAGATGAAACGATCGCAAAGGTATTGCAAAAATACAAAGCATTATTTGGTAAATAATTAGATGCCAAAGGTTTCATGAAAAACGTCAATAACATGAAGAGTAGACTTAAGGAAAAAACGGACTTGAAGAGAACAGGAAACAAAAGAATAAAACTAGTAGAATGGGAAGAACATATTGTCGCAGCAGTAGAGGGAGACACAAATCCGACTATCATCAGAATTAAAGATAATTTAATTGTGTATACGATGTCAAAAAATAACCGTTATTTCCAAATTTCGTGAGTTAAGTATGTTCGATTTTCGCATTTTTTTCTGTTATGTTGGTACACATATCTGTTATATATGTTGGCAATATCAGCCATTTTGGATTGTCAGTTTATTTTCCACAGATAACAAGGTTAGTCGTGTTTTGATTTGCTCTTCGATTTTTCACTATTCGAAAAAATGGATCAAAGAAACTGTATTAAGTTTTGTGTGAAAATGAAATTAAATGCGCAAGGACATTTGAACTGTTGACTGTGGCGTTTGGCGAGTCTACTATGAGCAGAACACAAGTTCAATTATGGAAGCGTCCAGAAGAGCCAAGACCGAAAAAAGCACGTCAAATTCGGTCAAATGTGAAGGTTTTGCTCACTGTTTTCTTCGACTGCTATAGCGTGGTGCATCATGAATTCTTGTCACAATGTCCTACGGTCAATGAGGAATACTACCTTGAAGTTATGCGCCGTTTGCTCGAAGCAGTTCTTCAGAAACGCACAGAATTGTGGAAAAAGCAATCATGGATTTTGCACCATGATAACGCACCAGCTCACACATCGATGCTTGTGTGTGAGTTTTGGCCAAAAACAAAACCGTTATCATACCTCAACGACCGTATTCACCGGACTTGGTGCCCGCTGACTTTTTCCTCTTTCCGAAACTGAAGACACCGATGAAAGGAAAGCGTTTTGCGACGATTGAGAAGATAAAAGAAAAATCGAAACAGGAGCTGTTGGCGATACCAAAAAGCACGTTTCAGAAGTGTTTCGAGGATTGGAAAAAACGCTGGCATAAGTGTATTATATCTGAGGGGGGTTACTTTGAATGAGACAAGATAGTTATTGATGAATAAATAAATACTTTTCGAAAAAATTGAAAATAACGATTATTTTATGATCAGACCTCGTATATCCATCTTATTTTTGAAAATAATGGTTGTAATGTTTGCTAACATATACGACTGTTTACGTCAGTAAATCGGGAAAAAAATTACTCAGCAAAAAAACGTTAGGTTCTGATATTATATTTCCTTATACAGGGCTAATAAAAATCGGCATATTGCAAAATCCAACGACGGGAAGTGATTTGGTATCAACCTCATCATCAAGTGTCTCCGTCCCAGCAGAAAATAATACAAAAGCAACTAAAGCCGGTATGCCACCATGGAGAAAAACAGCCACAGATAAATATGAATCCGACAAAACAAAGAATTTAACCACAAAGGAGTTACAGCGATTAGTTTGACTCCAACAATTTCAAACATCAACTTTGCAAAGGGAGTATTATCAAAAAAAAACTACTAAAATTACAAAGTGAACATAGAAATACTCCTCAAAACACAGGTGATACTTTGCAAGATAACATTATTGTGGATGGAGATAGAAGTTTTCACGATTTGAACAGAATAACATTAATTACCGTTACAAATAATATTTACGTATTTTGAATATATTTCTTTTCATTATAAGTGCTCATTAGAATCAATAATAACTGCATTAACTGTCTAATTATTGCAGCCAAATTTTGCCTCACAGCTTGTCCTCGGCGACGAACACGAGGTCTATTTTCTTCGTTATCATCATTAATAGTAAAGTATTCATCTTCTTCGGGAATATCTTCAGGTCCTTTGAAGCTAGGATCTCTTGAATGTTTTGCAATGTTATGCAATATAATACATGACACTATTATTTTTGGGACATTTCTAAGTTTTACCCGGCAGACATATTGTAATATGGGAAATCGTCGTTTTAACTGCCCAAAGCACCTTTCGATTACAACCCTTTCCGGTTTCAACAGTGCATTGAATACCCTCTCTGTATGATTAATTGGATTTTTGAGTGGTGTCATCAACCAGGGCTCTATTCCATATCCACTATCACCGAGCAATACCGCGTTCTGTGATGTATGCATAACTTGTCTAACGTGGGAGTTTTGCCAAATTCGGGCATCGTGTACAGATCCAGGCCAACTAACGTCAACACTGGTAAAAAATTTTCTTGCATTACAAGTAGCTTCAATATTTAACGTTGGTTTTCCTTTCCGATTTATTCATTCGTCTCCATGAATTCGTGGTTAAGGAATTCCTACATGGGTGCAATCGAATACACCAATCGCTGTTGGAAAGCGATATTCTGTTTGCCACAATTCCTTTACCTGCAGGATTTCATTTTCAGTACTTGGAAATATTATCCAATTATCAGGTTTTGCAATAATACGGTCCACCACAGCCTTAACAGTAAGTGATAATGTATCTAGAGTTACTCCAAGTTCTTCTCCAATTCCACTTTGATAACCAGGATCGGCTAGGTATCGCAAACAAATCTTCATTTTTTGCACTGCTGACAGTGCACCGCCTCGGGTCTCTCCAGTTTCATGTAAAAAATGGTTCACAAGCCATTCAACATTATTTTCCTCAAAGCGAAATAACTTTCTAAAAATTTTGCTGTTTAGAGTACAACGAGGTTTGTAATGTTTGACGTCTCTCACGTTCACCAAATTAGCCATAGCAAAAGTTAATCACATACACACCTTTTACTACTATGATTAATCTGTATCTGACTAGATGCATCAATATGCAAGGATTTGCTTCAACAGGTAAGTAAAGGCTTTACTTTATTAATATGCATTTACTTCGATCTAAAGGTAAACGTCGACTGGATAAGGATTTGCTTTTTCTAAAAGTGGAAAAGGTTTTGCTTATTTTTTATTAATACACCTTAAAGTAAAAAGTCCATAATTTGTATGTAAAAGGTTTTGCTATGTTTCATTAATTCGACTTATTGTTTGAGCAGAGCCTCTATCATTTTTAAAATCAAAAGATTTGTACTTTTACGGTGACGTTTTCTTTGTGTCAATAGATGAAAAAGAAGGAAATAATTAAAATCATAATTTTCTTAGAATTGTGCTATAGTTCGATAAACAAATATTATACTGATAACTAATTTATAAAAATGATTTATAATCATTGATTAATACACAATAATACATGACATACTATACATTTCAGATTTTTGGAAGCTGAAAATGATGGTTGCTGCTCCGATAACCAAAAAGTATACACTACTCCTTCCGGGTAACCTAAAAACCAAAATATCAATTATTTTTATCTGCTTAACTTTTCACAATGATCCACCATATGGGTTTATTGTAGCTCCAACAAGTATGATTGTCACAGTAAACATAGAGACGAGTATAGTTAACGTAAGAGATATAGTGCGAACTTTGAAGTTTCGGCTTATCCTTTGATTTGAATACTGTCATAGTCCAGTCAATATTATAATTCAGAATGCTTATAAGACGATATAATCATTTAATATTATAACTTCAACTAACCATCATTAAAATGTATTTATTAATTTTAAAATTATTGAATACATCTTAAACATAACACTTAACAATTAACACTACCTTATATCTCATTTTATTAACAAGAACTAGAAATACAATTTTTAAATAACTTATTATTTTTTCTCATATTTTACTGAAATATAAGTTTATTTTGGAATAGCAATTTTTTCGAACACGCACGTGTCCACTAAGGAACGCTCACTATTTAGTTGGTAGGCTAGCATCAAGATAGAGTGTAGTGTATAAGTGGTATTGATAAAAAAAAACAAAATATTAATATCTTTCAGGGTCTAGCTGCGTAACATAACTTAAAGGGGATATACCATTACATTTCTGCACTATATATTTTGCGCGTACTATACTTACTAGGCACTGGCATCAATAAGTTCATTTATCGGTAATTAAGATCCTTGAAAGTTTTTTCAAATTGAATATCACATATTTCGTACGACGTTAATAATGTACCTTCAAGTGTTAACTTAAGGATTGTTAATTATTCGTAACCTGTTAGACAGTACGCAACCAAATTTCACAAAAATCTAGGTATGGAATGTTTATAAAAAAGAAATTACATATAAACCTCATTCAATGCTCCGAAGTTTAACTTATTTATTCCAAGTATTCATGCTAATTTATAATTATCACCCAATAATTCTCACTATTAAGTTTAACAAAACGATTCCCTCAAAACCTAAATACTGAAAAAACTTTTTAAATACCTATTCTTAACTCCAACTCATCTAATAACCGATTTTATCCACTGAAAATATCACAGTTTGATCAGGATTTATTTATTAAACCAATAAACAAAATAAAATACTTAGGGGTTACATTGGATACAAATTTAAAATGGGATTTAGGCACTTGAAAAAGTATATTTCTAGCCAACATCTCCGCAATTTAAATTTTGGATTAGTGAAAAGCCATCTTTGATATGGAATTCAGGTTTGGGGAATTGCGTTGGAAACACCTGCAGCCATTAATTATAATCCAGAGGAGATTTCTAAAAATTATAATGTCTAAACCTAACCTTTATTCTTCAGATTTCTTGTATTCTGAAAGTAGAATATTAGATCTAAAACAACTATACTTTTTATGCGTTTCAGTGGAATATCATGGATCAAAGAATACATACAACTTACCAATCCATAATTACAATACTCGGAATAGAGATCTCCATACAGTCCCTAGGATGATAAAAACGTGTTGTCAGAAAACATATTCTTTCTATTCCGTTAAGATTTACAACCGTATTCCAGATTATATTAAAAGCATTCAAAACTAAAATATTTCATTTTAGAGCAGAAAAGAGAATTCTGCGATATAAAAATCGCTGAAGGTTGGAGTTTTCGGTGTTCAATCACTTGAAAAGTTTAATGTACTACATGGTTTTGTTCTGTAGTAGTACATGTTCATTTTCTTTCTTCCTTCAATTTTTCATATTATATTTTTTTAAATTCATATTTTGTTGTGATATTCTGATTGTGCTATGTATTATTTGTGATATTATTATTAACATTATTGTTGCTAAGTTTATTATTGTTGTAAGTGTAACTAATTTTGTCGGTGTACTTAAATTAGGTACCAGTTACAAGCTGTTTTTTACAGCTTCTATGGGGCATTGTGTTTATTCACGATTTTTGATCTACATTTGTTATACTTTGTAATTTCTAGTGAATGAACATATAATATTGTTAATACAGATTAATCAATTTTGGAAGGAAAATGTCATCCTCATTGAAACAACTTGGTTTTAACTGGAGTATTCTAATGAATAATTAGAAATATATGTTTGAGCAGGAGAGAAAATAGAATATTAGGTCACAGGTTTCGTAAACCAATCAATGTAAAAATGCTCATCACATAATAGCTATAAGCAGCTTCGAGAACAAACGAAGTACCACCTGCATTGCGCTGCAAAAGCTTGTTATCCATACCAGAGGTAGAGGGATAACCTTCACAATAATATACATGAAAATCAAGTATTACAATAGATTCTTTACTTTGGTATGTAAAAAATAAGATTATTTACAGAGAGAACTACAGGAGTGAACAATCCAGATGTTGGATAAAAAACACTATGCTAAATGTGAATAAACATGCTGCTAATAATGAGTAAACACGCAGCTAGATATGCAACATTAAAGTACGAAACAACGTTCCATTATTAAGATCACCGCCAGGACGAATATAGTCAATGGCCGGTTGGAAAGTCTGAACATTATACACTACCTATACAAATTTACAATATTTACCGTTAAAACTAAATCCGCACTTAGCTTTAATCAATCACGTAATAGTTTTATGTGAATATAAGTTCAACAATTCATATAAAATAGTAACGTAATAAAGCGATAAAACGTTTATAAATCAGTGGTAAACATTACGGTATCAAAAATACAATATATCTTGAAACTAGCTACCAAAAGTCCTCCGGCACTATTGAATGCGCGGAAACCATGCAAGGTGAATTATTTTCGACTTCGAGAAAATCTGGAGAGTTAAAACTGGATATTTTATCATTTTAATAATGATAAATTAACTCCAATGTTAAAATGTCATATACCTGGAAATGTTATTGTCACTTTGCCATCGATAAAAAAGGTGCATCCTTTTTTATCGCGATAAAAACTTGTCTTCCTCAATATCTAGTAAGCGGACGTCACTTTTACACAATGACAATGAGTCGCAATTATTGTTGTTTATCCATATATTCTGTCGTTAATTTATCTTGCCAAAAAACACTCGAGCTTTTCTTTTATTAGATAAATTCCTCTTTGACTCAAAGTTTTGCCAATCACTAAATTTGCTCGAAAAACTGACATTAGATAAAATCGCTCCACCTTCGGTGTCGCGATTTTATCATGTCAGTTTTTCTCGTAAAATTAGTGATTGGCAAAACTGTTTCGTTGCAAAGAGAAATTTATCCGATAAAAAAAAAGCTCTTGTGTTTTTACTGTTGATAAAAGTACTTACAATCAGTTCCAATAATCGATTACACTATACTTATGAACTATTAATAATTGAGCGGTACTATCCCCATTTGATAGAGGGAAAACACTGCATTTTGCAGAAGAACCCACAACAGACGTCCATTTCACGACATTGTATCTAGACAAGTGAATTTTTAGTAGTAAATCGAAATAGTCCAACAACTGGTTAACGTTTACACTCAAAGTATTATACCAGAGGGGGGACGACTATTGTACGTATTCAATGAGAAATTCGTACATATGGGGGGCGAAGGCCTAATCCAGCAGGAAATAAAGAAGAAACCACATTAATCTGATATTGGAAGAGATAACAGTTTTACCATCTGATATTCTGATAGCTCGGACTTTGCCGCCTTTGCATACAAGTTGTTTCGTTATCCTACCCAAGAGCCAGTTTAACGGAGGCAAATCGTCATTTCGAACAAGTACAAGTTGATTAACAACAATATTTTTAGAGGGACAATGCCACTTATTACGGTTCTGAAGCTGATGGAGTTAATCCACTGACCACCTCCGCCAGAACTCCTGCTGGAGTTTCGAACAATAATTCCAGGAAGAGAGTCGATTTATGGGGGTCGAAACCACCTCTTGATCGGGGAATGCCGAAAGGGGTCCTCCAATCAAAAATTGTCCCGTAGTAAGTGGCAGAATATCGTTAGGGTTGTCTGAAAGAGAAAATAAGGGGCGACTATTCAAAATCGATTCAATTTGTGTCAATACAGTGGTTAGTTCCTCGAAAGTTAGGCAAGTTTGGCCAATCACTTTCACGAGGTGAGATTTGACACTTTTTACGGCCGCCTCCCAGATACCACCCCGATGTGGGGATCAAGAGGCAATACATTTTCACTCTATTTCAGTGGAGTTTAGGAAATTTATAATTTTTTGAAAATTTTCACTAGCTTCGAAGAAATTAGAGAGGTCCCTCAACTGATTTCGGACACCAACAAAATTTGACCTATTGTCAGAGTAGATAACTTGGGAACTTCTCCCTGTACTTGCAAATATCCGTAGGGCAGCAATAAAAGCATATGTAGTTAAGTCTGAGGCTAGCTCGATGTGAATGTCTATAGTAACAATACAAATGAAAATAGATATGTATGCTTTAAGGCGGCGGCGCCTCTTTCAATCGAGAAGATCGGATCCATACTGGTCCGGCAAAGTCGACACCCGTTTTCGAAAACGGGCAACATTCCTGAACGCGATCAAGTGGTAAGGGGGCAAATAATCTGTGTAGCGAATTGCGCTTTAAATCGAAAAAAAAATGTGCATTTTATTATTAATTGTTTCACTTTTCCGACACCATTAAGGGGCCAATATTTTTGGCGTAGGTTGCCCAATACGTTTTGAGCACCAGCGTGGCCAAGTCTTCTATACTCTAGTAATATGAGCAAATCAACTTCATGATTATTTTGCGGCGGTAAGATAGAGAATTTTTCATCATAGTCTCAGTTTGAATGCTCTAATCGGCCACTGATTCGAATTAACCCTTAATTGTCCAGGTAGGTATTTAAAAGGATTAAGGTTTTATCCAGGATTGGTTTTCGCTTGTTTAAACAAACTGATTTCTTTACTAAAGTGATTCAATTGATTTCGTTTAATAATAAAGTCGTAAGAATTGTGAAGTTCGGCTACCGTGAGAGAGGGAATTTTCGGGAGATTTTTTAGGCAATTTATTGCAAAATCTAAGCAAGAAAGCCATAGAGCCTTGTAGTGGTCTAAAATTAGAAAATCTAGAGAAATATGCTTCCCAAATATTGAGATCGGCAGAAGTCACAGTTAGAGTTACTTTATTACACTCAGGTAAATTCTCAACAACCTCGAAAGTATCAAGGGAGTCAACATCTGATCCTTCGCATAAAAACTCGGGACCAGTGAACCAAAATAGATGAATGTCAGCCAAGACGGGATTTAAGTTGGATCGTATATGCCTCCACACGACGCCTTTACCATGCTCTTGGGGACGCGCTTAGCAACAAATGCGGAAATTTCATCAGCTCTACGTTTCACCCATCTTAGTGTAATTGGAGTCAGACCATACAATTATAGAGTCAAAGCAAGTAGTTCTGCTTAAGATTTCAGAGATGCTAGAAGATCCATTGAACAGGGTTTTATCTTTGATTTAGAGGCAATTAATTGCGATGAAAACGTATTATCGTCATAAGCGACGACGATATAGACACAACCTCCGTCCACTACTGAACTGGCATCTCAGATACCATGCATGGAAATAAAAACTATCCTTTTGTCGCAAAATACAAATCTTGGGATAGATAGGTCCGAAATCTCGACAAGGGTTACGCGAAATTTTTTCCAAGTAAGGAGCATATTAGAATCAAAAATGGATTCGTCCCAAGAATTCTAGGTTTCCAAAGGGTCTGCATTGAAAGTTTCCCGACACGATTATTGGGTTGAACACCCCTAATGGTTCAAAAACGCTGCTAATCATAGAAAAAATCTTACGCTTAGTTCAAACACCTGGATTTAGCTCCTGATTGGTGCGAATTAAAAGAGAGTCAGAAAAAGGGTTCCATTTAAGTCCCAAAACTTTACTAGGGGCTTCCTCGAAATTTAAAACTAGATCGCTATTAGTAGCGGAAGAGATTGAGTTTTGTAATTCAAAGGAATTGGATTGCCACTTGTGGAGTTGGATCCATGTTTACCAAGAATAGTAGTTAATTCTGAAAAAATTCTAAAAAAACTCTAGGTGACTATGGATATTAGTACCCATCAAAGTGTCATCCATATACGTTTGTGCTAATAGAGCTTGTTGTGCGAGCGGAAATTGATCATGGTTGTCAGCAATTGCTTCAATTCCCTGGTGACAGAATAAGGGGCACAATTTTGATCAAAAGTAAAACAAGACAGTTGAAGGCATTTGAAATATTCGGAAGGATGTTCCCTCCAAAGAATGTTTTGTAAATGGCGTTGTGCCGGCGAGATATCTATGAAGCGATACATCATTCTGATATCGCAGTATAGTACGAATGTAAAACAGCGGAATCTACAAATTATGTCAAACAAATTATCTTGTACCCAATATCCCTTTAAGGTCAAATCATTTTGTGAATAACCAGAATCGGATTTAGCAGAGATTTGGTAGAGTGAGCATTTTCGCGTAGTACGGCTCTAATAGGGTTGAAATGATTGAATTCATTAAATTGACAGTCATATAAGGAAAATGGAACAAGCTTCGCATGATTCAGGGCAAGGTATTCATCACTTATGTCCTTGTAATCATTAAATTTTTTCTCAAGTGTGCCAAACCTTTGGTGTGCCATACAAAACGATAGGCCTGATTTTTTACCGTTTTCCAGAAAAGAAAAAGCATCTTGACTTATTACCTCCCAGATGGAAGGACAACGGCTGTATCCTTGAATTTTTGTTCGAAGAATTGCTTGTCTGAGCAAGTCTTTTCAAAGTTCGGGATTTCTTCCATCTCCCAAAATTTTTAAATGTTATTATTTAAATATGAGTCAGGTTCAGTCTGCTCATTATTCAAAGCTAACAAAGAAGCGTCGAAATTATTAGAAGACGAATGCGGGTGTATAAGGTTTCGAGATATAGGTCCGGCCACCACATAGCCCAATTATGTACCAACGAACGAAGTTAGTCCAGCCGTTATGACGGTGTGGTCAATGAGACTGTAATATAGGTCGGCTGCAATTAACAAATCAACAGAGTCACTCTTGAAAAAGAAAGGATCTGCTAAATTAAGTTATACGTTATTCGGGAATTTGAAATCCTCAGAAGAGATAGAGAATTGTGGAAGATTATTAGTATTCTTTTCAATTAGAGAACAAGAAACCGTGAAGATTTCATTTGGAGACACAAGCCATTTTAAACGAATGTTCATAACATCGGTACTATGGGTACAATTATTACTACTTAGTCCCGAAATGTTTAGCGTTTGCCGGTTGTTTTGCATTCTTCTGTTTTCGAATGGAAAAGCAAAAATGCAGCAAGTCGTATTCACTTTTATGTCTATAAGCTCTGAAGGATCAATCGTAATGTTACGATAATAGCTGCTTCCATACGTATGAGTTGTTTGTTATGTTAAATGAAAATCGATGTGTATATGCACTTTTCTTTATATTTCTATTACTTTCTTCATTTTGCGTCACAATTAAGATTATCACAAATGCGTATGATACATTGTAATTGAAAAGTTTTTACTTCTTTATGATTAATTTTTTGACAATGTGTTTTTTTATCATTTTTTGAATTGAATTTTTGTTACTCGACTAACAACTTTTTATATATGATGACAATGAAAGATTGAATGTGTGTTGTTATAAATATTTTCATATGTCGTTTAAAGTGGGTGATAACAAGAATAGTTATGTGAAAATGTAACCAATGGGAAATAGAGATTTGAATGAAACTGTCATATGACTGTTGAAACTCAGTCGATGCATACAGTTTTGTGGACAAAGAAATGGATAAATACAGGGTGAAGATAGATTGATAATTTATGTAAGAATTAACAGTAGGAATTTGAGTGTTAACTCAAATTCGTACACCGTTTGCGAGGCAACTTTAATTGTTGTGCAAATTGTCGGGTAACTAGACTATTTGAATAGCGGAGTCGAGTAGTGCTCGAGCGGTCAACCATTGTCCATTGTGACTATCAATGCTTACTGAGGCAGTTGGTAAGAGGACACATTTATTTTTGAAATAGTTTTGTAAAATTATAAAATACAGGGTGAAGATAAAGTAATAATTTATGTAAGAATTTACAGTAGGAATTTGAGTGTTAACTCAAATTCGTACATATTGGGGGCGCGGGAAGAAAGGAAAAGAGGTGAGCGTTGAATCGGATTAGACATTGGATAATGGTGTTAGTGAAATGATCGAGAATGTATAGGAATATTATGCATAAGTGCGAATGAGAGTGAGTGAATGTTAATATGAATATATAAGTAAATGTATAAGAAATGTGAAGAATAACCTAATGTTGTTGTCTGAGTGTTGCGAAGGCTCTAACGTAAATATTATAAAGAATAATTTAAAGTTAATGTTAGAGTGTTGTAAGGAATCTAACGTAGGATTATGAGGAGTAATATAATGTTGATGTTATAATGTTGTGAGGGTTTTAACGTAGGATTATAAAGAATGAAGTAAATGGTTTGAAGTACTCTAGAAATATGCTAGAGATATTAAGGGTAGGAATGGATGTATGTACTCTAGAAATATGCTAGTCTTTCAAGGTTAAAATGTTTGTAAGATAAGTCCTCTAGAAATATGCTAGAGATGTTAAGGGTGCGAATGAATGTATGTACTCTAGAAATATGCTAGAGTTTTTTAAGGTTAAAATGTATATAAGATAAGTCCTCTAGAAATATGCTAGAGATGTTAAGGGTACGAATGAATGTATGTACTCTGGGAATATGCTAGAGTTTTTTAAGGTTGAAATGTATATAAGATAAGTTCTCTAGAAATATGCTAGAGATGTTAAGGGTACGAATGAATGTATGTATTCTAGAAATATGCTAGAGATTTTTACGGTCAAAATGTATATACGAGAGGGAGAGATGAAAGAATGAGAGCATGTAAAGGGCCAAGCGGCAGTTTTTTCGGGCCTACTGTATTTATATACCAGCGCAATTCGCCACCGGCAGAGGCTTACCCGGTCCGATTGGGGCCTAGCGACTTACGTCACGCAAAGCGTCGACTCTAGGTTAAAGCAATTGTGGTACCAGTTTGTTTTAGGAGTAACGGTCCAGGAACCTCGGGCATATGTAAACAAAAAAGAGGACCAAGTTATGAAGGGACGTGAAATTCCATGAGAGAGCACGGAAAAACTCATGTGGACAATTTTCCGGTGTTTTGTTTAACAGAATGAATAGTGCTGGGTAAGAAAGAGAACGATTTTCTCCGGAGAACGTGAAACCTCCAGTGTAGCTCGCGCTACTCCCTTTTTTCACGGAGGACTGAATTGTATAATGAGAGTGAGTGTAAGTGTGTGATATCTAATGGTTGAGAAAGTGATGTGATTAATTAATGAACTAGTATGATCGTATAAGTATAAGTAATGTGACCACTAGTATAAGATAAATATGCGACTTACTTTTTAGGAAATGATATTGTTTGTAGTAGTTGTTTTATACAAAAGAGTGTCGCTTCCTTGCGCCTAGAAGGTATGCTAATTATCTTTTTTTTTATTTATAGGCTTGTGGTCTATGATTCGAATGAGTCCGGCATAGGTAATGGAATGATTTTAACCATTGGTCGAGTGTAAATACCTGAAGCTGTCTCGACTTGGACTGAGCGGATTCTACCGTATTTACCAACTGTAACGTTTATTATACGGGCTAAAGGCCATCGTTATGGAGGAGAGTCGTCATCTTTGATTAAAACCATAGTTCCTATGGTGAGATCTTTAGATGGGGTAGTCCATTTGGGACGGTTTTGCAATTGATTCAGATAGTCGACCGACCACCTTTTCCAAAAGTTTTTTTGAGCATGAGTACATTGTTGCCAGAATTTTAGTCTGTTCGTAGGAAGGGAAGATGAATCTTTGTCTGGTAGTGACATTAAGGCTCCTATGAGAAAATGACCTGATGTTAAGGGGAGTAAGTCAGTAGGGTCAGTTGAAAGGGGATACAAGGGTCCTGATTTGAGTATGGCTTCTATCTGGGTTAATATGGTGCTGAATTGTTCGAAAGTAAAAGTGGAAGTAGCAAGTAATTTTATCAAATGAGTTTGAACGCTTTTGACTCCGGCTTGCCAGAGACCACCCCAATGTGGGGATCTGGGGGTATGAATTTCCATTCTATTGAGGAGTTGATTAAGTAATCATATTCAATTCAAAATGAATCGCTCAAGTGGAGGAACATACGAATATGGCTATATGAGATTTGGTTATCGGGGCTCCCTTTGAATGAGATGATTTTATCAAAAATAGACCGGCGAAAGCGATTCCAGTCATCTGGAAGGGACGAGAAGGTGTTACAAGACGTGCAGGTAATTCAGACATGATTTGCTGGACGGTTATGACCTTGAACCTGTGGTACATTGCACATTTATTTATGATGCGCTTGATTTCACGCTATGGGCCAGAATTGTAAACGGATATTGGCTAATACATTTTGAGGACCACTGTGTTCTAAACGTATATGTTCTCTTTGTAATATCAAGCTAGTGAGTGCTACTACAAGTGCGAGAATTTTTGGAATGAGGTTGTGAATTCAAGTGAGAGTGTAAGTAAAATGGGAATTCATTGTGAATGTATTGAGTACAATTTATTTTAAGAATGTATATGCGAGTATGTGCTCATGAGATTAGAGCAAGTACGAGTACGTGCAACAACAAGTGAGTGAGAGTAAGTACGAATAAATGCAAATGTAAGTACGAGTATAAGTGTGAATAAGGTGCAATTGTATGCGAGTGCAAGTAATAATTTAAGTGTGAGTTCGCATGAAAGTAAATGTAAGATAGTGACCACGAGTGTATAAGTATGATGAGAGAGTTTATTCTTACTCTTTTGAGATTGTTTTTGTATATATTTTTATGATTATAGATGTTTGTGTTAAGGGGGCCCGGCTCTTTTGCGGGCAACAATGAGTTTTTTAGAATGTTTTAATTAACGTAATGGAGAGTTGTTTCTGGTCTCGTCAAGAAAAGGAGGGTAAGATTTGTATATAATGTTTCTGTCAAGTCGTTTTAACTTCAAAGTGCCGTAAATGTAATTTTTCAAGTAACATATGAGTAAGGGGGGATGACGTTTTCTTATAAACGTCACCCAAGTGTTTATATTATCCAAGGATCATCTTCTACAACCAAGTATCATCTTCTTCAACCAAGTATCTTCTTCTTTTGAATACCTTTATCCAGGTATTCACATAAGAGTAGTTTTCATGTAAAAGTGTCTAAGCTTTTTAATCGTCCAGGGTTTTAAATGTTTAAGTATTCGTTTTTCAATGTCTAAGTCTACATGTCTAAGTTTTTTCAAGTTTTTCTTATGTGTCTAAGTATAAGTCCTCTTCCAGAAGACTAAAGGTTTGGTTTTCTTGACAAGAGAGAGTTTAATTAACGAATGAGTGCTATTATGCAGTAAAAGAGCGTTGAGTAAGAAAGTGAATCGTTTATTCGAGTGTAAGTGTTGGTTTGGGAATGAATTATGAGTTAAGAGTGTTTTGTGAATTAAGACTGTATTCGAGGGTAAGTTTTGATTAAAAGTGGTTTGGTCATACCAGAAGAATGAGTATGATGAGTATGAGAGGGGCTATCCGTAATGTATTGTGCGTGAATCTGGTCCAGAATAGTACTTTTCTTGACGGTAATCTTCTGGAGATTGTTACATTGGTGGTGAATAGTTAGGATTTATGTTCAAAGGTCTAAATGATGTGTTTTGTTTGTGGGTGTGAGGAGTTAAGTAAAGTAAAGTGTGGTGCTTGTTTCTGCAAATGGCACATTCACCGGAAGACGACCAATGGGTGAACGTGTGTCTGGAGACATGCTGTGCACATATTGTTATTTAGTATATATTTTTTGCGGTCAAGTGTAGAGAGTGTTCTAAAGTGTGAGCAAGAATAAATTTCATGACCTGCTTTGCTACACAATGAGCATATTGAAATGTTGATAGGGTTAGAGCTATGAGTTGTACTACAAGGGAGCTGATTAAAGGTGTCCCTTTCAAGTGAGTTGGGTAACGAATGATAAGTGAGTGAATATTGAGTTGAAGGCTGTGTTGCGAACGAGTATAGATTGCATGGTTCATTTGATATGGAAGGGGAAGAATGGGTCATGGCGACGATCGGAGTGTAATTTCTATCGACAGATCTTGTGTCAGGGTTTTCTCAAGGGAGAGAATTGTTTAAATGGAGTAAAGTATGATGTCTTTTGTCACATATGGAACATGCTTTTACCGAAATACAATTAAGGATTGTGTGTTTATAACCTAGACATCTAAAGCACATTCTGTTATCTCTAATGTACTTGTTCCGATCAGGATCGGAAAGCATCCCGAATGGGGGGCATGGATAAATTCCGTGAACTATTTCCTTACAAAATAAGCATGTTGGAGAAGGGTAGGAGGGACTATGATATGCAATAGACGAGAGTTGATTGCGTTGATCATTGTTGTCAGGCGAGTTTTGTTCAGGAAGCGAGTGTTGATTTGAAAGTGAAGTTACCCTGTTGGGTGGTGTGATCACATTAGAATACTGATAACGATGATGATGGGATGTATTAGGTTTAGGATCTTGTGTCAACAAGTTTTCCAAACCGGTACATTTTTTCACCATAAAATCAAAAAAACTATCACCAGTAATTAAATTTTGATCAATCTCTTTTTCTTCCAGAGATCTTTTAGTACTATAGTCTTATTTTGTTTTCAATATGTGAACAATTAAGGCATCGAATAAATTTCCCTTACTGATATTTCAGTTAAATAACGATTTTACTATAGATCTAGCTTCAGATGTGAATATTCTTAATTGCTGTGCGTCACATTTTGATATATTATTACAGGCCGTTAAACGGTTAAAATGGGCAGTAACAATCTGCCTTATATTATTGTATTTAGAATTTAGTAAGTCTAAAGCTACATCAAAATTAGTTTCATTTACTGGTAATTGAGAAATTAAAATTAGCGGGTCACTTTTCAAGTATGATTTCAAATAGTAAAATTTTTTCAGTTTTGCATGTAAGCCGGGTATTATTTACTATCAATGCATTGAACAGTTCTCTAAAGGCACTATATTTTGTGCTGTCTCCAGAAAAAATCGGTATTTCTATTGATGGAAATCTAATATGCGTTTCATTATGAGAATGTAAGGTTGATTGAGTAATTTGATTTAGTCTGAAATTCAATTTATAGTAAGCATTTTGTAGTCTGCAGTATAATGAATAATATTTTTCATCAATCTGGCTTCTATCGTCAAATTCTAATTCAGGATCTAAGGCTATGATTTCTATTCGATCTTGAATCTCAGAATATTTAGAGTAGTATTTATCTAAGTAATATATTCGGGATTTGAAAGCATACTTGTCTAACTCGTCCAAATTGTTATGAAACCAGTTATGAATACGAGTAATTGCTGCCTTACAACTAGCACGATGTGTTTTTGAAGAATCCATTTTATCAATTATTTCACATAGATATTTGACATAAAATTCAAATCAATGTGTCATGTTAGGTATTTGAGTAATATTTTATGATGTAAATTATTGTTTTCCAAAATTGATATGGGAGAATGTTATTAAATGTCCAAACTAAATTTCGAATTATAAAATATAACAAAAATGTAATGAGTTTTATCCGTCATATGTACCTTCTTTGTCTTGTTCGATTTCACTGCTAACCTGCTGTCTGTCTCGAAGAATTTCAAGCAGCAACACTGCTCTCGATTCAGGACTAAATTCTATGAATTTCATTTGTTTCGATCCGGCTACAGAAGGGCCATGTATTACATTCTTCTGTTTTCTAATGGAAACGCAAAAATGCGGCAAGTCGTATCCACTTTCATGTTTATAAGCTCTGAAGGACCAATCGTAATGTTACGATAATAACTGCTTACATATGTATGAGTTGTATATTATGTTAAATGAAAATCGATGTGTATATGCACTTTTCTTTATATTTCTGTCACTTTACACCTTCTTCATTTTGCGTCACAATTAAGATTATCACAATTGCTTATGATACATTGTAATTGAAAAGTTTTTACTTCTTTATGATTTATTTTCTGAAAATGTGACTTTTTATTATTTTTTTAATTGAATTTTTGTTACTCGACTAACAACCTTTTTATATATGATGAGAATGAAAAATTGAATGTATGTTGTTATAGATATTTTTATATGTCATTTAAAGTGGGTGATAACAAGGAAAGTTATGTAAGAATGTAACCAATGGGAAATAGAGATTCAAATGAAACTGTCATATGACTGCTGAAACTCAGTCGATGCATATAGTTTTATGGACAAAGAAGTTGATATATAGTTATCTGTGGTTTTTTATATGAAATGAAGTTTGAAATAGAGGGTGAAGATAGAGTAATAATTTATGTAAGAATTAACAGTAGGAATTTTAGTGTTAACTCAAATTCGTACACCGTTTGCGAGGCAACTTTAGTTGTTGTGCAAACTGTCGGGTAACTAGACTATTTGAATAGCGGAGTCGAGTAGTGCTTGAGCGGTCAACCATTGTCCATTGTGACTATCAATGCTTACTGAGGCAGTTGGTAAGAGGACATATTCATTTGCATTTGAAAGAGTAGCTAAAGTAGTGGGAGAAGACAACTTCTGCTCAGAATTCGCAGCATTGTCGTGAGCGTTAATTTTGACAATATCAAAGTTGGTATTTGCAAAAGGGGATGTCATAGAGTTGTTTCCATTTAGGACATTATTTACAGGGACATTTGATTTGGATTGGCCTGGGGCAGGAACTTGCTTATTAGAAGGAACATTGCCCGAATTCGCCAGATTATCGAAGTGAAAATAAGAATGGTGGGACTTATTACAGGAAGTACACCTTTTCAGTGATTCACACTGAGAAATACAATGGCTTTGACTAAGACAGTTTAGACACAACTGTTTACCTTTAACAAATGAATAACTCTCTCTAGGATTCATGGAAATGAATTTGGGGTATCCGTACATGGTATCACCTTTTCCAAAACAACAAACACAATTTTAGTGTTTTTAAAATGAAACTCAAGGTCTCTAGTTAATTCCACAATATAATACAAGTTATTGAAAATTCTAAAAAATTGACAATTGTTTAGATAAATCAATATCATCGTCAGAATGACAGAAGTTACTTTTCATTTTATGCCTACCTGATGTTTAGTAGTTATATTTGGCTAGACCAAGAAGTAACCTAACTTGTGATTGGCTTAATATATGTTTATAGAAAAAAGAAGAAGATGTGATATTACAAATATTGAAGTTTAGATATTATTAGCCCTATGGTGATATCCTGGATATCATTTTTCCAATTAAGATCAGTATAACTGTGCAATGATATAGAAAACCAGGAAAACTATATCTGCTGATCTTTACAATTATCACTTAAGAAGACAGTTTATTAGTAGAAAATTCCCTAGATTCAACTGTTCATTGACAACTTCATATTGTGGGTTTCTTAAATGTCTTCTAATTTCCAGTTCTTCAAGGAAATCCAGTTCCTGTTTCTTTTCACAAATATGCAGTACTTCCAGTTTTGTGTTAGGTGTCAATGAATGATTGGTGTCAAGTAGATGTTTTGCGTAGTGGGATTTATCTGGTTGTTTTGATCTGTATGCTCGTAAGTGCTCACTGTATCGTATTCCAAAATTGCTAAGGGTCTGACCCAAATAGACAGCATTACATTCTGGACATTTGAGTTTATATATACCTGACTTCTTCAATAGTGGTATTTTTGTTTTTACATTTAACAATTTTGTACTAACGTTACTTTCTGTTTTAAAAGAAATTGTTGTATTCGTTGCTGAAGATATTATCTTTGAAATATTATTAGAAATGTTTCCTGCATATGTGATGGTTTTATGAGTTTTAATTTCATCAGCTTGTTTAGGATATATTAGTTGTAATGCCGCTTTTTCCTCTTTTTTACTAATTAGCTTATTTATCATATCTAATGGATAACCGTTAGATGTTGCTATTTGTCTAATTGTATTAATCTCTCTATCAAAATTACATTTGTTCATAGGAACTGAAAAAGCTCTATGTATCATTGAACTATATGCAGCTAGTCTGTGTGACATAGGGTGGTTAGAATTGAATGGAATTGTTACATCAGTTTGTGTTGGTTTTCAGTAAATTGAATAATCAAGTACATTATTAACTCTTTGAATTTTTAAATCAAGAAAACTGATTGAGCTATTTTCTTCAATTTCTAATGTAAATTTAATTTTCGGGTGTAAATTATTGATGTGGTTAAAAAATACATCTAATTGTCGTTCACTACCCATAAAACAAGCTAATATGTCATCTACATATCTATACCAAAATAAAATATTTTTCGAAATATTACTTTCAAAGATCTTTCTTTCTAAATTGTCCATGAAAATGTTCGCTAAAATAGGTGATATAGGGCTTCCCATTGGTAAACCTTCATTTTGAATATATATCTTATTGTCAAAAGTGAAATAATTCTGATTAATTCATACGTCAAATAAATTAAGTATATCTGATATTATTCCTGGATTACTATTTTTATCTTCTAGTAATTTTCTTACAAGTATTAGACATTCTTTAGGAGGAATTTTAGTAAACATGTTAGTTACATCGAACGATATGAGTTTATAGTTATCTTGTAAGTGGATTGCTTTCAACTTTTTGATTAGTTCTATTGAATTTCTAATTGAGTACTGAGATTCATATCCGTAAGTATTGAGTATATTGTTGAGCTTCTTTGCCAATATATTATTAGGAGCATTAACATAAGAGACTACAGGTCTAATGGGTTTCGTTATTTTATGTTATTTAACTGTTCCATATAATTGTGGACAATGAGGATTCTTATGTATGATAGACCTCTTTTCGTAATCATTTAAAAGATAATTTGAATTATTAACAATATCCCTTACATTATTAGAAAACTTCTTTGTTGGGCCTGCTTTAAGAACTTTTACATCGCTGGATTCTATAAAGTTATATACTTTGGAATTGTAATTTTCAGTCGTCAAAATGACAGTAGCGTTCCCCTTATCAGACTTTGTAACTGTTAGGTAATTATTCTCAATCTTCTTTTTTATTGCGTTTAAAACTGAAATGTCATTTTTTGTTCGACGTTTAACTTTTGAAGGTTCAATATTTTCGATTAAATTGGCAATTTTTAATTTCTCATGAAGAAAATTATTTGAATTAGATTTTAAAGATATTTCTGACTCTGTAGCTATAATTTGTTTAATATTATTCGTAAATTTAGGTGGTATGCTGTACTTTAAACCTTTATTCAAAAATTCTATTCCACTATTTGTAAAATTAGTGTCTGAAAGGTTTTCAAATCGTGGTGCAAAGTGTGTTGGTATGTAGGTACTTACAGTTTCATGATGTTTTGAGTATTGAATTTTATGTTGTGTGTGTTGCAGATTCTGTAGCTGCTTTTCCTGTTTCTTAAATTTCATATGCTTCATCGTGCTGACATTTTCTCTAATTTTGTCATCCAAACAGTCAAATTCTACTGGATGTAATTGGAATGTGAGTTCTGAATGTACAACTTTTATGTAGTTGTCTAAGGAGTCTCTAACTTTGAACCATTTCTTACATTCTGATTTTATCCAAACTCGTTGAGCACATTTTATAGCTTTTTGTGCTTGTGGTGGTTTGGTGTGACATTTTATATTCACATAATTTGGTATTACCTTTTTTCTAAGGCATTCTTGGTTAAACCAAATGTTTTGTGATGCTTTGTAACGTTTTTGTAGTAATTTCTGGTACAGTCGGGTCAAAGCTTCTCTTGGTTTAACCAAGAATGCCTTAGAAAAAAGGTAATACCAAATTATGTGAATATAAAATGTCACACCATAACACCACAAGCACAAAAAGCTATAAAATGTGCTCAACGAGTTTGGATAAAATCAGAATGTAAGAAATGGTTCAAAGTTAGAGACTCCTTAGACAACTACATAAAAGTTGTACATTCAGAACTCACATTCCAATTACATCCAGTAGAATTTGACTGTTTGGATGACAAAATTAGAGAAAATGTCAGCACGATGAAGCATATGAAATTTAAGGAACAGGAAAAGAAGCTACAGAATCCTGAACACACACAACATAAAATTCAATACTCAAAACATCATGAAATTGTAAGTACCCACATACCAACACACTTTGCACCACGATTTGAAAACCTTTCAGACACTAATTTTACAAATAGTGAAATAGAATTTTTAAATAAAGGTTTAAAGTACAGCATACCACCTAAATTTACGAATAATATTAAACAAATTATAGCTACATAGTCAGAAATAGCTTTAAAATCTAATTCAAATAATTTTCTTTATGAGAAATTAAAAATTGCCAATTTATCAAAAATATTGAACCTTCAAAAGTTAAACGTCAAACAAAAAATGACATTTCAGTTCTAAACGCAATAAAAAAGAAGATTGAGAATAATAACCTAACAGTTAAAAAGTCTGATAAGGGGAACGCTACTGTCATTTTGACGACTGAAAATTACAATTCCAAAGTATATAACTTTATAGAATCCAGCGATGTAAAAGTTCTTAAAGCAGACCCAACAAAGAAGTTTTCTAATAATGTAAGGGATATTGTTAATAATTCAAATTATCTTTTAAATGATTACGAAAAGAGGTCTATCATACATAAGAATCCTCATTGTCCACAATTATATGGAACAGTTAAATTACATAAAATAACGGAACCAATTAGACCTGTAGTCTCTTATGTTAATGCTCCTAATAATATATTGGCAAAGAAGCTCAACAATATACTCAATACTTACGGATATGAATCTCAATACTCAATTAGAAATTCAATAGAACTAATCAAAAAATTGAAAGCAATCCACTTACAAGATAACTGTAAACTCATATCGTTCGATGTAACTAACATGTTTACTAAAATTCCTCCTAAAGAATGTCTAATACTTGTAAGAAAATTACTAGAAGATAAAAATATTAATCCAGGAATAATATCAGATATACTTAATTTATTTGACGTATGCATTATTCAGAATTATTTCACTTTTGACAATAAGATATATATTCAAAATGAAGGTTCACCAATGGGAAGCCCTATATCACCTATTTTAGCAAACATTTTCATGGACAATTTAGAAATAAAGATCTTTGAAAGTAATATTTCGAAAAATATTTTATTTTGGTATAGATATGTAGATGACATATTAGCTTGTTTTATGGGTAGTGAACGACAATTAGATGTATTTTTTAACCACATCAATAATTTACACCCGAAAATTAAATTTACATTAGAAATTGAAGAAAATAGCTCAATCAATTTTCTTGATTTATAAATTCAAAGAGTTAATAATGTACTTGATTATTCAATTTACCGAAAACCAACACAAACTGATGTAAAAATTCCATTCAATTCTAACCACCCTATGTCACACAGACTAGCAGCATATAATTCAATGATACATAGAGCTTTTCCAGTTCCTATGAACAAATGTAATTTTGATAGAGAGACTAATACAATTAGACAAATAGCAACATCTAACGGTTATCCATCAGATATGATAAATAAGCTAATTAGTAAAAAAGAGGAAGAAGTGGCATTACAACTAATATATCCTAAACAAGCTGATGAAATTGAAACTTATAAAACCATCACATATGCAGGAAACATTTCTAATAATATTTCAAAGATAATATCTTCAGCAACGAATACAACAATTTCTTTTAAAACAGAAAGTAACGTTAGTACAAAATTGTTAAATGGAAAAACCAAAATACCACTATTAAAGAAGTCAGGTATATATAAACTCAAATGTCCAGAGTGTAATGCTGTCTATTTTGGTCAGACCCTTAGGAATTTTGAAATACGATACAGTGAGCACTTACGAGCATACAGATTGAAACAACCAGATAAATACCACTACGCAAAACATCTACTTGACACCAATCATTCATTGACACCTAACACAAAACTAGGAGTACTGCATATTTGTGAAAAGAATCAAGAACTGGATTTCCTTGAAGAACTGGAAATTAGAAGACATTTAAGAAACCCACAATATGAAGTTGTCAATGAACAGTAAAATCTAGCGAATTCTCCACTAATAAACTGTCTTCTTAAGTGATAATTGTAAAGATCAGCAGATATAGTTTTTCTGGTTTTCTATATCATTGCACAGTTATACTGATCTTAATTGGAAAATGATATCCAGAATATCACCATAGGGCTAATAATATCTAAGCTTCAATATTTGTAATATCACATCTTCTTCTTTTTTCTATAAACATATATTAAGCCAATAACAAGTTAGGTTACTTCTTGGTCTAGCCAAATATAACTACTAAACATCAGGTAGGCATAAAATGAAATGTAACTTCTGTCATTCTGACGATGATATTGATTTATCGGAACAATTGTCAATTTTTTAGAATTTTCAATAACTTGTATTATATTGTGGAATTAACTAGAGACCTTGAGTTTCATTTAAAAACACTAATATGATTATATTCCACGAAGTAAGGGTCGAGACAGTCAAACACAATTTTGTTTATTTAAACCAATGCGGGAAGACTATTGTTAGTTGACAAAAAAGTAACCTTATTATTTCTATTAAATTTTTCCTTCGGCGGCAGTTGTGAATTATTAGGTTCAGATAAGTTTAAATTTTCTAAGAGCGATTGTCGCTTATTCATGAATTCGAAAAAAGTTTCAGCAGTAGGATTTTTTCCTAGCTCGCTATCGCTATTATAAGCTTTTCTGGATTGAAAATCAAGTTTCTGCTCTAATGAAACACAGTGAGTGTTTCAATGTTCTCTTTACTATTCAATTCGAGGATTTTATCGAATCAAATGTTTTTTGCGACAACATACGAAAATCTTTCAAGTCCGCCGGTGTTCCTTTTGGTATAGACTAACATGAAACAAGATTTTGAAAAAGGCTATTCAGTAATTTCTATTTATAATAGTAAGTTTCTTGGAGAATTTTAAGAGCAACTTCAAGATTCTGATTGGTTAGGCTAAGAATAAATCAATTCCAATGTCTGTCCTCACAATAAGCTTCTCAAATAATAAATCTTTTCCTTGTCCGACTTAAGTTTTGAATCATTTAACACAACGGCAGTGAACGAATAAAAAAAAGGGCATATTCAGAGGCCGTTCCTGTAAAAGGTTTATTAGAAATTTTGGTTAGTGTGATACTAGAAAGATCAGTGTTATCTGAAGCGATTTTCTTTTGGACAATAGAAGTTAGTTCAGCTATACAAAGTTCAAATCTATCGAAGACCACATTCTCCACAATGCCGCCTGATGACAATATGTCAGAGTTTATTTTAGTTATAGGAGAGATATCGAGTTGCACTTGTTGATAACTTTTGTAGTAATTGATTAAGCTATCAAGTTTAGTTTTTAATAAATGTTACGTTTAATAAGAGTTCCGCGCATTCCGGAAAATAATTAAAGTTTATTTTAATATTTTTCCGATAGAAAGTTCGAAATTTAGCGCCTCACTTCGCGAACACTTTTTGTCCATTGATCCATCAAAGAGTACCAAAAGCAAGAGTCACAATCGGGGAAAAGCATTTTCTAAAGAAAGAAATAGTAGTAGAGAGGCATGTCAAATTGACATTCATACACCATTCTTTGAGTGATACAGTATTGAAGTTTTTCTAATGAAATGGTGAATTATATTTTATATCATTGAAGCTTGAAATATTTGTCAAGAGAATCATTGATAAGTTAAATTGATTTCACAATGTCCTCTCCGCCAATAACGGGGACAACCCCATTTACCACCGAGTACACGCGTAGACTTAGGGAAAAGATCCATAAGCTCAATGTGAAAAGACCGGTAATATTTTCTAGTCACAACCTAACTTCCAACAATATTGTGAGTACAAAGAAACCAATAGTGACAGTTAAAACCTCCCCTAAATCATCAAAATTTAAAGGTACGTCTGAAATTATTAAAAGACATAAGAAACAATCAAAATTTTCCACTCACAATAGGAAAAAAACAATAACATCTAAAAAAACTGATAAGATGTTAGACACCCTTGTGTAGTAGACGTACCACGTCTCCCTGCAACTAATGTAGGGTAACCCGACTCTAGATTTAGCGAAGAACTGGCTCGTATCAAAATCAAAAATGCTGAATTATAATCAAAAAATATAAATTTTCATAAATTAGTATATCTGAACAAGGAATCTGATTCCTCAGATGACACAAACTCAGACATACAAAGATCAATCATTTTAGATTCAGTAGAGATAACTAACATTTCCAAAGTAATTATTGCCTCTATCGACATTATCCTTCTAAACAATTGCATAGAGGACACATCAAACAGTCATAGCGCACATAAAACTGCTAAACTCCCAGACAAAACATTAAAAAAGTGTAACGAATATAAAGATAAGTGTCTAGAACAAAACAAAGAAAAGTATGTAGAACAAAGTAAAGAAAAGTGTCTAGAACAAAGTAAAGAAAAGTGTCTAGAACAAAGTAAAGAAAAGTGTCTAGAACTACCATTAGAAAAGAGTATAGAATTCGATAAAAACAATAAGTATATGGAAAACCAAAAATCACTTGGAAAGACGGCTAAAGCTCACGAAACACTCAGCCCAACGTTATCTATACCCCCCTGTAGGGGTAATAAAAATGAAAACACTTTTACTCGGAATCACTCTAATATCAATAATTTCAACGAAGCAAGAATAGAAACACTTCAGATGACGATGAGGGAATCACAAATCCCCATCAAACTATCAAAGTACAATTCCACAAACCGTCCACCCCCTCCTGGGCACAAGAGATCGAGAAAAGAGTCAACACAAGTTCAAATCCTATAGATAAATTGATCTCGCAATATGAGAAAATCATTAATAAAAATAACAAAATTTCTGCAAGAACTCTCAATATGTTTAATATCAAAAAACAATCTACACCGGAAGACCTAAATGCTATAACCACTCTGCTACTGACGCAACAACTAGACCAAATGGAAACCATCCCTCCAGATTTCGTATAGCCGAAAAAAGTTAGGACATTCAATTATATTATTCAACAAATACCTCGTAATCAAAATATCGCTACGTCAAACAGATATGAATCTTGGTCAGAGCAGTCGGACGACGAAACTATACAAGAAAAATCCCAGAAGAAGAGGAAAGAGAAGACGTTCCGGAAGTTCAACCCCTCAGACCCCAGCTCGGAAGACGAGCCAATCGCCGGACACGCCAAGAGAGCGAAAGAAAACCCAAACAAAATTTTCAGGAAACCACCCACTTGCCCCTCACCTACCCCCCCCCCCTAGTCATAGAGGGGAACTAAAAGAAGATGTACAAAAATAATTTGAGATTAAATATACCAATAAATCGACATCTGTATTACACAAAGACAAAGATGACTTCGAGAAATTGAAAAACATTCTAAGGCAAGAAAAAGTAAAATTCCATACACTAAAAAAGAAGACAAATATAATGCCTTTGTGTTGCGTGGCCTCGTAGCAGGTCTACAAATCACAGATATCAAGGATTAACTGGAAAAAGCTCACAAAATCACATCAAAAGATGTATGCAGAATGAGTACAAAAGGCCGCCCCCTGTACCTCGTGGTTACAGATTCAAAAATCACATTAAATTTTATGAACAAAACCGTGAGAATCACTGAACACACGAGAGTACAGTGGGAATACCGACGGCAAAATAAGCCAATCATCCAATAGCACATACGCCAGCTGTGGGGCCACGCTACATCGAAATGCGGTAGGACACTCCGATGCCTGAAGTGCGCCGGCAGCCACCTGACACCCGAATGCCCCAAATAGAGATCAACACCAGCCCGCTGTACCAACTGCGACGGAAATCATCCCGCAAACGCTGAAGTCTGTCCGGAATACGTTAAGAGACGAATCTGGTTAGATGAGGAACGTGCCAACACAAAAATCCAAATCCATTTCAAATAAATACGTCCCAGCGCACTTTCCTACCACTAATCCATTATAATCTTCTAGTGATTTTCTTACAAGTATTAGACATTCTATAGGAGGGAATTTTAGTGAACATATTAGTAACATCAAACGAAATTATTTTATAGTTATCTTGTAAGTTAATTGCTCAATCAATATTATCGTCAGAATGACAGCAGTTACATTTCATTTGATGTCTACCTGATGTTTAGTACTTATTTTTGGCTGGACCTAATTTCACAGATAGTGAAATATTTTTTTTTAATAAAGGTTTAAAGTACAGCATACCCCCAAAATTAACGAATAATATTGAACAAATTATAGCTACAGAGTCAGAAATATCTTTAAAATCTAATTCAAATAATTTTCTTTAGGAGAAATTAAAAATTGCCGATTTAATCAAAAATATTGAACCGTAACAAAATCTGATAAGGGGAATACAACTGTCATTTTGACAACTGAAAATTATGATTCAAAAATATATAACTTCATAGAATCTAGCGATGTGAACGTTCTTAAAGCAGACCCAACAATAAAATCTAATAATAATGTGAGGGATATTGTTAATAGTTCAAATTATCTTTTACGTGATTACGAAAGGAGATCTATCATACATAAGAATCCTCATTGTCCACAATTATATGGAACCGTTAAATTACATAAAATATCGAAACCAATTAGACCTGTAGTTTCTTATGTTAATACTCCTAATAATATATTGGCAAAGAGGCTTAACAATATACTTAATAGTTACGGATATGCATCTCAGTACTCAATTAGGAATTCAATAGAACTAATTAAAAAGTTGAGAGCAATCAACTTGCAAGAACTATTAACTTATTTCGTTTGATGTTACTAATATGTTCACTAAAATTCCTCCTAAATAATGTATAATACTTGTGAGAAAATTAATAGAAGATAAAAATATCAGTCCAAGAATAATATCAGATATACTTAATTTATTTGAGGTTTATATTAATCAGAATTATTTCACTTTTGACAATAAAATATAAATTCAAAATGAAAATGTACCAATGGGAAGCCCTATATCACCTATTTTGGCAAACATTTTCATGGACAATTTTGAAAGAAAGATCTTTGAAAGTAATATTTCGAAAAATATTTTATTTTGGTATAGATATGTAGATGACATATTAGCTTGTTTTATGGGTAGTGAACGACAATTAGATGTATTTTTCAACCACATTAATAATTTACACCCAAAAATTAAATTCACATTAGAAATTGAAGAAAATAGCTCAATAAATTTTCTTGATTCAAAAATTCAAAGAGTTAATAATGTACTTGATTATTCAATTTACCGAAAACCAACACACACTGATGTGACAATTCCATATTGTTCCAATCACCCCATGTCACATAAACAAGCGGCATATAATTCAATGATTCATGGAGCTTTTTCAGTTCCTATGAACAAATGTAATTTTGATAGAGAGATTAATACAATTAGACAAATAGCAACATTCAACGGTTATCCATTACATATGATAAATAAGCTAATTAATAAAAAAGAGGAAAAAGTGGCATTACAACTAATATTTCCTAAACATATTGATGAAACAAAAACTTATAAAGCCATCACATATGCAGGAAACATTTCTAATAATATTTCAAAGATATCTTCAGCAACGAATACAACAATTTCTTTTAAAACAAAGAAGTAACGTTAGAACACATTGTTAAATGTAAAAACAAAAATAACGAAATTGACGAAATCAGGTTTATATAAACTCAAATGTCCAGAATGTAATGCTGTCTATTTGGGTCAGACCCTTAGAAATTTAGAAATCCGATACAGTGAACACTTACAAGCCTACATATTAAAACAACCAGATAAATTCTACCACACAAAACATCTACTTGACACCAATCATTCATTGACACCTAACACAGAACTAGAAGTATTGCATATTTGTGAAAAGAAACAAGAACTGGATTTTCTTGAAGAATTGGAAATTAGAAAACAATTAAGAAAACCACAATATGAAGTTGTCAATGAACAGATAAATCTAGGGAGTTCTTCACTAATAAATTGTCTTCTTAAGTGATAATTGTAAACATCAGCAGATATAGTTTTCCTGGTTTTCTATATCATTGCACAGGTATACTGATCTTAATTGGAAAAATGATATCCAGGATATCACCATAGGGCTAATAATATCTAAGCTTCAATATTTGTAATATCGCATCTTCTTATTTTTTCTATTAACATATATTAAGTCACAAGCTAGGTCACCTCTTGGTCTAGCCAAGAATAACTACTAAACATCAGGTAGGCATCAAATGAAATGTAACTTCTGTCATTCTGACGATGATATTGATTTATCGGAATCATTGTCAATTTCTTAAAATTTTCAACAATTTTTATCATATTCTGGAATAATCTAGAAATAGTGAGTTTAATTTAAAACACTAATATGAGTAGATTCCACGAAGTAAGGGTCGAGACAATTAATTTCATAGATTTAATTATCGAGATTTTCCATTATAATCGAGTAACAGAATATATTATTTGCTGAAGAAATAAGAGCATTTGAAGTAAAGAAATCCACATAAAATTCACCGATTTGTTATCGTTATTCTATTGAATTATGGAATTGAAATGTAGGATAATTTAAGAATGATGTGACGAATCGAATCGATTACCAGATGATGAATAAGGTTCTGAACCCCTTAGTTTTTGGTCTAAATGAGAAATAGTTATTTATGTAACAAGTGTGTAAAGTAGCCTGTTCTCGACGACAATCACATGAGTCGAAAAGAGGCCTTTACACACGAAGTGCATACACTATTTTCTCTCTACCGAAAGTTTTATCAAAATACGGAAGTTTAGTAGTAATTTTCTATACGCACTTGAGTAGTTTTAATTTTTCTTTAGAAGAAACTATACCGCTTTTATTGATTCCTAATAAAATATATTATATATTGATTAATATTTTGAACATTTTAATCAAAATTACAACAAATTAACAAAACAACAGACGAATTCAATTATTAACAATACTAATATTAAAGGTGCAATTTGTGAACTCTGACGAAATTTTCGGAATATTTTGTTATTTTATTATTCCTATACCATTCTTCAAACAAATTGTATTGTGTTTCGTAAATATTCACAGATTTGTGGGGCAATAAATCATTAGAAGCATTCTGTGCTACTTGTAATATGATAGATCCTGTATTTTCAAAATAATCTCCTGAGAGATCATCAAAGGGATCCATCTTTTCAATTATATGTACCTACATATTCCGTTTTCTAAGGAAAGAATCTGAAATAACATCATAGTTTCCTAAAAATGTTCAATACTTAAATAGAAATACTTTTGCTTACCCTAGGTATATTCGGAAGATCTCAATTTGGATTTTAAATGTCAGATTCAATGCACAAAGAAATTTTAGTCACTCATAGCCAACTTATAGGTACCTACCTATGCACTCTATTCTATTTTTTTCCAGTACCCAATAATTATTATGTATGTACTTTACTGAATTCTATATGTTTCAATCTCTGATTTAAAGAAAACTCAGATCTAATATCCGTTTATTACACCTACCTATATTTTCATAAGACTAGATAAAACTACATACAAATTGAAACTTTTTCTTTACGCAGAGTTTATCTTTACGCACTAGTGCGTAAAGTAAAGTTTTACGCACTCGAAAGTGTGTCTAAAGTACGTACTTTACGCACGGTTGTAGAAAAATATATTCTTCTCACGTTTGGTGATTCGTGCTTTAAATTACCTATTTACTGGGTAACGATATGGTGCGGTTAACTGAAAGCGATAAGATATTAGATGTAGAGTTTAGAGCTATATTTTTAGATTCAGATGAGCCTCCTAGATTATCTAATGGAACCAATGAGTTGATCATAATCTAAATTGACAGGTGGCGGATGATTTTCTATAAACTCTTTGTAGGACAATGTTCTGTGTTTCTTGCTCATTGTTTTTTTTAGTGATTTAGTGGTTTTGTAGTGGTTTCGAAAATAATTCTCCGACGGTGTTATCGCCATCAGGTATTGGAGTATCTTTTTGGGAATATATGTTGTTTCCATTTCTGCTTCTTTATTGATTGATGTCGTGAGTGTCTCATGAGTAACTAAAGAGTCAATTGTAGAATTTTGAATGTTAATAATTTGTTAGTTTTTATTTAGCAGTTGACGATGGAGAAGTCAGTGAATGGATTTGGTTGCAGTTGTAGGAAATCGTGAAAAGTTTATGTTTGTTCATGAACTAGATGTATTAGGTTCTTATTGGTTGGTAATATTGCTAAGTTGTGAGGCTATGGGTGACTGTAGTAGTAGTGGTAGTAACAGAGTTTGAATCAATGATGATAGCCACAATTTGGAATTGAATATATTTCGCGGGATATTAGGAATACGTTCATAGCCTCCAATTGTGAATATTGGCTTGCAAATCTAGTCTGACAATGTTTTTGTTATCAAAATTCTCGAATTGTGAAATAATTTTTACTTGAATGTGCTAGCAAGTACTTATAAAGAAGTGGTTTTTGAACTGCCCCTTTGTCTGTTTTGAAATAACAGTTTCCCAATACGGATGTGATGACAAAATTAAAATATGTATCATTATACTCCTCATTTGAGCCTTTAGAGAGTAAACTATTACTATACAATCACTAAGAATATCTTAAATAGCTGGAAAATATACTAAAATTCTAGTTAAGGTAGGTTTATTTTTATTCATCATATATTAGTCCACATAAAATATCTCACACAATATCAACAAACCATAAATAAGTGATTGATATGAAGAAACAATCAAGGGCACATCTTGTGCACATCTAGTGTATCTAGCATCTTCTAAATTTTAATATTATAATAACATATGTAGACAGATTTGCTATAAAAGCGGAAAAAGTCGTTGATTGATATTAAAAAATCCAGAAGCTGTGAATTTTGGTTGTAACTCCCTGGAAAAATTTGCTAAACCATAAGTTTTCGCCGTGGCGCTCGTAGCTTCAAGAAAAACACATGCCTTTGTGAATTCCCCCGATCTTCTCTCCACTTTATTGAATGAGGCTATTATTATGTTGCAATATAGCTAAAAATGATAGTCAATCAGTTAACTAATTTCTAATTTGTTAAATGTAGTCTTGGTATTCCTACCCATCCATCCACTAATTGGAGATATAAAAGTGAAGATAAATTATTATAAATAGTGCGGACAGATAGGTATACCGATAAATAAAAATATAATACATTCACTTCTTTTCGCGGACGATTAAATTATTTTTGCCCAAGACAAGGAGGACATAAGTATATGATAAGGAAGATCGGGAAGAAATTGTTAGTTGGTGCCTTACAATAAAAATGTTTGAAACTGAATACTTAAGTATCGTACAACTGGTTGCAAATTTAAATCTGCTACAGATATAATGAAGAAAATATTTCAAACGTTTTAGTACTTGAAAGCAAGTGTTCACCTGATTGGTATTTGTTCAAGGAATATCGAAGTGAAGAAAATAATGAAAAAACTAGTTATAAAAAAGTACATGGATTGATATGGAATAACACAATTACCAAAGAATACAATTATTTTTCAAAGTATGATTTGAAATATTGTTTTATATGCAGCATTAATATGTACAATGACAACAACCGTCAGAAACAAAATAAGAGATGCGGAGCTAGGCTATTTTAGAAAATGTGTAAAGCTCACAAGACGCAATAAAATAAGAATAGAAGAAATATGGCAAATAATGAATGTTGAATGATCAATGACAAGAACGCTAGAAGCGGCATTCATTAAAATGTTATAGTCACGTACAGAGTAGGGCGGCCAGAGACAATTTTTTTTGGAAAATTGAACTGGTATAGTCATAAAAAGTTGAAGGGTATTAATAAGTATTAGCTAATTTTTTTCGGAATTTTTGCTTTATTTTTAGCCGCGCCCCATAGACCTTAAGAAGTCAAAATTTTTAAGGTCATTTTTCGTTTTGGGTATAGCGGTAAAAAGTTAGGAATCAATGTATATAGTAACCAAAAAAAGATAGAGGAAATACAATAATTATTAACGGCGCCCCAGGTCCCATATAATATAAAATAACAGCTCTTCGCTTAAATAATTGACGGATTGTCTACTATTATCGCAATGATTGTTTTATTTTACATAATAATATGTTTTATCAATTACTAAACACAGAACTTTTCACGAGGAGGTAGCTATTTACCGATTTCCAGACATTTTTTAAAGGTGATGACAGACTTTCTATGAAGTGCTGCCATTAAAATGTTGGTAGAAATATTCATTGTAAGAAGCGGTTCGGGTACAGTACATTTGTCCCAACGAATTCGATGTAGTCATTGGCATTCCAGTTGGAGGCGGGTATTTTAAATACCCTCAACTTCTCCGGATCTCTAGAATTCCTAGCCTTCAAAATACGACGAATCCCCAAGTTCTCTAATATGACACCGAGAATCTGCTATCAAGCGTTTATGCTAATAACATTATCAATACCATTATCAATAACTTCCTCTATTTCAATTGGAAGTTCTGTAGAGAGACTTATCTATTTCCATAAATGATGCGCTCCATACTGACATAATGGTTTGTTTTTATGTTAAACCATATTGGCGAGTAGATTTTCATTACAAAATTGGTCAGTACAACCAAGGTTTCGGAAGACTCACTTGTTGAAATATATAGACGTAAGATTCTGTTAGCCATTGTCAACCATCGCACATGACTTAATTTTCCAGGATTTTTTTGCATAGCTCGTCAGGATAAGTTCCGTTTGTTATAGCACAGCTTATTTGGTATAAGTACTGTTGATCGGTACTTAGAAGATCTTTTTCATCAACTTCTAGTAATTCAGTTTCAATTACTTGAAATTGTTTTATGGGTCATTCTTCGCATGCTGTTAAAAGACATCCAATGGGTCCTGAAAATTATTGGGGTCTTTTAGATTTTCCATCCAAATCTTGAAGAATATGTCAAAGAGGTAACTCGTTGGCATGAAGGAAACATATCAGCGACAGAACGGGTTTTCCAATCTGAATTTCCATTAACATCATCACTCCACCTTTCCAACCCGTGTTTACATTGGTTCCATCACAACCAATTGCCTCAATAGATTTTGGGTCTACTGATTTAGCTTCTAAGCGAGATAATATATTTCTGACTCTATTAGCAGCTGTTCCAGGCCCCTCGATAGTTAAGTGATCAAAATACTTGCTTTCCGGCTCCTCTATAAGGGATACATGCTCTTATTGTCTAATAATGCGCCTCGCTTCGCTGAGTACGATAGTATGATCTTTTCTTCGGTCAAAATAAAGTGTTTCTAATTAACTTTTTGTGTCACAAATGGTTTGTAGTATTTTCCTTTTTTTGTACTTCCATTCTAATATTATTTTTATCAATTACATGACCTGGATTGTTTGAAAAAACGAAGCCAAAATATTCAAGGGTAGCGCTGGCAATTTTAGTTACTGTTCTGTGCGAGGTACCAGTCGTATCTACCATTTTTGCAACATTGGATAACGTAAGTCGCATTTGAGTTTAATTTTGTTTTTCCTCGATTGATGCTAAATGTTTTTCCAGAGAGTAAGACTACTTGAAATCTGTATCTTCGGATACGTTGTCTTCTTCGCTGGAAGAGATATTTTTCAAATAGTCTTTTAGAGCTAAGTCAGATTCTTTGAAGACCTGAAGGTCGTGATTCTGGCGATGGTTGTCTCTGCTGTTCTTGTCTTTTTTGAATACTTTTGGTAATAATTTTATCTACACTGCCAGTTTTCATCTTTTGGGGGCCCCTCTGATCGTTAGGGAATGCTTGCTCTAGCTTAGGTACTTCTCTTATTCTTTTCACACTTTCATGACTCAAAATCAAGACATTCACAAGAAAAAATATCAAACAGTTTTTGTGCTTCTAATTTAAAGTTTACCTGCTTTTCTTCGAGCGATACTGTTTTCCTACGTTTTATTGGCTTTATCAAATTCCTATACTAGTATTCGTTTGTTTCCGACAGTAGACAAAGAAGCATGATTTGCCAAACTTGTTCAATTTCATTCGCGAGAATATTCATAGCTTGCCATTTTGCTGGTTTCTGGTTGCTTACCTGAAACATTTGTCTAAACAAAAAAATAACACCTTATTCATCTTCATAAGTTGGAAGTACTGTCATTCCAATATCCTGAGCGGTACCAAATATTGGATGCAGTTTTTTATCCCTTGTTTTAACTTTTTCTTCTTTTTTAATTGAATACACTGAATATTAGACACTGGGTATTGAACTTAACATTCTTCCTGTTTGTTTCGCGATAAATAAAGTTTATGACACAAAATATACAGTTATTGTTAATCCTACTAATCTACCGCTCTCACAATAAACACTTATCCAATTTAAAATATACAGTTATCCCCCTACATTCCTCGTAATAAACGTCACACTTGCTATTGTGCCACATATAAATACGTCGTAGTATTCTATGGCGTGTTTTGATAGTGCGGTGGTATTAGTTTTGTTATTTTTAATCTCATAAGAGTGTGAGTAGAAACGCTTATGTATGTATTGTTTAGTTTGCCCTATATATTTATATATAACTGCCCTATATATAATTCATTATCAATTTTTGGTTTTAATTTCGAAAAAAATTGTTTAGTTGTATTGTAAGGTTTGAACATTTTTCTAATGTTTTCGGATACACCTTTTATGTATGGAAGGGGTATGTATTGACTACATTTATTAGTTTGTGAGCTGGTTATGCGTTGTTGGTTGTAAAACTACACTCGTTTTTTGATGATAGGATCAACGAAAGCTTTTGGATAGTTACTCTGATAGAGAACTTCTTTGATTTTATCAATATTTTTTGGTTTATATTGAAGACTGGAAAGTTTTATAGCTCTATCTGCTAGGCCTGTAACAACACTACGTTTGTAAGTAACTGGAATATCAGAATTGAAATTTAAATATCGACCGGACCATATATCTTTTCAAACCAACTAGTATTAATTTTTCCGGAAGTATGGTAGGAAATTGAGATATCGAGAAAATGTATGCAATTGTTTACTTCTTTCTCAAACGTGAACGGAATTCTGGGATGATATGTATTGAAAGCATTCAAAAAATATTCTAACTCACTTTTGGGAATACAGAGAACACAGTCCTCTACATATCGTTTGTAAAAATGTGAAGTTAAATCAAGTCCTGAAATGACAGAGGTTTCAAGTTCTTCCATGACGAGAGCAGCAACGGTGGCAGAAACTGGAAATCCCATAGCTGTGCCGAAAATTTGAGAGAAGAAATCATTGTTGTATCTAAAAAATGTAGAGCTCAAACAAAATTGAACTCCATCTAAGACATTTTTTAATGACAAACTTGTGTGATTTTTAATGTTGTTCCAAACATTTTTTATACATTCTAATGCAAAATTTACTGGCATATTTGTATACAAAGAATTGACATCAAAAGAAACAAGAATATGATCTTTTGGAATATTTTGCTTGCTAATAAAATCATGAAAGTGCCATGAATCTCTTATATAATATTGGTTTCTTCCAATAATATTAGAAATAATGTTAGATAAGAATTTTGACAAATTATATGTAGGAGCACCAATATTGCTGATAATTGGTCGAAGTGGTATTCCAGGTTTATGGAGTTTTGGTAAACCGTAAATGAAAGGAGAAGTTCCATTATTACATATGAGTTTTAATTTTTCTTGTAACGAAATCTCTTTTGCATTAAACCATTTTTTGACTAAAATGTTTAGCTTATCTTGAATTTTGTTTGTGGGATCTAATGCTTTTTTTTATATGTATTATTGTCATTTAGCAATGATGTAATTTTTTTATTGTATTCTGCCGCCAACTTGATAACAGTCTTGTCACATTTATCTGCTTTCAAAATAAGTATTTCAGAATTTCTTTGAATGAATTGTTTTGTTTCTTTTTTGTAATGATTATATATAAATACACATATATATATATATATATATATATATATATATATATATTTAGTTTTGTTTTTTTTTTCTTGAACCTTATTTCATTATATATTTTTTTTTGGAAAAATTTTTTCTTGGGATTGTAGGTTCCTAGTTGAACAAATCAAATAGTTTTTTTGGCTTTAATTAACATTTTTGTTTTTGTTAACGTTTCGGACATATCGTGTCCTTCATCAGAACATAATTCTACAAATAGATGACAAAAAATTACCAATTTATACATTACATATGTCTATCCTAAAAATAACTTACCATAAAACAAGAGCTTGGCGAGCGCATGTTAAAATATGTTAAAATACACGAAAACAATCATTTTTATTAAAAACATTTAGTATCAATATAAAACCCACATACAACTGCCAGTACACTACATTATATTATGACAATAATTACTTCTTAAAAGGAACAAAAATTTTTATTGTTAGTAAATAGAACTAGTTCTTTTTTTGTATTGTATTCAGTAATTGTGATGGAACAAGGTTTGTAATACACATCAATTTTTGTCTTTGAAAAAATTTTTTACTGATGTTATTATGGTATAAGGATTTAGAAATATTACAGGATGTCATTTCCTTTATAGACAATGCACCGGAAAAGACATCTATTTGATTAAATTAACATAAATTTTTGATAAATTATTTGTGTCAGATTCAGCATTGATAGAATATGGGTTTTTTTGGATTTCTATCATTTCATAGACTTCTCTTTTTTTTGGTGGCTTTCAATTCTCAATATTTTTGTGCTGTCATAGTCAAATGTATGTTTGTGTTCAGAACTATGATTTGTCAGGGCTGTTCTGTTTTTTTTTTATCATACTTGTGGCCATTTAGGCGGTTTTTAAGATATTGACTTGTCTGTCCAATATATACACCTTTACAGTCTTTGCAAGGGATCTCATAGATGACATTGCTTTTTTTTTCTTTGGGAATTTTTGATTTTAGTTTACTGAAATTTGATTTTAAAAGATTATGTTCCTTGTGAGACACTGTTATGTTGTGATCTTTGAAAATGCTTCCAATTTTTTCTGAAAGTCCCGAAACGTATGGTGAAGAGAGATATTTTTCTGGGGTAAATTGTGTGAAATATTTTTATGTTGAGTTTGATTGTAATAGAGGTATATACGGTTTTTAAATATTGTATTAATTAGTTTACTTGGGTAATCATTTAGACAGAGAGCTTCTTTAGCTTTTTTTATGGCGTTCTCTCGGTATTCGTAATCAGAAAGTTTTATGGCTCGATCTGCGAGTCCTATGACAACTGATTTTTATTGAGACATCGGGTGTTGAGAATTAAAATTCACGTATCTAGACGACCAAGTATCTTTTGTGTACCATTCAGTTTTAATCGTGTTGTTAATGTGGTGAAGAGTTAAGTCTGAAAAATTTATTTTATTTTGTTGTTGTCTCTTAACAGTAAATTGGAATTTGTTGTGGAAGCTATTGAAATTGTCAAGAACATTTTCTACTTTGTTTACTGGTACTAGTGCTATACAATCATCAACGTACCTAAAGAAAAAAAGAACTTGGTACTCCAAGTTTCCAATTATGGATTCTTCCAGATCTTCCATAACCAGTTGTGCAATTGCGCTTGAGATAGATGCTCCCATTGCACAACCATCTGTTTGTTTGAAAAACCTCTTTCCATATACAAAATATGTAGAGTTTAATGTAAGGTTCACCGCTTCCAAAAATTCATTAAGAGGTATGTCAGTATGTGATTCAATTTTATCCCATTTTTTTTATTACATTTCTGGCTAAGTCAAAGGGTATGTTTGTATATAATAGTATTACATCTAATGATATAAGTGTGTGATTATTTGGTAATACTATATTTTTAATTTTATTTTTAAAGTCGAAAGAATCTTTGATGTAATATTTGTTCTGGCCTACAAAACTCAACATAAAAATATTTCACACAATTTACCCCAAAAAAATATCTCTCTTCACCATACGTTTCGGGACTTTCAGAAAAAATTGGAAGCATTTTCAAAGATCACAACATAACAGTGTCTCACAAGGGACATAATCTTTTAAAATCAAATTTTAGTAAACTAAAATCAAAAATTCCCAGAGAAAAAAAAGCAATGTCATCTATGAGATCCCTTGCAAAGACTGTAAAGGTGTATATATTGGACAGACAAGTCAATATCTTAAAAACCGCCTAAATGGCCACAAGTATGATAAAAAAACAGAACAGCCCTGACAAATCATAGTTCTGAACACAAACATACATTTGACTATGACAGCACAAAAATATTGAGAATTGAAAGCCACCAAAAAAAAGAGAAGTCTATGAAATGATAGAAATCCAAAAAAACCCATATTCTATCAATGCTAAATCTGACACAAATAATTTATCAAAAATTTATGTTAATTTAATCAAATAGACGTCTTTTCCGGTGCATTGTCTATAAATGAAATGACATCCTGTAATATTTCTAAATCCTTATACCATAATAACATCAGTAAAAAATTTTTTCAAAGACAAAAATTGATGTGTATTAAAAACCTTGTTCCATCACAAATACTGAATACAATACAAAAAAAGAACTAGTTCTATTTACTAACAATAAAAATTTTTGTTCCTTTTAAGAAGTAATTACTGTCATAATATAATGTAGTTTACTGGCAGTTGTATGTGGGTTTTATATTGATACTAAATGTTTTTAATAAAAATGATTGTTTTCGTGTATTTTAACATATTTTGACATGCGCTCGCCAAGCTCTTGTTTTATGGTAAGTTATTTTTAGGATCGACATATGTAATGTATAAATTGTTAATTTTTTGTCATCTATTTGTAGAATTATGTTCTGATGAAGGACACGATATGTCCGAAACGTTAACAAAAACAAAAATGCTAATTAAATCCAAAAAAACGATTTGATTTGTTTAACTAGGAACCTACAATCCCAAGAAATTTTTTTTCCAAAAATATATATATATATATATATATATATCGCGATAGCGGTAGAAGTGGCTTTCCTTTAGATTTGTAGCGCTGTGGCATCCTCCGATATACACAATATGTATATAGAACAGCCCCAAGGCATAGAGATCACGCACAGAGTGGCTTCCTATTATTTGGCAACACTGGGACCTTGATCGATTATTAGTAGGTAGATTTGAATTTCTTTAAGAATCGGTGTGTCCTGTATATTGTATATAGATCGCGATCAAAGTGACTTCCAGTAATTTTGAATATGTATTTATTTTTTTTTTGAGAGAGGAGAATGAAACATATTTTTTAGTAATTGGGTTGTTGACGGTTGGTACAAATCTAGCTATATTTTACACATAAAAGATAGTTTTTAGAAACCTAAAGTAACATTCTAAAAAACTTATTCGTTTTAAATTAAACTTATTTCTCATAACCCAGTTATGAATATGAACTATTTTTCTTGATAATTTGTTGGAATAACGATAATATTTTACGATTTTTATCACAATGGAGACGGGATCCGTCAAAAGATATAGCTGTAACTTACCGAAGATTGATTCTATAATGGTGCGTACATTGACATACTTTATTACAAATGAGAGAGACACATTACTCATTTTATATATTCTTTGATAATATTAAGAGCTACTTAACATCTATATCAACGAAATAAAACTTGAAATCAGCTCCTTACACAAACTATTAATGAATAATTGACTTTTCATTTTCACTAGACCCAATAATATCTAAACCGATTTTCAATTTATATTTGTAGTTTATCAGAGATTATAACTTACATTAAAGACTATCCATCTCAAATGTATTACGTAGGCAAATAGCAGTATATAAAAAGCAAAATACGTACTACACCATATATTATTACAAGTTACAGGGGCAACTAGTTTCGGCACACTGAGCTATCATCAGGGCTAAAATGTATATATCATTCACATGAAAAGTATTATAAAAGGAAAGTTGTCACATGCCCGTGGCATCCAGCAGAATCCAAGATGTGTCAGTCAGTCAGTCAAAATATATTGTAGGAAAATTTTATTAAAATCACGAAAATTCACATAATTATGCAAATGTCAAACAAAATTAAAATTAGGTAACGTTAAGAGAAGCAATTAAAATTAAATTAATGTATAAATAAAAGAAAAAGAAGGAAAATATGGACTTCGTCCTACGGCAGAAACCGTCTGAATCAAGAAGTCCAGTAATTGAATAGTCGTATTAGGAAAATGAGCAATAGGGAGGACCAAATGCGGACTAACGAAAAACAACTTTTGCGTTCTGTTACTCCAAATGATAGTAATTATATACTCAGAATCCATATTTTAATACTCATAATTCACACGATTTGTATATTCATGGTTGTAGGAAAAATAGTGTGCATAACTCGTTAGTAATTGTGTTTTCTGCACTCGTCCGGAATATGTTACTTCCCACACTTCTTATACAATGCTATTCAAATTCGAGTCTATGCATTGGGATCATGGTAACGGTAAGAGATATAGGGATAGTTGAATGGGGGCAAAGTTGTGTATTACAGAGGTCATTTAAATGATTCAAGACAATCTAGCTTCTTTAGTTCTGGAGTTATACCGGAAAAATTGAAAATTTTGAAATTCTTCTTTTGCCTAAATTTTTTTATTTTGCGAGGATTTTCCAAAACTTTGTATATTGAATTATGACCAGAACAATTTTAACATCTTTCAATATTCCATAACAGCTGTAATTAAAAAATATCAGTGAGTAAGAAGTGGATCCATGCCATACAACAAGATCTTGTTTAATTATTGTAGACTTCAAATTTTACCGGTAATAGTTCAATATTTCAAAAACAGTCTGTAGTTCAGATGTAAATACTACGCCGATATGAAACATGAGTCTTGGCATTTGAATCAACGCAATAAAAAATACAGATTCGTATTTGAAAATGAAAACTTGAAGGTGACACAATTTTAACGATACTTTGTATGTAATTTTTTTTCACATAGAGCATGCTGCAAAATTTTTTAGTTCCAATACAAAAGCTTTCCAATCTGTAACCTACAGAATAATCCACGTTATACATCCAAAGAAATTATTTTTTACTTTTTAGCGCATTTGAATAAATGTTTTTCATTAGAAAGTTTTTTTATGATTTTTTTTATGCTTTTAGTCGTCTCGTTAGTCTATACATTTCTGATACAGCTTCATTATTATAAGGTAATTTTTCCGTGAGTTCTGAGCTATTATGATCAACTGGTTTGCCATCGTGGAGCCACGGATAAATTCGTAACCTCAACCCACAATTGGACAATAATCACAAATCTCGTCCGCCATTTTGGAGCCGCCATGTTTAATTCATGAATTTTGACATAAGATTAATATTTCAGGTATTCAAACATCTGACTATAATTTAGGGATCGAATGGAAATTCAATGAAGTTTTTTTTTTCAAATAGAATAACCTTAATATTTTTTAATATTTTGAGTCTTGAAAACTTGAAACATATATCATACTTCATACTCGATCTTCAGCTATGACGGTTCCAAGACATGTCAAATGAGTCGCCCATTTTATCAGTTTGAAATAAAATAAACTATTATACCAGAAATCCTAAATATATTGCACTGTAATTTCGGCGGCCTTGTATGTTCCAGTACTAACAGGATTCCTTCCGATTCTAATGCTGTGAAATTTGATATTCAGACGCTAATTTTGAAAATAACTTAAGTCACATATTCAGAAACTTTCAAATTAATCAAAATCTTAACATTGGAAATGTCATCATGAAACCTCTGAAAATCGGAACTTTAGACCCAGAACACTCTGGAAGATATTGAATATGGGGTTTAATAGTTGGCTTTCACTTGAAATAAATATATGACGTCTTCAACACCTGACTATAAGATTTAACACCACCTCTTGTAGAATCGGGAGGAATTTTATTGTTCTTATCATACCTACATACGTATGAAATGACATTGAAAAATAATATCGGACTTCTCGCACACACTTTCACTTTTTGTTAGAAAGGATAAAATGTACGACTCAAACATCGTCAAAGATAAGTCAAGGATATGATAAATGTGTAACATACTTTTTCTTAGAATCCAAATTTAAAAAACATTTAGGGAGCTCCTTTCGTAATGACGAAGTTCGTTAAGTTTCCGATTGAACCGGAAATGAGAGTCAGAAGTTTAAATACCTGAAATGTTTATCCAATGTATCTATACAAATCAGTCAAACTTCAAACCGACCGCCCATTTCATAACAAAATAGCGGGTTGGCTAGTAATTTCGTTGGCAAACTATACATAAATAGAAAACATGTTTAATTGGCATATGTACTGTTTATTTTTTGTACGAACATTTGTATAAATTTCATAAATAATTTTTTTATGTCTATTCCATTAAAAAGCACAATAGAAAGAGCTTTCATGATGATACTGATCTGAAAACTTGTACTCAGTCATGATGGATTCCTCACTACTTCATTATTTCTCTAGATTCCTTATTCTTTTGATATGATCTTCATTAGCGTTACACCTAAGTCTAGAAATTGAAGTGAATTCAAGGCTTTTTTTTAAATTTCGTGTTCACACTTTTCTTTTTAAAATTCGGTTTCAAATTTTTTCTTCAAAATTCAGAGCCTAACTTTTCACGGGTTTTGAATTATTCAAAAATATGAAAAAAAAACCTTCATCAAACTCACACGGCTCAATAGAGCATATAATTTCAATCGCCCTATTTTGATCTCTAGTTCACTCTGTAGGATTAATTGTATGTTGGTCTGGGCCAACCTGTATACAGACATCACACCAGTAGAACCATTAGCACATGTTTAAGTTTTGCATTTATCAGACTCCCTATATATTGGAACATAGCTTTCATTTTTGCTCTGCACTGTTAGGAACCGGTGGTGTAGTAATGAACAGACCAAACCGCTATGGTGTTGAGAAAAAAACTCTAGTGTATACATAGCTTTTATTGCCCTCTACAACTTCCATTTAAGACATTTTTTGCCTTAGATCAAATAAGGATGCAGTTATCGTCCATACAGTTATCATTGATACACCCTGTATATGCCAGAGAGAGTTTCAACGTCTCCGAAATTTCTGTGAAATTCAATATTATAGGTCGACTACTAACAATCTACCTAGTAACCTGTTTGCATTTGAGTTTTCGGAATTTTCACAAAAAAAACTACTTCTGCTACAGTGAAGTAGAAAAATATACCCATTCGAAAATTAACCTGAAAATAGTAGTAATTATACTGCATCTCGTGGTTTACGTTGGAAAATTCAAGTCATTTGCCCCTTATTTACGGAAATTCAGAATTCTTTAGTTTGTTTTATTCCCAGCATTATTCATTTTTATCGCTAGTAGTTTTTTATTTTGCCTCTAAATCAAAGTTAAGTGAATTGTAGAACGAAAATATAATTTTTCTATCAATAACGGTAGATATTCTGCAATAACTAGCATCCTCCGCACTGTCAACAATGGTATCAATATATTAAAACAGATGTAAATCATCACATTCAATGTTAAACTCTTTCTATAACCAAAAGTGAGATCGGCAACGGGAACGGAAATATAAATATTTTTATCAATAACGGTAGATATTCTGCAATAACTAGCATCCTCCGCACTATCAACAATGGTGTCAATAAATTAAAACAGATGTAAATCATCACATTTATTGATAAACGCTTTCTATAACCAAAAGTGAGATCGGCAACACTGCCAGGATGCCACAATGCAAGAAAAATACATATACAGACGCCAAACTATACCGTTCTTCGATATGTATACTGACGGATGCCACTTTGTGCGTCGGATATATAATAAATATATACGTGTGCTACTATAACGCCGCGTACGGAGAACCTGTGAACCTTGGTGTATAGGTTTATACAAAAAACGACCAAAGTGACGTCCTGCTGATTTCATCAGCAATAGATTCTCAAGCATTCACTGAACCGTTTGCGATATTTTTGAGCTCGATGCACTGTTACGTCCGTATATCGGAAGTCATAGTGCCGCGGACGCCACAGCTACCGCGATTTTAACATGGGCGGATGCCACTCCACGCCGTGAATGTATATATATATATATATATATATATATATATATATATATATTTATATATATATTGTAACCTTGCGTGTATGTGCAAGTTTTTTTCTTGGTTAGTTTTGGTTAGTTAGAATATTACAAACTTTATTTCTTATCTCTATCGATTAAATGGTTTTGTTTATTTAACAAATTTTCAATTTTCTTCTTATTATTAGTTTTTATTCCATTGAAGATTTTTTCAAGTATTATATTCTCATCGATAAAAAATTCTTTCTAGTTAACTCCACAATATATTGAAGAAATGTTAAATATTCTAAAAAAATGCCAATTGTTCCGAGATTACCTAAATATCATCGTCAGAATGACAGATGCTACATTTCATTCGATGCCTACCTGCAGTTAGATTATTCATGACTAGTCCAAGAAGTGACCTACCTTGTGATTGACTAAATATATGTTGATAGAAAAAAGAAGATATGATATTGCAAATAATAAAGCTTAGATATTATAAGTCCTATGGGGATATCCTGGAAATCATGTTTCCCAATTAAGGTCAGTATAACTGTGCAATGATATAGAAAACTAGGAAAACTATATCTGCTGATCTTTACAATTATCAATTAAGAAGACAGTTCAAATGTGGAGAACTCCCTAGATTTATCTGTTCATTGATGACTCCATATTGTGGGTTTCTTAACTGTCTTCTAATTTTCAATTCTTCAAGGAAATCCAGCTCTTGTTTATTATCACAAATATGTAGTACTTCTAGTTCTATATTAGGTTTCAATGAATGATTGGTGTCAAGTATATGTCTGGCGTAGTGGGATTTATCTGGTTGTTTTCATCTGTATGCCCGTAAGTGTTCACTGTATCGTATTTCAAAATTCCTAACGGTCTGACCCAAATAGATAGCATTACATTCTGGACATTTGACTTTATATATACCAGATTTCTTTAATGGTAATATTTTTGTTTTTACATTTAACAATTTTATACTTATGTTACTTCCTGTCTTAGAAGAAATCGTTGTATTTGTTGCGATAGATATTATCTTTGAAGTATTATTAAAAATATTTCCTGCATATGTAATGGTTTATAAATTTTTACTTCTTTAGTTTGTTTAGGGAATATTAGTTGTAATGCCACTTTTCCTCTTTTTCATTAATTCGTTTATTTATCATATGTAATGGGTAACCGTTGGAAGTTGCTATTTGTTTAATTGTGTTAATCTCTCTATCAAAATTACATTTGTTCATAGGAACTGAAATCGCTCTATGTATCATTGAATTATATACCGCTAGTTTATGTGACATGGGATGACTGGGACTATATGGAGTAGACACATTATCAAGTACATTATTATTTCTTTGGAATTTTAAATCAAGAGAATTGATTTAATTTTTTGGTGCAAATTATTAATGTGGTAGAAAAATATATTTATTTGCCATTCACTATCCATAAAACAGGCTAATATGTCATCTACATATCTATACCAAAATAAAACATTTTTTTTAAATAATACTTTCAAACATTTTTCTTTCTAAACTGTCCATAAAATTATTTGCCAAAATAGGTGATATAGGGCTTCCCATTGGTAAACCTTCATTTTGAATAAATATGTTATTGTCAAAAGTGAAATAATTCTGATTTATACATACATCAAATAAATTAAGTATATCTGATATTATTCCTGGATTATTATTTTTATCATCTAGTAATTTTCTTACAAGTATTGGACATTCTTTAGGAGGAATTTCAGTGAACATATTAGTAACGTCAAATGAAATAAGCTTAGCGTTATCTTGTAATTTGAATGTTTTTAATTTTTTGATTAGTTCTATTGAATTTCTAATCGAGCACTTAGATGTATATCCGTAACTATTAAATATATTGTTAAGCTCATTTGCCAATATATTATTAGGAGTTTTAACATAGGAAACTACAGGTCTAATTGGTTTTGTTATTTTATGTAATTTAACGGTTCCATATAATTGTGGACAATGAGGATTCTTATTTATCATGGACCTCTTTCCGTAATCACTTGAGAGATAATTTGAATTATTAACAATATCCGTAACTATTAAATATATTGTTAAGCTTATTTGCCAATATAGTATTAGGAGTATTAACATAAGAAACTACAGGTCTAATTGGTTTCGTTATTGTATGTATTTCAACGGTTCCATATAATTGTGGACAATGAGGATTCTTATTTATCATGGACCTCTTTTCGTAATCACTTGAGAGATAATTTGAATTATTACCAATATCCCTTACATTATTAGAAAACTTGTTTGTTGGGTCTGATCTAAGAAATTTGAAATCGCTAGATTCTATAAAGTTATATATCTTTGAACTATAATAATTAATTGTCAACATGACAGTAGCGTTCCCCTTGTCAGATTTGGTAACTGCTAGGCTATTATCTTCTGCTTTCTTTTTTATTGAATTTAAAACTGTAATATCATTTTTTGTTCGACGTTTAACTTTTGAAGGTTCAATATTAAAGATTAAATTGGCAATTTTTAGTTTTTCATAAAGAAACTTATTTGAATTAGATTTTAAAGATACTTCTGACTCTGTACTTTAAACCTTTATTTAAAAATTCTATTTCACTATCTGTAAAAGTAGTATCTGAAAGGTTTTCAAATCGTGGTTCAAAGTGTGTGTATGTAAGTACTTACAGTTTTATGATGTTTAGAGTAAGTATTGAATTCTATGTTGTGTGTGTTCAAGTTTATGTTGTTTTGGTTCTCGTTTCTTGAATTTCTTGTGCTTCATCGTGCTGACACTTTCTCTGATTTTGTCATGTAAATAGTCAAATTCTACTGGATGTAGTTGGAACGTGAGTTCAGAATGTACAACTTTGATGTAGTTGTCTGAGGAGTCTCTTATTTTAAACCATTTTTTACATTCTCCTTCAAACCAAACTCGTTGAGCACCTTTTATAGCTTTTTGTTCTTGAGGTGTTTTAGTATGGCATTTTATATTCACATAATTTAGTATTACCTCTTTTCTAAGGCATTCTTGTTTAAACCAAATGTTTTCTGATGCTTTGTAACGTTTTTGTTGTAGCTTCTGGTACACTCAGGTTAAATCTTCTCTTGATGATTTTTTAATGAAATTAACTGTCTTAACCCTTACTTTGTGGAATCTTTCCATATTAGTGTTATTACTGAACCTTCAAAAGTTGTACGTCAAACAAAAAGTGACATTGCAGTTTTAAATTAAAAAAAAAGGGAAGTAGAAGATAATAACCTAACAGTTACAAAATCTGACAAGGGGAAGGCCACTGTTATATTGACAACTGATGATTATAATTCAAAGATATATAACTTTATTGAATCTAGCGATGTAAAAGTTCTTAGAGCAGACCCATCAAAAAAGTTTTCTAATATTGTTAGAGATAATTTTATTAATTCAAATTATCATTTCAGTGATGACGAAAAGAGGTTCATCAAAAATCAGAATCCTCATTCTCCACAATTATATGGAACCGTTAAATTCCATAAAATTACGAAATCAATTAGACCTGTAGTTTTTAATGTTAATACTTCTAATGATATATTGGCAAAGAAACTTAACAATATACTTAATAGTTACGGATATACATCCAGATATTCAATTAGAAATTCAATGGAAGTGATCAAGAAATTAAAAACGTACAACTTGCAAGATAACTATAAGCTAATTTTATTTGATGTTACCAATATGTTCACTAAAATTCCTCCTAAAGAATGTCTAATACTTGTAAGAAAGTTACTAGAAGATAAAAATATTAATCCAGGAATAATATCAAATTTAGATAATTTATTTGATGTATGTATGAATCAGATTTATTCCACTTTTGACAATAAGATATGTTGCGTTGGGGCCAAATATTATAATAATAACTATAAGTGCTCAAACTGATTCACCTAATGTCTCTTGTAGCCAAAACTCGGAGTGCACTCACAAAAGTAATCACAAAAATTATTTGCGTTCAGCGTAGCGGTAGTGTTAGTTTTTACCTATATCGGTAAACTGGTTTAAATACTCCGTTTTGACAAAGACGATATGACAGTAGATTTAAAACAGAGCCGGCTTGAGCAACTTTGCATACTTTAACCAAAAGTATTGAGAAGGCCATTTTCGCCGCAACATTTCCTGCCCGGGAAAAAGTTTTAATAAATAAACAGAAAAAAGCAAAAAAAAATTAAATTACCTAATTTTACCCCCATAACAAATGAGTGATTAGTTTAGCTTTTAATCGTATTCTAAACACTGATCAAAGTAAAACAAAATTAGAATAAATCTTGAAGAAAGAACAAAACAAAACATAAGTATTTGGCGACTACGGAACTATTCAAGAGGGAGAGGGCATAACTTGACCAATGGCCTTTTTATTTTTCCTTTAGAAGTTTTTGCTGTGGCAACTGTTACTGTTTTGTCTTCTCCGGGATACAGTTTGGTAATGCGTACTAGTATCCACTCCGAAGGAGGTAAATGGTCTGCTTTAACAAGTACGAGCGTGCCGGCGGTAGGCGGAATACTAGCTTTTAACCATTTAGAACGTTGCTGTAAAGTATGTAAATATTCATTATACCAACGTCGCCAGAAGTCTTGGTGCAGCTTTTGCAATAACTGCCACCGCGAAAGCCTACTGAGCGGTACATTGTTATAATCAGGAACAGGAATAGCTGACACTGGTTCCAATGTAAGAAAATGCGCAGGTGTCAAAGCCTGTATATCATCTATATCGTACGTCATTGGTATTAATGTGTGCGAATTTAGAATCGATTCTATTAATGTCAAAACCATATAGAATTCTTCATATGTTAATATTTGATTGCCTAGCACACGTGAAAGATGAGATTTTACACTTTTTACACTCGCCTCTACCAAACCGTTAAAGTGGGGTGCGCCTGCGGGCGAGGGATGCCATTGAAATGTTTCATGAGCGGCTGCCTGTTGCATAAGTCTTAAGAGTTCATGACGAGCCCCCATGAAGTTGGTGTCACAATCGCTATGCAAATGTGATACACTCTCCCGGCAAGCGATTAAACGTTGTAAAGCGGCCAAAAAATTTTCTGTAGACAAATCACTTGCCAGTTCCGAATGAACTGCTTTAGTAGCGGAACATACAAAAATGCATAAATAAGCTTTACGCGTGCGAACACCTCGATACCGAGTCACGATATTAAAAGGTCCACCAAAATCGACTGCAGAGCGTGAGAACGGTTTAATTTGGGAAATTCTTGAAACCGGCAAATTTCCCATGGGTGGTTGATAGCTTCGAGGATTAACTTTCCAACACCTGATGCATTTGGATAAAACAGAGTTAATTGTTCTCTTAGCAGATAAAATCCAAAATTGTTGAGATAACAAATAATAGGTTGTGCGAAAACCTGTATGATAAAAACTTCCATGAAAATGACGAATAAGTAATGTGGATAACTGACAATTGCGGCGTGATAAAATGGGATGTTTAGCGGAATATGAAAGTGGAGCATTTTTTAAACGTCCTCCTACTCTAAGGATGTTATCCTCATCCAAAAAAACTTGTAGCTTGCGAAGCGGTTCAGAAATTTTTTTATTATTTAATTCGTCATTGAAATAAACGTGTTGAGTATATTTAACAAGTAGTACTAAGGCGGCATGTTTTTCTGAAGAAGATAGAGCGCCTAAACATTTTTCTTGCGTGTTCTGAAGGTTAAATACGAAACGAAGTATATAGGACACAACATTTCTTAGGGTCGAAAAGGAAGAAAAGCGGTTCAAAAGATCGGGTAGAAAATTGTGATCTTCAGTTAACGCAAATAATAAAAGTTTATTTTCTTCATTGTAAATAATTTCACTAGTTTTAGAAGATATGTGAAATTTTGGTCAATGGTAGGAAGAGTGCAATAAAAAAGATGGTCCTGTAAACCGTATAGCATGTGCTGATAGCTCAGAGGGTAAGGCTCTCCTGGAGACTACATCCGTGGGATTATTGATAGACTCAACATAATTCAAACAGAATGAAGATACATTTTCTTGAATAAAGGAAACTCTGTTGGAAATGAAGGGTTTATATTTGCGGGGTGATCCATTGATCCAATATAAAACAGTTTGAGAATCCGACCGGGCACAAATTTTATCGAACTCAATATATCCAGCGAAACATTTCTGAACATGAATTAATAATTTGTTGAGTAAAATAGCTGCAGAAAGCTCTAGTTTTGGAATGGTAAGCTTCTTGGTCGGAGCTGTTTTTGATTTTGCACAGACAAAACTGGTTTGGATAGTATTGGCTTGGTTACACATACTTAAATAAATGACACATCCGTAACCTTTTTCACTTTCGTCACTAAGCCCATGCAACTGATAATTGCAAAAAACATCTGAACTGAACTTATGTCCAAAAAATCGTGGTATTTGCCAAAGAGGACAGATCTGAGCAATATTTTTTCCAGGCAGAAATCACATCTTCACAGGGGACATCATCCCAGCCGATACGAGACAGCCATAGCGTTTGAATAAGGTATTTACAATAGAAGATTATGGGAGAAATGAATCCCAAAGGATCATAAACTTTTGCTAATTCCAATAATAAAGAGCGTTTTGTATATTTTAACTCCGGTTGTGTATTTATCTTGAAAGAAAAACAATGACTTTAGGGATGCCACTCTAAACCCAACATTTTCAGCGAATTGGACAAAAAATCATGCGGATTTTGAGACGAGTGAGATTGTGGTAAATCAGAAAGCAATGTCAGATTATTACTAGACCATTTCCTCAATTCGAAGCCTCCCAACTTCATGAGTGAAACACGCTCCGAAACCAACTTAAATGCAAGATCCATAGTAGGGCAAGACGTGACAATATCATCTATATAACAAAAATTGCGAATAACGTGTGCGGGCAAAAGACATTTTTCACCTTCATCTTGAATTAACTGTTGGAGACACCGAAGACCCAAAAACGGCAAACTGTTAAGCCCATACGTTAGTCGAGTTAAGCGATATCTTGGACCTCTTCGTCAGGCGAAAACCTCCAAAGAATTCTTTGATAATTAAAATGAGCGGGATTCACAAAAATCATGCGATACAATTGTTTAATGTCTGCACAAACAGTATAGCGATATAAACGGAATAATAATAAAATCGACACAATATCCTGCTGGAGTTTTGAACCAACAAATAAATTGTCGTTTAGCGATGTTTCATTGGGTAAGTGCGCAGTTGCATTAGAAACAACCCTAAGCTTGGTTGTGAGACTGTGCGGTTTTACAACTGCATAATGGGGAATATAATAAGAATGGGTAGGAACTGTCCTATCTTTGATCAATTCCATATGGCCTAAATCGAGGTATTCCTTTAAAAAATCAGAATATTGCAAATATAAATGAGCGCACTCAAGCAACCGGCGTTCGAGCGAATAAAAGCGGGATAAAGCACAAGTGCGCATGCCAGGAAACGTTGTCAAAAATCTTGTTTAAAAGGAAGTGCAACCATATAATTTCCCTCCTTTGCACGACTATAAGTTTCAACAAATATTTTTTCACAAATATCAACTTTATTTGTAGTATCGATTACTTCTGGAACACTTTCGACTTCCCAAAATCTTTATATTACTATTTGAAGCACTGTTTTCGACAAAGTTGCAATAAGTAGTGGTAGGTGAAGTATTTTGAGAAGTTCGACCTGGAATTACATAACCAAATATTGTATTGAGAGCATCAGGAATGGACTCATTTCCAGAAATTCGACCATTACAAATAATTTTTGAGAATACATTTTTCCCGAGAAGGACATCAATCTTCCCAGGCTTAAAAAAATTCGGATCCGCTAGCGTTAAGTTCGAGATATGATCCCAACCTTTTATGGCAATCATACAATCGGGAGTTCATCACAGATTTTTTCAACTATTGTAGCCTCAACGTTTAGTACCGGCGAGGGCAACATTACTGCTTCGCATGCAAAGACTATTTTAGCAGTATCAAGAGTTGAGGACATAGAGCCTAAGCCCTTTATATCGATAAGATAAGCAGATTTGGGAAAATCCAGAGTTTTAGCGGCTTTTTCGGTTATGAAGGAGCTCATGCTACTCGAATCAAGAAGACAACGATGAGTATGATAATTTCCTAAATGATCCAAGACATCTAGGTAGGCAGTTGCTAACAGAGTGCGAGAAGTTTCAATGACAATTCCCTGACCAACAAAAGCAATGTCGATATTTGGATTTGTCGGAATCATATTAGGATTAGTATTCGAATTAGCGGAAATGCGATTTTCAACATTGGTTGAATTAGTACTAATGCGCTTTGGCGTGCGATCAAAATGTAATAAACTGTGATGCGAACTAGAATTGCAATGTCGGTATTTGTGTGTCGAACGACAGTTTTTAAAATCATGTAACGAACTTAGACAATTAAAACATAAGCGATCTGCTTTACAGAAACTATGTCATTCTGCCTGCGACTTCTTATTATAATTTTCACATTTATATAAAGAATGCGGTTGATTACATAACAAATAATTTCTTGCAGGCGATTTCGCGTTTTCATTGGCATTGTTACTCAAAAATACACGAGGAGCGCGGGATTGAGATTTGTATTTAATTGCGGTTGAAGAAGAACTCGAGTGTTCACTTAAAAGGAAATTCTCATATGCTAGATATTGTTCCGTTAAAAAAGTTATTAAAAGTTTGTAACTAGGTACCGTAGTTGATGAGTTAGTCAACTCAAAGCGTAACTTCGTATCGTCATCTAACCTTCTAATAATCATCATCGCGAGAACAAAGTCCCATTGCGCCACAGGAAAATCCATGACTTCAAGAGCTGCGAGATATTCCTCAAAAGTATCTACTAATTTTTCCAGCGCGTTTGGATTATTTGCCTCAATTTTTGTAGTGGCTTCGATTCCATTCCAATGTGCTTGAGCACATTTTCTAGCATTAAAATATCGTTTGATTAGTGTATCATACGCAATTTTATAATTTATCTGCTGTGTTCGGCAAGTGTTTTATTAAAGCCAGCGGCTAAGATTCTAACGAACTAATCAAATAATTAAATTTTTCTACCTCGGACAAACTAGTTTTATTATGCACTAGATTATTAAAATGATCAATAAACGAACGAAATTCTATATAGTCTCCTTTGAACTTTTTCAACTCAATTTTAGGCAGACGAATATGCGAAATATCATTTTGTAACATTGTTGCGTTTAATTGATTAGTGGTGACATGTGCGGCATCATTGTTAAACAAATCTGAATAACTAGCTTTACTTTTATAATATTCTGTAAGAAATGCTTCCTTCACAGCATCTTCACCTTCAGGTACCGTATCGGGGGAGGAAAACAATATATTTAATAAAGCGGTATGGTGTTTTAAAAAAAATATCTTCAAATTCATCAATATCTGCACATCTAACCCTAAATAATGATCTAAGAGATTTATCAACTCTAACCCTATCAGCAATGCCACTGACTACACTAATTTCATTCATGAACGAATTACTTAGGGTCTTATATCTAATAATTTTGTCCTCATTGATCATCTTAAATAGTTTTAACTGTATTTTGAGGTATACGAAACAAATTCAGAATAACCGATATTTACCTTCTAATTTGCCGAAAATACGATGTGAATAAGATCTATAGGTATACGCAGTTTCAAAAATACGATCGAAATGTCGAATTAGTGAACAAAGCGAAGTAAACAATAAATATTTGAAGTAGATACGAGGCGATCAGTTTTTGGTTTCTGCGAGGCGGAAAATGTAATTTCTACGGAGTTGCGCGCGCTTTACGAACTAACGGAGAAAACAAAACAAGCGAGAGAGGGGTTAGAAAGAGACACACACAAGAATAGCGATAGCACTACTTTCCGATTTACAAACTAGGCAATAATAACATTGGTTTTTCAATGGTTTTTTCTGTGCCCTCTCCCAAATTTTTTAAGTAAAAAGCCAAAACTGTTTACTTTATGCTCAAGGATCTACTCATAAGAACAGTAAATCATATTCATATAAAAACATCAGTTGTTCACTTTAAGTTACAAGAGTCCCAAAAAAAAATTAAAATAAAATACCCTCAAAGACACACCCTTCTACCCGTTTTTTTTAAATTCGAAGGACCAAGAAATGTTGCGTTGGGGCCAAAGCGTATATTAATATCTATAAGTGCTCAAACTGACTCACATGATGCCTCTTGTAGCCAAAACTCGGAGTGCACTCACAAAAGTAGTCACAATAATTATTCACGTTCAGCGTAGCGGTAGTGTTAGTTTACCTATATCGTTACACTAGTCTAAATACTCCGTTTTGACAAAGACGATATGACAGTACATTTAAAACAGAGCCGGCTTGAGCAACTTTGCATACTTTAACTAGAAGTATTTAGAAGGCCATTTTAGCCGCAACCAAATATATATTCAAAATGAAAGTTTATCAATGGGAAGCCCTAGATCGCCAATTTTGGCAAACATTCTATGGACAGTTTAGAAAGAAAAATCTTTGAAAGTAATATTTCTAAAAATGTTTTATTTTGGTATAGATATGTAAATGACATATTAGCTTGTTTTATGGATAGTGAACGACAATAAGATATATTTTTCGACCACGTTGATGATTTACACCCAAAAATTAAATCAATTTTCTTGATTTGAAAATTCAAAGAGTTAATAATGTACTTGATTATTCGATTCATTGAAAGCCAATACACAGTGATGTGACTATTCCATATAGTTCTAGTCATCACATGTCATATAAACCAGCGGCATATAATTCAATGATACATAGAGCATTTTAAGTTCCTATGAACAAATGTAATTTTGATAGAGATATTAGCACAATTAAACAAATAGCAACATCCAACGGTTACCCATTACATTTGATAAATAAACTAATTAACAAAAAGGAGGAAAAAGTGGTATTACAACTAATATTTCCTAAACAAACTAAAGAAAGAAAAAATTATATAACCATTACATATGCTGGAAATATTTCAAAGATAATATTTTTAGCAACATATACAACGAATTCTTTTTAAACAGAAAGTAACATAAGTACAAATGTGTATATATAAACTTAAATGTCCAGAATCTAATGCTGTCTATTTGGGCCAGACCCTTAGAAATTTTGAAATACGATAGAGTGAACACTTACGAGCATACAGATTAAAACCACCAGATAAATCCCACTACGCCAGACATCTACTTGACAATAATCATTCATTGACAACTAACACAGAACTAGAAGGACTACATATTTGTGATAAGAAACAAGAACTGAATTTCCTTGAAGAATTGGAAATTAGAAGACACTTAAGAAACCCACAATATGAAGTCGTCAATGAACAGATTAATCTAGGGAGTTCTCCACTTTTAAACTATCTTCTTAAGTGGTGATTGTAAAGATCAGCAGATACAGTTTCCCTGATTTTTTATATCATTGCACAGTTATACTGATCTTAATGGGGAAAAATGATATCCCCATATGGCTAATAATATCTAAGCTTTCATGTTTGTAATAATATCATATATCCGTTTCTGTATTAACATATATTAAGTCAATCACAAGGTAGGTAACTTCTTGGACTAGCCAAAAAAAATTAAACGTCAAATGAAATGTAACTTTTGTCACTCTGACGATGATATTTAGGTAATATCGAAACAATTGTCAATTTTTTAGAATTTTTAAGATATTTTCAATATATTGTGGAGTTAACAACCAACAGTAAGTTTGATTTACAACACTAATTCTGTAAATAATTATATTCCTATTTACTTTCTTGTGTACAATTTTATACTAAAATTATGCAATCAATATTAAGTTTTGTCTTTTATTACTAAATAGTTTCATCCAATGAGATTCCTATATTTGAATTGTATGTGATCTAAAATATTATGTCTGTGTCTGCAATCTAATCTCATTTCAATATTATTTCTGGTAAATGTCAAATTTTAAAAGGTTGACTACTTTATTACCATCGTGAGTACAACATATAATTATTATTATAACTAACAATCACCAATTTCTAGTCTCTTACAATATATATTTCTAAAGTAAAACTAGTGCTATAGGACATAAATTCAGTGTGAGGAGTTTGGATGAGTGTTGCAAGGATTATGAGTACTAAAACTGGATATTAAAGTAAAAGTTAACTTACCAATAATGCTACACCAAGAGATGCCAATGATATTGTTAGATTGAACTGAGCCCAATCAATGCCATGGTTCATAATATTATTAATTGTATGCAATGTCTTAGAAAATGTGGCAATCAGCATCATCAAAACAATATTACCAGTTGCCTCTCCTACAGCAATTGCAGCTACATGTAAGTAGTTTAGATGAATCTTAATAAATTCTATAATGCCAATGTCCAGATTTGACTGTAAAAGCGTTCGTATGCTTAAGTATTTTTTAGATAACAAATCAGAAGCGTTCCATATAATTATTGTCATAAACAAATTTTGTAAGGAGAGATGCGTTTGGAATAAGTAGTGCCAAATTTGTCGGTCACTCCAAAACATTGTTCTATTCTCTTCCCAGAATAGACAAAGGTGCAATGAGATTGAAACTAGAAATGGCAAAAACCACTTAAAACAGTAATTAGTCAGATTTATGTTGTTCTTGAAATTTTTTTCAAGTCTGTCCATCATTTCGAAAAATACTTGCCAATGTTTTTTCTGTCGTATGACGTCGTATATGGAGATGGCGTTCAAAACACAATTTGCAAATACATTAATATCTAATAACAAAATACTACCGATAGAAGTATGCATCATCAAAACAATATTCTAGTTGCTTTTCCCACAGCATTAGCACCTACGTGTAAGTAGTTAAGATGAATCTTAATATTTTCTATATAGTCAGTGTCCAGATTTGGACGTAAAAGTGTACGTATACTTGAGTATTTTTCAGATAATAAATCAGAAGCGTTCCATATAATTATTGACTTATACAGATTTTGTAATAATAAATATGTATGGAATAGGTACGGCCAGATATTTATTGCATTATAATACATTTTTCTATTATCTTCCCAAAATTGACCAAGGTGTAATGAGATTGATATTAGATATGGCAAAAACCACTTAAAACAGTAACTAATCAAATTTATGGTATCATCAAAATTTTTATAGGGGTTTTCCGTCATTTCGAAAAATACTTGCGAATGTTTATTTTGTTGTATGACCTCGTATATGCAGGTGGCTGTCCAAACACACATTACAAAAACATTAATCTCAAATAAAAAACGGCCACCAACAGGAAGCGATATAGTTCTTCTACTGAATATATAAAAACTGCAAACAAAAATTTCACAATCAGATTTACATTACATCACAAAGATTTTGCTAATTAGAGGAGTTGGTGTCAAAGGTACCAGCCCTAAATAACCACCAATTTTGAAAATTGATTTGTACGTATTTGTGTCGTGTCGTTCGAACATGGTCTTTGAAAAAGAAGGACTAATTAATTCTAATGTTTATTGATTTGAAACAAGCGCAAACAAATTATGTTGGTCATCATCAAACATTTTCAAATAAATTAATTTATATAGGGCGTCGCAACGTTCTGATCGTTGTTTCAACTAAAAAGATAGACATAGATATACCAAGAGAAAATCGGAGCCAAAAAAAAATCGGAGACTCATTGAAAATAGAATCGTTGTAAAAAACACTAAATACTTTTTTCCACGATAATTAGTTAATGTAATAATGCCGAAATAAAGTTTAATAATAAAATATTAACATTGTTATTCTTCATTGATGACATTTATACGAACACACTTGCTTCTTATTCATTTTAAGATAGAGAGAAGTTCGTTACGAATTTGGGTTGGATAGGACTTGTATTATGGTATAAATTGTTTGTTCCCAAGTTGGTGCCCTGATGTAGAATTAGTTTCCTCTTCAGGGCTGGGTTGTGAGGTTTATGTGCGCGATCATATACTGAGTTGGGTGGAGAAGTTGGTTGGTAGAAATTGGTTGTGTTAAAAAAAGTGTCTAGACATTTTTCGGAAAACGGCCTAGAAAAAATTTAAAAAGGTGTATAGAAATGAGGTTTTGGAGAGGGCTTTTCGCAAGAAAATATTCGGAGGAAAAGGTTTTATTAGTTAATGTCGGGAATTAATGTTTGAATGCAGCGAAGCTCGACAAGTGTATAGGATGGTGCGTCGAAAAGTGTCTGTGATTGGAGCATTCTGGTGGAAGACGAACCATCCATCGTTGACGATAAAAAAGATATGCTGGCTAGGTGTCGGAAATTATTATAAGTGAGATAGGTGGATTTTACTGAATTTGGAATGTCTCCGATATTTAAGAGAGGGATATTATTGATTTGTAGATTCATTAGATTTTTTGGATTTATAACAGAAAAAGTGTATAGGAGACATTTTTGAAAAGTGTATGGAATTGGGTGTTTATGGTGAAAGTGGTTTCAAAATGTGTTGTGGAGTCGAGCCTACGGGGGTTAGGGATATTTAACGTTGGTACGGCGTTGAATAATAATAATCACCATAAAACAAAGGTTGGTACAGCGGCGGCTGCATGTGTTCCTTGTCGGCGTTCGTCGATCCATTTGGCTAGTAAATAAATTCACAGAGTTGAAGGAAAACCGCAGAAAAACCTGCAACATCGACGTGGGTGGAGGGGGAGTCTGTTGGAATATATAGGGTATGTTCAAAGTGTTGAACATTAATGAAAGTTGTAGAAAATGAGAATTTTTTAATTATAGAATGAGATTGTTAGAAATGGGAATTATGTGAGTGGTCTAGATAATTAAAATGTTTGAAAAATATTTCAATTGTGATAACTCGTAATTTCGGATTATCGAATGGAAATTGGAGATTCGTCTACGTAGTCGATGTATTCGTCGAGGAGGTAGGTCGTCGTAAGCCGTGGCTAGTAGGCGTACAGGAGGAAATAGGAGCTTCCTCTTGGATTTTCTGCCAAGAGATTGTCTGTTGACAATTCACGGTGTGAGGAGGGCATTTTTCGAGATTTGATTGCCCGATTCAATAGTGCGCGTAACGTATCGGGCTTGTAAGTTATTCAGACGGGAAGGGATTGGCTTGATGGCAGTATCTGAGGATTGACTGCTCACAAGTTCGAAGTTTTTGACAAATGGTCGGGAAGGGTGCAATAGACGTTTGCTCTATAGTCAATTATTGGACGGATATATGTCTTATACGTATCAAGTAAGGTGGTGATGTGGGTTCGTCCAAAGCGTTTTTCGAGTGCCTTAAGAAGATTAACTCGACGTAGGACTTTACTGAAAGTGTCCATTAGGTCAGCCATCAAGCTGAGAAGGTGAGTAAATCTCACTCCCAAATAAACGACTTCTCTGCGGATTTCGAGTTGATCTCCCCAGAGCATGAGGCGAAAGTTTGTCGGTAGATGTCGTTCGCTCTTGGCGGAAGGGTGTTTGAACACGATGGCTCAGGTTTTCTGAGTGTCGAGAGTCATCCGCAATCTTCGAACCAATTTGAAAATTGAGTCTGTAGATTTTGGGATCGAATGTTCAGAGAGCGAATGTCAATAGCGGAAATATTTGGATTTTGTCCTAGGGGTGTCGTGGTATTGGTGTATCATACGTGTGAATTATATATTATAGTGGAGCGAGTATCGAGCCCTGTGGAACGCCACCCTGTGGAAGGCCAGTTTGAGGTGTAAAAGAGTCGGAAATTCTGTAATCAACTTTGACGCTGATCGATCGGTCGGTGAGGTAAGAATATAATGGTTTTTTTTATTTTGTTTGGCAATCGGATGCTCAGTAGCTTTCTCACTAGTCCGGCGTGCCAGGCCTGGTCGAAAGCTTTTTGAACGTCCATGAAAATTGCGGCTGAACAGCGTCGTTGATTTAAAGTTCGAGTGACGATAATTTGAAGGTTGGTGGTGGCGTTCTGGCAATAGTGGCCTGGCCTGAATCTGAATTGAAATGCCGGAATAGTATTATTTTCGGTACAGAAGATTCCCTCTTTCAACAAACGTTCAAAGATTTTACCTAGGACGCTGATTAATAAAATTGGGCGGTAGGATTCAGGCTTTGTAGGGTCTTTGCCGGGATTGGAGATGACAACTACGTTGGGTGATTTCCAACAACGAGAGAATGCCAAATAGGCGTTCAGCAAGGCACAAAGCGGGGGGAAAATCTCTTCTGGCAGTTTTTTAAGTGCCTGTCTCGAGATTCCGTCGTGCCTGCGGACAATGTTTCTCCGCTCGGCACGCCTGCTGAACTCCTTCGATTGTTAAAGGTGTGAGACGCGGAGAGTTCTCATTTAGCGGAATGTGAACGTTAGGGCTACGAGTTATGTTGGGGGTGAGAAGGTATGTTTCGATGGCAAAGTCCTTGAGAAATCGTGGGTTGTCAGGTGATGTAAAGACAGTTTGTAGGTTATTTTTGAAGGCGGTAGCTTTGTCTTCTGGGGTGTAGATCTTCTGTCCTTGCACGCCGAGATGTAATTCCACTTTCGTCTTAAGGCCAACGAGGCGATAGAATTTTTGCCTTGTCTGAATTCCAGTCCGACTGTATCTGTATTCCATTTTCTCTGCTTATTAGCATTGATTTCGTACCGAACCTGGGTGTTTAGACGATTCCATTGTTTTTGACAACGGGATCTCGAGTGCGGACGTATAACCTATATAACTGTCTTTTCTGACGGATTTTGAGAAGAATTCGTTGCGGAAGACGTGAATGTTGGTATTTATGGTGGTGAGAGGTACGGCGATGTCTTGCGCATCGATTAAGTGGGATTGGAATTCCTCTGCGTGGTTATCTATGTCATCAGTACTCTGATGAATGACGGGTAGTAGCAAATTGGTTAAGACGTGGTTTGCGAAGGAATCCCAATCGGATTTTTCAAAATCGCGATATGTGAAATTTGTTGACCGTGGTGGTATTCAATTGTGTAGTGAAGTTTTGACCAGTAGTGAAACATGATCGGAGGTGATGGGGGCACCTTTAAAGCATTCATAGTCCATGCGGGTTAGTAACCTGTCAGTGCAGATTATGTGGTCAACGATGGAAGCGCCGAGGTTGGATAATTGTTTTTAATCCGAGATAGGGGAAGTGAGACGATCTGATCGGCGAGTATTTTGTCGTATGGGTTGGTGTGTGTATCACCGAAAAAAATATTGCGTGAGTTTAAGTCACCCATTATTACGGCACGTGGTACAGTGGATGCTTATTCGAAGAGGTCGATTGATAGTTGTTGATTGGGATATTTGTACTAAGAAAAGAAGGTCGTTGTGGTATTATTCCACGATATGCCGATTGTTATGCCATCCAAGTTCTGTTGAGACAGAAGTACAGGGAGTGGGTGTGGTGACAAGGGGGATCCGTTTTGGACGAGTAGTCCATTGCCGTGGCAGTAGAAGTTCCTGTCTAGGTGGAAAGTGGAGTAGCCAGCAAAGCTGGGGGACTTTTTAAAAAGAGTATTAGTGATAGAAAGTATTTGTCTATTTTGGAAATGCAAAAGGCGTTTGAGAAGATGTCGCTTCCTGGCTAGACCTTGGCAATTCACGGTCCCGATGATGAAGTCCATGACTTTATTTTGGCGTTTGGATGTATAGGCACAGTGGACGCAGTTGCCCGCGCCACTTGTGACGGTACAGTTGTAACCGTGGAAGGAGGGGACGAGATGTGTGAGGGTGACGGCCACTAGGCCACGGGCTGTCGGGACGGCGTTCATAATGGTCGTTGCTAAATATCAATCAAGATTTTAGAGTCGGTGGTAAGGTCGTAGGGGGTCTGTGGCTTTTCAAGAGAGATGGGCGCGATCTCTTGTGCAAGCTTCGGTGTTTCCAACCGCTTTGGGCTCCGAGGATGTTAAGCGCGGTGCGAGCCGCCGCAATTTTTGCAGAGAGTGTCGTTTGCCTTAGCGCTATTGGTGGAGTTGTGATCGGTGGCTCAGTAGGAGGGACAGACCGGTTTGGCTTTGCACAATTCGGCAAGGTGCCCTGTTCTCGAGTACCTGTTGCAGTACTTAGATACTGCGGGTAGTGGGTTTGTGAGGTCGGAACCCTCACACTGATGTGAGAGGCCGTGGAATATGATGTACTTCATTAGAGCGATGTGATATGCCGCTTCGGAATCAGTGAGAATCCGGAACATTGAGGTGGTCTTGCCTTGACGGCGAGAGATGATGCGTTAGGACCAGGTAGCGGGAAAATAATGTCGATGAGGATGTCCTCAAATTCTTTGTCTGAGAGGGAGGTCTCTGCATTTGTGCAGACCTGGAGCGTTGACGGTCTTGGCGAATAGGGCTGACAGGGATAATGGTGACTTAGTCGTCACCGAGAGTATTACGAAGCTTTTTGCCAAAGCTTCGCAAGGGATGTCGGAAGGTATCTTGAGACGAGCGGTCCTATTAGGATTCGCTTTCAAGTAGGCGATATTCCCTCTCAACAGCTCGTTTATGTTGAGGAAATTGAATAAATCCCGCTGGGAAACGACTTTCGGTGGCAATTTGCGGATGTTGAGGGTTTTAAGCGAAGGGTTTGGTTGCGGTTGTCGGGGTTGTCGGCGTTGCTGAGGATGTTGAGTTGGCTGTTGTTGTCGTCGTGGCTGTTGTTATCGTGGTTGTTGTCGTTAGTTGGGTGGTTGAGGGTGGTGGAGTTGGGATCCTGCGATCTCGTTAAGGCAGGTTGCCTGAGCGAGCGAACTCATCCGGTTGAGTTGTGCGGCTAGAAGGAACTGTAGCTTTGTGAAACTTCACAGAGACGTGGGATTTAGCAGAAAAAGTGGGCGATGAGCTTCGGGAGTTTTCTTTTTCTCTCAATTGGTCTTTGAGCTTGATGATGAGGTTGAATGCTTTTTACAGTTGGTTAACGAGGTTGGCAATTCGAGATTCTTGGCTGGGTGGTGGTGGTGGTGGTGGTGGTGGTGGTGGTGAGGGAAAACTCTTGACGAGGTCAGGGAACTCTTCTTTTGAAGAAATTAACGGGGGTGGAGTTTTCATGCTCCGGGTACGGATGAGGCGATTAGAAGACATGTTTTCTTTCTAGTCAGAAGAGACGAAACGAATATTGTTTTGTTTTGTGACACGGGGTTGTTAGTGAGAGGTGGGTGGCGGGTAAAAGCCGGCAGCGGAAACACTGCCGGTGGGAGTTTCCTCCCCGGTTGAAGGATTCCTGACCTTTTTTGTCTGCCTGTTAGTATGTATATTCTTCTGAAAATCCTTTTGTCCTCTCTGGGCTGGATGGCAGTTCGGTTACTTGTTGGACTCCTTCGTAGTCGCTTTCAATTGGTAAAAGCCATCTTCATACACAAAAATTACTCTAAACATAGCAGATTCTTATAAATACCAATGCTCTAGGAAGACCAGATTTTTACAAATCGGAATGTCCTGTAAAGGACAAATTGATATAAAAGTCTCAGATTTATTTGGCGAGTCCGGTGGCAAGGTGTTTCGTTTAAATGAGGCACCAAATTTTCTAAAAGAGTTTCAACTTGCAGGTAACCTTCTTCCAACGATGTATACACTATACTCGCTGGTTCTTGCTCAATTTGTTCTTCTTTATAGTTAGCGGTTTTGAGAATATTTTTTTCCGCCGCTATTATGGCTATCATGTGTAGGAGTGCCGTCAGTAGGTCACGGTTTGGTATATATGTTGCTTCCATTTGTGCTTCTGCATTGATTGATATCGTGAGAAATTCTGGAGTAACTGAAGATTCAAATGTCGAATTTTGTAACTTAATATTGTTTGTTGGTAACTGTTTTGCGATTTATGATGGAGGATATGGAGGTGTCAGGTTCTGATTGGTTGGTACAATTGTTACATCGTGAGGCTATGGCGAACTGCAGTTGGAGTGATTAAATTTGAATCATTTAGATTTGAGTTTATTTGAAATACGTCCGTCGCCACTAATTGTGAATAGTGTCATGCGAAACTAGTCCGTATGTTTTTTTTTTGTTCTCAAAATTCTTAATACGTACTGAATATTGTAGAATGATTTTTAGTAGGAGGTGCTAGAAAATATGTAGAGAGATGGGGTTTTATAAGTGTCAGTTTGAAAATAACAGTTTCCCAAACCAAATATGATGAAAAAAATTAAAAATAGGATCACTATACGCCCTCTTTGATCCGTTAGAGGCTGTACTATAACTGAGAACATCTAGAAAGGTTGAAAAAAAACTAAAATTCTGGTATTGATATATTTATTTTTGTACAGACATATGTCTACACGAAAAAGGTCACACAATATAGCTTCAAATAAGTGATTGGTATAAAGAAACGATCAAGGACACAACTGCTGTATCTAACATTTATTAAATTGTAAAATTATGATCACATTGGTAGTGAGACTCGCTATAAAAGCGGGAACAAGTCGTTGATTGATGTTAAAGAATCCAGAAGCTGTGAATTTAGGTTGTAACTCTCTGGCAAACTTTGCTATACCATACATTTTCGCCTTAGGGTTCGTAGCTTCAAGATAAACACATAGATTTCTTAATTCCTCTGATCTTTTTTCCACTTTATCGAATGAGTCTATTATTATGTTGGCAAATAACTAAAAAATAGAAAAAAAAGTCATTATGCTTCTCATTTGTTACATGTAGGTATTTCTACCTAACTATCCACTACTTAGAGATATAAAACTGCGAATAAGTTATCACCAATGGAACCAGATTTATGATCAATATAAGTGGCACAAAAATTCCGGTCATTTGTACTCTTCAGGGGTCTAATTACGTTGTGACGAAAAGAAAAATGATGGCCATAGCGCTGGCACCAGCAGCCTAATCTCGGTAGCGTTAATCGAACGTGGCAGATTAATTACGTATGTCGAACGATTTGTTACACAGAAATCCATGTATTTTCCGATAGTAGATGAAAAATGAAGTGGGCGGTAACGTAATCCATTCCTTCTCCGGTGTGGCTTACAGTCCGCCATATTCCTAGAACACGCTAATTAAAAAAATACAATTCAACAATTTGTACTACGCTAATTTTTGGTCATCGTCGAGCAGCCATTCCGGAAAATCAACATAGCATACTTCTCCGAGGGTTCCAAATGGCAGCCATACCGCCTCATTGAAGTAATCTTTTTGCAAAAAGATGTGTAGCTCCCTATATTTTTTTTACCAGTTTTTCGTATGATCGTGAATAGAAGTCTGGTAATGTTGTATCTGTGACAAGTGGCGACGGTGAAAAAAATGTTTTCAAAATTGTAGGATTTTATGCATATTCCGAACGAAATAAGAAATTTGAAACACATATGTGGCGGTAATCTCGCTTTACAAACAGATGTTATGTTGTATAATATTCTACGTCTACCAACGCCCGACATTCCAAGAAATATATCTATCAAATAAAGATTTTGAGCGTAGGTCCTGAATTTTGTTTGCCTACAATCGAACCCTCCATGTTATTCTGTTTCAACCCCCGGAAAGTGGCTGAAAAAAATAATTTCAATGCCACTAATACGCCTGGTTTTACGTAAAAAAATTTCAAACCAAAGTTATAGAGCTTTAGATATTACGCAGAATTGGTGTCAATCATTTTTTTACAAATGACATTAGGGTGGATAAAAGGAAAGGGTTGATAATTCAAGCTTTGAAAAATCATAACTAATAGTAAAATTGATGAATTTGAGAAAAAGTAATTTTTGTAATTACTTCTGTATTACACTGCACTGCGATGTTAAATTTCAGAGAATTTTTTTTATTCGGCAATAATAACAATTTGAAATTTTTTGTATCCAATTTATAACGATAAACTAAGGTAAGCAGATGAGGCGATAAGAAAAGCAGTCGAAGCAAGAGATACAGGAACTTAAACTCAGGGTGGAATCATAAGAAAAAGAAACAAAGAAAAACGATGTAGTGGTCATAGGACACAAAATCGATATTTGTGATCCAGAAGTTATTATACAAAAAATTAATATTGTATTGAAACAAACTCTGGAGATTCGAATAAAAATTAGGAATTCGGTAAAATTAGGAGAGAAAACACGTCTACTAGAACTGGAAAACAACATCATCATCACGTAGCGCTACAACCCTGGGTGGGTCTTGGCTGACTGTACAACTTTTTTCCAATTTGTTCGGTCTTCCATCAACCTAGGGTCAAATGGAATGTACATTTTCCGGAGATCTGCTCCATCGCATTCTGGGACGTCCGAGTGGTCTTTTGCCGGTGGGAATCTCCTCCCATACCAGTTTTACAAGTCTTCCGTTATTCAGTCAGTGCACGTGGCCTGCCCATCTTAGTCGCTGTGATTTAATTTATTGGACAATATCGGCGTCGTTGTAGAGTGCTTTTAATTCGATATTGGTTCTGATCTTATACTGGTTTGTGGTGATGTCAAGGTGAGGTCCGAAAATTTTTCTAAGTATTTTTCGTTCAAAGCGTCTGAGCTTTTCTTCGTTTGCTTTGGTCATGGTCCATGTTTCGCATCCGTATGTTATTACAGGTCTGACGATGGATTTATAGATTTTGATCTTTGAACTTCTTGTGAGATTTTTTGATTTTATGAGCTTATTCAGTGCAAATAGACAGCGGTTTGCAGATTGGATTCTGTCTTTTATTTCTTCGGTAACATCGTTGTCCGCTGTGATTACGGCCCCCAGATACTTAAAACGTTGTACTCTTTCGAAATTAAATAAATAAAGAAAATCATGAAAAATAAGTTTGAACTGAAGGGAGCAAGGAGTGAAGGCAAGGCTGTCAAATTGGGGTTCCGAAAACTGTTAGATTCCTAAAAATCGAGGTAGAACAGGAAGGAGGGAAAACTGGGGAAGCAAACGAACTAGTCGCAGTACAGGTTGAAGGATCTAATGATGACAGAACAAAGACTATACGTCAGGTAACAGACAAGATGAAAAACAAAAATGAAAATAATTGAAATAAGAACTTTGAAGTGGCTTTGAAATAGGATCACTAAAAAACTTAGTTGATATCATGAAGCAATATGAAATAGAGGTCTTAACTTTGCAAGGAACTGAACAAAACGGCTAAGAAATTATAGACATAGACGGATATTGATTCTTCAACAGCGGGGGAACAAACAGGTTATGGACACGGGCTATCTAGTAAACATAAAGATGCAGCATTTGGTAGTTGACTTCAAGGCCATCTCGGAGATAATTTGTGCGCTAAGAAAGAGGGGTACGTTCAGAACAGTGAGTTTACTTAATGTGAATGCATCATCGGAGGACAAAATATGACGGGTTATAAAACAGAATTTCCAAGTATAGTGTTAAATAGGTTTTTGGTTATATTAATGCCAAGGTAGAGAACGGAATAATATACAACGGTGGCTACAACGGAATATCGGCGGAAGTCATAAAAACAGGTGGTGATGCACTGACCCGAATCAGCGATCTAATAAGGAAAATTTGGGTTGAAAAAGGATACCGGATCTATATTCTTGTTGGATGTGACCTGCGAGAGTAATGTGAAAAGGCTTAGATGAAGATGATATCAGTAAGTTGGAGAGTATCATAGAGGCAATTCTTAGAATATCTAAGGGTGGTTCAGGCAATAAGAGTATTAATAATCAGGGAGCCTGGTCCTGTCTAACAAACTACATCTCATGAGCGAATCTCCCAGTGACAAAATGATTGAGAAAGTAAGTGTCTGAAAGAATCTCACTACAATACTAAATACGAGGAGAGACTGGGAAAGGAAATACAGCACCCAAACTCTCAAAGAAAACACCATTAGATGGTATACGGATGGTTCGAAAATCACCACTGGAGCAGGCGCTGGAATATTTGGGCCAGGCACTAGATACTCATTATCGTTAGGCTCCTTCTCGAGCGCCTTTTAGGCAAAAATACTTGCGAATGAAAGATACTTGGAAATGAACCTAGAAAGAAACTATCAGAAATGTGACATATCGATCCATTCTGATAGTCAAGCAGCTATGAAAGCATTGAGCTCCCATGTCATTGACTCAAAGTTGGCATGGGAGTGCCGAAGAAAACTTGATGAATTCGGCAAGAATAACAGGGTCTGTTCAGTCTGGGTTCCTGGCCACTCGGAAATCACAGGAAATGAAGGGGCCAATACACTTGCTAGGAAAGGAGCACAAACGCCCTATATTGACCCGGAGCCTTTCTGTAATGCAGGGACATGCTCCTATAAGAAAGAGTTTCGAAAGAAGGAGGAAACTGAGAGAAAAGCATTCTGGCGGTGCCTTCCCGTGTTAGAACATTCCAAAAAGTTCCTGCGGAAATTTGATACTGCTAGATCCAAAAAATATTCGGACGAAATAAGCTACATCTCATCACGGGCTTTCTTACAGGATACCGCAGCCTTAGGGAGCACCTAATGAGAATAGGTCTAGCAGAGATTGACGAGTGTAGATTCTGTGGGGAGGATGATGAAACTCCGGATCACCTAGTTCTGGAATACCTCGCCATTGCAAGCCGACGCATGAAATTCTTTGGACAAAAAACTTGTAAGAGTGAGGATATAACCTCGTTGAAGCTGTTCCAAATACTACAGTTCAATATAATCCTGGAACTGGAAGGCGAGCTGTAGTAGTAGCGAAAACAGCTCTGATAGGGCGGACACAATAACGCTTAGGTTTCAGTGCAGTGTAACTCCGTTAAAATCTAATCTAATCATGGGGGTTTTAGAAAAAGGCGGTCGACTATAGACCAAATATTTGAAAGTAGGACTCAATAGCAAAATCTCAACCTGAACCTCGACTTCATCGACTGTGAACAGGCCTTTGACTCGGGGAACGAAAACAATTATACCAGACGTTTATGAAATTCGGACTGCCCAAGTTAGTTAATAAAGATTATACAGATGACGTTAACCTTTATAATAGCAAGCTTTTTTACATACGTGCGATACCAAGCGAGGTTCATTTACCCCCCATTTTTTTTGTCTATCTTTGTAATTTTCACACTTTTTTCAAGTAAAATGAAAAAAAACGCAAATAAATTATTTTGTATCTATTTCTTTTTCAATTTAGTTACTAAAAAATAAACAAACCTTAATTAGGTATTCAAAATTAATTTTAATTTTTTGCTTTACATGGGATACAAAAAATTTCTTTTTCATAGTGATTAACACAAACAAAACGCTCACATTTTACACAACGTTGTCTTGATTTTCTACCTTTGGTTCTTTCACAGAGAAAACATCTACCTTGAGTTCCTACTGGTCTTGTTGAAGGGATATTTTGCTACAATTCTGGAACAACTCAAAGAATATTTTCTTTTATGCTTGCTTGCAAACCATTAGTATTTCTAAATCTATATATCATATTTTCCTTGGCCAATTCCTTTCCCAACTGAAGAAATTTTCTTCTTGTATCTAAGTACCCAGACCCGTAATTTGGATTTTTAATTTTCCATATTTTATAGGCATTTATAGCTCCAATATCGATAATATGGTAAAAAGGTACCATGGGCCATCTAAGATTTTTTCCTTGAGTAATATACTTTGCTGCGATTTGGTCTGTTGCATCTACAGCTCCTTTAGTACTATTATGATGCAAGACAATATCTGGTTTGTGGTCGGACTTCTTATTACTTACTTTGTCATCGTCATGCTCGGTTGATAACAAAATAACGGCATTGTTCTTTTTTGGTGAAAAAGACATTAATTGTGAAAGCAAACATTGAAGAACATTCTTTTTTTGAAGATGATGGAAGTAGTTCGTTTGGTATAAACGTCTTATTTTTGCGCAGAGTGCCACATAATGTAAGCTTCTTATCCAACAATTTTTGAGACAGCTGAAGACTAGTAAAGAAGTTATCAGTTGTGATACCATATCCTGGACGTAGATAATCAGAAAGTCCAAGAACAACCCGTTTATTTGTCCTTTTTCAGGCTTGTTGCCCACTTTGCCTAACAAAAAAATCGGTAGATAACATAGCATAAGTGAAAGTAAATGACTTACCTAGATAGACTCGCATATTCAAAGTATAATTGTATTCACAATCTGCCAGTGCCCATATCTTTATTCCATACTTGGCTGGCTTGCTTTTCATATAGACCATAAATGGAGCCTTTCATCGAAATGGGAAGTGTTGCTCGTCAGTGCACACGTACGTACTCGGATATAGTGCTTTTTTACAGTTTGATACGAATTTATCAAATACTTCCCTTATTGGGGCAAGCTTGTCTTCTAACTTTGTCTTAGACCTGGTCTCAAAATTATCGAATCTCAAAAATTTGGTCAGAAAATGGAATCGATTTCTAGACAAAGTTGCTGTTATTATAGGCCGACAATATGCAGGGTCACTAGTAAAAAGCATTCCAATGGGTCCGGTACTAGCTTGCAATGTTTCTAATGTAACAAGTAGACCTATATAGGCCTCGATTTCTCTTCTGTTAGTTGGCACATGTTCTTTTGTACTCTCGAGATGAGTTTCATTTTAATTATCAAAATAAAATTTATCTTTCCGGTTGGTCTCAGTGACAATAATGTTAAATATATCGTCTGAAAAAAACAGCATAAACGATTCTTTGATCGTACCTATTTCTGCACTGGTAGGTGTAAGTCCTGGAACATGCATAATCTTGTTTGCCTGCGAACGTCGAACTTATTTATTTATTGGCTTTTTATACCACTGGGTACCATCTTCAGCTGTATAAACAGGGATATCAGCAACAGGTACCTCTAAGTTAGTGTTTCCTTCATCAGAAGAAGCATAGATTTCTTCATCGAATTCTTCTTGGTCGGATATATGGTCCTCACTTTCGATGTCGCTCTCATCATCTGTCTGCAATAATTCCTCATATTCTGGATCATAATTTTGCAACAGCATTAACGTTTCCTCCTCCGTTAGAGCATTTCATTTCAAATTCGGAAATTACTCATTTTCAACCGAATAAACAACCACGTGGCGCACTATAAATCGACTCGTTTATCTTACACAGACGCTTGCATAAACGACACTAAATAGTGATATTTATTACTCCTGTACCAGTAGGCGGCCGGCGGCGTAGCAATGCAAGCGCCGCGCCGAATAAGAGAAGTGGGGATTCGAACAGTACAACATGTAAGGATTTTACCCTGCCGTTAGCTCATAATAACATAGAAATATTGATATACGTAAAATGCCAAGCGGAGTGCAAATGCACCCCACACTCTAAAAACCTAAATAATTACTGAGATGGAAAAAATCCATGTAAGATTTTAGGTAAATTACATTTGGAACCTAAAAAAATGTAGCTACTAAAAAGAGGAAATAAAACAAAATATAGTTGGCTTAGATATATACTAAAAAGTACATGTGGGGTGCATTTGCACCCCGCTTGGTATTATAAGGGTTAAGAAAAACAGACAGTAGAGTGTTCCTAGAGGTAAACTTATCAGATAAGTTTGAAATGAAGGAAGGATTGGAACAGGAGCCCCTATCAATTTTATTGTACAACTTTATCTGAGAAGCAATATGTAGAGAGAATGGAGTAATGACAATAGTGTCAATATATGACAACAAAAGCCAGATCCTGGCATATGTAGATGATGTAGTGTCATGCAAAATCAAATTAAGAATGGCTAAGGATCTTTGCTGTATTTGACAGTAAAGCAAAGTTGTACGGATTGCACATACACCAGCAAAAGTGTTATAGTATATGGAAATTGGACCTGAAACGAGCACTCATAAAACCATAAAAAGTTAAAATCAATAAGGCGGAGAGTGAATCATCGGGATAGTTGGGGAATTCGAATATCCGGGAGTGGCTATAACAACTCATGGCGACGAGGTGAAAAAACTTGACAAGAGGTTAGCGAAAGGAAGTCGAAAAATGGTCGCCATGCAGAAAATATGAGGGTCGAAGGGAACATCAAGAGCAGCGAAGCTTAGACTTTACAGCCTAACTGTACAACCGACTATACTATGTGGATGCGAATGTTGGATATTTAATAGTAAGGAAGAAGATAAAATAAACACATGGAAAGACGAGTCCTCAGGAAAATCTTCACAAGAGCGAAGGCAGAGGACACAAGATGGAGAAGAATAGTGAACATTGAGTTACCTCAAATTGGAAACCGGAAACTAGACTACGATGGTTGGGCAATGTTGTAAGAATGCCTGATACAAGATGGGTCAAAAATGGGTTAGAGAGAGGCATGGGGCACAGGAGAAAAGGTACAACCAGAAGGAAGTGGATTCAAGCCTGCGAGGAGGATCTACAAAGTATAGAGGTGATAAACTGGCACGCAACCGTTAGGGGAAGGGGGGCACAATGATGCAAGGGGCACATGGATACACAAAACTTATAAAATAATCGATTGAATATATTCGAGTAGCAACATCTTTAAAACCCCCATAGAAATGTTTGAACGAATCCTACTTGTTCGCGCCAACAGCCAGCCAGCTGTTGGCGCTCTAGAAGTCGTAACGTGTTTCGAGTGCGGCCAACTAAAAATAAACGTGAAATGTGAAAGTATTTTTCCGGTCTTTTATACCATCTTGTGAAGATCTCTATATACCAAAGGTGAGTTAGGGTGTCGAATATTATGGATTCACTATTTCTTCCAAATAAATCAGTTAGTTTCTTCAGTACAATTTGCATCAAAAATATATCTGTTGGGGCACTTAGATACAGCAAAATACGGGGCACCTTGATACACATCAATGTGCCCGTGTGTATCAAGGTGTCCCGTACTCTACTGTATCTAAGTAGCTCAACAGATTTCACAAAATTATAAAAAATAACTAACTGATTTATTTTGAATAGATGAGGGTTTCACATGATGAAGATCCATACTGAACGATGAAATAAAACAATATAATTTGTTTTAAACTGCATTTATTTGAACTAATGTTCAATTTAAACCGGTTGACGCGTTTCACTAACAATTTTGGACTCACGTTACTTTCTGTTTTAAAATAAATTGTTGTATTTGTTGCTAAACTTTGTTCTAAAGTAGTTGATAGCAGAAATCGCATATCATATACGGAACACGGAGGTCGGGTATCCCAAAAATTGTTATCTTTCATTTATGTTTTACAATGTATCTAGATTAGGAAGAAAGAAATTGTGACCAGGCCACCCGGTAAACGGTCAAATAACAATAGGTAATTAAATGCAAATGAAAGCATACTCAGATAATCAAACGGTTCATAGCCGTAGAACAGGGTTATTTATGATTTTTGCTTAACGTTTATTATAATTCATATTATAATAAAAATACAAACTAATTTTGCAAGATTTATATACATACATATTCTTGTAAAAAATAAAAAAATATAACAAATAATTGCAGGTGAACATTACTATAACTATGAAATATACAGCATTATTATCTGAATTCTTCATCAAAAAAATCTGAAGAATCGTCTTGCCCTAAGTTAATAATTAACGGTTCAATCTCTGTAGTTTCATCGATTAAGTCGTCAAGATCCCACATTTTCCCCTCCTCAGCTATAATATGTTTTATGGCACTTTGCCAGTTTTTGGCACTCACATTCGCTAATGAGTACATCAAAACTTGCCGTACTTCTCGAAGTTTGACAGTTTTGTTGTTCTTGGCAATATAACCTTTGACTTGTGCCCATATAAGCTCTATTGGGTTCAGCTCACAATGGTAAGAGGGTAAGCGATGTACAATAATACCTCTACTTTTTACCATCTCATCGCTTAATTTTTTTTTTCAAATTGTGCCCTACGCTGTCTAACAATTTGCAAAAGTTGTTTTTTCACCATTTCACCATCGAAATTTAAGGCTTTACACTGCAACTACTCAATCATCACCGCTTTTTTCAATGAACTTGAGGGAAGCTTCTCTACTAATCAAGAATTATAGCTGGCGTTATCCATTACAATAACTGAATTCTGAGGAATGTATTCGATCATTTGTTGGAAATATTTCTCAAAAATGTCAGCCGTCAATTCTTCGTGGTAGTCTTTGGTTGAGTTAGATTGAAATTTCAATAATCCTTGATCCAAAAAATCGTTTTCACTGCCTTTATGGGTTATAATAAGCCTGCGTCCCTTTTCAGACGGAAGTCTTAATCCTGTTGACCAACCCTCCATAAAGCTTGTCGGGAATTCATAATATTTTCATCTTGGCTGACTATCGATACGGTGTGTCCTTCATTTAGTCAGGTTTCATCAAATAGAAAATATTCTTACATTCGTTGCGATATTCTCGGATTGACCTTAAGTATTCTCGTCTGCAGCAGACAATATTCGGCCTATCAATGAGAGAAGATTTTCTGTTTTATTTTTCCCATCGGAAGTTCATTCCATGAAGAATTCTCAATACTCTAGTTTTTGATAGTTGTGGCAGGTTTTCGTCATTCTGGGCGGCTTGTACAATCTTGTCCAAAGTTAGTATTTATTTTGCGAAATACATACCATGCACTATCCTACGTACGTACACTGTTTTTGACATCGTCGTCAGTTTCTAATGGTTTCTTCCCCGGGCGAAGAATAGGTTCACCGAGGTTCCGGCATTTTCTCTCCCGTAAAAATCTATTAATCGTTGATTCTCCTACCCCTATCATATTGGCACAGTTCGTAATTATCCTAATTATGTCGCTAACAGTTCTTGTGGGGTTTTGGTCCACAAGAGCATCATGAACGTTCAGGTTTAATGTTTTTTTTCCGTGAAGAATATGCACTTTTGCTAACGCGTTGAATAGAAATTGTAGGAAAACTGGAACTTGAAGCCATCTTAAATAGACGAACAGACGTTACTTGCTAGTTGCCGGATACTAACTACTTCAAATTTTATTCCATACGGGTAGTTAGATTTAAATATTAACAGGGAATTGGATTGTACCTGTATGGGTTACGGGGCAGACACACAGAAAAAAGGAATGTTTCAATATAGTATTACAGAATAACTACGTGAGATTTTGTAAAACTTTCTATATACCTGGAAAAAATGTATATAGAAAATACCAAATGAAACATTCTACTGTATTTCTATAGTTTGTCATATATAATGAAATCACAAGGTACCGAAATTTGGGAACATCGAAAGGCAGCATGTGTTAAAATAAAAAAAAATATTTTTCCACTTGATTAACTCACACTCATAATTCAAGTATAAGTTTATAGCAATTCCTAATTATACATTTGTTTCAAATAGCGATATTCTTGATTCAATACTACGGATTCTGAAATTAAATGAATATTTGAACAAAATGAATAATAATTATTTCATTTTAAAAGTGTGGTATTTAACTAAACAATATGTATTCTTAAACTCAAGTAAATATTTGTTTCATATTTGGGTATTTAAAATTCTTGAATATACAAAATAGTCTATTTGCTTCGATGGTGGAATACATTATCAGATGGAAGTGAAATTATTCTTGCATCAAATAAACCCGAAAAATTGAATCGACGAATTATAACAATTTACATCATCTAATATCTTCTTGTATCAAACAAATATTGGTCTTGGAATCCAAATAAAATAGAATTCTCTTTTAAATTATAGGTTTATTTCTCCATATTGAAACAACAAATTTGTTTGACTGAAATATATTTTGTTTGATTCAATAGTTTCTATTTTTCTGTGTAGTTCCGTCGTGCCTATGGTTTATAACCATTTTATGGTCCAAACCCCCGATCCATGCTATCAACTCCATTGGGATAGACTTTAAACATATTTTGATTGAAATATTTTCTGCATATGTCATGGTTTTATACCTTTTTATTTGTTTAGGAAATATTAGTTGTAATGCCACTTTTTCATCTTTTTTATTAATTAGTTTATTTATCATATGTAATGAATAACCGTCGGATGTTGCTATTTGTTTAATTGTATTAATTTCTTTATCAAAATTGCATTTGTTCGTAGGCACTGAAAATGTTCTATGTATCATTGAATTATATGCTGCCAATTCATATGACATGAGGTGATTGGAACTATATGGAATAGTCACATCAGTGTGTGTTGCTTTTCTGTAAATTGAATAATCAAGTACACTATTAACTCTTTGAATTTCTAAATCAAGAAAATTTTTTCTTGCAATTTCTAATGTAAATGTAATTTTTGGGTGTAAATTAATATAGTTGACAAATATATCTAATTGTCGTTCGCTACCTATAACACCAGCTGATATATAAATATATATATAAATATATATATATATATATATATATATATATATATATATATATATACATATATATATATATATATTATATATAATATATATATATATATATATATATATATATACAGGGTGTTCATTTCAGGACTTCACACCCAAATTTCCTCGAAATGTGTGTATTTTAAAAAATAAATCCTGGGACACGTCAACAAATATATCGAAGGGGACAACTATTTATCATAAAGGCAACGCGCCCCCTTTCACCCCCCGCCAGGAGGAGTTGCCAACTTCAAAATCTTAAATAGGTAGGGGTATCGAGTTATACCTCATTTTAAAGGTCTTTTTAATCTCTACACGTCGGTTTTTGTTTTATTTGAATTGATCGATTCGTTGTTGAGATATTTAGGAAAATCTATTTGCTGCTTCGTACCATTAAAATAAAAACTGCAACTGTTTATTCCCATTCCTTTTATCAAAACTAAATTACAATATTGTACACAGATTTTCAATTTAATAATTGCTCAAAATGTTGCCCATTGTTGGCCAAACAATGGTATAACCGCTGTTCAAATTCGTGACGCACATTTTCAAACACTTCTACTCGAATTGCTCGACATTCTGCAGTAATCCTTTGTCGAAGGTCTTCTATATTTTGTGGCGGGGGTGTGTGAACAACTGATTTTAAATGTCTTCATAGAAAAAAATCACATGGTGCTAGATCTGGGGACCTAGCTGGCCACTCTATAGGTCCTCTTTGCCCTATCCATTTACCTGGAAATACATTGTTTAACCATTGACGGACCGGAAGCACATAATGGGGGGAGCTCCATCTTGCTGAAAATATAAGTCATTTTCGTCAAAAAAGTTGTTGCCATCTCTATCCAGTTGATTTTCAATTGCTTCGGAAATTAACGGATTGATCGTATTTTCTAGCATCTCACCATTTAGATTTCCATTTATGAACAATGGACCAATTACTTGATTTCCTAGTATACCGGCCCATACATTAATTTTTTGGGGATGCTGGGTATGCCCTTCGACAAATACATGGTCATTTTCATTGCTCCAATATCTGCAATTATGTTTGTTGACAAAACCATTTAAATAAAAAGTACACTCATCAGTGATGCAGATATTTTTTAAAAATTCGTTATTGTTATTAATAATTATTGTGGTCATTTGTTCACAAAACTCAATTCTTCTGTCAAAATCGTCTTCACTTCCATTTTATAGAGATGGAATTTATTAATTCTTGTAATTTTGTGGACAAAGCCTAAGGAAATTCCACTTGCAGCAGAAATGTTACGTAACGAAGTATTAGGATTCATACCAAAATAACCTCACTTTAATTTGAGTGGCTTCATTCGAAACTATTGGCTGATCATGTTTTAAATTTGCAACAGATCCTGTTTGAGTAAATTTGGCGATCAGATTTAGGACATACCTATGAGAGGTGTTCTTATCTGGGTGCCTTTCGTTAAATATTGCAGCAGTTCGTCGAGCACATTGGTTTTGGGCGCCGTAAATTAACACTATTTCAACTTTGCAGTTTTTATTTTGATGGTACGAAGCAGCAAACAGATTTTCCTAAATATTTCGACAGCGAATCGATCAATCGAAAAAAAACAAAAGCCGACGTGTAGAGATTAAAAAGACCTTTAAAATGAGGTATAACTCGATACCCCTTCCCATTTAAGATTTTGAAGTTGGCAACTCCCCCTGGCGGGGGTGGAAGGGGGCGCGTTGCCTTAATGATAAAAAGTTGTCCCCTTCGATATATTTGTTGACGTGTCCCAGGATTTTTTTTAAATACACACATTTCGAGAAAATTGGGATGGGAAGTCCTGATATGAACACCCTGTATATATATATATATATATATATATATATATATCTTTATATATAAATTTTAAAATATTTTTATTTCTTGACCTAACATATATAATTTTCATATTAACTATTCTTGGAATAAAAGGTCTCCATTATTTTAATTATAACTTTATTCGCGTTTCGACATCATACGTGTTATCATCTGAAGAATGTTAATAAAATCTACGACTTTATACAACACAAAACATTTTAAAAATATTTTAAAATGTTTTCAGTTGTATAAAGTAGTAGATTTTATTAACATTGTTCAGAAGATGACACGTATGATGTCGAAACGTGAATAAAATTATAATGAAAGTAATGGAGACAAGAATAGTTGATATAAAAATTATATATATATATATATATATATATATATATATATATATATATATATATAAAGATTCATTTTAACAGCCTAGGCCGCCTTTCCGTTCCCAGTTTCCAATTTTTTCGGTCGAAGCAAAAATCTTCTTCCAAATCCCTCAATTCCATGGCTTCATCTATCTCGTTCCTCCAGCTTCTTCTCGGTCGTCCTCTTCTCCTTTTCTCCTTTTTTCTCGTGGCACCCATTCCAGTATTCGTCGTGGCCATCTATGTTTCCCCATTCTCTTTGTGTGTCAAAACCATGTAAGCTATTTTTCTGGAATTTATTTCTATCAGATTTGTGTCTGTTTTTGTCATATTTCTAATTGCTTCGTTCCTAATTCTATCTAGTCTAGATTTTCTGCAGCTTCGTCTTAGGAAATCCATTTCAGCTGATAGGAGTTTACTACGGTTTCTAGTACTAATGTCCCATACTTCTGCTCCATATGTTATTACAGTTTCAAAAATGGTTTTGTATATTCTTTTCTCCGTTTTGATAGTGATGATCTCGTCCCAAAGTATTGAGTTTAGAGATCGTGTGACTTCTTTCCCCTTATTAATTCTTTCTTTAATTTCATCTAGGTTATTTCCTTGTTTGTTATATATTACTTCCAAATACTTACAAGTTCCCACTCCTTTTATAAGGTCCTGGTCCAGTTCTATGTTATTTGTGTCATCGTTTCCGATAATTAAGTATTCGGATTTGTTTGTATTGATGGTCAGTTCTACCTCCTGGTAACTTTCTTTCAATTTACTTATCATGTAACTCAAGTCATCTTAATCATCAGCTATAACTACTTGGTCGTTGGTGAAATAGAGACTATATAGATTGTTTTCATCAATTTGCAGCCCCATATATTCGATTTTATTAGTCCAACGTTCACTTAGCAGTTAACATTTCTAATAGAGTTTTAAATAAATAATTCAGCGATGCATGTTAAATGTATTGGTGGAATAGACCACATGTCCTTCCTTGCCAATGTTTTAAACAACTATTTAAATGTTGGTGGAATAAACTGTGTAGATATCTCACAGAAAAAAAATCCTGAATAGAAATTCGGAATGCGGCACCATACGAGAGATTGTAATAGAGAATGGTAGTCGCAGAAATCCTGATAAAAGTTTTAAATATTCTGTATGGTTATTAAAAAAACTTGTTCTAAGAACGAATTCGCAGGGATTACTGGTAGGTTTTATTTTTTTTGTGTAATATTTTCTTAAATTGATAAAGGTTTTTGTCCAGGACAAATCATTAAATTAGATTGTATATTTGTAAAAAAATAATAAGTACAGTTTCATATATGTCACTGGACAGATATCTAATTATCGTGTTAATCAAAAAAAGGTCTATCTGTAACACACTTGGTGTTCTTGTAGCGATACCGCCTGGAATAATTTAACTATTCCGGTAAATTTAACTAAAATCACCCGACGGAAGAACTAAGGTGAAGATTTGTCGGCAATTTGCATTGACTCACAAGAAATGGTGTTTCCATAAGAGCCAATTCATGATCTAGATACTCAACATTGTATTATACTGAGAATTATTTAACCTAGGAAGATTTTATGGAGAATCGACTTCGACTTGCTACTTCAAGATAAGTAAAATTATATTGTATGGCTTCACCATTCATATTTGTACAGCTTGTCTTAGTTTTTATTTATACTTTCTTTTTCTTCTCACATACACACTTTTACTAACCCATTATTGTCAAACTATGTAACACGTTTAAATATTTTTTCATTCATTATATTCATACATATTAGTAGTTTGTTGTTTTATTTATTATACAGAAAGACCTGTGAAATAGCCTTCAGTACATTTTTTTTTTTGCATAAGTATTGTCTAAAAACTAGCAGAGCACAGCAGGTAAGAGTTGACTGATTAAGGAGGTTGATTTCTTTCTAATTTTGTTTAGGAACAAAGTTAGTGGCGCCCTTTCTATTGATGTAACTTTACTGTTTTTTAGTTTCTCTCTCTCTCTCTCTTTCTCTTTCTTTTTCACATTTTTTTTCTTTAATTAAACTTCCTTCAGATAACAGAGCCCTGAGAACTGGCTCCGTTATCTCCAATCTCTTTGTCAGTTTGGAAAGAACCTACTCTCTTTTAATACTTTCAATTATTTAAATAATTTTTACCCTGAGAGTAAGAGGTTTTTGTTTCATTGGCGCTCCAACGTGTATTAACTCTAACGTGTTGTTATCTGCTATTTCTTTTTGGTAAAAAAATTTTAATACTTGAAAATTTTTTTTCCTGCTATTAGGGGGGAAATATCTTTGATATAATGTTCACTGTTTAACTTTTAATTATATTTTATGCTTTCTGCTTTTATAAAACAGGTCCTGTGTAATAAATATATACATCTTTTTCGTTGTTTGAAATATTATATGATATATGTTATATTATATTTATAACTGGTGTGAAGCTTAACGATTCATATATTACCCAGTTTTTATATCAATTCATTTGTTACCTTTCAGTGACCTTCAAATTGTAAATTAATGTTGTTGAGTATTTGTTTCAAAATTTTTTTTCTATCATTAGAGTATAAAATTTTAACTTAACTTTAATTACCAAGAAAACTGTATTGAATTTAATTACAAAAATGTCTTTGCCTTATAAATTGAAGGTCGAATATTTATTATCTCATGAGCTGGAACACGAATTGGCATATAGAAATGTTGAAGTATTACCGACAGTAGCGGAGCGTAGAAAATTGTTGAGGGGTATTTTAGCTCAAGAAGCATCCGGTCGCAGTTCTATTTTATATGAGAATAGTCAATTGAATTTTGATAGTGAAATAAACGGTATAGAGTTAACTTTATCTGATTTGAGCAGAAAAATTTCAGAATTTGTAGGATCAGATAGGGACAATGAATATCTCAGATTAACATGTAGATTAGCTCATGCAAATAATCGGGTGTCTCGTTTGTCATGTAATAATGATGAGGAAGAATTAAAGAAAAAACAGTTTGCTACTCAGATTTTGTTGTTAGAGGGTGAACTTGATGGTAGATTACCGGGAACTATTCAGGCTCAATCAACTCCTGTGGGTCAGAACCAAAGCTTTACTTTCTCTAAGCCAGTACCTATATATAAATGGGGAATACATTTCTCAGGAATTGCAGAAAATGAATCTTTGGCAGGATTTTTAGAACGTGTAGAGTGTTTAAAGATTTCTCGAGGGGTAACAGATAACGAATTATTTTCTAGCGCTGCAGATCTCTTCACTGATCAGGCATTTTATTGGTATTTAAATGATAGAAGTCAATTTCAAAATTGGTCAGAGTTAGTTTCTAAATTAAAGTCAGATTTTCTCCCATATAATTATCAGGAAGATTTATTGGATGAAATTAAAAATAGAAAACAAAATATTAATGAAAAAGTTACCTTATATATAAATTCTATGTGTAGTCTATTTAATCGATTAGAAATAAAACAGGATGAATCATCAAAAATTAGAATCATTAAGAGAAATTTGCTTTCTAACTATGTTCAACCGCTAGCTTTATTAGATATTACCAGTATCGAAGAGTTAACCGATAAATGTAAAAAGTTGGAAGAATCTTTTACCTACTCACAGAATTCTCAGAATTCAAGTATTAGTTCGAGCAAACCTAAAATATATCTAGAACCACAGTTAAATAATACTTTTACCTCATCTTATCGGTCTAGGAATCATAATAATTCAAGGCATCTATCTACAGTGTCTACAGTATTTTCACATAAAGTTTGCTGGAATTGTGGTGAACAGAATCATTTTTATCCGCAATGTAAATACGCTTTAAAAGTATTCTGTTATGGATGTGGAAATCCTGGATTTATAAAATCTAAATGTCCAAATTGTTCAAAAAACGAACCAAGCGGTCAGGTCAATGCTTTGGTGACACCTACCGCTCCTCAAAATCCTTCAGGATCCACACATCCAAAGCAAAAAAATTCAAAAAAACAATCAAAGTCAAGAACAGTTTCCGAAATAACGCCTTCAACCAGCAACCAATAAGTGAAATTTATTCCTTACCTAATCTATCTAAAAATTCAAATAAAACTAACTTATCTTATTTCAATAAAAATGATTGGTTAGCTTGGTTAAATATAGTAAGATCGTTTTACAAACCAAGCAAAGTAAATAAATTTCAGAATTCTATAAATACTCAATTATCTAGTAATTACTTTTTAGACTTGTTATATCGAAAAGATAATGATAACAGGCCTTATGTGGATATTATTATTTTTGGGAAGACATTCTCTTGTTTGATTGATACAGGAAGTAATCTGAGTGTTTTGGGTTCTCTAGGTCTTGAGTTTCTTAAGAATTTATCTATACCTATTTCTATTACCGAACAGTTTCAAGTTTCGACTGCTGATGGTACATACCATGATGTTGGTGGTTTTGTAGAAACTTATGTCACAGTGGATAAGTTATCTCGGATTTTACCTTCAGTTACTCAAACAGTTATCTTAGGAATGGATTTTTTAAAGACATTCAATATTAAAATAGATTTTTCTAAATTTACTATGAATTTAAATGCCTTATCTTTAAATGTCATCAATACTGTTAAGGACGTCACAACTTTAACAAATGATGAAAAAATTAAACTTGATGTTGTTATCGAAAAATTTAAAAGCATTAGCCCCAAGGATAAAATTGGTAGGACACATATCTTAGAGCATTTTATCGACACAGGAAATTCTCCTCCATTTAAAATAAAACAGTATCCATTGCCTCAAGCTATGGAAGTTCATGTGAATAATGAGATAGATACATTATTAAAATTAGGGGTTATTGAACCAAGTACATCTCCTTATTGTTCTCCTATCTGTTTAACTCATAAACCTGATGGTAGTATAAGGTTACTTCTTGATGCTAGATTTTTAAACAAGCAAACTAAAGCAGATTCGTATATGATTCCAAATATCGAGGTAATTCTTAGTCAACTAAGGGATACGCGATATATTTCTAGTATCGATTTAAAACATGCTTTCTATCAAATACCTTTAGAAAAGTCGTCTCGTCCAAAAACAGCTTTCGCAATACGTTCTAGAGGACTATTTCAATTTACAAGTACACCATTTGGTTTAATCTCAAGTCCAGCTACCATGTCACGATTAATGGATATGGTAATAGGTCCATCTTTAGAACCATATTGTTTTTATTATCTTGATGATATAATTGTTTGTACATCACAGTTTGATAAACATGTTGAAATTTTGTCTAAAGTTTATGAGAAATTAAAAGAGGCTAATTTAACGGTAAATATTGATAAATGTCATTTTTGTCGTCCTTCTCTTCGCTATTTAGGTTATACCTTGGATGAAAACGGGTTAAGTATTGACGGTGAAAAAACTAAAGCTATTACTAACTATCCTGTACCGAGGACAACTACAGAGGTGCGTAGATTTTTAGGTGTTGTTTCATATTATCGTCGTTTTTTAAATAATTTTTCTACTTTATCTGCTCCCATTTCTGATCTTTTATCTAATAGAAAAAAAATCAACCAATAAGTTGGACACCGGAAGCTCAAAAAGCTTTCGATGATATAAAAACTGTCTTAACTACCGCTCCCGTACTTTGTAGTCCTGATTTTGACAAATCATTTTATCTAATGTGTGATGCAAGTGATGTAGGTATTGGAAGTGTGCTTTTTCAGTTGGAAGATGGGTTGGAACATCCAGTAGCTTATTATAGTAATAAATTGAATAAATGTTAAAAGAAATACACAACTACTGAAAAAGAAGCCCTTGCAGTCCTATTATCTATTGATCATTTTCGTTATTATCTTCTGGGACGACATTTTACTGTCATCACCGATCACTCTTCTCTTGTTTGGTTAAATAACATGAAGAAACCATCACCACGATTAGCTAGGTGGATTCTACAACTTTCACAATACAATTTTTCGATAGTCCATCGTAGAGCAACGGGTACCGTACCTGCAGATTTTCTATCAAGGGTGCCGGAAATAAATGTATTAGATTTATCTTTACTAAAACCTGATAATTGGTATAAAATTATGATAAATAAGGTTCAATCCGATCCGGATAGTTATCCTAGTTTCAAGGTGGAAAATAATATCCTATATAAGCATGTCTTTAACAAGTATGCCAATATTTGCAATTTAACTGACTGGAAAATTGTAGTTCCAACGGAAAACAGACTTGAATTGTTATCGAAATTTCATGATGATCCTACTGCAGCTCATTTCGGTGTTTTCAAAACATTAGAGAGAATCTCAGAGTTATATTATTGGCCCAGAATGAGACAGAGTGTACAAAAATATGTGAGGCGCTGTAAAGTTTGTGCTGCCTGTAAGCCCACAAATTTGCCACAAGCTGGTCTCATGGGTAAATATCGTAACATAGGGTTTCCTTTCCAGTTAATTTCCTGTGATTTAATAGGCCCATATCCTAGATCTCGCCAGGGAAATACGTGTGCATTGGTCATTGTTGATTTCTTCTCTAAATTTGTTTTAATTCAACCTTTAAAACAAGCTACCTCTTCTGCGATTGTGAAATTTATTGAAAATAATGTTTTTCTAATTTTTGGAGTTCCTCAAATAGTAGCTGTAGACAATGGTAAACAGTTCACTAGTCAGTTGTTTAAAAGTTTGATGTCTAAGTACAATGTCCAAAGTATTTGGTACACTGCAAATTACACTCCTCAAGCCAATCATACTGAGCGTGTGAATAAATCTATTGTCACTGCAATACGTTCATATTGTTTTTCTGATCATAGAACTTGGGATGTAGAATTACAGAAAATAGCTCAGGCAATTCGTTTGTCTAAACATGAAGTCACAGAATTTCCACCATCTTTTCTTGTGTTTGCTAGAAACGTACCTGTATCAGGGTCATTCTTCGGGAATATTGCAGAAAATGCAAATAATCAGCCTGCAATTGCTGATAAAATACACCGTTTACAGGATATTCAAGAAATGCCAAAAATTTTCGAAGATGTTAGAAAAAAATTACACAAGGCTTACATAAAATCGAGTAACCGTTATAATCTTCGTAAGCGCGATATTAAATTTCATGTAGGTGATCATGTTTGGAAAAAGAATTATCAGAAATCTGATAAAGCTCAATTTATTTCTGCAAAATTTATGCCTAAATATATACATTGTACTGTTAACCGTGTTATATCTCCCTTGATTTATGAACTTAAAGATAGTAATGGCAAAAATATAGGACGATGGCATATTAAAGATCTAAAAGAATATAACTTATCTACTGATGAATCAAGTGACTCTACCGATGATGAAAATAATCCTGACTCAGTATCTTCGGATAGTGAATGAACATTTGTTATATGAACACATTTTTACCTTATCTGCAAAAGTAATTTTACTGTAGATTTTTCTGTGTTGTGCAGAGAGTTAAAAATAATCTCTTGGCTAAATTAATTTGTTGGTAACCTAGGTTTATCTTGTAGATTATATTTTTGAAATTAGAAAGTATTAAGAGATTAATATTATTTTTGTTTACTAAATTAGAGTTATGTGATGTTGGAACGGTAATTAGTATCACTAAAATTTGAATGTTCCATATTATATTTCTAATTTGTAGACTTATCTTTTCAGTCGAAATGTGTAGTTACACATACTGAAAAATATTATCTTATCTTACCGTTTTCAGTTGAATTGTGTCAAATGACACAAACTGAAATAATTTATCTTACCTAGGGTTTTTGTGTGTTAGAGAGAATGACACACAGAGCTTTATCTTTACCTTATTTTATCTCGTGTCGAAAATTTATCTTTACATTATCTTATCTTGTGTCGCAGCAGACATAAATCGTGCGTCTTCTGTACATTTAAATATTGTCCCACCAGACATCTATTGTATAGTATCCTAGCTTGCTATAATAGTTATAGCAAATTTTGACTCTTACCTCTTTTGGCACAGCAACACAGAAATGATCTATCTATGTTACTTAATAGTTGGTTTAATTTTATCTTAAAATTTGTATCTTTATCTTTTCTAGTTAGATTCCAAATAAATCCAGTTCATTGTAAGGAATTTAATTTTCAGTGTTCGTAGCTTAAACGCTTATCTCTATCTAACAAATAGTTATTTTCACTATTCAAAAATATCTATAATTATCTTGATATATCTTACCGTAGAAATTAAAATTTCTATCTGTCAAGAAAACATATTTTCTTTATCTTATAGTAAGGGAATTTGAGAGGATAGAACAAATAAGTTTGGAGTTTATTGCCTCACCTTTAGAATATGACATATGGTTGTTAAATATGTTAGTGCTGGAATAATCGTCCATTCCTTTGTGACAGTATTTGTATTTCCTCTAATTTACTTTCTCTCTGTTTGCTATTTAGGATTCTTATGAATTCTTATTATTATCTACATAGAAACATCAAAATATCTTTTTGATATTTCTTTACCTGACTATGACTCATATACACTAGATTATAATATTAATCTAGGCATTAAAAACACAATATCTTTACCTTAATGATTCACAATATCGAAAAGTAGATACGAATAAGTTTGGAGTTCGTTACCTCACCATTAGATAATGACTTGTTGTTGTTAAATATGTTAGTGCAGGAATCATCGTCCATTCCCTTGTGTCAGTATTTGTATTTTCTTTAAAGTTTACTTCTTCCCTCTTGTGAATATTGCGAAGTGTTTTTGATGTTCCTTTACCTGATTGTGACGTCTATATTCTCAATGAGAATAGTAAGTTTTTTTTATTTTTTTTCTTTTCTTTCCTTTCATTAGTTATAGGATACGACAATTAGTTATGAGTTTTATCGACCTATTTATCTGAGCCATATTATGTTATTCTTTTCTCTTCCTATTATCATTTTATTTTAACTTTTATTTTTGATTTAAAGAATTTATCTGGGGTAGTATTCTTGTGAGTTTATTCTCACCAGTGTTGCTTGCAGTTCGGTCTACGGATAACGAGGGGCAACCCTGAAATATCACTCCTGGGCAAATGTCTTTTCCTATATTCCTTACCTTCAGAACAAATATGCACTCAGTGAATAAGGTTCGTGACAAATACCTAACTTGTCTTTCATATAATGGGTGGTTAATGTTGGATCATCTTAATAAATTTCCAACTTTTAATCTTTTTCTATATCTTTTTATGTTTTTCCCGACTTTGTCTTTTTGGTATCATTTAATAACCCTTCAGGTTATTATTTTAGCGTTAATGATATGCTAGAATATCATTGAGTGTGCAGTACTCTGAACTGGACGTTTTGTAGTGTCTTCGTTTGAGCTACATTGCGGTGTGGGGTGTTTGAAGTTGTTATGGGGCAATGTGGAAGCAGTTGAATCGGAATACGAGGCTCTCTTTGCTGCTAAGTTTGCGCAATTTCGGTCTTGTGTGATCACTTACAACTTGGCACACCTTCTGTTTCTAGATTGAGCCATGGGGATTCTCAGCATCTGACCTGACGGTGGATATCGGATGCAGACAGTGCAGAACATGTATGAGGGTGTGTTTTTTATCTTTCATTTCTTTTTGTCTAAAATTTTCTTTTGTTATGCTGTATTTTAAGGGTTTGAGTAAGTTCAGTTACTAAACGGGTAGACTGTTCCTTTGTATCAGTACTTAAGTCCCTGAAAATGCATATCTGGGTTTTTGGTTTTCCTAATGTAAATTTTTTTTGTATTCGATTTAGGGTTCTATGTTGATAAGTAAGAGCAGTTACTAATTGGGTAGACTGTCCCTTTGAATAAGTGCTTAATAACACAGAAGCTTAAAGTTTATGTTAGTCTCAATATGGGGATGAACTTTATTGGGGGTGTATAAATATGTACAAAATATGTATGTATATATATATATATATATATATATATATATATATATATTAATATTGACTTCATCAATGTTTTTTTTAAAAATAGTAAGGACTTTCCTTTTTACTCATATGTGATTCTCATATTTTAAAGTTTCTATTTTAAATTTTCTTCCCTCGTTTTTTTTGGTCTCAATAGTTTAATTATATAACAAAAAAATTTTTTTTGAAAATTTTTTTTCTTGGCTGTTAGGGGTATGAAACGTTCACTTAGCAGTTAACATTTCTAATAGAGTTTTAAATAAATAATTCAGCGATGCATGTTAAATGTATTGGTGGAATAGACCACATGTCCTTCCTTGCCAATGTTTTGAACAACTATTTAAATGTTGGTGGAATAAACTGTGTAGATATCTCACAGAAAAAAAATCCTGAATAGAAATTCGGAATGCGGCACTATACGAGAGATTGTAATAGAGAATGGTAGTCGCAGAAATCCTGATAAAAGTTTTAAATATTCTGTATGGTTATTAAAAAAACTTGTTCTAAGAACGAATTCGCAGGGATTACTGGTAGGTTTTATTTTTTTTTGTGTAATATTTTCTTAAATTGATAAAGGTTTTTGTCCAGGACAAATCATTAAATTAGATTGTATATTTGTAAAAAAATAATAAGTACAGTTTCATATATGTCACTGGACAGATATCTAATTATCGTGTTAATTAAAAAAAGGTCTATCTGTAACACACTTGGTGTTCTTGTAGCGATACCGCCTGGAATAATTTAACTATTCCGGTAAATTTAACTAAAATCACCCGACGGAAGAACTAAGGTGAAGATTTGTCGGCAATTTGCATTGACTCACAAGAAATGGTGTTTCCATAAGAGCCAATTCATGATCTAGATACTCAACATTGTATTATACTGAGAATTATTTAACCTAGGAAGATTTTATGGAGAATCGACTTCGACTTGCTACTTCAAGATAAGTAAAATTATATTGTATGGCTTCACCATTCATATTTGTACAGCTTGTCTTAGTTTTTATTTATACTTTCTTTTTCTTCTCACATACACACTTTTACTAACCCATTATTGTCAAACTATGTAACACGTTTAAATATTTTTTCATTCATTATATTCATACATATTAGTAGTTTGTTGTTTTATTTATTATACAGAAAGACCTGTGAAATAGCCTTCAGTACATTTTTTTTGCATAAGTATTGTCTAAAAACTAGCAGAGCACAGCAGGTAAGAGTTGACTGATTAAGGAGGTTGATTTCTTTCTAATTTTGTTTAGGAACAAAGTTAGTGGCGCCCTTTCTATTGATGTAACTTTACTGTTTTTTAGTTTTTCTCTCTCTCTCTTTCTCTTTCTTTTTCACATTTTTTTTCTTTAATTAAACTTCCTTCAGATAACAGAGCCCTGAGAACTGGCTCCGTTATCTCCAATCTCTTTGTCAGTTTGGAAAGAACCTACTCTCTTTTAATACTTTCAATTATTTAAATAATTTTTACCCTGAGAGTAAGAGGTTTTTGTTTCAAGCGTAGGTGATATACAGCATCCCTGCTATAGACCTATGGAGGTGGAAAACGCTGATGTGAAGTGTTGTCCGTTTCTTATTCTCGTCGACTTATTTTTATAGAGGTTTTCAATTGCCCTGATGAGACTTTTATTAATATCGAGTCCTTTTAGAGCGTTCCACATCTCCGATACCGGCACGCTGTCATAAGCCTTCTCTAAGTCGATCAAAGCAATATGAACTTCTCTATTTCTCTGCATTCTTTTTTCGAAGACTATTTTAAGAGAGAGTATATTGTCCATTGTGGATCGTCCTGCTCTAAATCCAGCTTGTTCCTCCGGTTGTTTATGTTCTATTTCTTTTTCCATTAGGTCTCGTAGTATGCGGGAATAGAGACTTCCAATGATACAAATAACAGCAATACCACTATAGTTTTGTGGGTTGTTCTTTCGGTCCTTTTTTGTGTATTGGTGTTATATAAGATGTTAACCATTCTTTTGGAAGAGGTTCGCCGTTAATACATCTTTCAAATAGCTCTCGAAACTTCTCGATCAGTTCGTTGGGTCCATACTTGATTAGTTCTGGGTAAATTCCTCCAATACCAGGTGCTTTTTTGATCTTTATTTGTTGTATGGCTCTCTCAATACTCGAGATCTCGATGGATATTCTGTTCAGTAACTGTTCTTCTTCGGTTGGATGTGTTGGTAAAAATCGGTCTCTATTCTCCTGTAGTAGTTTTTGGAAGTGCTCCTTTAGGTCGCTTTTTGATACACATTTCAATATGTTATTTTTTTTATTGGACTTTCCAAGGTTCCTAACTATTCGCCAAGCTTCCGAGCTCTTTGTTCCTTCTATATGTTGTTCAATGTATTTGCATTTACTCATCCATGTTGAGTTTTTCCTATTTGTTACTTCTCCTTCTATTTCTCTATTCAGTTGTCTGTACTCTTCTTGAATTTCTACGTTGTTTCTATCTTGTATTCTTTTTACATGTAATTCTTTCTTTTTCCGTATTTTGGATTTAATATCTCGGGCCCACCAATATGGTTTTTCATAAGTTTCTTTTGCTTTGTGTCCAATAGCTTCATCAGCGGCTTTCTTTATGCATCTTTCCAGAGTTCGATATTCGTCTACTGTGGACTTCCGTTGTTGATTCCTGTTCGAGTTTTTCTCTAAGCCTTTTCTGGTATAATTATCGGGTACTGTCATGTTCTAGACTTTCGAAATTGTAATTTTATATTCTAGTGTCATATTCTGAATTACTTCTTTCCGTCTGTATATTTTGTTGCTGATATGTCATCTACAAATATATACCAAAATAAAACAGTTTTTGAATTGTTACATTCAAAGATTTCTCTTTCTTAACAGTCTATAAAATGTTTGCAAACATTGGTGATATAGGGCTTCTCATTGGTAAACTTTCATTTTGAATATATATCTCATTGTTAAAAGTGAAATAATTATGATGAATACATACATCAAATAAATAATAAATTAAGTATATCTGATATTATTCCTGAATGAATATTTTGATCTTCGAGTAATTTTCTTACAGCTGTTAGACATTCTTTAGGAGGAATTTTAGTGAACATATTGGTAACGACAAATCAAATGAGTTCATAGTTATCTTGCAAGTCAAATACTTTCAATTGTTTGATTAGGTCTTTTGAATTTTCAATTGAGTATTCAGATGTATACCGGTAACTATTGAGTATACTGTTAATTTTGTTTGCTAATATATTATTAGGAGTAATTACATAACAAACCACAGGTGTAATTGACTTCGTTATTTTTAGTAATTTAACGGTTCCATATAATTATGGAGAATGACGATTTTTGTCTAAAGAATCTAGCAATGTACAAGTTCTTAGAAAAGACCCAACAAAAAAGTTTTCTAATAAAGTAAGAGATATTGTTAATAATTTCAATTATCTTTTAAGTGATTACGAAATGAAGTCCATTATAAACAAAAATCCTCATTCTCCACAATTGTATGGAACCGTTCAATTACATAAAATAACGAAGTCAATTAGACCTGTAGTTTCTTATGTTAATACTCTTTATAATATATTAACAAAAAAACATAACAGTATACTCAATAGTTACAGATATACATCTTAATACTCAATCAAAAATTCAATAGCACTAACCAAAAGTTAGAAGCATTTAACTTGCATGATATCTCTGAACTAATTTAATTTGATGTTACCAATATGTTCACTAAAATTCCTCCTAGAGTGTCTAACACTTGTAAGAAAATTACTAGAAGATAAAAATAATAATCCAGGAGAAACATATAATATATTTAATATATTTGATGTATGTATTAATCAGAATTACTTCACTTTTGACAACAAGATATATATTCAAAATGAAAGTTTACCAATAGGAAGCCCTATATCACCAATTTGTGCAAACATTTTTATGGACAATTTAGGAAGAAAATCTTCGAGAGTAACAGTTCAAAAAAAGTTATATTTTCGTACAGATATGTAGATCACATATTAGCTTGTTTTATATGTAGTGAAAGACAATTAGATATATTTTTCAGCTTCATTAAGAATTTACACCCAAAAATTAAATTTACATTAGAAATAGAAAAAAAAAATAACTCAATCAATTTTCCTGATGTGAAAATTCAAAGAGTCAATGATGTACTTGATTATTCAATTTACAAAAAACCAACAAACACTTATGAGATTATTCCATATAGTTCCAAACACCCCATGTCACATAAATTGGCAGCATAAAATTCAACGATACATAGAGCATTTCCAGTTCCTATGAACAAATGTAATTTTGATAGAAAAATTATTACGATTAAACAAATAGCAACATCCAACTGTTATCCATTACATATGATGAATAAACTAATTATTAAAAAAACGGAAAAAGTGGCATCACAACTACAATTTCCTAAACGAACTAAACAAATAAAAAGTTATAAATCTATCGCACATGCAGGAAATATTTCTAATAATATTTCAAAGATAACATATTTAGCAACAAAAACAATTTCTTTTAAAACATAAAGTAACGTGAGTACAAAGTTGTTAAATGTAAAAACAAAAATATCTCCATTGCAGAAGCCTGGTATATATAAACTTAAATGTCCATAATGTAATGTTGTCTATTTGGGCCAAATCCTCAGAAATATTGAAATTCGATACAGTGAACACTTACGTGCATACAGATTAAAACAACCAAATGAATCCCACTACACAAAACATCTAATTGACAGCAATCATACACTGACACCCAACACAGACCCAGAAGTACTACATATTTGTGATAAGAAACAAGAACTGGATTTCCTTGAAGAATTGGAAATAAGAGGACACTTAAGAAACCCACAATATGGAGTCATCAATAAACAGATGAATCTACGAAGTTCTCCACTTTCAAACTGTCTCCTTAAGTGGTAATTGTAAAGATCAGCAGATATAGTTTACCTGGTTTTCTATATCATTGCACAATTATACTGATCTTAATTGGGAAAACGATATCCAGGATATCCCCATAGGGCTAATAATATCTAAGCTCCTATATTTGTAATATCATATTCCACTTCTTTCTATCAACACATATTAAGGCAATTAAAAGGTGGGTCACTTCTTGGTCTATCCAAAATAATTAATAAACCTCAGGTAGGCATCAAATGAAATGTGACTACTGTCACTCTGACAATGATATTCAATATTGAAATAATTGTCAATTTCCTAGAATTTTCAACATTTTTTCAATATATTTTGAAATTATATAGACACCGTAAAATTCAAATAAAATAGCTTATTAAAAATTTTAGTCTCAACAAACTTAAATAGAATAGGATATGTTGTATCAACATCAAAGTGAAACCAATTTACAATGATTTTATTCTGAATTAACTATACTGAAAGAGATAGTTGATGTGTCTTACTAATATCAAAGTGTTACCTAATTTACAATAATCTCATAGCCCTAAAATAAAACGTACTAACATAAGAAGAACTATGTAGCTACTTAAGAAACAAGTAGACCTACCTTTGACAAAGGTTTTAGTTTCTTGACTCCTTCCTCGGATCGTCCAATGTAAATTTCGGGCCACGAGGGCAGCAACTTCCCCAAAACCTCAAAATATGTGCTTGGCGTGGGTGTAATAAATCCTTCTACAAGGTGTGGTGTGGCCCTCAAACCAACAGCAGAGTTTTTTACAAATACCACTACTCTAGAGAAAATAACCACAGCACACAACTCCACTATAGTTTATAAACGAGAATTATGAAAACCCTATGGAGGATGGCTACAATGGCTATTGAAGAAATAGAGATTCTCCTCGAGCACCCATAAGCACAATTGCCTTCCTTTCCACGGCAATCCAAAATGTCCGCTCCACAGAACACAGGACTCTCTCTGTCACGATACCAAAGAACCGAACAGTTACCACTAACATGGAACGGCAACAGGTAGATCAGAGCTCTGCTCAAAATATCAATAACCCTATCTATAAATATACGGTCAATCGCTTAAAACCGATGTTAGCAACTCGTAACGGACTACGGTTACGACATGCGGCTATCCTCTGACCACAGATATCAACGTTAGAAGGAAATCCCACCACAAACACAACATAAAACGTCCGCAACATACAGCAAGACAGAAATCGACATTATTCGCACTCGACTGACATCTGTGTTTCCAAGTATGACAAGTAAAGCTATGGCGGTCAAAAAAAACACTTGTTGAGTACGATAATAAATAATGAGAAATATAAGCAAGGACAGGCAGATTTTTATCAAGGAATTCGAAGAATATGAAATATATATTTAGTGAAGTAAAACCACCTATACCTAGTTGAAGAGACCGCTGTACTTCCAAGTGAATTAATCATAAAAATGAAGAAAAAAAGAGAAAAAGATAATCATTTTTCCAAATATATCTACCAACAGAAGAGATCTCTGTATAATGTGGTAGTTTTTTATTCATTTTAGGTGGAAAAAAAAACACAAAATAGATAAGCCTAACTGATAGACCAAACTAGAGACAACAGGACTAATATACTATACTGTAAGGGAACCAAAAAACAGCAAAACATACATTTCGAACAGATAACCTAAGGAATTTAATAAAAATCAAGGAAAGTATAACCTCGAGCTAAATTTACGCGAGTCATATGGAGACATCCTGTAAAACTCATATAATATTATTGTTAAGTTGCTGACAGGACGTTTCCCACATTATTGGATTTATAATTTTAACCTTAATCAGCAAACACGTGGAGACATCCTGTTTACACTATTGTTATAATTTTCTTATCATATATTTTTTCTTCTGTATTCAGCATTATACTACATTTTCCTTATTTTTGTAATCTAAAAAAGAAGTCAGTTATAATTGTAACACCAACTGTAATGAATCATAAAGTTTAATTAAATATTTTTAAAATATGTATGTTTTACTTATTGAATTTAACTGGCGCTGCGAACAGGATACTGTCAGTAGAGAACACCCTTTCTGTGTGGTAAAATGTCTACGTTTTCTATCAAGAAATTAAGACAGTATCCGAACCAATAAACTGTGTGAAACAAGTTACGGTGTGTGGAGTGGCTGACCATCCCGACCATTCTTTCAGTGAAGAAGGCGGTTGTTCAAGAAGATGACTCAAGTTCCTTCAGATAATTAGAGACAAGGAGAAAACTCGCAGATGATTTTTCAGTGCATCCTCCAGTGAGTTTTTCCCTTAATTTTATTATGTATCGGCTAATAATTGTTGTGAATATTATAATATTTTTACTACAATATAAGTGTTATTTGAATTGCAATTTAAACATTCCAATTCTATTGGTTGTATAAAATTAATATATCATCAAAGTCAATCTCTTAATGTCACAAAATCGTGACGGCTCCAGATCTCCATTATCTGTACGTTGATCCAGATCTCCATTACCTCTAAGTCGTAACTTTAATACTAATACCGAGATGTCTACTGCAATTTCTCAAATCGAATTATCTTAAGCAAACAATATTGTCCCCATATATAACGGTGGTTCTAAAGATTTAGCATATTATTCAAGACAATCAGAAGATTATTTAACTCTTTTAACAACCGAAAACTAAATGAAAAAACTATCGAAGATAAATATCCCCTTCCCCGTATCGATGAAATTCTCGACAATCTTGGTCGAAGTACTTACTTTTCCACTCTAGATTTGGCACAAGGTTTCCACCAAATTGAAATACACCCAGATTCGGCAGAAAAAACTGCATTTACAGTAGATAATGGCCACTGCGAATATACTCGTATGATATTTAGCCTAAAAAACGCTCCTGCCACTTTTCAACGTGTCATCGACACAATTCTCCGTCATTTTCTCTATAAACAATGTCTCGTATACAAATGACATAGTAATATTTTCAAAGTCCTTCCAAGACCATATTCTTCATATAAAACAAATATTCAGTGAATTCGAAAAATCTAATTTGAAAGTCCAAATAGACAAATCAGAATTTTTTGGAAGAGAAGTTGGCTTCTTAGGCCATGTCATAACCCTGATGGTATTAAACCAAATCCAGATAAAATCAAGTCCATCCAAAACTTTCCTTTGCCCAAAAACGAAAAACAAATGAAATAATTTCTTGGCATGCTCTCCTATTATCGTAAATTCATTCAAAATTTCTCCAAAATAACCTATCCAATAAATAAATATCTTAAAAAAGGAACTAAATTTGATTTGAACGACCGAGAATACCTCAATGCTTTCTAAAAACGCAAACAATTTCTTTGTAATTCTCCTATTTTAGCATACCCCGATTTCACAAAAACATTTACTTTAAAGACCGACGCTTCAGATATCGCTATAGGAAGCGTACTTTAGCAAGATTCCCATCCAATAGCTTTTTACTCTCGAACACTTAATTCAGCTGGAAGGAATTATAGCACTATCGAAAAAGAACTCTTAGCTCTAATCGATAGTTGTGAGCACTTCCGACCATATTTATACTGCAAAAAAAATATTATTGAAACTGATCATAATCCACTCGTCTGGATACATTCTCTTAAAGAATCCAATGAACGTCTAATAAAATGGAAACTAAATTGGAAGAATTTGATTTTGGAATTAATTACAAAAAAGGCAAATAAAATTACGTCGCTGATGCATTATCGAGAATTGAACTCAATGCAATCGATAAAAAACTTCCTGAACGTGATCTAAAAATTAATACAATTAGTGATATAGTTATTACTCTCCCAAACTCAAAAACAAATACTGAAGATTTCAAACAAAACCCTGATGATATCTATGTCATTTCAATAATGGCAAGAGCAAATTCCGATCCAAATCTCGCATTAATTGATGCTAACGAATTTTTAAGTAAAATATCCGACGATAGCAAAAGTACCGCTTTAGGCGAAACTAGATATTCCGCACAAGAAAATCCAATTTTTAGTTTCCCAATTTCAGAAAAAGCCTTAAATTCCGCTCATTTTCAAATAATCCTGAAATACGGAGACAAAAACGACATAGATTATTGTAAGCCATTTGGCAAAAACCGCTATCTTCCTAATTTTAGAAAAGGATCCGACTATAACGTTATGAGTAATATGTTTTTTGAAATAGTTGATCCAACGAAAATATACTATATATACTGCCCCAATGATTCATTACTTGATATTGCTTCTACAAAATGTTCAAAAATCTTGGAACCGAACGTAAAAATCATTAACACAAATACTTTTATGAAAGACATACTTAATAAAGAAGAACAAGTCCGATTAATTTTAGAATCTTATAACGGTATCACAGAAACTACGAAACATATAAAGTCCCTGTATTATTTTCCAAAAATCCAAGAATTAGTAACGAATCACTTATTTCTAAAAGACCTTTCGAAAATCTTCACATAGACGTATTGTCTATAGAAAATGAACATATTCTTACAATACTCGATTTATTCTGTAGGTAACTTCAAGCTTACGAAAATAGTGACTCAAATTGTATCACTATACTTCGTAAACTCCGTCATTATTTTTGTCATCATAGTTACCCTTCGCAAATAATTTAAGACAATGCAAGAGAATCCACTAGCGAAACCTTTAAAGAATTCATGTCACTCTTTCACATGAAAATTCATTATACAACTCCCCAATCTTATACCGGCAATTCTTCGATAGAAAGAGCACATTCAACTTAATCGAAAAATTAAGAATCCTAAATCAAAATTCAAAAGAAAATATTCCGACTAAGTTACAACTGCTATTAGTATATATAATCAATCATATCATTCAGTAACGAATTTTACCCCATTTTCACTTCTTTATGGACTATACGAAAATCTAAATCTTCATGAAATAGATCCCCATAAACAAGTATTCCAAAATCACAAAGAATATCGAAAAACAGAGATTATGCCATTTTTCGACGAACTTTATCAAAAACAATTAACAAATAGAGCCGAACAATTAAATACAATTAATAGTAAACGAACAGAGGATATCCCAAAAACAGATGTATATGTAGATATGGAACCACGAAATCAAATTAAACCTAAATATGAGAAAATATTAGTAGACACAAATCAATCCAACGATAAGTTAGTTTCTCAAAAAGTATTGAAGAAATATTAAATCAAGTTCATTTAGCTAGTAGCCTTGACGATTCAACAATAACTTCAGCAAAAATTTATAACAGAGGTATCGACTCTCAGAAGATATAAATAATTTTAGAATGTATGCTTGATAAAATAAAGTAATTAAAAGAGGTCTAATAGACGGCGTAGGTACAGTAGTAAAATATACTTCAGGAAATCTTGATCAAAACCACCTAATCGAAATTTAAAATACATTTGAAAAAATCAATTCAAATGATAAGAAACTAATGACTGAAATTTCGATGTTGCATTCATTTGCAGGACAAATTATTCAACGCTTACATAGATAAAATACAAAATAATGCTGAAAACGATCTAAGAGAATTAAATACTTTAAATGATAGATTGAATAACGAAATTATTATTCATATTCAACTAGAACAAATTAGAGATCTAAGAAATTACATTCAAATTTTACTAAGAACAATACCTATCATTTAGTAAGCAAGAAATTTTAAATGTAGAATCAATTATACGAAAGAAATCAGAAGAAATTCATAATTATTTACATACTATTCATTCTCACACTGAAATCGCTTCCGATATTCCTACCTTATTAGAAATAATCAAAGTCAATCTTATGTTTATTTCAAAAACTTTATATATTTTTCTCAAAATAGCCATATTAGCTGATGATTTACTTCATATTTCCAAAATTATCCCTATTCCCAGTAAAAGAAATAATATCCTTCTACCCCCATACGCTTCCACATTAAATTCCAAAGGATCAATAAAATGGATTAACGAAGAATGCAAGAAGACCTTTTCATTATGGTATTGCGAAAAGGCACCACACGAAGACCTTTGTAACTTGGAAGACCTTTCACTATGCAACTAATGAAAATACAATGATTTGCTCAAAGAAGATAACTACCATAAATGAAGACTGCAAACAAAATTTTAAATCATTAATAATCTCAAAATCTGACGTCGTACTAGGAAATGTATGTACGTATGTATGTATTTATTCTTTACAAAAACATACTTGGACAGGGTCCAATAAAACATTTACTCAAGAATGGTCCAGCCTCAAAGAACCCACAGAAATTCATCACAAAATCCGCATCAACAATTTACATCTGGACGATCCAACCAAGCTACTACCACAGTTTCAAAAACCAAATTTGCTACCTGTAGAACTTCATCAAAGCCATTTAGAAATAACAACAGTAATCATTTTCATTTTATTAATTCTACTGTTTTTATATCTGTATAGAAAATATTTTAGTAAAATCAAAAATACAGAACAATCCCAGGTTGAATCAATGGAGCTACCCCAATCTATATTGAAGCCAAAGCCACAAGGTCGTACCTTTAACAAAAAGGGAAGGAGTCATATGGAGACATCCTGTTAAACTCATATAATATTATTGTTAAATTGCGGACAGGACAGCATTATACTACATTCTCCTTATTTTTGTAATCTAAAAAAGAAATCAGTCATAATTGTAACACCAACTGTAACGAATCATAAAGCTTAATCAAATATTTTTAACTTATCAAATTGAACTCGCGTGACAAGTATAAAAATATATATGTCGGTTTACGTCCCGAAATACAACAGACGTGTTTTGGCTCAATAATAATCGACAAGAAAGACATATTTATTATACGAACATCTAATATCTGTGGTAAGTTGTAACTAATTATCTAACTATCAACTCGCCGCATCATTTGTTGTATCTACCTTAATATTTGTATTTTGCAAGATTAGATGTACGTTCGATAATATTATCGTACCTAAGTGTTTTTAATTAATCGTTACTTCCTTATTCCCAAAAAACTAATAGAAGTGAAATAAAACAACAACACTTTTGGTGTATCTACCACTAGCAGAAAATCCTAATGCCGTACTGGTACAAATCGTTTTGGAGAAAAATACTCACTTACTGATTAGCTTTGAAGAAATTAGCCTAGTATAAATGGTTTAATTGTAATTTGTTAACCAACGCGATCTCGTCAGTATCGCTGGCTGTGAGCCACGCCGGAGAAGTATGGCATTACGCTACCTCCCTTTTCTTTTTTCATCGACTATCGGAAGATACAAGAAGTTTTCTGTAACAAATCGTTCAACACTCTTAATTTATCCGACACATTCGAGTAACGCCCACGCGATTGAGCCGCCGTTACCATCGCTATGATCATCATTTTTCCATTCATCATTACGTAATTAGGCCCCTGAAGGGTCGCTCTATTTGGTGCAAATGAATAGAAATTTTTTGTTTCCATCTCCCGATCTAATAGTATTTGGCCAAAATTATAACTTATCTTAGTGACTTTAGTTAAGGCTATGAGACATAAATTTAGTGTGAGGAGTTTGTATGATAGTTGCAAATATTAGAAGTACGGAAAATGAATATTGAAGCTGAAGTGACTCACCAATAATGTTGCACAAATAGATACCAATGGCATTGCTGGATAGAAGTGATCCCAATCAATTCCGTAGTACACAATAATATTAACTACATTCAATGTGTTAAAATATGTGACAATCAGCATCATCAAAGCAATATTACCAGTTGCTTCTCCCACAGCATTAGCACCTATATGTAAGTAGTTTAGATGCATCTTAATATTTTCTATCGAATCAATATCCAGATTTGACTGTAAAAGCATACGTATACTTAAGTATTTTTTAGATAACAAATCAGAAGCGTTCCATATAATTATTGACATATAGAAATTTTGTAATAAGGAATTCGTATGAAATAGGTACGGCCAAATATATTTCATATGAAAATAGAGTTTTCTATTCTCTTCGCAGAATAGCCAAAAATGAAATGAGATTGACACTAGAAATAGCAAAAACCACTTAAAACAGTACTTAAACAAATTTATGTTGCTCTTGAAATTGTTATCGAGATTTTCCATCGTTTCAAAAAATACTTGCCAATGTTTATTCTGTCGTATGACCTCGTATATGAAGGTGGCTTTCGAAACACACATTACAAACACATTAATCTCGAATAAACTCAGGATGCCAACAGGATACGAAATAGCTTCTATCCTTTCTTCTGAATGTTGAAAAATGACAAACAGAAATTTCACAGTAAAAGCTACATTACCGATCAAAAAGATTTTGCTAATTAGAGGAGTTGGTGTCAGAGGTATCAACCCTAAATAACCACCAATTTTGAAAATTAATTTGTACGTGTGTGTGTCGTGTCGTTCGAACATGGTCACTGAAAACGAAATTATTGGAGTGACAATTATTCTAATGTTTATTGATTCGAAACATGCGCTAACAAATTTACAAGGCATCATTGGTCGTCATGAAACATTTTCAAACTATACAAATTAATAGATACAGAGCGTCCCGATGTCTTTACCTTGGTCTCATAAAAAATCAGTAAATTCACTTAAAACACCAAGAAAGAAAGAGAGAGAAAGAGAGAGAGAGAGAGATTTCGAAGGAAATTGTGTGGATTTGGGATTGTAATTTGAAAAGTTGTGGAATATTATTTTACCTAGAATGAATTTGATAGTGGATTCATTTCTTCTGCAGGCCTGGAGTTGAATGCGTTTGTTAGGGGTTTTGTTCAAGCTCCCAGTGAGTTAGGTGTTATTGGTGGGTAGGCTGACAAGAGCAAGTGGTGAAAAAGGTATCTAGAAATGAGTCGTGCTGAGGTGTCTAAAACCGCATTTTTTGAATGGTGTATAGAATTGAGAGTGATGGAGCGGGCTTTTTGCTCGAGAATGATCAAGAAGAAAGGCTACCTCAGTCAGCAACGGGGGTTGTTATTGGGGAGAAGCTTGGTCAACAGGTGTCTAGAATTGGTAATGTTGACGGTGTCATAAGAGAATCACGCTATGCTGCGAACACATATATGTCTGGGTTGGCTTGAAGTTAGAATTTTGTTGTGAATTGAGAGGTACATGTTATATTTATAGGGATTTGGAGTGCCTCCGCCAGTTGCTATCAGTACACCGTTGAATACAGACGTATTTTTAAATCGTGCGTATTGAAAGTAGCATAAAGTGTTAACAGTGAATGAGAAGGGGGCACCATCGAAAACCAGTGTCATGTGTGCGAACCCCCAACCAAGTTTTTTGATCAGACCAGCGGAGCACCAAAGGCCCCCAGGTAACTTTTCGAAGTCTGCATAGACTAAGAAAATTTTTATTTTTATTTGTTAAAAGTTCTATTTCTATACACTTTTGAAGAATCTTGTAAATATTTTTACTAGACACTTTTTTCTCTTGAATTTTTCACACATAACAGACACAAAGTGCGTTATTGTTGTACTCATTGAGTAAAACACTAAGCTTAAAGAATTTTACAGATATATATATATATATATATATATATATATATATATATATATATATATATATATATATATATATATATATATACATATACATATATATATATATATATATATATATATATACATATACATATATATATATATATATATATATATATATATATATATATATATATATATATATATATATATACACACACAAACAAGTAATACACGAATAAGGCGGCTAAACAAATAGGGTGGAAGAATCTCAAGACACAGGACAGGTGACTAAGACCGCAAACAAAACCGAGGTAACGGCTTTCACACCACGGTTCAGCCTTCAGAAGACACCACCACAATGGTCACGATCTTCTAGCGATATTCGAGCCTACGACGAGATTCAAAATGAAGAAATGGAAAGATTGGAAGTGGAAATGTATGAAAATAAGAAACGACATAGACAGGAAGAAATAGATATAGAAACACATGTAGAAGAGAATGTTTATAAACGGAACAAACCAGACACCCCGCAGAACAAACAAAACACGAACATAAAGGACCTAATACTGGAAGTGGCAACGAATACGTATAAACTCAAAAAGGAGATCACGGTAGCGGTAACCAAAACTAACACAGCAGGCAGAGACAGGATTTCGTTTAATACGGCGGAACAAAGAACCGTCTTAAATAACACAGAGATGCTGACAAATTACATTTTTGAGTTAGTTGCACATCTGGCTAATGAAGAGAATGAAATGGCCAAATTGAGGGAGAATATGAAAAAATATACCAACCAGAAGGAGAGAATTGGCCCGCAAGATATACAGTCACTAAACAGCAAAATAGAAGATTTGACAAGAATGGTGCAAACAAAGGCTACAACCACCATCACTAAGGAAACGGCACAAACAACTGGAGCAGCAAGACAGGTGGGAGAAAAACCGGCAAACCCCCAATATAATATAAATTATCCACTACTTGGACCACCGACGAGAACCTATGCAGAACTGGCATCACGGGAACCAGTAGCCAGACTAGAGCCCACGAAAACCCAATGGACGACCACACAGAACAGAAAGAAATATGAAACCCTCATAACACTAAAGACAGGAATAGACACAGACACTAAACAAAAGACTATGAGCGAGCTCAAAAAAATCATCAAGCGCACGAAAATGGAAGGAGCCTTTATTAGACGGACAAAAACAGGCAATATTGTATCCACAGAGTCTAAAAGTGAGCACCAAGATATTATGGAAAGAGAACAGGAGGCAGCAAAATTAGACAGTAAAGATGCCACTAGAATAAACGAACCGGCCATTATGCTGACAGGCATGCCGAAAGATGCAAGCTTAAAAGACATCATCGACGGTACACAATGCGAAAATGAAGACCTGGCAGAGGAATTCCAAGAGGAAATCAAAGAATTAAAAATACTCACGAACAGACAGTGTAGAAATCCTTCAAGCTGAATGTAATAATACAAGCCCCGATAAGTCTCACAAAGGAAATCCTGAAAAAAGGATATATATACTATGACTTATCAAAAATATATGTAGAAGAGCACATATCGGTGGCATAATGCGATGGATGTTGCAGATATGGCCACGTCGGAAAATTCTGTGAAGAATAACGGTCAACATGCTATAAATGTGGCCAAAAATATGATGGTAGTACATGCGAAAAAACTGAGAAAAATTCCATAAATTGTGAAACCCTGAAGATAGAACCCAGGGGTCATCAGGCAAGAGATACACGCTTCCCAGTCTACCAAAGGAAACTAGAAGAGCAAAGAAGGCAAAGAGATTACCATTAAACAACTAACACAACACAAACCACACTACACCTAACTACAACACAAACACAAAACAAAAACAAAAGGCACAACATATTCTCGCTACACTAACACTGACATGAACATTAAATTGATACAACTCAACGCTGGAAGGGGTACACAGGCCACAGAACAACTACTGCATAGAATGAACACAGAAAACATGGACATCGCATTGATTCAGGAGCCAGGACGCAATGAGTGGGACCGCAGTGACTACACGACAATTGGCGTAAGCCGGGCCTCCAAGGCAGTTACACTAATACACAGAAAACTGACACAATACACTACAACACTGACAGACAGAACAGATGAAAACGTAAAAACAATACACCTACATACACCCAACAAGACCATAACCATCATGAACATATACGACGAGCCAGGTAGCACTACAAACACTAGACTAGGCAAACACAAAAAACACATACAAAACGAAAAAAACCACATGATAGTCGCAGGGGACACCAACGCCAAAGAAACTAGCTGGGGGGGGGGCACAATCACAGACGACAGGGGACAAGACATACTCGACTGGACGACAGGACACAACATATAGATAAACAATAGATATGACAGTGAGCCAAAATTCCAAAACACCAGGGGGAAAAGTTGGGTAGACCTAACGCTCACTAAAGACATTAACATACAAAACTGGTCAGTCTCAGACCAAGACACACTTAGCGACCACCACTACATTCGATATGACATAAACACACAACGCACACAACAACAAACAGTAAACAAAATACACATTAACAAAATTGACAAAACTAAACTGACGAGACTTATACAGGAAACACAGTGGGACACAAATGGTGATTTTAGAAACAAAATCGAACAAACACAAAACACAATACTACACTTAATACACAAATCAACACAAAAACCCACAAAGCACTACAGAAAAACAGAAACTTGATGGACAACACAACTCTCAACACAAAGACGTATAACGACCACATCAAGGAAGAAATATCAACACAACGAGACCCTATAAACAGACAACGAGACCTAATAAACTACAAACTACAACAAAGACACTACAAAAACTTAATGAAACAGACAAAACAAACTTCAATTAGACTATACTTCACTATCACCGAACCTGACAACCCTTGGAATAGAGCTCACAAAATCATTAGACAAAAAACACCTGATAACAGAACAATCACAACTCTTAAAAGATATGACGGTACATGGACATAAGACAGAATACAAAACTTACACGACAAATACTTCCCCAAAGACGATGACAACGCAGACACAGAAATACACAAAGATATAAGAAAAATACAACACGATAACAGTAACGGACAAAACCAGACACCTCTTACACAAGACGAAATTACACAAACATTACAAGACATGAAAAATGAAAAATCTACTGCAAGGGATGGACTCAATAAAGAAAAATTAGAATTTATACAAACACAACAACCTAAAATACTAACAGATATTTACAATAGCTGTTTGACGGAAAGGAGGTTTCCCGATATGTGGAAGAGGGCAGATATGGTTTGGCTACCGAAAAAATACGGAGGCCTTCTCCCATCTATGGGGACGGTTCTCGACAAAATGACAGCTAAAAGACTGGTACACTACTTAGAATTTACGAACAACATAAACAACAAACATTACGGTTTCAGACAAGGACACTCGACAATTGACGCAATTACACAAATCACAGACAGAATAATACAGAACAAAACAAACAAATAACACACATTACTCATAACTCTCGACTTGAAGAACGCCTTTATTGCGGCTTGGGTCCCTGCGATTATCCAGAAACTCATTGACACGCACACATCACACAACATAAAAAAACTATGCCAAGACTTTTTGACGAACAGACAAATCACTACAGAGGACGTGACGAATACTACAGAAAGAGGTTGCCCGCAAGGCTCTAGCCTCGGTCCGACACTGTGGAACCTGCTTATGGGGGATTGGTTTACAGCCATACACACAACAGAACACACGACTGACGATGACGTTATACAGGCTTTTGCAGATGACCAGATCTCAGCCATTACAGGTCAAAGCTTAAAAGTTATAGAAACAAAGTGGACTGGGATCTGGGCAGCATGCGAGGCCTGGGCTTAACGCGAGACAATAAAAAAGAAATACAAAATACACACAATACTACACATAAACAAACTTGAAATAATAGCACTCATGACAGGCACAGACATAATAATCAATAGCATACACAAACACAGAAACACAAACGTAACATTCAACACAGACTCTGGCAATACACTACAACTATCACAAAACGGTAACAACCGTGACACTAATATAATAAAAATTAAGAAAAACTTAGAACTCATATCAAATCATATCGTAATTTACAATATAGCGAAACAGCCAAGGGCCAGTGCAGGTATCAAAGAAGCCCACAAACTCGCGACACTAGCACACGACGACCCAGACCATACTATCACAATCACCACAAAAACAGACATAAACAGACGAAAAGACAAAGACAAGATGACTTGGCAAAACAGGTGGGACAGGGACACAAAGGGTAGGAAAACGTACGATTTAATAAAAACAGTTAGATTGACAAATCCGTCACTAACATGGAAAACTACACAATTAATAACGGGACATGGGCATATGAACGACTATTACCTACGCTTTAACCTTAGACAGACGAACGGACACTGCACACACTGTAGCACACGAGAAGACCAAAAACACATAATACAAGACTGCACACTACCTCAGAGACACAACGTCAGACAACTATTGACGAACAGACTAGGTACGAAACAAATGACATACCCCCCGGAGGATATCGATCTGAATGACCGAGAGGTTGTCAGTTGGATAAACCAATGGGGAGATGACATAATACTGGACGATGACGTAGACACTTAACACACGCACACGACTCAAAATTTGGTCCCTGCATTTGCTCTTGGCCAAAGCTTAGAGTGAATTGACAATGTTACTTAAAACATTTGAGGTAGATATTTGAAATAGAAGCAATACTTGCCAACAACACGACTTATTGCGTAATCAATGAGACAGGGTCTTCGTTTCTTGCGACATTTTTGGAATGTGGATTTTGGGATGGGTTCTCCTTGACAAGTGGAACGGTAGATGGTGGATAGTTACTAGCCATATGCCGCAAAGTGGGTGGGCTGTTATCCGTGAGGCTAGGCTCTCATTGATTTCAGGTTAAGTTGAGGGGGCAACGAATATTCTCTTCTGTCTCCGTTGTCTTTAAAATTGATTGAGATGTATTTGTGATCGGCGCGGTGGTTTGAAACAATAATAATAACAATCATGCAAATGGTGGCAGGTACAGCTGAGGCTGCATTATTCTCTGTCGCCGGCCATTTGGCTGGTGAATGGATTCACCAAGTTCCAGGGTCACATATAAGGATTAAGGGTTATTATCTAATGGAAATCGGAGAATTATGTCGGTAGTTGAGATAATCCTTGGGAATGTCGTCGTAAGCCGTGGCTAGTAGCCAGACTGGAGGATATAAAAGTTTCCTCTATGGTTTATTACCGACTGGCCGTCTGTTTACAACTCAGGGTGCGAGGAAGGCATTTTTAGAGATTGCTTTGTCCGATTCGATAGTACTATTAACATATCGGGCTTGTAAATTGTTCAGACAGGAGGGAATTGGTTCCATATCGATATTGACATAAACAGTATTACAAGGGGAATAGAGAGACTTTAATTGGTAGTATCTTGGAATTGACTGCTCACAAGTGAGATTCTTTTAAATAAGATGTTCGGATAGGGTACAATAGACGTATGCTCTATAGTTGATTATGGGTAGGATATATGTTTTATACGTATGAAGTAGGGTGGTTTGGTGTGTTAGTCCAACTGTTCCGCCAAGCGTCTCAATAAGACCAACTCGTCGCCGGACCTTATTAACAGTGTCGGCCAGTGTGAGTAAATATCTCCCAAGTAAACGGCTTCCTTGTGGATCTCGAGTTGCTCTCCCTCGAGCACCAGGTGAAAGTTGGTTGGTAGAAATCGTTCGCTCTGAGTGGAAGGGCGTTTAAAAACGCCAGAAATGTTTGTGTATTGGGAGTCATCCGAATTACATTGTGTATATTGCCGACGTACCCACTGGTTTCCGGTACTGCAACGACTATTGGTGCAACCTCATCACATTCAACATATAAATAAAATTGTAAATATATTTGATTCAGTCTACATATTATTTTTATCTTCACATCCTGTTTGTACAATTTATATATTTTACTGTAATTTTTGAAAGTCGATATTTTATATTTTTAAGTTAATAAAAGTTTTCAAAAACAAAGTTCGAGTGACGAAACATATATTTGACGCAGTCAGTAGGATTGCCACGAAAGGCATCCAACGCGCAAAACTTATATCTATTTCAATAGTGAAGTGATAATCAAATCAAGAAAAGTATCCAGTTCGACCCTAAGAAGTTCAGGACCAAGGGCAAATGAAGACCGTACTGTAAGTCGATTTATCTCCATTCATTGTATATGTCAGACTCCTCTAGTGCTTCCTTTTCCTTCAGTGATAGCGAGAACGACCTAGAGTTAAATTTAATTGACAATACATCTAATAATAATTTAGAAATAGAAATACCTGCTCAAAGTCTAAATTCATTTTATTTAGACAGAAATAACTCAAAAACGACAAGTATTCCAAATTTTGGCAAAGTTCATGACGGAACAATTCCAGATTTCGATGGTAACGAGAATGAACTACAATTTTTCTTTGAAAGTATTGCTAGCATTGTATATCATTTCTACGATATTACAACTGCCGAACTTACCAAAATATTATGATATTCAAAACTATAATGAGTAAATTGAAAGGAAATGCAAGAGAAATCATTAACATTAGTGGGTGTACCACAATAAATCAAATCAAACAAGAATTAATTAGAAATTTCAGTGATCCTAGTCATGAAACGTGCTCATCTATTGATTTGAATAACTTTAGGCAATGTCATAACGAATTCCCGTACCAATTTTATGATAAAGTTAGAAAAGTATCGCATACTATGTCGAACTATTTAGCTTTACATGAAAATGATAGAAACACACATGCATACAAGCAAAATATGTATAATGATCAAGCTTTACAATAATTTTGAGCAGGTTCAAGGAACCCGTATGGTATCATGGTTCGTACAAAAGAACCTCAAACTATGCTAGACGCCATGAATTTTATAAAAGGAAAGATAATATTAGAATCTCCAAAATAATTCTAATTTTCAACCGAACTCTAAAAATTTTAATAATCAAACTAGGCCAAAATTTAATCAAGTACAAAACACTTCACAAATTCCAAATCACTCTTGTAATTTTAATAGAAATGAAAATTTCAATTTTAATCAAAGAATTCCTCAACCAGCTGGTTTTCAAAATAATAATCCTCAACCTAATAATAATTTTCCACGAGGGGTCCAATTCCTGTTCAACCCAGATCAATCAATAATAATCAAAGATATTTTTCTAATGCACAAGTATTCGGCAGGACCGAACCTGAAACTGTTTGGGAACCAAATCCAAACTATAATCCAAATAACGGGCCCAAACCTGTACCTATGGCAACTACAACTAGACAAAATAATAATCAATCTCAAGTACAATCCCATCAAAACCGTAGGTGGGTGTCCGAAGAATTATATAATGTAGAACATGTTGATAATGAGTACAATGTAGATAACGTTATACAAGAAAATAATTATGATGACTACTGTGAACTTCAATATAATACTGACAATTTTGAAAATGTTCACGAAGATCCGCCTCTTGACGTGAAACATTGAAAGAATATAACAATTCATCCGATAAACGAGAACTACCTTATATTACTATAAAAAATCCACCACTAAAATCATTAATCGATTCCGGTGCAACTAAATCTTTTTTGTCTCCAGAAATAATTGATAAATATTTCGCTGAGTATAAAATTCATGAACCGTTCAATGTCTCAACGTCATTCGGTTCACACGTCATAATACTTCCGTAACCATATCCGTATTTTCAGAATTTAATGATTATAAAAATGTAACATTTTATGCGTATAAATTTCATTGTATTCTCGATGGTTTAATCGGAGTAGATTTGTTACAATCACTCAGAATTAATATTGATTTTCCAAATTCACAAATTAAATGAAGAAATGCCAATCAAATATTTCAAAGCATTTCCAAAGGAAATAGTGTCAAAAATTATACCGGGTCAAACAATTACAAAAATTGTTATTCCAGTCACAACGTCCACAGGAGAAATTTCAATTCCTCAACAAATTTTAGGCAATTATATGATACCTGAATGTATCTCAGTTGCTAATAACGGGTGGGCAACTATCGAAATTCGTAACAATTCCGACTACGATAAAAATTTTACCATTTTATATACTATTCATAGGTATTCCTGTAAAAGATAATTTTGAAATGCATCATTTTGATCTCAAAAACGACCATGACGAATCCAACTATGACAAAATTGACAATCTCATCAGAACAGACCATTCAAATGACGAAGAAAAAAAAGAAATCCTCAATATAAGTAGGAAATACGCTGATATTTTTCATAAAGATCAAAGTAAGATAATTTTTACAAACGAAATTAAGCATAGAATTCGTACTACTGATGAAATACCTGTTTATATTAAAAGTAACCCTTACATATACGCCCATAAAGAACAAGTTAAACTACAAATTGAAAAAATGTTAGAGCAAAATATAATTAGACCGAGTAATCAGCCATGGCCATTGGCTATATGGACCGTCTTGGTTACAAACATAACAATTTTAATTGTCCTTCTCAACTGCGTTGTAGAAAATGTTCGGACAGGCACCACACTCTTTTACACTTTGATGCAATTTCTACCTCACAAGCTCTCCCAAACAATGCTCCCATTACTCCAGTTGCATCAACTAGTGCTTCCCATTTGGCTGCTTATTCTAATGTTGAAATTTCAGTCAACCTACTCTCTCGTGTAAATAGTACAGTATTGTTGCCTACCGCTATGATTGATGTTAAAGATAGCCAAGGTCTTTATCATTCTGTTAAAGTTCTTCTAGATAGTTCCAGTCAGAGTCACTCCATTCCTGCTGAATGTTGTAATAAACTGGGCATGAAGAACTTCCCTCTCTCTTTGAAGATAAGGGGCGTGGGTCAGATCTCTTCTCAGGCTTCACGAGGAGTCACTTGTACTATCAAACCACGAGATGCTCCGGAACCTCTTCTTACTCTAGACTTTGTTATTTTGCCACAAATTTGCTCTGATATGCCCAGTGTCTCTATACCTAAGCATCATTTCCAGGAATTCGCAAACTTACGACTTGCAGATCCTCAATCCATGCTTTCCCTTCCTGTGGACATGCTTCTAGGTGTTGACGTTTTTGGTAATATTCTCCAAGGGGGCTTTAACAAGTCTTCAAACGATGAACCCGTTGCTTTAGATACGATTTTTGGTTGGATAATCATGGAAAAATTCAATCATACGTCAAATCAGATAGCTCATTCGTTATCTACTTCACTTTACGCTGAATTATCTCTAGAACGTGAAGTTGAAAAATTTTGAGGAATTGATTCCATACCCTCTCGCTCTCATTCATCGTTTGATGATCTCTCAATCGAAAAAATATTTCTGGACTTCGTACGTCAGGACTCTACTGTCGTTTTGTAGTATCTCTTCCCTTTCGTAATACTCCATATGATTTCTACAATTCTCGGGACGGACATTGCTCTAAGAAGATTTTCATCTTTAGGACGTCGTTTGGTAAAAAATCCTCAATTATAAACGCAATATGAAGATTTTATGGAAGATTATTCAATTTCCGATCATATGGAACCCGTTCACGGCAGTGAACTTATCTCTTCTAGCTATTATATACCGCATCATTGTATTGTTAAGTCAGATATGTCTAAATTTGGGGTCGTATTTGATGCTTCCGCGAAGGACTCCAATGGTCTTTCTTTGGACGATATCCTGCTCTTATGCTCCAAGCTTTTACGAGATATCCAATCAACTTATCTTAGATTTCGTACGTACAATGTATGTTTCACCACGGACATAAGGCAGATGTTTCGCCAGGTCCTTATAGAGCAGATTCATCGTGACTGTCATTGTAACCTGTGGCGCTTTAATCCTTTTGGCAATATTCAAGATTATCGTCTCAAAACAGTTACTTATGGTATCACTCCTTTGCCTTCCTTTAGCCATTCGAATTATTCTCCATTTAGCTGATATGTATAAACATTCATACCCTCTTGCTTCTCAAATTTTACGTACGGATATATATGTTGATAATATTGTTTATGGTTGTAGTTTTTTAGAAAAAGTCTTCGCTGTTCAACAGGAGCTTATTGCCCTTTTATCTAGCGGTGGCTTTCACGTGCATAAATAGGCCAGTAATAATACTCGATTTCTCTCATCCTTGCCGGCTGCTGATTAACAAGTTGATGTGCCCTCGTTTGACTTTTATAGTCAAACTACCCTTAAAATTTTAGGACTTTGTTGGAACCCTTCTCAAGATCTATTGTATTATAATGTCTTTGGTAACAATGAGTGCTGTACTAAGCGCTTAACACTTTCTCAACTCGCAAAAATCTTTTATCCATTAGGATTTCTCTCCCCTGTAACGGCTTCTCTCCAAATACTAGTCCAATCACTTTGGGCTCTTCGAATTCCGTGGGACTCATCTCCACCAGATAATATTCTTGATTCCTGGCGTAGTTTTAGGACAAATTGGACTTCTCTATCCTCACTCCATAGTCCTCGACAAATAACTTCTCCTCATAATTGTAACTATGATCTCCATGGCTTTTGTGATGCATCAGAAAAGGCATATTTCTTGACAAATAACTTCTCATAATTGTAACTCTGATCTTCATGGCTTTTCTGATGCCTCAGAAAAGGTGTATGCCGCTGTAATTTATTTACGGTCTGAAGACGAGGATGGTGAGATTAAAACACATTTAGTGTGTAGCAAAACCCGGGTAGCTCCTCTCAAAAAAATCTCTCTACCTCGACTCGAATTATGTGGGGCCCTATTGTTGTCTGAATTAATGCATTTCGTACAGACAAATCCTCTAGATTCCTTACAGATTAGAAGTGTGTCCACTTACACAGATTCCACTATTGCCCTTTCTTGGGTACGAAGCTCGCCCCACAAATGGGCTACTTTCGTGTCAAACCGGGTGACATTGATCCAAGAGAAGATTCCTCCCTCTATTTGGAGACATGATACGTCCGCAGACAATCCTACAGTCCCTGCCTCAAGAGTCATATTCCCTCAAGAAATTCTCAATAATTCCCTATGGTGAGCGGGACCTTTTTGGTTATGTGAACCTTACGATGGTTGGCCTACCTCTCTATCTAAATTTGAAGTTTCCGAAGTTTCTGAAGAACTACGCAAAACTGCTTGTCAAGTTGAATTAAACCAATCCCCTATCTATATTATTTTATCTCATTTTTCATGTCTTGAAAAAATACAACAAATAATTTGCTATGTACTTAGATTTATTCTTAATGCATGTAATCCCACTAATGCACGATTTGATTCATTTTCAGAAAGTGATTTTGATAATGCTCTTGTTTACTTCATAAAATTTACTCAATCCCATGCATTTTCTCGTGAATTATCCTTGCTTCAGGAGAATCTTCGTGTATCAAAATACTAGCGAAAATTAAGCTCTTTCTTAGTTGATCAAGGGCTGCTCAGGGTGGGCGGTAGACTTGATCACTCTAGTTTATCCTTTCATGAAAAGCACCCTAGTCTTTTACCCAGTAGTCATACCTTCACGTATCGACTCATAGAATACTATCAACGGGCATATCTTCATACTGGACTGCAAACTCTCCACTCCTTACTTCCCCAGAAGTTCTGGATCCTCGCCCCAAAACGGTCGATTCGTAGAGTAATTTTCCATTGTATAAAATGTTTTAGAGCTAACCCTACTCCATCTCAGCCCTTAATAGGCAATTTACCCTCTGTTCTTTTATCTCAAGTGAAACTCTTCTCAAATGGTGTGGATTACGGGGGACCTTTTTGAATAACGCTCGGACGATCTCGTAGAGCCAAAACTCATAAGGCTTATCTCGCTCTGTTTGTTTGTATGACCACAAAGGCTGTTCACCTAGAATTGGCTTCAGACCTATTCACAGACACCTTTGTTGCCGCGCTTCGTCGCTTGATTGCTCGTAGGGGTTCCGGTAATAATATATACAGCGATTTCGTAACAAATTTTGTTGGGGCTCGTAAGCAACTCGATCAAGCCATGCAAGGTGCTACTGAAAGGGAGCACATTAAGTGGCATTTTCATCCCCCCTTGGCACCCAATTTCGGAGTTCTGTGGAAAGCAGGCATTAAATCAGTCAAAACTCACCTCTCTGGGGTTATAGGCAATCAGATCCTCACTTACGAGTAATTATATACGGTTCTAGTGCAAATAGAGGCCATTCTAAACTCTAGACTCCTTTGCCCAATTAGGTCTGATCCTCATGAAATCCTTCTACTCAATCCAGCCCATTTTTTAACTTTCACACCTGTAGGTACCCTTATAGATCCTGACCTACAGGATATAAAGCTGGGGCGTCTCTCTCGTTGGCAGCTGGTTCAGCGAATTCAGCAAGACTTCTGGACCAGGTGGCATCGAGAATATATCCATACTCTATCTTAAGTAATTTCGCCGAACACAATTGTATAGTTGTGAATTCAATTTCATTTTCGTTGTGGTATGGACTTGCATTTGATATATCACAATGGTACAATATTATATGATAATTTTAGCCATGTTTTATTGGTTCTTAGCTCACTTCAATCTTAGTGAACAAGAAAAAAGGCCGTTCTCCTTCCTTAAGTCGACCTTCTTACCACTTATTACATCCCTTCCCACGGGTTTCCATAACCAATTCTCGGTCCTAAGGATTGACCTTCCCCCCTTAGTTGTCCCTTCTTTCTTATTCAGATGTTGGATATTATACTTGCTAACCTCTTTCCGTTTTAACACCTCCATATTCCATTCCTGTAATAAGAGTTGGTATTTATTAATGAAGGGAGAATATTCGCCTTCCCATTCTTATCAAGACTCTAATAATAATTGTAGCTCAAATTTGCTCCTCTACCCTACCTACAACTATACAATGTTCTCGTAATTTTTGTTTTTCTACCACTTCACTTGCTTGACATAATTTCTCGCCTCCCCCTATTTTTTAATTCTTTTCTTTTTGTCACAAGATTTTACAACTCAAATTCTAAGTTTAAAAGATTTTTCTAAATGCACTTTAATTACCCAAACATTTTTTAACCCCCATTTCTTAAATCCTCCCCTTCATCGGCGCTATGTGTGGACGTTTGTTACCCCACTAATAATTATTATCATTTAGCCTGAAGATGGTCATTGTGGGCCGAAACTAGTTGCTCAGCTTATGGAGGCTTTGTAAAAGCTTCATTATAATAAAATAACTTTGTGACATTTTGACTTTTTCATTAGTTGTAATACTAGTCACATTTGAGGTATGGATGAGAGATTACTTTTTTTCAAATAATTTATGGATAATATGTAATGGATAACCGTTGGATTTTGCTATTTGTTTTATTCTAATAATTTCTCTATCAAAATTATATTTGTTCATGGGAACTGAAAATACTATATGTGTTTCATTTAAAACAGTAATAAAATTGGTCAATGGTATACACTCCGGAGACAGTCTTGTGCTAACAACCCAAAATTTCTGCAAAAATGAGCAAAAATGAGGAACCCAAGTACCCGTTGTACTGGCTCTAGTGAGCTAAAAATCAATAGGGTCCATTTATTAGACGCCCTGAACAATATCCAATCATAAAATTGGTTACTTGAATAAACTACGGAGGCTGTATCGTGCTAACAAAACGAAATTTTCCCAAAACTGACATAAAATTGGTACTTTAGGTACAAGTACAAAATTCAGTCATTGAATTTGTGACTTGTTGCAGTCCGAAGGCAAGACATGTTAGGACAAGTGGTCGACGGCAACGATGACGAGGACGACGACGACAACGACGACGACGACAAACACACAGGAATTTTTTTTTTAAAAACCATTTTTCCGTGTTCTTGCTGAAAAACAGAAAAATAACTTAAATTGGCTTGGGCAATCCGATCCTTCACTTGCAAAGTAGATAGGGTTGGGCGGAAAAGTGGAAATAATAAATAGAATAGTCAATGTTAGGAATTCAACGCTGCCTATAACCTTGTCCCTAATAGGAACATATTGTTTATTTTCTTTTTTCTGTAATTGACATTTGGAAATAAATCTAAATTTAGCGCGCCTATTGCCATTTTAATGAATTATTCCTCACTATTAAATGCACAGATGGAAAAGGACAGAGCGAAAACCTGTAATCTCCCATAAAAAGCGGAAGCAATTAATGAACCAAATGACTTGCCGGTAAATATTCGTCGTGTTCGCATCGAAAGTTACAAATAGTGCGAATTGATTGTTTTCACCTTTGTTTTGTAAAGAAAATCAAAATTGCTTGTAATCTTAGTGAACGTAGCACATCGGAGCATCTGGGGCCCCAAGGAAGCAGTAGAGGATCAACAGGTGAGCTCATTTTCCATTCTTCCTGTGCTATACATAAGATGAAATTTTGATTGATATATGTTTTCATATTTTCCGCATTCGGTCAATTTGTCTATTTTTGTGGGTTAACACAATATGGTATAACTGTCCAATTAGGGGAGTTGGTTTCAGAGGTTCAAATCCTAAATATTATGTACAAGATCTTTAAATTGTTTTACAATTGTTTGTATCGTATGTTCAATAGCTAAACATGCCTTCGGCTGAACGAAAAACAAGTTATTGAATAATTAATTAGATGGAATGGTATGATTATGCTAATGCCTATTGATTCAATGGGTAGATAATTGAAATGAATAACGTCTTTTAAAACATGTACTAAATGAAAAATTTATGGTTTATGTGTAATAAAGAGACAAACTGGTATTGTTAGATGAAATTTGCTATAGTCATCTTAAAATTTGTTATTATTTACTGTAAATTTACTCTGAAAGTTCCGACGCGAAAAAATTTTTCTCTTGTTTATAGCAAATCAAATATCTCAATTCGGACTAAGACCGGAATTAGTTCACAAATTTTGCGATTCTTCATGGCCTTTGACGTGGTTTAAGTCAAGAACAGTTGACGTCAAATCATTCAAATTACATAAGTATTCCGATTATTCAAAAATTTTCTCTCAACCGCTTCATTTCAAAGGTGAATTCATCAATTATATTCGCGAACAGACTTTATTCAAATATTGTATCATTTTTTTGCAGTTGAACAATTAGATCAAAGTTATTCCAAAATCCAACGACTTTTGAAAAATAACAACGATATACGAGTTAACCTTGATATTAGCCACCAGATGATTCAAAAGTTGGATAAAGAAACCGATTATTTTACAAAACTTTTTATGGACCGTTGAATCAACCTTTCTATAGCAATTTTCACGGTATTACCACTAGAGGTTAAATCATTTCCGGAAACTTTTCCGAGCTCATGAATATTTTAAAAATTATCCCTAGTCGTTAAAAATATTCATGGGCGAGAAAAAATGCCCGATTTAATAATTTAACCACGTGTGGTTTTCGGTAATTGAATTCCATACCAAATTTGTTGCCGTCTTAACTGTTCGGCACCAATTTTTCCAAGTTTCCTTGGATGGAACAAAGATTGCCTAGTGAAGTATTATTATTTGATACGATATTGGGCGATAAACAATCAAGACGTATGTGAAGGGCACTCTTGTTTTGGTTGGAGAGCTGAAAGTCCTGGATTCATTTTATGGCATAAATAGTAAAGATAAGAACCAATGAACAAAACAGATATACGAATTTACGAGTTTATTGATGAAATTATTTTCCGTTAATTGATAAAAGAAAATGTAGGATAATATTACGTTACTGAATTACTTGAAAATAGATAAAAAACATCGGCATTGTGGATGTTACGCCAAGATAATAAAACGGAAGATAATTTTATCTAGGTTGAAGCGTGCACGCCGAATTTCTTGGAGATTATTATATGAAACGGTATAAAATATTCTCTACACGACAGATGATATTACAAATAATAAACTAGTTAGCATGATAGAATTTTTTAACACGGTAGTGTTCTTATTATGGCTAAAAAAATTGACGTGAAACGAAATTCGTCCTATTCCTTCTGCGAAGAAAAGGTGCGATTTACTCCAGGTAGGGAGGTACAAAATAATTATTAACGATGCCTGAGTTCAGCAGTCACTAGCCAATCACGAGGATACTATTCAGGTAATCATCTGGGGTGATGACACTTGCATAAACGTCGGAAGGCATGGTTTCTCCATGCGGTCGATTTAATTCCTTATGACAATACGTGTATTAAGTAATACTACAAAAACTGCCATCTACGGATGTCAGTAAAACTTTGCGCCATGTACACGTCTCAAGTTACTATAGAAAGAATTAAATTTCCATTTAATAAACAATTAAATTACCTTCTTCTTCACGTGCCGTCTCCTTTAAGAAGGTTGGATATCATCATGGCGATTTTTATCTTGCGGATCTGAACAAATCAACAGAGCTACTGTTGTACCACTGCCTTAGTTTGTTCAACCAGAAGATGCGTATTCTTCCTATACTCCTTTTACCCCGTATTTTTCCTTGTATAATAGATTGCAACAGTATATACCTCTCCCCTCTCATCACGTGGCCCTGATATTGCAATTTTCTGATTTTGATTGTGTTGATTATTTCCTTCTCCTTTCCCATTCTTCTAAATACCTCCTTGTGCCTTGTTCTGCTCACCCAGCTTATTCTGAGGTTTCTTCGATATGCCCACATCTCGAATGCTTCCAGCCGGTCAGTGTCGCACTTCTTAAGCGTCCAAGCTACCATTCCATATAATAGTACTGGAAATATGTAGCATTTGAGCATTCTGATTTTAAGATGTAGACTAAGATCTGTTCTGGTTAATGCATTCCTCATTTTATTAAACACTGTTCTAGCCTTTCCGATTCTTGATCTTATTTCTTGTGAGTAATCATTATTGTCATTTACAGTTGTTCCCAAGTACTTGTATTTGCGGACCTTCTCCACTGGCTCCCCTTTGATCCATAATGTTGTTGGCGTTTTGTGATTGTCATGAATTTAGTCTTTTTGGTGTTAAGTGTGAGCCTTCGCTGATCCGTACTACTAGGTCTACTAGCCTTTGCAGTCCTTCCAGGGTTTCTGCTATTAGTACTGTGTCATCCGCGTATCTGATGTTGTTTATAACCTTCCCATTAACTTTCACTCCCGTTATTTTTTGATTTTCCAGTGCTTCTTGTACTATATCTTCTAAATACAAATTGAAGAGTAATGGTGAGAGCACGTATCCCTGTCTTACTCCACGTTTTATTTTTATCTCTTCTGAAAGTTCATTTTAAACCGAAACTTTGGCAGTCTGGTTAAGATAGAGATATGTTATTATCCTGATATCATTCATCTCAATGTTTTTTTCTCTCATGAGTTTTGTGAGGTGATTATGGCGGAAAAAAATTATAAGACTTGGCCTAATTTTTGGTATAAGGCAGCAAAAATTGGGCCAAGTCTTATACATTTTTTTATTGCCAAATGATTTTTCAAGTCAGCTTAAAATTAGTTGGAAAATAACTATGTATATATAAAAATTTTACCTGAATAATTTTCAGTCAATAAATTGAGAATTATTTGGAAGAATGTTTCTTTGTAAGTATCAAATGAAAATAGAAAAAGGTGGATAAACTTAATATACGACATGGTATTTTACGTGATTTCAAAAATTTTTGTGATTTAAATTTGATTAGGTAATTTAATTGTTTATTAAATGGAAATTTTATTCTTTCTGGAGTAACTTGAGACGTGTACACGGCGCAAAGTTTTACTGACATCAGTAGATGGCAGTTTTGGTAGTATTTCAATTATTTTTGTAGTTTAATCTGTTAATTCGTTCTATTGTTCATTTAGTGATTCGTTTCTTCTACACTATCTTCAAAATATTTTCTCAAATATTTCGACTATTGTTTAAGCCAACTAGGTGAAGTGTGGCCAGTCTTTTTTTGGTAATATATATATACATATATATATATATATATATATATATATATATATATATATATATATATATATATATTAATACATATCCTCTATCTATATTCTAAAGAAAACATTGAAATAAAGAAAATACGCATTTATAGATGTAATACTAGTGATACACACTATATTATCAATAATTTGGAAGGTTCAATATACCAATAAAATTTTACATTTCAATTTCATATGACATCACTGCAGAATAGACTTAATGACAGATAGATTTTAAAACGATTTGAAAAACCAGAATACCGATGTCTCTATTAGCAAATGGCACTTATAAATAAAATAATGAAAATCTCTCTTGGTTTATAAAAACGTGAATTTGTAAATTTTCTAAAAAAAAAATGCTAGGTAAACAAAGGAGAAGAGAATTATTTATTGAAACATTTTAGTTAGTTGAATTTGAAATCCCCATGAGGCAACATCATAATAAGAGTTGTCTCAAATTTAATTTTGAATATTAGGGAATTTATATAATCGTTATCAGTTCAACATATCTTGCCTTTTGTAAAGCCAGTGCGTGTACTATTCACAAAGAATTACCGCTAAAGTGCAAGTGTGTTTCGGGTTTTCTAAATTATTGATTTGGAAACGTTTGTTCGGGAAATTCTAAAAATACGTTTCTAGAATACGTACGAGATCTTCTAGTATCCAGTTTGGTGAGTCCAGTCCATATTATATATTATTCTCGAGAATTAATAGGCCTTTGATCAAAATTATTTCGTAAATAGATGCATCTTATGATTAAATTATAGTAACGTTACTTGTATAAATCTCTACGGCAAGTGCAGACAATTTTGGGAACAGACAATTTACAAGAAAATTTACGTATTTTACATTGACAGATATCAAGTATAAATTTAGACATTTTGAACTTTCGGTTAAAATTATTTAGATAGGAAATTTCTAATATAGATTGTTTTTAATATTAAAGTTTGATAGAAAATAATATCTTTGTTTATGCGTTTGTGATAATTTTGAAGAGTTTTGATTTTTGTAAGTGTTATTTTGATAATATATTATATAAATTTGAATTACAAATCTCTTTGGCTCTCTTTTCATATTAATTTTCATTATATTTGATAATTTTTATACTATAGAAAATTTAGTATAATAAGTGACATTTAGTTAATCTCCTGACAGTAAATTCATATATGTCATAAGATAATTTAAATTGTCTTATAGTGTATTGGATAAACAGTTACTGTAGATTTGAATAGTGTGATACGTAATTTAGAAAATTATTTAGAAATTTAAAAATTTGAATTATTAGTTGAAATCTTTGATCCCTCCCTGAGAAAAGAGTGAGTTGATTGGTGTTGTATTGATTTATCTTTAATTATATAAAATTTAATATTTATTTAGCCGGGCATATTAATTTGACAACTGCCGTCAATAAAAATTTTATAGGTTATATTTAGAGGTAAAGGTATTTTCACAATAGTGTAGTTATTATCACAAATTGTGATGAGAGCTACAAATTAAATTCAGCATCATATGAATTCATATCCATATATAAATATAATATAATATAATTAAAGAACATTGCATATATTATAAATTGGTGCCCAAAACGTGGGGCTCTTATAGAAATAAAAGGATATACAATAATTGGCGCCCAACGTGGGGCAAAAATAGATTTGTCACTATTATTACATACAAAAATTAAGTATCGATCATGGAAAGAAGAATGACGTTAAGGGATGGTAAACAGGTAGGAGTTGAAAGTGGATCTGAGGAACAAAGAGAAGAAACAAGACATAGTATGGGTGATTTTCAGGTGCAGTACTTGGAACAAGGAAGGGAACAATCAGAAGTTTTGACGGGAGAAGCAGCAGAACAGGAGGATAGAAGAGAAGAAGCGCAAGGAAGAACAAGTAGAGATGATGGAAATGATGCGACAATTATTGGGGGATGTAAATAGTATGGAAGGGGATATAAATAATATGAATGGAAAGATGGATAAACAAGAGGAGAATATGAACAACATGAATGGAAATATGAATAATATGAGTGAAGATTTAAATGGAAAAATGGACATACAAAATGAGAATATGATTAGTATGCGTGAAGATATGAATAATATGAGTGGATATTTAGATGACAAGATTGATACAATGAAGGAGGAGTTTAAGGGTGATATTAACCATATCACCGGAAACATGGACAGATTGGAAAAGAAAATAGAAGAAGTAAATATGGAAACCTTAAATGAAATAAAGAAAATTAGAGATGAAAACGAGCAATTGAGTGTACAAATGGCCGATATGAAAGTAGATATGGTGAAACAAAATAAGAATTTGAAAACAGACCAAGAAAATGGAGTTGGAGAAAAACAGATAGATGAAGTACATAAATTAGATAGATGCATAGAAGAAAATTCATCTGGAGCAATTCAAGTGAAACTAAACAAACAAAATAAGAATATAACTGTAGAAATACGACTTATAAAAATACAAAGTTTAATGGGGATTAAAGAAGTTGAGAAGGAAATTGAAGATATACAGGCTATTAAAGTACAAAAACAAACAAAAGATGATATGTTAGACATTGATTTACAAAACCTAGGAAGTGAAAAAGTTATGCAAATTTATGAGAAAAATATGTATTGGAAAATAGAAGACTTAGATGGTAATACAGAAAAACAAATCGTGATATATGATAAAATAAATAATAATTATAATAGGGGGATAAAACTTAATTGGGAGTTAGAGGAAATGAACAAGATACTACAAGAAACTAAGGAAGAGATAGAAGAAATCATAAGACAAATTGAAGAACCAATAATTTACACAGAAAATGGCGAAATCAGAGTGAAACTTAAAAGAAACATGAAAATAATTGATCCAAGAATATTTATTAAGAGAATTGGAAATGATAGAAATCGAATTGAGATTATGATGGATATGAAAATAATAAAAAGCAACTTCAATGAGATGGAAGAAGTTGAGATGCAAATTTCAATGCATTTATGGGAAGAAATTGATGAGATATGGGACAACAAAATTAAAAAGAACATAGTGGAAAATTTAATTAAATTTAGGAAACTAATAGAGAATCAAACAATAAGAGAAGAGAATAAGACGAAGTTTAGGAAAAGAAAATAAAATTGAATTATATGACAGGATTATAGGAATGAAATCTATAAAACGAAAAGGAATTGTACATGGTGAAGAATGGATATAAAAACAATATGTAAATAAAATATTTATGATTAACAAGTAATATTTAAAAACATATTTAAATAGAAATTATATAAACATGGATTGATAATAGAAGAAATGATAGACATGTTGATATGAATTATGGAAATGAAAATTGAAGTTACAGAAATTAAAAAACTAATATATGGAAATGGAGATAAAATTTATGACAACAAGTATTGTGAGAATAGAAGAGATTTTAGAAAGTTTGATAGAAGATATGATAATGAAAATAGAAATGAAATTAAGCAACAAAATAGATGGACAGGATGAAATAATTACATTTATAGGAACAAACGGACGGAAGTTATATGAACTAGGCAAATATATGATACAAAAGATTGAATTAAAGGATGAAAAAGAAGTTGATATGTAAGCATAGTCGATGAAGAAGTTAGAAACAGACATAGTTAATGATGAATTGATGAAATATAAGGAAATAATTGATTTTGAATAGATAGATAGAATTAAATGATAAAATAATTGAATTTGAGGAGGTAAATATGGAAGTATTGGCAATTGAAGAGGATAATAGGAAGTTATGGAATATAAAGAGGAATGGAATTATGGTAGAATTGGAGTAATGAGTGGAAATAAGGAATATGAAGAAAAAGTAAAGAATTTGATAATGAAATATGAACGATTGTGTGAAAAGAAATGGGAATGGCTAATAATTATGTTCGTGAGATGGAATGAATAGGAGATGTCAAAAGTAATGGTAATTGGACAGACTGTAATGAAGAATATTATAAATTTATAAAAGAATTATTAAATATGTATGAGACAAGAATTCCGAAGGAACTAAAGGTTGCTTAATGAAAATATGGATTATCAAAATAAAGAATACTGAGAAATGCTGAATCAAAACCATATCCTGTAACATATAAATGTTTAGACAGAGTAGAACAGAGTTGTAAACATTTGATACCATGAAAAAAAAATTTATCAACGTGTGTATATAGGAGATCTTAGAATAACTATTATGTTACATGAAATTTTAATAGATATAGTAGATTTAAGAAGTTTTATGGGAATTAGGAAAATAGTTTAATTTGATTCAAGATAATTTTGAGATATGTTGATAATTATTTGAAAGATATTACTATGTTACTAGGAACTAGTATTATATTTGGCAATTTTGTGAGATAAATTATGATAATATACAAGAATCGATTTATCATTCTATTATTAGGGGGATTTAATACATATCCTCTATATAAATTCTAAAGAAAACATTGAAATAAAGAAAATACGCATATATAGATGTAATACTAGTGATACACACTATATTATCAATAATTTGGAAGGTCCAATATACCAATAAAATTTGACATTAGATGACAATGTTATCATTAGAATTTTTATTCATTATCCTTTAAGTTCTTTTGGTAAATGTTTTTCTCAATATCTGACAATATATTGGCTCATTTCATTCTATTCGTTTATATGTAATCTTAGTTTTTTAACTTGATTGTGTCTACTGGTACACCCTACGTATTAATATAACATTTTAATGTCTGTTGACATTTGTGAATTATTTTAATATAATAGAGGACCAGTTCAATATATATATATATATATATATATATATATATATATACATATATATATAAAAATTTTTTTAAATAGTGACTGAAATATGCTATATAGGTGGGGATAACGGGGATTTCAGTCCAAAGAATCAACGCCAAGATCTTTTATTTACAAAATGCCGCCAAGCTTTCGTGTCCTTTTGACACTTCTTCAGGGCACTATAATACATATACAAATATAAATATGATTCAAAAATAGAAAAATAAATATAAGTACTTACATGTAAAATATTTTAACTAAATTCAATATAAATAATCATTAAAAAATTTGTAAATGTAAAAATAAATATAATTATAATATACTTGATGTCATATTTCACATAAGACAAATCGATACATAATTTGTTTGTTCGTTACTTAGTTATTTTAATTTTTTTAGGTTACTTTATAATTATTTAATGAAGTTTGAATTTGAGGTTAGATTATAACCTTATAAAATGACTTTGACAGATAATTTGTTTTTGACGTTAATAGAAAAGGCAATAAGGTTAGATTATAACCTGTGAAAATGACTTTGACAAATAATTTCTTATATTTTGACCTTAATAGAAGTGAATTTAATTTTAAGAAATAATCATATAAATAATGAAAAGTTATCTATTTTGTTCAATATTCAAAAGGTAGATATAAATATTACTAAGATTTTCAATGTCACTTTTCTTATTCATACTATTATTTGCCTTGTTGATTTCAACCATTTCAAGAAAATATCTTTTAGACATATTTTGTTCAGTATGTAGAACTTTAGCTTCATTAAATAACATTTTATGGCCTGTTTCGATGGAATGCTGTGTTGATGCACATGATTTTTTGTTAAGTTTTATATCACTTTTATGAGATGTGATGCGATTAGACAAATTTCTAGAGCTGGTACCGATGTAGTTAAGATCACAGTCATTGCATTTTATTTCATAGACTACATTTGATTTTTTTCAGTCAGGTGTAGAATCTTTCAATTTACTATTTAAATTTCCAATCGTTTTTATATTTTTCTGTGTTATCTTTATATCAGTTTAATTTTTGAAACGTTTGATTATGTTCTTTGATAAATTTTCAATATTTGGAATTGATAGGTAATTAATATTTTCTACATTTGTATTCCTATCTGCTTCATTGCTAGAGATATTATCACGAATAGTTCTATCAGAAATAGTGTTGAAAAGAATTCTATTTAGAAGTGATTTAGGATAAGAATTTTCTAATAAGATATCACGTAAAATTCTTAAATTTTTTTGTTTTAAAGAAGGGTGAGCTAGTTTTTCAATTCTATTTTTTAAACAAATAATATAAACTATCATTCTTTTCATACAAAGAAAATGAAAATTAATCTCATTATTTGTTTAAAAAATAGAATTGAAAAACTATTTCACCCTTCTTTAAAACAGAAAAATTTAAGAATTTTACGTGATATCTTATTAGAAAATTCTTATCCTAAATCACTTCTAAATAGAATTCTTCTCAATACTATTTCTGATAGAACTATTCATGATAATATCTCTAGCAATGAAACAGATAGGAATACAAATGAAGAAAATATTAATTTCATATCAATTCCAAATATTGAAAATTTATCAAAGAACATAATAAAACTTTTCAAAAATGAAACTAATATAAAGATAACACAGAAAAATATAAAAACGATTGGAAATTTAGATAGTGAATTGAAAGATTATACACCTGACTAAAAAAAATCAAATGTAGTCTATGAAATAAAATGCAATAACTGTGATCTTAACTACATCGGTACCAGCTCTAGAAATTTGACTAATCGCATCACATCTCATAGAAGTGATATAAAACAAAAAATCATGTGCATTAACACAGCATTCCATCGAAACAGGCCATAAAATGTTATTTAATGAAGCTAAAGTTCTACATACTGAACAAAATATGTCTAAAAGATATTTTCTTGAAATGGTTGAAATCAACAAGGCAAATAATAGTATGGATAAGAAAAGTGACATTGAAAATGTTAGTAATATTTATAGCTACCTTTTGAATATTGAACAAAATAGATAATTTTTCATTATTTATATGATTATTCCTTAAAATTGAATTCACTTCTATTAAGGTCAAAATATAAGAAATTATTTGTCAAAGTCATTTTCACAGGTTATAATCTAACCTCAAACTCAAACTTCATTAAATAATTTCAAAGTAACCTAAAAAAATTGAAATAACTAAGTAACGAACAAACAAATCATGTATCGATTTGTCTTATGTGAAATATGACATCAAGTATATTATAATTATATTTATTTTTACATATACAAATTTTTTAATGATTATTTATATTGAATTTACTTAAAATATTTTACATGTTAGTACTTATATTTATTTCTCTATTTTCAAATCATATTTATATTTGTATATGTATTATAGTGCCCTGAAGAAGTGTCAAAAGGACACGAAAGCTTGGCGGCATTTTGTAAATAAAAGATCTTGGCGTTGATTCTTTGGACTGAAATCCACGTTATCCCCACCTATATATATATATATATATATATAAATATATACATATATATATATATATATATATATATATATATATATATATATATATATATATATGTATATGTATATATATATATATATATATATATATATATATATATATATACAGATATATATATATATATATATATATATATATATATATTATAACGTATAAATAAAGATAGAAACACTGGTGTAAAACAGATTAGTTGGAAACTGATTAGAAATTAAAACATTAGACTATATTTTATTAGAATCATAAATACGAGACATTAAAATTGCTCATATTAACTAAAAAAGTAATACAACTTATGTATATAATTAATAATCTGAGAAGACTCACATAGAATTGACAAAAGAAACATTACCTTGATCATATGTCCAAAGCCATAGAGTAAATATCGTCCATCGTATTAAATACCTCATGTCAGAAAAAACGATGAACATATAATCTAGAAAAGAAACATGAATTAATAAATATTCGAAATATTATAACCCATTTTCACTAGAAACATATGGGTTCGAATATTTAACGCTGTAATACCAATACGCTTAGCGGCATACGCTAGCGACAAAATATAGATGTCAATATGTATCAGCGACAAACGTTGAAAGTAGAGTGAGTTCATAGATGAAATGAATAGGAATTAATTAATGTGTTTAATCGAATATAATGAACATAAATAATTAGATTAAGGAATATTAATAAATGTTTTAAAAGAATTTATGTTGATGGCTAATTACAATTGCTAATTATAATAAGAAAATTTAACTGAACATTGATATTAAAAACTATTGTATATCGCCTAAGAAAAACTATTCGTCCCATAATAACAAGATGAACTTCAATATTGAATAAACAATTTTTAGTGAGACTAATTTTTTGTGTGTAGGTAAAGATATTAGAATGTGAAGTGAAATCATAATTTGAGTGCGTTAAAAAAGAAAACGGTGATTGGTTTATGTGACATGACAGAAGGAACTTTCAAACAACAACAAGTGTAACAAACATTTTTGAATATAGTGAGCTGAATTAAACAAAATACTGATTGTTGATTGTTGAAAAAAGTTGAAGAAAAAGAGTCGGTGGCTTGGTTTCGTTTCTAGAAGGTTGGGTTTTGAAGTTCTCCAGAAATTTAAGAAATTATTCTCAAAATGAGGATAAAAACATAGCAAACTATCGATAAAACATGCACATGTACTTACCCAATGATTGTAGCTGATTTTCCAGAGTGAAAATCATATTTTCACATATTTATTCAACTGTAAACTTCGGAAGCTGCTTTCCAGAAGTTTCGAGAGGCAGATCCTGGTTCCTGAACACAAGGTCAGTGTATTGTTGTACAACAAGAGTTATAAAAAACTCATTAACATCAATCAAATATTTTCTTTAAAATCTCATGAGTAAAATAAACTTCGAAATAATGATCGATCTGAGAAAGAATTAAAATTAAAGACTCAATATAGCTATATTATTAAATAATTCTAAATGATAAATGGCCAATCTAAAGAAATAAAATTTAATACTTTAGCATTTCTCAATTAAGAAACTTAAGAAAGATACATCCAACTCTTTTATGTAACATTTAAACTCTATGTATATAAATTTCATAATTATTTCTTGTACCATATTATTTGTATTTCTGTATGTATAAATCTCCCAGCATAAATTCTTTTAACTTGTATATAATTTGAAACATATTCTATGACACAGCATAGAAGCTCGCTGTGAAACTGAACAGACCCGACGCGTCTATTAAATGTTTACTCTAGCGCATCGTCACCTCATGTTCTTGAGCATGCGCACAGAACGCCACACATAAGAATAAAATCAATAATTTCATTTGACCCATACATGGGCGTCGCATAAAATTTTTATAAATAAAATTAAAATATTGTTTTCAAGTAAAATGTTTCTTTATTTATTTATCAACTGAATTTATTCACAACCGTAAGAACCCAGATAACAGAAAGAATCTCATACTCTATACATACATAAAAATTCATTACAATAATTTCGTCCCAACGTAGTGGGCTATTCAAATAACCTATTAATTATATCATTATTATAACATTTATAATATTAAATATTATAAATAAATGGCGACCCAACGTAGGTGCGTTGAATAAATTCAGTAAATAATTAATTGTTCATAAAATAAAAATAAATTTGACCAATTTTTGTGACGATTTAACTTTAAAATCAGTAATAATTTTGGGGAAAATTTGTTTGGAGTTTTGTACTGTTTTGTCTATTACAAATAAAAATTCTGAACAATGGAGTCAAACAAAACAATAACAGAATATAGAACAACAGAAGTTGGAGAGAGATCAGAAGTTCGTGAACAAGGAAATATACAGGGAAGAGAAACAAGTAGCAGTGATAGAGATGATCAACTACTACGATATATACAACTTTTAATTGACGAGCAAAAGAAAATGAGAGAAGAACAGAAGCAATATAGTAAAATAATAAGAGAAGAACAACAAGAAGACAGTAAGAAAATAAGGGAAAAGATAGAAAATCAACAAGAAAATAGCAAGAAAATGATGGAAAAGATAGAAAATCAACAAGAAAATAGCAAGAAAATGATGGAAAAGATAGAAAATCAACAAGAAAATAGCAAGAAAATGATGGAAAAGATAGAAAATCAACAAGAAAATAACAAGAAAATGATGGAAGAACAGAAATAATATTTGAAAGAAATAATTAAAGAGAAGATGGACGAACAAAATCAAAAAATTGAAAGAATGAATAACTCATTGGAACTAAAACTACGGAAACAAGACGAAAAGGTAGAGGAGATCAAAAGAAAACAGGACGAGATAGAAAAAAGTTTAGAGAACCAAGAAGAAAAATTCGAAAACTTGGAACAAAATTTAATAGAAAAAACGAAGAAGATCACGGAAGTAAACATTACCAGAGCCGTTGAAATAATAGGAAAATCAGGAAAAAAGGATATAGAAGATGTGAAAAGGAGCATTATCAAACATGGAAGGGATATCGAATCCATCAGAAGTGATGTAAAAAAAGAAATACATGAAGTAAGAGAAGAAACCGAAAAGGACATAGTGAAAACAAAGAATGACATTAAAAGAGATATGAAGAATGAATTGGAACAGATTAGAATGCAACTAAAAGGCGAACAAGGAATGATTACTTATGCATATCAAGGTGGGAACGAGGAGAATATCAAATTTGATGCTAACATCAGGAAGATACATCCAAAAATATTTTTGAGAATATTAACAAATAAGATAAAACATATAAGAAATTTCGAAGATACAAGGGAAATATTGAGAAAACAACTTACTGGACAAGCTCTATTGTGGTTCACAAGTAATGAGATAGACTTCAACAACTATAAGGAATTTGAAACAGCGTTTCTCAAATTATATTGGGGTGAAATCACACAAGGAGAGGTTAGAGAGAGACTATATTTAGGACGATTTGATGAGAATAGAGGGAATACCATGTATCTCTACTCGTTGCTACTCTATTCTCAAGCGCAACACTTAGAACCTGTAATTAAAGAAGAAGAAATAATCATGTTCCTATCCAGGCATTTTAAGTCACAGATAGCTGAAACAATAGCTATACAAAACATCAGGACGTTTGAACAACTATCCAATTACCTGATGAGGATAGAAAGAAACCAAACGAGTAATAGAAACAAACAAAACGAGTATATAAATAATACAAATTACAACCGAAACATAGAACATGCTAACAGAGGAAATACTGGAAATAATTCAAACAATACCCACTACGAATACAATAACGATAATAATAGAAGTTTAAATAGTAATACAAATAATAGAACGACGAATACTACAAGATACAGGAATTATCCAGCAAATAATTACAATCATAACAATCAAGGAAGGGAAAGAAATAATTTTAACAATGTAAACAATAATTATAATAATAGAAGATACAATAACTACAATAATAATAATAATTTAAATAACAATAACAATGGTTATAACAATAATAGGGATTCAAACAATAATAATCATCAGAGCAACAACTTTACAAGGAGGAACTCTGATGGCAATTTAAATCGAAGGAATGATGACGGCCAAAATAGACGGGTCAACTTCCAGAGGAGAGCAAGCAGTCAGGACAGGGCAAACTCTCCAAACAATCGAGTTGAACTACATGAGTCGTCAAACAATATTCATTCTCCCATAACAACGACTGCTGATGGTGGTGTACAAAATGCCACTAATCAGAATTTTCATTGGAGGATGGTGTAGCACGCAATCGGTATAGTTATGTCCATCCTAGAGAATTCCTCAAAGACATAGATTGCCTAGAAAATATAGAAAACAATTTATTAGTATCTATTACGGGAAAATTGTCACATTTAAATGTAAATATTTTAATTGATACAGGTTCAGAAACATCATTAATCACAGAAAGTATTGTAAATAAATTAAACTTGCAAAAATATATTATGAAAGTGCCAAAGGTAAATTTAATAGGTATAAATGCTAGAAGGTTTAGCGAGGTTAACAAATCTATTATTGTAAAACTACAATTACAAAATATTCATTTAGAAGTACAATTACTGGTTATACAAGGTATGGAGTACGATATATTATTGGGTTCAGACGAATTACTAAAACATAAGATAGATATCAATTATGAAACAAGAACGATAGGCGTCAATGGAATTGGAATAAAATTTAATGAAAACAGAGAACAAATAACGAACAAGAAAATTATGAAGATTGCAGAAAAAAAAATTAGCAGGCTAGAAGTAGGAGAAATGGAAATGAATAATGATTGTTATGATAAGAAAAATGAATTTGAAGAAAGAAGAGATGAAGAAACAGTTTTAGATGATGAAAAGAATATTGATAATTGTATTGAAAATAATATGAAATATAATAATTGTGAAGATGGAATATGGAATGGAGAATATGAAGAAAATGATATTAATAATTATTTAAAATATAATATGGGATTTGATAATTATGAAGATGGGATATGGAATGAAGTACATTTGGATTGTGGAAGAGGAAGAAAGGAAGAAGTACGGAAATTGTTGAGAAAATATGAAGGTTTATTTAATGGAGAGGCAAGAGTTGCTAAAAATTTCATGCACAGTTTGAAGGTGAAGGATATGGAAACGTTCAGAGCAAAAAGTTACCCAATTCCATACAAATATAAGGATAAAATGCAAGATGCGATAAAAAAACTGATGGAAGACGAAATTATAGAATATAGCAATACTTCATATATAAACCACATTGTTATTGTACAAAAAAAAGGATGGAGACATGAGAATCTGTCTAGATGCAAGAAACTTAAATAAACATTGTATACCAGAATTTGAGGCACCATTAAATATTGAAGCGATACTTGGCCGAATTTCGAAGAGAATTAAGAAGAGAACTACTTTTAAGGAAGGAGAATTAGTAATAATTAAAGCACTTAGAATTCCTAATCATAAGCGTAATATTTGTGCAAAATTACAATTACCTTACGAAGGTCCATATAAAGTAGTAACATCTAACGGCATAAATAGTTACAAACTCGTACATCCTGTAACTGGCAATGTTAGAGGAATTTTCAATGTGGACCAATTGTATCTATTCCATCCTGAATTCAATGAAATTCAATAAGTTTAATCTGCAAAGAATTGGTTATAATTAGAATGAAATATTTTTAAGTTGAAACAGGGAATTAATTACTTGTAGGAATAAGGTGTAAGATAGGTAAAGAATTAGAAATAGATTAATTAGGTATAATAACAAATTAATGATTGATTTTCACAAAGATAGAATATAATGAAGTAGATTAAATGATAATAGATTATTACAAAATAAGAAAAAGTTAAGTACTATTGAATGAATTTTGTAATAAAACATTCTAGATCATTGTAAACAATAATTAGAATTATTTTATAAAAATTCAGGGAATGTTATAACGTATAAATTAAGATAGAAACACTGGTGTAAAACAGATTAGTTGGAAACTGATTAGAAATTAAAACATTAGACTATATTTTATTAGAATCATAAATACGAGACATTAAAATTGCTCATATTAACTAAAAAAGTAATACAACTTATGTATATAATTAATAATCTGAGAAGACTCACATAGAATTGACAAAAGAAACAAACACCTTGATCATATGTCCAAAGCCATAGAGTAAATATCGTCCATCGTATTAAATACCTCATGTCAGAAAAAACGATGAACATATAATCTAGAAAAGAAACATGTGTGTTGTGTGTTGGTAAAGATATTAGAATGTAAAGTGAAATCATAATTTGAGTGCGTTAAAAAAGAAAACGGTGATTGGTTTATGTGACATGACAGAAGGAACTTTCAAACAACAACAAGTGTAACAAACATTTTTGAATATAGTGAGCTGAATTAAACAAAAGACTGATTGTTGATTGTTGAAAAAAGTTGAAGAAAAAGAGTCGGTGGCTTGGTTTCGTTTCTAGAAGGTTGGGTTTTGAAGTTCTCCAGAAATTTAAGAAATTATTCTCAAAATGAGGATAAAAACATAGCAAACTATCGATAAAACATGCACATGTACTTACCCAATGATTGTAGCTGATTTTCCAGAGTGAAAATCATATTTTCACATATTTATTCAACTGTAAACTTCGGAAGCTGCTTTCCAGAAGTTTCGAGAGGCAGATCCTGGTTCCTGAACACAAGGTCAGTGTATTGTTGTACAACAAGAGTTATAAAAAACTCATTAACATCAATCAAATGTTTTCTTTAAAATCTCATGAGTAAAATAAACTTTGAAATAATGATCGATCTGAAAAAGAATTAAAATTAAAGACTCAATATAGCTATATTATTAAATAATTCTAAATGATAGATGGCCAATCTAAAGAAATAAAATTTAATACTTACGCATTTCTCAATTAAGAAACTCAAGAAAGATACATCCAACTCTTTTATGTAACATTTAAACTCTATGTATAATAATTTCATAATTATTTCTTGTACCATATTATTTGTATTTCTGTATATATAAATCTCCCAGCATAAATTTTTTTAACTTGTATATAATTTGAAACATATTCTATGACACAGCATAGAAGCTCGCTGTGAAACTGAACAGACCCGACGCGTCTATTAAATGTTTACTCTAGCGCATCGTCACCTCATGTTCTTGAGCATGCGCACAGAACGCCACACATAAGAATAAAATCAATAATTTCATTTGACCCATACATGGGCGTCGCATAATATTTTTATAAATAAAATTAAAATATTGTTTTCAAGTAAAATGTTTCTTTATTTATTTATCAACTGAATTTATTCACAACCGTAAGAACCCAGATAACAGAAAGAATCTCATACTCTATACATACATAAAAATTCATTACAATAATTTCGTCCCAATGTAGTGGGCTATTCAAATAACCTATTAATTATATCATTATTATAACATTTATAATATTAAATATTATAATATATATGTATGTATATATTTATAATATATATATATATATATATATATATATATATATATATATATATATATATATATATATATATATATATATATATTAAACATACATTTTTTATGTTATTGTTTTAATTTAATTAGATAATTTTATATTTATTTATTCATTTTTATTTGTTTGTTTTGTGGCTAGCTCAGTTATTATTTAATTATGTGGGAGCATGAGACTCGTTCTACCTTTCAAGTTCTGGCATTGATTGATTTATTCTGCTTACGTGAATAAAAAGAAACACATTACCTCCAATGATTTAATTTTTTCAAAAGAAAATATTATTTAAATATATATATATATATATATATATATATATATATATATATATATATATATATATATATATATATTGAACCAGATATCATAAATAATAAGAGAATTAGTATTATAAAAATATGTTGCTAGTATGAAATATATATGAAAATAATATAATTTAGGAAAATAAGTAAAAAGGAAACACTTTTCTTAATTTAAACAACATATCTAGTAAAGATATATTAAATAATAACCTATAACAATATAATAAATAAGGAATTACCTCAATATTAACACAAAATATAGAGATTGTCTAACCAATGTAATGATGTAAATAAAGTTGCCTAAGACGAAGATTATTTTCCATAACATAATCAGCTGTTCATCTGAAATGAAAACAAATATTATTATAGTTAATTCATTATAATCATTAATTTAAGAATAAGAACAAATACAAATATTGAATAGAATATAATTCAATAGATTTCATAGATAAACAAATAATGACATATAGACAAATAACATAAGAGAATTTATATTTATAATTAATATGAGTGTAACAGTGATATATTATCAATAATAATATTGAATGTTGTACCATGTAAATGTATCTATGTATAACCAATTTTAATTTATTTGTATGATGAAAAAACTCATAGGAACTCTATAAATGAACTAATAATGTAAAAGAGTGTATGTATGAAATTTTTAATAAGTGATAGAAATTTCAATTAATCTGATTGCAAAAGACATTGGTTAGATATTGGTTATAAAATATGACAGAACAAATTGTGAATCAATAAATAAAATTTGGAATAGTGACCTGAAAAAGAACAAAAGACTGTTTGTTGAAAAAAGTAGAGAATCGAGGGGACGCTTAAAGAAGGAACGTAAGCTAGTGTTAAGAAGCGAGGAGTGTGTGGGATAGTTTTCCTAAAATTTAAAGTTATTCCCGGTTTAAGACATTTAAACTTCTAAAGTATTATGAAATACAATATTAGTAATACTCACAGTTAATTGTAACAAGTTTTCCGACAATATTCTGCGAAATTTTCGTTAATTTTGGTTTTTTTGGAGATTCAGTGGAGTGTTCCTGGGATCCAGAGACTTTCATCCCAATTCAAAATCAACAGGTCAGTGTATTTAAATCATTTATTGGCCAATAAACAGTGTTAAAACTCAAAATACCAATTAAGTACTTAATTTCATAAATTGATAAATTTTTGCAAATATGATCGATCTAAAAAAGAAAGAAACAGACTTTGTATAGTGTATTCATTGCATAAATCGTTACATTTAATAAAGGCCGAATTTTAAATAAATTAAAACATGTACTTACGCCATCTTGTAATCGCATAAATCTAGTGATTGAAATTTCATAATGCAATAACTATGTCCATCTGTATATAATTTCTATTTTTCTATCCATGTATATAACTCATTTCTTTCCACAGCAATTTGTATCATATATAACTATGATATATATATAAATTCTTTTATGTTTTGTATGAACCATTTACCTATCTGCATAGTCAAACAAACTATGTTTGTATAAATATAGATGCTTCTTCAATGTGAGAATTTTTCGTTTCATGTTAAAGCGCATGACTAGTTTTTCACGCATGCGCATTGATGATATTATTAAAATCAATAAGTAGGTACAATATAACCATTGGCGTCGCATATTAATTTTATCAAATATAAATATTACATTAAAAATTAAATCTATTTCAAATTAATGTGTTTTCTTTTTATTTAAACAATTATAACAATACAATAAGCCAGGACTCAAAGAGAAAATGGGTTTCATGCTCCCGAATAATCTAATTAAAATAAATTACTAAAACCAATAACTGAGCTAGCCAAACTAAAAACAAAAAATCTAAATAATAAACATCTAAATAATAATCATCTACAAAAATAAGTAAGTAAGTATTATATCATATTATATTAGTTTAATTGTCACCCAAAACGTGGGGCGTTGTAAAAATTTTGGTTATATTTATAAATTTTAAACTCAATTAAAAAAATGGCAAAACGAATGATGTTGAGAGATGGAAGGCAGGTAGGAGCAGACAGTGGATCAGAAGAGGAAAGGGAAGAACGAAGTCATGGTATGGGAGATTACCAAGCGGTATATTTGGAACAAGGACAACAATTAGAAGGAGATGTACAGGAAGAAAGTATGACAGGAGATGGGGAAGCTGTGGAACAAGAAGAGAGGAGACAGGAAGCGCCAACAAGAACAGGTAGAGATGATCAGATGGTGAACATGATGCAACAATTAATGGCTAACATGAACAGTATGGAGGAAAAATTGAGGGGAGATATGAACAATATGAGGGGAGATATGAACAAAATGGAGGACAATTTGAATGGAAATATAAATAGAATAGAGGGGAGCTTAAACGGGAAGATGGATAAAATTAATGGAAATATGAATAAAATGGAAAAGAAGATAGAAGAGGTGAAAACTGAAAGCATCCAGGAATTCAGGAAACTAAGGGAAGAAAATGAAGAATGTAGGCAGCAGATAAATAAGGTGAAAGAAGATATGGTGTAGCAAAACAAACATATACGGATTGAAATTCAAGAAAACGGTATGAAAATTAGAGAGCAGATAGAAAATCAAGTAGTTGAACATATCCAAGAAATAGAAGAAAAATTACCGGGAACAATCCAAGCAGAAGTAATGAGACAGAATGAAGACATAACTAAAGAAGTGGAAAATATAAAATTCAAGGAACAAATAATAGAAGAGATAATGCAGAATTACCAACAGAATGCGGAGCAGAAATTTAAGGATTTGGATACAAAGGTACAACAACAAACAGGAACATGTGAGGAGAGGAACGAGCACATTGGACAAATATTTCATAAAGAACTGGAAGAAATGAACAGAAAATTACAGGAAGGCATGGAAGAAATTGAATTTAACGTTAGGAGAAATGGAGGTGGAGTAATCTATACGGGAAACATGGATATCGGAGTAAAGTTTGATGGGAATATAAATACTATTCATCCGAAGGTGTTTATTAAAATTATTAAAAGCAAACTCAAAGGAATGAGAGATATGATTGAGAAGAAGATTTGTATTAGAGGGATGTTATCTGGACATGCCCTATTATGGTTCTGTAATAAGGAAGAAAGCATAAATAATCTGGAAGAATTTGAGAACCAATTCATGAATTATTTTTGGGGTGAAATTCATCAAGCGAATTTTAGGGAAAGATTGTATTTCGGGAAATTCGATTACAATCGGAATAAAAATTTAAATGCATATGCTATGCAACTCTATAACATGGCACAATATTTGGAACTTGTTATGAAGGAGGAGGAATTAGTTTTATATGTCGGGAGACATTTCAATTCCGAAGTCTCAGAAACGATAGCCTTACACAACATAAAAACAATGGACAATTTATCTAGGTATTTGCAGAGAGTTGAAAGGAGTGTCCAAAATGGAAATGGTTTTCTTAGATATCAAAATGGAAATGGAAACATCAGAAATGATACCCGAAGGGATAATGGAAATATAAGAAGAGATTATAATGAAAATAATGGAAATAGAAATCATGGAAACAGGAACTTTGATGATAGACGATACCAAGGAAATGGGGAACAAAATAGAAATCGAGAGAGGAATAATGGAAACAGATATCCTGAGAACTATAGGAATCATAACAATTTCGAAAGAAGAAATCAATATAGCAATAATAATAACAATCGAGGAAGGAATTGGCAAAATGGCAGAGAAAACCGAAACAATCCAGAACAAAACAGAAATAGGGAGGATGATAATAGGAGACAGGTGAACATGGTTAGACAGGAGATACAGGTAGAAGAGTGTATTCCTGGACAGGATAACATAGCAAATTTTGCTTAAACCGTCCTTACGTACATAATATCATCTATTCATCGCGATATGAACATCCTCGAGAATTTATTATAGATTATGAAAATAATAGTAAAAAAGTAGAAAAACCTAATTTAATATTTATCCAGGGTAGATTACAAAATATTATTTGTAGAATTTTAATAGATACGGGTTCAGAGGTAACATTAATTAAACAGGATATAGTAGACAATTTAAATAAAGATGATATTATGATGATAAATACAAAGAAACTATCATTAGTAGGGGCGAATGATAAAAAATTATATTATACAAATAGTAGCATAGTCACAGATTTTTATTTGGGAAATATAGTTTATAAAATACAATTATTAGTAGTTAAGAATTTAAAATATGATGTAATTTTGGGAAATGATGAATTGAGCAATCACAAGATGATTATTGATTATAAACAGGGGTACATGGTATGTGAAGATAATATAATAACTTTTGACAAAAAGGAAGAACAAGAGGTAGAGGAAAGACAATGTCAAGTAAATGAAATAGAAATTGTGGAAGATTTACAGGAACAATTTTGTCCCATACAATATAGAAAGGAGATTGATGAGTTATTAACAAAATATGGAAGACTCTTCAACAAAGAAGTATGCATAGCAGCAAAGTATATACATAAGTTGGAAATGAACAAGGATATTAGTAATTTCAAAATAAAAACCTATCCCATTCCTTACAAGCTGAAAAATGAAGTATACCAGGAGTTAGAAAAGATGATACAAGATGGTATTATAGAAAGATCCAACTCTCCATATATAAGTGCGATAACATGTGTCCGAAAAAAGTCAGGTGAGATTAGATTATGTCTAGATGCCAGAAATATCAACTCATACACTAAAAAACAATATGAGAGTCCTTTAAATGTAGAGGGGATATTTGGTAGGATTACAAGAGCTAACATATTCACGAAACTGGATTTGAAGCATAGTTTCTGGTTGATTCCATTAGATAAAAGTAGTCGTCCGTATACAGCATTTATGATTGATGGTGTAGTATACCAATTTTGTGTTGTTCCATTTGGTTTACAGAGTTCGTGTGCAGTATTGGTAAGAACACTTCACACTGTTCTGAACCAATATGAACATTTTACATTGCACTATATCGATGATATATTAATATATTCAGAAAATGAAGAACAACATCACGAACATTTGAAGACTATATTGGCAGAATTGGAAAAAGCAGGATTAAAATTGAACATGGAAAAGTGTCAATTTTACCAAAAAGAAGTGCAGTATTTGGGATATATTTTAAATTCTACTGGAGTAAGAATGAACCCTGAACGAATTAGAACCATAAGGGAATATAAGACACCGACTAATCTCAAAACTCTTCGAGGATTTTTGGGAATTCTCAACTACTTCAAACGACTAATACCAGACCTCAGTAATAAGGAAATTCCATTAATTGAATTACTCAAGAAGGAAACGAAATGGAAATGGGATGCTAGAAGAGAACAAGCTTTCCAAGAACTCAAGGAAATATTTTTACAAAATTTGCAGGTTTATCATCCTCAATATGACAAGCCATTTATTTTAAGAACAGATGCATCCATAGATAGATTAGCAGGAGTTTTATTGCAAGAACAAGAGGAAGGAGAAGTACCAATCAGTTTTATTTCCCGAGTAACGAAAAACTATGAAAGAAAATACTCAGTTACTGAATTGGAGATGGCAAGCATAGTATTTTGTATAACTAAATTACGTTTTTATCTATTAGGAGCCAAATTTTACTTGGAAACAGACCATTCAGCTTTAACAGCAATGTTTAAAAATCGTTATGCAAATAATAGGATACATCGATGGATACTTCTATTACAGGAATATGAATTTGAAATAAAATTTATTCCTGGGAAAACGAATATAGTAGCGGATGCTCTTAGCCGTGAAACAGAAATGAAGAAGAAGGATCAACAATTCCAAATTGGCATAAATAGGTTGCAAAAAACTGAAGGATTGTTTACTTTGGAGAAAATAATGGAGGATCAGAGAAATTTACAAGAATCTTGTAAAAGAGGAGCATTTCAAAACGAGGGAATTTGGTATAAGAAGATGGAAGATAGGGAAATTTATTTAATAACACCTGAATATGCTAAGGAAATTCTCAAACAATTACATGAGGAGTATGGACATATAGGATCTCGAAAACTATGGATGTTGTTTAGAGAAAATTACACTGCAAAGAAGGACATATCATTGGTTAAAGAAATCTGTAAAATTTGTAAAATTTGTCAGTTGGCAAAGGAAAGAAACTATCATCATATTAGTGGACCAAAACCTATAATAGCACTCAAGCCTTTACATATAGTAGCTATTGATTTCATATCACAATTAATACCTAGCAAGCAAGGCAATAAACATATTTTAGTTATGGTGGATATATTTTCAAAATTTGTAAGAACTTTTCCTTGTCAACGTACCAATGCAAACACAGTAATATCTTGTCTGAAAAATTTTATAGAAGAAATAGGAACTCCGGAAAACTTAATATTGGATCATGCTACTTACTTTGTGAGTGAAAAAGTCAAACGTTTGTGTAGAAATCATAATATTAAAATGAATTTCATAAGTATAAGAAGACCTTCATCTAATCCAGCTGAGAGGTATATCAAAGAAGTTGTTAAGTATTTAAGGATTTTATGTAATAATAGACACAATTTATGGGAAGAAAATCTAAATCAAGTCGAGAAATTTTTAAATCAATTACCTAATGGAGTTACTGAAGAATGTCCACAATTTATTTTGGAAGGAATACCTCCAGAACGTGAATGGATAATACAGAGAGAATGGGATATGTCTCAAGTTTTGGATAAAGTAAGCAAGAATTTGGAGAGAAGTGCTATAAGATTTATTAAAAGAAAAGGAAACAAAAATAATAAGAAGATTAGATTTGAAAAAGGAGATTTAGTCCTAGTAAGATCTTTGAGAACACCAAAGAAAGGTGAAAATCAATGTAAAAAGTTATTATCACCATTTGAAGGGCCATATGTAGTCGACAATAGTGATGCTCAAAATAGTTATCGCTTATTTTATCCAGGTACACAATTAGAAAGGGGAGTGTTCAATGTAGAACATGTATATAGATATTATGAATAGATGATGTTATGTTACGAATAATACTTGAAAAAAGGAAATGATAGTCATAAGGATAGATTTAAAATTTAATATTAAGTAGTGTACAAAGATAAAGTAGATATTAGACAGAGTTTTTGTTTTCCATTTGGCAGCTGGTGATCCAATTAAATTCATCTCGTTTGTTTCTTCAGAACCTAAAAAATTAAATATAATATAATATAAAGAAAAATTTATTAGGTAAAACTTATAATTAAAACATTTTAAAAACTTGTGAGTATGGCAAATCAATATATATAGCAAATAAAGGAAACAATTTATAAGAGATACTGGTTTTACATAGAATGAAACTATTAAAGAATATAGGATAGAGGGGATAAAATAAGAATAACTCAAGTATCAAATAGAAGTTCACATTTTTTTAAATAAGGAAATAAGATGTAAGTAATAAAGGATAGGAAAGGATAATAATGAATGACAGTTATTGAAAGAAATAGATTTTGTAGTAGGAAATATGTGAACAAATATTTGAGAAACAAAGTTAAAAAAAGTAAGATTATGCCATAAAATTGTTAAATTTTTTTTTTGAATAAAATAAAATCAATCATTTATAATAAGAAAATTGAAATTTAAATAAATATCCAGGGTATGGATATCATTTAAATTTAAATTTGAGGGGAATTGAACCAGATAGCATAAATAATAAGAGAATTAGTATTATAAAAATATGTTGCTAGTATGAAATATATATGAAAATAATATAATTTAAGAAAATAAGTAAAAAAGGAAACACTTTTCTTAATTTAAACAACATATCAAGTAAAGATATATTAAATAATAACCTATAACAATATAATAAATGAGGAATTACCTCAATATTAACACAAAATATAGAGATTGCCTAACCAATGTAATGATGTAAATAAAGTTGCCTAAGACGAAGATTATTTTCCATAACATAATCAGCTGTTCATCTGTAATGAAAACAAATATTGTTATAGTTAATTCATTATAATCATTAATTTAAGAATAAGAACAAATACAAATATTGAATAGAATATAATTCAATAGATTTCATAGATAAACAAATAATGACATATAGACAAATAACATAAGAGAATTTATATTTATAATTAATATGAGTGTAACAGTGATATATTATCAATAATAATATTGAATGTTGTACCATGTAAATGTATCTATGTATAACCAATTTTAATTTATTTGTATGATGAGAAAACTCATAGGAACTCTATAAATGAACTAATAATGTAAAAGAGTGTATGTATGAAATTTTTAATAAGTGATAGAAATTTCAATTAATCTGATTGCAAAAGACAATATCTTATTGGTTATAAAATATGACAGAACAAATTGTGAATCAATAAATAAACTTTGGAATAGTGACCTGAAAAAGAACAAAAGACTGTTTGTTGAAAAAAGTAGAGAATCGAGGGGACGCTTAAAGAAGGAACGGAAGCTGGTGTTAAGAAGCGAGGAGTGTGTGGGATAGTTTTCCTAAAATTCAAAGATATTCCCAGTTTAAGACATTTAAACTTCTAAAGTATTATGAAATACAATATTAGTAATACTCACAGTTAATTGTAACAAGTTTTCCGACAAGAATCTGCGAAATTTTCGTTAATTTTGGTTTTTTTGGAGATTCAGTGGAGTGTTCCTGGGATCCAGAGACTTTCATCCCAATTCAAGATCAACAGGTCAGTGTATTTAGATCATTTATTGGCCAATAAACAGTGTAAAAACTCAAAATACCAATTAAGTACTTAATTTCATAAATTGATAAACTTTTGCAAATATGATCGATCTAAAAAAGAAAGAAGCAGACTTTGTATAGTGTATTCATTGCATAAATCGTTAAATTTAATAAAAGGCCGAATTTTAAATAAATTAAAACATGTACTTACGCCATCTTGTAATCGCATAAATCTAGTGATTGAAATTTCATAATGCAATAACTATGTCCATCTGTATATAATTTCTATTTTTCTATCCATGTATATAACTCATTTCTTTCCACAGCAATTTGTATCATAAATAACTATGATATATATATATAAATTCTTTTATGTTTTGTATGAACCATTTACCTATCTGCATCGTCAAACAAACTACGTTTGTATAAATATAGATGCTTCTTTAATGTAAGAATTTTTCGTTTCATGTTAAAGCGCATGACTAGTTTTTCACGCATGCGCATTGATGATATTATTAAAATCAATAAGTAGGTACAATATAACCATTGGCGTCGCATATTAATTTTATCAAATATAAATATTACATTAAAAATTAAATCTATTTCAAATTAATGTGTTTTCTTTTTATTTAAACAATTATAACAATACAATAAGCCAGGACTCAAAGAGAAAATGGGTTTCATGCTCCCGAATAATCTAATTAAAATAAATAACTAAAACCAATAACTGAGCTAGCCAAACTAAAAACAAAAAATCTAAATAATAAACATCTAAATTTAAATCATCTACAAAAAAAATAAAAGTAAGTATTTATCTTATTAGTATAATATATATATATATATATATATATATATATATATATATATATATTTAACAGATACGCCTATGACATTACCAAGCCACAGTCACAAACGAGAACATACACCATCCTATGGGCATGCTCAAGTGAATACGAATGGATGCGAGAGAAACCGAACGTTTCTTAGAGACGCTTAGCAGTTGCGTGAATATCATATACATAAAATCGTTGACTTTATAATGCTGGTGATGGATATTGCATAAAAGAATTTATGTGTGGAAATTATACTCATACAGATGATTAAAATGTTGAAAAGAAGTGAGTTACAAATTATACATACTTTTTAAAATATTATATCAATAGATTTAAATGCACATTTCTGATACGATTGGAAATGCAGTAAGTACCACCATTATTTTATTACAGAATTACAAACATGCATGTAGGCCTTTTTAAATAATCTTGAAATTTTATCTATTGAATAAACTACATATTTTTTTTTATTTTTTAGTTAGATCGATCATATAGACGCAAGAATAATTATACACATGGAAATAGTCACTGAATTTAAACTATATAGTTATTATTATTATTATTATTATTATTATTATTATTATTATTATTATTATTATTATTATTATTATTATTATTATTTTCCTTTTTGTGTCACCGGATTTACACCCGGCGTGTTTCAACGACAGTCGGCCTCAACAGCAAGACTTTCGTTGTGTGTCACTATTCTAGAAATGACCTAACAATGTTTGTCGTATCCAGGATTACAGATCTTTGCATTAATCGGTAGGTTGACTCAGGAATATCAATGTCTTTGAGGGAAGTACTTAGTTTCTTGGGAATTAGCCCCATACAGGATAAAACAACTGGAATGATCTTGACTTCTTTAAGATTCCACAATTCTTTTATTTCGGTCCTTAGCTCGGCGTATTTGCTTAGTTTTTCATTGTATTTGCTTTCTGTGTTAGAATTATTTGGGATCGATATGTCAATAAGCAGAGCTTGCTTGGATTGTTTATTAATAACTGTGATGTCCGGCCTGTTGTGTCGTACTGTTACGTCCGTCATGATAGTTTTATCCCAGTAGATCTTAACATACTGATTTTCGATAACTGGAGGGGGCTTATATTTGTAATATGGCTCCTTGTTTTGTGGATCAAGGTTGAGTTTTTTCAGTACTTCTAGGTATACTACTGTGGCAACTTTGTTGTGTCGTTCTAGATATTTAGTTTCAGCTATGCTTTGGCAACTAGAAAGAATGTGTTCAATCGTTTCTTGACTTCTGTTGCACTTTCTGCACCTATCTGTTGGTATTTCTTCCTTCAAGATATACTTTTGGTAATTCCTCGTTTTTATAACCTGATCCCTTATACCAACCATAAAACCTTCAGTTTCTGGGAACAGCGTTCCAGTTTTAAGCCATTCAACCGATTTAGCTTGATCTATCGTGTCTTTCTGTAAATCATTAATGAATCTTCCGTGCAATTCTTTTGAACGCCAATTTCTACTTTTATCTTCCTCATTTCGTGTATTAAAGGGCGTAAAGTTTTCCATGCTTAGGTTTAAAGGTGTATAACCCGTATCTGTTTTCACTATGGCTTTATGAAGTTGACTATTTTGGTGGCGGAAAAAACTCCCCAAGCCTGCAATTTGCTGAGTGCAAGCTTCCACAACATCTTTTATTCCTCTACCTCCTTTTTCTCTAGGTAAATTTACCCTTTCGACGGACGCTTTTGGATGGTGTTTTCTATGTTTTGTTAGCTCGGTTCTAATCTTTCTGTTCACTGCTTCCAGGTCCGTTTGAGTCCATTCAATTATTCCGAAGGAGTACTGAAGAGCGGATATGGCGTAGCTATTTATGGCCGTGGTAAGGTTTCTTGAATTTAGCTTACTTTTTAAGAGGTTGTAAAGGCGTTTTTCGAATTCGGTGGTTAATATGGCTTTTATTTCTTTATGTACTCTCTTGTGTGTCTGAAGGATTCCTAAGTACTTGTAGGGTTTGTCTGTCATGGCTTCAATATATTTGCCTGGCTCTAGTTCTATAGGTTCTCCTTCTTTCAGCTTTCCCTTTTCAACCGATACAGTTTGGCATTTTTCCATACCAAACGACATTCCGACATCTGTGCTCCACTGGTGCATGAGTTTTAAGTTGGATTCTAGGTGTTTTTTGCACGCGGCATATAGTTTCAGATCATCCATAAAGAATAGATGACTTATGGTTGTTGAGTTTCGATCCGCTCTAATAGTTGCTCAATATCCTGTGTGGTTTAGGCCACGTGATAATGGGTTTAAACACAAGCAGAACCATAGAGCGGAAAGTGTATCTCCTTGAAAGATTCCTCTTTTAATACTGATAGATTCAGTTTCTAGTTCTGTGTGATTTAGGTTAATTTTGAGTTTTGTTTTCCAATTACTCATAGTACTTTTTAGAAACCTAACCACCACAGGGTGTATATTGTAAATTTCCAAAGTTTTCATTAACCAACTGTGGGGCACTGAGTCGAAAGCTTTCCGATAGTCTATATAAGCCATGTATAGATTTCTGTTATTCTTTCTGATTTGTTCCAATATCACATTATCGATTGTCATTTGTTCCTTGCAGCCCATATATTTTCTTTTGCACCCTTTCTGCTCCTCAGTTAGAATATCATTAGTTTCTAGGTATGCGTACAGTTTATCACATAGTGCTGCAGTGAAGATTTTGTACATTGTAGGAAGGCACGTGATGGGTCTATATTGAGAAGGATCTTGGGTTTGATCAGATTTTGGAAGAAGATAAGTCACACCATTTGTAAGGAAGTCTGGTAGTTGGTCAGGGTTTCTTAGAGCGATATTAAATTGGTTGGTCAGGTGATGATGGGTAGCCGTAAGTTTTTTGTACCAGAAATTTTGGATACCGTCGTTCCCTGGTGCTTTCCAGTTGGCCAAGTTTTTTATTACCTTTTTTAGATCTTGTAATGTAAATATTATTTCTTCCATATGTAGATGGTTGTTGTTCTGAATTTCTGTTTTGATCCAAGGTGTATTTTCCTGGTGTTCGATTTCCTTGGACCACATTCCTTCCCAAAATGTCTGTAAATCCTCCTTCTTTGGCGGTTGTCCTTTAGAACCAGGTTGTTCGTTAAACGATCTATAGAAGCCCTTCTGATTTTTTGAAAAGAAGTTGTTTTGGATTTTGCGTTGGTGGCTCTCCTGATATCTTTTCAATCTTTTAGAAGCAACTGCAAGTTTTTGTTTCCAGGTATCTAAGGTATCATCTATAACTGTTTTTATTTCATTTGTTGTTTTTCCTTCCAGCTGTTGTTTAATCTGGACCGGGATTTTATTTAGCAGCTTTTTCGATTTTTGCCCATATGCTATTTGTTGAATTCTACCAATTTCTTTTCTCAAATTCTCGATTTTGGTACTAAGTCTTTGTTCCCATCTCGGTTTTTGAGGCGTACGTGTCTTAGGTGCTTTTAGTATTTTTTGTTTGTTGTCTTTGATTGTTGCTAGAGCTGCGCAATACACGTGAAGATGTATTTCCTCGAGGTTCATATCTGCATCCAATTGACTTTCCAGAATTTGATTAGCAATTCCTAAGAGAGAGTGCGTGTTTGGAGTATAAATGAGTTTTGGTAGCGCCGGCCTGCTGGCAGGGTCGGATCCTCTGAATTCAGTAAGATGTTGTTGGTCGTTTTCTTCCCATAATGTTTGACGGTTGATTACTGAGGGTCGAAGACTTAATAGTGGTAGGTCAGCTTCAGGTCCTCTACTTTCTTGTTCCTGAGTCTCTGGTGTTTCATTTATAGGCTGTTGATTAATCTCCCTCTCCACCTCTGCCCTTATTTGTTCGATTGCAGGTAGAGGTATTAGGTTATTTCTTATGATAGCTCTACGTTGATCTGCTATTCGTTGTTCTGAGAGGTGATTTAGGTGTGGCATTTTCTCAATGAAGTGATTATGCAGTCGCATGCGGTACATCGTCATATCAGTCTCCAGTGCCGTAACTGTGAAAAACGAACGTATTACTTGTTTGTTGGTTTCATTGTCCCATTTCATACGTCGTCTTTCTGATTGTGCCTGATTTGGTTCAGTGGGTGCGACAGGCTGTCGCACAACACGTCTCCGAGGCGCCGTAGGTTCAAGCGGTTGATGGGGTACGTTTCGATGAGCGGTGCCCCCACCATTCTCATCTACATGCTGGACATCCTGACGGTTCCGATTGGAAGGACCAGCATCTAATCCTTCCCCGCCCGAGTAACGATTTCTTCGTGTGTTGGAAGCACTTTTTTTTCACACCATACGGGATGCTACCCCGCGTGGTGGTGGTTCTCCCTCTCGCGTTAGCCCATCTGCTGCAGATCCGCCACCGGGGATGGTTACCCGATCCCGAATCTCCAGAGATAGTTACCGGGGCTACCAACGTGGAGGTGCGAGCAGGAATTGGTAGGAGAGGCTATAAGAGACGCTTCACTACCATTTTAACCCCTTATTATTATTATTATTATTATTATTATTATTATTATTATTATTATTATTATTATGATTATTGGCCAATAATATTTGAAGAAACACTGACCTGAACTCTGGAATCTGGATTCTAGCACCTCTGGTAACAGGAATTCGCCTACCGAAGTCCAAGCTGCATAATTTCTGGAGAATTTGTGATATTCCTAGGGAGAAACTGAATATACACACATGTGAGTGTTTGTAGTTTTATATGTACAAGGAATCTTCAGCTTTGATAATCATTTTTTGTGATTTCACTTGAAATTTGTTGTAAAATTGTTCATCACCTCCTCTCTGCTTCGACGCCAAAACCAATCTCCCTACTTCCTCTCGATCGTTAATTTTTTAATCAATAAATAAACTATTGTTTCTCAGCTCACTAATTTTCAACAAAGTTCTGTTTCTTTTTAATTCATCAAAAATTGTCCTGTAATTTTAGACCAATCATATTCTTTCTTGAACTGTCGAATTGTATTCACAATTACAACACTTTATGAAAGTTTTGAAAACACATATGAATGTAAATTTCACTTGAAAATTATCTGTTTTCTTTTTTAATTCAACCGAATTTCAATAAAACAATTCTTTTACAAATAGTGAAATTCATGGTTATATTTCGATATTACAATGTCAACTCTTGTTTTGAGACTTGTGACAACAAAAATATTTACATTCCTAAACATACATTCTTTTATTTGTCATATATATATATATATATATATATATATATATATAAATATATATATATATATATATATATATATATATATATATATATATATATATATTGTATATGAAATTACTTACTGAGTTAATTAAAATAATTTATTAGGTTGATTGCAGTTATAGCAACAATAGCACCACGTTGGCTTGCGACAAATTAAATATGAAATTGATAATTGAAAACTATATGTTATTTGCCCCAATGTTGCGGAGACAAATTAAATATGATTCTACTCAGTGTGCTAATTGAAATAGTTAAATGGATTGTTATAATTTAATTGTGAATTTAAATTGAATATTAAAATGTATTAATGTTGTGGTACTATTGAAATATTATACTCTTGGGCTAGCTAATTCATATATATTTTATCCTTAATTCCTCCTATTCATAATGCTATTCAATATCATGTGGTTTCATTTAATTCCTAAATTATATTACCTCGGCTGCTCTTATTTATACACTACTCTATATCTCAGTAGGGTCCTGGGCAAAGTCATAATAAAATCAACATTACTAATCAATGTAATTTATTTTATGTGATTTATTAAAAGATAGAACAGAAAAATTTGGAAATTTCTATATTTTATATAAATAAAATATAGATGGCGCTTTAATTTTATTATTGGAGTCATATACCTATTGTATATAAAAATAAATGATAATCCTTTTCTTAACTATGAAAAATTCTTATGCTATAAAATGTGAATATGGATTTTTCTATATACATCTAAATTTCCACATCACACAACCTTTATGTATATTTTAAAAACTATTCATTCTTTTTGAGACGGCTTTTGCAGACTCATTTGCATAAATTTCCATAATCGTTTGTAAACATTATATTTCTTCAAAAAAATGAACACCTGCGTTTAAAGTAGTTCAACTATTGTAACTTTTTTCTTCTTGTTCTTCTAAATAGGATCATTGAAAATATATAGACACTGCTTTAGTTTTAATCGGTTCGTGAAATGGAGAGGACATTTGAAATATTTTATCTACTTGATTTCGATCTTCTAAAATAATTATTTTAACGTATTATAACAATTGTGCATGTGATAAAAACTGAAATGAGTTATGGTTTGATGTTTTGTGGGAAGTTTTATATATATGTAACTGAAGAAAAATTCAACATGACAGAAATTAATACATATATCGACAAATTTGATAATGGTAAGTTTTTTTTACGTTTCCTGGTTTATTATAATCACTTTAAAACTTTTATTACCAGGTGTTTATGATTTAAATTTCACTTTTTTATTATTTGGTACCAAATATTATTAATTAAAACACACCACAGACCTTGTTATATTTCACCAAGCGACGCCTTCAATTGTGTCCATCCATGACGCTTTCCCGCCTCAGGTGGCAATCTCCCTTCTTATAATTATCTGGTGATAATTCTCCTACTTGGCTTGACTTTGCTTCTACCCAAATTTTTCTTTGCACTTATTTTGATTATAAATTACTTTTATACTTCTTATTTATATATATTCAACACTTATTACTTGAAAATTTACTAAGAAAAACTGCATACCATACTATCACATCTTTCTTCCTTGATTAACAACGCTTGACTCCCTACCGCCGGTTTTTTTTCCGCCAGAAAAATCTTTGATTATTGTTCACCTGTCACTTTGTTTATTCATGTTTTTATTGTTTTTCTGACTTAAACTTATTATTAAATATTTTTTATTTACTATAACCTTATCGTCATTGATTTAATTCACTAACATCTCATTATCATTGTTCTTTTATGTTATTGATTATTTGAAATCTTCCGATTGGTCAATGTAAATATACAAATTTAATACTTCCTACAACCTAAATATTCACATAATACATATGGATACAGTTCATTTCTTATTTTGTTTTATATTATCACTTTTATATACATAAATTAGGTCGGTAATCAATTATTTTTATTCTTATATTTCATATCAAATTACATTTTATGTTGCTATACTTGTCGTCAACTGTTATATTTCGTTTTGGTTTTTGACATTACCTATAATTACAGTTTTCTACATATATTATTAGGTTTCCTATTAACTTTTATGATTAAATATTAACTAACATATCTTATATATATGTCTACTAATTCTAAATGTCATTTATTAATCAATCATTGTAGCACTGTCGATTTTATTATTACCATCCTATTTATTCTTTAAATATAAGCAGATGCTTTAGGTGTCTAAGATTCCGTGTGGCGTCACGTTGTTTTATTGATCTTCGTTTGCTTGTTAAGTTCTGTCTAAGGTTGTTTTTTGAAATAGCGAATTATTTTAAAACTGTTTTATCAATAACTGTTTATGAATTCTTTTCATTTTCTCATTTATTTTCTCTATGATTATGCCCATCGATTCTAACTGATTATATTGTTATATGGATATTTCATTTATTGTGGTACTTTATTTACAAATAATTTTTATTGATAGATATTGATACTTTATACTTTATTGGGATTCTATTAATGGTATATACTCGTTCTATCTACAACAATATATATATATATATATATATATATATATATATATATATATATATATATATATAACGCTAGTCTTTGCTGACCAGTTAGGAATAAAACTCAGAAATATTGGGGAATGCAGCAACAGGGAGAGGGAAAATTATTTATTGGTTTTTATCCAAGCTAAGCTTTCGAAAACAACTCCATCAGTAAAGAGACAAAAGTGTACTTACATCCAATGTGACAATATTTCCCTTTATGTGAAACATAAGATTGAAGAACTCATCACATGGCATAGGTTAGGGAAAATGGACACACAAATTAGCAGTAATATTAACAACATTGAGGCTGTTATAGGATAATATAGAAATAAGAACACAAAACTTGCACGAGATTAATATCGTAAAATCATTTTTGAACAAACACAACTGAAAAGGGCGCTACCAAGCAAGAATCCTTCCCCCCAAGACGGAAATGGAAACGGGCACTTGACATCCACTGGTACAAACAGTTCACGATAGTCGTCATTAAAGCAATTCCTCGAAACGTGAGAGCGGCGCGCTGGTTCTATCAACCAATACCAATAGAACTGCTAAGGGGGAAGGGTTCAGGCCGTAATATACGGCAAGAAGAAGAGTTCCCTTTCAACGTGACTCTCAATGTATTTCGGAAAAGATGAATTGAATGACAGCTAATATGTGAACAAATGGATTGTTGATGTATTTTCATATACGTATTGATTGCAAAAAGGCATTATTAAGGTAACAACAATAATAATATTAACATTAATAATAACAATACATATATATATATATATATATATATATATATATATATATATATATATATATATATATATATAATAAACATCGAATAGATTAGTGGGTATTGCACGCAAATAGAAGGAGGGGCTACTGAAAAGTGTGGTAACCGCAGATATGCATGTTTCTAGCTCATTAGCTGTCATCGGTACGGTACAACCAAGAAAAGATGTGAAACATGGGGGCGAAGGTGTTGAATGAAACATGAGAAAATATAACAAAATTCAGCAGGATAGTCAAACACAACATTTGTGTCAGTAATATTAGAAGATCTCGAATATTCGAGACAACAACCAACATAGACACGGAGGTGCATATAACACTCCCGTCTGAAACTTCCGACCCAGATTAATGAAATAACAACAAGATGTATGAATAGTGCGTGACATATGAACAATAAACAACGAATAGATTAGTGGGTATTGCACGCAAATAGAAGAAACATGCATGTCTGCGGTTACCACTCTTTCCAGTAGCCCCTTCTTCTATTTGCGTGAAATACCCACTATTCGTTGTTTATTGTTCATATGTCACGCACTATTCGTACATCTTATATATATATATATATATATATATATATATATATATATATATATATATATATATATATATATATATATATATATTATCAATATATACTGTATTCTTTAATAGTTGCCCCACGTTTGGGTGAAAAATTATAATATATACTATATTTAATAATTATAATAATTATAATTGAATGGATGTATGATATATAACAATATAAAATATTAATTGTCGACGTTTTCACAATTTATGATTGTAGCTACATTATTGTGAACACACCTTTACCACTGAATATAACCTATTTGAATTTTGACAGCAGTTGTCAAATTAATATGCCCGGCTCAGATGGATAATAAATTATTTACTTCGAAAGATAAATCAATACACAATCGACTTACTCACTCTTATGTCAGGGAGGGATGAAAGATTTTGAATAATAATTCAAATTTATAGATCCTCATGAATTCTCCAAATTACGTATTACGCTATTCCAAATCTAGAGTAACTGTTTGTTCAATATACTACAAGACAATTAAATTATCTTATATATGATTTTACTGTCACTGGAAATTAACCAAATGTCACTTATTATATTAAATTTTCTATAGCATGAAAATCATCAAATACAATGAGAATAGATATGAAATGAGTACCAAAGTGAGTAGGAATCAAATTTATATAATATATGATCAGATAACAAATTACAATAAATTATAACTTTTCAAAAAATATCATTAACCAAAAACAAAGATAGAATTGTCTATCAACCTTAATATCAAAACAACCTATATTAGAAATCTACTAGATAAATATTTTTATCAAAAGTTCAAAATGTCTGATTTTATACTTGATGTATATCAATCTCAAATAAGCAAATTTCCGTGCAAATTGTCTATTCCAAAAATTTTCTTTACTTGACGTTGAATTTTATATGTGTAACGTCACTGTGATTTAGATCAAATTTATTATCATAAGATGCATCTATTTTTGAAATATATGTAAGAAAGGCCTATTAATTCTTGAGAAATAATGTGAATAAACTGGACAGGACTCACCAACTAGGTACTGGTTAACTCGTTCGTATTTTAAAACGTACTTTGAATTTAGCAACACTTTCTAAATTCATAATTTAGAAACCGGAAACCACTTGCACTTTAACGATGTAATTCTCTTACGAAATATACACGCACTGGCTTTACAATGCAAGGTTTTATGATCTTATAATATATTCCAATAATTACTATTATATTCCTAAATAAATCTGAGACAACTCTTATTTTGATGTTGTCTCGTGGGGAAATCAAATTCAACTGCCTAAACTTTACACATAAATAAATCTCTTCTCCATTGGTTACCAAAAATTCCGTTCTTTAAAAAAAATACAAATTTATGTTTTCCTAAAACAAAGAGAGATTTGCATTATTTTATTATAATTGCAATTTTGCTAGCAGAGACATCCGTATTTTGAAACCTCAAATATTTGTTTTCAAATCGTTAAAAAATCTACCTATCATTAAGTATATTCTGCAATAATGTCATCCGAAATTGAAATGTCAAATTTTATTTGTATATTGAATCTTTCAAATTGTTGATTATACAGTGTGTATCACAAGTATTACATACAAATAAACATATTTTTCCTTATTTTAATGTTTTCTTTAGAATTTAGATAGAGGAACTGTATGAATATATAGTGACATATATATATATATATATATATATATATATATATATATATATATATAAATTAAAATGCCAATTTATTTTAATTAATTATTGTCACACGTTTTGGTACCAATTAAAATGGCTAATTTTACTTTATTTATAATATTTACCACGTTTGGGCGCCGATTATTATGTTTATTTCAATTTTCATTTAATCATTTTGTTGTGTCATATATGTTTTCTAAATTGATATTATTGTTGATTAATTTTAATTCTTAGAATAACTTTCTATATAAGATACAATCAATTGAATTTTAATTAGTTATCAAAACCTTAATCAAATAGTATCACTTAAATGTTAGGATGCCAACTCAGTTCATTTATTATTAAAATTTCGAATTTTACTTCATCTAAATGTTTTGCTCAATGAAATCTTTCTTACCTTAATTTTCTTAATCCTCTTCTCCTAATATGCATGAAACCTGAACTTTTCTCAGGAGATTAGTCTCAAAAACGGAAATTAGATAGTTTGGAAATTAAACAAAATTTTAACTAATACCATTTATAAAAATTCATATTCTAAATGTTACAAATATAGATGTGACGCCTATGAAATCATTTGCATAATTTTAATATCGTTTCTCAAAAGCTTTTAGAGAAGCACCTGCATGGTACAAAAAAAACCTTTTTTTTGTATGATAACACAAATTTATATGGAAAAGAATTATATTTAAGCATTCAAAAACAGTTCGTTCTAAAACGTTTCTCGTGGTGCATCGGTTTAAATTGTTAAAATATTTAGCAAGTGAAATTTGTTACTGGTAAAATATAAGTTTGTGAATGATAAATTTTGTGACTTATGAAACTTTAAATTCTTATAAACTATTACATGCCATCTACATCTGTTAACCAAATACCAGGTAAGTTATTTAATCTTTTAACATTATCATAGAGTATTACCCATATTTCGTTATTCTTAATATTACGTTCAAATTCTTATTTGATTTTGGCCTCTTAGAATTTTTTTAATAAGTTTGCAATGATCATTCTCTTAATTCAATACTGTATATTATTTAGATCAAAATACATTTAAAAATCACCAACCTGTTTGTATTTTCGTTTCACAAAATATGCGACTTTCTTGATACTGCAATTTCTTCCTGATGCTAATCTATTTTATTGGAAACTGGATATAACTATTCATATTCTAGGAATATGATTCACACTTTGATTTAATTGTGCATAAAATGATTTTTAAGATAGATATGTTATGATGATATTTCACTTCTTTCAATAAAATTCATTAACTGATTCAAAAAACATCTAATCACCTCGGCTTCTCTTACAACAAACGCCTCATCCCCCTTCTTCTTCAACCCTTTGTTGATAACCGGAAGTTTTACACACTCTAGAATGTTTCATTCATTCTATTGTCTGATTGGTCAGCGCTAATTTCGATATATTGTAATTTTACAATAGAAATATTCAAAAACATATGTATACAATCTATATCTTTTCGGTTTTTCATTCACCGCATATTTAAACATAATATTTCAATAGATTTCTTTTTTAATAAAATTCCAATCTCATCATTTGTCAATAATCATAGTAATTATCAGTTGGTATTTATTTCACATGTTTAAACTCCCTTTTTTATCGACATAGCATACAAATTATAGATTTCCTTAAATTTATGTCGCTAACAAATGAATCTCTTTAGTGTCTAATGTCTCGCTTCCGTTAAATAATTAGTTGTGCTTGGTTTCTTTCAAGATTCTGTCTTATGTTATAACGTAGAATTATTTTGTTGATAATTTGTAATGATATTTGGATCTAGCTTATGTATTTATCTTTGATTATTACTATATTGAAATTCAATTTGATATCTTGATGAATATTTATGATTGATAAAGTTTAGAGAAAATTATTGACAAATGATTATTTATTTTGTATTAGGTAATCAATCGGAATTTTTACATACTTGTTTATTCTACATACGCTATAATATAGGTTTTATGATTCTTTTCCATATATAATATTCTCCATTGTTTCTAAATTTAAATTGAGTAATCTTATCAAATTTTTGTTTGAATTTTTCTTTCAAACTTAAACTATTTTATGAAAATATTTAGATGTCACGTTTCAAATTACATAAGTTTTTGTTAAATTAAATATCTTTAACTGAAACATTTTTAATTGACGTTCTTAAACAACAATTTTAGATCTTTCTTAATTATTAAGTTAATTATCTAATTTCCAGACCAATCTATCGACATGACTTATGAGTCCTGTAGGTTTGATGAATTTGACAAATTCTATTATCAAACTACCATTTTCTTAAATTCATGATCTATTTAATAACTTAGAATTTTGAACTTAAATCAACTTATTATTTCTAAGAAATTTTTCTACTAGACATTATACCTTTATATAATGCTAATCAAATTGAATTTATATCATATTTGATATTATATTTTGACCTACTACTTGAAATTCTTATTATTATTGACTGAATGTTCTAAGAAACTGAATTTGTTGTCATATTTTATTGTTATGATTGTTTTATCTTATGATATTTTAATCTTTAACATCTATGATCTTAATATATTATTTCTTATTGAATATATCATCTCAATATATATATATATATATATATATATATATTAATACATATACTCTATCCAAATTCTAAAGAAAACATTGAAATAAAGAAAAATTTACATATTTGGATGTAATACTAGTGATATACAATGTATTATAAATAATTTAAAAGATTCAATATGCAAATAAAATTTGACATTACAATTTCGAATGACAATAATGCAGAAGATACTTAATGATACATAGAGATTTTATAAAGATTTTAAAAAAAGAATACAGATGTCGCTGGTAGCAAAATTACAATTAGAATTAAAGAATGAAAATCTCTCTTTGTTATATGAAAACATAAATTTGTATTTTTTTTTAAAAAAGGAATTTTTTGGTAACCAAAGGAGAACAGAATTATTTATGGAAAAAGTTTAGTTAGTTGATTTTGAACCCCTCTCGAGAGAACATCTAATATGAGTTCTCTCAAATTTGCTGAATAATATAATAGTAATTGATATATTAAAATAGCAGCAGATTATAATAATTAGCATGATAAGATCAGTGCGTGAATAATTCCTTAAATAATTATATTGAAATAGTGTTAGTGATTTTTCCGGGTTCTAAATTATAAATTTAGAAAAGTGGTTCCGGCGATTCTAAAAGACGTGCTTAGAATCAGAACGAGTGATCCTGATACCTAGTTGGTGAGTCCAGTCCAGATTTTATAAATTATTTTTTAAGAATTAACAGACCTTTAAATAAAATTAAGATAGATGCATCTATATCACAATTTTGAATACTGACAAAATTAACGTTAAAGATATATAAAATTTCACCTGAAGAGAAGAGAAAATTTTTTTGAATAGACAATTTTATCGCATATAGTTATTTGACATTTATACACGTCAAGTGTAATTTTCGACGATTTGAACGTTTAGAATAAGTAGTTAATTAGGTTGTTCTTCTAGTATATAGTTTGTTTTTTTAATTGTAAGGTTCGTAGAAAGTACGATTATTGTTCTTTATTATATTTTGGGAATAGTAATTCATTTTCACTTGTTATCTGATGGTATATAATATATAATTTTTGATTCCAACTCACTTTGGTATTAATTCAACTCCTATTTCATTGAATTTGAAAAATTTTGGATCCTATAAAACTTTTGATATAATCAGTGACATTAAGTTAATTTTCAGTGACAGAAAAATTGTAGATGTCATTAGATAATTTAATGGTCTTAGAATATATTGAACAAGCAGTCACTATAGATTTGCAATAGTATAATTGACAATTTTGGAATATTCTTTGGAAATTTATAAATTTAAAATTTAAATTATTAATTTTTTTTAATCTTTGAACCCTCCCTGAGGTAAGAGCGAGTAAGTCGATTTTGTAGTAATTTATCTTTCAGAATATAAAATTTCATATTCATCTGAGCCGGGCATAATAATTTGACAATTCCTGTCAAAATTTCAAATAGGTTATATTCAGTGATAAAGGTGTTTTCACATTAGTGTAGTTACTACCACGATTGTAACAACAGCATCTAATAATCAAATTTCAAATAAAATCATATAATACATAATTATCAAAACAGTAGAACATTAAATATATTATAATTTGTCGGCCCAACGTGTGGCGAATTAAGAATTTTTCTTGATAATTAGGTTGACGTTAACATTATAATAATTGTCACCCAAAACGTGGGGTGATTAAAACTGTGCATATAATTATAAAAATATTAAAAATTTATTGACATTATTATAAAAAAAATTTAAATATTTACGATGGAACAAAGAATGACGTTAAGAGATGGTAAACAGGTAGGAGTTGAAAGTGGATCCGATGAAGAAAGGGAAGAACAGGAGGATAGTAGACGGGAACCCCAAGGAGGAACAAATAGCAATGATCATTGGATGCAACAATTTCTTTTGAAAATTAATGAGAATATGAATAGGAAATTTGAAGAAAATAGGGCAGATATGAATAGTATGGAAAAGAATATGCGAGGAGATATGTATACAATGAGGGAGGAGATTAAGGGGGATATTAACAATATCACAGGAAACATGGACAGGCTGGAAAAGAAAATAGAAGAAGGAAAAATTGAAAATTTAAAGGAGATTAGGAAAATTAGGGAAGAAAATAATGGATTTAGAAAGAAAATTGAAAAGGTGAAAGAGGATATGAAGGGCCAGAAGGAAAATTTGCGCATGGAAATTCAAGAAATTGGCATTAAAATCAGGGAAGATACAAACAAGCAGGTGGTAGAAGAAGTTCAAGAACTAGGAAGATGCCTAGAAGAAAATTTATCTGGAGTAATTCAAGTAGAAGTGAAGAAACAAAATGAGAATTTAATTGAAGAGATACAGTCCATTAAAGTACAAGGACAAACAAATAAAGAAGTGATGCAAATTTATGAAAAAAATATTTATTGGAAAATAAAAGACTTAGATGGTAATACCGAAAAACAAATCATGATATATGATAAAAGAAATAATAATTATGATAGGGGGAAACAATTTAACGAAGAATTGAAGGAAATGAATAAAATATTACAAGAAAATGTAAAAGAAATAGAAGAAACTACAAAACAAAATGCCGGACGAATAATTTATACAGAAAATATAGAAATAAGAGTGAAATGTGACAGAAATATGAAAATATTTGATCAAAAAGTTTTTATTATCATAATTGGAAATGAAATAATATGAATTGAGATTATGGTGGATAAGAAAATAATAAAAAATAATTTCAATGATATAGAAGAATTTGAGATACAAATTGTAATGCATTTCTGGGAAGAAAATACAGAAACGAGAATATATGATGAAGATAATGAGATATGGGGCAATGAATTTAAAAAGAACATAGTGGAAAAGTTAAAGAAATCTAGTAAACGAATATGGCAAAACGATTTTAAACAGAACATCATGAAAAATTTGAACATATTTAGGAAACTCATAGAGAATCAAACAATAAGAGAAGAGAATAAGACGAAGTTTAGGAAAAGAAAATAAAATTGAATTATATGACAGGATTATAGGAATGAAATCTAGAAAACGAAAAGGAATTGTACATGGTAAAGAATGGATATAAAAACAATATGTAAATGAAATATTTATTATTAACAAGTAATATTTAAAAACATATTTAAATAGAAATTATATTAACATGGATTGATAATAGAAGAAATGATAGACATGTAGATATGAATTATGGAAATGAAAATAGAAGTTACAGAAATGAAAAACGAATATATGGAAATGGAGATGAAATTTATGACAAGTATTGTGAGAATAAAAGAGATTTTAGAAACTTTGATAGAAGATATGATAATGAAAATAGAAATAAAAATTAAGCAACAAAATAGATGGACAGGATGAAATAATTACATTTATAGGAACAAACGGATGGAAGTTATATGAACTAAGCAAATATATGATAAAAAAGATTGAATTAAAGGATGAAAAAGAAGTTGATATGTAAGCATAGTCGATGGAGAAGTTAGAAACAGACATAGTTATTGATGAATTGATGAAATATAAGGAAATAATTGATTTTGAATAGATAGATAGAATTAAATGGTAAAATAATTGAATTTCTGGAAGATAGAGAAGTATTTGTAATTACACAAGATTATGCAAAGGAAATTTTGAAAAATTTACATGAAGAACATGGACATGTTGGGACTAGGAAGTTATGGATGCTTTTTAGAGAAAACTATATAACAAAAAAGGATTTAGCAATTGCCAAAAATATTTGTAAAGTGTGTGCCATATGTCAACTAGCAAAAGAAAAAAATTATCACAATAAAAATTTGACAAAATCAATAGTTGCACAGAAGCCATTACAAATTGTTGCTATAGATTTCATAAGCAATTTAATACCGAGCATACAAGAGAATAAACACATATTTGTTATCACTGATATTTATACGAAATTTGTTTATTAGCATTAGGAAACCATCGTCAAATCCAGCTGAGAGATACATCAAAGAGATAAACAAGTACTTACGAATTTTATGTAATCAGGATCACTGTCAATGGGAAAATAATTTAAATCACGTAGAAAGATTCCTTAACCAAATACCTCATGATGTTACAAATGAATGCCCAGAATATTTATTTACTGGGATAATACCCCAAAGAAATTGGATAGTGAATCGAAAATTGGAAATGAAAGATGTTTTGAATAGGGTGAATGAAAGACTGCAGAAGCAAGCTAAAAAATATATTAAAAAGATGAACCAAAAAAATAAAAAGAAGACAGTTTTTGAAAAAGGAAAATTTGGTGATTGTAAGATCATTGCAAGTTGCAAAAAGATCAGAGAATAGTTGCGCAGAATTATTGCTACCGTTTCAGGGACCTTATGTAGTAGGTAACGAAGGAGCACAAAATAGTTACCAATTATTAGACCCCATTACGGGAAATGAAAGAGGAGTTTTTAACATAGAACAGGTATATAAATATTATACTTAACTTGGAACAAATGATATTATGTTACGTGAAATTTTAATAGATATAGTAGATTTGAGAAGTTTTATAGGAATTAGGAATAATAGTTTAATTTGATTGAAGATACATTCTAGAGATAATTATTCGAAAGATATAACTATGTTACTAAGATATTAGTATGATATTTGGCAATTTTGAAAGATAAATTATAATTATATGCAAGAATCGATTTATCATTCTTTTATTAGGGGGATTTAATACATATACTCTATCTAAATTCTAAAGAAAACATTGAAATAAAGAAAAATGTACATATTTGGATGTAATACTAGTGATATACAATGTATTATAAATAATTTAAAAGATTCAATATGCAAATAAAATTTGACATTACAATTTCGAATGACAATAATGCAGAAAATACTTAATGATACATAGATTTTATAAAGATTTTAAAAAAGAATACAGATGTCGCTGGTAGCAAAATTACAATTAGAATTAAAGAATGAAAATCTCTCTTTGTTATATGAAAACATAAATTTGTATTTTTTTTAAAAAAGGAATTTTTTGGTAACCAAAGGAGAACAGAATTATTTATGGAAAAAGTTTAGTTAGTTGATTTTGAACCCCTCTCGAGAGAACATCTAATATGAGTTCTCTCAAATTTGCTGAATAATATAATAGTAATTGATATATTAAAATAGCATCAGATTATAATAATTAGCATGATAAGATCAGTGCGTGAATAATTCCTTAAATAATTATATTGAAATAGTGTTAGTGATTTTTCCAGGTTCTAAATTATAAATTTAGAAAAGTGGTTCCGGCGATTCTAAAAGACGTGCTTAGAATCAGAACGAGTGATCCTGATACCTAGTTGGTGAGTCCAGTCCAGATTTTATAAATTATTTTTCAAGAATTAACAGACCTTTAAATAAAATTAAGATAGATGCATCTATATCACATTTTTGAATACTGACAAAATTAACGTTAAAGATATATAAAATTTCACCTGAAGAGAAGAGGAAATTTTTTTGAATAGACAATTTTATCGCATATAGTTATTTGACATTTATACACGTCAAGTGTAATTTTCGACGATTTGAACGTTTAGAATAAGTAGTTAATTAGGTTGTTCTTCTAGTATATAGGTTGTTTTTTTAATTTTAAGGTTCGTAGAAAGTACGATTATTGTTCTTTATTATATTTTGGGAATAGTAATTAATTTTCACTTGTTATCTGATGGTATATAATATATAATTTTTGATTCCAACTCACTTTGGTATTAATTCAACTCCTATTTCATTGAATTTGGAAAATTTTGGATCCTATAAAACTTTTGATATAATCAGTGACATTTAGTTAATTTTCAGTGACAGAAAAATTGTATATGTCATTAGATAATTTAATGGTCTTAGAATATATTGAACAAGCAGTCACTATAGATTTGCAATAGTATAATTGATAATTTTGGAATATTCTTTGGAAATTTATAAATTTAAAATTTAAATTATTAATTTTTTTTAATCTTTGAACCCTCCCTGAGGTAAGAGCGAGTAAGTCGATTTTGTAGTAATTTATCTTTCAGAATATAAAATTTCATATTCATCTGAGCCGGGCATAATAATTTGACAATTCCTGTCAAAATTTCAAATAGGTTATATTCAGTGATAAAGGTGTTTTCACATTAGTGTAGTTACTACCACGATTGTAACAACAGCATCTAATAATCAAATTTCAAATAAAATCATATAATACATAATTATCAAAACAGTAGAACATTAAATATATTATAATATATATATATATATATATATATATATATATAAATATATATATATATATATATATATATATATATATATATATATATATATATATATATATATATATATATATATATATATATATATATATATATATATATATATATATATATATATATATATATATATATATATATGTATCTCTCAATATCTTAGGGATTCCGTCGTAAGTAGGGCTGAATTCAACTCTTATTTACTACCCAACGTTTCGAAAAATTTTATTTTCTTTCTCAAGGCTGAAATATGGACATGTTGGTACAATTCATTAATTAACATTTTTTTTATACTTACGTGTAAAGTGAGTTAATAAATATTAAAATTGTTCATACTCGGAACAAAAAAAAATATATTTTATGTATAGATAAGTTTTAAGTACTAATTCAAAAGGATCTTTTTGATTTGAAGGAACATTATATGTCACATTTTGCTTTATATATATATATATATATATATTATAATATATTCAATATTCTTTTATAAATTACCCCACGTTTGGGTGACAAATTATAATATATCTAATTCTCTATATGAATTTTAATTATTTAATTTTAATGTAAACCTTCATGTAAAGATGAATTTCAATTCACCTCACGTTGATGTATATTGTCGCAGCGACAATTCTTGTACATACAACTTAAAACCTTATGTAAGAAATTTCTACTTTGACAGTAGTTGTCAAAAATATGCCCGACTCTAATAAATATTAATTTAGAATTCCTAAAAATAAATATATATGTGTAATCGACCTATTACTCTTCTCTCAGGGTGGGATCAAACTGTTAAAAAAAATTAATTATTCAAAATTCGTTAAAATTTTTACGTATCACCAAATTATCCATTTCAATATTGGTCAGAACCTATAGTAACTGTATGTTTAATATTATAAAAGGCACTTCAAATCTCTGATGACGTTTCCAATATTTCTGTCACTGAAAATCACCAACTGTCACTGATTTGATCGACAGTTTTATTTAATGAAAAATGTTTAATTTTCTGAAATAATGTTATAAAAAGACTATAGTGAATAGGAATGCTAAATTCTATATTTTACTACTAGATTCAAATACAAATTTAGAAATTGATATTCCCCAAAACTTATTATAAACGAAACAACAATCGTAATTTCTACGAAACTTAGAATTACTACAACCTATATGCTATAAATTAACCTAATGAACAACGTTTAATAAAAGTTCCAATTGTCGATCTGAATCTTGATATGGATAAATGTCAAAAAACAAGCTTCACTCAAATTTCTCTAGTTCGAAACTTTTCTTCTCTCATGTGAATTTCCTTATATGATTTATTAATTTTGTTTGCAATCAAAAATTTAATAGTTGCATCTATGTCAAATTTAATTTGAAAATAGGCCTTATTATTTCTCGAGAAATTATTGTAAAGAAACTGGATCGGACTCACCAACTAATAACTGGAAAACTCGTACAGTATTTAATCTTAGAATTCAGGAAACTTTCTAAATTTTATTCAGAAATCTGGAACACACGATGCAATTCTTATTCGAATTATGCACGCACTGGCTTTATAATGAAATGGCTTTTGAATCTGGTTGTATAAATATACAATTTCTACTATCTACCAAAAATTGAGACAACTCTAATTACGATTTTGCCTCTTCGGGATTTCAAACACAACTAACTAAACTTTTTTCAAATAAATGAATCTCCTCTTCTTTGGTTACGAAAAATTCCTTTTTTTAAAAACAATACTAATTTATGTTTCCCTATAACAAAGAGAGATTTGAATTCTTTTATTATCATTGTAATTCTGATAGCAGAGACATCTGTATTTTAAAATTTCAAATATATTCTCCATAATGTAATATAATTCTGTCTATCATTAAATATATTCTACATAAACGTCATCCGAAAATTGAAATGTCACATTTGATTTTTATACCGAATTTTTTTGAAAATTATTGATTATACCTATAATACAGTGTGTATCGGAAGTATTGCATACAAATATAAATAGTTTTCCTTATTTCAATGTTTCTTTTACATTTTGAACGGAGGAACTGTATTAAATCCCCCTAATAAAAGAATGACAAATCGATTCTTGTATAATATTATAATTAATCTTTCAAAATTTCCAAATATCTTATTAGTATCCTAGTAAAACATATTAATATATTCCAAATGATTATTAACATATTTCTGAAAACTTATCTTCAATCAAATTAAACTATTATCACTAATTCCCATAAAACTTATTAACTCTACTATATCAATTTTTAAAATTTCATGTAAAATACGATCATTTGTTATTCTAAAATTTCCTATATACATGTTGATAAAATTTTTTTTATGATCTCAAATGTTTTCAACTCTATTCTACTCTGTCTAAATATTTTATATTGAATTGAATATAATTTTGTTTCAACATTTCTCAATATTCTTCACTTTGATATTATATCTATATTTTCATTAAGCAACCCTCGGTTTTCTTCGACATTCTTCTCTCATACGTCTTTGATAATTCATTTATGAATCTATAATATTCTTTATTACACTCTGTCCAATTACTATTACTTTTCACATCTTCTATTTATTCTATCTCACGAACAGAATTATTAGCCATTCTAATTTCTTTTTCACACAATCCTTCATATTTCATTATCAATTTCTTCACTTTCCCTTCATATTCCTTATTTCCACTCATTAACTTCAATTCTACCATAATTCCATTCCTCTTTATATTCCATAACTTCCTATTATCCTCTTCAATTGCCAATACTTCCATATTTACCTCCTCAAATTCAATTATTTTAATATTTAATTCTATCTATCTATTCAAAATCGATTATTTCCTTATATTTCATCAATTCATCAATAACTATGTCTGTTTCTAACTTCTTTACAAACAATGCTTACGTATCAACTTCTTTCCCATCCTTTAATTTAATCTTTTGTATCATAGATTTGCTGCGTTCATATAACTTCCTTCCGTTTACCCCTATAAATGTAATCATTCCATCCTGTCCATCTATTTTGTTGCTTAATTTAATTTCTATTTTCATTATCATTTCTTCTATCAAAGTTTCTAAAATCTCTTCTATTCTCAAAATACTTATTGTCATCAATTTTACCTCCATTTCCATATATTCGTTTTTCATTTCTGTAACTTCTATTTTCACTTCCATAATTCATATCAACATGTCTATCAATTTTTTTTATCAAACCCTGTTTATATAATTTTCTATTTACATATGTTTTTAAATATTACTTGCTAATCATAAACCTTTTATTTACATATCGGTTTTATATCCATCCCTTACCATGTACAATTCCCTTTTGTTTTTAGATTTCATTCCTATAATTTTTTCATATAATTCAATTTTATTTTCTTTTCCTAAAGTTCGTCTTATTCTCTTCTCTTATTGTTTGATTCCCTATGAGTTTCTGTAGCTTCTTTCTGTTCTCCACCATATCTTTTTTAATTTTGAAGTCCCATATCTCATCAATTTCTTCCCTCAAATGCATTGAAATTTGCATCTCAAATTCTTTCATATCATTGAAATTGCTTTTTATTATTTTCATATCCACCATAATCTCAATTCGATTCATTTCATTTCCAATTCTCTTAATAAATATTCTTGGATCAATTATTTTCATATTTCTATCAAGTTTCACTCTAATTTCGACATTTCCTTTGTAAATTATGCGTTCTTCAATTTGTCTTGTGGTTTCTTGTATCACTTCCATAGTTTCTTTTATTCTTCTGTTCATTTCCTTTAATTCCCAATTAAGTTGTATCCCCCTATCATAATTATTATTTCTTTTATCATATGTCACGATTTGTTTCACTATATTACCATATATGTCTTTTATTTTCCAATAAATATTTTTCTCATAAATTTGCATAACTTCTTCACTTCCTAGGTTCTGTAAATCAATGTCTAACATATCATCTTTTGTTTGTCTTTGTACTTTTATCGACTGTATTTCATCAATTTCCTTCTCAACTTTTTTAATCTCCGTTAAACTTTGGATTTTTACTTCGTCAATTTCCTTTTCCATTTTATTACATATTTTCTGCTCTATAGTATCATTATTTATATTTACATTCATCTTGTTCTGCTCATTTATTTCTTGTATCATGCTATCCATGTTATCTAGCATATCATCCGTCTTTTCATTATAATTCTCCTCTATATTGTGAAAATTTTCCACCATTATGTCCGATTTTCTACTTATTTTTTAAAATCTCCACTTATTTCATTACACCACTTACTCATATCTTCTCTCATACCATTCATATTTGCATTCATACTATTTATGTTTTCATCTTGTTTGTCCATTTTTTTATTCAAATATCCAAATAATTGTCGCATCATTTCCATCATCTGATGATCTTGACTTTTTCTTCCTTGCGCTTCCTGTCTTCCATCCTCCTGTTCTGCTGCTTCATCTCCCGTCAAAACTTCTCCTGATTGTTCCCTTCCTTGTTCCAAGCACTGCACCTGAAAATCTGCTCTTCCATGACTCCTTTCTTCCTTTCTTCTTCAGATCCACTTTCAACTCCTACCTGTTTACTATCTATTAACGTCATTCTTCTTTATATCGTAGATATTTAAAATTTTTAATAATAATGTCAATAAATTTCAATATTTTTATGATGATATGCTAATTTCTAATTGCCCCACGTTTTGGGTGCCATATTATAATATATATCTAATATCCTTTTATTTTAATTATAATTGCCCCGCGTTGGAAGCCAAATTATGATATATTCAATATTCTTTTATAGTTGCCCCACCATTGGGTGACAAATTATAATATATCTAATTCTCTATATTAATTTTAATTATTTAATTTTATTGTAAACATTCCTGTAAAAATGAATTTCAATTCACCTCACGTTGATGTATATTGTCGCAGCGACAATTCTTGTACATACAACTTAAAACCTTATGTAAGAAATTTCTACTTTGACAGTAGTTGTCAAAAAAATGCCCGGCTCTAATAAGTATTAATTTCGTATTTCTAAAAATGAATTTATATGTATAATCGACCTATCACTCTTGTCTCAGGGTGGGATCAAACTGTTAAAAAAAATAATTATTCAAAAATTTTTTAATTTTTTACGTATCTCCAAATTATCTGTTTCACTATTAGTCAGAACCTATAGTAACTGTATGTTTAATATTATAAAAGGCACTTTAAATCTCTGATGACGTTTCCAATATTTCTGTCACTGAAAATTACCAACTGTCACTGATTTGATCGACAGTTTTATTTAATGAGAAATGTTTAGTTTCCTGAAATAATGGTATAAAAAGATATAGTGAATAGGAATGCAAAATTCTATATTATACTACTAGATTCAAATACAAATTAATATTCCCCAAACTTATTATAAACGAAGCAACAGTCGTAATTTCAACGAAACTTAGAATTACTACAACCTACATGCTATAAATAACCCTAATGAGAAACGTTTAATAAAAGTTCCAATTGACGATCTGAATCTTGATATGAATAAATGTCAAAAAACAAGCTTCACTCAAATTTTTCTAGTTCAAAACTTTTCTTCTCTTATGTGAATTTCCTTATATGATTTCTTAATTTTGTTTGCAATCAAAAATCTAATAGATGCATCTATGTCAAATTTAATTTAAAAATAGGCCTTATTATTTATCGAGAAATTATTGTAAAGAAACTGGATGGGACTCACCAACTAATAACTGTACAACTCGTACAATTCTAATTGATCTTAGAATTCAGGAAACTTTCTAAATTTTATTTAGAAATATGGAACACATTCACCACACACGATGCAATTCTTATTCGAATTATGCACGCACTGGCTTTATAATGAAATGGCTTTTGAATCTGGTTCTATAAATATACAACTTCTACTATCTACCAAAAATTGAGACAACTCCAATTACGATGTTGCCTCTTCGAGATTTCAAACACAACTACCTAAACTTTCTTCAAATAAATAAATCTCCCCTCCTTTGGTTACGAAAAATCCTTTTTTTCAATAAAAATACTAATTTATGTTTCCCTATAACAAAGAGAGATTTGAATTATTTTATTATCATTGTAATTCTCATAGCAGAGACATCTGTATTTTAAAATTCCAAATATATTCTCCAAAATGTAATATAATTCTGTCTATCATTAAATATATTCTACATAAACGTCATCCGAAAATTAAAATGTCACATTCGATTTTTATGCCGAATCTTTCAAAATTATTTATTAAACCCATAATACTGTTACGGGTTAAATGGAGTAGCTTACCTTATCATGATGGGTCATGCAATATATAGTAAAATATTCAAGTGAAACAAATGAATTTATTATAATACTTCTTTCTTACCATTTCAGAGAATTTGGTTCACAAACTAACACTTGTACACTGTCGAATTTAGTCTTCATTAATTCTACTTTGTATCACTGAATGTAGCTCCTACAAAGGGAAATATATTATTAAGAATATCAACTTTCAAAAATTGTATTCCATAATATAAGTGGTAGATATAGGATCTCCATTTAACCAGTTATTATAATAACAATAGTTTTTTTATCTTCTTTTAATTTGAAATATACTTCCCTAACTCTTCAAGGTATAATCGAGTAATCTACAAGGAAATAAGAAATAAATAACATATAATAAAGTTCCAAACTTCATAATTAGATTTATATAGGTAATTCATAACAAATTAATAGAACTTACTTGTAAGCTGGCAGCACAAACTTATGAACCTTAATCATATATACATATATATCTTTAAAGGTGCTCTCGAACATTGGTTGATCTATTATGATTATTTTTAAAGGCATTTAATTGTATCATCATCATTTGTTTTATAGCACATCGTAATAAACAGATATATTTGAGAAAGAACCTGCACTGTTTGCTTTCAGAAAGCACTCCGAACCCACTATTATATTCCTTTCCTAACCTCAGGACCGGGGGGACGAGAGTATATATAATAATAGAAAGCTTGTCTCGTGCATATGGTCATAGATATATATATATATATATATATATATATATATATATATATATATAATATACATATATACAGGGTGTTTTCAAATGACACTTACAACGTTTGCATGTAGATACCTCTCGCAAAATTGGACAAGATGATATAGAGATTGAGGGGTCCAACCCATTAACTTTTCGAAATACAGGGTGTTAAAGTTATGAAAAATATAATGTTATAATTTGATAACTTTAAAATGGATGAAAATATTGATCTGACATTTGGCAGGTTGTTTTTAAATGTAAAAGGGCATATTTTGATGGAAAAACATATTCCAATTCTTGATCCAGTGGTGTACATTTGGAATAATATGTCTCCTTCCCCCTCCCATTTTTTACGCCACTGCCATTTGAAGCTATTTTTATTTGATTTTGTATTCCTCAATAGTTTTCACGTGAAAAACGCATAACCTTTACATATCAAAAAGTTTGTAGTTTTCAAGATATTTAATGTTTTTATGAAGTCTGCAGGATCACTTTTTAATGAAAAAAATAAAAAAAATATTTTTCTTGAATGTTTTTTAATAACTACCAAACTACTAATGGTAAGAATATGTAACAGGAACTAATTTGTGAAACAGCAATGCATATAAAACATTGAGAGAGAATTGTTGAAAATACTTTCCCAAACTTGTGATTTTATTAACAAAAGAATTAATGACACCAAAAAATAAGATAATTACAAAGTTAAATAATATCCCATTCAAATATAATTTTTAACTAAGCAGCCAACAAATTATAAAAGATGTTAGAAAATTTGTCCATTTACATTTACACATAATCTGCAACGTTTTCTCATTGAAAATCGCATACCTCAGAAAGACTGGCGATTGCCGCAAATAATTTCTGTAACTGCATGGATTCTTGCTATCAGTGCCTCCTCCGTATAGTAGGCTATGGATGTCAATAATGAAATGGTAAATGTCATTTTGTTTAACTTCAAAACGAAAATGAATTATTTGTAATTAAATTGGTTTATGCAACTTTCACACTTTTTGTTATGATGGATTATACTTTTGAAGAAATGGCTGATATGCAACTAATACACGGGGAAGCCAGAAATAATGGTAGACGTTCGACGTTCCGAGCGCTTATATAGAGAAAGATATCCAAATCGACCTAGATTTCCATGTCACACAACATTTTCTCAAATTGACAGGAGATTGCGAGAATTTGGACAATTCAATTCAAAATTACGAGGTAGAGGTAGAAAACGAACTGTGCAATTAAAGGAGGCTGTTCTAGACCGTATTGAAAATAGACCTGATTTAAGCACTCGCACCATTGGCAAATATTTAAATGTAAGTACCTCAACTGTGTGGAATGTTTTAAATGAACAGCAGTTATATCCTTATAAGTATACCCAAGTTCAGGCCCTAAAATAAACATATTGCCCTCAAAGAGTGAAGTTTGCCAATTGGTACACCCAAAAATGTTTAGAAAATAGGAATTTTACCGAATTTGTTCTATTTACTGATGAAGCCAAATTCACACGTGAAGGAATTTTTAATTCAAGGAATAGCCACGTGTGGGATGACGAAAATCCATATGTAATTCGACAACGTGGATTTCAGGAAAAATTCTCGCTTGACGTGTGGGCGGGCATTCTTGAAGATTGTATAGTGGGTCCATATTTATTACCTAATAAACTCAATGGTAATACTTATTGTAATTTTTTTAGAGAAACCCTGCCTGATTTATCAAACGACATTGTACCATTAAATATTAGGGATAATGTATGGCTTAAGCACGATGGGGCATCTGTACATTATTCTCTAGCGGCCAGACAACTTATAACCCAACAATACGTAAACAACTGGGTAGGCCGAGGTGGACCCAACATGTGGCCTGCGAGGTCACCGGATTTGAATCCAATCGATTTCTTTCTGTGGGGTTACATGAAGTCCCTAGTCTACAATACAATAGTAGAAACGGAGAAGGAACTGATAGCAAGAATCCATGCGGCTACAGAAATTATTTCCGGCAATCACCAGTATTTCCAAGGTATGCGATTTTCAATGAGAAAACGTTGCAGATTATGTGTAAATGTAAATGGACAAAATTTTGAACATCTTTCGTAATTTGTTGACTTTGTAATTATCTTATTTTTTATTGTCATCAATTCTTTTGTTAATAAAATCACAAGTTTGGAAAAGTATTTTCAACAACCCTCTCTCAATGTTTTATATGAATTGCTGTTTCACAAATTAGTTCCTGATACATATTCTAACCATTAGTAGTTTGGTAGTTATTTGAAAACATTCAAGAAAAATATTTTTTTTATTTTTTTATTGAAAAGTGATCTTGCAGACTTCATAAAAACATTAAATATATTGAAAACTACAAATTTTTTGATATGTAAAGGTTATGCGTTTTTCACGTGAAAACTATTGAGGAATACAAAATCAAATAAAAATAGCTTCAAATGCCAGTGGCGTAAGAAATGGGAGGGGAAAGGTGACATATTCCTCCAAATGTACACCACTGGATCAAGAATTGAAACATGTTTTTCCATCAAAATATGCACTTTCACATTTAAAAACAACCTGCCAAATGTCAGATCAATATATTCATCCATTTCAAAGTTATAAAACTAAAACATTATATTTTTCATAACTTTAACACCCTGTATTTCGAAAAGTAAATGGGTTGGACCCCTCAATCCCTATATCATCTTGTCCAATTTTACGAGAGGTATCTACATGCAAACGTTGTAAGTGTCATTTGAAAACACCCTTTATATATATATATATATATATATATATATATATATATATATATATATATATATATATATATAAATATTGGGGTAGCAGCAAATAAAAGTACACTCTTTATAATATTTCCAAGCTTTCGGAAACGTTTATTTCCATCATCAGGGAGCACTACAAAAAATCACAAAAACGTTACAACAACTAAATGCGACCAACACCACAATCCGCCAAGCCAAAACAACCCCGACCAATCGCAAAATCTCTCTCTCTCACAAAAAGCAGCGAAGTAGTCAAGCATGCTTCAACCCAACAAAAAGCACTGATGGCGACACAAAAAACATGAACTGTCAGAAAAGGTCAAACTGTGACAAAATTTTACCCGACTATAATACTGAAATAATTATATTTAATAACAAAGCCAATACATCACATTGAAATTCTTTTGTAGTCAAAAAATTTTTGAAGAATATTATCAATTATGTAAAAACATCTAGCTATTCAAGCACCACAAACTCTCATCTCTCACATAAGAGAGTGTATGTTGCAGGAATCAACCAGCTTATAAAAAATATATTCTATTTAAAATGTTTGAAGAATATTATCAATTATGTAAAAACAACTAGCTATTCAAGCACCACAAACTCTCATCTCTCACATAAGAGAGTGTATGCTGCAGGAATCAACCAGCTTAAAAAATATCTTCTATTTAAAATATGTATGTGATAGAATTATTTCTTTTTTTTTGAATTTATCAAAGTAAACAAAAAACATTTATTGGGTATTATGGCACAATTCCAACCGTTTCAAAGCAAATTACGTCTATTACCAGAAAATTCCTTCATACTTACATTATGTTGAGATTAATAAAAATAGTTGTTATAACGCTGTGACACAAGAAACATGACAAAGTCGAAATTACTAAAAAGCTTAATAAAATTCACATTACATTTTAAAATATTATTTCCGCAAACTGAAACATTTCATACACAAACGGCAAATCCATCTATCACGTTATTATACGAAACTAGTTATAATTTTTGTTCCTGTTAATGGTAGGTGCACATTCCAAAGCGACAAAAAACCACAACAGGTGGGGGAATAAAATTGAATATTATTATTAAAAAGATATTTTTATGATAAAATTGAAGAATTATGTAAATCCCGAATCATATTGAAATTTTGTTGTGTGTCAACAGACAGTAAAAAAGAGTAAATTTCACTAAGATTTTTTATATCTGATTTTTTATTGATAGAATTTGGCTCCTGTGCGATAAAAGTCATTTCCAAAAAGAGCCTCTTATGATAATTATTCTCCATTGTTAAAACCTTTACATCAGAATAATTCATACGATGGTCCTCAACATTCACATGTTCTGCCAGAGCACATCTCTCTGGATGCAACCGAGTGTCAGACTTATGGGACGATATCCTTTGGGATAAGGTCCTAGAAGTCTGGCCAATATATTTATTATTACAATCACCACAAGGTATAGAGTAAACCACATTTGAGAGAGCTAAGGTTGGAGTCCTGTCCTTTAGTTTGCTAAAAACGGATTTAATTGTCAAAACTGTACTAAAAGCGATCTTAACGTTACTAAGTTGTTTAAAAATTCTACAAATTTTAGGAGAAACATCCCTTATATAAGGTATGGAAACATAAAAAAATGGAGTATCTACTGCAACCGCTCCAGCACTGGCTTGAACACTTTCAACTTGGTTGGTATTGTTAATATTACCATTATTGATGACTGACGTATTGAATAAAATTTTTTTTAATAAAGTCTTAGGATATGAGTTATCAATGAAAAGTTGGAAAAGGTGTTTAAGGTTCTTATCATGGAATGAAGGGTCAGAAATGTTTAATACTCTACTCTTCATTTGTTTTATTAAATTAACTTTCATAGAGTGTTTATGATAGGACCAGTAACTCATGTACCTCCCTGACGAGATTGGTTTTCGATACCAATCTATATACAACGTATTGTCAACACGAATAAACTTAGTATCTAAAAAAGGCACAGAGCATTGGTCGTCTTCTACCTCAATGGTAAATTGGATATAGGGATCATAGCTGTTAAAAACAAATAAAATTTCATCAACCATGTCTCTAGGTAAGGCAATAATCATGTCATCGACATACTTTTTTACGAATAATAGGGTGAAAGGTAAAACCGGGATTACAGTATCCAATAAGTCATCCATCACATAGCAAGCTATAATAGGGCTAATGGTAGCACCCATAGGTGTACCAAAATTCTGTTTATAAAAGTTGTTCTCAAATGAAAAATAGGTGTTATTAAATAAGAAAGTTATTAATTCCATGAAAGTGTCTTTATCAATGCTACAATGACTGCTAATATCACCCCACCTCTTACTAATTGCTCTCAGTGCAGCGTCCAAATACACGTTACTGAAAAGAGACACAACATCCAAACTTGCTATTATGTAATTATCCGGAATATGCAATTTATTGAATTTATTGAAGACATCAAATGAATCACTAATAAAATACTCATTATCGGTATTGTAAGCTTTTGTCAAAATATCAGTTAAAAATGAAGATATAAGGTAAATTTTATTCAATACGTCAGTCATCAATAATGGTAATATTAACAATACCAACCAAGTTGAAAGTGTTCAAGCCAGTGCTGGAGCGGTTGCAGTAGATACTCCATTTTTTTATGTTTCCATACCTTATATAAGGGATGTTTCCCCTAAAATTTGTAGAATTTTTAAACAACTTAGTAACGTTAAGATCGCTTTTAGTACAGTTTTGACAATTAAATCCGTTTTTAGCAAACTAAAGGACAGGACTCCAACTTTAGCTCTCTCAAATGTGGTTTACTCTATACCTTGTGGTGATTGTAATAATAAATATATTGGCCAGACTTCTAGGACCTTATCCCAAAGGATATCGTCCCATAAGTCTGACACTCGGTTGCATCCAGAGAGATGTGCTCTGGCAGAACATGTGAATGTTGAGGACCATCGTATGAATTATTCTGATGTAAAGGTTTTAACAATGGAGAATAATTATCATAAGAGGCTCTTTTTGGAAATGACTTTTATCGCACAGGAGCCAAATTCTATCAATAAAAAATCAGATATAAAAAATCTTAGTGAAATTTACTCTTTTTTACTGTCTGTTGACACACAACAAAATTTCAATATGATTCGGGATTTACATAATTCTTCAATTTTATCATAAAAATATCTTTTTAATAATAATATTCAATTTTATTCCCCCACCTGTTGTGGTTTTTTGTCGCTTTGGAATGTGCACCTACCATTAACAGGAAAAAAATTATAACTAGTTTCGTATAATAACGTGATAGATGGATTTGCCGTTTGTGTATGAAATGTTTCAGTTTGCGGAAATAATATTTTAAAATGTAATGTGAATTTTATTAAGCTTTTTAGTAATTTCGACTTTGTCATGTTTCTTGTGTCACAGCGTTATAACAACTATTTTTATTAATCTCAACATAATGTAAGTATGAAGGAATTTTTTGGTAATAGACGTAATTTGCTTTGAAACGGTTGGAATTGTGCCATAATACCCAATAAATGTTTTTTGTTTACTTTGATAAATTCAAAAAAAAAGAAATAATTCTATCACATACATATTTTAAATAGAAGATATTTTTTAAGCTGGTTGATTCCTGCAGCATACACTCTCTTATGTGAGAGATGAGAGTTTGTGGTGCTTGAATAGCTAGTTGTTTTTACATAATTGATAATATTCTTCAAACATTTTAAATAGAATATATTTTTTATAAGCTGGTTGATTCCTGCAACATACACTCTCTTATGTGAGAGATGAGAGTTTGTGGTGCTTGAATAGCTAGATGTTTTTACATAATTGATAATATTCTTCAAAAATTTTTTGACTACAAAAGAATTTCAATGTGATGTATTGGCTTTGTTATTAAATATAATTATTTCAGTATTATAGTCGGGTAAAATTTTGTCACAGTTTGACCTTTTCTGACAGTTCATGTTTTTTGTGTCGCCATCAGTGCTTTTTGTTGGGTTGAAGCATGCTTGACTACTTCGCTGCTTTTTGTGAGAGAGAGAGATTTTGCGATTGGTCGGGGTTGTTTTGGCTTGGCGGATTGTGGTGTTGGTCGCATTTAGTTGTTGTAACGTTTTTGTGATTTTTTGTAGTGCTCCCTGATGATGGAAATAAACGTTTCCGAAAGCTTGGAAATATTATAAAGAGTGTACTTTTATTTGCTGCTACCCCAATATTTTTGCCAATTTTTCCTAACTGGTCAGCAAAGACTTCCAATCTTTTTATATATATATATATATATATATATATATATATATATATATATATATATAATATATATATATATACAGGGTGTCCCACGACGATTAAGATAAGTAATATATCAGAATTGGGCAGTGGTAGATAATTATAATTTTGGGGGAGTAAATTAGAGCAAATGCTGCATCTTTTCTTGTTAATGTGTTACCCAATGAGATATTTGTTTTTGTTCACGTGACGTCGCATTCAAAATTATTAGTGGGACAACCTGTATATTTTTGCCTTTCTGTGTTCCTCCCGATAAAACAATTCCAACTAACTAGCACACTTGGGGTCTGAAGTGATTAATTCAAGAGCTACAGGTACTTAAAAGATTGTAAGTTAAAAAATTCATAATTGAATCCCCTGTAATTTTCGGCAATCTTACATTCGTACGTAATGATTAAGACTAACCTATATTTTAATTCTTAATAATACTTGAAAGTTAATAATGAAACGACCTGTATATCATGGAGTAAAATTAGATAGAATTGTATTTTTTTCCACAAAAACTTGTTTACCTATTAAATATCGATTAAAAAGTAGCATAGCAAATCCTTTAAAAAAGACTGCGTAATGTCAAGTTTGCCATGATAATGACAAAAGTGTCAATAACTGTCAGAATAGTTATTTTATAAGATTTGCAATGCTACTTTTCAATCGATATTAATAGGTAAACAAGTTTCTGTGGAAAAAAAACAATTCTATGTAATTTTACTCCATGATATACAGGTCGTTTCATCATTAACTTTCAAGTATTAATAAAAAATATAATATTGGTTCGTCTTAATCATTACGTACGAATGTAAGATTGCCGAAAATTACAGGGGATTCAATTATGAATTTTTTAACTTACAATCTTTTAAGTACCTGTAGCTCTTGAATTAATCACTTCAGACCCCAAGTGTGCTAGTTAGTTGAAATTGTTTTATCGGGAGGAACACAGAAAGGCAAAAATATACAGGTTGTCCCACTAATAATTTTGAATGCGACGTCACGTGAACAAAAACAAATATCTCATTGGGTAACACATTAACAAGAAAAGATGCAGCATTTGCTCTAATTTACTCCCACAAAATTATAATTATCTACCACTGCCCAATTCTGATATATTACTTGTCTTAATCGTCGTGGGACACCCTATATATATATATATATATCTACTGTCTGTAAATAAATTGAATCACTCTTTGTTAATTTTGATACTCTGTTATACACTTTGTACAGTTCGAAATAAAACTTTTTGTCTTTTTTAAAAAAGATATTTTCCGAAAAAACAATAAAAGTTCATATTACTTTTTTAAATTAATGAATGAATCAAGTGCATTGAGTTGATGACACATTGACAAAAGATATAAACATTTCTTATTAACATTTTAAAATGCAGGATTGGCTTTTAAAATATTTAATTTTATTGGATTAATATAATAAATCGAGTATTTAATAATAATAAATAAGAAAATGGACAGCGATGATTATACCTCAGAGGAAGATAAAAAGAGATAGTGATGATAAAAATCAAAATTTAGTGAGAGTAAACGTATTCATAGAACACTGACAAAAAACAAAGGTTCCATATGAAAAATTGGATAAGTTGATAATGATGATGGAAAATGTAACAGTAGAAACAGAGAAATGGATAACTGAGTTGATAGAATTTAACGAAGAACTGGAACAATACATCGAAGAAGTGAACGATTTAAGAAAAGAAGTAGAATACCTCAATAACACAAATCAAATATTACAGAGAAAAACAAGATTTAGGAAAAGAACTAACCATCTCAAAAGCCAGAGTTGAAAGACAAAAAAAGGAAGAAAAAATCAAAAATGGAAATAGTCCAATGACCGATAGATGCGAATGACTCAAAAATCCTATAAGAAGGTGTGGAAAATTTCATAGTTAGAGAGCTAGGAATGATGCTTAAAATAGAGAATGCCATTAGGTGGGTTATAAAACATGCTAAGTCGAACTAGAAAGCATCATTTAGATTGGAGTTTATTTGGTCGGATATTTGGAATATGTCTGTGACAGCTAATTGGGAATAGTGGCATGCAAAACTAGTCTGTACATTTTTTTTATTTTCCGAAACATACTGAATATTGTGAAATAATTTTGAGTTCGAGTTGCTACGAAATACGTGGAGAGATGGGATTTTGTAAGTTTCAGTTTGAAAATCACAGTTCCTCAAACCGAATATTTTGAAACAATTGGAGAGAAATCATTATTCTTCATCTTTGAACCGTTAGAGGCTGTACTAATGCTGAGAATATCTAGAAAGGTTGGAAAAAATTCTAAAATAATGGTTAAGATGTGTTTATTTTTATACAGACATGTCTACATAAAATAGCTCACACAATATGACTTTAAATTACTATCTAGTGTATCTAGAATTTTTTAAATTGTAAAATTATAATCACATAGGTTGACAAAGTTGCTATAAAAGCGGGTACAAGTCGTCTATCAATGTTAAAGAATCCAGAAGCTGTGAATTTAGGTTGCAATTCTCTGGCAAACTTTCCTATTCCATGAATTTTTGCCTCAGCGTTCGTAGCTTCAAGATAAACACATACATTTGTTAAGTTCTTCGATCCTCTCTCCACTTTATCGAATGAGACTATCATTATGTTGGAGAATAACTGAAAATTTCGTAAAATCCGTCAACTTTCTTCTAATCTTTTTCATGTAGTCTTGGTATTCCTACCCGACTATCCACTATTTAGAGGTATAAAATTGGAAATAAATTATCACCAATAGAACCAGATTGATGGTCAATATAGTTGACACCAAATTTCCGTTCATTTGTACCAAGTATGGCGACTCTCCAGGGGTCTAATTACGTTATGACGAAAAGTAAGATGATGGTCATAGCGCTGGCACTGACGCTCCAATTGAGTGAGCATTAATCGAACATGGATAAATTACGAGTGTCAAACGATTCGTAACACAAACACTATTTTTTTTTACTATTGTCGATGAAAAATGAAGAACACGTTAAAGTAATGTAAAAAATATAATTCAAAACAATTTGTACAACACTATAAATAATAGAAGTCTGATAATGCTATACCTGTTACAGGTGGCGAAGGTGATAAATATGTTTCCAAAACTGTAGGATTTAATGCGTATTTCGAAAGGTTTGTATCAGTAGAGCACTAATTTTCTCTGCAAGTTTGGGGTTCAAAGAACTTAAATACTGTAATGTTTTTCTATTTTATTTAAACAGTAAACGGGTGGGATACACTTTAAACACAGGGTAGGTTCACTTACCTAATTTATATATTCACTACACTATTCTCTAATTACATTCACAGTATATTCACTTGAACTAATTTATATAAATAGTTCACAAATTTATATTCATTTATTTCCTTATTTATCTTCCTATGTCAAATTATCAATTAAACTAACTTATCCGCTGATCGGTCCTTTATATATAATAGTGCCTTTTTTACTAGAGAACTCTAGATAGCAGCTTACACAAAAACAATTGGCTCTCGCATTTTCTCAATAAGACTGGTCACAAAAACAAAGATAAGATAGTGACAATCGTAAACAATTCTAGGAATCTCTGCGCGTTCGCCATAACTTCAACTTTCATACCTAGCTTAGATAGAGTCGGATTTTGGGACCGTACCAGTGTGCTGTTTCGTAACATTACCCCCTCCTCAAATGGAAGTTCCTCCTGGAACTTTTGTGTAGCCGAGACTGTATGTTTGATACGGCAACTGGCCCAATTTCTACACTTTCTGATCTTATGGAAATAGCAGGGCACCGTCTTCATCGGATACTGATAACGGGGTCGTAGCTGCAAATTAATATCTGGACACCGGTATCTCGAAAGATTTCTTCCCTGGTCCCTCTGAACTACCAAGGGCACTCCATATCGGCTGATAAATTATTTGATCAATACATCCGCGACAGTTATGGCCTTTTGGTTGGGGTTAGCGTAAATTTCCACCCACTTTGTGGAATAATCCATTACAACCAATATGTATTTGCTACCATTTTCTGTCGTCGGAAATGCTCCAACAATATCTAAAGCAATCCTTTCGAAAGGGCTTTCAACATTATACTGTTTCATAGGTGCCTTTCTCTTGCCATGTGGTCCATTACTCGAAGCACAAAACGAACATTTCTTACACCAGTCCTTCACATCGTCGGAGCTATTTATCCAATAAAACCTTTCCCGGACTCGCTGAAGGGTTTTCTTCACTACCAGATGACCTCTCGATGGACTGTCGTGTAACTTCTTCAGTACCTCAGCTACCCTTGTTCTCGGGATAACTAGCTGTCTCCTCATCTCAGAACCATCATCGTTTTCAAAGACTCTTCTCAACAGCTCTTCTTCCAGGACAAGAGAGTCCCACTAAGCCCAATACGCCTTGAGTCTCGGTGAAAATTCTGAGACTACTTGCCAGGTAGGTCGCCGATTTTCTTTCTACCATTGCCGGATCATCTTCAGGTGAGGATCATTCTCTTGATCATCTCTGATCCTGGTGGGTGACCATTTCTCGTTGACTATAGTAGTTCTTGAAACTGCAGCTTCCCTAGATTCCACCTTGTTGCAGTGGGAGCAGTCTGTTGGGCACAGCCGTCTGGACAAGGAGTCGGCATTTCGGTGACTCACACTAGCTGGATGTTCGATGTTGAAATCATATTCTTGAAGTCGTTAAATCCATCTAGCGTTCTGGCCCTCGGAATTCTTGAACTGCATCAACCACTTGAGTGCTGCATGATCAGTCTGGATTACAAACTTCCGAACATAGAGATACTGGTAAAAGTGTTCCACGCACTACACTACCGCCAAAAGTTATCTTCTTGAGACGCAGTAGTTTCGTTCTGGTTTGGAGAGGACTTTACTAAAATATCCCAGCACTCTTTCTGGCCCTCCTTGGGTCTGTGAGAGCACTCCACCAATTCCTACATTGCTTGCGTCAGTGTCAAGAATAAAGTCTCCCTCTCGTGAAGGGTATCGGTGCCGTGGTTAAATGCTTCTTCAAGGTATCAAAAGCCGTTTGACAATCTTCGTTCTATTGGAAAGCTCTTGCTTCTTCTGTAAGTCGAGTTAGAGGCTTAGCAATATCTCCAAACTTCCTGATCAATCTTCTATAATATGTGCAAAGTCCAAGGAAACTCTTAATTTGATGTTTGTCAGTTGGTTGTGGCCATTGCTGAATGGAAGCAATTTTCTCTGAATCCACCGCCACTCACTATATGACCTAGAAAGTTGACATGGTTTTGGAACAGCTGACATTTCTTCGGGTTTAACATGAGCTGGGCAGCTTCGAGTCGTTTGAATACGTCTTCCAAATTTTTGAGGTGTTCGTCAAATGTCTTCCCCAGTACTACGATGTCGTCCAAATAGACCAGGCATGTCTTCCAAGACAACCCTCTCAAGGAATTTTCAAAGCCTTTCAAATGTCGCAGTCGCTGTCGCAGGTGCAGGCGCAGAGCCCGAATGGCATGACTTTGAATTGCCATAATCCATATCCGGTGGTAAAAGCAGTCTTCTCTTTGTATTCTGGGTCCATTTCCACTTGCCAATAACCAAACTTCAGGTACAAGGTGGAAAACAGTTTACTGTCGGCCAAAGTATCTAGCGTACCGTGAATTCGCGGCAGAGGATAGCTGCCTTTCTTCGTCACGTTGTTTAGCTGGCGATAATCCACGCAAAATCTCGTAGTTCCACCCTTTTCCTTGACGAGCACTACTGGAGACACCCATGGACTAGTAGATGGCTCTATTACTTTTTCTTCTGCCATCTCTCCAATTATTCTTTCAGCCTCCCCTCTCTTCGCTCGTGGAAGTCTTCGAGCTAATTGTCTAATTGGCTTAGCATTGCCAGTATCGATTTTGTGTTTGACGGCTGATGTTATGCCAGTCTTTCCTCCTCTTGGTACGAATAAGTCTCGATACTGCAAGAGAAATTCTCTCATTTTTTTTAAGCTCAATTCAAAGATATACCAGCTACATTCGTTTGAATCTGGCATTAGAATTGTCAGTGGTCGTTGTTTGACGAACTATAGACGTCACTGGTACGCAGGATCCAATCTTGGTTTCCTACTTGATGGTAACTGGGTAATCATTCACGTTTATCACACGTACTGGGATCTCTTTCGCCAACGTAAACAATCCTCTTCCAATTAGTACTCCTTTGCCAACCTCTTCGTCGTGGTTCCTTGGCTCTATCATAACCGGTGTACCTTCCTCCATGATTCCCTTTAGCCTTGCTACTATCATGGTCTCGCTACGTGCAGGTAGAACGGTATCTTGCTGTACAGCTGCCGAGACCGCGCTGCCTTCATATGGATGAAGGAATACCTTCTCGGAACCCACTTTAATGGTTCTGTTTTAAAAGTCTAATTGGAAACCATGTACATTCATCACGTCCATTCCCGGAATCACGTCTTCTTCAATGTCAGCTACGATTACCGTATGCGTGAATTTTTCTGCGCCAATTCCCAATTGGATTTGCGTCTCACCGTGAACGTTGGCACTCTCAACTGTGGTGGTCCGCAGTCGCAGTCTCGTTGGTAGAAGCTTCTCGATGGAGATTTTTATTTCTGGTCGTATAATGGTTCTAGTTGCTCCAGTGTCTACTAGCAGAGTATATCTCTTGCCATTCACTTCGTCATGTACACATACACTATCGTTGCGATATCTGAGCGAAGCTATCAGTATGAGAGGGTCTTTGGAACGATCATGAGTCGGTGATGCTTCCTCGTAACCGACCAGTGCTAGTTTTTCTGTTACTGGGGTTCTTGATTTGCAGGAGTCTTGGGGCGCTTACATGAACTACGTACATGCCCTAGCTCGCCACAATTCCAGCATCTGATCTTTCTCGGCTTCTTGCCCATCATACTCTTGATTAAGCTGACGTTCTGGTCAGACTTGTCATCGTCGCCTTCTTCTTGGATGGCCCTAACTTTGTTGTAACCCAAAGCCTTCGTTGCGGTTTCATATTCAAGAGCAGCTGTCAATGCGTCAACTTATGTTTTGGATTGGGCTAAGCGAAGCGTCCTCCGCATATTGGGGTGCTGCTGATGGATAAGCAATATCCACTTCATATTCTTGAAGTGCTTCGTCACGTTTCTGCCTTCGGTTCTTCAGCTGGGATTGGTACAAATGTTCTAGATGTTCGTGACCATATCGCATGTCCAACCTCTTCTTCAGCTGTTCGAAAAAATCCGTTTCTTCTAGCGGTATCATCTGAAGTACATCTAAGGCATCTCCCCGAAGCGCTATAGTTAAGTTTACTGCCTTCTCCCTATCGGACCAATTATTCACTCTAGCGGCTGCTTCAAATTGTTTCACATAATTGGTCCACGACATTTTTCCATCGAACGTTGGGGCCTTGACTCGGATAAGACTGCCAATTTCTTCAAACTTAGGTAGTGTTTCTGGCTTGCAAGGTTTCGTTTGCTCCGTCTTCTTTTCTTCCTTTGTCGTGCCTAGCGATCTTGAATCGGCAATCTTTTCCTATAACTGCTTGATTTTCTCGTCTATCGTTGTAATCATATTCTCGATTTTTTCTTCCATCGTTGACATCTTATTCTCGATTTCAGATTTTAAAGACAAAATTTCATTTTCAACGTCAGCGGCAATGTCGGTTTTCATTAATAAGATATCGGCAGATATATCGTTCTTCATAGCAGAAATATCGTTCTTTATAGCCGAAATAACGTTTTTCACATCAGTTGGAATCTTTTCTTCCATGATAGAAATCTTCTCGTCCATGCTAGCAGAAATATTAGCAGGAATAGACGAGATTAGAGTGGAAGCCTCGTCAATAAATAAAACGGTTTCTGGATCAAAGCCGTCATTTTCGAGTGCCACTTTAAGTCTTTCTACTAATTCACTTTTCTTACCGGACGTTTCCAACTCACGATCTCCCAATTCTGCTCTTAGTTCCGCCACTATGAGGTCACATAGTCTCTTGGCCATCTTTAGGTATCAATTCACCTATATTACCCCACACCTGACACCAATATAATGTTTTTCTAATTTATTTCAACAGTAAACGGGTGGGATACACTTTAATCTTTAAACACAGGGTAGGTTCACTTACTTAATTTATTTATTCACTACACTATCCACTAATTATATACACAGTATATTTACTTAAACTAATTTATAAAAACAGTTCACTAATTTATATTCACTTATTTACTTGTTTATCTCACGATGTCAAATTATCAACTAAACTAACTTATCCGCTGATCTGTCCTTTATACATATTAGTGCCTATTTCACTAGAGAATTCTAGATAGCGGCTTACACAAAAACAATTGGCTCTCGCATTTTCTAGATGAGACTGGTCACAAAAACAATGATAAGATAGTGACAATCGTAAACAATTCTAAGAATCTCTGCGCGTCCGCCATAATTTTAACTTTCATACTTGGCTTAGACAGAGTCGGATTTAGGGACTATACCAGTGTGCTGTTTCGTTTCAAACACATGTGGCCGCAATCTTGTTTCACTAGCAGATGTTATGTTGTATAATATTATACGGCTACCAACGCTCAATAGTCCAAGACAAGTGACGAATAATTCAAAATTTTGGGCGGTCTTAAATTTTTGACATAATCTACTTCGAATTGTCTACAAACGAAGCATACACGTGATTCTGTATCAACTCCCGGAAAGGTTACTCTTTTAATTACGCTAAAATGCTTGGCTTACATAAGATAGTTTTCAACCAAAATTGTAGAGCTCTAGATTTTACACAGAAGTGATTTTCAACATTTTCCCAAGTGACATTATGGCAGATGAAATGTAAGGGATGATAATTTGATTTTCAAAAAATCATAACTAATCGAAAATGTATATATTTGGAAAAAAAATATTTTTGTAATTACTTAGCACACCCTGATGTTTTATTTCAAAGAATTTTTTTCATTTGTTAAGAGCAAAGTTATAACAATTTCAAATTGTCAGTATCCACTTTAAAACGAGAAACTAAGGAGAGCGAAAAACATGATAAAGAAATGGACAGTAACAATGGAAGCAAGACGTACAGGAAAAAACTTCGGGAGGACTCATTAGAAAAAGAAAGGAAGGAAAATACTGTAATGGTCACACGACAAAAATTCGATACTTATGTTCCAGACGGTATTACACAAAAAATGAAAAAATTATTGAAATAAACTGTGGAAATTCCAATAGGAATTAGGACTGCAGTGAAATTAGGAGAGAAAACGTGTTTACTTGACCTGGAAAACGAGAAAGAAAAAAATGAAGCAAAATAAGTCTAAGCTGAAGGGATATAAAGGATAAATTTTCATAAGACAGGATCTTACGTCATCGGAAATGATAATACAAGAAGAAATTAAGAAAAACTCTCAGGAAGCAAGGAGTGAAGGTGAAGCAGTCAACTTGAAGTTCCGAAAACCAGTGGTAAATTCCGTAACATGGAGGTGGAACAGGAAGGAGGGGAAACTGCAGCAGCAAACGAACTAGTAGCAGTACAGGTTAATGGATCTAATGATGACAGAACAGAGGCTATTTATAAGGTAACAGACAAGATGGAGGTGAAAAATTTGAAAAAAAATTGAAATTGGAACTTGGAGGTAGCTTTGAAATAGGATCACTAATAAACTTAGTTAACCTTGTGGAGCAATATGAAGAAAATATCTTGGCTTTGCAGGAAACTAAACAAGAAGGCGAAGAAATTTTAGACACAGACAGATATTCGTTGTTCAACAGAGGCGGAATTCACAGGATGAGGGTACGTAGTTTTTATTTTATTATGATCTATTGACCTCTATGGCCTCATCAAACTTGGTGACGGTCTACCCACACTTTTGAATACCCACTTAATTCATATTATGGCGGGAAAACTGTACTCCCAACAAGACTCAAAATACACACCTGCTATCTCGTATCATGTAGCCAGTGAACCCATATATTCCAATAGGGACACTAAGTTAAAATACATTCTTTCAAAATTATGGAAAATCAAAGAATTGCCAAAATTTATATCTCTCTCAACCGATGATGAACTAATAGTAATCATCTTCAAATCATCAACTAAGATTCTCGAAAACGGACATACCCAAATTGATATTCCCTTATAACGATTGTAACAAAATCCCGATCTCTATTCAGAGCACAAGAAATTTATTTATTAATTTTCACTTGAACATGCAAAATATGTACCAATATAATCGCAAAATTCCCTTTCAGAAAATAAATATTTTATTCCCCATTCACTAGTTTATCGACAAGATCGAATTACAACTAAAGTACGTGTCGTATCTGTAAAACCAACTCCGGTTCTTCGTTGAACGACATTTGTCTGAAAGGGTATCAATTTCAGCCTGGCCTATACGATATTTTGTGTAAATTCAGAACCTTTAAATACACATTAATTGTTAATAGGGAGAAAATGTTTCGACAGATTCGAATTAACCCCACAGGCGTGTTTCTTCCAACATTGTGTGAAGAGACTCATCAAAAGAATTGCTAAGAAGTGTTAAATTATAAACCATAACGTCAGGCATGAACTATAGTCCGTTCCTCTCAACAACAATTTTAAACCAGATAGCAAGTATCAATAAAAATCTCCCACTAGCCTCGGACGCTGTTGTCACACAGACGTACGTAGACGATATTTTAACAGGCTGCGATTCCATCAAATAACTCGATAAACTCTATTTCGATCTGAAATAATTGTTTGAACCGGCTGGTTTCCATTTGCATAAATTGGGATCTAATTTTCAAACCTTTCTAAAAAAATATCGCATACACAAATAAATGTTTACATCAATCTCCGTCTTAAGTTTAAGGTGTGAAATGGAATCCAATAAGCGATGAATTCCAAATATTTTTACCCACTGAACTCATCAGTGAGGACAATATCACCAAGAGAAAAATCATATCACTTATCTCACAGTGTTATGACAGTAGGTAATACACGTATGTTCTGTGACACTTTATCGGATGAACAGGCGAATGGCCTATGGGTGGTTACCGATAGGAAGAAGTTTCCAGAGGGTTTACAAGAAGTAAAAGAAGTCTCTAGATGGTTAGCAAGTAATGACGGTAGCGTCTACGGGGGTTATGCAAAAAGTAAATAAGTGTGTATGTTGTTACGTGTATAAGGTAGAGGGTGGTTTAGAAGAAGCGAAGGGGTTTTTAAGGGTAGCGTCTACGGGGGTTATGCAAAAAGTTTTTTGGGGGTTTGGCCTGGGCCAATTGCCAAAATTTTTGGGATAATGACGGTAGCGGCTACGGGGGTTATGCAGAAAGTAAATAAGTGTGTATGTTGTTACGTGTATAAGGTAGAGGGTGGTTTAGAAGAAGCGAAGGGGTTTTTAAGGGTAGCGTCTACGGGGATTACGCAAGGGTGTACGGGGGTTATGCAAAAAGTGTGTTTGTTTTTACGTGTATAAGGTAGAGGGTGATTTAGAAGAAGCGAAGAGGGTTTTAAGGGTAGCGTCTACGGGGGAGGGGAGCGTCTACGGGGATTACGTAAATAAGGGTGTATACAAGAACGGGGGTTATGCAAAAAGTAAATAAGTGTGTATGTTTTTACGTGTATAAGGTAGAGGGTGATTTAGAAGAAGCGAAGAGGCTTTTAAGGGTAGCGTCTACGGGGGGGGTTGCGTAAAAAGTGAATAAGGATGTATACAAGAAGTAATTAGAAGAAAGAAAATATATGGAGGATTGTGTGTGTGTAAGAGATGAGGGGTAGTGCTTACGGGGGGGGAGGGGCTATGCAGTTAAGGGTTCTATATTTTGAAATTCTCAAAGGAATGTTATTAGATTGATAACCAACATTTTTTTTAAACGGATATGTGTGTGAATTCATATCATTTTATAGAAGGTTTTTTATATTGTAATAAATGAAATCTCGCATTATTATGAATACATCTAAGACAAACAAACAGATTACAGCAACCACATTAGACGTTGCAACTTAGCAATAAGTGATGGGGATCTAACCATTGGTACAATATTTTGAAATTCTCAAAGGAATGTTATTAGATCGATAACCAACTTTTTTTAAAACGAATATGTGTGTGAATTCATATCATTTTATAGAAGGTTTTTTATATTGTAATAAATGAAATCTCGCATTATATTAAATTCGCTTAGTGGGTAATATTTTGCAATAGCTAGCAAACACGTGCAAACCAAATCATTTATTCAGACAATAGCGAACTTGTTTCAAAATATGATAAGATTGGAATGTCATGATAAGGGAATATTACTTCATATTACGGAATATTACTTTAGTATCTGTTAAAAAATATATGATATCAACTTGATATTGTATTAGTCATTTACGATAAAATCTAAACTGAGTTTATTCATGAAACAGCAGAATCTAGTTTTCTATCGAATTAATAAAAATAGATTTTATGTTGCAGTTTTTTTAAAATCATATTTAACTGATGTCTTTTTTTTATACGGGGTATTTTGAAAGTCTTGAAAGCATGTGCATGATTTCTTTTATAATAAATGAATGAGAGAATTGAGTGTTTGTATCACAATGTCATCGGAAGAGTATAGACGCAAATTGGAGGAATTTTCTAAAAGCGTTCGAGAATTGAGTAAAGATATTTCAATTTATGAAAATAAGATTAAACTGATGAAGCAATTGGAGCGAATGTGCTTGGAGGATAACGTCTTCAAAAATCAGCGCCTACAAAAAAATATCCACAGAATTGAACCGGCTACAATATGATGAATAATACAATTCGGGAACAACAAGATGCCATCAAGGATGAAATTAATAATGTTTTTGCAATGACATGTATAATTTTAACATCAGTATTTATTTTGATATTGAAAATTATATTGAATATTGTAAAACGAAAGTTTAAGTCTTCATGTAATATAGACATAAATGAGTATACAATGTGTTTCAATAAAACAACTCATCAATTTTTTCTTAAGAAATTCAACAAGAACTTTTACGTTTTGGATACAGAAGGTTAGGGAACAACAGGATGCCATCAAGGATGAAATTAATAATGTTTTTGCAATGACATGTATAATTTCAACATCAGTATTTATTTTAATATTGAAAATTATATTGAATATTGTAAAACGAAAGTTTAAGTCTTCATGTAGTATAGACATAAATGAGTATACAATGTGTTTCAATAAAACAACTCATCAATTTTTTCTATTTATTTGAGTAAAATTACAATGGTATTACATTTAAAAACCAACATCGTAATCGTTCTACATTAATTTGTGTACAATTGAAAGCCCCATCGGCATGACAAGCATTCGAATGTTTTTTCAAACTTTCCATGGCTGAGGACGTTCCATCAAACTTGCAGACATCAACAACAGTTGTCGTAGAAATTCCATATTCTTCACATTTCTTTTGTAAAAATTCATATTTCTGATTACCGCGAACGTAAATACAATCGACATTAGACATTGTACTTTTCAAAATCTCGTCCAATTTTGAATAATCAACATCGCCAGAAGAATACTTGATTCCATGGATATGGTGTTCCAAAAAGTTGTTTGTTATTTTATCTTGATTGCTTAGCAAATGAAAGGGTTGTGGCGGCTTAAATATGTAGTGTCTATGTTTATATCCGATTTCGATGGACAATTCCTTAGGATGGAATGTACCCTCGATAATGAAGCCTTGAATGTCAATGAATGCTATTCTCATCGTGGTTTATTTGTAACTGTCTCGCTGTGTATTTCAACACTGGTATTATATGATCGTTTTGATAATTTCCGTTAGGGGGTAATACTCTAATAAACAGTCATGTATAATTATACAATATGCTCTAGTATTTGCAGGAAATCCTACACCTACTTCAATTTCCACTTTTATATCAACTGTCGATGCCCTCATACCCTCCTCCTGTTTGGAACAGTCTATGACAAAGAGAGCACGATCTTTGAATGCTTCATAGTCCAATGTTGGATGTACTATGCTGGAATTGGTATAGCTTCTATAGAATGAAGCGTAATTATGATAGGCAAGAGTATAGTCGTTTTTTCCGAAATCCATCTTTAATCGTTCGGTGGGCCAAAAATCTCCGTTCAAAGCCAATCTTACATTGTTGGTGTTCAAGTGATCGAATTGCGAAGGATCGTTTGTCTTCTTGTTGCGTCTATCTATTTGAAAGCATACGATAACATATCGAGGTCTCTCGACAGACGAGCTCGTTTTAACTGACCAAATCTCATTTTTAGCGTCTTTCGTTAACGTAGGCAATACACAAAGTTCCCATTTCCTGAACGGAATGAATATTGGTCGATCACTTTTTATTTGCTCCATCATACGTAATTTTATTTCATCGTTAGGATAGACGTGTTTAACTTTCAATGCCATGCTATCTATAACAAACTTTATTGTAGTGTTAGATGTCGTAGTACCTGTTGTTACTTCATTTACTATTACAGCATCGTTATCATGACGAGCACGTATGAATCGAAAAGTTTGTTTTCCATATGTGATTTTAGTATAGTCATTGAATACATTGAAAATATGTTTTAGAGGAATCAACAAACTAAACGATTTATCAACATCATTCAATAGCGGTTTATTGGGATAATTCCAGCCAGCTAAAGCCATTTCTTTCGATTGTGGATTATAACACAACAAACTTCTTGCGGTAGTTACTATACCGGGATCTCGTACTATTTCTATTTCCTTTCCACTTTGAATGTAGGAACAAGAATCGAAGAGGAATGCACCGCAATTTGGCGTTAGATTAACATGTCCTCCTCCGCCACTAACTTCTAATTTTCCCTTAATTTCAAGTTGAGTTTCGTACATGAGAAAAAATGCGTCAGTTTGTTGTATGTCAAATTCCACAGAATCGCTGTTATTGAATGATTTCACATAAGGAACATAGGTGTGAAAATCTTCTTTTCTTATCGACTCTTCATATTGTGGATCTCGGTAAAGGTCAAATATCGAAGATATTTTCGTTGATGGTGGTGTCCTATCAGAACGCACGTACTTTCTTTTTAGTGTCATTCTTATTCAATTTTAATCCGATTGCTTTGAGAAACGCCCGATTTGCAGGAGTTAGATGAAGCTTCGTTCTTTTGAACGATCTGCAAGAGACTAATTTTGTTGTAGATGATGAGGGACTTTTATAATAGTCGTTGTTGATAAGTAGACCCATTAACGTTCCAATAGATGTAAAAGTAACGTGCTTTTTTCTCCTCGAAAATTTACTGGTTCGAGATCTTGATTCAACACTCTTACGGTAATGTTGGTGATTTCGTTTGTGCTGCTCACAGCTAAGTAAATCGGATTGTTTGGTCGTTCGTTGATCGCATAACCAGGGTCCACTGTAATTGGGAAACTGAATATTGTATGAGCAGGCTTATCTCCGTCAAACGATCCTTCAGCAATATTGCAATCGAATAGTAAAGTTGATATTTTACAAATGTTAACAGGTAGATCGGAACGGTGGACTTTACCAGGATCTAGTATCTTTGGAGAAAATCCTAGTATTTTACTCAAACTATCAGAGTATTGAAAATCGATGGCGTGCTGTCGACTGTAAATTTCACACTGAAGAGTGTTGTTGTTGGGCTTCAAAGATATATCGGCCACAGTTGTATCCGTCTTCAATTTGAATTGATCGATGAGATAAGCTTCAATATCTGTGATTTCGTAACATCCTGACGGGAAGTTAATGGTGATGAGTCCTTTCTTACGATCATTTTTATTGTAGAAATAAAATTTCTCACCATCGATATTCGGTATAGAATGATACGAATGAAACCCCAACACACCAATAAAGTATTCTTTTTCAGGTTTCAATATTATCGGTGTGGGAGGAGTGAAGGAGAATTCATTCGATGTGGACGTTAAGTTCAACAGTTGAGACATGACTGTGATGTTTATGGGAGTGGTGTATTTAAATAATATTACTAGATTAGAAAAAACAATTTTATTTTTTCAAATAATAATTACATGCATGACAGTTGCGTTGTGAGCTAACCGGACCATCGACATGAGTACGTTGATCCGGTCGATTGTAATGCACAAAACAAGGCAAGCAAATTTGCAAGTTGAAATTCGATTGATATTCTTTTGGTAATTTATGCCAATTGTCTAATAAATCCCAAGGTTTAACTCGCTCTACCAAATACTTTAGAGGAATAGTTCTCAATTCGGCACTTGTAAAAGACGACAACAATTGTGTTTCGCCAACCAACCATGCTTCAAACATTATAGAGGAATTGCAAACACAAATGTCCACAGTTGATCTGATTGTAATTTTGGTATTGCTCGTAATTGTAAAATATTTTACTGCCAGCAAGATAAGTGACAAGTTCTCTCGGAGGCTTCAGATTACCAAATGAATCGAAATATTCGACGCAGTCATTCATCTTCCTATATGCTACCCAATGCGTGCCTGAGTTTTTAGACACATCCAAATTTAGTATTGCTGATTCACATCGTCGAGGTCCGTTTTTCGGTAGAGAATCGCGCATGTACACATCTCGAAAATATTTTATTTTCAATAATTTGGCAAACTTGATTAATTCATAGTCGAGTAATGCTCTATTGGGTAGCTTCAATGGTAGTTTTTTTTCAAGAATAATCCATATCCACCTTTAGCGTTCTTTCGCAAATACAATCCTTTACCTATAGGCTCCATAGCTTTATTATAACGATGATCTTCTTCCAATTTCTTTTGAGCATTTTTTGCATCGATCACAGTTTTCGCAATTCCCGCAGCACCGCCTGATAATGCTCCCAAAGCTGAAAGTCCAGCGAAAAGAGGTATTAGAGGTAAAAATCCTCCAGATTCAGCTACAGGTATTATTCTAGGTATTGGAACATGTTTTCGGCCTCCGAATTTTTGAATAAGAGATTTTGCTGCTCGCAATGCAAACATCGCTGTATCTGACAGCGAAGATCCCTTTTTCATGGATTTCTTCACCTTCATAACAACATCACGATGAAAAGATCTACGACGCTTCGGCTTCATACCCATTCCCAACTTGCGTTTGACCTTCATTCCAGTGGTAACGAGCCAGGCGGCTGCCTTTTCACCTAATTTAGCGTCTTTTGACTTTACTCGCTCCCAAGCGGCGTTTTCTAGTACCAAATCAGCTTTATGACGATCTGTGAGTGACTTGTTAGATGCGTATGCGATATCGTGATTTTTGCAAGCTGCGTCGATAGCGTTGACACCTGTATCTCCTCGTAGTAGCCGTTTTTTCAGACGCGTTCCAGCTATATAAATAGAGGATTTAATATTGTGAAAAAATAAAAATAGTAAAACTTACGTCCACAGTATTGGTAGCCAGGAAAATGAAGCTCAAAAGGCAAATTGTTTATGAGTGAATTTAGCACACCTTCACCTTCGTGAATCAACATGAAGACTGACTATTTGTTCACGATGGAACCTATAATTATAGCTGCACTGTTTGAAAAGTATCATAAGATGGAGATTGTTAAACAAGAGCAGTCATTACCGATTGAAAATTTCGATAGCGTTTTGGAAGATAGACGTAGCCGAAAACATGGACTTTTATTACCTGATTCGTTTCGTGCTATTATTTGTGGCCCCAGCGGATGTGGGAAAACAAATATTGTGCTATCATTGCTGTTCAATCCAAATGGTGTAAAATTTAAAAATGTCTACGTTTATTCTAAATCTCTATATCAACCAAAATACCAACTGCTCGAAGAAGTATTGACTGGTGTAAAAGGTGTGGGATATTATCCGTTTAAAGAAAACGATGAAATTGTAAGTCCTACACAATCCAAACCGAATTCGATTTTCATTTTTGACGATGTGTCATGCGACAAACAACAAACAATTCAACAATATTTTTCCATGTGTAGGCACAGAAGTATTGATGTCTTCTACCTATGTCAGACTTATTCGAAAATACCAAAGCAGCTAATACGTGATAACTGCAATATGATTGTAATGTTTAAACAGGATGAAATTAACCTTAAACATGCCTTCAACGAACACGTTTCCCCCGACATGTCATTTGAACAATTCAAGAAAATGTGCTCTGAATGCTGGAATGATGAATATGGCGCTTTGGTTATTGTTAAAGACTTTGATTTACAAGATGGTAGATATCGTAAAGGATTCGATATGTATATAAAAATATAATAATTATTTAACCATTCATTTTTCATTATGATGTCATCTGATGCAGACGCTGTGCGAAAACGAAAAATTGCAGATCTGAAACGACTGGTTAGAAAAAAGTATTTATCTTTTAAACTGAACAAAACTGAGCATGATGAGACACTAAATAGAATTTTCAAACCTATATCTAATCCACTCAAAGATATCGTAAATATTATGAATACATCTAAGACAAACAAGCAGATTACAGCAACCCTACCTCCACCACCACCACAGCCCACATCATCTAAAGAGAAAAAAGAACATGTCCCCAATTTTATCAGTGATGAAGAATTATACAGTTATGATCCGAAAAATGAATCAGTATTTACGGATGATGATGATGATGGTGAACCTCAAGTGAATACTAGTGAACATTTCTCACCACGAACAGTCAACGAGTACATCGAACAATATCCTACAATGGGTCGACAATGTGTCATCGATTTCTTTAACGAAGACTCACAAATCGATGATTTGTACGGTCCAAAGTATAATGCTGAAAACGATCAGTGGACTCTGGGGAATAAACGCATAAACTTTGACGCAAAAAACGGAGATATATTCGTAGAAGGAGATAAAGGATGGGATAGAATACCTGCTACTCCAGGTCTTTACCAATTACTTTTCTACCAACATCCCAAATATATCGAAGATGATTTACCTACATCCAAAATATTATTGGAACGAACGGGGGTTCATTTGAAAAAAGATAGAACACTAAAAGGTTCTAAGCGGTGGAAATATATTAATATTATTAAAAAGCAATTTATTATAAGACGAAACACTACCACTAACATCGTAGGTAAAGGATTACCTGATCACATCATGACCTATAATGATAAAGATATAGAGTACGTTTACTGGGACGATGTAAACGAGATTGTTGAAAGACTTAGAGAGTTAATAGCTTCCAAGGATGCAGGTAACACTTCCAATGATAATGAGATTGTCGCCATTATACATGAACTTCGTGAAGCCGATTATATACATTAACCATCGATTGATTTATGTTCATTTTCAAAATGAGTCTCGACAAGTTTGGTCGACATTCTGACGCATATAAAAAGAAGTATGATACAAATCTCGAAGCACGATTTAAAAAAATCGAAATAGCTCAATTGTCGTTGAACACAAGTATTCAGCAAATAAATGATAAAATAAAATCCTTGATAAATAATGGATCAACTCAAAAGTATGTGGATAATGCAATAGAATCAAATAGAAAATTTATAGTAAACATACTTGACAAAAAAATGAAAGATACATTGGATGAAATACATAGAAACTATGATTCAAGGATTGCTACTCTCAATACAAACATTCCGATAAAAAAATATGTCGATAATCTCGTTTCATCGACAAATATCAGCAGACAGATACAACAATTCGCAGAAAAGTATCACACAAAGTGTCTAATCAGCTTTAGGGGCACGAAGAAATTCAACAAGAACTTTTACGTTTTGGATACGGAAGGTACGGCTTTTGTATTCCCTTTTGATTGTAAAATTGAAAATTGTAAACATTATGCTTCTGATGGCAGCGTTTTATTAAAGAATAATATGGAATATCAGTATCAACAGTTAAACGGCCTTAGCATAAAGAAGAACGATAAAATAGAATTCAAATTGGGTAGTAGAGATTATTTTTGTATGGATCTTCTCGTACAGTGTAATTTAGAAGAAGAACAATAATTGACCTTTAGAAAATATATATATATATATATATATATATATATATATATATATATATATATATAACAAAATAACCTTCTTTGTTCACTATACATCATGTCTGCAGACAGGATTCAACTTGTTAAAGAATTGCATAAACCGATTTGACGAAATTATCCACGTCGACGAACAATAATCAAAGGTCTTGATGACTTATGGCAAATGGATTTAGCCGAAATGAGACCTTATGCAAAGCATAATAAAGAATTTAAAATGATTTTGGTGGTTATCGATTGTTTCTCGAAATTCATGTGGACTCGTCCACTCAAGACGAAAACAGCCGAAGAAATAACACGAGCATTTTCGAGTATTATCAGGAGTCGAACACCAAAAAATCTACAATCAGATCAGGGAACGGAATTTTACAATAGTAAATTCAAATCGCTAATGAAAAAACATGATATCAATCATTATAGTACATTTAGTACGAAGAAAGCTGCAATTGCAGAAAGAGTTATTAGAACGCTCAAAACGAAACTCTATAAACATTTCAGCTTAATTGGGAAATACCAATGGATCGATATTTTACCTCAAATCACAAAGGATACAACGACACAAAACATAGTAAAACTGGATACAAACCATCAGAGGTGAATCGAAGTAACGAAAAATTGATTTTAAATAAGAAATTCAGTTATTTGAAAATCGCCGGACCCAGAAAATTAAATGTGGGAGATATTGTGCGAATAAGTAAAGCGAAACATGCTTTTGAAAAAGGTTACACTCCCAATTTTACAACTGAACTATTCAAAATTACGAAAGTCAAAATAACGAATCCTGTAACGTATTTGATAGAAGATATGACTGGATCGCCTATTAGAGGTTGTTTCTATGAAGAAGAATTACAAAAAACCAAAAATCCCCACATTTATCTCGTTGAAAAGGTGTTGAAGAGGAAACGTAACAAAATGTACGTTAAATGGTTAGGATTAGATGAAAAACATAACAGTTGGATTAACACTGATGACGTAGTAGTATAGATCACCAGCAACCAATCAACTTTAATTGAGTGGAGGACAGAGATAAACATATAAATTGATCGACATTAGTTTAGAAGTCATCATAATGAGTAGTCACGATTCTGGGTATTATAGTGTTACAATGTCATGTAGTGATAATAGTAGTTATGATGAAGAACCAAATTATGATCGTGATTTAGATCAAATTGTACTTAATTATGAAATTGCAATAAGAAAAGAAAGACATTATTTATTGCATACAGTTTTCAATGTTGGTCGTCGATTTGAAGTTGGATGATGCCTGAGTCCTGTCAGAACTTTTGCACCTGCCATCATTTTATCATCGTTTATCGTGGAACCTTCAAAAATGTCATTCAATACTTTAGAATGGGATGAGATCATAGAAGTGCTGCATAAAAGTAACGAGTTATTCTTCAATTCTCCAGATGATGATGTTGTAGATTCTAATCCCATCATGTTGTACCAAGATTTTTGTCAAATAACTAAAGTTATTTATGATAATCAAAAAATTTTGAAAATTCAGAAAGATGATGTAACAGTTTTCCTCGATGAAGAAGAAGTTGTAGAAATTCAACGTGTTCATGAGAATTTGCTTCAACATCACATTTCAATTTTAAATAAAGTGAACTTTTGCGATTTTTATTATAATATCATTAATTTATTAAAAACATTTATATCGAATCCAATATGTGGCTTTTCCAATTGTTTAGATTTAATGTATGCTGTTTGTGATATTTATTCTTATGACAACAGCAGTTTAATAGGAAGAGCACTTAGAGAATATCTGTACTATTACAAAGTCCATGTAATCAATGATTTAACATTATAAAATTATGAAAATATTCTTTGTTTCATTTCACCTCTAACACAAGTAATGCTGATGATGAAAACTTTTATGTTGATTTGGAATCAGTATTGAACATCGGAAGTGAAGGATGTTTCTTTTACTATTAATAATAATTCTACCTTTAGTGGCATCTGAGAAAATTGATGTAAATTATCGAAAGATTTGGATATGTTAACAAGTCGGAACATGATATCACAAATATGTCATCGATTTTGAAAGCTTTCCAAGAGAAATTAAATTTTCCTGTAGATGGCACTCTAAATCCTGCAACTATTCAACTATTAGAGCGACCTCGATGTAGTGTAAATGAAAACGATCATGATGGTGAACATTCGTATCGCGTTAGAACAAAATGGGAAAAAGACTAACCTAAATCGGTATTTTCCTCAAGCATCACCGTCATATGTTGCTGAAAAGGCATATTTGGCAACAAAATTCCAAATTTACAATTTAAACACCAGTCTAAAGGAACAGCACTTCTTACTCATGTACTACTTATGAAACTTCAAATCGACGTAATAACGTGAAAAATTCTTGAAAACCTGTGGGAAGGAGCTAGGATAAAAAATCAAGTTTCAAGGTTATATGAATATTGTTTTATTAATTGTATTTATATACATATTACATCAAATAAAAAAACAGTACATATTACATTAAAGGCAAAATGAAAATTATACATTTGACAGTACATATTGAATATAGTTATACAGATAAAAGCAAAAACTGAGGAATTTGAGCTTGTACAAGAAAACTTGAAATTCTAGTAATACGATTACAAATTATCTTAGTACATAGATCTACCAAACTCTTCATCTGAAAATAAATTCCAATCAATTTATTATAACTCCATAATACTATAATGTCCCCACGGAAGAGTGTCATGTGAACCAGGTATCAAATATCTTTTATCATCTAATGGGTTTAAAGCAATTTTTGTCTGTTCAATGGTGTATACATCATGTAACTTTGATAGTATACAACGTTGAGTTGCATGCATGAAACACTCTTCTTGGGGATTTTCTATAAATTTCTGCAAACAGAGAATATAATCATCAAAAGTTATTTTTTTCTTTACCACATTAGACTTAATACCTTTAGCTTTTTTTACATCGTTTTCCTCACCTAACACTCTGAAGGCATACTGTTTAGAACGTAAACCTACAAAATGTGTCATAATTTTTGAGTTATTTTCATCCTTCATAATTCCGGGTACTTTCTTATTAGCTAGAGGAATATCCCACACATTATTTACAGGATAGTCACTAGTATCAAAACGGTGAATATCCGCCTTTATTACTTCTTCATATATGTTATTACATTGAATTTCGTATACTAAACTATCAGTATCGGTATAAAGTAATTTACATTGTTCAGGTGAAAATTTGGTCAGCATATAATCATAATGAAATTCATAAACACATATTTTTGAAATATCTAAAATTGCTAATCCTATATAAAGAGGTTTGTCAAATACAATTTTAGTTTTCTTAAGCTCTATAGCCAATAAAGGATTCTCAACATCATCGTTAAATATAACACGACTATGAAATGTGGGACTTGCAATTAAATTTCTAGCTCCTCGTTTGCCATACCACGTTCGAACTAATTTCACTAACCGATGTTTACGCAAATTTTGCATCGTTTTCCCGAATACTGCATTATTCATAAGTTTATACAAATTTTTTTCAAAATTATTTTTTGCGTGGGATCTCATCAAAGTATTCAATTCTATATAAGGCTTCAACCAACAACTTTGCTGAAATTTTAATACCCTATGAACTTTCTTAAGCAATAATCCATGAGCTATAGCTTGCTTTAAATTTTTGTAATGTATAATATAATTTTTTTTATTATACAGAGTAGTCATTAATTTCTTTTGTTTAGAATTTGGTGGTGAAATATGTTCTGCACAGAATGGCAGATCTTTGTGTAGATCGTGTTTATTTTTTGGATACTCTAAATCAACCTCGAGCAGGTACCCTTCAGGGGAATCATCTGGAATTTGAGTTATATCAATATTATGATCTACCCATTTGAATCCTCCGTAGGGAAGCTCCTGACTCATAGCCCAACCATAAAGATTATTAATATCTGTATATAAAAGATACTTCACAGGTTTGTTTTCATTATACGTAGGCATATACTTGTTGTTGGCTTCGCCGTATCGATTACAACACTGAGATATTCCACCCCTTATACCTCTTTCAAAAAATAGCAGCATATCAATATCTTGCACTGTCTCTAATTTACAATGAGTATACTTGAGCATACAATCCCAAGTGTAACCAGGAACTGTATAATAATTACCAGGATCCAAACCATATGTTTTCCAGCAAGTATCACGAAATGTTTCAAAAACAGACGCTAGAAGTAAAATATCTGTTTTCATATACAAGTCACTGTAATCAGCAAGGGTTTTCATATTAAATGCTGACCAAACTAATTTTGCATGCCTATAGTCAATATCTTTTATATGTTCATCGTTAAGTTTGTTGTAAAAATATTCTTTACTAGGTAATGCAGTTTCATCTAATCGCTTTATATCATCTAAATAATCATAAAAGAAAACACCTTTTCTAGTTAATAAACTAAATTGTTCAGTATTTAGATTAGAAAATTCTTTTCTAAGTGGAATGAAATTTTCTGGTTCTAATGTTGATACCAATGAATCTAATGAACATCCCATAAATCTAAAAGAGTCTATAAATCTAAACCTAATATTTGTATTATTATCCCAGATTGTAAAACTTATGTATTTTTCTTTATTAACAGGTAAAAGTTGAACATAATTTCGGTTAGCTAAATCTCTAATTATGAAATGTGAATCATAACCACTTAGGTTGTGAAAAACTACTGGAATGACAAATGATTTTTTATAATTAAGATTACAGTGGTTGTGAGCAAAACCTCGAAAATTACCTGTTAGGTGACAATGTTCCCTAACAATCTTATCACCTTCCTTAAATATCTCCTCACAAATATGACATTTATCTGAAGCATCTTTTAAATTCACTTCAACATTCATTGGTTTAACATTTTTTAATTTTGACATTACAAATTTTGCAATATTTTCAATTTTATCTACAAACCATAACATACAATCAGAACTTCGATTACTATCATAAAATGACCAGTTATCGTTAAAATTACATTTAAAATATAGTCCAGCACTATAAGCTTTATGTTTTTGATACCTAGCACTTCTCGTTACCGACTGCGAACCATATCCCTTTTGAGATTTTATTCTAGCATCTACATCAATATAAGGAATAAGTAGTGATTCAAAATCTGCATAAATAATGAAAGGTACTTTTTCTTTGTATACAAAATTTTTAAACTTGACATATGGATCTTTAGAAAACTCAATTTTACAATTATTATCAATTTTTTCACAATATTTGAAATGGTCATCCAATTTTTCTTGAGAAACAAAATAATTCAAACATCTATCACATATATATTTTTTCCCAGTATTTTTAGAGAGTTGCTTGGATAAAAGTCTTGACAAATCTTTTATCCAAATATAGTGATACTGTATATCATCATTAAAATCATAATCATCATTATCTGACTCTGGTTCGCAATCATTCTTTTTAGGAAAATATTTATTTTGAATAATCAGTAAATTGACATGCTTTTCTCTATTTTGTTTTGTTAAACGTACTGGCACAACACTAAAATTTGATGGTCTGAAAATTTCCAATTCAAAAACATTAACCGAAATATTAACATTATTTCTTTCGAAAGTTGTAATCTGATTTGGGTGTACAGGAAATGTAAGACCGTTTATGTTCAAAACTTTGCTATAATGAGGATATGAACAAGTACGTGTAGGATTTTTATTAATAACGCAAGGGAACAAAGCTGAAACAATTGCCCAAGCAAAGCATGCATTATCGTCATTCTGAACGTTGATACACGCCTTTCTTTTAGCTATTATGTCTGGTAATTTAATATATGATGATATTCCACTAGCCACCTCGTATTTATTTATATTGATTTCCAGAGATATAATTTTACTTAAGGCCCACCCCGATCCTTCCTCAGAATATTCTGAAAGTTTTCTTAAAATGACATCTCTTACATTAACTGCAAACCATTTTTTAAAGTCAGTTGTCTTATCAATTATTTCATTTTTTGTAGAAAAATATTTATTTTCTGTAATTTCAGTATCACCTGATTTTCTAATAAATTCTGCACAAAAACAAGTATTTACTTTCAACATATTGCATTTTTTTAATGCGTTTTTCATTCTAGTGCTGAAAAGAAACAACGAATCATCAAAAAACTGTAAGATATCTTTATGAGATTTATTTATAATAATCCCGGTTCGAACTCTACTTTCAAAAATTGAATTAATATCTTCCCATTTTACTCTATTACTTCTTTTTTTATTATTAAAGTAAGCCCCTTTCCAGATTTACTTAGATTCTGAATTATTGTTCTAAACCGCTTTAAGTGACCCAAGTTGGTTTGTAGTTTACGGAATGTACCAATGGTTAGATCCCCATCACGTATTGCTAAGTAGCAAAGTCTAATGTGGCATTTAGCTTGTTTTGACCATTTTTCTATATCATAAATAGTACAATTTTTTTTTTGAAATAAAATATTTTCAATTGCTTGAAACTTTTTAACAATATTATCAGTCAGGAGAGCTATTTCCTCAGAATTCATTTTCAAAAAATTATAAAAACTTACGATTTTGAAAACTGAAGCTGTTCACCTGTGTCCAGATTATTTTTCAAGGTGTTGAAATTCAATATGTACTGTTTTGTTATGTTTTTTATACATTCTCCTCTATTTTGAAGAGGGTCCTAGGGGAAACCCTTTGGAAAGTTTGAAGTCCTAGGAATGTAATGCTGAACTTCCCCGGCGTAAATTGATTTACATGCGACGCAAATGCATCCGTCACTCTTTTGGGGAGAAATACTATATTTTCGTCCAGCTCCAGAAGTATTTGGACTCCAAATTGCCCCTGGTGCACCTTTGCGCTGTTTATTCTATGTGGTGTATCCCTTGGTAAATCTTTCAGTTTTATAACGGGTTTTATTTCTGCAAAAGCAGTGCTTATTGTATTAATCTCATTTAAAAAATTCATCTGTAATAAAGAAAGAATTATTTGAAAAGATAACAGAATAATAATAATAATAATTTAACAATTAAGTTTTTTGAAATAGTTAAAGATGAATGAAAAAAAATAGTTAACTTACTATGAATTGTGGAACCTTAAACGACAACTTTTCACTGGAACCCTAAGTACAGTCTATTGTCTAGTATTTACTGTGAGCACTATTTAAAAGAATATTTTATTATAGAGGGGATGCACAAGTCCAATGAGTTATTTTTGATATCATCATCCTATTTCCAGAAAACTATATTTTTCTACGATTTCGTACAATCTAATCTGTTACTAACAATTATAAACTAGAAATCATGACATTCCAATCTTATCATATTTTGAAACAAGTTCGCTATTGTCTGAATAAATGATTTGGTTTGCACGTGTTTGCTAGCTATTGCAAAATATTACCCACTAAGCGAATTTAATATAATGCGAGATTTCATTTATTACAATATAAAAAACCTTCTATAAAATGATATGAATTCACACACATATCCGTTTTAAAAAAAGTTGGTTATCGATCTAATAACATTCCTTTGAGAATTTCAAAATATTGTACCAATGGTTAGATCCCCATCACTTATTGCTAAGTTGCAACGTCTAATGTGGTTGCTGTAATCTGTTTGTTTGTCTTAGATGTATTCATAATAATGCGAGATTTCATTTATTACCATATAAAAAACCTTCTATAAAATGATATGAATTCACACACATATCCGTTTTAAAAAAAAATGTTGGTTATCAATCTAATAACATTCCTTTGAGAATTTCAAAATATAGAACCCTTAACTGCATAGGCCCTCCCCCTCGTAAGCACTACCCCTCATCTCTTACACACACACAATCCTCCATATATTTTCTTTCTTCTAATTACTTCTTGTATACATCCTTATTTACTTTTTACGCAACCCCCCCGTAGACGCTACCCTTAAAAGCCTCTTCGCTTCTTCTAAATCACCCTCTACCTTATACACGTAAAAACATACACACTTATTTACTTTTTGCATAACCCCCGTTCTTGTATACACCCTTATTTACGTAATCCCCGTAGACGCTCCCCTCCCCCGTAGACGCTACCCTTAAAACCCTCTTCGCTTCTTCTAAATCACCCTCTACCTTATACACGTAAAAACAAACACACTTTTTGCATAACCCCCGTTCTTGTATACACCCTTGCGTAATCCCCGTAGACGCTACCCTTAAAAACCCCTTCGCTTCTTCTAAACCACCCTCTACCTTATACACGTAACAACATACACACTTATTTACTTTCTGCATAACCCCCGTAGCCGCTACCGTCATTATCCCAAAAATTTTGGCAATTGGCCCAGGCCAAACCCCCAAAAAACTTTTTGCATAACCCCCGTAGACGCTACCCTTAAAAACCCCTTCGCTTCTTCTAAACCACCCTCTACCTTATACACGTAACAACATACACACTTATTTACTTTTTGCATAACCCCCGTACACCCTTACTTGCGTAATCCCCGTAGACGCTACCCTTAAAAACCCCTTCGCTTCTTCTAAACCACCCTCTACCTTATACACGTAACAACATACACACTTTTTGCATAACCCCCGTAGACGCTACCGTCATTACTTGCTAACCATCTAGAGACTTCTTTTACTTCTTGTAAACCCTCTGGAAACTTCTTCCTATCGGTAACCACCCATAGGCCATCCGCCTGTTCATCCGATAAAGTGTCACAGAACATACGTGTATTACCTACTTATGACCCCCTGGGATTTGTAAATCTCGCGATCGTGAAAGGAACAATTTCAATGCAGAAAATCTGAAAAGAAATTTAACAATATGACTGGGATGATAAAATCACCGATAAGGAAATCTTACGAAAATGCAAAGAGTCCCTCAACATCTGCTAAATCGAGTATTCGAAAATTCCTTGTTTTATTTTCTATCACAAAGAAATAATCAAAACTGAACTCCTTTTCTTCACATATGCATGTACCGAGGCGTACGGTATGTGTCTACGTCAGAACTATTAACAATGATAAAACAGTTTAATGTATTCTGATATCTGCAGAATCGCGTGTTGCACTACTGAAACCCATCTCTTTTCTTAGAATTAAATTCTGTGGAACGCTTTTATCTTCAAACCTGACCGAAGAAGTCAAAACGTCTTACATACTAAAATCAACATAAATTCTGTTAATTTGTGGACTGACACTCAAATTGTACTCTGTTGGTCGAAAAGCCACCCAGGTCGATTGTCGTTATTTGCATTAAATCGAGTATCGAGGATATAAAGATTAACAGAAAACTTGCAGTGGCGGTACGTGCGATCAAGTGATAATCCATCTGACATGCTGTCACGCGAGAAATTCAGTCTTGAAGTCCACCCCATGTGGTTTAATGAACCCAAACTCCGTAATGACTTGAGATCGGATTATTCACAGTTAGTGCATTTAATTCATCGATAATCTTCGTCATCAAACAAGTTCAAAATCAGTCCTTTTCAAAAAACAAAAATCTATCAAACAAACAACTGATATACTAGTTACTATTTTTAGAATCATCCAGTCATCTTTGTGTCGAAGGTAGGTCGGAAAACGCTGGAATATCCTTCGAACAAAAAGAACCAATTCTATTACCTCCAAAAAATCACGTAACTCTTATCCTCGAACAACAGTATGTGCGTTTAGACCTTGCTGGTTGTCGAAATGTCCTATCAAACGTACGATTACGCTTCTTTCCTCTCAATGATTTAAGGCAAATCACGCATATAATTAGAAACTGCAAAATTTGTTATCGTCTAAACGCATAAATAGTTCAGTAGATAATGGCCGACTGTCCGGAAGACAGAGTCACATACTCACGCTCTTTCCACAAAGTTCGACTTCGTAGGTCCCTTTTCCATAAAATCAAATACCTCACGCGAAGCTCCCGTAACAAAATGTTCCATATAAATTTTCGTACGCATGGTGACCTAGTATATTGAACTAGTAACTAGTCCCACTACTGACGCATTTATAGCCACTGGAACGTTTCGTAGCTAAACGCCCAGTATCATTTACTCAGAAATTCCAACAAACTTTCTGGGAGTTACAAATCAGTTAATAAAACTTCATAATCACTTTCAGAATAAAGAATTTACGGATACAATACAAAATTATCTGGCTCTAAACGACACGCAGTGGAAATTCAATCCACCAAGATCCCCACATTGGGGAGGAATTTGGGAGGCTGCAAATAAAAGCGCCAAGTATCATATCTCAAGGCTTATCGGCTTAATAAAATCAATTTTTGTGCAACTCGCTACTTTTATGACTCAAATCGAAGCAAAAATAAACTCACGGCGTTTGAGTACCTTCTCTAACGATCATTCTGATTTTCAGAATCTCACTACTGATGATTTCCTGATAGGATCCAGTCTAACAGCTTATCCGGGAAAAGATCTATCTCATGTAACAGAAAACAGAGTTGAATTTTGGCAACAATGCACAAAACCTCAGCAGCTGTTCTCGAAAAGGTGGTCTGTGGAATACCTAAATGACTCCAAAATAGACCAAAATGGCTAAAAACATATTAGACCCTACAATGAATGATCTAGTCCTCTTAAAGGAAGAAAACATTCCACCTCTTAATTCGCCTGTGGAGGGAGTCATATAAACAATAACGGCACCTCAAGGAAAGGTCAGGGTCTTCCGTCTAAAAACCAGAACGGGTGAAACTAACATGGGAATTACAAAACTATGCCTTCTCTCCAAGCAAGACACCATGTCTTGTGAGGAGAATCATTACCTATTGAAACATGTTAATCGGTTGTCAATTGGCATTCGCGACTTTCTTAGTTATAAGTTATGTCTAATCTACAACAAAAGGGAATGTTGCGATTTGGCGAGCAGTATATATCACGGAAACAAATTAACAAAAATGTTCTCTATCAATATGTGAATTCTCTATAAAGTTTATGACACTAGAACAAAAATCGTCTCTACAGGAGTCCGGCACTTTAAAAAATCCAGTCCTAAAAATCCTTTCAAGAGAAAGAATTTGGTAACTTCCTAAACAGATATGAAATAATATAACAAAACAACTTAGATAATTGATGCTGTTTCACCATGGTTGACCTGAATAATTTACCTCGCACCAATACTGAGATATGTAAGTGGTTTTGGGCCAACCTCCAATCATGAGTAAGGTTGCATTCCCCGTTATGTTACAATGACAACTTATATTTACTGTCAATGGACAATTTATCCGGCATTGAGACTTCCAGTGTCGACCCTAAAGAAAGTTATCTTTACGACATCCGGATCTGAATTTCAAATAAACATCGAACACTATTTTCATCTAGTAATAAAAACACGAATTCTCGATCAAACAACAGTATTAGTGAAAAATATCTCGTCCGAGAAAGCAGTGGTGAAAAATGTCTTGTCCGGAGCGGACATACTTCAAGTCAGTATAGTGAATCTCCCAGTCAGAATAAAACTTTAAACTGATCAACTCTAGACTATACTTTATACAAAACCGGGAAAATAACGATTTTACCTAAAACTATGAAAATATATACAGTGTTACGACGCGAAATACAATAGTACTAACTAGAAGTGTTTTGGTTCAATAATAATCTGAAAGAAATTCAGATTTATCTTACGAGCATCTATGCATCAATGCCTCATGTCCGCTTGTCCTTCTTTGTGTCTCTTGTCTAATATCCTCTTGTTGTTGGGCTGCCGCTCTTTGATTATCCACCCTAAGATTGTGTTTCTGTTCATGTTGATCTCCCTATGATTGTTTTGTCATTTGTTCCAAATAGTGCACCTGAGAATCACCTTTTCTATGACTCCTTCCTTCTCTTTCTTCATCAGATCAATTTTATATTCCTACTAGTTTCTATCTCTTAAGGTCATCCATGTCTCCATTTTATTTTTATCTCAAATATTATCCAAGTTCTTGTGTATATAATAAAAAAAATTCTGAACCTTTCCATTATTATTTACGCCTTCTTACTGTTCGTACCTCGTGTTGGTAGCGGATATTCGATAGCCCCACCTTGCTGGTGCCATGTGTGTATGCATTCTACTGTACCACACTTTTTATGATATAAAAATATTACAATTAAAATTTTATTTGTCCACGTTGCGGAAACAAAATTGTACAATCCCTGGTTGCATCTATTTCAAAGTTGACAGTTGTTGTTAAAATTTCACAGCTAGCAGAATAACGAAAATTGTTAAAAATATTGAGAGATGAGTTTATTCTACCTCGAATTACTTGACTCTATTCTCAGGTGGGTTCAGTTTGTTCTAATATGGAAGTTTTCCATAAATTTTGTATTATTTCCGGAATTAAATATTTAGATGGTTGATTCTGTTCTATATTCTCTCTTGTGAACGTATATTTAGGATCGGAAATACCACTTAATTGCCTTCTGACACTTACTATCAATGAATGACTTGTCTGTCACCAATGATCCAATAAATTCCACAGTCCAAATAAAATTCCTATCCAATTAGATATGTTTAACTTCTATCGACGTGTCTAAAACGATTTAAATAATTTCCAAAGAAAATAATTTTAACAATTATATATAATTACTCAAATCGACAAATTCCAAATTCAACTTTCCCTCCAGATACAAATAATGATATCGTATCTTCTACGACTATATTAACATTAGAACAACCTACAAACTAAATAACCTCCTAATCTAATTTCAAAAGTTTCTAGTTTCTATTCAAAAATTTCAAATTTTGAAATGTCACTTTACTCCTGGGTAAATGTCAAATACCCGATTTTTTCTAATAACTTCTTCCACTATTTAATTGTTCGATGTGTATACTCATATAACGTTGTTATTTGAATTCATTATTCAATCTCAATACTTAGATGCATCTAATTTTAGTTTTGTATCAAGGCCTGATGTTCAATGATATAATAATAATTCTGGAGCGAACTCACCAGAAGACTGGATTTAGAAAGAAGAAACTGCAAACTCGTACAACTGCGCACACTAATTTATGATTCAGAATCCTTCACCTTTCTTCGAATTACGAATGATTTTTTTAAAAATACACGCTCTGAATTGAGTTTGACTATACCGAATAACGCCTTATATTATTTAATTACAATGTTCAACTACTAATTACACAAAATTTTTGGGGAGATCTCATATGAGATGTTCCCCGTTCGGATTCTCAAATTCCACTCCTGATTTTTTTCAAATAAATAACCACATTCTACTGTAGATGCAAACTCTCCTTATTTTTTAAAAAAAGCTGAAGTTGTTATTTTCTCATAACAAATATTTGGAATACTTTTATTACTATATACCTTATAATGACTTCTGTTTCCTTCAACCTAGAATAACTTTTTCAACTGTGACATGTAAATGTCGTCAGAAATTAAATAATCTCCCAAATCTTACATATCCAGGGTTTTTTAATCATATTGATTTTATAGACAATACAGGTTTTCCAGAAGTATTGCATAGAAAAAATTCTTCGAAATTTGAAATAGTAGAACTGTATTAATATATATATATATATATATATATATATATATATATATATATATATATATATATATATATATATATATAAACAACAACAAAGAGATTCATGGGTAATTCACGCAAAAAGAAAAATGGCTACTGAAACAGAGTGGTAACCGCGGACATGCATGTTTCTGGCTCATTTGCCGTCTTCAGCACGGTATAACCAAATAAGGATGTGGAATTTGGAAGCAAAGATGATGCACATACTTATTTGATTTATTTCTTGATTTCAGTTTACTAAAATTAGATTTTCAAAGATTATGTCCTCTCTATGTTACGGTTATGTTGTGCTTTTTAAAAGTGCTACCAATTTTTTCTGAAAGTCCCCAATTGTATGGTAATGAAAAATAATTTTTTTGAGATATATTTTGTGAACTATTTCTAAGTTGAGTTTGGTTGTTAAGAAGATTGATACGGTTTTTAAAAAATTCTATTAATTAGTTGATATGGGTAATCATTTGATTGGAGAGCTTCTTCAACTTTTTCTATGGCGTTTTCCCGGTATTCGCAGTTAGAAAGTACCAAAGCCCAATCCACGAGTCCTATGTCCACCGTTTTTTTCTGCGACATTGGGTGCTGGGAATTAAAATTCACATATCTAGACGACCCAGTTTCCTTTGTATACCATACTGTTTTGATAGTGTTGTCTATGTGGTGAACAGTTAGGTCCAAAAATGTTTTTTTATTATGATGTTCCCTTTCAACAGTTAATTGTAGTTTGTTGTGAGAGCTATTGAAACTATCGAGAATACCCTCTATTTTGTTTATTGGTACTAGTGCTATGCAGTCATCGACATATCTGGAGAAAAAAGGAGCTTGATACTCCAGGCCTCCAATTGTGGATTCTTCCATCATAAGTTGTGCAGTTACACTTGATATGGATGCACAAACTTCTGTTTGTTTAAAAAACTTTTCTTCATACAAAAAATATGAAGAACTTAATGTCAGTTGCAATAATTTCAAGAATTCACTTAGAGGTATATCAGTATAAGACTCAATTTTATCCCACTTTTTCATAATTGTGTTTCAGGCTAAGTCAAAAGGTATGTTTGTATATAAACATACAACATCTAATGATGAAAGTGTGTAATCATCTGGTAATATTGAATTTTCATTTCTGTTCTTGAAATTAAATGAATCTTTTATGTAATATTTGTTTGGTTTATAATACAGTTTAACTGAGGAGAGGGGGGATTTTCTTTTTCTGGGTGGTGCATTTGAGTGCATAAAAAGTAGAATTCGACGCCACTTGTTTTTTTTTAAATTATCATTGGGGGGGGGGCAACTTCACTCTATATATTGAGGTTCAACTAAGTAAGGAGAGGGGGGATTTTCTTTTTATTAATGGTGCATTTGAGTGCATTAGAAGTGGATTCCTATGCCACTTGTTTTTTTTTTCAAAATTATCAGGGAGGGGGGCCAACTTCACTCTGAATAATGTGATACTACTAACTGACAGGAGGGGTGCAAGGTTTTATTTCGGCGGAGCATTATGGTGCATTACAAGCGCTTGACGGTGCAAAGTACAAAATTTCAAAATTCAGATAAGGGGGTGCTAGCGTGCATTTGCTATAAAAACAAAACCATTGGATAAAAATCATGAAATTTCAGAGGACCATAATTTACAACATTTTATTAACCACATACAAAAATTATTAATCAAAAAATAATTCAATACGCCTTTTCAAATCATATATAAAATCATTCATCTTACATATTGAGAGGTCTACTGTTCATTCCCTGATTGAGAAGTATGTAACCAAAATAAAAAAGAAAGAGATAAGCGTTAAAAACATCACAGGAATACTCAATTGGACAAATGAGCGTGATGCATCTAGCAACAAATTGAAATAGGGACTAGTTATATTTGAAACGTGAATTAAAAAAAGAGAACGCTCGCGCGCAACCTGTACAGGTCTTAAGCAAGTTGTTGTGTAAGTTTGTTCAATACCTGTTGCGATTAGTATTGTATCCGCTTCACCAGTTTTGTCGTGATAATTTTCTTGTTATACATACTGTTTATTGTCTGTGCTCAGGAATACAATAATCGTTATGAATAAATACTTATATCTCAAAGCTTTGATACGGGGCTTGAATGAAGATATAAAAAAAATAATAATAGAAAAAAAGAAAATTATATTCATATACTCCAAAACATATTTCAACTGTTTTTTCAAATATTTTTAGTAGATATTGTTTTGATTCCTTAGTTTCTTATACCACTAACAAGTATTCACCTATACTTCCATGGTTATTTGGTTTACTCGGATGATATTGTTTTACCTTATATGTGTATTGTCAATACTATGTATATTTTCTCCAAAATAAACTTATTATTATCTACCTTAAAATTTGTTGTTCGCAAGATTTGATTTACATTTGTCGATATTGTCTCACTTACGTGTTTTTGATTAAACGGTACTTAAAATTACTACTGGTCCTCCTTTCCAAAAACCTAATCGAAGTGAAACAAAATAACACCTTTGGTGTATCGATGAACGACAATCATAACAGTCCACTTCACTAATATAGATCATGTACAACACTATAAAAAAATCTAAATGCCATACTGGTATGAATCGTTTTGCAAAAAATACTCATTAACGGCGGTATGGCGGCCATTTGGAACCGTCGGAAAATCATGGCATGGTGATATTCACGATGATTAGCTGTGCAAAAATTAACCTGGTACAAATGGTTTTATTGTCATTTTTCAATTAACGTGTTCTCGTCGGTATGGCGGATTGTAAGCCATACCGGAGAAGTATGGCAATGCGCTACCGACTTCCTCTTTACTCATCGACTATCGAAAGATACAAGAATTTCTTTGTAAAAAATCGTTCGACACTTGTAATTTATGCGACACGTTCGAGTAACACCCACGCGATTGGGCGGCCGGTACCAGCGCTATAATCATAACTTTTCTTCTCGTTATAACGTAAGTGGACCCCTGAGGGTCGCTATACTTGATACAATTAACCAGAAATTTTATATTACCGTCTCCCAGTATAATAGTATTTGGCCAAAGGTAATATTAACCTAAGCGACTATGAGACATAAATTCAGTGTAAGGCGTTTGGGTGATTGTTGCAAGAATTACAAGTACTAAAACTGAATAATGAAGCTAAAGTGACTTACCAATAATATTGCACCAATAGATACAAATGGTATGGCTAAATAAAAGCGAGCCCAATCAATGCCATAATTCACAACAGTATTAACTGTATTCAATGTGTTGAAAAATGTGACAATCAGCATCATCAAAGCAATATTACCAGTTGCTTCTCCTACAGCATTAGCAGCTATATGTATGTAGTTTAGAAGAATCTTAATATATTCTATAGAGTCAATGTCCATATTTGAGTGTAAGAGCATACGTAGACTTGAGTACTTTTTAGATAATAAATCGGAAGCGTTCCATATAATTATCAACATATACAAATTTTGTAATTGGAAATACGTATGGAATATGTACGGCCAAATGAATCTCATATTAAAATAAAGTTTTCTGTTCTCTTCCCAGAATAGACAAATGTGAAATGAGATTGATATTAGAAACATCAAAAACCACTTAAAACCGTACTTAATCAAATTTATGTTGCTCTTGCAATTTTCATCGAGATGTTCCATCATTTCAAAAAATACTTGCCAATGTTTATTCCGTCGTATTACCTCGTATATGGAGGTGGCTGTCGAAGCGCACATTACAAAAACATAAATTTCGAATAAAAAAGCACCGCCAATAGGATGCGGAATAGATTCCATTCCATCTAATGAGTGTGTAAATATAACAAACAAGAATTTCACAATAATAGCTACATTACCAATCAAAATAATTTTGCTAATCAAAGGAGTTGGTGTCAGAGGTACCAACCCTAAATAACCACCAATTTTGAAAATTAATTTGTACATTTTCGTGTCGTGTCGTTCTAACATGGTGACTGGAAACGAAATTAATGGAATGATAAAATTGTTCTACTGATTATTGATTTGTAACATGCGCAAACAAATTCTCAAAGCATCACTGGTCTTCTTCAAACGTTTTCAAACTGTGAAAATTAATAGATACAGAGCGGCTCAATGTCTTTAACTTACACTCATATAAAAAATCGAAATATTCATTCAAAACAAAATAAATAATAGAGTGGTTGAATAATCTGAGAGAGGAAGAAATTGTGTGGATTCAGGATTTTTATTCAAATAAGACGGGAAACCAAGGTATCCACATGGACTCTAATAATGTAGAAACAAAATAAAATTATTATTAAAGTTGAACTCCAAAGAAGATCGTTTGATTGTATTTGTGTTCAGTTCACGTAAACTGTTTTTAAACTTTAGAATTAGCAAATTAACTAACAAATGCATCAAATACTTTTTAGCATTTTTTATCAATTGCTATATACTGTGATTGTTTCTAAAATTCTTTGTCAACAATGGACCAGTACGTAAACGACTTCAATAACCCAACTGTAGACACATTTACAATAAACGATCTTGAAAAATGTGAAAAATTGTTTAAAATAAATGAAAGCAATATTAACTTCAAAATAATATTAAGAATATCTTGAAAAACAAAGACGAACTTGAAATTTCTTTGTACCGTGTTATGGAATTTGACTGTCTATTTCTCAATGAAACATGACAAATCACTGCTATCAATTTATTCAATATATCATGGTTTATTGTGGTTTACAATAATGGAGATTTTAACCAAAATGATGGTGTCATAGCTTATATTAACTGCAAATGAATGGATGAATGGATGTTTATTTATCTATAGATGCATACATAGATATGTTTACATAAAAATAGATATCGCCATATAATAATTTAACATGACATAATAATTATAAAACAATCTGTATAATAACATTTCATAGATACCAAATTTGATAAGCCATCAGTATAATGTTCTGGAGCAGATGCGATGTACATCAAATAAACAGAAGTAGTAGAGTACCCGACTAAGTTCGTCAAAGAACTTGTCTTCGGGTATTGATTCTTCATATAAAATATATCGTCAATGTATTTGATAAATGTTGAAACTTAAAAAACATCAACAGTAATAACAAGCATTATATTGAAATGTGCTTTGACTTATGAAAAATTACAAATATAAAAATTTTTCTCACATTTATCATTTATTATTAATTATGGCACTAATAATTTTTATTAGGATGAAAGTCATATATTTAGGACAGTTAGTTATAACCTTAGAATATACACTCATATACACATATATAAACACAAGGTATGAAATAACAAACAACATTTATATAACTAAAATCGGATCAAGCGAAATACTTTCTGTCATTTGAAAATATTCATTCCTTGAGTTTGTTTTTGAAAAAACGAGCTGAATTATATTTCTTCAAGGCGTTGGGTAAATTGTTCCATAGTTTTGATCCAATAAAGCAGAAGGTTCTCTGGCCAAGTGCTTTATAAGTAACAGGGGCATATATAGCGGATTGTGTATTTTGTCTCGTTCCGTAAGTATGTGGTATATGATATGTATAATGCCTGTTTGTGTACAAAAAACCAAGAGTTTTGAAGCAGATGAGTTGCCGAATGTCCATTGCCTTTGAAATAATGTATGCTTGTTGGACAAGAATCTATGTGGTTTTTTTAGAATGATTTTCAGAATGAGTTTCTGGATGATATTGATCGAGCTTATATAATTATTCCTAATTCCTCCCCAACAAATGATACTATATATTAATAAAGATTCAACAATAGCGGAGTATATAATTTTCAGTTGTTCATGAAATAAAAGTTCTACTAGTTGTTTGAATCTGTAGATTGGGCCTCTGAGCTTATTGGTGATGTTGCGAGCATGAACGTCCCATTTCAAAAAGGTGTCAATATGTATGCCCAGATATTTGACTGTGTGCACGAGCTCTAGAGTACGATTTACCACAGATATAGTATTATATTCCCGTAGAAATGGTTTATATGAAGTAAATGGTATAATTTTAGTTTTAGTGGCGTTATCAGTCAATTTATTCGATCCAAACCACTTAAGGATATTCTGCATATTATCAGAGGCAATTTGTTGGATTTCAGACCAGTTTAGCCCTTCGTAAATAATCGTTGTGTCATCAGCAAATGACAAAAGATTACTCCAATTGAGTCCAACTATAGCAAATCGTTCAAGTAAATTATGGATAGTGTCGGCCGAAGCACGGTTCCTTGGGGAATTCCGTCTGTTACTTACTTTTATTGGCTACACATATCATCCAATTTAACAATTTGTTTGCGGTCTTTGAGATTACTTCCGAAATGATCCAGCGCAATGCCGCGAATTCCAAGACTTTCCAATTTATCAAGCAATAATATATGATAAGATGTGTCAAAAGCTTTTGCCAGATCAACAAATACTCCCATCAAGTTTTTTTACGATCAATAGCTGGATAAACGATGGATGTTAATCTGGCGATAGCATCCTGAGTAGATTTCCCTCCAGACACCCGAATTGGCGAGAAGACATTATTTTCTTCTTGTTAATAAAACTAACTTAGCCGTTTTTTACAGCTCCTTCAAACAAACTTGCTTACTAGATGTCTGTCTCCTGATTTGTAAATTGGTTTTATTACTGCCTTTTTAAAGTGATTAGGGACTTTTCCATTATCTAAAGCTAAGTTAACAATACACGATATCGGTTGACACACAAAATTACTGGTTATTTTAAGGATTTCGTTTGATATACCATCGAGGCCACTAGCTTTTTAGGCTTATTTCAGAATGAAATAGGGCTGTTGTAGAGAGTAGCATGACGCGACTCTTCGAAAAAATTTTAATGCAGTTTTCCGTTTTGGTGTTCTCTGATGCCAAAATCACCCCCCCCCTTTCCGAAGGTTATATATATATATATATATATATATATATATATATATATATATATATATATATATATATATATATATATTGAACTCATCACAACATCTATAAGGGTTTAAAGGTGTTGGTGTGTGAGGTTTTCAAACGTGAATTTGGTTGAAAATTACCAAAACGTCGGAAGTTGTTTGTTTTTCATGATATGAATGAAATTAAAATGAGTTATATATTGAATTTGTACCTACGATATCGTTTGTTCAATGTAAATATTGAGATGCTAAAATAATATTCAAGACATTTACCATTTTATCAGTGCTGCATAAAATAATTCAACTTGTATATCAGACCATAAATCATCTTTAAACAATATAATAATTTGTAAAAGTGGCATATACGTCATAAAAAGTATCTAAAACCCTAAAAGAATGAATAAATGTATTTAGATTATTATAATACATCATGTTTAATAAGAATTAGTAGCAAAATCATCAGTACATCCTATTAGTAAACTCTTGTCGTACTCGTTCGAATGTGTCACCTGAAATAGCATTGAATTCTTCAGTAATTCTTCCTTTCAAAACGCCAATGCTATCTGGTGCCGTAGTATGAACCTTGGATTTCAAATACCCCCAAAGAAAAAAAATCTAATGGTGTCAGATCTGGTGACCGAGGTGGCCATTCTATAATTCTATAGGACCTCGCCGGCCGATGTATTACTGTCAGGAAGTAGACGGAGCACATTTCGAACATGCTATGAGAATACATTGTTGATATTTGATTAATTAAATTTAAAAAAATAATTTCAAAATATTGGTATTTATTTAATTCATCCGTTAAAATTAATTTGAACTCAAACAAAATTAATATGGCTATGTAGCCAATGTCAATGCCTTTCAAACGAGATATCACTAACCATAAGGTCCTATTTAAAATTATTGGCCAGAGTGGCACTGTGACGTCATCTATTACTATTACGTCACCTGTTACAATTCGTAAAGAAGTTTACAACACTTCATTTTCACCCTCCGAATTTCATAAATATAAGTGTAGCCGTTCAAAAGATACGAGGGGGGAGGGGACTTTTGAATAGCACTGTATATATATATATATATATATATATATATATATCTATTCGTTGCTTATTATATATATATATATATATATATATATATATATATATATATATATATCAATGAAGTTCCTCTATTTAAAGTTTAAAAGAAACATAAAAATAAGGAAAATTATTTATATTAGTATGCAATACTTTCGATACACACTGTATTATATGTATAATCAATAATTTTGAAAGGTTCAGTATACAAATCAAATTTGACATTTCAATTTCTGATGACATTCATGTAGAATATATCTAATGATAGATAGAATATATTACGATTTCGAAAATATATTTGAAATTTTAAAATACAGATGTCTCTGCTAGCTAAATTACAATTGTAATGGAAGAATTCAAATCTCTCTTTGTTATAGGGAAACATAAATTAGTATTTTTTTTAAAAAAGGAATTTTTCGTAACCACAGGAGAAGAGATTTATTTATTTGAGCAAAGTTTAGGCAGTTGAATTTGAAACCCCCACGAGACAACATCGTAATAAGAATTGTCTAAAATTTTTTGAGAATTTAATAGAAATTGTATAATTATACAGTCAGATCATAAAGTCATACATTGTAAAGCCAGTGCGTGCATAATTCGAAGAAGAATTGCATCGTATCAAGTGTAAGTGGTTCCAGTTTCTAAATCATATATTTAGAAAGTTTTGCAGAATTCTAAATACATTTAGAATACGTACGAGTTTTCCTGTCCTATTTGGTGAGTCCACTCCAGTTTTAAAATTATTTCTCGAGAATTAACAGGCCTTTTAAATACATTTCGAAAATAGATGCATCTATATCATAATTTCAGTTAAACCAAATTCACGTTACACATATAAGATTTTACATCAAGTGAAAAATTTTTGAATAGACAATTTGAACGGAAATTTGCGTTATTTGATATTGATACACGTCAAGTGTATATTAGATGAATTGAACTTTTGATTAAAAATTTTAATTAGTTGATTTCTAGAATAGGTTGTACTAATAATAAGGTTGGTAGGAAATATTATATTTGTTTCGTTTATAATATTTTTGGGAAACAATAAATACTTTTGTAATTTTGTTATCTGATCGTATAATAAATAACTTTGATTCCAACTCACTGTGGTATTCATTCCGTATCTATTTTCATCGTATTCAACATTTTGCATGCTATAGAAATTTTGATCTAATCAGTGACATTTGCTTAATTTCCAGTGACAGTAAAATTGTGAATGTCATAAGATAATTCAAGTGCCTTTTATTATATTGAATAAACAGTTATTCGAAATTTTGAATATAGAGTAATATTTGATTTGGATTATACTTGAAAATTATAAAATTTGAATTATTATTATTCAAAAATTTTTGATCCCACCCTGAGACAAGAGTGATTAAGTCAATTGTGAATTAATTTATCTTTCAAAGTACAGAAATTAATATTTATCTTAGCCGGGCATTATTTGACAACTACTGTCAAAAGTAAATTAGGTTACATACGCTGCTAAAGGTGTGTGTGCAATAGTGTCGCTACAATCACAAATTGTGAAAACATCGACGAATAATATTTTATATTGTTATATTCATATATCCATTAATATATAACAATTAAAACTATAAAATAACGACACAGATATATAATAATTATATATATACATATATATATATATATATATATATATATATATATATATATATATATATATATATATATATATATATATAAAACTAGTGACTATTGGGGAATGGCAGCAAGAAAATTGAAAAGGTATACTCCTAGCGGAAAATGTCCAGGCTCTCGAGAATGATTGTTCTCATCATCAGGGAGACTTCCAAGTGAGGTTAGACTCCATCAAGTTGTAAAATACTAAACTACAGATTGTAAATTGTGAAATGTTTTACAGGAATTGAGTCAACTGAAAGACAACCAACCGCATTACAACACCAAGTGAAAATGTCGCAACATTTTATAAAATGAAATAAATAAATCCACCTTCATGCGATACTATGTTGAACGCCGGTAAGGAAATCATATAGTTGTAATGCGGTTGGTTGTCCTCCCGTTGGCTCAATTCCTGTAAAACATTTCACAATTTACAATCTGTAGTTTACTATTTTACAACTTAATGGAGTCTAACCTCACTTCGTAGTCTCCCTGATAATGAGAACAATCATCCTCGAAAGCTTGGACATTTTCCGCTAAGATTATACCTTTTCCATTTTCTTGCTGCAATTCCCCAATATTCACTAGTTTTTTTCCTAACTAGTCAGCAAAAACTATCCTCCTTTTATATATATATATATATATATATATATATATATATATATATTGTAACAAATTTTAAGGTATATTATAAGTATAGATTTTTTTTTAAGATTCAATTTAGATTAGTAATGTTTGTTATTATATTTGTGAAAAGTTTTTAGGGCGCCAACTTACCATGTATAAGGTAAGTAAAATAAAATAATATACTAACTAACTTGCTCCGGCTCTCTATAGTATGTCTTGCTCTCAGGGAGTCGATTCGTGAAAGAATTGTAGTGAAATGACTTCGTGTGTATGGATATTTAATATTATTAGTCGCTTGAAATTGCTTAATTCAATTTCTGTCACAGATTTTTAGGTTATTACTATTGTCATCCGTTTTATTGTGGATTTTGAAGAAAATATCATGAAATTAAAAATAAAATTACTAACAAGTATGTGTTTAAATTAAATCAAATTATCATAAAGTTTATATTACAAAATTATGTAACTCTGTAAGTAAGCATTACAAATAGCAAAAAATGGGTTTGAAAAATTTTTATGGGAATAATAAACAAAATGTCACAGTACCTTTAACACATGCATTAACCGATCACTGTTCCTTCCAGGGTTCCATTTATTTATTCACCAACGTTCTCAAAAGATAATTCTGGATTGGCAAGACTTGAAATTTGTTTTATAAATCAACGTTATTCGCTCACATGCATTGGAATGGAATACAATAATTTAAACTCGATTCAAAATTCTGATTTTCTCTCCTCTTACTTGACACATGATGACAGCTGCTTTATTTTCTTCCATAATATTATAATGGAGTCAAATTATTTAAATTGTCATGAGTTCTGATTTCCAGTACGTAGTTATATCAGTTAATAATTGTTAAAAAGATAGATAAATCAAATTTTTGGCTTTTTCTAATATCATTCACAATGACTCTTCCCTTCTACTCTGTCGTCTCAACCAAACTCTTTTTTTTTCCAATCTTGCCAAACTAATTATTTTCTTATCAAAATTTTATAAAAATAACCAAGCAATGCCGATCAGTTATGCCACCTTAAAATTGAGTATATCTTATCCGTATCTAACTCACTTGACAAATGTCAAATAATAAATTTTAAAATCAAAGAACCATCCAATAAAATTTAATCAAAGTTTTTCTGTTCATTCATCAAATGATTCTCTTGATGTGGTCTTAATTCATTAAAAGTTCCATCACAATTGAACCACTTTTCTAAATAAGCATTATCAAGTCCTATTCACACTCCTATTTAACATAAAAAAAATATCTTTTCAAAACATTATGAACATAATAATTTAACCTTGCTATACTTACAGGGTATATCAATTAAACCTCCATAAATAACAATAATTGAAAACTTTCTACAAAAGCTGCAAAACTTTTATTCCTCCACAATAAAACCATTTTGAGAATATTTACAAAAGTCTGTGACTGGAATCTAAATCTCAAAATTATAGATTATATTTATTTGAAATGATGGATTATAGTTTATGAAAAATATCTTCTGAATACAGGTTTAAGCTTAATAACCGTTGAGTTCATCATAATATGCCAACATTATGATTATAGGATGTAACTCTCAACTTCACTTGTTCGAGATAAAATTTTGTAACTCCTATTAGGTTAAAATTTCAAATCTTGGTTGATCTTATTTTATTCTATTATATTGGTTTGTTTGGTTTCAATAAAGCTCGATTTGGACAGTATTGATAAATTATAAACAATAAATTTACATTGATTAACAATTACTGTATTTCCCCATGTGATTAATATATCAACGATTTCTTATCTGTTATAATATATATATATATATATATATATATATATATATATATATATATATATATATTTATATATATTGAACCAGATATCATAGATAGTAAGAGAATTAGTCCTTTAAAAATATGTTGCTAGTATGAAAATATATGTAAATAATATAATTTAAGAAAACAAGTAAAAAGGAAACACTTTTCTTAATTTAAACAACATATCAAGTGAAGATATATTAAATAATTGTCTATAACAATATAATAGATAAAGAAATTACCTCAATAATAACATAAAATATAGGGATTGCCTAACAAATGTAATGATGTAAATAAAGTTGCCTAAGACGAAGATGATTTTCCATAACATAATCAGCTGTTCATCTGAAATGAAAACCAATATTATTATAGTTAATTCATTATAATCATTAAGGTAAGAATAAAAACAAATACAAATATTGAATAGAATATAATTCAATAGATTTTCATAGATAAACAAATAATGACATATAGACAAATGATATATAGTAAATAAAATGAACGTTGGATCAGTAAATAATAATTTGTTAAAGTTTATTATAAATAATATAATGCAAAGAGTATAGACAAATAACATAAAAGAATTTATATCTATAGATAATATGAGTGTAACAGTGATAGACTGTCAATAACAATATTGGATGTTGTACCATTTGAATGTATCTATGTATAACCAACTTCAATTCATTTGTATGATAAAAAAACTCATAGGAACTCTATAAATGAACTAATAATGTAAAAGAGTGTATGTATGAAATTTTTTTAATAAGTGAAAGAAGTTTCAATTAATTTGATTGCAAAGGACAATATTTGATTGGTTATAAAATATGACAGAACAAATTGTGAATCAACAAGTAAACTTTGAAATAGTGACCTAAAGAAAAACAAAAAAGTGTTTTGTTGAAAAAAGTGGAGAATTGAGGGGACGCTTGAGAATAGGGAAGCTGGTGTCAAGAAGCGAGGAGTGTGTGTGATAATGTTCCAGAAATTTCAAGAAATTCCCAGTTTAACACAATTAAAACTATAAAGTACTATAAAAAACAATCTTATTAATACTCACAGTTAATTATATCGAGTTTTTCGGCAAGAATCTTCGAAATTTCTCATCATTTTTGGTTTTTGGAGCTTCAGAGGAGTATTCCTGGGGTCCAGAGACATTCATCCCAATTCAAGAACAACAGGTCAGTGTGTTTAAATTATTATTGGCCAATAATCAGAGTAAAAACTCAAAATACTCAAATAAGTGCTTGATTTCATAAATTGATAAACATTTGCGAATATGATCGATCTGAAAAAGGAAGAGAACAGACTTTATATAGTTAATTAATTGCATAAATCGTTAATATTAATAAAAAGGCCGAATTTAAATAAATTAAAATATGTACTTACGCCATGTTGTAATCGCAGAAATATGGTGCTTGAAATTTTATTAATGTAATAACTATGTCCATCTGTATATAATTCCTATATTTCTATCTATGTAGATAACTATTTTCTTTCCAGAGCAATTTGTATCATATATAACTATGATTTCTATATAAATTCTTTTATGTGTTTGAACCATTCACTTGTCTGCATCGTCAACAAACTATGTTTGTATAATATGTATAGATGCTTCTTACGTGTAAGAATTGTTCGTTTTATGCTAAAGCGCATGACTAGTTTTTTCACGCACGCGCACTGAAGAAATTATCAAAATAAATGAGTAGGTATAATATATCCATAGGCGTTTCAAATTATTATTATCAAATAAAATTATTTCTTTAAAAAAAAATTAGATCTATTTAAATATAAAGTGTTTTCTTTCTATTTAAACAAATACAACATTATAAAAAGCCAGGACTCAAAGAGAAAAAAGGGTTTCATGCTCCCGAATTAATAAATATATAATAGTTACAAAACGATATAATAATAAATAACTGAGCTATCTTAAAATATATTCAAATTAAAATTATACAGTCTCAAAAAATAGTTTAATATATCGCAATGCCGCGAATTCCAAGACTTTCCAATTTATCAAGCAATAATATATGATAAGATGTGTCAAAAGCTTTTGCCAGATCAACAAATACTCCCATCAAGTTTTTTTACGATCAATAGCTGGATAAACGATGGATGTTAATCTGGCGATAGCATCCTAAGTAGATTTCCCTCCAGACACCCGAATTGGCGAGAAGACATTATTTTCTTCTTGTTAATAAAACTAACTTAGCCGTTTTTTACAGCTCCTTCAAACAAACTTGCTTACTAGATGTCTGTCTCCTGATTTGTAAATTGGTTTTATTACTGCCTTTTTAAAGTGATTAGGGACTTTTCCATTATCTAAAGCTAAGTTAACAATACACGATATCGGTTGACACACAAAATTACTGGTTATTTTAAGGATTTCGTTTGATATACCATCGAGGCCACTAGCTTTTTAGGCTTATTTCAGAATGAAATAGGGCTGTTGTAGAGAGTAGCATGACGCGACTCTTCGAAAAAATTTTAATGCAGTTTTCCGTTTTGGTGTTCTCTGATGCCAAAATCACCCCCCCCCCTTTCCGAAGGTTATATATATATATATATATATATATATATATATATATATATATACATATATATATATATATATATATATATATATATATATATATATATATATATATATATATATATATATATATATATTGGAGGAATGTTCTTGAACCATTATTATATTATTTTTTTGAAGTATTTTTCTTGGGAAAGGTTCAGATTAAAACTCTTGTAAGTTGACGTTTCGCCTTAAATATAAGGCTTTTTCAAAAGTTTTTATTATAAATTCAAAAAAAAAATACATAATTTGTAAAACAGTGACAATACTAAATTGACATTAAAGGTGACAAATAGAATAAACGTAGTTATGAATTTTCAAAGGAGTATGTACCTTGACAACTATCTTTAATGCAATGTGTCTTACTTTATCTCTAATATTTTAATTTAGAGAGTGTTTCAAAATGTTAATGGATAAATATTAATTATATTATTGGTTTATTTTATTTTTTATAGTTATGAGGATATATGTAAAAGGTTATGATAAATTTTGCTTAATTTTTCTATGTCTTTCTTATCATTCAGTGCTTCAGGTTCATTTTTTATTGCAATCATTTCTTTAATTTTGAGTTTAGTGATGTTTTGGTCTTTGTAAATAATTTTTGTGTTTTGAAAATCAAATTCATGTTTCTCATTTGTTTCATGTTTATGAAGTGCAGTTGAAGCATTTTTTGTGTATTTATGACCATTTAACCGATTGTCTAAGTATTGGGTGGTCATTCCGACATATTTTTTTGGACAATTAAGACAAGAAATAGAGTATATTAAATTAGACTGTTTTTAATGGGGATTCTGCTTTTTAAAGGTGTGAAGGCAGTTGATTTACGGTAGTGTGACTTATGACATACTTGAATATTTTGTTTTTTAAGTATATATTTTAATTTTTCTGATAATTCATTTGTATAAGGTAATGCTACATATTTTTGTGTGGTATTTATCTTGGTTTTAAATTTCGAGGCATTGTAATATTTTAATGTTCGTTGTTTTTGAATGTTTCTAATAAACTTTTGAGGATAACCATTTTCTATGAGTATTTCTTCCATTTTCTTTAAAATTTCTGGACGTCAAGTTAACTTACAAGAGTTTTAATCTGAACCTTTCCCAAGAAAAATACTTCAAAAATATATATATATATATATATATATATATATATATATATATATATATATATATATATATATATATATATATATATTCGACCCAGTAAAAACAAAATGGCGGCATGTCAAAGTTTAAAAAAAAATGTATTTCCTTTGTTTTTCATTTGACGCAAAAAAGTTACTGAGCTTTTTTATAGACCTTAACACGTTCTTTGTAAATAACATTTTTCTCTAAATCGTACATTAGAACAGTTATTTAAGAATATTCACAAATTTACCAGAACTTTTTTTTTGTTTTTGATTTGATGCCAAAATGTTACTTTGGTTTTTTGTACATCTCAAAACATTCTATTACTTTTGTATCTAATTTTTTATTCTGGGTTTTGTACAAAAATGTTACTGAAATGAGCCTGTCCAATTGGTCCTGTGCCATTGGGATTTTTTATTCTTCAATTCCTCAATAAGCTCTTCTATTTCGGTGTGGTCTGTTGGCTTCAGAAATATAGAGGAATAGACATGTTTAGTCTTTGTTTTCATTTCTGGACTTTGAGGAATCGAATTAGCCATTTTTTCACCAATTCTAGAGAAGGTTAGAACTCAAAACTTAAAATCATGAGATTAGGTAATGCAACCACTCTAAAAATTAATATTAATATCAGTAAAGGTGACAATATAATTATTTTTACTTGATATAGATCACCATCTAAACAAATCTATTATCCTAATATTTCAGAATTCACAAATAAGCTCCAGAACATCCGAAAAGAAAGAGAATTACTTCGTTCATTGGTGATTCAAATATCAATATTTTAGATCTAAATCGCGACACAGTAGAATATACAGGGTGTTCCGGGTCTTGATACGAAAAATTCGGAAGTGTGTAGATGACGTGAAAATAATGCTGTGACATGGAAAAAAATCTTACGACAGTATGGAGTTCAGTTAGAGATATTTGATTGTGTTTTAATACCTCGTGTAAGTATTTTTAATAAATAATTCCATCTAATGATAATTTTCTTCAGAATGTGTCTTTATGGCGAACGGTTTCCTTGGCTTACTCAACGATCTAAAAATCTAAATATCTTCAAAACCATAAATTTGATCGAGTTTAATCAATTGGGTTCATTTATTAGGCGCCCTGAACACTATCCAATCATAAAATTGGTCACAGGTATACACTTCGGAAGCTGTATCGTTCGAAAAATCCAAAATATTTCCTAAAATGTGGTACTCTAAGTACCATAGCACTTGTTGGGTTGGGGATCTGTGGAGTGTGCTGACCATAATTCAATCATAAAATTTGTGACCATTTTTTTTCAGAGGACCCCGCACACCTTATATGGGAAAATTGCTCTCCGTCAAATTCCTTGAATGTTTGAATTGTTGTAGAATTGATCATTCTGGTGAAATGTTTCAATGGGCGCAACACGACCTATGACTAGTTTTCTAGATACAGGGTGTGTAATATGAGAAATATTCACTTTTCATCACTTGGTATCTCACAAGTTATGATTTAGTTCTCATTTATCTTTGTTGGTATTATCATCACATCCTTGTATGATAAATTCATTTCAAAATCTTTTCGTATTACAGGGCGATATCACCCGATAATAATGCTATTTTGAGACAATCATAATTCTGTTGTTTTATGAAGAGAAAATGTTAAAAATGTTGAATTATCACATTTAATCATACATTCATTCATATTTTATCGCAGTTGATATAATTCATACAAAGTGATTCACGAATATAGAAAACTAACGAATTCTGGTTTTTCGCACACCTTGTAGTAATAAACCCACCGAAAATGACAAAATTCTCGTGAAGGATATTAAATTATGTATTTCATCGTATACAGAGTCGAATGAGGGCAATTTCAAAAATTATACATGCTTTATTATATAAAAACCTTGATTTTTTCCTCACCCTATATCTCATGAGGGAGTAAGCGATATTTTTTCATGGGAGAACTCGAAATACTCCCATTCATATCGTACATTTTTAACGGAATCCTATGACGGGAATATCACATTCAATGCGAACAATATGTGAAAAAACCTACGATCTGTACAATTCCCCATTGCTATATTTTCACACCAGTTTCTGGCGGGCTTGTATAGATCAGTCATAATATCGTACCGTAACGTACCGTATCCCTCGAAAAAAAGCCACGATTCAAATCAGCATTTGCAGCTTGGTCTAGAAAGCAATTCAATGGATAAGTTATTTTTTCATGCTTAGCGTTTCTCAGAAGTCATATTATGACACTTGTTACATTCGCAATTTTTCATGAATTTGTTATACAAGAAAAATACCACTTAGGATAAATCGGGTTAAAATCATAATTTGTACGTATTTCTATCGGTTTATATAGAGTATATATATTATATTAGTTTAAATTCTCGGCATATTTCTTCACCAAAGGAACGTTTTATTTTTCAATTATGTTTCTGTATCTTCGAATCGTATATAGGTTTGTATATTCCCACCTTTTCGAGAACGTTTCTCTTTCGTTTTCATGTATCTGAAACGGTATCTGAATCAACTCCGAGTACCTACATAGCACCACATATTAATATATTTATTCCTGTTATCTCGTAGTAGGCATGGAGAATAAGTCAAAGAGGGTAAAATTAACAATGTAAGAATGTCAATAGTCGTTTTCCTTGTTGATTTCTTGAAGCTCAAGAAGTATTTCTGAATTATTAGATTAATTGACATTTTTTTGTACTGTTCAAGTTGTGTGATTTTCAGTGTTTGTTGTACTTTGCTGAAGAATACGGCCTTCGCAAATAGAGTGATTTGTTATGTTTGTGACCGAAATGTTATTCCTAGACTCTCAATGCGTTTGAATAGAGGAGATAATATTGATGTCTTGCAAATTGCGACATACCAAAATTTTTGTTGTTTCTGATACCCATGTCCCAGATTTCTTGAAAATTGTGGTCGCCATCTTGATCGTCAAGGTTTCCTTCCAAATTACTTGCAAGGAAGTTTGAATTTTGAGAGTTAACCATACACAATTTCCAATCTTCAACATTTTCTTCAAAGAATGAGGACAATTGCTAATAGAAACAGGCCACTCTGTAACTGGGAGGATATCAATTGTTTCGCTGAAGATGAATTTAAGGAGCTCACATCAATTTTAAAAAATAATTTCCGAAATTTACTAGAATTTTGCAATATTATTGAACAAGGTGGCAAGAGAAGAAATGTCGAAAAAAATACAATTTGCTCACATTTTTTGTCACAATGTAGCATGGAGATTCAGATGAGTTTTTCAAAAATGTTGTGTAGTTAATCGTCCCGACAAGCAGTAAGCCTCATTATTTCTAATGTGAGATTATCTCTTTCACAAAGGTACGTACTGAATAAAATTGGATTAAATTCGATAACTACAGAAAATTATATAAACAGGCATGTAACCCCTTATACGAATGAACTGTACAATCCCACACCAGACATTCCCAAAGCAATAGTTTATATAGATTGTTTCTACAATAAAATAGAAAAGAGCAGTAACTTCCGAGTATTGAGGCACTCATACTGTTTCCACAAGAATAAACATCAAACCAGAGATCATATTTGCCCCCGATGGATATACCTTAGCAATCAACGGGCCGTAATTCGCAGATGCTAGGAATAATGACGCGAGTATTCCTTATCTCGAATTACAAGATGATTTGTATGAAATGAGAACATGTTTTCAAGGAGGCGATATTGTGATAGTGGATAGAGGATATATATAGAATCAATCAATAGGCTACAAGAACTTGGCTTGCATTACTATATGTCACAATTTCTACCGCCGAATCAAAGGCAATTAACGACAAATGAAGCGTATCAGGCACTTTTAACAACCACTACAAGATGGATGGTAGAAGCTAGAAATGGAAAATTTGAGTCAATATTTAACTTTTTTCGTCAACCCATATCAGCAATACATACTACGAAGTTACGCGATTATTAACGGATTGCTGGTGCTCTTATGAATAAATTCCATCCTTTGATGCATACGCCTGGAACGTTGGATACGGCTACACAAATGTTATTTGATTCCGATAATGTCAACATTGTTCAGGCACGAAATGAAGCTGGAAACCTCCGTACTGGGAATGGTCGATGGATTCGTTTGAATCAACTCCATATACAATCGTTCCCTCGCCTTGATTTTGAAAATCACTTACTAGAACATATCATTTACACTTGGCTGCGTCATATATCCAAGATACAATCCGTAGAGATGGTGAAGTAGACATCATTTTAGAAGTCGATGAGTTACATGGGGAGCCTAATTTTATACGATTCAGAATAATTTCTCAGTTCAGGAGTGCTACTTGTTTCGCTCTCTCGTATTTATTTTAACGATTTTGCAAAATGCGGGAAGGTTTTTTCAATTTGTTAACTACGAAGGACCAACCACTCTCGTGGTAAAACATTTTGTAATTCAGATGAGTTGTAAAGATACATAAAATGAATATGTTCGCACTTTCACTGTTGTGTATTTAAAATGTAGTATACATATTGTTCATTTTGCTGAATAATTAAGATCACTGACTGTTAGAGATACGGTATATTATTTTATAACATTATATGATAGTAATTATTGATGGTTTTTAGTTTGACTATGCCGGTAACGCCGGCTGTATATATCACTTGAGTACCATTTTGTACGATGAATGGATGAGAAGTCAAGGAAAGTCGGGTTGCATTCATATTTATGTGTTGGTCAGAGTGGGTGAGAGTGAGGGGATTATGTGGGAAATTCACCAATGGGAGTTTAAAATGTAACAATCATTAACGGCGGTTCCAATCTTCGCAAACTGGGTGTTGTAAGGGTCGATTTTTTGTCATTCTGTTATAGATAAGGAGGCTTTGAAGATAGTTTTTGCGTGGGAGGATAAGAATAAAATTGGAATTTGGGGTCTTTGAAGTGTTGAATAGTGTAATAAATGCGAACACCAAATAGGAAAATTTGAATTAGTAACTTTCAGAACACACGATAAAACATATTTCATTTCAAATATAATTAAAAGTAGAATGCGACATACTTTTTTGTTTAGCAAGATGACACAGAACCATAACAGTTTTGGAACAAATAAAACATTTTACTAGGTCAAAATTTAATAATTGTTTTGTACACAAACTAGTTAATAACGATAATTGAAGCCGCTTCAAAACAAAAAATGGATTTTTGCAATTCAACAAAAAAAATCCGAACCTAATTTGGGGGAATAGTAAAAACAAAGTTGAGAGCAGAGAGAGCGACAGAGTCGGGCAAAAAACGCGAAGGGAAAGTCCTTTCCCTGTCACGGTAACGGGTATCAGTTTTTTTTGTGTTAGCGGCTTCAGAGGAAGAAGTTTCTCTTCGCTATATCGGGGCGTAAAAGGGATACTTAGATATCCTTGACGGTGAGCACTGTCCCCCTTCGGTGGCACAAAACGGGAGAAACTCGCCCTCTGCCCGAAACTCAGCATAGCTCGATATCGGTTACTAGCGTCAGACGCGGTTTCTAGAGAGATATCGAACACAGGCAGTAACGAAGACCGGAGAAAGGGACTTTCCAACGCAGTAAGTTTTTAAACAAGTTGATTTTTTTTTTTTTTTGAGGAGAAATTTATTCGTTTTTTTTGTTGTACGCTGGTTCTAAACTTGGTATTTATAACATAACTATATGCCTAGGTAGAAGCTATAGCAGTGTATTTTTTTCATTCATTCTTACACGGGGATTGGACTAATTGGCAGGTTTCAGTTAAATATTGCAGGTCCAGGCTCACAAATTTGAGCACCGCTCGTTAGACAGCATATGATTTTATCGTGTGTGATAACATAGTGAGGTTTCCTTCAAGATTGTAGGAACATTGCTGCAACTCTCTTTAGGGTATATATAACCGGACAGTAGCTAGGCATTATTTATTAAATTATTTTTTTTTTGTTTCACATAATTCGCTCTCACCTCGTAGATAGACAATAAGTAAGAGTTAAAACGAAATTTATTGTAAGTAGAATCAAAAGCCCGGAGTGTATGATTTTGTCTTCGTGAAGTCACGTTATCAGTGAAATTTCGCTACGATTAGATAATTTTGGTTTTTCCGACGGTGTTATGAAACCTCCACATAGTAATCTAAGTAAATAAACATTGTAGGTTATTCATAGAAACGACAAATTACAACGCAGTAAATTTGTAATACACATTGAACTGGTTTCCGATGAAAATTATTAATCATAAATCAGCAGGAATTTAATATCCTCGACATTCACTTTCTATTTACATAGAGTACGTTGACTTGAATTTAACTGGGAGTTTAGCTGCCGTCGTGTGTGTACAGAAATTTCACACAATACAAATAAATATTTTGGTTTGGAAGCGAGGCAAATACATTTTACGGAATAAGGGCGAAATCATACGGCCCTCGCGCACATTGAACAAATTTTATATAAGTGAGTAATAGTTTTATTGTGTGGGATTTAATATTTGTTTTGATATTGGGAATTTTTTTATACAGAAAAAGTTTTATAATATTTTTTCCACTACTTTGTTGTTTTCCGATACTTTATTCAGAATCCTCCGCCGAATTTCCCCCTAGAGTGTGCATCGCTATTGGATACGAGGCCGAACTGAGAGAACAATCCTGTCCTGGCGAAGAAAATCAAACCGTTTTAAGTCCACGAGTTCCCAGCCTAAATCGGCCTGGAATTTGCTTTTTCTTCGCTCGGCTGCGTATTAAAAAAGAATTGGTGACAGCAGGTATTAGAGTGGTGACAGCGGACCCGGTATAGAAGGGTCTCAAATTTATTACATTTGGGCGCCAAAGTATTACACTGGGGTCCAGTATTTATTACACTGGTGACAGGATTTTTTTTGTTAATAAACAACTCGGTCACAAAGGGGAGAGTTGTACAATGAATATTATGAAATAATTTTAAGGCAGAAATTATGTGGGTTTTTTATGTGACAGTGACGATAGAAATGAATATTTGCGTAGTTAAGGAAATATGGAATAGATTAGAAGAAAGATATTCCCATTCATGATGTTTATGGAGTGTGTAACTTTTGATGTACGGGGTGGAGAAACATTATGGTAACAGGAAGAAGTTGAGGGTGGATTCAAATTCGTACACTACTAAACACATGTCTTGGGTTGTTTTCACTGAACGATGTGACGAAGATCCAGAAGATCATGCTCTCCCCATGTCGGTATATAATTGTAGTTGTAAGTTGAGTACTAGGACTTTAGGAACTTGTGCGCATGTTGCTAGCGTAATATGGTTTTTGGAGTACGCTAGATATCAAGAAAACAGACATTTGGAATCAAATCGTCTTTTAGATTTCATAGGATATGCTGCAAATAGAATGCTTCCATCGGTCCAGAAATAGTTTAATTCTGTTACTTATATTCTCATTTACGATGTTCATAAGAATCTTCTTCTTATTCGTATTTGATGTTTTTTGATTATGGAGAAATTCAGTTATCCATCAAGTATTTTCCTCGTTGTGTTGCTGTCATAATAATGCCATGCGCATTCTTCGTGCCAACCCAATTGATGAATTATATCCTATGGATATCTATTAAAGTCGCTATATCCGCGGATATGGATATCCGAAAGATGTATCAGATCCCTTTGAACTTCTTTCAATTATTGTATATGTATAAATATATACTAACTGATTCCATATATAGGTCATTCAGCAAAGTCCCATCTCTAAGTATCTTTACGGTATCCTCACTTCATTCTCAGGATGACATAATCCGACTCTGTATACGATGAAACACATCATTTAACTTCCTTCACGAGACTTTTGTCATTTTCGGTAGGTTTATTACTACACTGTGTCCAAAAAATCAAAATTCGTCATTTTCCTATATTCGTGAATTACCTTGTATGAATCGTATCAACTGTGATGAAATATGAAGTGAATTTATGATATTAAGTGATAATTCAACATTTTTTCAAATTTTCTCTTCATAAAACAACAAAATTATGAAGTCTCAAAATAGCATTATTATCAAGTGAAATCGCCCTGGAATACGAAATAATTTAGAAATGAATTTGTCATACAAAGATGTTATGATAATACCACCAAAGATAAATCAGAACTACATCATAACTTGGGAGATACGGAGTAATGAAAAGTCAATATTTTTCATATTCAACACCATGTATCTCAAAAATAGTCATAGGATCGTGTTGTGCCCATTGAAACATTTCACCAGAATAACCAATTCTACAACATAAAAAAAATTCAAGAAATTTGACGGAGAGCCATTTTAGCATATAAGATGTGTGGGGTCCTTTGCAATTTTTTTTGGGTAAACCAATACCAAATTAGATAGAGATGGACGGAAAAGTGAGAATAATAAATAAATTAGTCAATTTGTCTATTTTTGTGGGTTAACATGCTACGGTTCAACTGTCCAATTAGAGGAGTTGGTTTCAGAGGTACAAATCCTGAATATTATGTACTAGATCTATAAATTGTTATACAATTGTTTGTATCGTATGTTTGGTAGCTAAACATAGCGTTGATTGAACGAAAAATAAGTAATTGAATAATAAATTAGATGGAATTGTATGATTATGCTAATGCATATTGATTCAATGAGTATAAAATTAAAATGAATGACGTGTTGTACAGCATATGTACTAAATGAAAAATGTATACTAGGGTCACGGTTCATGTATTGAAAAGAGACCACACTGGTATTGCCAGAAGATATTTCGTCACCCTAATTATCAATCCTCGTTACTTCAAAATCACAAAATTCACAGGAAACACAAAAAACATTCCAAAAAATTCAGATAAGTCGCTATCATTTGAATTTTTTTGTTGTTTTTTAAAGTACAATAATTATTATGAAAGTAAGTAATTTTATATTATTATATTTAATTTTAATAATTTTTCGGGAGATACGAGTTTTTCTGGAATTATTGCTAAATAAATATACGAGATACAAGGTTTTATTTTTCAAGCTAGTTCATTGTTTAAGTTTAAAAAATTGAAAACTTGACTTATTTATTTTATTTTATACAAAAATACAAAATTAACTAGTAATTACAAAAAGTTAAACGCATTTTTAAAAATTTACAAAAAAATATTGCAAAATTACTCGTGAGGTACGGAATCGTACAACCCGTGGTAATCAGTGTCAAGACTTGTTTTTAGTTGTTGCAAATGGATATATTTTTCGGTTTTAATTTTCAAACTAGAATCATATAATGGTGGAATGATCTCACTCGTAGTAGTAGTTTTTCTATTTATTCGTTTCGGAAGCTCCTCCCATTCTCCAGAATACCTTAGTTTGAAATCAATTGTACCACTTGGACGCACGAGTATCTGTTACTACTGGATCTCCCACCATCTTACCTGGTCTAATAGAATTTATTGATTGAACTTTACTGTAGTTTTAAAAAAAACTATGATTCAGGTAATTCACCACGTATGGTTTGGGAATTTTTCTCACGTTTGTACAAATTTTAACGTATTCGGCAGGAACGTTTCCATTTTGATTTCTCAACTGCCATTCAATACATGAGTGCATAGAATCAGCCTCCATTTGGGTGTGCCCTTTTTCTAAGCACTTTTGAATTACACAAACTTTATTTTTGACGGAAAAATTCTGTATAGCACTTGCAAGTGTTGCGTTCCCATTTTGTCCGGTACACCCATCACTAAATAATACCAAGTCTTCATTTGGTCCCAATGTTTCTAATTGACTTTCAAGAAAATGACAAATTATTGTTGAAAATTCGTTTGCTCCAACCGTTCCTTCTGATTCATTCCAAATAAAGCAGTAAGCATCGTGAATTTCAATGTCGTAAACCGTTAAGTTATGTACGGCGAGTTTGGTTTTATAATATTAAGAAGAAACATTTGATTTCGGGCTAAAGAGGGAGTTAACCTTCACAAACATGTCAGTGTAAATTTGCAGTGTAAAGCGGGAAGTAAAGCTCCCGAGTGAAAGGGGCGGAGACCAATGACTCCAACTCACTGCCCCGTATCTTTCATAGTAAATTTGACCTTGCGGCAAAGTTTACAGAATAAAATAAAAACTTTGCCGTCGTCGTCGGCCGTTGGAATTCTCATAATAAGCCTGTATTATCCAAAAATGTTCATATAAATATTAAAAATAGAATGAGTATCCTTTTTATCGCAATGAATATTTTGCGTATGATGAATACTACCATAACTGCTATCTACGGATATCAGTAAAACTTTGCGCCATGTACACGTCTCAAGTGACTATAGAAAGAATAAAATTCCATTTAATAAACAATTCCAATACCTAATTAAATTAAAATCACAAAAAATTTTGAAATCACGTACAATACCATGTCGTATATTAAATTTATCCACCTTTTTCTATTTTCAATTTATTCAGATAAGATTTTTATATATACATAGTTATTTTCCAACTAATTTTAAGCTGATCTAAAAAATCATTTGGCAAGAAAAAAAATTTATAAGACTTTGTATAAGGCTGCAAAAATTGGGCAAAGTCTTATAATTTTTTTTTCTTGCCAAATGATTTTTTAGATCAGCTTAAAATTAGTTGGAAAATAACTATGTATATATAAAAATTTTATCTGAATAAATTTCAGTCAATAAATTGAGAATTATTTGGAAGATTGTTTCTTTGTAAGTATCAATTGAAAATGGAAAAAGGTGGATACATTTAATATACGACATGGTATTTTACGTGATTTCAAAATTTTTTGAGATTTTAATTTAATTAGGTATTTGAATTGTTTACTAAATGGAATTTTATTCTTTCTAGAGTCACTTTACACGTGAACATGGCGCAAAGTTTTACTGATATCCGTAGATAGCAGCTTTGGTAGTATTTCAATTATTTTTGTAGTTTAATCTTTTAATTCGTTCTATTGTTCATTTAGTTTCATTTCTTCAACGTGTGACAAGATTATAGTTTTTAATCGAAAATATTTTTTTTCTAAGACTAGACTATCTACAAAATATTTTCTTCACTTGTTTAAATATTGTTTATTCAAACTATATAAAGTGTGGCCAGCCTAAAATGAAAAACCTTCTCATCAATTTTGGAAAGTCTATTGAGATTTCTATTTTTGAGGTATGGTTATTAAACTATACATCAAAAAAAATTTTAAATACTGAAAGATGAAATTCAAGACCGACAACCCAGAAATTTAAATATTTTACACTTGAAAACCCCAAACTTGTTAATATTGTTACAAAAAATTTTATGAACAACAAAATATACGTTATTTGATAATGTAAACAGTTATCGAAGAATTACTTGAAGAATGAGGATGAATAATGGTAATAAAAGAACCTTCCGAAGACTTCAGAAAACTTCATAATAGAATTATTTATTGATTTCACCTAGAAAACCACAACTAAAACGGAAAACCTTCTCTTCAATTTTGAAAAGACTATTTAGATTTATATTTTTGAAATATAATTATCAAACTATACATAAAAAAACTAAAATACTGAAAGATAAAATTCAAGACCGACAACCCAGAAATTTAAATATTTCACATTTAGAAACCCAAAACTTGGTCATATTGTTACAAAAAATTCTGTAAACATTAAAATATACGTTATTTAATATAGTAAACAGTTATCGAACAATTACTTGAAGAATAAGGATCAATAATGGTAATAAAAGAACTTTCCAAAGAGTTCATAATAGAATTATTTATTGATTTCACCTAGAAAAGCACAACTAAAATGGAAAAAATTCTCTTCAATTTTGAATAAAACTATTTAGATGTCTATTTTAGGAATATTATCATCAAACTCTACATAAAAAAAATTTTAAATACTGAAACATGAAATTTAATACCGACAACCCAGAAGTTGAAATATTTCACATTTAAAAACCCCAAACTTGCTATATTGTCTCAAAAAATTCTATAAACAACAAAATATACGTTATTTATTAATGTAAACTACGCGACGTGAAACCGGAAGTGAAACCTCGAGCGCAGCCAACAAACAAAAGATCGCTTCAAGTTAAACTGACTAGGTTACGAATAGGCCACACCAAACTTACTTATAGTTACTTAATTACTAAAAGTGAACCCCCAAAATGTGAATTATGCAAGATCCAGCTTACTGTCAAACATTTAATAACCGATTGCCCAAAATTCCAACAATCAAGACAAGATACAACCTCAGCAACAATTTAGACCAAGTTCTTGGCGAAAACTGTAATACACAGAACCTTTTTAAATATCTAAGTGACATTAACATATTAACTAAACTATAAACAACCCATATTTGTGTCGCTAATTACCCCAGTGGTAGATGCGACTTGCTTGTAAATAAAAAAAAAATAATGTAAACAGTTATCGAACAATTACTTGAAGAATAAGGATGAATAATGGTAATAAAAGAACTTTACGAAGACTTCATAATAGAATTATTTATTGATTTCACCTAGAAAACCACAACTAAAGTGGAAAACCCTCTGTTCAATTTTGAAAAAACTATTCAGATTTCTATTTTTGGAATATGATTATTAAACTATACATGAAGATGAAATTCGAGACCAACAACCCAGAAATTTAAATTTTTCACATTTAAAAACACCAAACTTGTTAATATTGTTAAAATTCTAAAAACAACAAAATATACGTTATTTAATAAATAATTATAACAAAGTAACAATTTTGGATTCTGTGTTATTCAATCTTTGTATGAATGAATTGTTTTCAGTGAGCAGTACTGGATATATACAATTAGAGTCGCAGACGATACGGCCATTATTTATGAAATAGATAATTGGTATGATTTGAAATAGTTGAAAATGATCTAAGATTAATTAAGGATTGGTTTCATCATAAATTACTTACTCTAAATTTGCCATTTCTTATTTCTAGAGACCATAAGAATAGCTTCACATATTTTTTATAGAAAAAAACTAGAGATTATGCTTTATAACTTTAAGTGTTTATGTATCATGGATAATGTCAATACTTGTAGATATTGTACTACAGTCTAGTGGAAAGCCATCTCATGTATTGCCTATTTTCTTGGAGATGTGCTTCCAGAACATTTATATGCCCCTTTTAGAGATTATACAAAGAAGCTTTATTTATATTATTATGTCTAGTTCCAGTATGTGCCCCAGTGACGCACTGTATAATATAAACAAAATCTTTGACTTAGAGAAATTATGTTTTCTGTGTGAATTTGTATAGTATCAAACTATGAAAGATAAAATTAAGTAACCTACACATACATATGAATCCAAAAATAATAATATGAAGCCCCTATGATGACAAAATCTCTATGTCAAATTCTTCCTATTAACACAACCAAAAGTTTTGTTAGATTAATATCCGAAATATCTTATCATTTTCTGCAATGTCTATCCACTTCATAGATTTTATGTATAATCATAGTGTTTTCTTATTCACCGAAACATATGTTGAGGTAAATTCGTTCATCTCTGGCATACATTTTTTAGTATTTATAATTAACAAATTGGCTTTCATAAGTTGTTCGGGATACTAATGTTCAATTTGGGTTTCATACTACTGATTAACTGATTGTAGAATTCATTTTTATAGGAGAAATTGATAACATATTTGAAAAACTTATTTAAATTTGACGTTACAGAATGGCAACTGACATTTGTGTTGTGACGTCAACTGACGCTGTTGTGAGGACGATACAATTCAATGATTTTAGGAACGGTGCTCGAGAATATCAGTTTTAGGAACTATTCGCAAATAGAGCATTCACAGGCTTGCGCATGCATGGCGGTGGGAAGGACGTCAAGAATAACGCCCTGATTCCAGATTCAGGGCATCAGTGCGGATGAAACTCAATCATCGACCACCACACCTGTAAGAAATGAATCATCGGTAGCGACATTGATTCTCTTTCCGAAATATCAAGACCACAAATGACCAACGTTTAACTTTAGAAACATTTCTACAAAAGTTACAACTTTTATTTTTTAGAACTGAATATCTTCTTAATAAATACATGGAAAATTATCATTGATGCTGCAAATGGAAGATCATATATGAATTATATGGCAAATGTTTGCATACTTTGTCCGTAGATAATATACTTTTCAACTAATTAAAAAAATGGAATTGCGGGGAGAGGAGAAAGACGAAATTTTCGGTATAAGAGTGTCTGTCGTCTAGCGCAAAAATATATAAAAGAGGGCGGAGTCGAGACGTGACATGGCGCGAGTGACGCGCAGTCACTCTTGATATGGGTAGATAGTAAAAATAGATACACACCGAAAAAAGAAACGCTGCAAAAATGCTGTTAATGGAATAACTCTATTGAAAATTTTCATACATAACAAAATATTTAGAAACATTCTTCTTCGATAGGTATGAAGATATTACATTTTTCAAGGTATTTAGTATGCTCACTGAACTTGAAATCTCACAGGACATATTTGAAATCAAAATATATACATAACAATCTAATTGTACAGAAATACCTCATATCAATCTCTTATTTCCATATTTCTCTCGTATCTACTGTCAACTATTTCAGGCAGGTAATATTTCATATAAAAATCTACTAATTTTGATTCCATCTTATTTTGCCAAACTGTATCATTATGATAAATTTTTTCAATTTTCATACCTTCATATGTCCATACCGCGAAATAACAAAATTCAAAGCCAGTTACATGCAACTGGCCTTGAACTTGGTAATACCAGTTATGGTTTTCATTGGACTCCCCATTTTTCCTCCAACATTTTATAAGTCCTTTAGCGATGCCTTCGTCTGGTATCATATCTCGTGCAAAATAGGGCCACTTAACTTCTACAATAACTTTATTGGTTCCTTCGATAAAGCCATCACGACTTGCCGCAATAAAGTCGATGTACTGATCGATGAATAAACCGCATTCAGAAATTTGAACTCCCAGGTGTTTCTCTAATTGCTTAATAGCATTTTCTTCATTTTGCACGCCATGTTTCAAAGATTTGGCAAATATTTTCTTTGGATACAGTATTGGTTTAATTGAATTTTTTCTTAAAGATTCGGGTTTTTTCTTACAAATTTCAGCAAGTTTCGAAGCTGTGACTCTTTTTCTTCTTTCATTTTTCACATTTCCGAATCTAACTGATTTCTCGTTATCTCACAGTCAACTGTAATCCTTGCAAATATTCGGATATTGCCTGCTGTAATTTTTAATCTTCGAGATCTGGTTTTTCGCAACGCGTTCCATATGACTGTTATGATTTTTCTCTTTGAGAATTGGAATATTCATTCCGTTTTCTAAATAGTCTCATTTTATTTTTATTTATTCTTTTGCTATTCTTGCAACTTTCATAGTTTTGTATATAATAGCCAACTTTTACAGTATCAATTTTTTTCTCAAAACTGCCAAAGGAATTTTGGTATTGTGGCTTACCACTGACGTGAAACATCGAGACTGGTGAGAACGTCTGAGAACATAGTTAATCCTTTTCTCTCCAGTGTGTTTTGCAATAATCCCGTTGAATTGCTCTACCGAATTATTATCTACATCTAATATCAAGCTTGTAGAATGATTGGAAATGTACCTCACATGACCCATCAATTTATCATATAATGCTGCAAACATGAAATATGCAATAAAAAATATGGAAATCAATAACCAGATGCTTATAGTCATTAAAAAAATAAATGGAAATATGTACCAACACAAATATTTCTATAAATAAACATTCCAACATACATATCACCCTTCTTATATAACTAACAGAATAATTATTATGTAATGAAGATTATATTAGTGTTTTTAAATGAAACTCAAGGTCTCTAGTTAATTCCACAATATAATACAAGTTATTGAAAATTCTAAAAAATTGACAATTGTTTCGGTAAATCAATATCATCGTCAGAATGACAGAAGTTACATTTCATATTTTATGCCTACCTGATGTTTAGTAGTTATTTTTGGCTAGACCAAGAAGTAACCTATCTTGTGATTGGCTTAATATATGTTTATAGAAAAAAGAAGAAGATGTGATATTACAAATATTGAAGTTTAGATATTATTAGCCCTATGGTGATATCCTGGATATCATTTTTCCAATTAAGATCAGTATAACTGTGCAATGATATAGAAAACCAGGAAAACTATATCTGCTGATCTTTACAATTATCACTTAAGAAGACAGTTTATTAGTGGAGAATTCCCTAGATTTAACTGTTCATTGACAACTTCATATTGTGGGTTTCTTGAATGTCTTCTAATTTCCAGTTCTTCAAGGAAATCCAGTTCTTGTTTCTTTTCACCTATATGCAGTACTTCTAGTTCTGTGTTAGGTGTCAATGAATGATTGGTGTCAAGTAGATGTTTTGCGTAGTGGGATTTATCTGGTTGTTTTAATCTGTATGCTCGTAAGTGCTCACTGTATCGTATTTCAAAATTCCTAAGGGTCTGACCCAAATAGACAGCATTACAATCTGGACATTTGAGTTTATATATACCTAACTTCTTTAATAGTGGTATTTTTGTTTTTACATTTGACAATTTTGTACTAACGTTACTTTCTGTTTTAAAAGAAATTGTTGTATTCGTTGCTAGAGATATTATCTTTGAAATATTATTAGAAATATTTCCTGCATATGTGATGGTTTTATAAGTTTTAATTTCATCAGCTTGTTTAGGATATATTAGTTGTAATGCCACTTTTTGCTCTTTTTTACTAATTAGCTTATTTATCATATCTAATGGATAACCGTTAGATGTTGCTATTTGTCTAATTGTATTAATATCTCTATCAAAATTACATTTGTTCATAGGAACTGAAAAACTCTATGTATCATTGAATTATATGCTGCTAGTCTGTGTGACACAGGGTGATTAGAATTGAATGGAATTGTTACATCAGTTTGTGTTGGTTTTCGGTAAATTGAATAATCAAGTACATTATTAACTCTTTGAATTTCTAAATCAAGAAAATTGATTGAGCTATTTCCTTCAATTTCTAATGTAAATTTGATTTTCGGGTGTAAATTATTGATGTGGTTGAGAAATACATCTAATAGTCGTTCACTACCCATAAAACAAGCTAATATGTCATCTACATATCTATACCAAAATAAAATATTTTTGGAAATATTACTTTCAAAGATCTTTCTTACTAAATTGTCCATAGAAATGTTTGCTAAAATAGGTGATATAGGGCTTGCCATTGGTGAACCTTCATTTTGAATATATATCTTATTTTCAAAAGTGAAATAATTCTGATTAATGAATACATCAAATAAATTAAGTATATCTGATATTATTCCTGGATTAATATTTTTGTCTTCTAGTAATTTTCTTACAAGTATTAGACATTCTTTAGGAGGAATTTTAGTGAACATGTTAGTTACATCGAACGATATGAGTTTATAGTTATCTTGTAAGTGGATTGCTTTCAACTTTTTGATTAGTTCTATTGAATTTCTAATCGAGTACTGAGATTCATATACGTAAGTATTGAGTATATTGTTGAGCTTCTTTGCCAATATATTATTAGGAGCATTAACATAAGAGACCACAGAAAGATCTTTGAAAGTAATATTTCGAAAAATATTTGATTTTGGTATAGATATGTAGATGACATATTAGCTTGTTCTATGGGTAGTGAACGACACTTAGATGTATTTTTCAACCACATCAATAATTTACACCCGAAAATTAAATTAACATTAGAAATTGAAGAAAATAGCTCAATCAATTTTCTTGATATAAAAATTCAAAGAGTTAATAATGTACTTGATTATTCAATTTACCGAAAACCAAAACAAACTGATGTAACAATTCCATTCAATACTAACCACCCCGTGTCACACAGACTAGCAGCATATAATTCAATGATACATAGAGTTTTTTCAGTTCCTATGAACAAATGTAATTTTGATAGAGAGATTAATACAATTAGACATATAGCAACATCTAACGGTTATCCATTAGATATGATAAATAAGCTAATTAGTAAAAAAGAGCAAAAAGTGGCATTACAACTAATATATCCTAAACAAGCTGATGAAATTAAAACTTATAAAACCATCACATATGCAGGGAATATTTCTAATAATATTTCAAAGATAATATCTTCAGCAACGAATACAACAATTTCTTACAAAACAGAAAGTAACGTTAGTACAAAATTGTTAAATGTAAAAACAAAAATACCACTATTGAAGAAGTCAGGTATATATAAACTCAAATGTCCAGAATGTAATGCTGTCTCTTTGGGTCAGACCCTTAGGAATTTTGAAATACGATATAGTGAGCACTTACGAGCATACAGATTAAAACGATCAGATAAATCCCACTACGCAAAACATCTACTTGACACCAATCATTCATTGACACCTAACACAGAACTAGAAGTAGTGCATATTTGTGAAAAGAAACCAGAACTGGATTTCCTTGAAGAACTGGAAATAAGAAGACATTTAAGAAACCCACAATATGAAGTTGTCAATGAACAGTTAAATCTAGGGAATCCTCCACTAATAAACTGTCTTCTTAAGTGATAATTGTAAAGATCAGCAGATATAGTTTTCCTGGTTTTCTATATCATTGCTACTGATACTGATCTTAATTGGAAAAATGATATCCAGGATATCACCATAGGGCTAATAATATCTAAGCTTCAATATTTGTAATATCACATCTTCTTCTTTTTCCTATAAACATATATTAAGCCAATCACAAGTTAGGTTACTTCTTGGTCTAGCCAAAAATAACTACTAAACATCAGGTAGGCATAAAATTAAATGTTACTTCTGTCATTCTGACGATGATATTGATTTATCGGAACAATTGTCAATTTTTTAGAATTTTCAATAACTTGTATTATATTGTGGAATTAACTAGAGACCTTGAGTTCCATTTAAAAACACTAATATGAGCATATTCCACGAAGTAAGGGTCAAGACAGTCAATTTCATTAATGAAGCTTACGTGTTAAATTCATATCTGCAATCGTATCACGGGTATGTGAACTTCCAGCTTCATTTTGTTTTTGGCAAAAGTAGGTACAACAATGTAAATGTTGACCTAATATGTGGAAAGGGCTGTTCAATATATCTTTCCGTAGTTTCTTACATTTCTCCTCCATAGTGCCATAGTGCCACCTTCGTTTTTTTCTGTATTTGATGGCTTCTGTGATGGCATAGCGGAATCTCAGTAGGTTTTTCTGAAATATTAACATGTTGAGTCCAAAAAAAGGCTTGGATTGAAAATTGATGCAGACATTTCAGAAATTTCATGAAAATATAATACTGTGATTCATCTTTTATTATACATACCTTTATATCTTTTTTTAGTACCAAAGGACCAGCGTTGGTGTTTCTTCCTAAATCTCGCATTTCATTGATATAATTTCTCAATAAGTGATTTCGACACTCAATCTTCTCAAGTCTTTTACGATGTTTATCGCCAGTTTGATAATTTGAACTTGGCATGCTGGATCACAATATCACAAGTTCACAAACTAACAAGTGTCACTATCTGAATGCAATCGCAAACTAACTAGTGTCACTATCTGAATGCAATCGCAAACTAACTAGCTTTCTGTTGTCTGTTATACATGCGTATCTGGCCGGTTCTTTGACCATCACCCTCGCCGCAGACGTTCGCAAAAAATGTTTACGTTTTTATCACCTATTTAATATTATACCTAATCTTATTTGAGAATATTATGAATCCCTTTCGCAACTTCTATTGACATCATCACACGTGCTGAAATTTTTGGAATAGCTTCAGTGCTATTTATGGGTTTCACGAATGAAATTATGATTTATTCAATAATTCATAGTATATATGTAAAAGTACTTATTTGGTGCGAGGGCGCTCGAATCAGTCATCAAAAATACTCCGTAAGTGTGTTTGCTGGGGTTCAGCAAAAATCATTTTTGACCTAGTAGTCATTGCTGGATCACGATAATTTTTTTTTCAATAAAGACAACTGGGTAATTGAGCCATCTCTTGGAGTACTTTTTCGGAATACGATATATCTTGTGAGATAAAAAATAGTGAATATGACCGATATTTCATACTTTTTTTCTAGTGTTTTTTTCAAAAAATTAAAAAAGTACTCCGAGAGATGCCTTGATCCAACTTTTCACAAGCAGAAAGTGAAAAAAAAATCTCGAGTTTTTTTAGCGAGATCCCAGTAATATGATTTTTGCCATTCCTTGTTTTACAAAGTTTAACTATCAATCCCAAATAAGGTTAAACCCCTCTTAAAAGTAGGGCTTGCAAGTCCATCGTGAATACTTTGTCTTTATCACTTTTTTTATCATTGTCTTTTTCTATCTTAGCTTCTTTTTTCTTTCCTAGATGAACGCGGTATGCTTCCTGAGCTATGTTATTTGTTTTTCGTGCAACACATACGTCACATTCATCTTTTTTTACGTGAAAATAAGGTCAAATTTAAATCATCGAACACATTAAGAAATAGGTGAGTAGAGGATGGGCCGCCCTAGACCAAGGTCATATGACGTCACGTGACCACGCCCCATGACGTCAAGTGACCACGCCCCATGACGTCACGTGACCACGCCCCCATGACGTCACGTGACCATGCCCTATGACGTAACTGTCATCTGTCATCTGTCACACGTGTCATCTGTCATCTGTCACGTCAACCCCGCCACGTGTGCCAATTGTCAAATGTGTCGTATGCCCCATCTGTTCTGTGATATCATATTCTTTATTATGTGTCTATGTGCCCGTATGTACGTTCCGTCGTATGTGTCATCCGTTTGTCTATGTGCCGTAAGTACGTTCCGTCGTATGTGTCATCAGTCAAATGTCTCATCTGTCATACGTGACGTAGGTGCCGTATGGCCATTATGGCCAGTCGTCAAATGTCTGATCTGTCATACGTGACGTGTGTGACGTATATGCGTTCCGTAGTACGTGTCATCCGTCAAATCCTTGCCTTCTATCGTCGTCGTCGTTATTCTACACTATCCAACAGGTGTCGGTAATACAGTTACCTTGTCCTGCCATCTATCGTCGTCGTCATTAATCTACATTATCCAACAGGTGTCGGTATTACAGTTACCTTGTCCTGCCATCTATCGTCGTCGTCGTAACCTACATTATTCGACAGGTGTCGGTAAAACAGTTACCTTGCCATCTATCGTTGTCGTCATCAACATATATTATCCAATAGGTGTCGGTAATACAGTTACCTTGCCATCTATCGTAGTTATTACCATAACGGCACTAACAAATGTTTATTATTCACCAGAGTGCCAAAACGGCCGCGGGTAGCTGAGGTAGCAAAGCTACTTTTCCCGTATACTGCGCATGTTTTCCGTTACATATAGGCCTAAAAAGACACATTTCGACGATCTGCGCAAGTCCCAAAGGAGTTTTCCCCATATCTCTGTTATTATTTGTCGGATTGGAGTTTAATAAACGGCAATATGATTTTTAGAATATTATCGTATACAGAATGTACAGAAAAAGATGCCATTAGGGCACTAACGTATATCTTTGGTATTATTGTCGGATAGAAGTCAAATAAACGTTATTATATTTGTTAGATTATTATCGTATAGAGGATGTGTAGAAGAGATGCCATTAGGGCACTAGCACATATCTCTGCTATTATTGTTCAGATTGAAGTCGATCAAACGCGCTGGAAGATGTACTTATACCAATAACAGAACCAATTTCGTGACAACATAATGATTGTAAAGTTATGCGACTTAGAGGACTGCGATAGAAATTCTTAACTTGTTAAAAAAGAAATATTTGGTTCTTTCAATAGTTATATACGTGGAAAATTTGGCGAATTGGTTTCTGTAAAACACTGTGTTAAGGTTAAGCTGTCTTTTCCTCTTACTTACTAACAACAAAGTAGAATTGACGGCCGTTAAACTCGATAGGCTACTTAAAGAAATACCAAATTTTCCGACAAACAACTCTTTTTAACTTTTGCATCCAAGAAGAGTACAAGGAAAGGTGCGACGATATTGTAAACAACGATAAAACAGTTGGCAAAGATTTCCTCACTTGACTCACATCTAATGCAAGATTTAAAATATAAAACAAGTTTATTTGTCAAATAACCAGTCCTGGATTTAACAAGAGCATTGGAAATCAAATTATAGATATCGTCAACAGCATTACCATATTGGAGTAAAAGTGAACAAATATACGGTGGAGTGAAAAAGATAGGAGAAAAAATATTATTGAATTTTAAACAGCATGCCTTCGTACAGATAAGTCGTATAGGTAAGAAAACCATATTACTCTGCTGTATAAGGGGGCACTTTGTTATTATTAATCAGATTAATGTTGAATAAACGGTATTATGTTAGGTACGTCACTACGACGATTTGTAGTCGTAAAATGTTATACAGGGTGTAGTCGTAAAAATATTAGGGTGTTAAGGTATACAGGGTTGTGTAAATGAAGCAAACCCCGCGAGGATGAGAGGAGTCGGGGCATCCTCGTCTCTGTTTGATCAGCGTCATGGTGTATGATTGGACTCGTTCTCTGGTTGGTTAGCGTCCTCGTGTCTGATTGGCCAAACTACACCACCAGATGTCGACAATGCAGTTACCTTGCCTTGCCATCTGTTGTCGTCGTCGTCAATCTACATGGTCCTCCACGTGTCCTTAATACAGTTAACCTTGTGTCATCTTCTATCTAGCCGTGACGTCGATAACCTAACATAGCAAACCCACGAAATCTTGTGTAGCGGAAGTATACCCAAATTATTATCGGATTGGACTCGTTCTCTGGTTGGTTAGCGTCCTCGTGTCTGATTGGCTAAACTACACCACCAGATGTCGTCAATGCAGTTACCTTGCCATCTATCGTCGTCAACCTACATTATCCACCAGGTGTCGGTAATACAGTTACCTTGTCTTGCCATCTGTTGTCGTTCTCGTCAATCTACATGTTCCACCACGTCTCCTTAATACAGTTAACCTTGTGTCATCTTCTATCTAGCCGTGACGTCGATAACCTAACATAGCAAACCCACGAAATCTTGTGTAGCGGAAGTAAACCCAAATTATTATCGGATTGGACTCGATCTCTGGTTGGTTAGCGTCATCGCGTCTGATTGGCCAAACTGCACCACCAGATGTCGACAATGCAGTTACCTTGCCATCTATCGTCGTCAACCTACATTATCCACCAGGTGTCGGTATTACAGTTACCTTGTCTTGCTATCTATCGTCGTCAGCCTACATTATCCACCCAATATACAACTACTCTATTGGAAATTTCTATGTAGAAGATTATACTCCTTTAGAAGATTGTATAACTCTGCTACAAGATAGTAAAAATTGTACTTCCAGAATTCTCCGTTACACTCTGTGTCGATTGCAAAAATGTGGGCAAAGTTGTCAAAAAATAAAAGTCTGCAAAACAGTTGCTGTCTTGTGTTTAACAATATGTTGCAATATGTTTATTGGGGTAACAACAATACAAGAAAGTTGACGGGCTTACAAATAAATTTACTACTAAAAAAAAAGAAATCGACGCAGGGGAGAAGGTTATAAATTACATTCTCTCTCTGCATACACCTCTAAGAAAGGAGAACAGAGACAATGTTCGAATTATACAAAAGTGTTACATTATAGCTGGAGAGACTTACTTGTCTAGAGCCAGCACCCATTACCATAAACAATGAAAAACAAATATATATTTTCTAAGTGTTTACAACAACAATAGAGCAGCTCTTATTGCATATGGTTATGTTACAATACTTTATAATAATAAATGTATGGAGATAATATGTTTGCCTACAGAAGAAGAAACGTTTTTTTTAACATTTACTACAAATGGTATTACGTCTTACCTAAGACAACACATTCGCTAAGATAGAAAATATTTATAATTTTTATAACAGAGTAAGATGGAATGTATCGGGAGAATTGTAACGTAATTGTAAATAATAGTAGTAAAACAGTTGGCATAAGACTTCTTACCTATTAATTTTATAGAGATTGAATAATAATAATAAGGAGAAAAATGTTCGAACCTCTCAAAAATGCTATATCAAGGTTGGAGATACAGAAGTGGTAATATTTGGAATTAAAGAAGTTATGCGTAGAGGTAGAATCCGGTACATATTAAAACAACACAATATATGAATGTTTTTTACCTTTCGAATTACTAGTTAGAACGAGAATTAGAAGAAGAAATAGACTTAGATTATAGTATTAAAATAAAAATTGACGTAGTAAAATATACACTCGACAGAAACAAAGAAAGAGTTGTATTTCGTGTGTATACGTTTTGATAAACCTGTATAAATATTCTAATAAAAACATTTAAAGATATCGTTGTTTTACAATTTTTTCCACTTTTGCTCCTATTTAATGTTAAAGAAATATATAATGAATCCCCATATTTTAATTGAGAAAATGAAATGCAGTAAGACTTTGCAGTGACCTTTCTGTTATAAAAAAACCAGCCCACCCTGAGGCACAAATATGTATTTATCATATGTGTCTATATATATACCAATAAGATACATTTTTTATCGAGCAAAAACAAAAGGTCAATACATCGAATGGTCAATATACAGGGTGTCGGCATGAAGATGTAAAAAAAAGACACTCTGCTATTATTGGTTTGATAACGAAAACAATACGTCATTATGACGTTCAATCAATATACAGGGTGTCGACATAAATATGTCAAAAGGCACTACTACGTTCAATCAATATTGTACTTCCAAAATTCTCCGTTATCCTCTGTTTCGATTGCAAAAAATGTGGACAAAGTTGACCGAGAGTCTACAGAACAGATGTTGTGTTGTGTTTAACAATATGCAGCAATATGTTTATTGGGGTAACAGCAATACAAGAAAGTTGACGGGATTACAAATAAATTTACCAAAAAAATCCGACACAAGGAAGAAGGTTATAAATTACATTCTCTCTGCATGCAGCTTTAATTTTCTACCTGTTAACCATATAGAAATTGAAGATGAAAAGGAGAACGGAGGCATTGTTCGAATTATACAAAAAGTGTTGCATTTAAAGCTGTAGAGACTTACTTTTCTAGGTCCAGCACCCCATTTTCTACTATACCGGAAGATATCTACATACAGGACGCTGGACTAATCTCTACAGATAATTTGGTTACACGTATTTTAAGGAAGAGAACTAATAAAACAAAAAACTTTCTCCTTATAAGATTAAAGAAATCGACCCTCTGTCGCAGGCTTACATTACACCGACAAGGAAACGAAAACAGAAAATGGATGAGCTAGATACCAAGAGGCGGAAGCTTGATTTTCTCGAAAAGACAACTGCAATAAAGGAAGAATATAGAAGTCTACTGGAGAAAGAAGAGAAGAGAACACAATTGAGGGAGAGATTAGAAAACTATTTTTATAGCCATTGGATAAACCTAGACTCAGCAGGTGTGTATAAACTGTCGGCATTTACAATAAACAATAAAAACAAATATACTTATTTTGGTTTGTTAGCGGAAAAGGATGCCATAGAAATGTCTATTTCTTAAAGGGCTACTATAAAAATATATTTCTAAGTGTTTACAACAATAGAGCAGCTCTTATACCACATGATTATATTACAATACTTTATAATAATGGTATGGAGATAATATGTTTGGTTACAGAAGAAACGTTTGCAACATTAACTACATATGGTATTACGTCTTACCAAGGCATCATATTCGCTAAGATAGAAAATTTAAAGTTTTCTACGGAGATATGGAAGGATATTCCTTTTACCCAAGAAGATATGACCCAAATTAAAAACATTACGATTCAGAAGATAAAAGATCATATTAAATCAAGGTTTTGCCAGCACTTAGAAGAAATTGCCGAAGGAACAGAAATAGTAATTACAGCTTTAGAGGAAGATAAACACAGAGAGAGACTTCGTTACATATCAAAGTTTGAGAATTCGGAAATCTTCTATTGCTCAAACTACTGGATGGAAAGAGAATTTCCAGAAATGGACCTAAGGTCTAGAATTAAGATAAAAATATATAAAATTGAACATACGCCTAATAGAAATAAGGAAATAGTTGTATTTTGTGTGTAATATTTGTTTGTATTATACTCAACATGCTATTATTGTAAACAAAAACGATTAAAAATAGCGTTTTGTTGCTGTTTTGTTTATCCCTACCAGTGTTGTATTAATCCTATTTCCTAAAGATGTGGGTTTTATTTTTCATCTTATTTTTATCTCAATTCTAGACCTTAGGTCCATTTCTGGAAATTCTCTTTCCATCCAGTAGTTTGAGCAATAGAAGATTTCCGAATTCTCAAACTTTAATATGTAACGAAGTCTCTCTCTCTCTCTCTGTGTTTATCTTCCTCTAAAGCTGTAATTACCATTTCTGTTCCTTCGGCAATTTCTTCTAAGCGCTGGCAAAACCTTAATTTAATATGATCTTTTATCTTCTGCATCGTAATGTTTTTAATTTGGGTCATATCTTCTTGGGTAAAAGGAATATCCTTCCATATCTCCGTAGAAAACTTTAAATTTTCTTTCTTAGCGAATATGTTGCCTTGGTAAGACGTAATACCATATGTAGTTAATGTTGCAAACGTTTCTTTTGTAACCAAACATATTATCTCCATACCATTATTATAAAGTATTGTAATATAATCATGTGGTATAAGAGCTGCTCTATTGTTGTGAACACTTAGAAATATATTTTTGTAGTAACCCTTTAAGAAATAGACATTTTTATGGCATCCATTTCCGCTAACAAACCAACATAAGTATATTTGTTTTTATTGTTTATTGTAAATGCCGACAGTTTAGACACACCTGCTGGGTCTAGGTTTATCCAATGGCTATAAAAATAGTTTTCTAATCTCTCCCTCAATTGTGTTTTCTTCTCTTCTTTCTCCAGTAGACTTCTATATTCTCCCTTTATTGCAGTTGTCTTTTCGAGAAAATCCAGCTTCCGCCTCTTGGTATCTAGCTCATCCATTTCCTGTTTTCGTTTCCTTGTCGATGTAATGTAAGCCTGCGACAGAGGGTCGATTTCTTTAATCTTATGAGGAGAAAGTTTTTTGTTTTATTAGTTCTCTTCCTCAAAATACGTGTAACCAAATTATCTGTAGAGATTAGTCCAGCGTCCTGTATGTAGATATCTTCCGGTATAGTAGAAAATGGGGTGCTGGACCTAGAAAAGTAAGTCTCTACAGCTTTACATCGCCTCCGTTCTCCTTTTCTTCTACAATTTCTATATGGTTAACAGGGAGACAATTAAAGCTGCATGCAGAGAGAATATAATTTATAACCTTCTTCCTTGCGTCGGATTTTTTTGGTAAATTTATTTGTAATCCCGTCAACTTTCTTGTATTGCTGTTACCCCAATAAACATATTGCTGCATATTGTTAAACACAAGACAACAATAATAGCAGAGTGTCTTTTTTTTACATCTTCATGTCGACACCCTGTATATTGACCATTCGATGTATTGACCTTTTGTTTTTGCTCGATAAAAAATGCATCTTATTGGTATATATATAGACACATATGATAAATACATATTTGTGCCTCAGGGTGGGCTGGTTTTTTTACAACAGAAAGGTCACTGCAAAGTCTTACTGCATTTTATTTTCTCAATTAAAATATGGGGATTCATTATATATTTCTTTAACATTAAATAGGAACAAAAGTGGAAAAAATTGTAAAACAACGATATCTTTGAATGTTTTTATTAGAATATTTATACAGGTTTATCAAAACGTATACACACGAAATACAACTCTTTCTTTGTTTCTGTCGAGTGTATATTTTACTACGTCAATTTTTATTTCAATACTTTATTCTAAGTCTATTTCTTCTTCTAATTCTCGTTCTAACTAGTAATTCGAAAGGTAAAAAACATTTATATATTGTGTTGTTTTAATATGTACCGGATTCTACCTCTACGCATAACTTCTTTAATTCCAAATATTACCACTTCTGTATCTCCAACCTTAATATAGCATTTTTGAGAGTTTCGAACATTTTTCTCCTTATTATTATTATTATTCAATCTCTATATAATTAATAGGTAAGAAGTCTTATGCCAACTGTTTTATTACTATTATTTACAATTACGGTACAATTCTCCCGATACATTCCATCTTACTCTGTTATAAAAATTATAAATATTTTCTATCTTAGCGAATGTGTTGTCTTAGGTAAGACGTAATACCATTTGTAGTAAATGTTGGAAAAAAACGTTTCTTCTTCTGTATGCAAACATATTATCTCCATACATTTATCATTATAAAGTATTGTAACATAACCATATGCAATAAGAACTGCTCTATTGTTGTTGTAAACACTTAGAAAATATATATTTGTTTTTTATTGTTTATGGTAATGGGTGCTGGCTCTAGACAAATAAGTCTCTCCAGCTATAATGTAACACTTTTGTATAATTCGAACATTGTCTCTGTTCTCCTTTCTTAGAGGTGCATGCAGAGAGAGAATGTAATTTATAACCTCCTTCCTTGCGTCGATTTCTTTTTTTTTAGTAGTAAATTTATTTGTAAGCCCGTCAACTTTCTTGTATTGTTGTTACCCCAATAAACATATTGCAACATATTGTTAAACACAAGACAGCAACTGTTTTGCAGACTTTTATTTTTTGACAACTTTGCCAACATTTTTGCAATCGACACAGAGTGTAACGGAGAATTCTGGAAGTACAATTTTTACTATCTTGTAGCAGAGTTATACAATCTTCTAAAGGAGTATAATCTTCTACATAGAAATTTCCAATAGAGTAGTTGTATATTGGGTGGATAATGTAGGCTGACGACGATAGATAGCAAGACAAGGTAACTGTAATACCGACACCTGGTGGATAATGTAGGTTGACGACGATAGATGGCAAGGTAACTGCATTGTCGACATCTGGTGGTGTAGTTTGGCCAATCAGACACGATGACGCAAACCAACCAGAGAACGAGTCCAATCCGATAATAATTTGGGTTTACTTCCGCTACACAAGATTTCGTGGGTTTGCTATGTTAGGTTATCGACGTCACGGCTAGATAGAAGATAACGAAGAAACATTATATTTGTATCACGTGTAAAATTTAATTTATTTTTGAATAGCGCGCTTCCAGCTCTTTAGACATAGAGCCATCATCAGTGCTTAATCTAAAATACATATTCAAATCACAACCAATAGTGTTAAATTACAAAGTGAAATTCATGTTGAGAAAGTTAACAATACTAATATATGAATTTAATTTAAAGGTGATACAAAAAGTTTTTTAAAATTAGAAATTTAATAATAGAAATGATTTTAATTACATTGAAGTTACCATTCTTTAAATTTAGTAAGTGAAAGGTTGACTAAGTTCTTATAAATGAAAGATTTTTTACTTTAAAGATAAAAAGGTTGATAAAAAATACGTACTGTCAGATTATATATAACAAAATTTCCTGGCTTCATCGCCTCCATTAATATTGAAACAGGTTAATAATTTTTTTAAATTTTATATTTACATTACACCAACTTGGACATCACATTTAAAATCGAATTTTACTTCCAAAGAATTATTTTATTTTCTTAAACGCCCGCCATGTTGGAACCTCTACAGGTGGCTGTGTCGGTTTGACTGACAAATACTAGAACTTCAACTGTCAATTGGGTTTGTTCGATTGTTTGTGAATGCTCTGTTCAATTTGAGAGATCAAATGCAAAAATGATTATTCATTTAACTTCAGAAAAGTAGTTGTAAACAATAATTAAATCAGTTAGGTGTAATATTTTATTTAATTTAGTAATTGTAATGAATGATTAGCAATTTAATCAAGATATTTAAAATTATTCAGAAGGTTAGGTTGAGAAAACGAACAAATTAGAATTTTCCTCATGTTGGAAGGGTGAGATCTAATGATGTATTCACACTATATTTTAAGACAACACAAAAAGCATGCTCATGATTTAATATCATGGTCCTGAAGCATGTTCTAATGTATTGTCTCTAAACTAACCTATTTTAGCAAGCGTTATTGGTCTAGTGACAAGCAGGTTAGGACATTATCATTATTGAGGGTTACATGAGTTGACGATGTAAGGGTATATAGTTCCTATTTAGGCTCTCTTGTTTGTTTAGACATTTATCATTAATTTTAAGCTCATTACTGATTTCAAGGTCTTCATAAAAATCTAGTAAAGTAAAGTTTTTAGAGTTGATGTTAACTAAAATCTTTGAATTTTCTGTGGGGCTAAAATTATGATTATTATATTTTAAGTGATGACCGAATGATGACTTGTTGGGTTTATTAATATGCTCATTTATACGGACTCCCAAAGGCCTGCATGTCCTTCCAATGTAGCTTGCCACACAATCTGAGCATTGTAACCTGTATACTCCACTTCTTTGTGAATGGTTAATTTTATCTTTAGAATTGATCAAAAAGGAACCCAATTTATTGGAAGTTCTATAAGATACTTTAATTGATTTATCAATATCTAGAAAACTTTGTGAAAATATTTTTGTGATATTTGAGTTAATGAAAGGTAATGAAATATAAATTTGATTAGGGATATTTATTTCGGGGTAAGCTAATTTATGTAATTTCTTAGAATTTACTTTTTGAACAAGGGTGTCGACTATTGTGGGGTCGTAACCATTATTGTAGGCTATTAGTCTAATAATATTAAGTTCCTTCCTGTATTCAACTTTTTCCAATGGTATGTTGAAGAGTCTATGAATATAACAATAAAACGAGGCCATTTTGTGTTGTTTGGGGTGATTGGAAGGTGATTGGATTGGAAGCATCATTTGATGTCCTTCATTCATAGATAGAAGATGACACAAGGTTAACAGTATTAAGGAGACGTGGTGGACCATGTAGATTGACGACGACGACAACATATGGCAAGACAAGGTAACTGTATTACCGACACCTGGTGGATAATGTAGGTTGACGACGATAGATGGCCAGCATTGACGACATCTGGTGGTGTAGTTTAGCCAATCAGACACGGGGACCCTAACCAACCAGAGAACGAGTCAAATCATATACCAGGACGCTGATCAAACAGAGACGAGGATGCCCCGACTTCTCTCATCCTCGCGGGGTTTGCTTCTTTTACACAACCCTGTATACCTTTACACCCTAATATTTTTACGACTACACCCTGTATAACATTTTACGACTACAAATCGTCGTAGTGACGTACCTAACATAATACCGGTCATTCAACATTAATCTGATTAATAATAACAAAGTGCCCCCTTATAAAGCAGAGTAATATGGTTTTCTTACCTATACGACTTATTTGTACGAAGGCATGCTGTTTAGAATTCAATAATACTTTTTCTCCTATCTTTTTCACTCCACCGTATATTTGTTCACTTTTACTCCAATGTGGTAATGCTGTTGACGATATCTATAATTTGGTATTTGTACGAAGGCATGCTGTTTAAAATTCAGTAATATTTTTTCTTCTATCTTTTTCACTCCACCGTATATTTGTTCACTTTTACTCCAATATGGTAATGCTGTAGACGATATCTATAATTTGATTTCCAATGCTCTTGTTAAATCCAGGACTGGTTATTTGACAAATAAACTTGTTGTATATTTTAAATCTTGCATTAGATGTGAGTCAAGTGAGGAAATCTTTGCCAACTGTTTTATCGTTGTTTACAATAACGTCGCACCTTTCCTTGTACTCTTCTTGGATGCAAAAGTTAAAAAAGTTGTTTGTCGGAAAATTTGGTATTTCTTTAAGTAGCCTATCGAGTTTAACGGCCGTCAATTCTACTTTGTTGTCAGTTAGTAAGAGGAAAAGACAGCTTAGCCTTAACACAGTGTTTTACAGAAACCAATTCGCCAAACTTTCCACGTATATAACTATTAAAAGAACCAGATATTTCTTTTTTAACAAGTTAAGAATTTCTGTAGCAGTCCTCTAAGTCGCATAACTTTACAATCATTATGTGGTCACGAAATTGGTTCTGTTATTGGTATAAGTACATCTTCCAGCGCGTTTGATCGACTTCAATCTGACCAATAATAGCAGAGATATGTGCTAGTGCCCTAATGGCATCTCTTCTACACATCCTGTATACGATAATAATCTAACAAATATAATAACGTTTATTTGACTTCAATCCGACCAATAATACCAAAGATATACGTTAGTGCCCTAATGGCATCTTTTTCTGTACATTCTGTATACGATAATATTCTAAAAATCATATTGCCGTTTATTAAACTCCAATCCGACAAATAATAACAGAGATATGGGGGAAACGCCGTTTTGGCACTCTGGTGAATAACAAATATTTGTTAGTGCCTTTATGGTAATGACTACGATAGATGGCAAGGTAACTGTATTATCGACACCTATTGGATAATGTATGTTGATGACGACAACGATAGATGGCAAGGTAACTGTTTTACCGACACCTGTCATATAATGTAGGTTACGACGACGACGATACATGGCAAGGTAACTGTTTTACCGACACCTGTCGGATAATGAAGGTTACGACGACGACGATAGATGGCAGGATAAGATACTTGTATTACCGACACCTGTTGGATAGTATAGAATACGACGACGACGATAGATGGCAAGGATTTAACGGATGACACGTACGACGGCACGCATATACGTCACACACGTCACGTATGACAGATGAGACATTTGACGGCTGGCCATAATGGCCATACGGCACCTACGTCACGTATGACAGATGAGACATTAGACTGATGACACATACGACGGAACGTACTTACGGCACATAGACAAACGGATGACACATACGACGGAACGTACATACGGGCACATAGACACATAATAAAGAATATGATATCACAGAACAGATGGGGCATACGACACATTTGACAGTTGGCACACGTGGCGGGTTGACGTGACAGATTACAGATGACACGTGTGCCAGATGACACATGTGACAGATGACAGATGACAGTTACGTCATAGGGCATGGTCACGTGACGTCATGGGGCGTGGTCACGTGACGTCATGGGGCGTGGTCACGTGACGTCATGGGGGCGTGGTCACGTGACGTCATGGGGGCGTGGTCACGTGGCGTCATGGGGGAGTGGTCACGTGACGTCATGGGGGCGTGGTCACGTGATGTCATGGGGGCGTGGTCACGTGACGTCATGGGGCGTGGTCACGTGACGTCATAGGGCGTGGTCACGTGACGTCATGGGGCGTGGTCACGTGACGTCATGGGGCGTGGTCGTGACGTCATATGACCTTGGTCTAGGGCGGCCCATCCTCTACTTAGGTGTTTGAAAGCGGATTTGTTTGTTTTCCTTGACACCATTCTTTAGACTAGACCTCATACAATTGTTTCGATTTCACAGTATTTTGTCGAATAAATTGAAATGTATCTATTATTGGCAACATCTCTGTAAACACTGTTGTCTGCAACTTACTCTTAGTGTCACTTGAAGAATAATTACATTCCCTTATCTATATTGATCAAATTGGTTAATATATTATCAGGACAGTTTGTATTATGTGGAAGAATTTCTCATACTGAATTAAAATGGCAGAATTAATTAAAACTCGAGCAACTAGCTAGGTTAGAATTTGAAATAAACTCATTGACTGCTCATTTTGAAAAATATAGGGAACTTCAGGATGAATTAGACTCTTTGACTCTGAACCCTCCAGATACAGAAGATCGAGATGTTGTAGAGGACAATTATTTTGACATGCTTTCCAAACGTCAAAACCATTTAACTAGCTTCAATAAATCAATGAATACTCAAACAGTCATTCAAAACAAAATACAACTGCCCCACATAACCATAAAAACTTTTACATGAATTCCTACTGAATATCAATCATTTATTGATCTTTTCACAGCTCTTATCATAGATAATATTATAATTTACAGTCCGACACTGACAAATTCTTTTACCTCAAAGATCATCTTAGAGGTGAGCTTATCACATAATTAAATAATATTGCCGTTACTGAGCAAAATTTGTCTATTGCACTAGATGTGTTACATAAGCGTTATAGTAATAACAAGCAGTTGGTCAACTATTATTTCAAACAAATTTTGGATATAGCTTCAAAAATGTAATGACAATATACCGGGACAGTTCTCCGCTAAAAGTAAAGCAGCTTTAGACTCACTATCGACTTCGAATTTATCCAAAGAACAATTATTTGATCATTTAATTGTATACATTTTGGAAAGTAAACTAGATTTCGCCACTAAAAAAGCCTTTGAAGAGCGAATTAAGTCGAATAATTTAATGGATACTAACATATTTTTTGAATTTTTAAATTGTAAATCTACAATTTTAGGAAATCTCTCCAGTGCGAGAAGTCTAGTGGAGAATATGACACATTTTGAAAATAATTTCAATTCAAATAAATCAAACGTCACATTACTCTCCAATTCAAATGCAGCAATTCACGAAACTCATAGAACTAATGAATCTTCGTCTAGTAGTAATAATCACAATGATATAGCTATGTACTGTGCTTGTCGCAATGATACGAATCATCGCATTTATTCATGTCAAAAATTTGTTTATGTGTCTGTCTCAGACAGATTGAATTTTGTTAAATTTGATAAACTTTGTTATAATTGTTTAGGTACAAAACACTCCTTGAATGGGTGTGGGTCATCCACAGTATTTGTAATATTCGTAATGGAAAATGTCATTCTCCATTACATTTATTTACTCCGCGCTATGTATCAGTAAACTCATTCCTCATCCCAACACATGGAACGTTCTCAACCCCCTCGCACTCCAAAAGTGGTGATTCTCTAAGATCACAATCTTTCCCTCGTCGAAGTAATTATCTAAGGTTACACTCTCATTTGAATTCTGCTACTCCAGTCAGTTCTCGTGGAGGTGATTATCTAAGGTCATAACCACAAAATAGATTTTCTAGTTCCTCTCGTGCTCAAGGTTCGGTGGGAAACCTAACCTCTCTCTACTGAGACTGGCACTTCTCAAGTAACATTGGCCCCTGCAAAATTGTTAATTTCTCCCACTCAGGGCCCCCTATGGAGGTCAAAGGTATTCTGGACAACGGAAGCCAATACTCTTTTGTTACTGTTTAAACAGCGGAAGATTTGAATTGTAAATTTGTTTCTCGTTCACTTCAAATTTCATGCATTTCTAAAGGTCAAACTGCCATGAATAAAATGACTTCGATAGAGTTTCACTCCATTCATGACTCTTCAATGAAATGTACAATTTCTTGCGCAGTGGTTGATCATATTACTAAGAACTTACCTCAAATCTCTATTAATAAAATTTTATCGAACATCCCCCACCACATTCGTCAAGAACTGGGCGACGACACCTTCGACACCCATCAGAAATTGGTATCCTTTTAGGAGCCGACCTTTGTTACCTTCTATTAAAATCTGACATCAAACAATTAGGAAATGGGCTTCCTACATTGATTCATACTCATCTGGGGTGGATAATTTCAGGTACTTCACCACATCATTACTTAGCTCTCCATGCTGATGTTAATTTAGCACTTCACTCCTTTCACATCGTCATGAATCCAGATATAACTATAACTAGGCTAGATGTAATTTTAGAGAGAAGTTTTAAACAAGATGATGTCTCTTCTCGTCCTCTGGTAACACATGAAGATGCAAGAGCCTTGCAAATATTTGTTTCCTCCACTGAAATAATTCCTTATGGAAGGTTTCAAGTCCATTAACCATTGATTTCTTCTCAAGCTCACTGCCTGCTAGGTGACTTATTTATTTCTGCTAGAAATATATTTTCGTCCCTTGAAAGGAAATTTGTAAGAAATCATGAGCTGAAAACTCCCCTTTGTCGGAACATAAATACTTTGTCCCTCATCTCAGTTTAGCAAAGACACATAGCGCCAGTACAAAGGACCGGATTTTATTTGATTTTTCGTCAATAACTTCGAGTTCCCTTTCTCTTAATGATATAACTTTGACAGGGCCTAGAGTCCAACCCGAACTGTTCGATATCTTAACGAAATTTCGGACTTATCCTTATGCTCTGACCGCTGACATCGAAAAGATGTATAGGCAGGTGAGCATGCACCCGAAATTTCATTTTTTGCAGAATGTCATTTGGGGATACTCTCCTCACGATCTTTTCACTTGTTTAGATCTTACCACTGTCTCCTTCGGCCAACGCAGTGTAGAGTTTTAAAAGAAAAAGCCCTACGAAATTCTCATTTACCCCATGTACAAGATGCTCTTTTAAATCAGACATATGCAGATGACATATTGAGATGTGCTCACTCAATAGCAGATTTGGAGCAACTGTATTTTGACTTAAGGCAATTTATTGAATTTTATCAAAAATTGATATTTATTCTTATATTTGAATACCTCATCATGGAAGTTCTCGTCATCACCTAACTATTTATTGATATTTTCTGTAGACTGTTCTGTTTCTTCTGTAAATATGCCTTTTTGATATTGCTTTTTATAGGAAATACTGAATACTAAATAATTTTTTGCAGGGATATATGTATATTCTCCTTATCTTCCTTCGCCACCACATTAACTTTTTTGAAAATTATTTGTAGTGAATTTCCTATTGCTTATTTCTGAAGTTGCTATGTTATATCCGGGGCTGTTCTATACTTCAGTTCTGTAATTGCATGATTTATCTCTTCTTAACAAGTTTTTATTTCTGTATCTTCCGCTATGCCAATTTGAACTTTTTCTTCTGTATGTTCTGAATCGGTATAAAATAGTGTTTGGTAATATTATTTCTATCTTTCTATGATTTCCCCCATTTCTCCATTCTTATTTTCAACAAAATATATGTCTTCCTGTTTTTCTGATCTGATATTTTTGCTGTTTCATAGAAAATCTTTCTCAAAATGTTTGCCAATCTTTTGTCTTTGATGCTTTAATTGGTTCTCATCTCATTTAATAAGGTTATTATTCTCTTGAATTCCCTTAAATGTGCACGCTACTGCAAGCATTTTATAAAAATTTAATCATAACCACAAAACTTTTATTTACAAAAAGAAGTTATAGCGAATAATCATGTACCTAAAGATTTCTAGAATTGTATGGAAACGAGTTCAAGAAAGGATGTGTAACGGAGCTTTTAGTCATTTTCACTTTGGATAAAGTTTGTTTCAACAGGGTAGAAGGGTAGAAGGCAAACGGAATAAATATTATACATATTTATGAAAAATATGCTTGCGTGGAAATAATTTGTTGGCTCAATTTCTGATCTAGCTATGTACTGTATTCATAACTATGATTTATTGTATATTATGTATTCCATATTAGTTAAAATGCAAGCTGAATACACGATTTTTATTCAAATTTCATATATTTTTTCACGCGATAAATCAGAAGCTACGTACTTAAAATGCTAAAATAATTAAAAACGCATGCTTGGAATTCACGTTAATTAATGCCACGACACATTCAGTTACAGTTATTGTCTCAAAAGTTCTGTACCATAAACTGCTACTAAAGTGTTCATCTGTTTAACATTTAATTCATTCCATGTGTAATTTCCCCGTTTTTAATTAAATGACACTGAAGTTCAGCAGCAGTTTATTCCCACTTCTGAAATTGTGAACAATTTAAAAATTCAGGAAGTAGAGTGCAACGTGGTAACTTATAATCTGGCTTTGTCTCACTGATCACTGGACTGTATACTGAGATACTTGAATGCAAAACCTTCGTTCCATATACATACGAGGTCGTCTATGAAATAGATTTCATAAGGAAGTCGATTGGGTAAACTTAACGGAATATGAATAAAATATGAACAGGGTACATTTAGTTATCTGCTACAATTCAAGTTTTATGCTTTTGTGAATGATCTAATAAGTTGTAACAAGTGTAGTTGTAGTGATTTCAAAATATAGATATTGGGATCTATTGCTATGCGATACGCCACCAGAGCAGTTCAAGTGAACTTCTCTCAGAGGTACAGTTTCATCATTAGATGTGTGATTTGATCGAATTGGATGCTTGTTCACCTTTTGTTTTACTTATTTAGTGCGTTTTGGACACTGATTTGAGTTTTATATATTATTTTTGCTGTGTTAGGTTTAATTTAAGAGAAACGAATTCAAAGATTAGAAGTAACGTTTCCGCACTTATACAGTCCGGAGACTGTATCGTTTTAACAGACCAAAATTTCTCCAAACATGTAGTACATCTGGATTTATCCGACCCGCTGTACTTGCGCTGGAGAGCTGAAAATTAATAGAGTTCATCTGTGAGACGCCCTGAACAATATCTAATTATAAAGTTGGTCACTTGTAGACATTCCGGAGGCTCTGGAACTTCAAGTATCATAGCACCCGTTGTACTGGCTCTGGTGAGCTGAAAATTAATAGGGTTCTTCTGTGGGATATCCTAAACAATTGTTGAATGATTAGATCATGGCGAGAAAATCCTACAGATCCTTAGAACTACTAACTGTTACATATGGCACAAATAGTGCTCCATATTTAGCTACTCGTACACTGAATGCGTTAGCTTATGGAAATAAAAAAAATTCCCTTAGCTACTGATGTCATTCTTTCTTAGTGTTATGTAGATAATATTTTATCAGGTAGTGATCTTATAGATAATTTGACAAAAACTTATAATTAGCTAGTAAAGTTTCAACAGTCAGCAAATCTTTCATTGCATAAGTGGGTTTGTAATGATCCACAATTTCTAAAAAATGTTATAAAAAATAATCCTGAAGAAAGCGATTCAAAAATGGGAAGTTCTTCGAATTAAGTGTTTTACCAAAGCTGCCGTTTTGTTCCATTGAAGAGTATAATCAATGCAACCAAAAAAAATGGCAGACGATTTTATGAGTTTCAATCTCGTGGCAGACAATTTGAAAGTTTGAGAAAAGGAATTTTTCACAAGTATTTTAATAAATTCGATTTTCATATAAGTTATTTCTAATAGTTTCATTAGCTTATTTTTAAAACGGCAGACGTTTTCTCCAGTTGCAATATTCCGGCAGACCACCATATATTACTTACTGTGCGAGTATATTTGTCTACGGTAATTATTTGTACTTCTGTAAAAACGTCCTGCAAACAGTTCTATATTTTGAAAAATATAACAAAAATTGATCATTACTAGTTTATAACAATGAATGGGAAAAGTGTATTATATATGAAATAACAATATTTTGTGAACTGATATCGATGGAAAATTATTAAAGTTCTTATTGATTATCGGTTTATCGGTTATTATTCATCATTTTCATCTTCGGAATCATCTGTACTATAAAAATTATCTTGCTCATCATCTTAGTTGTCATCTGAACAGTCTGTAAAAATTAAGAATAATTTTTTTAAGTAAATTAATAAAATTTTAAATAGAATTTGGTATATTACAATTACCTGGTACATCTTGAATAAAATCATTGACGTAACATGGAAGCTGATCTCCTTCAAACTACTTAAAGACGTATGATTTGTTTTGTTCTTCCCAACCATATTCCAGTGGATATAAAACCGTAAGATTTTCTTGACGCATTTTTCCATATACTAGAAATATAATGAGCCCTCAGAAATTGTTGGTACAGTTCAGACTTGCAGGGAGGTATTGAGCTGGTACCGAAGTTCATCACTTTTTAATGAAAGTTTTCATTCATGTCAGAAGCTTTTTAATTTCTGACGAAGAGTTGGAAACGACTGTCATTCACGTCTTTGGATTCCTTCGTGTTGTATATGCTGCATGTAAATTCTTGAAGAACGTTAAACAGATCTCTCAACATATCCTGAGTTAAATCAGCACTTCCCAAACTTTCGAAACATTTTTACTTCGAATTTGTGGACAGATTCTCGAATAGTCTTGTGTTGGCTAAAATCACATCCTTCTAGGTAGACAATTTTTGTGTAAAATAGAGTTTCTGAAATTCAAAATCTAACTTCAAACTGTCGGCGGCACATGCATTCAAAAAGTAATCCTGCAGATTTGATTACTAGGGGCTTTCCTCCAAAGGACATAATCAAAAGTCGTTGTGGTGGCATGGTCCACAATTTCTAGAAAATCCACATGTGGATCTTAATGAATTTTCATCAAATGGAAGATAACATTCCTGAAGAAAAAAATATTAAAGTTTCGTGACTTAATATTGTTACGAAACAGCACACTGGTATAGACCCTAAATCCCACTCTGTCTAAGCCAGGAATGAAAATCAAAATTATGGCGGATACGCAGTGTTTTTATAACTGTTTGAGACTATCTTATCTAAACATTGTTTTTGTGACCAGACTTATCTAGAAAACGCCAGAAAAATTATTTGTGTGTGTAAGCCGCAGCCCGGAATTTACTAGTAAAAATGGCTTCAATATATAAGGGACTGATCAGGAAGAGTTAGGGGAGTTGATGAAGTGATCTCGTGAAATGAATACACCGAAATAGCAAACAGTAAATATAAATTAGTGAAGTGTTCATATAAATTAGTTTAAGTGAATATACTTAGTATATATAAATTAAGTGTTAGTGATTAGTTTAGTGTTTAAATAAATTAGTAAGTATCCTTACTGTGTGTTTAAAATTTATTCCACCCGTTTATTGTTTAAATAAATTAGAAAAACATTACAATATTATACGAGATAGTTTGCTAGATGCTCGGAATGCCCTATTTTCAAAATATTCCTCAATTGTTGAGTTGAAATGAGTTGTTGCTTTTTGTTTAAGATTCCTGAATAATATCAAAATCAATTCTCAGAAGAATTTAAGTCCTGTAACTGTAGATGAATTAAAAATGCACAAATTTTTATAATAAAATTGTTGCAAATGCGGTACTATTTTGAAGAAATTTCGGAATTAGAGGCTAATGAAATCATTTCCTATAAACCTATTTTGCATTTATCTCCCTCTATTGACAATTATGGTATTTTTAGAGTAGGAGGTCGTTTAGCTAATTCTCATCTGCCTTATGGTCAGAAACTTCCAATTTTACTACCTTCGAATAATTTGGTTACAACAATTATGTTAAGATACTAGTATTTGAGATTAGGGTATGTTGGTGCGCAAACCACATTGTCAAATTTTTGCCTTTAAATGGTCTTGTAGAAATCGAGAGAATTATCAGAAAATGTATAGTTTTTGCTAGATTCAATGCAAAATCCTGTGAACAAATGATGTCAAATTTACTTTCAGATAGATTAAAACCGTGCAGACTTATTTCTTAAGTTGGAGTGGATTTTGGTTGTAAATTTCTTACTAAATTATCAAATCTCCGTAAGGCTCCTTTAATAATGTTATGTTGCTGTGTTTGTTTGTATGCTTTCCAAGGCTACTCATCTAGAACTGGTTTCTAGTTTATCTACTGATGCTTTTAAAATCAGTTGAAATAATTATATGATTCTTTCAAGGTTCAATGTAATAACAATTCTATTGTAGAATTTTTGGCTAGTAAAGAGATTTTATGAAAACTTTTTCCACCCATGAGTTTCCATTGGGGCGGTATTAGGGAGGATGCAGTAAAGAGCACAAAGCATCATTTATACAGAATAGCTGAAAATGGCTATTTCACATTTGAAGAGTTCAGCACTATTTTAGCACAAATGGAAGCAATCTTGAATTCCAGACCTCTCCAACCTCTTTCAAATAATGGAAATTACTTATCTTATAACGAGAAAACCTACCAACCCTCTCAGTGCTCCTTATAGATATGCGGGTTATCTCACGTGGTACAAACCCGTGCTCGCCAGTCGACTAGCTTCGAGTCAAAGAAGGGGTGGATTTTTCAAAAAATTATTAAGTTCACAAAAAGGGCACCAGAGAAGTTTTGGCAAGCACCCAAGACTTCTTTAATTAGCCCACAACTCCTCAGTGGGTTAACAACACTCACTACACACTCCAAAGGTTAAACTGAAAGGTAAGTTATCATAAGAATATAAAAGTCTCCGGTCAAATTTTCGACGTCCCCTGTAATATCCTATTATACTGACTATATTAACAACACCCGAAATTCGTGAATAATCATACTTTTAACTGTATAAAATCCATTTAAACTGAGAATAAAAACTATCTGACTGGTTTTTTTCCGCTTTGCAAAAAAACTACGATATCAAAAAAAAACATAATATAAAAACTATGTTGTTGGACACATCCCTGAATATGTATACAGCCCCCGTGATATATTCTTATTTCAAAGAAATATAAGGCAATAACGAAAATGAACTAATAAGAATTAGAAATGTCTGTGGATATGGTGTACACACTAGATGTAAATCGAGTGAATGAAAACGACGAATACTTAGTGTGTATTAGTTTATAATAAGAATTTGTGAAATGTATCGAAACTATCTCATGAGATTCAGATTACATACTCCAATAAACTACGATTCAAAGCTAAAATTCCTACGTTAATATACCTATAGAACTCTTAATTCCGAGAAAGTATTTTCAACCATTGTCCTTGATAATGAATCCTTCTAACCAACGCCGTCTACGAAAATTTACCACGAATTACGCAATTCCACTAATTTCTAATGGTATTCTCAGTCATCGGCCCTCTCTGGACCAGTAGCTTAACGGGTCAGAGCTGCCAGCTGTAGGTTTAAACCCTATTTTCTTCCCCTACTTAAGGATTGTCAGGTTTTTCGTAAAATACTTCATGGCTTCCAGAGCACATGCAAAATTTTTATGTTGGAAGTGTCTGCTTACACGTTGACGGCAAATGAAGGACTGACCACTTCGCGCATACAGTGCTTTGGATTCTCTCCGTCAACAAGCTCGCCAAACGTTAGATCTGCGACAACTCGCCGAATTTTTCGCGTTATAATCTTGTTTAACTCCTGAACACTTATTTATTGATAATAGTCTTACATCCTTTCCTGAACCTGATTTATCAAAGAATTCTGAAAGTCAAGACAATTTTTGGGAACGTTGGACAGAGGAATATTTAAACCAATTGCAAAATAGACCAAAAGGGCTCATTCCTCATCCAAATTTGAAGGAAAATGGTATTGTATTGCTCAAGGAAGAAAATTCGCGTCCGTTAGAATGGATCTTTGCTAGAGTTGTTGAAAGTATACCTAGTAAAGAGGATTAAATATGTTTAGCAAAAATAAAAACGAAAACAGGAACTTATATTAGAAATATTACAACACTATATCCTTTACCAAAAGAAGATTCAGTAGGAAGCTAATTTCTGCGGTGTTAAATAGTACGTTCTTATCAATTGAATTTGATATTATTATTACTTTATCGAAGCTAAGGGGGGAGTATGTTTGAAATTACTTCAAACATTTTTTAATATTTTCACGCTTGTTGGGGCTGATTATGAATCTTTTGCTTTCCTCTTCCCCTGATTTGAGTACTTTTGGTAGAAACTCTTGCTGATACACATTCCACCAGCAGCAAGTATAGTAGTGATGTCCCTTCTTAACATAATAGTTTCTTCTAACGTTCTGGTAGCAGTACAACAATCATCGACGTATAAATACTGTTGAGTAGATCGATAAGCTTCGGAATATTCGTCCTGGAAACGAGCGGCATTTTTATTTTCCACAAATATAGCGGATGATGAAGATGAAGTCGCTACAAATATCATGACTTGCATCTCATACGTCTTATAAGTCTTCCCTTCTCGTTTTTCCACAGGAAACGTTGGCTGGCTCTGTCTCCTTTTCTGCTTCTAACACGATGACACATATCCTCTATATCTCCCATGATCGCGATGTTATGAAGTCGAAACTTCCACAACACACTCAAGAGAAAGTCGTTCAAACAGTAACCAGTCGTCTTTGCAGCAGCGTCAAAAACCATCCTTATTTTTCCTGGCTTGTTGACGTTGCTGATATTAAAATGGGGATTGTACCATGCCTTATCCGTGACCACTTCCGCTCCGGCTGAAGGAAGCTCCTTGATAAATCCCTCATTTTCGTACTACTTGATTCTTGCGTGATAGATCTTGGCATATTTCGGGTCACGTTTCATTTTCTTCTCCACAGATGAAAGTCGAGTGATTGCATATGATTTACTTTCCGGCATACAAAAATTGTCTTCTTTCCAGAGGAGTACACATTCTCAACGGTTCCCGTTGAGCTTCGTAGTATCCTACAGTATGTTCAAAGCACGCTGATCTTTAACTGATCCTTTATTAGGACGTGGGACGACTCCGAAAGCTTCAAAACTGAACTGCTCCATCAGCAATTGGTCGAGATGATAGGTATTGTATTCGATTAAGATATTCATTGCAGAAATATTCGCCTCCGTGAGCGATGATAGTCGATCAGCGGCTAGGAACTATCCTAACTTGGTCCTCTTGGCTATTGGCTCGTGCGGATGTCTTCCTAAGATTTCACGATGTACAGTGAGGTATCGATGATCCTCACCAATGATGACTTGAGGAATGACTTTTTTCATATTTCTCAGCCTTGCACCTCGGAGGAAAAGCCAGCGTTTCTTTACTTCCACTACATTTATGGTGTCTGGGGAAAATCCAATTCCGTCCACCGTTACAGCACTATTTATAATGTACTTTTCGGCTTACTGAAAACTTCCATGGACTGTAATCTGAACTCGACGAGCTACCTCAATAAATGTTTTCCCCCTCACTTCTTTATATCCGTCCCAGAATTCAATAGAGCATAGGTACGGACGGACTCATTTGGATCTTTTACGACGATAGGAACTATTGAGAGCGGTTTGGAAGAATCTATCTTCATAGTAGCTATTGAATTTATTTCTCCAGTCCGTGAAGGGATATCTACTGCATGCGAATTGAGATGCGATTTCTTCTGACTTTAGTGGAGCAAGGGGTGGTGATATTTAGAATATCCTTCATGAAAGCATTCATTCTTGAGAGGGCAATCTTCCATTGGATGCTTTCCAATCAAACAAGGAAAGCATAACTCCTGTTCTTTGACAAAATTCCACCGATCCCCTACGGTTTTCTTCCCTAATGCCCAGATTTGTTATATTGGGGTGATTAGATTTATTACAGAAAGGACATTTGGACTTAGCTTTCTTCGATCCTGTGACGTGGATATTTCCGGTTCCTCGTTTAGAATGCTGATTTCTCGTCCATTCCTTCTCTTCTAGGGAATCAATTTCTTATGGTTTGACCATCTGTACTGCCATCCTCTTCTGTATGGAAATCAAGTCACTGAAGGTCTCCATATTTTTTGATCTTACGCTGGATTTGACAAACATGATCCATTCTCTCCTCATCACAATTGTCAACTTTTCAACCAACTTGTTTAACAAGTAGATGCTATGTAAGTAGTCGTACTCCTGATGACCTACGATACTCGAGATAGGACACTGCACCGCACGTACATATTCAACAATGGTTGCAGGCTTCTGCAGATCTGGATTCTTTGCGTTCTCACTTTGACGTATCAGACTTTCAATGATAAGCTCCGGCGTTCCATATTCAAGTTCCATCACTTCTATGATCTGTGGAACGTTGACAGTACAGGAAAACGAATATTTTACTTTTTTTTTCTGAATAAAACTCAAAGTCGATGTCACAGCATTATTAATAGTTGACAACGGTGAAGCTACTAGTTTCGGCCTACATACGGCCATCTTCAGGCTACAAATTATTTTTTGTTGTAATTAAAGGGAACATTGCAAAAGTCTCCAACCTTACCTGATCTAAAAATTCATTCTACTTCCGTGGGTAACACACGCTGATAATCATAAAAGTAGACGAGAAAAGTGTGAAATTCGAAGATTAAAATTCATAAAATATGAAAGACTTGAAAACTTCCTTCTCTCGTCATATATTGGAATAAAACCACTTAATAGTTATGATAACTTATAAAAAGGATGTGACAAATGAAAACTTTCTTTCAGTATAATTGAAAACATAGTGGAGTAATAGAGTTGAGCTCAAACGGAGCAATCAACCATGAAATTGAAATTATCTTATGGGGGGTAAGAGTTGAACCGCTCAAATTATGAGAGAAAGAAATCTTGTCTATATGACAGTCGATATCCTCAAATCTCAGAGGGAAGAGTTCAACCAGTTCCGGATCGATTCCTGAAAAGAATCTGGGTAAGTCAACTGCAATTCCTATAGGGAAGAGTCCATGCTGGTGATATACTTGGATGGAAGAAATTAAAGGTGACAATCTCTGGAAAGGAAATTCTTCACTATATGAAGAACTCTCATATACTGATATAAGAGATGAGCACTATGTTGTGAACAGGAAAATGAAGCACAAGCATCCATAATACTCAAGTTTATAGTCCATTCCAAGCAAGGCACACCAAACCAAACTGAAAAGCACTTCACTCACAACATGTGACTTGTAATAATGGAGAAAAACATGGAAGCATATCATAATGGGAGCATATGCTTCCATGCTGTTCTCCATTATTAAAAGTCACATGTTGTGAGTGAAGTGCTTTTCAGTCTGGTTTGAAGTGCCTTGCTTGGAATGGACTATAAACTTAAGTATTATGGATGCCTTGTGCTCCATTTTCCTGTTCACAACATGGTGGTCATCTCTTATATTAGTATATAAGAGTTTTTTACGTGGTGAAGCATTTACTTTCCAGAGATTGTCACCTTCAATTTCTTCCCTTCAACTATATCACCAGCATGGACTCTTCAGGTTGACCTGCCCAGACTCTTCCTTTTAGAAATCGACTGTCATATAGACAAGATTTCGTTCTCTCATAATTTAAGCAGCAACTCTTACCCCCCATAAGATAATTTTAATTTCATAGTTGATTGCTTCCTTTGAGCTCAACTCCACTCCATTTTCAATTATAATCAAAAAAAATTTTTATTTGTCACATCCTTTTTATAAGTTATCATAACTATTAAGTGGTTTTATTCCAATATATGACGAGAGAAGGAATTTTTCAAGTCTTTCATATTTTAAAAATTTTAATCCTATAATTTCACACTTATCTCCTCTACTTTTATGATTATCAGCGTGTGTTACCCACGGGAGTGGAATGAATTTTCACATCAGGTGAGGTTGGAGGCTTTTGCAATGTTTCCTTTAATTATAACAAATAATAATTTGTAGCCTGAAGATGGCCCGTATGTAGGCCGAAACTAGTAGCTGCACCGTTGTCAACTATCAAAAATACTGTGACATTGACTTTGAAATTTATCTAGAAAAATTGTTGTCAGTCACATTTGAGTCAAGGAGGATATTTTCCTTTTAAATATTTTACTGACTCATATGATCCACCCTTCAACGCCTGACGTAACCGATTGAGGTTTACCCCATCATCGACGTTCCTGGTTCTGTTGTACTGCGACCTAAAATCCATCCAACCTTCTGACGTCCCCCCAAAGAATGGTAAGTTCGAGTCAATTACACTACTTGATTGGGACTGAAGGTTCTTACTTCCTATTTCAGCTGCGGTTATCGACTTCAA